>JAXAVZ010000012.1:37500-1371382 GCA_034621355.1 Mycalesis mineus | reverse complement strand
TCCGTCGCGTTGCGAACAGTGTACGCTTCCGCACATTTGAAGCACGCAACAGTTACCTGGCACTTTGACGTCACACAAGTGACAGGCGCGCAGCTTGGGCCGCTCCTTGAGGTGCACCTGCTTGTAGTGCTGCGAGAAGCAGTTGTTTGAGCGGAACACGCCCGGGCAGTGCTTGCACGCGAACTCCGCGCTGCCGTCCGTCGCGTTGCGAACAGTGTACGCTTCCGCACATTTGAAGCACGCAACAGTTACCTGGCACTTTGACGTCACACAAGTGACAGGCGCGCAGCTTGGGCCGCTCCTTGAGGTGCACCTGCTTGTAGTGCTGCGAGAAGCAGTTGTTTGAGCGGAACACGCCCGGGCAGTGCTTGCACGCGAACTCCGCGCTGCCGTCCGTCGCGTTGCGAACAGTGTACGCTTCCGCACATTTGAAGCACGCAACAGTTACCTGGCACTTTGACGTCACACAAGTGACAGGCGCGCAGCTTGGGCCGCTCCTTGAGGTGCACCTGCTTGTAGTGCTGCGAGAAGCAGTTGTTTGAGCGGAACACGCCCGGGCAGTGCTTGCACGCGAACTCCGCGCTGCCGTCCGTCGCGTTGCGAACAGTGTACGCTTCCGCACATTTGAAGCACGCAACAGTTACCTGGCACTTTGACGTCACACAAGTGACAGGCGCGCAGCTTGGGCCGCTCCTTGAGGTGCACCTGCTTGTAGTGCTGCGAGAAGCAGTTGTTTGAGCGGAACACGCCCGGGCAGTGCTTGCACGCGAACTCCGCGCTGCCGTCCGTCGCGTTGCGAACAGTGTACGCTTCCGCACATTTGAAGCACGCAACAGTTACCTGGCACTTTGACGTCACACAAGTGACAGGCGCGCAGCTTGGGCCGCTCCTTGAGGTGCACCTGCTTGTAGTGCTGCGAGAAGCAGTTGTTTGAGCGGAACACGCCCGGGCAGTGCTTGCACGCGAACTCCGCGCTGCCGTCCGTCGCGTTGCGAACAGTGTACGCTTCCGCACATTTGAAGCACGCAACAGTTACCTGGCACTTTGACGTCACACAAGTGACAGGCGCGCAGCTTGGGCCGCTCCTTGAGGTGCACCTGCTTGTAGTGCTGCGAGAAGCAGTTGTTTGAGCGGAACACGCCCGGGCAGTGCTTGCACGCGAACTCCGCGCTGCCGTCCGTCGCGTTGCGAACAGTGTACGCTTCCGCACATTTGAAGCACGCAACAGTTACCTGGCACTTTGACGTCACACAAGTGACAGGCGCGCAGCTTGGGCCGCTCCTTGAGGTGCACCTGCTTGTAGTGCTGCGAGAAGCAGTTGTTTGAGCGGAACACGCCCGGGCAGTGCTTGCACGCGAACTCCGCGCTGCCGTCCGTCGCGTTGCGAACAGTGTACGCTTCCGCACATTTGAAGCACGCAACAGTTACCTGGCACTTTGACGTCACACAAGTGACAGGCGCGCAGCTTGGGCCGCTCCTTGAGGTGCACCTGCTTGTAGTGCTGCGAGAAGCAGTTGTTTGAGCGGAACACGCCCGGGCAGTGCTTGCACGCGAACTCCGCGCTGCCGTCCGTCGCGTTGCGAACAGTGTACGCTTCCGCACATTTGAAGCACGCAACAGTTACCTGGCACTTTGACGTCACACAAGTGACAGGCGCGCAGCTTGGGCCGCTCCTTGAGGTGCACCTGCTTGTAGTGCTGCGAGAAGCAGTTGTTTGAGCGGAACACGCCCGGGCAGTGCTTGCACGCGAACTCCGCGCTGCCGTCCGTCGCGTTGCGAACAGTGTACGCTTCCGCACATTTGAAGCACGCAACAGTTACCTGGCACTTTGACGTCACACAAGTGACAGGCGCGCAGCTTGGGCCGCTCCTTGAGGTGCACCTGCTTGTAGTGCTGCGAGAAGCAGTTGTTTGAGCGGAACACGCCCGGGCAGTGCTTGCACGCGAACTCCGCGCTGCCGTCCGTCGCGTTGCGAACAGTGTACGCTTCCGCACATTTGAAGCACGCAACAGTTACCTGGCACTTTGACGTCACACAAGTGACAGGCGCGCAGCTTGGGCCGCTCCTTGAGGTGCACCTGCTTGTAGTGCTGCGAGAAGCAGTTGTTTGAGCGGAACACGCCCGGGCAGTGCTTGCACGCGAACTCCGCGCTGCCGTCCGTCGCGTTGCGAACAGTGTACGCTTCCGCACATTTGAAGCACGCAACAGTTACCTGGCACTTTGACGTCACACAAGTGACAGGCGCGCAGCTTGGGCCGCTCCTTGAGGTGCACCTGCTTGTAGTGCTGCGAGAAGCAGTTGTTTGAGCGGAACACGCCCGGGCAGTGCTTGCACGCGAACTCCGCGCTGCCGTCCGTCGCGTTGCGAACAGTGTACGCTTCCGCACATTTGAAGCACGCAACAGTTACCTGGCACTTTGACGTCACACAAGTGACAGGCGCGCAGCTTGGGCCGCTCCTTGAGGTGCACCTGCTTGTAGTGCTGCGAGAAGCAGTTGTTTGAGCGGAACACGCCCGGGCAGTGCTTGCACGCGAACTCCGCGCTGCCGTCCGTCGCGTTGCGAACAGTGTACGCTTCCGCACATTTGAAGCACGCAACAGTTACCTGGCACTTTGACGTCACACAAGTGACAGGCGCGCAGCTTGGGCCGCTCCTTGAGGTGCACCTGCTTGTAGTGCTGCGAGAAGCAGTTGTTTGAGCGGAACACGCCCGGGCAGTGCTTGCACGCGAACTCCGCGCTGCCGTCCGTCGCGTTGCGAACAGTGTACGCTTCCGCACATTTGAAGCACGCAACAGTTACCTGGCACTTTGACGTCACACAAGTGACAGGCGCGCAGCTTGGGCCGCTCCTTGAGGTGCACCTGCTTGTAGTGCTGCGAGAAGCAGTTGTTTGAGCGGAACACGCCCGGGCAGTGCTTGCACGCGAACTCCGCGCTGCCGTCCGTCGCGTTGCGAACAGTGTACGCTTCCGCACATTTGAAGCACGCAACAGTTACCTGGCACTTTGACGTCACACAAGTGACAGGCGCGCAGCTTGGGCCGCTCCTTGAGGTGCACCTGCTTGTAGTGCTGCGAGAAGCAGTTGTTTGAGCGGAACACGCCCGGGCAGTGCTTGCACGCGAACTCCGCGCTGCCGTCCGTCGCGTTGCGAACAGTGTACGCTTCCGCACATTTGAAGCACGCAACAGTTACCTGGCACTTTGACGTCACACAAGTGACAGGCGCGCAGCTTGGGCCGCTCCTTGAGGTGCACCTGCTTGTAGTGCTGCGAGAAGCAGTTGTTTGAGCGGAACACGCCCGGGCAGTGCTTGCACGCGAACTCCGCGCTGCCGTCCGTCGCGTTGCGAACAGTGTACGCTTCCGCAATTATCAAGAGTAGGATAACCATAAATAAGTAGATATTATTGTAAACTATGCCAACAAAAATAGCCATTTGTCGTGCGTTTTAGATAATATGCAGTAATTGTTCGTTTATTTATATTATATATTTGAATTGAGTGACCGTTTATTTGCCCCGGGTTAGGGATTTTCTACGTTAAATGGGCGTTGTCCAGATATTTCAAATTATTATAGAAAATACTAAATCTAAATGTTCATTATTTTTTATCCAATAAAATCATACAAATGGAAACTAATCAATTAATTCTATTTTGTACCTACCCGCACTCGTATGTCATAAGTTTTCAGTAAATTTTAAACTGAGTCGTATTTTGACGGCTTCCGTGGCGCAGTGGTATGTGTGATTCATAAGACGGATGTCCTGGGTTCGATTCCCGGCGGGGCAGATTCAGATTTTTCTCAATTTGTCTTGGTCTGGCTGGTGGGAGGCATTCGCTGTGGCTAGTTACCACCCTACCGACAAAGACGTATCGCAAAGCGATTTAGCGTTCCGGTACGATGTCGTGTAGAAACCGAAAAGGGTCCTATTATTAACAAGTTAGCCCGCTTCCATCTTAGATTGCATCATCACTTAACATCAGGTGTGATAGCAGTCAAGAGCCAACTTGTAGTCGATAAAAAATAAAAGTCGGGAAGCTGGTGACGTAAGATGTTACACCTATGCTTCGAAGAGATCGAAGACATTATCATCCTGTGTCCGCCGATCCGCTTTGGAGCAGCGTGGTGGATCTAACCACCATATACTCGTATATGCTAAATTATATTCCATTATGTATATTAAAATTCGTCTAAATCGGGTAAGCGGTTGAAAGATACAAACTTACGAATTTATAATATTAAAGTAGGTATGGATGGATTTTTTAACAGACGAAAAAAAACGGAGGAGGTTCTCAATTCGACATGTATATTTAATTTTTTTTTTATGTATGACCAAGCATAACTTTTTACAGAGTTGTCCGATTTTGATAATTCTTTTTTTATTAGTCTATAACTCATCATGTTAGGATCTGATGATGATATCCTGGGGAAATTGAAGAAACTCTTCAAATTTTGGAGGCACGCTTACAGCGATTTCGGTATTTGTCTCAGTATCAGTAACTTTTTAGCTACAAGTGCCGTATAATATACTATGACAGTATAGTACGAGTACGTTACGTGGCGATAAATCACTAAAAAGTAAGAAATAAAAATTTATAACAAAAAATAGAACCGATTCAGAACGCAATAAAAAGTAAAAAATAACTGTGTCATTTAGTTGCTTTAATTTATTTAATCATATCTAGGAGTCGGTGCCAGCCAAGGTTTCTACTTTAAGGACGTTACCTAGAACCCACAAACAGCTTTACTACGTAAAATAAATGTTCCTTAAACTTGCTGGCACCGACTTCATAGATATGCTTAAGTTAATTAAACCAACTAAATGACACAGTTATTTTTTACTTTTTAGTGCGTTTTGAGTCGGTTCTATTTTTTGTTATTATATTCTTCGGTTACGTTTTTATAATCTGTTGTGTTTTAAATAAAAAACATGTTATTAGCTTAGATAATACGTTTACTATTAAACTAATATTCTATTTAACGAAATTATTTAAATACATACATAAATGTTTTGTATTACATTGGCAAAGAATTTTTAAAGAAAACTAGGTATAACTAAATTTTAAGTAACTTACATACTAATAATTTAACAATGCGTTTTGATGCTGACGCTTTTGACGTGACAACGTCTTATAATTCGATAGAGCCGGCTGCACGCACGAAAAAACATGACGTCATGCGTCGTTACCTCGCTATGAGGCGTTCCATGTAAGGCTTGAAGTGCAAGCGAGAGCGCGGAACGAGCGACAGAGAAGCACAATCGGCCTTTGCGTTAAAATAAATATATTAATATATTAATTTGAAATATAAATTAATATATTTATTATAAATTTAAAATATAAATTTATAAAATCAAAATCAATTATTTTATTAATTTAAATTAATACCATTCCATCAGTATTTTCTTAAGACATTGTCACGTTCAACTATCGTCAGTAAACCGACTTTACAGACAACCAATTTTTTTCACTAACATTATAAACAATGTCGATCATCAGCAATACATGAGCATCTACTCTTACAGGGTCTCATGTGTAAGCGACGAACGCGACGAATGCGATCAAAACAACGGCATTCCATTCTTGCGGCCTGTGCAGTCTGCGGCGCGACGCGACAGAATTAGCATCTGTGTCGCGTCGCGCAGCACCGCGCCGCGTTTGTCGTTTACGATGTACTTAACACTAAGTACATCCAAAGTCAAAGGACATAGGTAAAAAATGTATGGAAGTCTGCCCCAGAGATGCCCACAGATATATATGTCATTAAATAGTACAGAGTGCCTAGTGTGAGCTTTCACCAAAACAAATCGAGAACTTCACATTCGAGTAAAGGCAAATATTATATGGAATTGAAGCAGCGCCCCTGCAGTATCGAGAGAAAACTCAAACGGGTGAGTGTCAGTGTCATATATGCGTTTACCGTTCTCGATATCGACGCGGTAAAATCTTACACTAGCCACACAGATCTTCTATTTAAATAGTAATAAAGTTACTTGTAGCTAAGCAGCCGCTGATAAAAGTTATGAGGGTTGATAAAAGTTGACTTTTCATACTACGACGACGGTCACGTGATTCAGAACACAAAAAATCGATTGAAATTCTTATATTTTTGATATATTTTCAAGTGATTGCTATGAGACATGGGTAGTTGTTTAAAATTCATTGTGTATTTATATAAAACAGTTAAATATGAGCATAAGTTTGGACAGCCTGGGGCAAATTATGACAATGTCCTTTAATCCAAATAGAACAAGTAGTTGAGCTATCGGAACGAGAGAAACAAATGAATCATTGTTGAAAAACTGACAACATTTTTGCTTACGAGAGATAACGACAGAGATAACACTCGTCCGTTTTTTTAGTAGATTATTATACAAGATTATCAATGGTTCGGAAGGCAGATCCTGCCAAAAGAGCGTGCAAGAAACTCAGCAGTTGTTCTTTTAAAACGGATTGTTACAATTTGTATTTTACAATTTACAATCTTAATTTCCCAGTTCCTGTCATCAAGGGTTGCCTGTAAGAGATTGCTCCAAGCAATAAAGCCGCCTTTGCATGCATTCATGTTTATTAATTTTTTGTTACATTTATTTTTTCTTATGTATTGTCATTATAAAGTTTGTGTGCAATAAAGCAAAGCCTCCAAGAATCATTGTCGTTAAAGGACATTGCCAAAATTTGCCCCAGGCTGTCCAAACTTATGCTCATATTTAACTGTTTTATATAAATAATAAATGAATTTTAAACAACTACCCATGTTTCATAGCAATCACTTGAAAATATATCAAAAAAATAAAAATTTCAATCGATTTTTCGTGTTCTGAATCACGTGACCGTCGTCGTAGTATGAAAAGTCAACTTTCAACCTTCATAACTTTTTCCTGCGACTGCATAGCTACATACAACTTTGTTTTTCTGTAAATAGAAAATCTGCACTATTTAATGACATCTATATCATTACTGGGCAGCCTGGGGTACACTACCATACAATTTTTGGCAATGTCCTTTTTATAAGTGTTTTATACTTCATATGGAATTATGAACATCATCGAAAAATAAAAGGAAATACGGAACCCTTCAGTTTAAGTCCGTCGGTCATTCATATATCGGTTTTATTTACGTTTATTATTTCGATTCCTGGGCCGCATTTTTAATAAGTATTTTGCAATACCTTACAAGTGGAACTCAATAATAATACCTATGTGTTTCCAAAGAAACACGAATTCGTTTTTCTTTTGGTCATTATATAGTAAAAGTTTGTATTATGTTGTACCATGTGACGTCATTTTAATAAGTATTTAAAGTGTTTATTTCATCTCAGAATGCTTGGTATTGATGTGATTCTCAAAGTTCTTCTTAAGAGATTACTCCTATTTTATATTCTGACAAAAAAACCACTGTGATATCTACATTTAAAGGTCACGTTCATTCCATCATTATTTTAAAAATAATTACAAAAGAAAATAAATTCAAAAAAACATAGTGAGTAATAAATATTCTTAAGGTTTGTAAAAGGTTCATTTCATCACGATGCTTGGTTTCATATCGTAAATAAAGAAAATTCTATACAATATTATAGAGTGAGAGTATCCATGTGGTTTTCATAATTATGACACGTTTGCTTCACGCCGCGCTAGAGGAACAAGCGAGCTCATGACTAAGGGCTAACGCTAAAACTCGCGCGGGTGCACGCTCGCGTGTGTATAATGAAAAATAGTATGGACAGCGCAGGCGCGTGCGACGGAGCGCGGACGCGGGTGGCGGATCGTCACCCGCGCGGCGGGCGGCGGGCACACGTTGCGGGCGCCCGCGGCGGGCACACGCGAGCGGGTTTGTTTCTACAAATCAGACGAGCGCCGCTAGATGCCACGGTCACACGTGTCGGAGGCTAGGTACAATCATGAACATCGATACAAAGCGCGTAATAATTGAGGTGCAATTTCGGCCAATATTATGGAATATGTCGAATGAATTATCGAATTCTCCGCTGAGTAACCTACTTGTCAAGAAGAGGTTATGCAGTCGACGTTGTTTTCGTTGACTTCTTTTTGCCAAATAATAAATTAGTAAATAATCCATGGTAATCTACTCGACACAACTGTACACGCTCGACATCAAAATTATACTAGCAGCGCTAACTGAGACGGGCGCACGCGACGGGTACCCGCGCGCGGATTTGTCGCCCGCGGCGGTCGACCGGCGCGTGCGCCCGCGCCCGCACCCGCCCGTGTTTTAGTGTTAGCCCTAAGGACCTCTCAAGAAACCCATGACGTATGTACGAAACTAGTCGTGCATACTCCGACTACAAGTGACGTAAGTTTCAGCCGTTTATATTTTAATAGGTGTTCTGAATGTTTTTGAATAATTTTCAGTCCAGTTCCGGGTGCTTGGTCTTGACGTGGTAGTTGAGGCTGCTGCTCTGCACGAAGGCCTCCTGGCAGTGCTTGCAGACGTGTGGCCTGATGTTCAGGTGGATCATCGTGTGCTTCTTCAGGTTGTTGCGCCAGCGGAAGCTCTTGTCGCACACCTCGCACTTGAAAGGCTTTAACGGCGTATGCTTAATGCTGTGATGGTCCAACTGGCGTTTATACTCAAAGTTTAAATTGCATATCTCGCAGCGGAACTGTTTCTCTCCCATGTGAAAGAATTTTTGGTGTTGCAACACTTGCCAGGGGAAGGCGAACTTCTTGCCGCACGCGCCGCAAGACGGCGCCGGCAGTCCGTGGGACTCCATGTGGAAGGCGCGCATGTGTCCGGGGACCTTGACGTCGCAGAGGTGGCAGCCGCGCAGCTTGGGGCGCTTCTTGAGGTGCACGTGCTTGTAGTGCTGGGTGAAGGACGTGCGCTTCTTGTACACGTTCTTGCAGACGTTGCAACAGAAGCTCTCGGAGCCGTCCGCCTCTTGGTTGCGCGTGAAGTCGCCGTATATCACTGTACCTAGAAACAGAATGACATGTTTTATTTTTTTGTTTTATTTTTAACAGTGAAGAAATAAGAACAAGAAATGGAATAAGATGTTCAGTTTATTTGTTTGGTGACAGTGAGGGAATAAAAATAACCTTGATATGTTTTGCTTAAAGCTGGCTATTTATTATCTATTTTTTTGGCTTATAAAATTTAAAAAATAAGAATATCTCTATAGTTTAAATTCCAAAACAAATAAATTACTAGAAATATAATAAATAATAAAAGAATAAGAAACTTAATTAAATATTTTCGTTTGCTTCGTTCGTAAAGGACATGGCCGGAATTAGTATGGAGCTGTGGCCTGAAAAAAAAATTCGTTTGCAGTGACATATAGTACCTTATTTTATAGCTTACGAGTATTAGAATACGACTATTTAAGTTTTGTGATCAAAGAACTTTCGAGAGTCTTCAATAACATGTTACAAAAAGGCGCCTAATTATTTTAAATAGAAATGATTTTACTGTCGTTTACCAAAGTGTTATATAGTTAGTAGCAAATAATACCTCACTGGTCCTATGGTTAGGCTATATGTGTTAAGATCATTGGTATACATATAAGGAGATTGAGTTGGTACTAAACATTTATTCTAGTTCATCAAAGCGAATTAATTCATCCTGGTCATTATTATTACATAACATATGACTGTTCCATATAAAAAAAATCATTACAAAAACATTTCAAATCTGTCAAAATACGATCGGATACTTGTACACTCTTTTGCATGTCGCGTGGTTGTGTGCTGCCGCATCAACAATCGTAACATATTTATACAATAAAAAAAACGTATATCTTTATTTTATTATTAATAATTATATTTATAACATTTACTTTAGTTTACAGTGTTTTGTTAGTCGTATTTTTTATATTTAATTACAAGCTGAAGTCCTAAATAGGTACAGATAGAATATGTATTATATGTGTATCCAAACTCATAAGCTAATGCGAGTCAAAGAAATATCCAAAATAAACAAAAAAATACGTATTTCTCGAATGTCATAGAGAAATATAATTTTTGCCTTAAGTTATGCTTTATTTTTTTATTTTTTTTAACATATTAATAAATATTGCAAATTCTATTCAATTTGGGGGCAGAATCCGGCCATGTCCCTTTCCTTATTTTTTAAGTTTGTGATTCAGGAGGTCAGCACGGAGCCATGTGTCGCACTTGCACCATGTGTGATAAACATGGCTCTGACATCGTATGCCGTGAAGATGACGACGGCAGAATGAGATGAGGTAGAAGGTCTAAGGCACTCAAAAAGGTTCATGAGTAACATAAAGGCAGGTTTTCTAGCGAAGGTAAGTCAACTGAGCAGGAAACAGCTACGGTATGCCATAGCAGCGTACACAGGCCATTATAGCACCAGCTCTATGCTCTGCAAAATGGGTATCTCTGAGGATCCTATCTGCAGGGCCTGCAACGAAGACACAGAGTCCATGGAACACATTTTGTGTGAATGTGACGGATTGGCTAGACAGCGAATGGATCTCCTGGGGGTGGCATATCCACTGCCAGAGGATTACTGTGCCTCCAACCTGAAAGCAACCACCCAACTCTTAGAGTGGGTGTTTGAACTGATATAGGGGAGGTTTTTTTTTTATCGACTACAAGTTGGCCCTTGACTGCTATCACACCTGATGTTAAGTGATGATGCAGTCTAAGATGGAAGCGGGCTAACTTGTTAGGAGTGGGACGAAAATCCACACCCCTATCGGTTTCTACACGACATCGTACCGGAACGCTAAATCGCTTGGCGGTACGTCTTTGTCGGTAGGGTGGTAACTAGCCACGGCGAAAGCCTCCCACCAGCCAGACCAAGACAAATTAAGAAAAATCTCAATCTGCCCCGCCGGGAATTGAACCCGGGACCTCCGTCTTATAAATCCACTGCGCATACCACTGCGCCACGGAGGTCGTCAAAAGGTGGTGAGGGCGAGGCGAGTACAAAACATCCAAAAGGGTCGAAGTGCATCTGTGGCTATATTTAATGTAGAATAATAATAATAATAAGTTTGTAATAGTTAGCATTATAAACAATAATTATAAGAGAGGTAGGTAAGACAGTACAAGTTTTATCGAAATCGGTTCAGTTGTTTTTGAGATATAGGTGCTCGTATATGAACAGTATAATAAGAGATATATGAACGAGGATGACAGTATACTGAAGTGCGTTGCGTTTTAAACACCAGTACAATTAGTTATAAAAGAACGGCTCCTAAGCAAGTTAGCTCTTGACTGCAAGCATATTTGATGTTAAGTGATGATGCAGTTTAAGATAAAAGCGGGCTAACTTGTTAGGAGAAGGATGAAATTCACACCCCTTTAGAGTTGTACACTACATCGTATCGGAACGCTAAATCGCTTGGCAACGTGTGTTTGTCAACAGTAACGAGCTACGGCCGTCGCCAGCTAGACCCAATTAAGAAAACCTCAATCAGCCCAACTGGGGATCGAACCCAGGACCTCCGTCTTATACCGCGCATATCGCTGCTCCACGGCCGTTACAACTTACTGTGCTCGCGGTTACATCGGAACATACCTATTAAAGGTGCCAGTTCAAAGCCGACCGCAGACGACAAGTCGCAGCGATACTACTGGTATGTATTTATTTCTACGTAACTAGCAAACACCAATACCTTTCAAAATCACCAAAAAAGTTTTTTTATCGACTACAAGTTGGTCCTTGACTACTATCACACCTGATGTCAAGTGATGAGGCAATCTTAACGGCCGAGTGGCACAGTGGGTAGTGACCCTGCTTCTCCGCCCTAGGCTGTGGGTTTGATTCCCACATCTGGACAAATGTTTGTGTGATGAGCATGGATGTTTTCCAGTGTCTGGGTGTTTATCTATATATTATAAGTATTTATGTATAATAAATATAAAAATATTCATCAGTTATCATAGTACCCATAACACAAGCTACTTACGAGTAGCTCGTAAGTAGCTTGTGTTATGAGTGTTAGTAGTAAGCTCTTTCGATTTCTACTCGACATCGTACAGGAACGCTAAATAGTTTGTCAGTAGTGTGGTATTGAGTCACAGCGAAAGCTTCCTACCAGCCAGACTAAGAAAATTTATCAAAAATCTCAATCCGCCCCGCCGGGAATCGAACCCAGGACCTCTGACTTATAAATCCACCGCGCATACCACTGTGTACGTACACTTTTGACGGCATCCGTGGCGTAGTGACACCTTTTTTTTTTAAAGAAAAACGGCTACAGCATGCTATCATCAAAAGATATATATACCATCGCGGACTTTTTGTAATAATAAAGATAAACAGACAGACATAACCAAGTAGCCAGGATAATCCACCAACAGCTTGCTCTTCAGTATGGCCTTGTCAATTTTGACATGCCTTACTATAGGTACGACCATAGAGTAGGATATATAGGGTATAGAGTCGTCACTCTCTATATAAACTTGGAACAAGGAAAGCAGCGCCTCTGGTGATCGGTGGCGGAACTACTTTTCCGATAGATATAACTACAACTATAGGATGTATAATAGTAAGTAGGTACGGTACCTACATATATCTTTTCTTATTTTTTTTTATCTTAAATATTTTCAGGATAATAATTTGACACAAGTTTTATAACCCTTTCATGATATTTACTGTTTAGTAAGCATAATAAATTAATGTTAGTTAAGTGAAAGAGCTTAAAAATTGCGTCAAATTATGTGCAAAGTGAAAATAAAAACAAGAACAACCATTGACATAACAACGAATGATCAATGACAAAAATGGCGTTTGTTTCACAAACTTTGAACTGACGTTTGACATATGCAATTTGAAATATTGTAAAATGGAACGTAAATTTAAAATTAATGTAAATGTATATTTAAAAGATATTTTTGGTAAAATGTAATGGTTTGGTTAATGTAAATGTATATTTAAAAGATATTTTTGGTAAAATGTAATGGTTTGGTTAATGTAAATGTATATTTAAAAGATATTTTCGGTAAAATGTAATGGTTTGGTTAATGTAAATGTATATTTAAAAGATATTTTTGGTAAAATGTAATGGTTTGGTTAATGTAAATGTATAATTATTTAAAAGATATTTTTGGTAAAATGTAATGGTTTGGTTAATGTAAATGTATATTTAAAAGGTATTTTTTGTAAAATACGTATCCTAAGTACATGAATTACAATAAAATTTCAAAATAAATTATTTTTTTTTAATAGGCAAGTTTGTTTAATAATAATCAATACATAAATCTAAATTAGTTGCATTGCTGCGTGAAACTAAATGAAAATTATCTGCCACTAAATATTTTACCGCCATCTAGTATACAGTGGCGGAACTATACCAAGTATAAGTTTCTCCACCCGTACGACCCAGCGCCAGTTCTTGAGAATAACAGTGCGTTGATCTACTGGGATCGAACGATTATCACTGACAGGTATATTGTAGCCAATAGACCTGATATAGTGATAGTCGATCGATCAGTACGCCGTGCATTGATTGTTGATATTACTGTTCCTCATGACGATAACCTCGTGAAAGCCGAAAAGGAAATAAAAATTTTTAACAAAAAGAAGAACCGACTCTAGAAAATAATTGTGTTATTTACTTGCTTTAATTTACTTAAGCATATCTATGAAGTCGATGCCAGCAAGTTTAAGGAACATTTATTTAACGTAGTAAAGCAGTTTGTGGGTGGGTAACGTCTTTAAAGTAGAAACCTTGGCTGGCACCGAGTCCTAGATGTGCTTAAGTAAATTAAAGCAACTAAATGACAGTTATTTTTTAATATTTAGTGCGTTTTGAGTTGGTTCTATTTTTTGTTAAAAAATTTTATTTCTTACTTTTTAGTGATTTATCGCCACATAACGTACTCGTACTATACTGTCATAGTATTATACTATACGGCACTTGTAGCCAAAAAGCTACCGATACCGAGACAAAAACCGAAATCGCTGTAAGCATGCCTCCAAAATTTGAAGAGGTCCTTCAATTTCCCCAGGATATCATCATCAGATCCTAACATGAAGACAATGGGACCATCTTGAATGTATGCCCTTTCTAATAAAAAAAGAATTATCAAAATCGGACAACTCTGTAAAAAGTTATGCGTGGTCATACATAAAAAAAATATACGTGTCGAATTGAGAACCTCCTCCGTTTTTTTTTTGTCGGTTAAAAACTTCGTAGTACGAAAAATCAACTTTTATTAGCGACTGCTTAGCTACAAGTAACTTTATTACTATTTAAATAGAAGATCTGTACTATTTAATGACATATATATCATCTCTGAGCATCTCTGGGGCAGACCTCCATACATTTTTTACCTATGTCCTTTGGAGTGAAGATAGATCCCTGAACTAAAATATAAGCTTTATTCTGAAATAACAACGGGAAACAACGAGCGTCACATGTATACACCAACGATTATTGTTTCATAACAGATTAGACATTTGATTCGCTCCGTTCAACCGCAGCAAGACTTATCATTAATCTAAAGACATGGAGTAGGGTAATTAAATTAAACTACACAACTCTTAATTGTTATTTTATTAATAAAGTATAGAAAATGATAATGGATAACTTACTTCTAGTCACATTGTTAATTGTACTATCATGGTATAGATCAATACTAACTACAAATAGCCTGATCAAAAAAACAAAAATCCCACGCAGAGTCAAACGACGAAACTAATCTCTTGTACTGACATACTCAGAGATGTAAAAAGTGATCAGACTTTACACAAAAAAATGGTGTTATTTTTTTAACGTCCTTAAAATAGAAACCTTGGCTGGCACCGACTCCTAGATATGCTTAAGTAAATTAAAGCAACTAAATGACAGTTATTTTTTACTTTTTAGTGCATTTTGAGTCGGTTCAATTTTTTGTTAAAAAATTTTATTTCTTATTTTTTAGTGATTTATCACGCCACGTAACGTACTCGTACTATACTGTCATAGTATATTATACGGCACTTGTAGCCAAAAAGCTACCGATACTTACACTAAAACCGAAATCACTACAAGTGTGCCCCAAAAATTTGAAGAGTTCCTTCAATTTTCCCAGGATATCATCATCAGATCCTAACATGATGACAATGGGACCACCTTGGAAGTAAGCCCTTTCTAATACTCTCTAAAAATTATGCGTGGTCATACATAAAAAAAATATACGTGTCGAATTGAGAACCTCCTCCGTTTTTTTTCGTCGGTTAAAAAGCGCGAGAGATATGAAAGGATCGTGGTCAGTGGAAGGACGTGGTCTCTGCCTACCACTATGTGAATGAGGCGTGGTGTTATGTATTAATGTAGGTATGTATATAAAACTTCGAACAGTGCGTGTTGCCAGTGATGACCTACGGGTCCGAATCTTGGTCGCTGACTGCGGGCTTCATAAGAAGGCTCAGAGTCACTCAGCGGGCGATGGAAAGAGCAATGCTCGGGGTACCTCTGCGTGACCGAATCAGAAATGAGGAGATCCGCAGAAGAACCAAAGTAACCGACATAGCTCAGCGAGTCGCAGAACTGAAGTGGCAATGGGCGGGGCACGTAGTTCGAACAGCTGATGGACGTTGGGGGCCCAAGGTGGTAGATTGGCGACCCCGCACCGGAAAGCGCATCGTTTTTCGACCCCCAACCAGGTGGACTGACGACATCAAACGTGTCGCAGGGAGCCGCTGGCAACAGGCGGCTCGGGATCGTTGTGTTTGGAAGTCCCTAAAAAAGGCCCATGTCCAACAGTGGACGTCTACAGGCTGGTAATGATGATGATGTATATAAAACATTATGTACATAGTATTAAATATTGTTAACTCTATTACACACGCATAAGGCTAACGTAAATAAATAAAATTATATACAACAGTATCTCTCTTAATAATTGGAACGAAGTTCCTTATCGCGGGTTGTGAAAGGGGGCTAGACGGAAAAAATTCGTATGAAAAGTTGTCACGACACTTTTTGATCAAAGGATCTTGCCGCCGCCTTTGATGTGTGTGCGCGTGAGCGGCGGGGGCGCCCGCGCTGTATGCTGTCTCGCGCTCTCGTGGCGCCCTCTGGTGTTTCGGTGTACAACAACAAATATTATTATTACTTAAATAAAATAAAATTTAATTACAATTCCTTCACCAATTAATCGAAAGGAACTTCGTTCCATCCGGGTGTCCCTTGACACCTCTCAACTTTTTGTAATACAATTATCATAAAGATATGTGCTTTTTTACGTTCAAAAGTACTCAGTAATATTTTTTGTTGTCCTTTTAATAATAATAATATTTATTTATTCAAAATCATTTACATTACTTAAAAATTACCCTGGACCCCCAAACTAGGTATCCCGTGACTTGGGGGTCAGTCCCTACCAGATTGCGATATATTACAGATACTTAAAATGGATGGTGTGTACATGCGAGAGAGAGAGAGAGAGTGTGTGGGTGCGAAAAGTACAAAAATCTTTCGTAGGATTGGGTGTACTCTTCTACAACAAGATGCCCAATTCAGTTTTAGATCTGCCATTGCATAAGTTTAAACAATGTATTAAAACTCACTTACTGAGTCAGGGTTATTATACTATCGATGAATTTTTAAATGACAAAGATGTTCAAAGGCAATTGGATCGGCTTTCAACTTCACACAGGAAATGAAATGAATAACTTTATGTAACAACACACTTAATATTGTAAAATTGATAATATTATAAAAAGAGCAACTGTTGAGTTTCTTGCCGGCTCCTCTCAACAGGGCCTGCCTTCCGAGCCGGTGGTAGAGTCACTACAAATAGTCCAATTTGACGTTTCAAGTGCTTGTAATAAGCCTACTTGAAATAAACGATTTTGAATTTGAATTTGAGAGAGAGTGTGTGTGCGTGTGTGCGTGCGTGCGTGCGTGCGTGTGCGTGCGTGCGTGTCTGCGTGTGTGCGTGCGTGCGTGTGTGCGTGCGTGCGTGCGTGCGTGCGTGTATTTTTTAATTAATCACAAATTACCTTTTGACTACACTACTTTTTACAAATTGTTTTATTCAAATGAAAGAATCCAAATAATATATAAACTTATATGTATATTACAGTCCACAAATATATTAAAATCTACGTCAGGTATACAGAAACAAAAAGTAAAGTACATACTCACAAAAATATCAATTACAAATTACAAATAATTCAGCAATATTTCAAACAGGCTTAAAATTTTGTATACTAGGATAAAAATAATGACGAATTTCAATTGCATTTTCAGTGAAAAAATAAAATTGAAATTAGACAAATATTGTTATTTTATTTGTCATTAAATAAATAAATAAAAATCTTTGATTCGACTATCGCGTTGCGGATCAAATGTAACAAATTACTAAAACCCTAGTGATACTTCGTCACTTGTAACTTATGCTATTTTGAAGAGAATACCCAAATCTATAAATATTTGATGGCATCTCAAACAAACCTCCTGTTTCCTTAAGAATACTTCAAGATCCTGGCTGGCCACATGTAAAATGTAGATAATATCTATATTTTTATATTTTTATTTTAATAACTCAAATATTCAAACGTTCGCTCGCATTCTGTGTGCCTAGTGTAAGATTTTACCGCGTCGATATCGAGAACAGTAAACACAAATTTTATATGGAATTGGAGTAACGCCATCTAGTTATAGTGAGAGTAAACGTTATTTTTTCTATATAATCGAGTGGTTACTTGTGTGTACCCCCACTGTACCCCACTGTTCGACGCTCGCTATCGCTTATCGTATTAGTATTATACAACTAAACCTGACTCAGAATGATTTTTAATAAAATGGTACCGCATACTTGGCTTCTGAATGAACCGTTGTCCACAAGCCGGGCACGCGTGCGGCCGAACATTCGAATGTATCATCACGTGCCTCGTCAAGCCGGTCTTCGACTTGAACGACTTCTTGCAAACTTCGCACACGAACGGCCTCTCCTCCTCGTGAATCATCTTGTGCTCCTTCAGATAGTAAGCAGTGAGGCTTGCGTAATCGCATTTGTCGCATTTGAAATCTCTCTCTCTCATGTGATACAATTTTTGGTGACGCAACATTAAGGACCGGGAGTTGAACTTCTTCCCGCAGGCGCCGCAAGTTGGCGCTGGCACTCCGTGCTCCGTCTCCATGTGGGATGCTCTATCTCTGAACTTCACTTTCGCATCGCAACCTTGACAGCGGTAATGCTGGGAACGGATCATCATGTGGTTGTAAGAGATGTGCTTTTGGACTTGGGCCTTGGTGTTGCAGCGTTTCCCACATGTCTTGCACACGAAGGATCGCGCGCCGTCCTCTTTGCGCTCAAGCGCGATGAGTTCGTTATACTTACCTAGAAAGAGATAGAAGGATGCCATTCAAAAAAGATTAACATTGAACCTCTTTAGTTCAGTGAGTGATATCGTGAGGAGTGTGTCACGGCGAACGCATGCTGCGGTTCTATAGCGCGACGCGATCGCAACGATGTATTGCTTATGCAACAGATCCTAAAAGTTAAATTAATAAAATTAAATTTGTTGCAAAAACATTTAGGTACATCATAGAGTTGGTTAAGCGATGTAGTCAGTACTACCAATATTGTTGTAAGTGTACCTCCTGACACTACAAATATAAAAAGGCCTGACTTAGGTCATGTTTAGGTTATCCGAAGCACTTGTGTAACTAACATTGAAGTGGAGACTCTGTTTGAAGTTATAAATAAAATATATAGTCTATACTAAAGCCAAACTCGATTGAGAATGCTTGTCAACAATCTAATTAAAAATGAAGGTAGAAATTACTAGTCATTTTACACCTCTTTTATATAATTAACTACTACTATTACAACAACAACAAACAAATTAAAAATGAAGGTAGAAAATGCAACATATTTTATGCCTAATAAATTTAAAATTATGTTTTGTTATTTAAAAAAATCCTATTTAAAAGATATTGAATATATTAATTAGTTTCAAGCTTACTAATCTAATTTTATATATTATTTATTCATGACAATAAATTAGATTAGTAAGCTTAAAACTAATTAATATATTCAATATCTTTTAAATAGTATTTTTTTAAATAACAAAACATAATTTTAAATTTATTAGGCATAAAATGTGTTGCATTTTCTACCTTCATTTTAAATTTGTTTGTTGACAAGCATTCTCAATCGAGTTTGGCTTTAGTATAGTGTAAAGTGTTTTGTGTATACTGCAGCAGGATTCATGGTTTCTATACATAATTATTATTGAATTTAAATAAAAATTGACTACAACCATCGGTTGGCAGTGATAACTGACGAAAATGTTTCTGGAACCATTACAATCATTCATCATTAGATCAAGTATCTTATAATAGTGTTAACTATAGTAAGTTAGTTGGTAGACTATACTAAAGCCAAACTCGATTGAGAATGCTTGTCAACAAACAACTTTAAAGTGAAGGTAGAAAATGCAACACATTTTATGCCTAATCAATTTAAAATTGTTTTTTTTTTATAAAATCTTATTGAAAAGATATTGAATATATTAATTAGTTTTAAGCCTACTAATCTAATTTATTGTCATGAATTCCTCATTAATAAGTTAACTTAAAAAATTAGGAGTAAAATGAGTAGTGATTTCTACCTTCATTTTTAATCTGTTTGTTGACAAGCATTCTCAATCGAGTTTGGCTTTAGTATAGTTAGTTATATTTCGTATTAAATTTCATTACACTAAACTAACGCAGGGTGTTTTTTACTAATATGGTACTTCAAACTGCTTTTCTGAGTGAACGCTTGGCTACAAGCCGGGCACACGTGTGGGCGAATGTTCAAATGTATCTTCATATGCCTCCTCAAAACACCCCTCAGCTTGTACGCTTTCTTACAAACGTCACAGACAAACGGCCGCTCCTCCTCGTGAACTGATCGCATATGTCGACTCAAATGGTAAGCGGTGAGGCTTGCGTAATCGCATTTGTCGCATTTGTAATCCCTCTGTCTCATGTGAACGAGTTTTTGATGGCGCGACAGTATGAACGAGGTTTTAAACGTTTTCCCGCAGGCGCCGCAAGTTGGCGCCTGTATTCCGTGCTCTCTCTCCATGTGAGACACTTTTTTATTAACCCTCACTTTGGCGTCGCAGATGTGACAATGATGGTACTTTGGACGAATCATAAAGTGGACAGCAGAGATGTGAGCGCGGACTTGGTTCTGTTTCGTAAAGCATTTCTCGCATTTGTTGCACATGAACGTTCGTGTGCCATCCTCTTTCTGCTTAAGCGAGTAGAGTTCGTTGTACTCATCTAGAAAGAGGTAGAAGGACACCATTCAACAAAGAATAATTTTTTAACATTTTAAATTTTGGGAACGATTTCGGGAAAAGGGACGGTGATTCAACCGATGAGCGCGAGCGACGATAGCCCGACCCATTCACTACTGAGTGCTCCTTCTGAGAGGTTGGCACTGTCAGCCATCAACACTGCATAACTACTATAATAAAGCCAAACTCGATTGAGAATGCTTGTCAATAAACAAATTAAAAATGAAGGTAGAAAATGCAACACATTTTATGCCTAATGAATTTAAAATTATGTTTTGTTATTTTAAAAAATGTTATTTAAAAGATATTGAATATATTATTTAGTTTTATGCTTACTAATCTAATTTATTGTCATGAATTCGTCATGAACTAATTAATTTAAAAAAATAGGTGTAAAATGACTAGTGATTTCTACCTTCATTTTTAATTTGTTTGTTGACAAGCATTCTCAATCGAGTTTGGCTTTAGTATAGTTGTTCGTACATCGTTGGGTATTAGGTATGCTTACAGTTGGATGTAAGGAATATTATATTATTAATTTATCTTGACAATATAGGATTCATGGTTTTATACTCCAATATTTAGCTTTATAAAAATTAAAAAAAAAAACATTAAAATGTCGCAACCAAAAAAATAATACAAATAAACTTCAGTACCGAGGTTCGAAAACGTTCGCTTGAGATAATATGCCAATTGAAGGGAGACAGACGCGTTTGAAAACCGATCAGGGCAACCTCATTTCATGTAAGCCAATAAAATTTTTTAACAAAAAATAGAACCGACTCAAAACGCACTAAAAAGTAAAAAATAACTGTGTCATTTAGTTGCTTTAATTTACTTAAGCATATCTATGAAGTCGGAATATTTCTTACTTTTTAGTAATTTATCGCCACGTAACGTACTCGTACTATACTGTCACAGTATATTATACGGCACTAGTAGCCAAAAAGCTACCGATACCGAGACAA
The DNA here is from genome assembly GCA_034621355.1 of Mycalesis mineus. Lineage (NCBI taxonomy): Eukaryota > Metazoa > Arthropoda > Insecta > Lepidoptera > Nymphalidae > Mycalesis > Mycalesis mineus. The sequence goes on along the minus strand of JAXAVZ010000012.1, from coordinate 1,350,198 downwards.
AAACCGAAATCGCTGTAAGCGTGCCTCCAAAATTTGAAGAGTTCCTTCAATTTACCCAGAATATCATCATCAGATCCTAACATGACGAAAATGGGTCCACCTTGGATGGACCCATTTTCTAATAAAAAAAGCCTTTCTAATAAAAAAAGAATTATCAAAATCGGATATCTCAGTAGAAAGTTATGCATACTTAAAAAAAATATACGTGTCGTTTTGGAAACCTCCTCCGTTTTTTTTCGTTGGTTAAAAATTGTGAGGTAAATCTATAAGTTTAGGTTTAGCTTCAGACTTGTTCGTTAACTATAGGCCTTACAAAGAAGCGCAGTGTTATTCCGCGACAGAGAGCAATGCTCGAGGTACCTCTGCATTATAAATTATTATAAGTAACCGACGTAGTACAATGACTCAAAACTTAAGTGGCAATGGGCGCACAGTTCGAAGAGCCGATGAATTTGGAGGTCATAAAGTGCTGGAGAGGCGACACCGCACCGGAAAACGTGGTTCAAGAACATAGAAGTCTCTAAAAAAGGCCTATGTCCAGCATTTGACGACCATTGGCTAGTAGTGATAATGATTCCAATACAGTACTCGTAAGTTAGTTGATAGTTTCATTGACATATTAATACTATGGACTTCGGGTCAGCGCTAAAAAGTGTCCGAACCAAAAGAGAGCTAAAACGCGAAAAAGAATTCTAATCGCATTCAGTCTCATATTAGCTTACTGGTAGAATACACGTCAATAATGTTTTAGAACAACGACTGCATAGAGTTATTTTGTTGTTTAATATTTGAATTTTTTAATTCCTTCATTTTTAAATTGAAAATAATTAATAAACTTTAACATCATTGTAGTAAAAAAATATATTGGTTGGTATAGAGGTCACTGATACATTTAAAGTTTGCTGTGAATATAGTATATAGGTTAAAGATGCCAAAAAAAATTCAAAACTACCTACTCTACACCATTTATGTTGTCCTATTTTCACGAGAAGCTGCCATGTCAAATAAGGTAGCAATCAGATTGTTGCAAATTAGACAGTATAACAATTTTATAAGACATATATTACAATGTTTTAATTTGTTTATAAAAATACAAATACATTCTGGTATATATAAGACATCTCGGGACACTTTTGTCGTGAATTTTGCATTACACCCGAAGTCCATAGTACTAACAATATGTCAATGGATAGTTTAATTAGGTTAACTCAGGATGTTTTTTACTGACATGGTACTTCAAACTATTCTTCTGAGTAAACGCTTGGCTACAAGCAGGGCACACGTGTCGACGTATATTCAGATGTATCAACATGTGCGTTCTTAGCACACTCTTACACTTGAACGACTTCTTGCACGTGTCACAGACAAACGGCCTCGCTTCCTCGTGAACAGCCCGCTTATGGATGTTCAGATGGTAAGCAGTCAGGCTTGCGTAGTCGCATCTATCGCATTTGTAATCTCTCTCTCCCATGTGATAGAGTCTTTGATGTTTCAAAAGTGCGGATGGGAAATTAAACTTCTTCCCGCATGCGCCGCAAGTTGGCGCCGGTATTCCGTGTTCCGTCTCCATGTGGGACGCCCTTTCTCTTTTTACCACTTTCGCGTCGCAGACTTGACAGCGGTGACGCTGTGATGGGCGAATCTTCATGTGGAGAGATGAGACATGAGCGCGGACTCGGCCTTTGGTTTTAAAGCACTTCTCACATATCTTACACTCGAATGTTAGTGTGCCGTCCTCTTTACTCTTTAAAGTGAAGGGTTCGTAAGCTCCGCCTAAAAAGAGAGAGTAGATACCATTATCAATAGATCAAGGCACGACTTTAAAACGGTCGGCGTGCGGCCGGTGCGTCTAGCTCGCATGTTTACGGTTCTCGTGATCGCCCGCGCCTCTACGTACGTGTCTAGTCGCGTTCGTTGAATCCGCACCCGCTGGCTCTGTGTGGGACCTTAATTTTTTTAAACACGCCACATGTAGAAAGAGGTAGAAGTTGCTATTCTTTGAAGATTAACGTGTGATATGTAGCATTTTTCCTCTCGCTTTCTGACTGTCTGAGTGGTTTCATAAAAGTGGAACGAGCAGCTATGGCAGCGCGCTGTTTAAGATGATATCTATTTGTTTATCCTAGAGTTGGTATATAAAGTTATGACGTTATAAAATCATTTTATCAACTCTTGTATATAAAACACAGTTTGTAGGGCCGATGGACGTTGGGGTCCAAGGTCTTGTCTCAGAATATGCCAACCCCTCACTTGGTGGACTGACGTCATCTAGCGGTGTAATGTGTGGTGTTTGGAAGTCCCTCTTGGGAAGCCTTTGTCCCGTAGTGGATGACATAATTATGATGATTTTAATGTAGAATAAAGTTAATTTACGTGCAAAGAAATTAAAAAAAAGAGGTTAAAACCATGAATCCCATACCGAACTATATATAATGTTCATTTAAATCCAGTCAGCTTTTCTAAGCTATACACGGTGTAACAAAAATAAATTTAAAAAAATGAGTAACCAAGACATGATATGAATCTGCTTCGATAGTCCAGTGGCTAGCGTGTGGCTTCAGATCACGAGGACCTGGGCAAGGCTATGGAAATGTTGAACTACGGGCTACTCGGGTTAACTTGCTTCTAAAGGAGAATGCCAGATCCTAACCCAGAAAGAACACAAATTGTAAATATACTAAAAATATCCTGTTATTATATAAATGTTTTACATTAAGCCATTTTACTGTTGGACCTCGGAATGAAATTCCGTTAAAAGAAGTGATTAAACTATTTCCTTTTAATTTACACTCTTTACGCATTTTTAAATCTTTATTGTTTCACTGAGTCCTAGCCTTTGTAAGCGTTTTTATTGTTTTTTTCATCAAATGTGGGCATTAAAAGGCTAGTATCCAGAGGCGTTAAGCCTGTTTAAAAATGTATTTCATGAAGCTTTGGGACTGTCACGTCAGTGTGGCAACTATACGGAACAACAATACGGAGACGGATGATAACCAACGTTAGGCTCGTGTCGAATACTCCGAGTTTATATTAAATAATTTATATTAAATAGTAAAAAAAAATGCAATAAAATGATGCATAATACGTTGTTGTACAATATGTTTTTATAAGTGGGTTAAAGTCCTATACATTGTCTAGCATTCTCCTTTTTAACAAATTCTAAGCCCGAAAATTGTGACTCGTGCCTGAAAAAGCACTTTAAGCCGGTCCCGGACATTACCATCATAATCGGATAGTAATCGTTAATTAATTTATGTTTAACATTATCGCCCTACGAACAGCGTGGCGTTTTTTCGTAGGCGTTGGAGCAGCGTCGTTTGAGCTCCATCCCCTCACAAGGTGGGAGGCCTGGGCTTGAATTGCCCTCAATAGGCAAATAATGATAATGATTAACCACGATTTAATGAATTAATTGTCAATAATTTATTTTTTAATCGAAAAGCGATCGGTGAATCCAAGCGACAAGATTCGACAGAATATGTACTCTTTACGTTCGTTTCACTTCATAACGAGAGAATTCGTTCTCATTTTTATTGACATATGTTTATAAGGACAGAATATTTATTGACGTAAAGGCATCGTTAGAATCGTAAATTGTTTTGAATGACAGAGCTATTACCAGTATTTTTAGTGATAAGGACATTACAAGCTGTAAGGCGGAATTTGGAAGAACCTATAATATTTATATAAGATTCCATGTACTTACTCAATTCGCAATAAATGAATTTGAATCCTTAGAAAATGTTGACTCTACAGCGTGCAATTGCATACATCACATTATATCACATCAGCCAACATCTCTTGAGAATGCTCTTCGTTATGAGTGAAACGAACGTAGATCATATTCCGTCGATCGTTTGCATTCGCCGATTATCGATCTTCCCGGAAAATAGCAAAATAAATAATGAACTAATCATGATGTATTTTCGCAAACACCTGCTTCTATTAAATACAACCATGGTTTATTTTATTTACCTTTCATGTTAGTTCTGGGTTCATGCCTTCGTCGATGCCAATCCAAATGATGCTTCTCAGCGAACCGCTGCCCACAAACACCACACACGTGAGTTCCTATATCTAGATGTGTGTACATGTGCTTCCTCAGAGAATTCTTGAATCTAAAGCTTTTGTTGCATCTATCGCAGAAAAATATATTCAGTCCCGTGTGCATCTTCTTTCTATGGGCTTCCAAACGTTCAGCTGATTTGGTCTTGTAACTGCATTTGTCGCAAAAGTGGCTGATAAGACATAGTTTTTGGTGCAATACAAGTCTGGATTGGTAGCTGAACTTCTTGCCGCAGGTGTGGCATGTTGCGGCTGGTATGCCGTGCTCTGCCTCCATGTGCGCCGCTCTTTGGGCTGCGGTGACCGGCGCGTCGCACAGGTGACAGTTGCGTTTGCTCTTCGGGTGGCCTTTTTCCGTGTGCGCGCGCGCAGCGCTGCCGTTGTGGTAGCATTCCCCGCACACCTTGCACAGGAACGCTACCTCGCCGTTGTCGTTCGCTTTAATGTCGAAGTGTTTGTTGTAGTCGTAGTCGTCGTCCTCTAGAAAGAGACAGAAGATACCATTATCTATACTTTTTACAAATGTTAGTTTAGAAAGAGATAAAAGGCAATATTTACTTCGTTTTTGTAGTAGTCGTGTGGAAGGAGACAAAAGATACCATTACACCAAAGAGTTTAACATTGTTTTAAAACATGCTACATGCTGTACACTGAAATTTGAAGTATTTGGAGAGTTAATAGATAGGTATTTGTTAAATTCTAAAATAGGTAATGTTCGCAAGCAGTTGTAGGAAATATAATTATGCGAAAACGTTTAGTTAATAAATAAACGGTTAGAGCAGAAAAAAAAGTCAAGAAACCTTACTTATTTAAAATTTCAAGCTCTACCATTTTTAACAGAAGAAAAAAAGGAAGAGCTTCTCAATTCGTCACTTATATTTTTTTTTTATGTATGACCACGCATAATTTTTTACACAGTTGTCCGATTTTGATAATTCTTTTTTTATTAGAAAGGGCACACTTCCAAGGTGGATAAATCACTAAAAAGTAAGAAATAAAAATTTTTAACAAAAAATAGAACCGACTCAAAACGCACTTAAAAGTAAAAAATAACTGTGCCATTTAGTTGCTTTAATTTACTTAAGCATATCTAGGAGTCGGTGCCAGCCAAGGTAACTTTAAGGACGTTACCCAGAACCCACAAACTGCTTTACTACGTAAAATAAATGTTCCTTAAACTTTGCTGTTCCTTAAACTATGTGTTAGATAAAAACTATCACATGATGTTCATGGTGATACAGCCCAACAATGTTACCACACTCAGCCCACCAGTACAGCGTGATGTATGTAAGCTTCATATCCCCTCTTCTATAAGGATGAAAGTGCTTCAATACTTTTTTTTTATTGACTATAAGTTGGACCTTGACTGCTATCGCACCTGATGTTAAGTGATGATGCAATCTAAGATGGAAGCGGGCTAACTTGTGTACGAAGAACGATGAAATCCACACCCCTTCGATTTCCACACGACATCGTACCGGAACGCTAAATCGCTTGGCGATACGTCTTTGTCGGTAGGGTGGTAACTAGCCACGACGAAAAGCCTCCCACCAGCCAGACCAAGACAAATTAAGAAAAATCGCAATCTGCCCCGCCGGGAATCGAACCCAGGACCTCCGTCTTATAAATCCACCGCGCATGCCACTGCGCCACGGAGGTCGTCAAATACTCCGCAAATAGGCTGATAACGACTTTAACAAATAGTTTTATAAAATACTCTAATATAACTCATTCGTAGAATAAACAAACACTTGACATACTTCATATTTGACAAGATTCTAGGCGTAAATTTTTATAATTTTTGAATCAACTTTTTAAACCAAGTGTTGATACCTTATAGAAGGTCAACTTTATATTGTGTTTTACTGTTGAAGCTTTATATATAGCAAGTCAACATAACTGGTTGATTCCTTATAGAAGGTCAACTTTATATTGTGTTTTACTGTTGAAGCTTTATATATAGCAAGTCAACATAACTGGTTGATTCCTTATAGAAGGTCAACTTTATATTGTGTTTTTATATAGCAAGTCAACATAACTGGTTGATTCCTTATAGAAGGTCAACTTTATATTGTGTTTTATTGTTGAAGCTTTATATATAGCAAGTCAACATAACTGGTTGATTCCTTATAGAAGGTCAACTTTATATTGTGTTTTATTGTTGAAGCTTTATATATAGCAAGTCAACATAACTGGTTGATTCCTTATAGAAGGTCAACTTTATATTGTGTTTTATTGTTGAAGCTTTATATATAGCAAGTCAACATAACTGGTTGATTCCTTATAGAAGGTCAACTTTATATTGTGTTTTATTGTTGAAGCTTTATATATAGCAAGTCAACATAACTTGTTGATTCCTTATAGAAGGTCAACTTTATATTGTGTTTTATTGTTGAAGCTTTATATATAGCAAGTCAACATAACTTGTTGATTCCTTATAGAAGGTCAACTTTATATTGTGTTTTATTGTTGAAGCTTTATATATAGCAAGTCAACATAACTTGTTGATTCCTTATAGAAGGTCAACTTTATATTGTGTTTTATTGTTGAAGCTTTATATATAGCAAGTCAACATAACTGGTTGATTCCTTATAGAAGGTCAACTTTATATTGTGTTTTATTGTTGAAGCTTTATATATAGCAAGTCAACATAACTTGTTGATTCCTTATAGAAGGTCAACTTTATATTGTGTTTTATTGTTGAAGCTTTATATATAGCAAGTCAACATAACTTGTTGATTCCTTATAGAAGGCCAATCTTGATATTATGTGTAAATGAAATAACTTTCCATTATTAAAATGTTCAATGCGCCATCTTGAGTTACATGGTTATATACAACTAATTATGGTAGGTACAACAGATCGTAGACAAAAGAACTTTTGACATTTGACAACAGATCAAAAATTAAAATTGTTTATGTGTTGAACACCAAACAAATTCAAATTACTGCCTATAATAAACTAGCGGACGCCCGCGACTTCGTGCGCGTGAAACTTGGTGTAGACTTGAACCCCCGTTTGACCCCTTAAGTAGGTGAGCATTAGAAAAACGTTTGTTAGCGCTCGCCTACGTCATTATAGCTATATAGCAGTCGCCCGCGACTTCGTCCGTGTGTAAACTTCTTAGGAATCCTTTTAATTTTAAAGACAGTCTTTCATATAAAGTGTGTTCTTTCCCCACTACCCCTCTCAATTTAATTTTTTTATAGTTTCCCGTGCAGCAATACCCTCCGTCCTGTCCCGTGTACTAAAGACCTACATTTTTGATAAATATTGTATGATATTACAGTACATTAACATTAACAATATACATATATTTATAACTCTTAACACATGCATTAATATCGACCAAATTTGATTACCATAAAAACGGTTCTCGTGAGTTAATCTTAATAGATAGACATAGACTGTCGTGGACATTTTTTTAGATCATTTCAAGAGGAATAATTCTTTCATACATATATTTTTGGTATCTTGAACCGTTTTCAACGCAACGCACGCAACGGAAGCCCTCAAGGATGAATAATTTTTCCCGTTTTTTTCACATTTTCCATTATTTCTTCGCTCCTAATAGTTACAGCGTGATGTTATATAGCCTAAAGCCTTCCTCGATAAAGGGTCTATTCAACACAAAAAGAATTTTCCAATTCGAACCAGTAGTTCCTGTGATTAGCGCGTTCAAACAAATAAACAAACAAACTCTTCAGCTTTATAATATTAGTATAGATGTAATAATAACCATCCGAAATTCCGAAGTAATGCACCGGGCGTCGCCAGGTGTTGTTTTCGGAGGGTTAAAAAAATGTGTGCATTTTCGATAAGAAATAACTTAAATTCAGCTAGCGTTGTGACCTGTAGGTTTGAGTAAGAGACTACCTACCGCTGCCATATGTGTAAGACAAAGGGAAGCCAGACCGACTGGCGCCGTACCGCGTTACGTAACGAAGTGATTTACCCAAAAGAAGTTATAACTTTAAAACACGGTATAAGTGTGAGTTGAACTTGCATGAAGAGGGTTCCGTATCATGATTCAAAATGTAATTTTAAGATTTTAGACTTCTATAGGTTATCCCGAAAAGAATATATAAGTAAAAATCTCTATTATTTCATAATTTTAACTTTTCTTAATTTAACACATCTTCCGAATATAACCCCATAAACCCTGGCTATGTAAATTGGTAATGATGTAATATATTACTTATCTGTGGCAAAAACGCACTGATGATTAAAACGATTTATTTGAGTGAGTTGACAATGAAAAACAGTCACGTACTTTGACAGATGACAGCTGGGAAGATCAATTTTTACTTGTGTTCGTTTCCTCAATCTGTGATGAGTTTAGGGCTCAAAAGAGCTAGCGACATTGGGTACAGATTAAAAAGAAAGACAATATTTAAATTATAAATTACTTTTTATATTTTTTCAAAAAAATTAAACACATTTTTTGCTAAGGATAAGCTGTCACGAAGATATAACTCGCGTAAAGAAAACAATATTTTGTCGCCCAATAGTGGCGAGCTCAGAGCATAGTTCTCAATTTCGCCCCAACACAATGTAAATGTTTTTCACATTAAAAGACCTCTAAACCATTTCAGGGTGTTTTTTCGTGACGTGGTACTTCAAACTGCTCTGTTGAACGAAGGCGTCCTGGCATATACTGCAAACATGGCGGCGAATGTTCTTGTGTATCAGGATGTGAGTCTTCAACCCGCTGCGCCATTTGAAACATTTATCACAATACTCGCATTTATACGCTTTCACATCCCTGTGTTTGATTTGATGGTTCAAATATTTGCTTCGCCTTATGAAAATTAAATTGCAAGGTTCGCATTTGTATTGCGCCTCGCCCATGTGGTAAAATTTTTGGTGTTGCAACACTTGCCAGGGGAAGGCGAACTTCTTGCCGCACGCGCCGCAAGATGGCGCCGGCAGTCCGTGGCATTCCTCCATGTGGAACGTCCGCATGTGCGATGGCACTTTTACGTCGCACAAATGGCAACTCCTCAACTTTGGGCGCTTTTTTAAATGTACTTGTGTATAGTGCTGGTGGAAGAGCTTTCGTTTGCCGAACGACTTGTCGCAAACTCTGCAGGTGAAAGTTTTCAAGCCGCTCGCTTCTACCGTTAGCGTGAAGTCTTCAAGCACTTCGCCTAGAAAAGAGAATACATAAACTAAAAAAATCGAGTTACAGAAAATTGTTGGAATTTTTATTTCATGTGGTTAATTGTTTTATAAGTAAGCAATCATAGTAGTTGGTCAATTTATAGTTAAAATTGAGTTTTTAATAAGGCTATACTTTTTAATTTGGGTGCATCCCAGTAATACCCCATACCGTAGTTCTATAGAACTGTTGGGATACTTTCCGGGCTGTCAAATTATATCCCAATAGTTCTATATACAACTGTAGCATAGGTTTTACTCTTGACTTTGCTGATAGCATATAAGTTATAAACTTTATATTATTTTAACTAATATTTAATTTCGTTTTTAACAAAAAAATGTCCCTTGCGACAAAAGCTAAGTTGTTAAAACCAAGTAGTTGTCGTGTCTAAAAAATATTCTCTTATTTTAGAAGTTACAGGGGGGGGGGACATTTTACCACTTTGGAAGTATCTTTCGTGCAAACTATTCGACTTAGAAAAAAATGATATTAGAAATTTCAATATCATTTTCATTATATTTAGCTTGTCGCCAAAAACTTTTTCGAAAGCTTATTTTAATCTTTCGTCATTCCCAAAGTAATCTTCAGCAATTAAAGAAATAAATTGTTGCTGCGTTTTGTGCAATTTAAGCGAAGCTGTATTCGATATAGTATGTTTAGATACTTTACCATAATGCATTTCAGTTTATATAGAAATACTCCCAAATTTAAGTGGACATTTATTATTGCAATCAAAAGAGATTTCATATTATACTTATAAAAACTAGGTAATTTATATGTAACGTACAAACAAGATGTTGATATCGACATTTTTTTAATTTGGTGTGTCATACTAATACTAATAATACTAAATACTAAGCACTAATATGGTGTGTCAACAGTGCTATAGAACTAAAATTAGGGGGTACTACTGGGATGCACCCTTTAATTCTGTGCAGAAATAAATTGGAATTTTATAAATTTTTGAAAAATTATCCCGATTACCACCGAGACGAATTTGCGAAATCTGAGAAGATTTCGCAAATTCGTAAATAAAAGATATAGTATAAGTGGCATAAATAACATGGTATTTACTTGTATATAATTTAACCGGTCGAGCGTAACGGGCAGCCGGATGCCGTGCTACTTTCAGGTACATTTCAGCCTGCGCGTTGTGTAATCACAGTTTAATCATAGCATTATGACGCTGACGACCTCCGTGGCGCAGTGGTATGCGCGGTGGATTTATAAGACGGAGGTCCTGGGTTAGATTCCCGGCGGGGCAGATTGAGATTTTTTTTAATTTGTCTTGGTCTGGCTGGTGGGAGGCTTTCGCCGTGGCTAGTTACCACCCTAGCGACAAAGACGTATCGCCGAGCGATTAAGCGTTCCGGTACGATGTCGTGTAGAAACCGAAAGGGGTGTGGATTTTCAACCCACTCCTAACAAGTTAGCCCGCTTCCATCTTAGACTGCATCATCACTTAACATCAGGTGTGATAGCGGTCAAGGGCCAACTTGTAGTCGATAAAAAAAAATTATATAAAATGACTTCGATCACGAGGTCCTGGGTTCGAATCCTTGGTCGGGTCACGGAATAATTCTAAGTCATTCATTCTTGTATGAATTTTTCAGGAAATTCCAAGCCCGGAGTCGGGATACCCCCGTGCCTGCGAGAACACGTTCAGGCCGGCAGTTCCGGTCACTATCATCATCATCATCATTATCAGCCTATTGACGGCCCACTACAGTTCCCGACCTCCCTCCTTTAGGAGAGGGGATATGGAGCGTACACCCACCACGCTGCTCCAATGCGGGTTGGCGGGCTTAGGGTGATAATGTTTCATTTATTAACGATCACTATCAGATGTTGATGACAGTGACCGGGCGTCGCTTAACGTGCTCTCCGAGGCACGGGGGTGTAACACCACCAACTTCCCGCCTCGGAGCTTTAAATGTACTGAACATTTCATAGAAGAATAAAAAAGCTTAGAATTATTCCGTGACCCGACTCAGGAATCGAACCCAGGACCTCGTGATAAGCTAACCACTAGACCGACGAGGCAGACATCAGACCAACATCTAATACTGATCGTTAATAAATGAAACATTCAACCGCCAACCAGCATTGGAGCAGCGTGGTGGGTCTCCGCTCCATATCTCCTCATTTATGAGAAAAGAGACCTGGCCCTGTGTTGGGCAGTTAATTATAATGATTATGTAAAAAAAATTGGTTGTCTGTAAAGTCGGTTTACTGACGATAGTTGAACGTGACAACGTCTGTAGAAAATACTGATGGAATGGTAGCATTTGCTGGTTATTAAAAAAAATTTTAATTTAAGTATATTTTTATAAATATTAATTTAAATTAATAAAATAATTCATTTTGATTTTATAAATTTATAATAAATATATTAATTTTTAATTTAAAATTAATATATTTAATCATTATATTTAATAGACGGATGTCGAACGCTGCCGAATGCAAAGGCCGATTGTGCTTCTTTGTCGCTCGTTCCGCGCTCTCGCTTGCACTTCAAGCCTTACATGGAACGCCTCAAAGCGAGGTAACGACGCATGACGTCATGTTTTTTCGTGCGTGCAGCCGGCTCTATCGAATTATAAGACGTTGTCACGTCAAAGAAGAAGTATTATAAATGCGCAACCTATTTAAATAGTCATTTTTATAAATGGACTAGCGGATCGTTCGCGGTTTCGCCTGCGTACTTTCCGTTTGTATGAATATCCAAATATACACAAATTAGTCTATGTCACTCTTCTATATACAAAAAGAGTTTTTCAGCTGGCAGTTTCCGAGATAAGTTGCAAGAAACAGACAAGGAGAAAAAACATACTTTCATAACTTTTAGTAAAAAGCTGTAAATGTGAAATTACGAACAGACTACAAACAGAAACAGAATTATTTCAAGTAAAAGATTTGTATGTATTGTCTAACAAGACATTCATGTTTTAGGATTTCTACCATAGATTAAAGACTACTAGATGGAGTCATAACGCGGCTGTAGGTTCAAGAGCGTGACAGACTTATTTCATTCGACCTTTGTTAGAAAGTGATACAAGATTATTTTTTGTCACTTTCAGCGTGTTCGTTTTTATTGTTTGTCAAGAGTGGAGTTTGTGACAGACAAGGGACATATCTGAGCAATTATTAGCTTTTTATTAAATTTGCTGATAAATAATATAACTTTGCGGTTACTATATTAATTTAAACGTTATCGTGCTATGGTGGGTTGTAATATTTTCGGCTGCAACAGTCGCAGCGAACAGAAAATCGAAGGAATTACGTTTCATACGTAAGTAGGCATAAACTTCATTGATTGATGATTTAAAGCTTAGATATGTTATTTTTTAGCAAATTTCATGTATTATGCGTTTACTAAACTATCTTATATAAAGTAATATTTCGTATTTTACGATATTTTAAAACATAACGTTTTATGATGTACTTTAAATGTTGACATGTCATGTCAATAATGCTCATTTGCTGTTTCACGAGTGGACACGCTATGGGCTCTATCTATTAGTCTTTAATCTATGAGGATTTCTACGGACGACGTGGACAATGAGTCATTCACAAACTACAAACTTCTTGCCTCGTGCACTGCATGATGGCGGCGGTTGTCTATGGAATTCCTCCACGTGAAACGCGCGCTTGTGATGCGGGAACTTTTGTGTCACCGAGAATGCAAAACCGGAGCTTCGGTCGACGTTTCAAATGTTCGTGGGTGTAATGTTGGCAGAAAATCCTGCTTTGGCTATAAACTTTATCGCAAACTTTGCAAGTGAATTTTGTCGCGCCGTCCTTTACTACCATCAAAAAGTCACCTGTATTCTCACCTATACTAAAGCCAAACTCGATTGAGAATGCTTGTCAACAAACAAATTTAAAAAGAAGGTAGAAAATGCAACACATTTTATGCCTAATAACCATAAAATTATGATTTGTTTTTTTATAAAATCTTATTTAAAAGATATTGAATATATTAATTAGTTTTAAGCTTACTTGTCCAATTTATTATCATGAACTCATCATTAACATATAATTTAAAAAAATAGGTGCAAAATGACTAGTAATTTCTACCTTCATTTTTAATTTGTTTGTTGACAAGCATTCTCAATCGAGTTTGGCTTTAGTATAGAAAAGATATAACACTAATATACTAAAATATAATCTAATCTAAAGAAGTGTCTTTACTTTAGAAAAGTATGATCAAAAACTTAACGATTTTAATATTCAGAAATCATGTTTACAAATAAAATAAAATTAAATCCCCCCGACACTAAAACCTACGCCCACTGGTTGCAGTTCTCTTAACAAGCTTTTTTTTTGGGTGGTAAAACTTGTACGTAGGCATTTTTTATTTTCTTTAATTTTTTCATAGGTTAAAAGTAGGACTATAGTTAAAAATGAAACTAAACTAAAATGTATAAAAATAATAAGTATGTTTTATTCACAATAAAAATTAAAACAATCGCAGAATATTATTTATACGAGTAAAAAACAGAAGTTCAGAACATAATCAATACTTATTATAGTTAGAAAAGATAAAAGAGTTTATTTTTTTCTGATTCGACAGAGACCGACTCACTGTGATGTCGTACCAAAGTAGCTTAGTGGGGCAAGTGTGAGTTTTTCACCGAGCGACTGCGTAAAAACGTAGTCACTCATAATGTCAAATTATATAGCAAAAAAAAATTGGTTGTTGTGATAATTGTTTTTGATTTTATAAATTTATAATAAATATATTAATTTAAAAATATATTAATTTTTAATTTAAAATTAATATATTTAATAATTATATTTAATAGACGCATGTCGAACGCTGCCGAACGCAAAGGCCGATTGTGCTTCTTTGTCACTCGTTCCGCGCTCTCGCTTGCACTTCAAGCCTTACATGGAACGCCTCAAAGCGAGGTAACGACGCATGACGTCATGTTTTTTCGTGCGTGCAGCCGGCTCTATTGAATTATAAGACGTATACTAAAGCCAAACTCGATTGAGAATGCTTGTCAACAAACTAATTTAAAATGGAGGTAGAAAACGCAACACATTTTATGCCCAATAAATTTAAAATTATATTTTGTTATTTTAAAAATCTTATTTAAAAGACTTTGAATATATTAATTAGTTTTAAGCTTACTAATCTTATTTAATGTCATGAATTCGTCATTAACTAGTTAATTAAAAAAAATAGGTGTGAAATGACTAATGATTTCTACCTTCCTTTTTAATTTGTTTGTTGACAAGCATTCTCAATCGAGTTTGGCTTTAGTATAGTCACGTCAAAAAGCGTTTACTCTCGCTATAACTAGATGGCGCTACTAAAATTCCATACAAATTTGCGTTACGTTTTTACGCAGTCGCTCGGTAACAAACTCACACTCGGCACTGTGGAATTGTTTTGCGAGAGAGGGACAGATGACAATTTTGCATATTTTTGTCGGAATTTTGTAAGCGTCAAATATGGTAATGGAAAAATAAAGACGTGATAATATCATAACTGGTATACTTTATTATATGATATAGTAATACAAAAATTAGACTTGTGTTTAGCTCAAAGGAGATGGTCCAAAATCATATGAAGCACAGACTCACTTTCTGTACATGAATTGAAAAAACTACATGTATTAATAATCTAGTTTTGATTAGCTAAATCTCTGAATTCACTTTTATTTAGGCGAAATATTATTTATTCTCCAAAACAATGCAACACTAAGTATAATCATGGCGGATCTTAGATAAGTTATATTATCTATGGTAGACATTCTCCAGGTGGCGGATTGATGGTGTTTTGACTTTTGCTGTCAGTGTTTATTGACGTATGGTCCATTTAATTTGATGGTTATTGGTTAGGTATTGGTACCTAACGGATTACTGAATAATAACATTAAAATATTGAGTTTTGTTCTTATTATAGCTAAGATGTCTATGTCTAAAATGTATTATAGCTAAAACCAAAGCCCGGAACACGGAAGAAAAGACTTGTCAAAAATGACATATTTTGAGTTTGACAAATCAATGTGACCGCATCTTTATCACGTACAGACTAATACCAAAAAGACGCCATCTTTTAATACCTCAAAAACTAGGAATTTAATTTTTAACCAACGTTTTATTTAGTTCGTTTCGTTCACTAATTTTATTTTTGATAAAATCCTTGTATTTTTTCCATTTTAATGGTATGTGCTGAAATGGACCATCTCCTTTTAGGAAGTTCTTACGCCATAGACATTCGCAATTAGTAACAAACTACATACACACACAACGACAACTTGTTGTATCACATGGATAGTAAATAAAAATTACAATATGAAAAAAAATTACAATCATTAAAGTAACACGTCTAAATTGAAGCCTGGACTATAATCTATACTAATATTATAAAGCTGAAGAGTTTGTTTGTTTGTTTGAACGCGCTAATCTCAGGAACTACTGGTTTGGATTGAAAAATTCTTTTTGTGTTGAATAGACCATTTATCGAGGAAGGCTTTAGGCTATATAACATCACGCTGCAACTATTAGGAGCGAAGAAATAATGGAAAATGTGAAAAAAACGGGGAAAATTATTATTTTATATTAATTATCCTTGAGGGCTTCCGTTGCGTGAGCTGCGAAAACGGTTCGCGATACAAAAAATATATGTATGAAAGAATTATTCCTCTTAAAATGATCTAAAAAAATGTCCACGACAGTATATGTCTATCTTTTAAGATTAACTCACTAGAACCGTTTTTATGGTAATCAAATTTGGTCGAAATTATTGCATTATTGCATTTTGTATAAATATATGTATATTGTTAATGTTACTGTACTGTAATATCGTACAATGTTTAACAAAAATGTAGATCTTTAGTACACGGGACGGGACGGAGGATATTGATTGACGGGAAACTATAAAAAATTGAGAGGGGTAGCGGGGAAAGAGCACACTTTATATGAAAGTCTGTATTTAAAATTAAAAGGGTACCTAAGAGGTTTTCACGCGGACAAAGTCGCGGGCGACTGCTAGTACTATATAAACAAACGTCATAGTCAGGGTAAGCTGATAATACGAGTCAACGATTTGCTTCATGAAAGAGAAAAATGTAATCGATTACAACAGTTTCATTGCACACCGGTGGATCCGCAAACCGTTCCGCCATTTAAAAGTTTTGCAGCAAGATTGACATTTGAAAGGTCTTTCATTGGTATGTTTAACTTGGTGACGTTTATAGTCGCTGACGCGTAGAAAATTCATGTTGCAAGTTTCGCATCGATACTCTCCCATGTGATAGGACTTGTGGTGCTCTAACACTTGCCAGTTGAACGCAAACTTCTTGCCGCAAGCGCCGCAAGATGGCGCTGGTTGTCCGTGAAATTCCTCCATGTGAAATGCGCGCATGTGTTTCGGGACTTTTATATCGCAGAGATGGCAACCCCGGAGTTTAGGGCGCAGCTTCAGGTGGACTTGGGTGTAATGTTGGTGGAAGAGCTTCCTTTGGCAGAAAGCTTTATCGCACACTTTACAGGTGAACCTTATAGCGCCGTCTGCTTCCACCGTCAGTGTGAAGTCTTCAATCTTTTCGCCTAGAAAAGATATAACGGGTGATATATTACTAAAATAATTATTCCTCACTTTTACTATAAAATAAAAAGTTATGGATGAGATAAAAACTAAATTTTAGTTATCGGAAATCACGTTAAAAATAAAACCCCTTCCCTCGTTTTTTTAATTTTTTTTATCGATTACAAGTTGTCCCTTGACTGCTATCACACCTGATGTTAAGTGATGATGCAATCTAAGATGGAAGCGGGCTAACTTGTTAGGATTTGGATGAAATCCATACCCCTGTGGGTTTCTACACGATATCGGACCGGAACGCTAAATCGCTTGGCGGTACGTCTTTGTCGGTAGGGTGGTAACTAGTCACGGCGAAAGCCTCCCACCAGTCAGACCAAGACAAATTAATAAAGAAAAATCTCAATCTGCCCCGCCGGGAATCGAACCCAGGACCTCCGTCTTATAAATCCACCGCGCTTACCACTGCGCCACGGAGGTCGTCAAAACGTTACTCCAACCTACGTTACGTCAAAACGTTACTCACACTCCTGTGGTTGCACATTCCTCTGAACAAGCTCTAATTGCTCTTTGCAAAGTATGAGACAATATGTTACAAATATATTAACATTCACAACTGTATGTATAAACGATTCAATAATCCAATGTGTATTTTTTAGAGTCCGACCGAAACTGGTTTTCCGGTCGAAACCGAATATTCGGCCCTGGCTTCAGTTTCGGCCGAAACCGAAACCGAAACTCATGTAGTCAAGTATAAAATTTCTCAAAATACTGAAATTTGATGCATTTTACACATTATACTGCATTAACTGACTAAGTTTTACATTAATGACTAAGTTTTGTTGCTACGCACGGCGCACGACAATTCCCGAACAGGGCCGCCAGTGTCCGCCATAGTGTTGCCGCGAGAAACGAAGTTAGGCGAGCGTGCACGACTACTTTCGAAATCAGTTTCGGTTTCGGCAAAAGTTTCGGCCAATTTAGGCCGAAACCGAAACCGAACTTTCGGGCGGACACTAGTATTTTTAGCAACTTTAGCAGTTGTTGTTGTAGTTGGTTGGCGGGTTCGGCACTTAGTAACTTGGCGAAAATGGAAGGTCGTATCAGAAGGTATACGAGACACTCGACACCTTTAACTATTTATTATATAACTCATATTAGGTAAATACGGTGGATACAATTAGTCGCGACCGATGCTTGCGAGTGTCTCTGGACGACTGCCGTAAGCCTCGCTTTACACCGAACATAATGCAATGAGGTTTCATGTTGCATCACGTTGCTTAACTCCTACATATTAACCCCTGTGGGCCTGACATTCAAACCTTCTTTGAGGCCCGCGGCTACCCGGGTAGCGACGGAGCTATAATGACAGCTGTCATTATTTGCCTGACGGTTGCCAGGGGACCCCTCGGGAATGTAAAACTTTAATATTGAACTTTTAAGGCTTGTTCACACAATCATCTGCAACGGCAAAGCTGCTGAACTCCCCAAGTCCTGGTGAGGCAGCGCCGCAACAAAATGGCGGATTACATATTTGTTCACAACTTCCTCAATATGGGTATCAAGTTTAAGGGTTTGATGAGTACAATATTATGAAGTATCAAATACAAGATGGTGAATTACTACGTTGTCAGGGGTTTTAAATTTTCAAATTAATCTTTTTAAAAATGTATTTGCTTTTTTTGATTGAGTTTCAATTGCTTTTATTGTAAACGAAAGATATGAAATACGACATTTTACTGCAGGTATAATGATAAAATGTGGAGTGGAAATGAAATTGGAAAAATGGAATGCAAATAGCTTGAAAGTAGAGTTATTATTTTTTTCTAAATTTAGTCAAATAACGGTACGGCACAAGACTGAAACTATCGTCTACAAGCGAAGAAAACAAGCCCTAGTCGCCCAATACTGTGCATCAACCTGGAACTTGAGACGCAAGAGTTGTGCCTTACGTTCATGATAAGACCTTTCAGTAAATAGTAAGTAAATAAAAAAAATGTGTGCGTGTACTAGCGTACATTCGTAAGAAGTGAAACTTTTTTTATGACGTTATTTTTCAAAAAATAATTTACTATATGCAACTTTACAGAAATTGGTTAAATAAAGTTAAATTAGATAAAGTGTAACAAAAGGCTTTTATTATCATAGACATAAATACAAATTCTACAATTATTTCATTTTAGCTTATTACTACAAAGATTATTATTGAATTTCATTAATTGTAATAGAATTATTACTATCATTGATGTCGTAATTACTTACTTTTTTTAGGAATTCACTGGAATTAGAATTAACATAAACCCTTTGATTTTGCTGACCACTTCAATGTAACATATATATATATTTATCACGTCACTTCCATAAGTCAAAGATGGCGCGTAACGGAAAAATGTGACGCGTAACGAAAAAATGTTACACTAATTTTTTTTCCAACCCCGATAAAGAAGTTTCACTTCAAAAAAACTACAATAGTAAATAAATATCAATCAAATATATTTCATTTAGACAATAAACTATTGAATATACCTATATTCTAACAAAATAATAAGCAACTTTATATCATGATCATTGTAAAACATTATTGGAGCGATTCTTTGTGAAATATTTTAAATTAAATAAATCAACAATAATAAATAATAATTAATCCATTTATAGACTAACATATTGTTATATTCTACAAAAACAAATAGAGAAAAATCACTCTTAGGTACTAGCGTGGGTAAGAGGAAACTAGAAACGTCCCCCGGTGCCGTTCAAGATCAGACTCACTGCAAGAATATTACACATAGAGTTAAACATTTTCGGGATGCTTCTTCGTCAAATGGTATTTCAAACTGCTCTGTTGAACGAACGACTCCTGGCAGACGAAACAAACGTGGCTACGGATGTTATTGTGTATCAACATGTGAGTCTTCAGACCTTTGCCCCATTTGAAGCACTTGCCACAGACTTCGCATTTAAACGGTTTGACGTCTTGGTGCTTCGCTTGATGGCGAGTTTGGTCACTCCGTCTCATAAACGTCAAGTCACATATCTCGCATCGGTATTGAGCCTCCCCTAAATGGTGGTATTTTTGATGTTGCAACACTTGCCAGGGGAAGGAAAACTTCTTGCCGCACGCGCCGCAAGATGGCGCTGGTAGTCCATGAGATTCCATGTGAAACGCGCGCATGCGTCCGGGCACTTTTACGTCGCAGAGATGGCAACTCCGTAATTTCGGGCGCAGTTTTAGGTGCACGTAATTGTAATGTTGGTAGAATGAATCCCTTTTCTTGTAAACGTTTTTGCAAACGTTGCAAGTGTAGCTTTTCGTGCCGTCTTCGCTTGAGGTCAGCGTGAAGTTAGCCTCGCCTAGAAACATACAACGGAATGTCAACCTTGTTGTACAATCTTGAGTCATTCGTTTTATAGACATTGCTTTTTAAATATTATTTAAAGAACTGTTTACAGTGGTTCTATTACAGCAGAATATCGGCATTTTTTTTGTTAAAATTCAAAATGCGTAAAAGTATAAAAAGAAGCAGTTCTAATGATAGTAGTTTGAGTTCCCAGGACCTACTGATGTCCTTTTTGGACATATCTGTCCTAATATTTAAGCTATAAAAATATTATTTGTTTATTTGGTTCAACACTAATCCAAGGAAAAACTGGATTGAATTGAAAATTATTTTTAATACTTGATCTATTTATGGAGAAACGTTTAAGGTTACGAAGTAGGTTTACAAATAAAAATACTAGTAGGAGAAATATATGTATTCAATTGACTGAATTATTTCTGTCAATAGATATAACATAAAAAATAATCGCAGTTTTAAAATAATTATCTAATATGTAAAATTTCCCTGTCACAATGTTAGTTACCGTACTCCTCCGAAACGGCTTTACCGATTTTTACCAAGTTTTGTATGCGTATTCAGCAGGTCTGAGAATCAGCTACTATCTAATTTTCCTCTAATTTTTTTTTAAATTTTTAATGCAAAATAACGTTTGCCGGGTCAACATTAATCCAAAAGTAGCAAGGCGGGGCACATAGTTTGAAAAGCCAATCAGTCGGAACAATTTTACTAAACGGACGTTTTAATACATTGTATTAATGCATAAAGTGGTAATAGGCAGAGCGAAGTACCGACGGATGACCTCAAATAGGAAGAATTCTGGTGGTAGGCTTCGGTCGTGAAATTCAGCAAAGACGTATATGTGAACATTTTCATGGCTTCTGCTAGTACTGTTGTGTAATGTCAATGAATACATAAATACATAAACATCACGCCTTGTTCCCATAGGGGTAGGCAGAGGCCACATCCCTCCATTTGCTACGGTCCTTGCAAACTTGCTTAGCTTCTTCCACTCTTATAATCCTTTCATACAAGTTCGTCGGTTTAGGGTACTCTTGACCAGGCCATTATTTAAAATGTCCTGAATTTGGTCCAGGAACATTCGTCTAGGCCTTCCCCTTCCAACATTTCCATTAACCCTCCACTTGTAAATCTCTTTTGTTAATCTTCTTTCATCCATTCTCTCTACATGTCCAAACCATCTAAGAATCCCTTTCTCAATTTTAGTCACTACATCTTCTTTTACACCACACTTTTCTCTTATCATACTATTGTTAACTCTGTCACACAGTTTTAACCCGCACATACTCCTCAATGCTCTCATCTCTACCGCATTTATTTTACTTTTGTGCTTCTTCTGCCATACCCAACTTTCACTACCATACATAAGTGTGGGCACCAACACACCTCTATGTACAGCCAGTCTTGTCCAATTGTCAATGAATGAAGGCAAGATATCATATCTATAGAGTTACTTTTCAATAATCGTCGTAAGTATATAGTAAAAAGATCGTACTCCTTCCATGCATGTTATAAAAGCTTAGACATCTACCACTCGGTTATTTGTTTCGTATCTTTCGATGAGCAAGACATTTGCTTGATGTGGTGTGTTAAGAGGATAAAATAAAATCAACCAAATCGGTTTGATTCATTGTTCTATATTATAAAGTTCATTGACAAATATGAAAGGAAACTAATAAAGAACGAAGGAGTCTTCACAAATAATGATGAAGAAACTAAACAAGCTCCGGATGCTTTTTCATATTATGATAAGTTAAACTGCTCTTCTGAACGAACGAAACGTCGCAAATACTACAAACATGGCGTCTCACGTTGTTGTGAATCAACAAATGAACCTTCAACCCGCTCCGCCATCTGAAAGCTTTCCCACACAAGTCGCATTTGAACATCTTCTCCGCCAAATGTTTGTATTGATGCTTTTTCAATTCGTACGGCCGTTTAAACTTTAAATCGCAAGTGACGCACGCAAATGGAGCTTCGCCCATGTGGTAATATTTTTGGTGTTGCAACACTTGGAACGGGTAGGCGAACTTTTTCCCGCAAGCGCCGCAAGATGGCGCCGGCAGCCCGTGGGACTCCATGTGGAAGGCGCGCATGTATGCGGGGACTTTGACGTCGCAGAGATGGCAACTCCGCAGCTTGGGGCGTTGCTTTAGATGGACGTGGCTGTAGTGTTGGCGGAAGAACTCGGGCTTCTTGTAAGTTTTGTGGCAAGCGTTGCATTTGTACTGTTTGGAGCCGTCCTCGGTTAACGTCATCGTGTAGTTAGGCTCGCCTAGAAAAGATATAATGAAACGTCAACCGTTTGTGTATATTTATTTATTTAATTATATGCACAATAGTAAATAATTAAGAAATATTTACTATACACATTTACTCTTTATCTCAGCAGTACAAATAATTTAAATAAAAATCAATATCACTAAATATTATACAAAAAGGCTCACGCCACGTCTACCTATATGTTTGTCTGTTCGCGATTAACTCAAAAGACTGCAGACAAGTTTTTCAGAGTCACCAATAGATAATAAAAGAATATTCATCTATAGATAGAACAGATTCTTGAGGTAAGTAGCGTCTGGGAGCTTCCATTGAAATCGCTGCCTAAATCTTTTTAGATATAACAAACAATGAATAAGAAGGATTGAACCCCCTCCTCACCCGCTACAAAAAGTTTGCGATAACATAGATCTATCACAAAAACATTGGTAAATCCGTGATATTTTGAAATCTTCTAACCCCGATTTTATTAGATTTTATTTTATTAACCGACGAAAAAAACGGAGGAGGTTCTCAATTCGACACGTATATATATTTTTTTATGTATAACCACGCATAACTTTTTACAAAGTTGTCCGATTTTGACAATTCTTTTTTTATTAGAAAGGGCAATCTTCCAAGGTGGTCCCATTGTCATCATGTTAGGATCTGATGATGATATAAATGAATAAAATAAATAAATATTTTTGTGAAATTTTGGAGGCACGCTTACAGCGATTTCGGTTTTTGTCTCGGTATCGGTACCTTTTTGGCTACAAGTGCCGTATAATATACTATGACAGTATAGTACGAGTACGTTACGTGGCGACAAATCACTAAAAAGTAAGAAATTAAAATTTTTAACAAAAAATAGAACTGACTCAAAACGCACTAAAAAGTAAAAAAATAACTGAGTCATTTAGTTGCTTTAATTTATTTAAGCATATCTAGGAGTCGGTGCCAGCCAAGGTTTCTACTTTAAGGACGTTACCTAGAACCCTTTTCAGATACGAAGATAGTTTTAGACCATAGTTTAAAACGCAGACAAAATCGCGGTCAGTCAAGAGAAGGTTCTAATGGAAAAAAATGTGTGCGTCTCGGGACGCCCGACAGAACTGATACCTTAATTACAGTTAGCGCTATGAGTTAGAATGAGAGTAGAGGAGTTGCCTTTTTTTATCGACTACAAGTTGGCGCTTGACTGCTATCGCACCTGATGTTAAGTGATGATCCAAAGATAGAAGCGGGCTAACTTGTTAGGAGTGGGACTGGAATCCACACCCCTTTCGGTTTCTACACGACATCGTACCGGAACGCTAAATCGCTTGGCGATACGTCTTTGTGGGTCCAATCCTAGACAAATTAAGAAAAATCTCAATCTGCCCCGCCGGGAATCGAACCCAGGACCTCCGTCTTATAAATCCACCGCGCATACCACTGTGCCACGGAGGTCGTCAAAAGTTTTCTTTCGTCTGAGAAATTTTCAGTAGAAAATTCTAAGCCCGGAGATGGGAAGTTGGTATTGTTACACGTTTGTGCGTCAGAAAGCACGTTTTAAGGAATGAAGCATAATATATATGTTAGGCCCACCAACCCGCACTGGCGTAGCGTGGTGGGTCTCATGATTATGATGGTGAATTAAGATTAGTAGTTTAGTTTATGCCACGTTGCACAAGCCCGTTCATCATTTTATCTAAAAAATATGCTATTGTTTACAAATAAGTAAGTAAATAAATATTGTTTTTTTAATATTACAGTGAAAAATTTTTAGTCAAATTTATCCCTTTGCGAATAATACAATGAAAATTTACCTGAAAATGTTTCATCACGAACTAGGTCGACATCTTATACCCTAGGTACTTATGGAAGAAGATAATTGGAAAAATTAAACTTTATGTTTAAATAGTAAAAATTATATATTTATTTATTCATTTTACAAATATATCAACAATACTTTTAGCAACTAGGTAATTCATTTAATATTAATTCAAATCATCAAGAAACTAGAGTCTGACCGAAACTCGTTTTTCGGCCGAAACCGAAACCGAATATTCGGCCCTGGCTTATAACCGAAACTCATGTGGTCAAGTATAAAATTCCTTAAAATACTGAAATTTGATGCATTTTACACATTATGCTGCATTAACTAACTAAGTTTTACATTAATAACTAAGTTGTGTTGCTACGGAGCTATCCGAACGGCGCACGACAATTAACGAACAGGGCCGCCATCGTCCGCCATAGTGTTGCTGCGAGGAACGAAGTTAGGCGAGCGTGCACGACTACTTCCGAAATCAGTTTCGGTTTCGGCAAAAGTTTCGGCCAGGCTGAAACCGAAACTGCCGCTGAAACTTGATTTTTGGCCGAAACTCGACCGAAACCGAACTTTCGGTCGGACACTACAAGAAATTAAAAAGCTTTTTGGCACTGAACTCGCTAAAATATTTACAATAAAACTCCAAGAATTTATTCATTACGAAATTGTGTGGGAGCTAGTCGTTGTTAGGGTGATGCCTCTTCATATGGTAAGTGAGGCTGGCCTGCTGCGTGAAAGCCTCGTCGCACACTTTACACACATGAGGCTTCCTGTTCAAGTGTATGTTCATATGCGCCGTCAGATTGTTGCGCCATCTGTAGCACTTGTGGCACACGTCACAAACAAACGGCTTGCTGGCTTCGTGTTTCTTCTGGTGCTCCTTCAATTTGGACTGAGATATGAACTTCCTATCACACTCGTTGCAAGGGAACATCGATTCGCCCATGTGGTGGAATTTCTGGTGCCGCAAAACCTTCCACGGGTAGTTGAATTTCTTCCCACAAGCACCGCAACTTGGCGCTGGTAATCCATGCTTTTCCTCCATGTGGAATGCCCTCAACCAGCCAGGCACATGCTCGTCACAGAGATGGCAGCTGCGCAAGTACTTCCTCTTCTTCAAATGGACGCCTTTATAGTGCTGGTTGAAATTGACCCGATTCCTGAACTGCTTCTTGCACACATTGCAGTTGAGTATTTTCCCACCGTCTTCGTCTTTGGTTGTCGTGAAGTCGGTGTATAGTATCACTTGGCCTAGAAAACACAACGGAATATGCTTTATTGTCTAAATTGTCTTTTGTGTTTAGGTTCTTTTTAAAAGATTTTATTTAATTTGCAACGTGCTTAAGTATGTAAATATGTATGTTCGGGTGAATCTTGCAACTCAATTTCAAAGAAGATATATTTATTTCATTGAGCAGAAATTATGTATACACGTTTAGTTTACATGACAATTGCATGGTTAACTGCGTGACGTCAATTCCAATATGGCAGCACACCCAAGATGGCGGAGCAATTATTTTTAATACACTCCTATATGGGTATCAAATAAAAGGACTTGCTTAGAATAAGACGAAAAATAGTGTGACGTCACCCTTAATCCAATATGGCGGACTTCGAAAGCTTGATAACCCATTATATCGATACGAGTACTTTTAATAAAAGCTTGTTTTTGAAAAGTTTTTTTAAAGTTTATTTATGGTAGTTTCATTTGTGTGTATTTTTTATGGTAGATGTTCGCTCAGTTAAGGTCTGTTTTGAAAGACGCGCAGTTTCGGTGAATTAGAGAGTGTTAAGGGTGTGTAAGCATTCGCATGGGTATATCTTCTAGGTAGGGTCGCCATCCGTCCGGGTTTCTCCGGATTTGTCCTAGTTTAGAGGGCATCCGGGGAGCGTCCGGGGAAGGTTTCATTTGTAGACCGGGTTTTAAAAAATAAATAAAAAAATAAAAAAGCCTTTTATTTCGTGCAGATTTACAAAAACGAATAAAAATAAAATTTATTTATTAATTTTACAATCTAGTCTGCAAGAACCCCTCTATAGGTAAAGGCCTCCTCCAAAGACATCCAGTCCTCTCTAGATTGGGCTACCCGATACCAGTTAGGGCCGAAAACCTCCTACCAGCCAGACCAAGACAAAATAAGAAAAATCTCAATGTGCCCCGCCGAGAATCGAACCCAGGACCTCCGTCTTATAATTCCACCGCGCATACCACTGTGCCACGAACGTCGTCGTCGTCTATACGTTCATATGCACGTTTACTGAGAAACTGGTAATTTGAAATAACAAACAGACACTTCAACTTTATTTATTTGTCCAGATTGTGTCAACTCTGGTCTGGCCTACACCTATAAAAAAATGTCGCCAACCAAGTAGGCAGTTATCGAACCTATGACCTCTCGGTGTTAATTCCAATTCCATTAATACCTATTTTCAAATGGTATAGGCTGACACTTGACCGCAATGAAATTAAATGAAACGAACTTATTTGCAATCACATCTGATTGATACAGCCTACGGCGACTCGCACTTGCCCAGAAGATGCCTATTCACTCTTAGTATCACCACTCGAAGATACTGTAACTGTTTCGAAGTCCCATACAAAGGTAAACATTCGTCACATATAAATATAAACACAATTTACATCATGTTTTTAGAAAGATCTAAAACATTATTATTAGGTTATTATACTTTTAATTTAAAAGTATTAGATTGGCACGTGATCGTCTTTCGATTAGGACCCTATTATCAATGTTATGTCCATAAATAACTCAAGTACTTTTAGAGTTTCGGAAGATAAAATTCATGTAACCATTAACAAATCTTGACTATCCCTAAACCCACACTTTCTCACTGTATTTATTACATGAACTGATTCTCATATATGTGGCCCCTTTCATGTTTATAAATTAATTGCTTTATATTTTTCAATACACGAAGTGTTTCCCATTTATGTGGCATCTTCATGTATCGTATATTTCCAAAATATGTGATTAGAATCAAATTCTCTTAAGAACTTAAAATTCCAATCAATAAAAGAGTGGTATCACAGATACACACAGAGCGATCCGAGTAAGTCCTCAGACAAACCTTTGATCAATGGCATCTTTCTATTGAAAGATGGAACAGACTATTGCTCCACATTGTGGTGACACAGATACGCACGCGGAGCGATCCGAGTAAGTCCTCAGACAAACTTTAGATCGATGGCATCTTTCTATTGAAAGATGGTACAGACTATTGCTCCACATTGTGGTGACACAGATACGCACGCGGAGCGATTCGAGTAAGTCCTCAGACAAACTTTAGATCGATGGCATCTTTCTATTGAAAGATGGTCAATTCTGTTCAATATTAGAATGGTATTACAGATACGCACACAGAGCGATCCGAGTAAGTCCTCAGACAAACCTTAGATCGATGGCATCTTTCTATTGAAAGATGGTCATATGCTCCATCCCGCAATATGACGGTGCCCCGCTACCAGAAATGCTAGTTCTATGATGCCCGGGCCGAGTGAGGGTTACCGCAAAACGTCTAACTTAATAATTATAATATGATAGCCACACTTCGTGAATGCAGCCTCCGTTAATGTCTCTATGAACTTCGCTAGTTGCCAGAACATTCTGCGCCGACCACATCGCACAGCTCAACGAACCGTCCAAAGAACCAAATCTAATAATCGAATCTCTTATTAGAGAAACCGGAGCCCCCCCCCCCCCCATATCATTTCTTTGTGAGAGAAATGTATACGGCACAAGTTATAGAGGTGTGTTCCTCTTTAATTTCATACCTCGATACCGAGGCGTAAGGCGTTCGAAAACAGCACATTTTATAGAGGTGTGTTCCTCTTTATATTGGATTCTAATTGTGAGGAGTTAGAAGAGAATAAGGCACTCAGTAAGTCAACATAGAGCTCAGACATCCGTTTCAAACATCTCGTCAGATGCAGATTCAGAGCTGAACCAAATGTAAGTGGCTAGTATCTCACTCCTCAACCAATCAGATGAGTATACCTCGTTACGAGGTGTTATGCGTTCAAAAAGCTTTAACATAGATATAAATACAACAGTCGTATTTTATTGTGTAAATGCCCAAGCTGTCAAGGCATATTTATATGAAGATGTTAATATATTTATATTATAATGTGTCTTGCTATCACATAATTCAATAATTTATTTTATTAAATTCTATATTTCTTAGTAAGGGTGCATAACCTTACTTGATGGATTATTGCTTATAAATCTCTTTCCATATATGCCTTCGCACACTATTTATAACCGACCTCCTCTATGTATTATATTCATCGCTCGATGAAAAACACAGAGTAGCATAGAAACTGACACAGACGCGGAGCACATAGATACAGCAGATCAGCAGAAACAGACGGAGCGGCGCCCCGCGCATCGCGCATCGCACACATCGCGCATCGCTCAAACACTGAGTCACTTTTCGTCTCCGGCAGCCGTCGGGGCGTATTTGACATACAATATGTATAGAATGAGGAGCGCTTCACGATTTTGTGTTCAATTAGAAAATACTTCTAATTACGTGTTTTATATAAAACACTGTTGTTTATCGTTTTACTATTCTTTAATAAAACACTTTTATATATTTTACATGTATATATATATATATTTATATATATATTTTAATTATTTTTTAGTGTTATTATATATGTTAGTATGTACGATTATGATCGTCACATTCAACCCCCTAAATTCTATGAAATCCTGTGGAATAGAATTTACCTTAAGTTGTAATATATTTCAATGAAAAGAAAAATATGCCTTCTTATATTCATTATTTATAATAAGTTTCCACAACCACCTAATGAAACAACATTCTATCAGGCCTACGAGACCTAATCGCCAAAACCAAATATAAATAAATAATAAAACACGTCCTCAGACGATTTTATATATATATTATATATATATTTTAATTATTTTTTAGTGTTATTATATATGTTAGTATGTACGATTATGATCGTCACAATACTCGACAATATAATATACTAGCAGTCGCCCGCGACTTCATCCGCGTGAAAACCGCTTAAGTACCCTTTTAAATTTTAAAGACAAACTCTTATATAAAGTGTGCTGTTTCCCCGCTACCCCTTTCAATTTAATTTTTTATAGTTTCCCATGAAGCAATATCCTCCGTCCCGTCCCGTGTACTAAAGATCTACATTTTGGTTAAACATTGTACGATATTACAGTACATTAACATTAACAAAATATATTTATGGCAAGCTGATGTGTATAGCTTGTATTAAATAGTCTATTTCACTTTTGAGTCTAGCTTCAGAATAAAATGTTTTATTATAGAGTCGCACTTTTTAGAAATATCCTTGTGATTATTAAATAATTTATTTTACTAAGGATTTAAGTTTAGTTGTATAAATAATGACGTAAACGTAAGCATATGAATTAAAAGATTTTTTAAAACACAAAAAGTTATATATCTGCCAAAATATAAAAGATAGATATATGCTATCGCGGACTTTTTTAGATGCATAAAATTTTCATATAACGTTTTCAATTATATCCAATAGATAAGACAGCGCACGCGATTTACGCCGATTTAATAAATTTCACGGTCCGACTCGCGCGACAAAAACTGTGATAACTCGGGTAATGTATACAATACAAATATAAATTATAGCCTATGTTACTCAGTGATAATGTAGTTTTCTAATGAAAAAAGAATTACTAAAGTCGGTCCAGTACTTTTTGAGCTTATTCGTTACATACAAAAATACAAATCTTTCCTCTTTATAATATTACTGTAGATTGTCACTCATATTGTCGGCGGCAAAGAAATCTGGTAGGTCATTCCGTATCACAGCAGTACGTACTCTTATAAGGATTGAAATTGCTTAGTACGCGTCCAAGGATATCGACTACGTAAGGATGTAGATCCCTGAAATGCCTAGCAGTTCTGATAGAAAGGTGTAAAGGAAAGAGATGAAACAGCTCCTGCATGTTCATTTTGTATCGAATGTACGAAATCGAGATAGTGAGTCATGAGTTCCTCTCTATCTCTGTCTATAGTATCATGTTAGACAGTGCGAGATAGATAAAGGCCAAACCTCGCACTAACTGGATTTCGTTATATAATCGACATGCAGTGTGCCTAGTGTAAGATTTCACCGCGTCGATATCGAAAACAGTAAACCCAAATTTTATATGGCATTGGAGTAGCGCCATCTAGTTAAGCTTAGAGTAAACACTTTTTTGTATATAATATGACCTTACGAGTGAGTACGTTTTTACGCAGTCGCACTTGCCCCACAGAGCACATACCTATATTGCGGCTTTGATTCTATCCAGAAAATACAAACTCACAATTTCATTTATTTATATATATTTATTTTCGTCAACTCTTTTAAAATAATTACATTTTATACAATAGATACATTATTATAAATCTAGTTTAAAAAGCGTATGCTAAAAACAATTAAAATCCTACAAATACATGCAAAGTTACAGTTGAAAACCGACGAATTCAAATGACAAAGTCATCCAGACCAGATCTGACAGAATGCCCTGTACACAAGTCATAGATTAAAGACAACTAGATAGAGCCCATAGCGTGTCCACTCGTGAGACAGCAAATCAGCCTTATTGACATGACATGTCAACATTTAAAGTACATCATAAAACGTTAAGTTTTAAAATATCGTAAAATACGAAATATTACTTTATATAAGATAGTTTAGTAAACGCATAATTAATACATGAAATTTGCTAAAAAATAACATATCTAAGCCTTAAATCATCAATCAATGAAGTTTATGCCTACTTACGTATGAAACGTAATTCCTTCGATTTTCTGTTCGCTGCGACTGTTGCAGCCGAAAATATTACAACCCACCATAGCACGATAACGTTTAAATTAATATCGTAACCGCAAAGTTATATTATTTATCAGCAAATTTAATAAAAAGCTAATAATTGCTCAGATATGTCCCTTGTCTGTCACAAACTCCACTCTTGACAAACAATAAAAACGAACACGCTGAAAAGGACATAAAATAATCTTGTGTCACTTTCTAATAAAGGCCGAATGAAATAAGTCTGTCACGCTCTTGAACCTACAGCCGCGTTATGACTCCATCTAGTAGTCTTTAATCTATGGCACAAGTTTAACTCGGATACCGGGGCACTACAAGTGTCAACATCTAAGGATGTTCCGGTGTAATTTACTCTATCATTTAATTATTTACAATTTATTTTTAAAATTTTTAACAATGTCATACAAAAACATATAAAAACACTATTAAAAATGTATAAAAAAAATTTGCTCCTCCACTTGCGGGGCCTTTGAGGGCCCAAACAATCGGTGGTCAGGACTCCAGAGTGAGGAACCTCCTCACAATACACGCCGTCTCAAGTATCACCGCCTTCTGTATCCGTCCCTTGAACCAACACTCAAGCTAAAGCTTCTTAAAATGTTGGTCGAAGCTTTTCGCAATAAGACCTTTAACTAAAACGACTATAGGAATAAAAAACGGTCGAGTCAACATTGATTATTATTATTCAATCACGAAGAGACTTCCTAAGATACTTCGTAAATGTACATCGTAGAATCAACATCTTTTGAGGATGCCTAAGGGATAATGGCCGCTAAGTAGTTTTTTTTTTTAATACCTACAAGTTGGCCCTTGACTGTTATCACACCTGATGTTAAGTGATGATGCAATCTAAGATGGAAGCGGGCTAACTTGTTAGGAGTGGGATGAAAATCCACACCCCTATCGGTTTCTACACGACATCGTACCGGAACGCTAAATCGCTTGGCGGTACGTCTTTGTCGGTAGGGTGGTAACTAGCCACGGCGAAAGCCTCCCACCAGCCAGACCAAAACAAATTAAGAAAAATCTCAATCTGCCCCGCCGGGAATCGAACCCAGGACCTCCGTCTTATAAATCCACCGCGCATACCACTGCGCCACGGAGGTCGTCAAAAGTAGTCTGCTGGACAATTACTTTAAATGACAAAATAATATTATTATTTTATTTAAAAAAATATATGGAGAATACAGAAGCAGAACCAAATGCTCACACATAATATTTTTTTATATTTGCAAAATAAGCTCGTACCTAATTATAACTGTAGATGCGATCTAAAGTGGGACGCGCTTGCTTAAAAAATGCCTTTTCACTCTTGTTTTAAACATACCAAAGTTGTAGGAAAAAGAAAAAAATGATCTCGGAAGGGCATTCCATACCTTAGCTATGCGTACAATAAATGATGACACAAAAAGCTTTGTACCAGTCCTGGGATTTATCATTGACTATACATACTACCATTGGGATTTATCATTGATTATACATACTACCATTGGGATTTATCATTGACTATACATACTACCATTGGGATTTATCATTGATTATACATACTACCATTGGGATTTATCATTGACTATACATACTACCATTGGGATTTATCATTGATTATACATACTACCATTGGGATTTATCATTGATTATACATACTACCATTGGGATTTATCATTGATTATACATACTACCATTGGGATTTATCATTGATTATACATACTACCATTGGGATTTATCATTGACTATACATACTACCATTGGGATTTATCATTGACTGTACATACTACCATTGGGATTTATCATTGACTATACATACTACCATTGGGATTTATCATTGACTGTACATACTACCATTGGGATTTATCATTGACTATACATACTACCATTGGGATTTATCATTGACTATACATACTACAATTGGCG
This sequence comes from Mycalesis mineus, assembly GCA_034621355.1. Classification (NCBI taxonomy): domain Eukaryota; kingdom Metazoa; phylum Arthropoda; class Insecta; order Lepidoptera; family Nymphalidae; genus Mycalesis; species Mycalesis mineus. The sequence continues at coordinate 1,317,216 of JAXAVZ010000012.1, read as the reverse complement.
ATTTATCATTGACTATACATACTTCCATTGGGATTTATCATTGATTATACATACTACCATTGGGATTTATCATTGATTATACATACTACCATTGGGATTTATCATTGATTATACATACTACCATTGGGATTTATCATTGATTATACATACTACCATTGGGATTTATCATTGACTATACATACTACCATTGGGATTTATCATTGATTATACATACTACCATTGGGATTTATCATTGATTATACATACTACCATTGGGATTTATCATTGATTATACATACTACCATTGGGATTTATCATTGACTATACATACTACCATTGGGATTTATCATTGACTATACATACATACTACCATTGGGATTTATCATTGACTATACATACTACCATTGGGATTTATCATTGACTATACATACTACAATTGGCGATTTATCATTGACTATACATACTTCCATTGGGATTTATCATTGACTATACATACTACCATTGGGATTTATCATTGACTATACATACTACCATTGGGATGGTTCTTAGTCATGTGGGTCTTCAAATTGCCGCTCTGCACAAATCCTTTGCCGCAAACTTTGCAGACATGCGGCTTTTTATTCTCATGCGTCAACAGATGAGACTGCAAATTGCTCTTCCACTTATACGTTTTGTCGCAAAGATGGCAATGAAAAGGTTTATCGGATTTATGCTTGGCCATATGCCGTTGCAGACTGTAGTTGTTTAAAAAGCCAGCGTCGCAAGGCTCGCAGCGGAATTTCGCTTCGCCCATATGATAGAATCGTTGGTGCCGCAAAACTTCAGACGGTCGCGAGAACTTCTTGCCGCATGCTTTGCAAGTGGGCGCTGGTAGGCCGTGGGTTTCCATGTGGAACGCTCTCAGATTAGGCGACACTTTGACATCGCACAGTCTGCAGCCTCGCAGCTTCGGCCGCTCCTGGAGGTGCACTTGGCGGTAATGCTGCGCGAAGTTGGACCGTTTCCTGAACACTTTGTCGCATACATTGCACGTGAAGGTCTTGTTACCCTCCTCGTCGAAGGTTCCCGTGAAGTCGTAGTATTTCACAGCAACTAGAAAAGACACAACGGAATCTAATATATTTAAACCAAAATATCGGTCAATAAATTAGACGCAAACTTAGAGAAAAGTCCTGTTACAATGTTAAGGATTATTAAACCTAAAGGCTTAAAGATAAAGAAGGTTAAACCAATAAGATTATAGAAACGCTAAAAAATTTGAAAAGTGTATTACTGTATATATTTAAATAGTCCTTAATCAATATAGTATATGTCGGCGGAGTAGTATCATGACAGTCACTCGGCGAAGTTCGGTGGTGGCGGGGATGACAGATATAGGGCAGCGGTCTGGAGAGACTAGGCTGATATACTGGACTACTCCGTCGACATATAGTAAACTTTTCTTCTTGAATATCCTTTGTAACCGGTCAACGTTCGCCTTTCCTACTCGGAATTATTCTCCCTGCCCAACCAAATCTGGTTAGGATCCAGTTAGAAAAACTTTGGACACTCGGTCTAGAATGGAGTTTACTGCAGTGCTAGTCAGGCTAAGGTCTCCGAGCAGGTCGTAGAGATTGTGCTGGTATACCTTTTGCACCCACTTCCACTGCATATAATGTAACCACATAGCAATTTTTTGTTAGTTCATAATATTTATGTACTTTTAAAAGTAAAGGAGAATGCCAGACAATGTATAGAACTTTAACCCACTAATAAAAACATATTGTACAACAGCGTATTATTTATCATTTTATTGCATTTTGTTTACTATTTAATATAAATTACAATTAAAGCTCTAGAACTCGGAGTATTCGACACGAGCCTAACGTTGATTATCGTCCATTTCTGTATTGTTGTTCCGTATATTTGTCACATAGACATGACAGTCGCAAAGTTTCATTAAATACGTTTTTAAACGTGCTTAATGACTCTGGATACTAGCCTTTTAGAGCCCACTGTTGATGAAAATACAATAAAATCGATTTAAAGACCAGAACCTAGTGCATCAATAAAGTTTTTATATAAGTTGTGTAAATTAAAAGGAAATAGTTCAATTACTTTTTTTAACACAATTTTTTTGCGAGGTCCAACAGTAAAAATGACTTATTGTAAAACATTTATATAATAATGGAATATTTTTAGTATATCTACAACTTATGTTCTTTCTGGGTTACGATCTGGCATTCTCCTTTGCCATAATTTCCAATTAGTCGTACAGACTTAACGGTTACCATAGTGCAGTGGTCCTGCCTTATAGAACCCATGAGCACTCAGTTTTCCATTGAGCTCTTGACCCGTGTGGCTATTGAGGCTCAAATATACCATGTTAGTATATCGATACCTCAAAACAAATGGCATTCTCGCATAAATTGAGATATCAGTATGATAACAAAGGCATTATGTAATTGTACAAGTCATTGACATATTAATACTATGGACTTCGGGTCAGCGCTAAAAAGTGTCCGAACCAAAAGAGAGCTAAAACGCGAAAAAGATTTCTAATCGCATTCAGTCTCATATTAGCTTACTGAGAGAATACACGTCAATAATGTTTTAGAACAACGACTGCATAGAGGTATTTTGTTTAATTTTTTAATTCCTTTTTTTAATTGAAAATAATTTTAATTATAAAACTTTGATTGTTCATGTTAATAAATTTAAAATTATGTTTTGTTTCTTATAAAATCCTTTTTTAAAAGATATTGAATATATTAATTAGTTTTAAGCTTACTAATCTAATTTATTATCATGAATTCGTCATTAACAAGTTAATTAAAAAATTAGGTGTAAAATAACTAGTGATTTCTACCTTCATTTCAAATTTGTTTGTTGACAAGCATTATCAATCGAGTTTGACTTTAGTATAGTGGATCAAACGAAGTATAAATAAAAAAGTAAGTATATGTTTATAACATGTATTTTATTTAGTAACTTCTTCCATTACATACTTACTGACTATATTTTTACTTATATACAATTTATTCATTTTTGGTAATATATACTAATAACTAATGTCATTTATGTTACAAAGAGGGCGCCAGCGGTTTCACTCCCGTAGTTCTCATTGCCGTGGCAATTTTGGAAAAAATGTGGCCTGTGTGTTGTTTTATCAGCCTATTATCGGCCCACTACAGGGCCAGGCCTCCCTCCTTATAGGAGAGGGGATATGGAGCGTACACCCACCACGCTGCTGCAATGCGGGTTGGCGGGCTTAGGGTTTCCTTTATTAACGATCACTATCAGATGTCGATGACAGTGCCCGGGACCGACGGCTTAACGTGCTCTCCGAGGCACGGGGGTGTAACACCACCAACTTTGGCTTAACCCCGGGCTGGGAATGTACTGAGCATTTCATAGAAGAATGAAAAATTCAGAAATATTCCGTGACCCGACCCAGGAATCGAACCCGGGACCTCGTGATCGAAGCCAGATAGACCAACCACTAGTGCAACGAGGCAGTCATGATTATCTACATTGATATTATATAAACAACAAAAACAAACTTTCATAACAAACAATATCAAAGTTTCAACAATCTTAACATTCTATTGACACGTCATTCATTAAAATCGGTTCAGCAGTTTAGGCGTTACGGTACGCTTAGGTAGGTAGGTAGTTTTTGCCCGCGGATTAACTTGCGTGTAAACTTTTTCGATAAGGGGTCGTTCAAATATTACGTTAGCAGATTTATTACAATTATTTACCCCCCCACCCCCCTTGTCAGCAAAAGTAAGCAAAGCTCTCACCCCCTCCCCCCATGCTTACGTAATAAACATTTTTTAATTATAATATTATAATTATAATGTGTCATAAATATAATTTTAAAAATAAGAGAATAGATTTTACTGATACCATATTCAACATAGAGAATTCACGAATTTTTGCCATTCGTGTAAAAAATAAATAACTACCGATGACGTAATCATCATCTAGACCCCCCAAACGCCATGTCATCAAAAATAGGCAAAACAAAGACCCCCCCATCTTGTAGTGCTTACGTAACACTTGAACGGCCCCTAACAGTATTTTCGCCTGTATGTACCTGTCTCAGCCCAGAGTGCCTAGTGAGCTTTCACCAAAACAAATCGAAAACTTCACATTCGCGTAAAGGCAAATTTTATATGGAATAGAAGCAGCGCCCCTGGCGGTATCGAGAGACAACTCAAATGGGTGAGTGTCAGTGTCATATAAAAGGAGATGGTCCATTTCAGCTTCACTCATGTACCACATATCATCAAAATGGAAAAAATACAAGGATTTTATCAAAAATAAAATAAGTGAACGAAACGAACTAAATAAAACGTTTGTTAAAAATGAATTCCCAGTTTTTGAGGTATTAAAAGATGGCGTCTTTCTAATATTAGTCTGTAGGTAATAAAGATGCGGTGACATTTATTTGTCAAACTCAAAATATGTCATTTTTGACAAGTCTTTACTTCCGTGTTCCGGGCTTTGTTTTTAGCTATAATACATTTTAGACAGACATCTTAGCTATAATAAGAGCAAAACTCAGTATATCAATCTGATTATTCAGTAATCCGTTAGGTACCATATGTCAATAAACACTGACAGTAAAAGTCAAAACACCATCATTCCGCCACCTGGAGAATGTCTACCATAGATAATATAACTTATCTAAGATCCACCATGATTATACGTAAAATCTCGACCATGCGAATTACTAATCAATTCCAAGATGCGTCTATCATAATGACCAATAATTCTATGTAACGGTTCAGTTGTCAATCCGTCGTCGTACGAGCAACATAAAACCATTCTGACAGCATAAGTTTGAAGTGTTCGTTGCCCCAGTATTTTTTTTATCGACTACAAGACGGCCCTTGACTGCTATCACACCTGATGTCAAGTGATGATGCAATCTAAGATGGAAGCGGGCTAACTTGTTAGGAGTTGGATGATATCCACACCACTTTCGGTTTCTACACCATATCGTACCGGAACACTAAATCGCTTGGCGGTCTTTGTCGGTAGGATGGTATCTAACTAGCCACGGCGAAAGCCTCCTACCAGCCAGACCAAGATAAATTAAGAAAAACCTCAATCTGCCCCGCCGGGAATCGAATCTAGAACCTCCGTCTTATAAAAACAATTATAAAACTAGGCAGTCACTAACGCAATGATATGAGGGCACGCGGACGTTTTTTAAAAGAAATATATCATAATTTTGTATTAATAAGACGAGAAAGAAAAAGAAAATATCAAGAAAAATATATCATGTAACAGCCTACATGACATGCATACAGTGTCATGTATAATCGGAATTTTAAATAATTGTCTAAATATCATTATGTTTTAAATAAGAAACGTAGCTATACAAGATATGTACATTCCCATGACAAGTTATTCAATATTGGGATGCCTTTTAGTCATGTGATATTTCAGACTGGTGCTTTGCACGAACGCGTCTTTGCACACTTTGCAGACGTGCGGCCTCACGTTGCCGTGTATCATGAGGTGCGTGTGCAAATTCTTCTTCCACTTGAACGATTTGCCGCAAACCTCGCATTTGAACGGCTTATCCGGCTTATGCTTGGCCATGTGCCTCCGTAATCCATAATTGTGTATAAAGGACAAATCGCACGGCTCACATCGGTAGTTGGATTCGCCCATGTGGTAGAATTTCTGGTGGCGTAAAACCTGCGATTTCTGGGCGAATTTCTTTCCGCAGGCGTCACAGGTGGGCGCCGGTAATCCGTGCTCCTCCATGTGGAAGGCGCGCAAGTGTGTGGGCACCTTGACGTCGCACAGGTGACAGCCGCGTAACTTCGGCCTCTGTTTGAGGTGCACTTGTTTGAAGTGCTGCGAGAACAGTTGACGCTTCCTGAAGGCCTTGTTACATACATTGCAGCAGAAAGACCTGGTGCCGTCCGTGCCGTCGACGGTTTCCGTGAAGTCTTCGTATAACGATTGGCCTAGAAAAGACACAACGGAATTTATGAATGCTGGATGCCCGTACTAGTCGACCGTCATTACTTTTACTTTAAAATAATTAATATTTATTAAAAAAAATATACGAAAGGACATAGCCGGAATTAGTATGGAGTTGTGCCCCGTAAAAAAATTCGTTTGCAGTGACATATAATACCTTATTTTAAAGCTTACGAGTATAAGAATACCCCTATTTAAGTTTTGTGGTCAAAGAACTTTCGAGACTCTTACAATAACATGTTACAAAAAGACGCCTAATTATTTTAAATAGCAATGATTTTACTGTCGTTTACCAAAGTGTTATATAGTTAGTAGCAAATAATACCTCACTGGTCCAATAGTTAGGCTATATGGGTTAAGATCATTGGTATATAAGGAGATTGAGTTGGTACTAAACATTTATTCTAGTTTATCAAAGCGAATTAATTCATCCCGCTCATTATTATTACATAACATATGACTGTTCCATATTAAAAAAAAAAACATTTTAAAAATATTTCAAATCTGTCAAAATACGACCGGATACTTGTAAATATCCATAATAAACACAAAAAACACGTATTTCTCGAATGTTATAGAGAAATATAATTTTTGCCTTAAATATTGCTTTATTTTTTCATGTTTTTTAACATATTAACAAATATTGCAAATTATATTCAATTTGGGGGCAGAATCCGGCCATGTCCTTTCACTAAGACGACTGAACTCTTAATCAAATAATTATTGTATTACTAGAGAACGCCAGTGACCGTTTAAAAAATATTCCGCTAACTCTTTGATTTCTAAAATAAAAAAAAAGTAGTAATGTGATTTCCCAAGATTAATTTACCTCTATGCCTAATTTTCTTAAGAATGGTTCACATCATTGCCGAAACTGAAAGTGTATACAACTTTATGATACAAAGGTCAGTGCTTTCGGTCACAGTATAACGTCTCAACTAACTAAAGAGTTTCAAGGTATAGCGTAATGATAGAAACAAAACATTTACACATTTTTGCTTAAACTATAATAAAGTAGTATTTTAAGGCCTGTGTGCACCAAGATTTCGGTTATCATAACCAACGGTTATGATAAACTAATCGTCGGTTACTATAAATTACTGTTCACGACAACCCGCACGCCGGTTAAGGACGTAAACCGGGCGTTTATCTTAACCGAGCTCGCATTCCCCGGTTATCCCTCGGTTACAGAGTTTGACAGATTATATTTTTTATTTATTTACATTTATTTTATTTTTTTTTATTAAAATTGGAAGTACGCTTTTTTGAAGTAGTGTGAATTTTAAAATAAAACTAACAGTGCAATAAACAATATAACTTTAAATTTTTGTATACCTAATACCTATTACTTTACTTTTCGATTTACCACAAAATTTACCACCCACAGAATAAAAACGTAGATAATAATGTGAATACCTATCTTCTTTGACAAATTACCATGGGGCCATAAAGGACTCGATTCCAGGTCGTTAAATTAATTAAAAACAAATTTACATGCACTAGAAAGTGACATAAACAGCAAATTATGTCTACAAAATTAGTTACAATGTCAAATTGAGATTTCTTTGATATATGCGTCCATCCTATTCATAAGTAAACATTTACATTTCGTTAAATAATATTTTTCACAAATCGTTCATTCACCGTTCGTTCAAACGCCCGGTTAACAAACCGAAGTTGGAACGCGTGTGACACTTATGTGAGAAGAGCAGGACAAGGCAGAAAAATAGTTTATACGTTTCAGTAAAACCAATCAGTTCAAGTTTTAAGTACGTTTATTTTATCAGAAACCTTAAATAACTAAATATATTCACAATAACTTATAGTAATAATTTAAGATCTATATAAATATCTACAGAAACTATAAATGCCACTTAAGTATAACAGAGTTTTTAATGTTTCTTATAGAACTATGGCGTAAGTTTAATTACATCGTTACTAATATTATAAAGTCGAAAGTTTGTGTGTTTGTTCTTCTTCAAGACTAAAAAACGGCAAGAGCGATTTCAATAAAAGGATATAGGTAAAAAAAGTATGGAACTCTGCCTCAGAGATGCCCACAGATGATATATATGTCATTAAATAGTACAGAGTGCCTAGTGTGAGCTTTCACCAAAACAAATCGAAAACTTCACATTCGAGTAAAGGCAAATTTTAGGGTGTATCCTAGTAGTACCCCATACATACCGTAGTTCTATACAACTGTTGGGATATTTTCCGTGCTGTCAAATTGTATCCCAATAGTTCTATATAGTACTGTAGTATAGTTTTTGACGTGACAACGTCTTATAATTCGATAGAGCCGGCTGCACGCATGAAAAAACATGACGTCATGCGTCGTTACCTCGCTTTGAGGCGTTCCATGTAAGGCTTGAAGTGCAAGCGAGAGCGCGGCACGAGCGACAAAGAAGCACAATCGGCCTTTGCGTTCGGCAGCGTTTGACATCCGTCTATTAAATATAATTATTAAATATATAAATTTTAAATTAAAAATTAATATATTTATTATAAATTGAAAATATAAATTTATAAAATCAAAATCAATTATTTTATTAATTTAAATTAATATATATAAAAATATACTTAAATTAAAAATTTTAATAACCAATTAAATGCTACCATTCCATCAGTATTTTCTTAAGACATTGTCACGTTCAACTATCGTCAGTAAACCGACTTTACAAATAACCAATTTTTTGCTCTTCACTTTACTTACCAAGTAGTAGTTGTGTCTAAAAATATTCTCTTATTTTAGAAGTTACATGGGGGGACACATTTTACCACTTTAAAAATATCTTTCGCGCAAACTATTCACTTTAGAAAAAAGTTATATTAAAAGCCTCAATACAATTTGTGCAATTTAAGTAAAGCTGTATTCGATATAGTATGTTTATAGATACTCTCAAACTTACATGGACTTACATGGACTCTTTACATGGACATTTATTATTGCAATCAAAAGAGATTCCATATAAAACTTATAAAAACTATAGATATTTTATATGTAACGTACAAACAAGATGTTGATATCGACATTTCTTTAATTTTGTCCCATTAGTTCTATATAGAGCTAATGGGACACTAAGCACTAATATGGTGTATCAACAGTTCTATAGAACTAAAATTAGGGGGTACTACTGGGATGCACCCAAATTTTATATGGAATTGAAGCAGCGCCCCTGGCAGTATCGAGAGAAAACATAAATAGGTGAGTGTCAGTGTCATATAAAATTTGCGTTTACCGTTCTCGATATCGACGCGGTAAAATCTTACACTAGCCACACTGGTCTACTATTTAAATAGTAATAAAGTTACTTGTAGCTAACCAGTCGCTGATAAAAGTTATGAAGATTGGTAAAAGTTGACTTTTCATACTACGACGACGGTCACGTGATTCAGAACACAAAAATTGATGAAAATTCTTATATTTTTGATATATTTTCAAGTGATTGCTGTGAAACATGGGTAGTTGTTTAAAATTCATTGTGTATTTAGGCCTGTGTGCACCAAGATTTCAACGGTTAACATAAGCTAAACGTAAAATTGACTGTTCACGACAACCCGTACAGCGGTTAAGGACGTAAGCTCGGTTAAGATAACCGCCCAGTTTACGTCCTTACCGGCGTACGGGTTTATTATAAATAATAAATTTATAGTAAAGTTATGTTAACCGTTGGTTATAATAACCGAAATCTTGGTGCACACAAGCCTTAAATAAAATAGTTAAATATGAGTATACGTTTGGACAGCCTGGGGCAAATGGCAATGTCCTTTGGTATGGAGTTAGCTGGCACCCTGTGTTAAAGCATAGGCCACATTTTATCCCCAAATTCCCACGGGACAGAGAACTACGAGGGCGTCCTCTAGTTAGTATTGTAAAGGCAAAAGTTTTTGTGCAAATGCGTCTATTTGTTACCCCTTTGAGCTGCAAGTGCTGGCTGAACTGATTTGACTATAATTTGAAATGGATATAGATTGAGCCCTGGATCAAAACATTTCTTTTTCCTTTTTTTTATTATGCAGTACAAGCTAGCACTTGACCGCAATCACTCTTGATGGTATGTGATGACGCCATCTAAGATAAAATTATTATTGTTTCTTTTTTACCCGACTGCGTCAGAAGGAGGGATGCGGATTTTGTTTTTATGATAATAATTTTATTTGAGACTTTTTAGTTTTAGTTTATGGTATAGAAATGAGACGATGCACTTAGTACACTTTTTGCCATTTTTTGTTAAAAAATTAATATGATCATGATATGATATTTATATTTTTGAAATGGTCTTTTTACGACCTTTCAATTAGTACCAATATTGCTAAGATAAGAGAAAAAAATACACACATCCCCCCCTTTTCCCCCCATTTACAGCCGCCATTTTGAAAACAGTTCACACAGTTTTGCCAAATTCAACGACACCTCACATGTCAAAATCCGTTCAGCCGTTTAGGCTGTAGCGCGTGCAGTTGATCACAGTTTTGCCAAATTCAACGACACCTCACATGTCAAAATCCGTTCAGCCGTTTAGGCTGTAGCGCGTGCCGAAGAAATGGACATACATACATACATACATACGCTCGAAAAACATTACCCTCCTTCTGACGCAGTCGGGTAAAAATAATAATAGGTGTTATGGGTTCACGCTTTACAAAAACACTAGCGTTATGGTAGACAAGACAGCGTCGAGCTCAATAATTATACTGTTTAAATAAAAGAAAAATAGATATAATTATACTAGGTACCTATCTGAGATGATTGTGGGTGTGTTTGTTTTTAAGATATTGTTAAATTGGTTACCTAATATATATATTAACCTATATCACAATATAATTTTGCTGTGCAGGATCAACACGACATATTGATTTAAAAAAAATAGGTTAAAATTAAGAAGAGCATACTGCTAGTCAAACATGACATTCTTGTTGACTTAACTAACTTGACACTTTGTGTGAGTGTGCACACATTGCTACTCACGTAGTAATAGAACTCACATTCTTGCAGTTTTTATTGCACACTTGCACTGTAAGCGTTTGGAAAACAAAAAACAACGAGCCATCGTGGATTGATCAATCTATACTTACGGAGAGCAAATAAAAATGTTGTTCCTACGCCAGATCAATATTGTAAGTTGAATCTGCCTTCCGAACCGGTAGAAGAATCACTACTAGTAGAAAATATCAACGTGCTTAAAATGAATGTAAAATAAGCCTTTTTAAAATAAATTAATTAAATTTGATTCGAGTATACTGCAATATATACCTAAACTTAGTAACAGTGAGATCAAGTCTGAGCGGCCCGCTTCTGGCTGTGTATCTGCAAATGCCTTCTCAGATGCTTCTTCCATTTGAAGGTCTCCTCGCACAAATCACACCTGAAAGGCCTCTCGCTCGAATGCTTAATCACATGCTGCTCCAGATTCCCCCGCGTAGCAAATGTTTTATCGCAAACGGTGCAGCTGTACTTCCTCTCCCCCATATGGTACGTCTTCTGGTGTTTTAACACTTGGAAGGGGTAAGCGAACTTCTTGCCGCAAGCGCCGCAGAACGGCGCCGGGATGCCATGGACCTGCTCCAGGTGGCTGGCGCGCATATGCGCAGCCACCTTCTCTTTGCAATAGAAGCAGCCGACTAGTTTGGGGCGCATCTTGAGATGGACGTGCCTGTAATGCTGTTTGAACAGGTCCCGTTTCTTGAACGCTTTGGTGCACAGTTTGCAAGCGAACACCTCGCCGCCGTCCTCCTCGGCGAGGGTGTAAAACTCGTCAATGCTGCGGTCAACCTTACGTTCCTTGCCTAAAACAAAATTGCTCGTGTTCATTTTCTTGATACGTACTTCTTGCTTGTAGAACATGGTATAATATCACAGTTATTAGTTAGATAGAAGAGAGATGGTAAGCAGCCAGTTAAAATGCCCAGAGGCCATAAACTTCTGAAACAGTTCCTTATGTTTAAATATCTCGAACTATAAGAATGCTTCATTAGTCCGGCTAAACCGTAGTATAAAGTAAGGCTTATAATATTACTGTTAGTTAAATCATAATAATCAATGGCGTTATTCAGAGTAAAATACGAAAAATAACTGTTTATTTTTCGAAAATTAGTTATATCGTATTCGTAATCGCACGATCCCTTTGCGTCGTACCGCCTTGTAGACGTCGCCGCGGAGTCAAAGGATGCAACGCTGGCAAGAGTATATTCTATTTAATCTACATAACGATTGTTAATTGTTTCAATTCGAAGAAATCTTTTACGCGATTTAACGAAATAAACTTCAGCTTTATATAAGACCACATGAGTAGATAAAATGAACAGGGACAAAGCTTCATACTACCGCGCGAATCACTTGCACTACTACAAGCACGCGGGGCTTGTGTGAGTGACCACCACCGCTTGTCGCGTACGCGGCGAGACTGGAAAAAACCGGTTTACGCTCGCACAGTTAGTTGACAATCTTAGGGCTAACGCTAAAACACGGGCGGGTGCGGGCGCGGGCGCACGCGTCGGACGACCGCCGCGGCGCGGGCCGCAAATCCGCGAGCGGGCGCGTGCCTCCGTCTAATTTAGCGCTGCTAGTATAATTTTGATCTCGAGCGTGTACAATTGTGTAGAGTAGATTACCATGGATTATTTACTAATTTATTATTTGGCAAAAAGACGTCAACAGAAACAATGTCGACTGCATAACCCTTTCTTGACGAGCCTCGCCTGCGCTGTCCATGCTATTTTTCATTATACACACGCGAGCGTGCGCCCGCGCGAGTTTTAGCGTTAGCCCTCAGGGTCATGTCAGTGCGACATGTGTGTGTTTGGTTGTTTAATTTGTCTGAACCTATTGTGTTAACCCAACCAAAATATGTAATAATTTTGCACGTTCTTAAGAAGCTTTGCCTCTGTTCCTTTTATCTACTCATGTGATAAGACTATGCGCACTTAAAAATTAAAAAAAGAAACGTTTATTTTAAGTAGGTTAAATTTACAAACATTTTTTAAGCGAGCGCGTCTTCTCTGAACACAATTTAGGCGTCAAGTTTCTTGGCGACAGAGTGCAGTTTGGGGTTCAAGTGTGTGAGGCGGTGCTTGTGCAGGGTGCTCCGCTGCACGAAGGCCTTGCCGCACGCCGCGCACGCGTGCTGTCTGTCCCCGGCGTGTATGCGCAGGTGCTCCTTCAGGTTGTTCTCCCATCGGAACTGGCGCGCGCACACGCCGCAGGCAAACCTTGCGGACAATTGTTAGTATAGTCGTCGTCACTATCAACCTATTGCCATGTTCTATTCGTGAGGATATGGAGTATACATGTTAGCTGTCTTAGAGTGGTAGTATTTATCTTTTAAAAATTTCTCTCATATTACTGATAAATCAATGATCTAATAAAAATTTTAAACAAAAAATAGAACCGACTCAAAACGCACTAAAAAGTAAAAAATAACTGTGTCATTCAGTTGCTTTAATTTACGTTTTGAGTCGGTTCTATTTTTTGTTAAAAATTTTTATTTCTTACTTTTTAGTGATTTATCGCCACGTACTGTACTCGTACTATACTGTCAAAGTATATAATATGGCACTAGTAGCCAAAAAGCTACCGATACCGAGTCAAAAACCGAAATAGCTGTAAGCCTTCCATCCAAAATTTGTAGAGTTCCTTCAATTTCCCCAGGATATCATCAGCAGATCCTAACATGAGGACAATGGGACCACCTTGTAAGTATGCTCTTTCTAATAAAAAAAGAATTATCAAAATCGGACGACACTGTAAAAAAAAAAATACGTGTCGAATTGAGAACCTCCTCCGTTTCTTTTCGTCGGTTAAAAAATAGATCCATCCGTTCTTGAATTTTAAATAGTGCTTTAAATATATTTTATTTCATTTAATTTTATTTACAATATTTTTTAGAGTAGGTAACTTTGATATGGTATTAAATATGTTTTCTTTACTTCTTGACTACTTTCTCAATATTTATTAATATTGTTAAATACTTTTATCCATATGTACATTGATAAATTTCGGTGTAGAGTATAGACATAATATAAAATCAAAGAGGTAATTTTTTTGATTTATTATTAACAATCCTGTCGTTTCGTGCTAAGAAAAAGAGGGTTGTAAAGAGGAAATCGATCTTTGCTAATATTTATAACTTAAGCTCACGTAGCTTCGGATCACGAGATCATTAGTTGGAATCCCGGGCCGAGTTGTAAAATAATTTTGAGATTTTTCTTTTCTCTAAGCATTCAGAAGATTCTAAGCTCGGACTCGGTGAGTTTGATGGTGACACATCCTAGCACCTCAGAGAACATGTTAAGCTGTCGGTCCCGGTCACTATCATCAACATCTGATAGTGATAGTTAATCAATAAAACATTATCAACTTGAGCCCGCAAACCCGCATGGAAGCAGCATGGTCCAAGCTCCATATGCCATCTGCTACAAAGCTGGTAATGGTTAATATTCATAAACAGATAATTATACCTCCTTTGCACAGAATGCGTGGTCATATGCAACTTCAAACTCGCATCATCAAAAAAGCGTTTATCACAAACTCGACAGAGCACCGTCCGTTCGCCCAGATGCGTTTTCTTCTGGTGCCGCACCAGCTCGCACGGATATCGAAACTTTCTGAAGCAAACGCCGCAAGTCGGCGCCACCACGCCGTGCTCTTCCTCCAGGTGCTTCGCGCGTTCCTTCAACGCCACTTTTGTGGGACAGTGCGAACACTTGCGCAGTGTGGGACGCTTCTTTAAGTGCACGAACCTATAGTGCTGCGAGACCAGCGGCTGCGACGCGTAGTGTCTGTCGCATATATTGCAAGTGTATTCGCCGTTGGCGACGGTGTAATACACCGCACCTAGAAAAGAAACTCGCTGTTACTAGCTGTTGACATCGAGTTTGGTGTTGTCAACGTTTTAATTGTCACTTTCACCTAAATGTACTAGAAATGGACATACGTTAGTTTTATCAGCGTATCGCCTCCGAAAAGTTCAAGTCATTCGTAGGATTGGGTGTACTCTTCTACAACAAGATACCCAATTCAGTTTTAGATCTGCCATTGCATAAGTTTAAACAATGTATTAAAACTCACTTACTGAGTAAGGGTTATTGATGAGTTTTTAAATGACAAAGATGTTGAGAGGCAATTGGATCGGTTTTCACAAGAAGTGCAATAAATATTTTTATGTAACAATACAGTTCAAAATGATAAAAATTTCGAGTTGAGTTTCTTGCCCACTCTTCTCAGCAGGACCTGCCTTCCGGTGGAGAGTCTAATTTGACGTTTCAAAAGAACGTATAATTAGCCTATTTGAAACATAGATTAAAGACAACTAGATAGAGCCCATAGCGTGTCCACTCGTGAGACAGCAAATCAGCCTTATTGACATGACATGTCAACATTTAAAGTACATCATAAAACGTTATGTTTTAAAATATCGTAAAATACGAAATATTACTTTATATAAGATAGTTTAGTAAACGCATAATACATGAAATTTGCTAAAAAATAACATATCTAAGCTTTAAATCATCAATCAATGAAGTATATGCCTACTTACGTATGAAACGTAATTCCTTCGATTTTCTGTTCGCTGCGACTGTTGCAGCCGAAAATATTACAACCCACCATAGCACGATAACGTTTAAATTAATATCGTAACCGCAAAGTTATATTATTTATCAGCAAATTAAATAAAAAGCTAATAATTGGTCAGATATGTCCCTTGTCTGTCACAAACTCCACTCTTGACAAACAATAAAAACGAACACGCTGAAAGGGACAAAAAATAATCTTGTATCACTTTCTAATAAAGGCCGAATGAAATAAGTCTGTCACGCTCTTGAACCTACAGCCGCGTTATGACTCCATCTAGTAGTCTTTAATCTATGATTTGAAATAAATGATTTTGAATTTTGAATTTTTAGATGTCATTCTAACAATAACAAACAACATTGTTTCTTTTTTAACGTCAAGAATTAAAAATCGTACGTTATATAGGATATTGTGTATTCCGAAAATCAGTACCGTTCCCTTAGGGAAAGGGTTGAAAGTCCACTAGTTCATACTAAAATGACGTTTAATAAGACATTGGCAGAATGCATATTTTTAAATATATCACAATATATAAGGCCGAGTGGCGCAGTGGGTAGTGACCCTGCTTCTGCGTCCTAGGCTGTGGGTTCGATTCCCATATCTGGACAAATGTTTGTGTGATGAGCATGGATGTTTTCCAGTGTCTGGGTGTTTATCTATATATCATAAGTATTTATGTATAATATATATAAAATTTTTCATCAGTTATCATAGCACCCATAACACACGCTACCTACGCTTACTTTGGGGCTATATAGCGATATGTGTAATTGTCCTATAATATTTATTTATTTAATTAATATCTTAGGCTGGTTTTCTTTGTTTACCTTTGATCTTTTTTTTTGTTCTGGCTGGTGGGAGGCTTTCGCCGTGGCTAGTTACCACCCTACCGACAAAGACGTACCGCCAAGCGACTTAGCGTTCCGGTACGATGTCGTGTAGAACAAAAAAGCTTTGACTCGTAACATTGTCATTTTCTCGCACATTAACAGGACAATTAAAATAAATAACCGTTATATAAATACAAATTTATTTTATTCAACTGCCACATATACAGCGGTTACAAGCATAAATAAACAAACTTTAATTTATAATATAACAAAGAATAATAATTAAAATAAATAACAATAATATTGTATATGTAATAAAATATACATATTTTAAATTTATACATTTATTCAATAATAAGCGCTGTGGTATGCGTAGTAGATTCATAATACGGAGGTCCTATGTTCGATTCCCGGCTGGGCCGATTAAGATTTTCTAAATTGGTCACGGTCTAGCTGGTGGGATGCTTCGTCCGTGGCTAGTCACCACCCTACCGACAACGATATACTGCCAAGCGATGTAGCAGTACCATGTCGTGTATAGACCAAAGGATTTCCTCCTACTTCTAACTAGTTAGCCCGCTTCCATCTTAGATTGCATCATCACTTAACATCAGGAGTGATTGCAGTTAAGGGCTGAATAAAAAAAAGAATGCTTTCATAGAGATAAATAAGTTACTGCATAACGGAGATAATAAGTAGAATATAATATAGATATACACTGTCAAATTAGGTTAGCCTGTAAGGACAGATGTATATAATTAAAATAAATAAATAATAATAAATAAAATCTTAAAAAGATCGTATCCTTCAGCACTTGAAGAGTTAACGTCTGAAGATACTGACAGCATCTAGCTTTTGAAGCTGCAAGCTGTTGTAGAGGAAAATGTTAACAACTCTATTTTTAACCGACGAAAAAACGGAGGAGGTTCTCAATTCGACACGTATATTTTTTTATGTATGACCACGCATAACTTTTTACAGAGTTGGCCGATTTTGACAATTCTTTTTTATTAGAAAGGTCACTAGTCCAAGATGGTCCCATTGTCATCATGTTAGGATCTGATGATGATATCCGGGGAAAATTAAAGGAACTCGTCAAATTTTATAATTTTCATTTACTTAAGCATATCTAGGTGTCGGTGCCAGCCAAAGTTTCAACTTTAAGGAAATTACCTAGAACCCACAAACTGCTATATTACGTTAAATAAATGTTCCTTAAACTTGCTGGCACCGACTTCATAGATATGCTGAAGTAAATTGAAGTAACTAAATGACACAGTTATTTTTTACTTTTTAGTGCGTTTGAGTCGGTTCTATTTTTTGTTAAAATTTTTTATTCAAACTGGACATCTACAATGGTACCTTTGTTACTCGTGATTTAAATTGCAATTTGTTAAAACCAAAAACTGCTGGCTTTTTGTGATAACTAATATTATAATAATTAAAACAAATAACAACAATAATTGTATTATACGAGCTATAGCCATCCACATGCAGCTTATTAATGGCATCACTGTTAAAATAATTTCAATTTACGTCTAACTTTATATGGTCCAAGCAATTAATATCACTTTTTTCATCGATTAAAATCCAGTTTACAGTTTTTTTGTTTCTAAATTGAGTAGTTGCCCTACGCTCACCACTGCGGCGTCACCGGGGGGGTTGAACGAGCGCAGAAGCATCGCCAGAAAGTGCCCAAGGCGAAAAAAATAAGAGGGCGTAACGAATCTCTAAGTGCGTCTCCTGTGAGTCCGGGTCTCGGCTTAGAGGGACGTTTAGAATGGGTGTGTGGTTTGGCGTGCTTATTAAATCAGACCAAAGCATCCCCTTAATGGACGTGGGTGAGTTCCACGTCCGGAGAAGACCCTGTGTTTGTTGTGTGTGTGTAGTTTGGGAGGCGTTGTAATTTACAGTTAAAATATCACGGAATGGGCATGTGGTTTGGCGAGCTTATTAAATCAGATCAAAGCGTCCCCTTGATGGACGTGGGTGAGTTCCACGTCCGGAGAAGACCCTGTGTTTGTTGTGTGTGTGTGTGTGTGTAATTTGGGAGGCGTTGTGATTTACAGTTAAAATATCACGGAATGGGCATGTGGTTTGGCGTGCTTATTAAATCAGACCAAAGCGTCCCCTTGATGGACGTGGGTGAGTTCCACGTCCGGAGAAGACCCTGTGTTTGTTGTGTGTGTGTGTGTGTAATTTGGGAGGCGTTGTGATTTACAGTTAAAATATCACGGAATGGGCATGTGGTTTGGCGTGCTTATTAAATCAGACCAAAGCGTCCCCTTGATGGACGTGGGTGAGTTCCACGTCCGGAGAAGACCCTGTGTTTGTTGTGTGTGTGTGTGTGTAATTTGGGAGGCGTTGTGATTTACAGTTAAAATATCACGGAATGGGCATGTGGTTTGGCGTGCTTATTAAATCAGACCAAAGCGTCCCCTTGATGGACGTGGGTGAGTTCCACGTCCGGAGAAGACCCTGTGTTTGTTGTGTGTGTGTGTAATTTGGGAGGCGTTGTGATTTACAGTTAAAATATCACGGAATGGGCATGTGGTTTGGCGTGCTTATTAAATCAGACCAAAGCGTCCTCTTGATGGACGTGGGTGAGTTCCACGTCCGGGTGACGTTAAGAAATGGGGACCTCGTCTTTGCCGGCGAAGACGCTGCGTTTGTTGTGTGTAACTTGGTTGTAATTTACAGTTAAAATATCACGATTCAAGTAGTTAGTATTTAGCTTCAGGATGATGCTTCATCATGTGATAATTCAAGCTGGCCTTTTGCACGAACGCCTGTTTGCAAATCTGGCACACCTTGTTCCTCTCGTTCATATGTATTTTCTCGTGAAGCACGAGATTCCTCCGCCTAAGAAACGCTTTCTTGCAAAACCTACAGTGGTAGTCCTTGATCGTTCGATGTTTGTAACTGTGTCTGGACAGACAATGTCTGTTGTAGGTCTCGTAATCGCAGAGGTCGCAGAACAGTTTCTTGCCCATCATGTGGTAAACTTTCAAATGTTTGGACATGGCTCTTCGGGAGTTGAATTTGCCGTCGCACGCGTTGCAACTGATCCTATCGTCGACGTTGTGGACTTCAAGTTTGTGGATGATCAACTGCGGAGTGTCGCCGAAGCGCATGTCACAATACGGACACGTGTAGGGTCTGTTGTGGATAGTGATCACGTGGTTGCGCAGACCCTCCATAGTTTTGTACGTCTTCTCGCAGTGTGCGCAGGCGATCGTATCACCGTTTCTCGTGAAATCGCTCGGTTGTACTACTCCCGACTTTTTCTTAGAACAATCACCTGAAGACAAGAAAAATTGCATTTCATTTATTTTGTCTTTCCGTGATGTCTCTGTTCTGGCGCTTCACTTTCAAGTCGGTGTTTCAATGTTAAGTATGCTGCAAATTTAAGACGCGTTAGGTAAATACCGTATCAAGCCGGTTAACCCTGGTTAAGTAAATTAAGTTAAGGTTCCGACGGAACGGAAAATGGATGCCTAGAAAAGAGAAATAAAAAATGTGTGCGTGTACTAGCGTACACTCGTAAGTGAAACTTTTTTATGACGTTATTTTTCAAAAAATAATTTACTATTAAAACTTTACAGAAATTGGTTAAATAAAGTTAAATTAGACAAAGTGTGTTTTATTAAAGTGGCTTTTATTATCATAGATATAAAAAAAAAATCTACAATTATTTCATTTTAGCTTATTACTACAAAGATTATTATTGAATTTCATTAATTGTAATAGAATTATTACTATCATTGATGTCGTAATTAGTTACTTTTTTAGAAATTCACTGGAATTAGAATTAAAATAAACCCTTTGATTTTGCTGATCACCTCAATATAACATATATATATATATATATTTATCACGTCACTTCCATAAGTCAAAGATGGCGCGTAACGGAAAAATGTGACGCGTAACGAAAAAATGTTACACTAAATTTTTTTCCAACCCAGATAAAGAAGTTTCACTTCAAAAACGTTCGTTTCGTCATGTTATATTTATTTATCCTTTTTTCATTTATCATCTATTCATTATTTTATTTTGAAACTCTCTAGTTCAAAGTAGAGAAAGATATAGATGTCGTTTCAGTAATGGATTTAGCTTATCGTAATCAAATCGTAAATCGTATCGCAAAGTAGCTTCTCGTTGTCTTTATACTTAAATCTTTTAAACTATGTAACTAAATCGCTCATCAATTGCGTAGTTTAAAAGATCTATATTCCTACAGACGGCGTGAGGCGACGTTGTTGTATTCTAAGTGAAGACTAAAAATATTCTATAAACTCTCATTTCATCAAACCATAAAACGTAATTTAAAGAAATAATGTTAATAAAGTCTGTATAGACAATATATTAATTAATATAATGAACTCATTACTTAAAGGTTTTACTTTTTTTGCTATATTAGTACCTGCAGTAATTAGAGCTCCGGGTAGAGACTTGAGAAAGATTTCGATGAAAAATGTTTGTTTGTATAGCACACTTTATAATAATATTATCTAGATTCTAGATCTAGACTAAAACTCTGACAACCAGCGCATATGGCTATTTCAGACGAGAGGTCGCTTGCGCTTTTACCAGCGAAGTTCGCGTTTCCGTAAAATTTTCGGATAAAATATGTAGTATTGAAAAGTGTCATCAAAACCCATTCAGTAGTTTTTACGTGACGTCCAGCCATCCATCCATATTTACTAATTTTCGCGTTTATAATATTAATATAACATTATTTATCACTACTAGGTACAGTGTTACAAACAGATTAAAGGCTACTAGATGGAGTCATAACACGGCTGCAGGTTCAAGAGCGTGACAGACTTATTTCATTCGGCCTTTATTAGAAAATGACACAAGATTATTTTTTGTCCCTTTCAGCGTGTTTGTTTTTATTGTTTGTCAAGAGTGGAGTTTGTGACAAGCAAGGGACATATCTGAGCAATTATTAGCTTTTTATTAAATTTGCTGATAAATAATATAACTTTGCGGTTACGATATTAATTTAAACGTTATCGTGCTATGGTGGGTTGTAATATTTTCGGCTGCAACAGTCGCAGCGAACAGAAAATCGAAGGAATTACGTTTCATACATAAGTAGGCATAAACTTCATTGATTGATGATTTAAAGCTTAGATATGTTATTTTTTAGCAAATTTCATGTATTATGCGTTTATTAAACTATCTTATATAAAGTAATATTTCGTATTTTACGATATCTTAAAACGTAACGTTTCATACTTTAAATGTTGACATGTCTTGTCAATAAGGCTGTCTTGCTGTGTCACGAGTGGACACGCTATGGTCTCCATCTAGTTGTCTTTAATCTATGGTTACAAATATTGTTCAAATTTGGCGCCTTACAAACTCATCTGTCACTCATCAAGTATCTGTCATCTGTCACCTTTTTTTTGACAACTCAGCTCTGTACCTCTGTAATATCTGTATCGCTGTTTCCGTGTATCACTAATGTTTGTTAAAGACTTAAAGTTTATAATATATCCAACCTTTTTAATCAAACGCCTAGTATTGTTATTTATCACCAAATTATTATACAGTGTTTATTTTATTATTCTGTTTATTTAATGATATTATGTATGTAATTGTTCATAAATTGTTTTTATTTCTCACTTCTTTTCTTTCGTTTCTTCATCAATTATTAAAACAAACGCTTGAATCAAAAACAAGTTATATTAATAGTAAGTTTATTTTCAAAAAAGTTTATAGAATTTATTTGATTTATTTATTTATAAATAGAGTCAAGGTAGTTTCTTAAAATAGTTATAAATCTATTTATATTGCTATTTTACGCGAAAATCCAACGAATCCAAGCGAAAAAGTGCAATAAATCAATATACAATGCATAAGGTTCAATTCCAAAGTCGAATATTGTAGTCGAAATCTCCTGAGCATGCTCCGGTTTCGGAGTCAGATACACGCACAGGATTTTCTATAGGATCTTGTCGATTTTTCGGGGACAATAAAAAATCCACTAAATGAACCATATATAATGAATTTCCGCAAAATTCATTAACACCTGCTGTTCCAATATTTTCCTAAACATCAAAATCGTCAATAAAGAAAAGGGTCAGTCGTTGGCAAAAACTACAAAGTAGTAGACATTTTCCACATAATATATGAATTTAGAGTTAACCTAATCAGAATTTGGCTTCGGGATGATATTTCTTCATGTGATAATTGAGACTGGCCTTCTGAACGAAAGCCTGTTCGCAAATCCGACAAACTTTGGTCTTTTCGTTCGTGTGAATCTTCTCGTGCAGATTCAAATTGGTCTTCCTCAGAAATGACTTCTTGCAGAACCTACAGTGGTAGTTCTTCACCGTCTTATGCTTCACGCGATGCCTGGACAGGCAATCTTTGTTATACGTCTCGTATGGACACAATTTGCAGTAGTATTTCTTCCCTAACATGTGGAATATCAATTTGTGGTTGTCAAACGATCTTTGCGAGTTGAATTTCCCATCGCAGGCGTCGCAGGTTATTCTGTCGTCGATGTTATGGGCTTTCAGCTTGTGGGCGATGAACGGGGCGGTGTCAGTGAAGTGTTGATCGCAATGCGGACAGTCGTATCGATAGATGTGGTTGGCTCTGAGGTGGTTCCTCGCACCCTGGCGACTCTTGTACGCTTTGTCGCAGTGGTTGCAGATTATTCTGTCACCTTCGCGCCTACAATTCACCGGTTGTATGATTCTTAACTTTTTCTCATTATTGTCACCTGGAGAAAGAAAATATTCGTATTTATGCAGACTCTTTTATTTATTTACAACTTATCTGTTAGTTACTCTTTCGTTGACTGTAAGAAAACGGAAAGAAGACGGTTTTTTCTGACCTAAAGCAATAATATCTATTTAGTATACACACACAACATTTTGCACTTCTAACCACATAGTTGTGTAAACACTACCAATTTCAGGCTTATAAATTCACTGAAAATTTCTTAATATTCAGTTCAGCCAAATTAATTTAGAAAAATGCAGTGATCCCAATACGATTTCTCAATAACTAATATTTTCTAGACAAAACATTATTTAAATGTTAAATCACAAAGATTTAGAACAGGGCCTTACCACTATTTTTTACAAAATTACCACGTTACAGGAACGTTTTTGAGGTGTTAGTATTTATTGCCTCAAATGATACCAGAATCTAGCAAAAGTAATCTCGTTAGACTATTGCTGAAATAAAGAATGATCTCTAGGATTCTGTAACTATAATTTGAGTGTTATGTCGCCGTACCCGAGTGAAGGCGGCATATGCGGTGTATACGACGCACGTCAAAGCACTCACTTTCACTCAGGAGTTCAGGACACATTGAAACTTGTGTAGTGTTTGTTTCGTGCACTATGGAATTTGCGTGCGCGTGCGCTGGCACTCAGGAAATAGATCCACAAATCTAAATAAATTAGTTTCACTAACTATGAGCCGCATAAGAAGACTCAGCGTCAATCAGCACGAGATGGAGGATGGATGGATGTTCGGAATATCTCTGTACGATCAAATGAGAATTGAAGAGATAATTAAATGTAGAGCAACTTTCGTTTAAGAATATTATTTATTTTCTTTGAAATATATCTTTTTATGTACAATATTACCTAAAGCAATTTATTTTCTTTAATATAATTCGTATATCAGATTTCTTGTTAGAATATGATTTATTTTTACAATAATGCGATTGTTTTCGTATAAAATTATATTTACATCTAAGTGCCGTTTCATACTTAACTACAATAATATAACTGCACGTGAATAGTGTGTACATCGAAAGAGGGTAGGACATTGTGAATAAATTAGGCCTTTGTATTCCAAGTAATTATAACTAAACCACAAATAGATAACTGAAAGAATAATTAACAGTGAATTACTACTGGCAAATTATGATATTGCAATGATACGTAACGTCTCGTGTTAATTAATGTAACCCCAAGACACCGCGACTCAAGCTGAGAGAAATAATTAATTCGTTTGCACAAATTAAGTATCAGAGTTGTCTAGGTTAAGCTATAAGCAAAGTACAACGTCTGCACCGCGCCACGCCAGAGCCTAAACTGCCTACCAGTTGTAGACCCGCTCCTTTTTTACAAGTTAGCATAACTCAAGTAGTGGGGTGAGTGGGGGTATCGAACGATGCATCGCCGCAAGAGGGCGTAGCTGGTGCACGTGCATTCAGATTTTTTTAGTCGCGTACGATGACGCAGGCGCCGTCATATACATTTTTTAAATTCATTGTATGATCTATGCCTATTAATATTTTATGAGAACCCGCAATAGTTTCATTATCAACTTAAGTCAGTATTTACGCTTTTTTGATGATTTTGCTAGCCAGTTTTCACGCCTGATTGTAAATAATGATGCAGCTTATGTAAAGTCACTCTAAAAGGTGAGGGGTGCTATTCACTCTTGACTTGAAGATACCCAAAACGGGAGCTAAAAATGCTTGAATTTTTTCGCAATGCTTTTTTGAAAAATAATTTTTCGCAATGCTTATGAGGTATACGGTTTGGCGACCTCCGTGGCGCAGCGGTGTGCGCGGTGGATTTATAAGACGGAGGTCCTGGGTTCGATTCCCGGCGGGGCAGATTGAGAATTTTCTTGATTTGTCTTGGTCTAGCTGGTGGGAGGCTTTCGCCGTGGCTAGTTACCATCCTACCGACAAAGACGTATCGCCAAGCGATTTAGCGTTCCGGTACGATGTCGTGTAGAAACCGAAAGGGGTGTGGATTTTCGTCCCACTCCTAACAAGTTAGCCTGCTTCCATCTTAGACTGCATCATCACTTAACATCAGGTTTGAAAGCAGTCAAGGGCCAACTTGTAGTCGATAAAAAAAAATACGGAACTAATTTACTTAGGCTCAAATCACATTATCCCAGAGTAGTTTCGATTCCATATTTGTATAACCCAATTTTGTAACTACCTAAATGATGAGAAAATAAAGATAAATACTATAATTTGTAGTTGTAAAACACGACACGTCGCGACGTTCCAACTCTACGCCAGTGTGAGTTGAGTCTTAGTTAAAAGAATATTAAATACGAGATTAAGAGTTACACCTACATTATAAAAAGTAAAGTTAGAAATCAACTTCCGGGTGGTATTTGGTCATGTGGTAATTCAGACTGGCTTTCTGAACGAACGCACTCTCGCATATCTTGCACACCTTGCTCCTCTCGCCGGTATGTATCTTCTCATGCAAATTCAAATTGCTCTTCCTCACAAAGGACTTCTTGCAGAACCTGCAGTGGAGGTCCTTGACCGTCTTGTGTTTGAACTTATGCTTGTACAAGCCTTCCCGGTCGTACGTCTCGTACTCGCAGAGCTTGCAATGATACTTGACCCCCAACATGTGGTACACCTTGATGTGTTTCGTCAACGACACTTGCGAGTTGAACTTCCTTCTGCACGCGTTGCAGTCTATTCGATCGTCAACGTTGTGCACGTTCAGTTTGTGCGCTGTGAAGGGTGCCACTCTCCTGAACTGCAGCTCGCAGTACGGACAGTCGTATGTCTTGTGATGATGGTTGTTCAAATGAAACCTCAGAGAGTTTATTTTGTTGTACACTTTCTTGCAGTAGCTACAGACGTAGTTGTCGCCGATTTTCCTAAAGTCCTCCGGTCGGATTGCGCTCAAGCCGGTCGTTTTCACGCCTGAAGAGAAAAAAATTTCACATGATACATTGGTTCGGGCTTCGCTCGACAGATGGCACCAATCATCTTTTATTAACATTTAAACAAACAGTAATTATATTCTGTGGAATGCCACTGATGAATTGGTTTTATATTCTCTGTGGAGTTGGTGTTTTTTAAGACGTGGCTACTGTGTTTTCTTTTAATAATTACTCAAGTCGTCTTCGCTTTTGGTATATTGAAGATTATGGTGGTTCGTTTCTATTTTATGTCACTCGGACATGTTAGTTGTACTC
Source organism: Mycalesis mineus (assembly GCA_034621355.1). Lineage (NCBI taxonomy): Eukaryota > Metazoa > Arthropoda > Insecta > Lepidoptera > Nymphalidae > Mycalesis > Mycalesis mineus. Next base: position 1,290,903 of record JAXAVZ010000012.1, on the reverse strand, counting down.
GTAGGTTACATTTGTTGACCTCTCAAAACATGAATAAAAATTTTTGTAAAGAAGAAAAGTAAAGTATCTCATTTTTGTGTTCAATTTTAATGCATCCAATATCAAATACCAACACAAGTATAGAGAACAGATATATAATCAGACGAATATATTCCCTGTACTCTTTCCTCTGTAAGGTCATATGATATCAAAGGGATTGCCAGAGCTGAACCGCAAAAGGTTTTCTTTAAGGCTCTGAACCAAGTGTTTAGAAATAAATTTGTCATAATCAGTTTCTAAATAATAAAATTGCCAGATTATATTTTTGTAAATTATTTTTAACGACAATTAAAGAAATGACGTTTTTAATAGATTAGCTAAAAACCAAACTCTTTTTCCTAAATCTCTGCAATTGTTGCTAACAAAACTTTTATTTTTCAAAAAATTTATACTAACTATCAGATGTAAGCTTCAAATCTTTCATTAAGAAAGATCTAGGCCCGTTGTGGGTCTATAATTTTTGGCTAAAGTTAAGAGATCTCAGGTATACGAGAGTTCAAAGAACTTATATAAATAATAAAAACACATTCAAAAATAACATGATTTAATTCATTCAAAATAAATTCAATTATGACAAATCCAATATTATATTATTATTTACAATGCATATACAATTATATGTTACAAGTTTTGTGTCACACTTGTGCATACTCCGTATTCGTTTATATAATACAATACATTAATACAAATAAATTAAATAAAAGTGTCTGTTTGTAATTTAAAATAACAGCTTTTTGCTAAATGCATTATACGTAAGTATATACGGGTTTTTGGTACGGCTATTTGTTCCGGCTAATCTCTGCAACCATCGCGGGCCCACTACAGGGCCAGGCATTTCTCCTTACAGGAGAGGGGATATGGAGCGTACACCCACAACGCTGCTGCAATGCGGGTTAGTTGGCTTAAGGTGATAATGTTTCATGTTAACGATCACTATCAGATGTTGATGACAGTGACCGCGAGCAACGGCTTAACGTGCTCTCCGAGGCACGGGGGTGTAACACCATCAACTTCCAGACTCTGGGCTTGGAATGTACTGAACATTTCATAGAAGAATGAAAAAGCTCAGAATTATTCCGACCCAGGGATCGAACCCAGGACCTCGTGATGGAACTCAGATAGGCTAACCACTAGACTAACGAGGCAGTATCTTTATAATATCTGGTTTATATATGTTTCATCAACGTCTGTACAGTTTTTTCACAGAAATAGTAACAAACATCACTCCTACTAACGTTCGCTTTTATAACATCATTGCAACAATAACTTAATGCAAATAGCTAATACCAAATTATCTATTTTGCCATTTGTTGCGGAAAGCCGACGAATCCAAACAACAAAGTCACCCAGATCGGATAGAAGTGTACGAATATTTCAATCCGAAACTGGATTCTCCAGAGAAGGTTCTCCTATGTTCAATTGCGAATTGACTTTCCATACATAGTTATCTGGCAGATGTGAGTGACTTTGTCGCTTGGATTCGTTCGATTTTGCGGAAAATAGTAAATTAAACAAATTATTAACTTCCGCAATGTAACGAACGGTTTTATACAATAATTAATTCCGTCACTTTACATACAACGTAAATTCATTTAAGATAAATTTTATTAAAATTTATGAAACAATTATTATGGCTAAATATATTGAACTAAAATAAAACATTCATTCATAAAATTGAAATATTCATGACATCAAAGATTAATAAAAAAGATTATTAATTATTAAAACGTTTAACAGTGCAACCTAGTCCCCGCTACCATGGCAAACGTGTCTCCTAAAATATAAATATCCTAAAAAAAATCAAGTATCTATCTGTATACCGTTGTGTTGCAGAAATTGGGAAAACCCAAGTAGATTCACTTAGGTTTTCCCAAGTTTATCTGCAGTACATGCTAGGTTGCCAGGAAGAAATCGCCTGTTAGCGATAAGGCCGCCTATTGTACTATTATATATTATATTTGTGTAAATTCTTGTTGGAACGAAGTTCCTTATCGCGCGTTGTGAAAGGGGGCTAGACGGAAAAAATTCGTACGAAAAGTTGTCACGACACTTTTTGATCAAAGGATCTTGCCGCCGCCTTTGATGTGTGTGCGCGTGAGCGGCGGGGGCGCCCGCGCTGTATGCTGTCTCGCGCTCTCGTGGCGCCCTCTGGTGTTTCGGTGTACAACAACAAACGCGTGTGTGAAAAAATTGAGCCTACTGATTAAGTTTATATGTATAACATTATATTTGTTAATAATAAAAAAAATATTATTATTACTTTTAAAAAATAAAATTTTATTACAATTCCTTCACTAATTAATCGAAAGGAACTTCGTTCCATCCGGGTGTCCCTTGACACCTCTCAACTTTTTTTCTATTGTATCTTTCCTGTCTTGGTGTGTGCAATAAAGTATATTTTCATTTAATTTCATACAAACCTCGAATATAATGCGAAACTCGAAATATCGCTCCAGCATATTATGCAGGACAAGATGAACGGTAAAAACGAAGACCCGGTCATAATCGCATATCCTGGCTCAAGAACTTACGAAAATGATTCAACATGAGCTCCAGATCACTGTTTCGAGCAGCAACCAATAAAATTTAAAAAAATAGCCTTAATAATGATCGCTAACCTCCGATAGATGGCGCCAAAAGAAGTAGAAGATCTATTTATAATTACAAATTAGTGGTTTTCATTAATACCCATCTATTAACTTTAATCAATCTAGCTAGGCCTGATTTTTAGAAAAGGTGTGATTACAAAAAAAATATCGATCAACCAATAAATTATTTCATACATAAAAAAATATTTTTTATAATTTCATTTGCCTGTTTAAACTGTCTAATCTCCGAAAGGGCTGAACTTATTTGACGATAGTTAGGAGTGAAACTCAATTTGTACCTCGATGTTCCCACAAGAAACACCTTTGCGGCTGAAACCGCAGGGCTACAGCTATTAGATATATAAAATTTTTGTGCTTTACTGCAAAATATATTTTAAAAAGATAAATATTTACAGTACAAATATTATCTGCTATTTATCAAAAAATAACACTTCACCGTACACAAATTCCAATAAAATGTTTCAATGTCATCAAAATTGATTTAATTGTTAAAAATTTTTAAATAATGGAGTGAGTATTTTAAATTATTTATAAGTAATGTTATATGTATTTATTTACAGACTTATGATAATTTTATAAAACCCTTTTTAATGTTTTATAAGCACCTTTTTACAAATAATAGTTCTGTGAAAAAACGCATTTCACTTCAAGTTTGGTACTCGATCATGTGTACTTAGGTATAGGTTGCCTGTAAGATATTGCTTCTAGCAATAAGGCCGCCTTTGCATGTATTATTATAATCCTTTTTTTCTCATGTATATGTTACCTTTATTTTTATATGCAATAAAGTGTTTCTTCTTCTTAGACTGGCCTTTCCTTTGATCCAAGACTGCATACCATTTATAATATTAGTATCACCACATGTTACTAAAAAGCCACTGTCTGCCTGTTCGCGATAAACTCAAAAACTACTAAACAGATTTTCATGCGTTTTGGACCAATAGATAGCGTATTTCTAGAGGAATGTTTTAGTATATAGTTTATTAAGGGTTTATGTAAATTTGTTCTAATATAATTGATACTATATTGATGTATAGACGACAGTAATAACTGTGTAAAATACCCAATTCGGCTTTGACAAAAACGCCACGGTTTTAGAAATTCACTTGTTGGATGATATTTGGCCATTTGACAGACTGAATGACATATTCCGCTCTACATGTCCAATCCACGTGTAAAAGCAATATTCTTTCACAATAAAAAAGAATAAAAAGCTCAGAGCCTCTGCCCTTGACAAAAACAAGGGTCAAGATGTCTAGTAGTTCACTTCAGGATGATATTTGGCCATTTGCCAGACTGAATGACATATTCCTCTCTACATGTCCAATCCACGTGTAATAGCAACATTCTATCACAATAACAAGGGTCAAGATGTCTAGTAGTTGACTTCAGGATGATATTTGGCCATTTGCCAGACTGAATGACATATTCCTCTCTACATGTCCAATCCACGTGTAATAGCAACATTCTATCACAATAACAAGGGTCAAGATGTCTAGTAGTTGACTTCAGGATGATATTTGGCCATTTGCCAGACTGAATGACATATTCCTCTCTACATGTCCAATCCACGTGTAATAGCAACATTCTATCACAATAACAAGGGTCAAGATGTCTAGTAGTTGACTTCAGGATGATATTTGGCCATTTGCCAGACTGAATGACATATTCCTCTCTACATGTCCAATCCACGTGTAATAGCAACATTCTATCACAATAACAAGGGTCAAGATGTCTAGTAGTTGACTACAGGATGATATTTGGCCATTTGCCAGACTGAATGACATATTCCGCTTTACATGTCCAATCCACGTGTAAAAGCAATATTCTTTCACAATAAAAAAGAATAAAAAGCTCAGAGCCTCTGCCCTTGACAAAAACAAGGGTCTAGATGTCTAGTAGTTCACTTCAGGATGATATTTGGCCATTTGACAGACTGAATGACATTTCCTCTCCACATGTCCAATCCACGTGCAATAGCAACATTATTTCACAATAACAAGGGTCTAGATGTCTAGTAGTTGACTTCAGGATGATATTTGGCCATATGGTAATTCAGACTGGCCTTTTGCACGAACGCTTGGCTGCAAACCTGGCAGACCTTCCGTCTGTCACCCGTGTGTATCCTCTCGTGCAAATCCAAGGTAGTTTTCCTGACGAAGGCCTTCTTGCAGAACCTGCACTGGTAGTCCTTCTCCTTCTTGTGTACGTATCTGTGTTTGTACATACCTTCGAAGCTGAAGGACTCGTAATCGCACAGCTGGCATTTGTACTTCTCTCCGAGCATGTGGAAGTTGTTGATGTGCTTTCGCAACTGCACTTTGGTGTTGAAGGTCTTTTTGCAAGCGTTGCAGTGGAACCTCTCGTCCAGGTTGTGCTCCTCCAGCTTGTGGACGGTGAATGGGGCGTTCGTCATGAACTGTTTGCCGCAAAGTGGGCATTCGTGTCTGGGTATCCTGTAGTGTTTGGTCTTGATATGGAATCTCAGCGACTCGAATTTGTCGTAAACTTTCTCGCAGAGGCAGCAGACCGACTTGTCACCGTCTGTCCTGTAATCCCCGGGGCGGAGGCGGAACGCGATTTTTCGTATAGCCGCCGGTTTGTCTCCTGAAGACAAAAAAAGCAATTTTACTCGCGGACTTGTATTCAGCTAGACGCCGCTCACTTTTTCAATAGTATGCAAAATCCAACCTTCTCAATTGAATCGGTAACTAAGCAGAAGTCACAAGAATGTTCAAATCCAGGGAATTTATTCCACAAAATAGGGCGCAATTTAAAGAAGCGCGTCAAACATATGCATAGCCCAAATATTTGGTGAGTAGTGCAGTATCTAGCTAAATATAAGTCCGTGGTTGTTCTTTTGTCTTTCTTTTTCAGATGGCTTCCTTTCGGCTATGACTTCAGTTTTAGCAAGAAAGATTTTAGGCGACAATACGCTGAATTTCACTTGTAGATAAAAATCATCCGTAAAACCATATTCGACGCGGACAAAGACGCGGGCGGCAGGTAGTTAATCGTACATACTGTACGAGAGTAACAATCATGTGACGACCTCCGTGGCGCAGTGGTATGCGTGGTGGATTTATAAGACGGAGGTCCTGGGTTCGATTCCCGGCGGGGCAGATTGAGATTTTTCTTAATTTGTCTTGGTCTGGCTGGTGGGAGGCTTTCGCCGTGGCTAGTTACCACCCTACTGACAAAGACGTATCGCCAAGCGATTTAGCGTTCCGGTACGATGTCGTGTAGAAACCGAAAGGGGTGTGGAGTTTCGTCCCACTCCTAACGAGTTAGCCCGCTTTTTTTATCGACTACAAGTTGGCCCTTGACTGCTATCACACCTGATGTTAAGTGATGATGCAGTCTAAGATGGAAGCGGGCTAACTTGTTAGGAGTGGGACGAAAATCCACACCCCTTTCGGTTTCTACACGACATCGTACCGGAACGCTAAGTCGCTTGGCGGTACGTCTTTGTCGGTAGGGTGGTAACTAGCCACGGCGAAAGCCTCCCACCGCCTTCCATCTAAGACTGCATTATCACTTAACATCAGGTGTGATAGCAATCAAGGGCCAACTTGTAGTTGATAAAAAAAAAAGTACTATTATAATAGCATTGTATACTCTGCGAACCATAGACTATAAGAGGTACCGATTTTCTGTGTTGTGGCACCCCCGTTTAGAAGCATAAATCAGACTAGCAAAAGTGGCGGTTACGGGCTATATATATAAAAAAAACCCTAATGGTGAAGTAATCATTATTTCGGTGTGTTCCCTTTGTGTGCAGTTATGCTGCCAGTTAATTTTGTTTTAATTAAAGTGTATTAAAATGTAAATTAGCGTTCGTTAAGCAAATTATGTGATTACCGTAAGATTGTTTCATATTGATCATATTTGATGTCTTGGTAATTAAATTGTTCCGATTAAAGTTCGTGTTTTAGTTTTCATGTGTGTTTTGAGTTTTATTCTCTTCTGATGGAGGTTTCTAACAATAGATAATTAAACAGCTAAATAATAAGTCTTAATAACCGAGTAAGTACACCAGAGAGGATATTAGCTAACTTTACAATAAATTTAAAAATAATAAATAAATATTAATAGATATATGTAGTGGCAGGCTACCTCTTACGGCTGGTTACGAAAATCTATGTTTGAGATCAGCAATGCTGTATCTCTGAAGACGAGCATAATGATGACTTCCATAAATAAATAAATAAATAAATAAATATTATAGGACAATTACACACATCGCTATATCGCCCCAAAGTAAGCGTACTCGTAAGTAGCATGTGTTATGGGTGCTACAATAACTGATGAATATTTAATATATATTATACATAAATACTTATAATATATAGATATACACCCAGACACCGGAAAACATCCATGCTCATCACACAAACATTTTCCAGATGTGGGAATCGAACCCACGGCCTAGGACGCAGAAGCAGGATCACTACCCACTGCGCCACGGAGGCCGTCATATTTCATGGAAATGTATGGCAAATATGAACTCCTGGAGATAACTACTAACTGAAATATTCATTCAGAAGAGTGGCTTATGGTACCTATACAGATTGCCATGTTACTGCCTAACAAATGAGAAATAAAAAAAATAGATATAGGTAGCTTTCTAATCGAAACTCAACTTCCAAATGAAAGAGGTTTAAAGTATTCTACGGAAACGGGTGCTTCTACCAAAAATCGTCGTTATCGTTCCCGTGGTAATTTTGAGATTAAACGTAGCCTGTGTCAATCCAGGTTGTCAGTGCCATCCAAGCATTCTTCTTCAAGGACGTAAACGAGAATCCACAAAATGCTTTGCTGCTCGTTAAATAGACGTTCCTTAAACTTGGATGGCACCGATTTCATAGATATGTTAAGTAAATTAAAGCAACTAAATGACGCAAATATTTTTTTACTTTTTAGTGCGTTTAGAAGTCGGTTCATTTTTTTTTTATTTTTTAGATACAATATTTAGTTCTACAAATCAACCTTACGGCAATAAAGTTTATTTCGTGATGTGTTGACGAATACGACAAAAGTTTTAGAAATTTACTTCAGGATGGTACTTGGTCATATGATAATTTAGACTGGCCTTTTGGACAAACGCCTGGCCACAGACCTAGCACATTTTCCGTTATCGCCCGTATGTATCCTTTCATGTAGAAGCTCCCTGCCTCGTCTAACAAAAGCCTTCTTACAGAACGTGCTCTTATAATACCTTTGTCTTTTGAGTAAAGGTCCTCGTATTTAAAAAAATGTCTTCTGTTGTTATATTAATACTGCCTTTGAACAGTTTCACTAAATAACACCATTAACTTAAACATTTCAGATGATAATAAAAACTAATAGTTACATGATGCGTTGTTAAAACGACAAAGATTTTAGAAATTCACTTCAGGATGGTACTTGGTCATATGATAATTCAGACTGGCCTTTTGGACAAACGCCTGGCCACAAACCTGGCATATCTTCCTCTTATCGCCCGTGTGTATCCTTTCATGTAGAAGCAACGTGCCTCGCCTAACAAAAGCCTTCTTACAGAACTTGCACTTGAAATCCCTTTCAGTCTTATGCCTGAACATGTGCTTCTTCACGTTCTGCAAACTGTAGGTTTCGTAATCACACAATGGACATTTCCTCTTCACTCCGAGCTTGTGAAAGCTCTTAATGTGCTTGTACAGATACTGTTTGGAGTTGAACTTCTTCTTGCACGCCTTGCAGTCGAACCTCTCGTCGATGTCGTGTCGTTGCAGTTTGTGGAGTGTTAGTGGAGGTTCCGTCATGAACTCCTCCATGCACACGTTACATGTATAACTCGGTATTTTGTAATGCTTTTTCCGTATGTGGTCCTGCAAAGAGCCCTTTTTAGTGTACGTTTTGTCGCAGTGCCCGCAAAGTAGTCTCGATCCATCTGTGGTGTAATCCTCGCTTTTCAGTGGAAACATTTTCCGTTTTCCGCCTGAAGACAGAAAAACACTACTTTCAGTATATGTCGATCGTAAAGAGGCTGTGTGGACTGTCGGGATCAAAGTAGCACATGTCGAAAAGGGCATTTTTATAGAATATTTAAAGCCTTCACCCAGTCTGGGGTTTTTGTATACAATGGTAATAAGAATAATAGTAAGATCATGTAATAGTAAGTATTTAATTTAAAGTTTTAAAACTTTACTACTAATATATGTAGTAGGTAGCAGCGAAGAAGAAGAAGAAGAATAAGGAGTAGTAGTAGTAGTCGTACCTTGGATGGCACCTACTTCATTGAATGTTTAAAACAAAACAAAGTAACAAAATACCACTACTATATATTACTTTGTTATAAGAAAGGGAGGAAACACTATGAGAACGAAAAGTTCTCAAAGCTCGGCTGAGACTTGTCCTACGTTCAGTTAGACTTTAAATTAGTTTTAAATTCCTTAAATACTAATATATGTTTACGAATTTATAACCGTCAAGAATAATATACAGTGAAGGAATGAAATGTAAATAAACGAAACCGTTAAGGCGTTATTACTGTAACACGTTATTAACGTGACAAAGCACAATCAATAGCTATTTGTTATGTTAGGCAGCAAAATGTCGCGAGGTATTCAATGCACGGGAAGTAAACAAACTTGCGAGGTAAATAAAAAAAATACAGTTAGACTTTCAATATAATTTTACAATCCGACACGCAGATCTAGAGATTAGCTCGTTTAAACAAACGAACAAACTCTTCCGCTTTACATTAATAGTATAGATATGGTCTTCTATGGCAAATAAATTAAACAAAGATCGAATTCTTAACTGAAACAGCATCTTGCCAAAATGCTGAAGCCTATTCAGGTGGTAGGTAGCCTCGTACGTACGTGTCGCGTGTCGCGCTTTTTAGAAATTTTGTGTTATCTCCTAAAGTATGTAAGTATTCATTTATTTGCATTCCAATTTATATTTATACATATGTCAAATTAGTGTTATAAATAGTATGTCAAATTGGAACCCCGTCAGGGGCACAGCAAATGGCTTAAAAGGGAGACGGCGCCATGGTATCATTAAGGAATTCGTCAACTGTGTAATATGGTTTATTTAGCAAGTAGTCTTTGGCAGTTTTAATAAATGTTTCATAGTTTTCAATTTTTTTTTATTCTTAGTGGGATTTTATTATATAGCTTTGCACACATTGAATTAGGGCCGGTACTATGTATTTTGAGGTTTGATCCCTGTAGTTGTAAATCAAATTTGCGCGCTTCTCGTAAGTTATAGCGCCGCGGAATATCTTCTAATTTTTGAAAGCTATTTGGCTGCTTACGCACAAATTTGATTGATTCTAGTATAATCCCTAAAAATATTAACTTTGACGTGTATACATGTCAAAGTTAATATTTTTAGGGATTTAAAATGTGGTACACAAGTTTCCCTTCTTTTTAAGTTTTTTATAATGCGTATACATTTTTTTTTGTAATACGAACAACTGTTGGGTGTCTGTGCAGCCCCCCCATAATACAATTCCATAGCTAAGCCAAGCGTTGGCATACGATTGGTACGCTAAGATTGCCGCTTCTGTAGTGGCAGATCTTTTTTAGTAGAAGTAAATAACATACTGTAAAAGGCAAATCTTATCTCTCTAATATTCTTGTGAATATTAAATAATTTATTTTAATAAAGATTTAAGTTTAGTTGTATAAATAATGACGTAAACTTATGCATATGAAATAAATGACTTTTTAAAACACAAAAGTTTTATATCTGTCAAAATATAAAGGATACATATATGCTATCGCGGACTTTTTTGTAGAACTTTTAAAGATACATAAAGTTTGAATTATATCCAATAGCTAAGGCAGCGCACGCGCGTAAAGCTGATTTAATAAATTCGACGGTCCGACTCGCGCGACAAAAGCTGTGATAACTCGGCTAATATATCGTACCCCTAGATCTAAAGGGAACTAACTCAAAATTCTTGATTTTTGAGTTATTTCCCTTTGAATTTGTCAATCCAATATCTATCGACCAATAAATCAGATTCAAAACTATTACCAATATTTGCCGCTAGATGTCTTTGTATACCTACATTGTTGAACGAGCGACCCCACCCCCCTCGCATCCAAAACAGCGAAAACGCCAGTTGGGACCAAATTTACAAGTGGAATGCACGTACCGGGCTTAAACAAATTGGAGTTATTTTGAGTTACACCCATATTGTTGAAATTTGATGGAGCATTATTTCGAGTGGTCGCCATTTTCATAGTTAGTGCTGAGTTAATAAATGAAACATTTTGATTTTAACTAGTATTACTGGCAAGGTGAATACAAAAGTGGGCCAACTTAAAACGAAAATCACCAAAATGGGTTCAACTCAAAATAATGCATAAATATTACATATACAAAATAATACATTTACAAATTGATAAGCTACAAGGAAGCATCTATCAAAATGCATTATTAAGACCCAGCCCTTTATCAAAACCCAAGATTCTTAATATTTATCACATTCAGCTGTAAAATAAAGTTCATACATCTATACTGAAAACTTGTGCAATGCACAGGGACTTGGCAATCAGTTTTTTGCCTCTCCTGTAAAATGAGCTTTTTTGAGTTAATACCTGTTTAGATATAGAGGTGCAATATATAATACAAATATAAAATATAGCCTATAACACTTCCCGATAGTATAGCATTCTACTGGCGAAATAATTTTTAAAATCATCCGATTTAAAAAATCAGTAATTACGAAGATTAGCCCCAACAGATCCATTTATAAACATACAAATAATTTTGACGACCTCCGTGGCGCAGTGGTATGCGCGGTGGATTTATAAGACGGAGGTCCTGGGTTCGATTCCCGGCAGGGCAGATTGAGATTTTTCTTAATTTGTCTTGGTTTGGCTGGTGGGAGGCTTTCGCCGTGGCTAGTTACCACCCTACCGACAAAGACGTACCGCCAAGCGATTTAGCGTTCCGGTACGATGTCATGTAGAAACCGAAAGGACTGTGGATTTCATCCTACTCCTAACAAGTTAGCCCGCTTCCATCTTAGACTGCATCATCACTTAACATCAGGTGTGATAGCAGTCAAGGGCTAACTTGTAGTCGATAAAAAAAAAAACTTTACCTCTTTATACTATTAGTATAGATATGTCGTCGATGCACCATTAGCTAAAGGAGGTTGACATACGCCCGAATGTTCAAACAAAAATCAAATTTAAGTATTTCTCATTTCAACTTATTTTGGAAAATGTATATTGCAAAATGTCAAAGTAAGTTAACATGAGTCGTACTTAGAATTGACTTGCGTTCGAGTATATAGCTAGATTTCAATAGGGCCTATAATTAATATGGTAAAAGATTTGCATTTTTAAATAGTTACATAATTATAATATTGTAGGTACTTACATGAAAATTTACTGTATTTCGATTGTACGATATTCCAATTCGCCGTTTTTCTTTTTGTTTTTGTTTTTTGGATTCCCACTCTTTTTCATGTCTTTTTTCCAAAACAAATGTCTTCCGATATCACTTTCACGTAAAATATAACACTGAACAGTCTAAACTATGCAATTAGCTCATCGTTTTAAGGTTTTAATAATTAATTATTAATTTTTTATAAGACGGAGGTCCCGGGTTCGATTCTCGGCGGAGCAGATTGAGATTTTTCTTAATTTGTCTTGGTCTGGCTGGTGGGAGGCTTTCGCCGTGGCTAGTTACCACCCTACCGACAAAGACGTACCGCCAAGCGATTTAGCGTTCCGGTACGATGTCGTGTAGAAACCGAAAGGGGTGTGGATTTTCGTCCCACTTCTAACAAGTTAGCCCGCTTCCATCTTAGACTGCATCATCACTTAACATCAGGTGTGATAGCAGTCAAGGGCCAACTTGTAGCCGATAAAAAAAAATTATAGATAGAGAGGGACTGAGATCGATTTGAAACGTACACTGATGTCATTACATAATTGCCCTACAGGGCTAAGAGCATAAATGGAAGTGGCCACGACCCTCAAACATGAGGGCCACGACTTACGGCGGAGAGGAAGTACTACTCCAATACTGATTCCTAATGTCCTCAGGGTAGGCAGTGACTTTATGATGTATGAAGAGCACGCCACTGTCCATATTACACTCTCCACGAACACGGTATAAACTTTCAATCAGTGCATAAATCATTACAGTCCAATTATGATATAATTAATATTGCTTCGAAAATATTATTTTGTAATCATATTCGAAATAGCAGTTGAAAAGAACTTCATATAAATGGTTCAATAAATGACATAATACGTTAGTTGTTACTGCACAATATACCCAATTATTAAAGTATAATATCTTATTTAAATTACTTATTCCAACAAAAACAATCAATTAAGAATAAAGATTATTTTCATCACGAATGAAAGCGTTAAAAAGCTGTTCAAATAAACTTCAGAATAAAATATAACTATCACGTTATAAAATATTAATACGCAATTAATTATATATAAAGTATATAATTTTAGCACGTGTTCGTAAAATATTAAAAAAATTGTAATAAAATGTAATGAAGCATTGCATAATATATTAAGTTCAAACGAACACCACTCACGTCCAAAATGGTCCAAAAATTTCCACGTAAAAAATCAACGATATTTTCCGAAGTATTTCACCGCGTCTAATATACTAGTAATTGATGGACTGGTCCATTTTAGACAAAAAGATCAGTCTAGCTGTCCAAAATTTAGCCAATATTCCACGTGAGCATGATTTGTATAGTTATTAGAATAAGTTAGCTCGAGTTTTGTATAGTATTATTTTCAAAATATTTCATCGCGGCTAAACGCCTCGACTGGAGACAGAAGAGGTTAATTTTTTGCGCAAAGGTCCTGGCTATCTAACACGGAGCCAGTGCAGCCAGAATTCTTGTCATTCCACTTGGACATAATTTAAGGATAGGTAGCTCAAGTTTCCTATACTATTATTTTCAAAATATTTCACCGCGGCTAATCGTTTCGACTGGTGACAAAAGGGCTTGATCGTTTTTTGTAAAGATCAGCCTGCTCTCCAAACGCAAGAATGCAGCCAGTATATTGGCACCATTCCACGTGGGCATGATTAGTATAGTTATTAGAATAAGTTAGCTTCAGTTTCCTATAGTATTATTATCAAAATATTTCACCGCGGCTAATTGTTTCGACTGGTGACAAAAGGGCTTGATCGTTTTTTGTAAAGATCAGCCTGCTCTCCAAACGCAAGAATGCAGCCAGTATATTGGCACCATTCCACGTGGGCATGATTTGTATAGTTATTAGAATAAGTTAGCTTCAGTTTCCTATAGTATTATTTTCAAAATATTTCACCACGGCTAATTGTTTCGACTGGTGACAAAAGGGCTTGATCGTTTTTTGTAAGGATCAGCCTGCTCTCCAAACGCAAGAATGCAGCCAGTATATTGGCACCATTCCACGTGGGCATGATTAGTATAGTTATTAGAATAAGTTAGCTTCAGTTTCCTATAGTATTATTTTCAAAATATTTCACCACGGCTAATTGTTTCGACTGGTGACAAAAGGGCTTGATCGTTTTTTGTAAGGATCAGCCTGCTCTCCAAACGCAAGAATGCAGCCAGTATATTGGCACCATTCCACGTGGGCATGATTTGTATAGTTATTAGAATAAATTAGCTTCAGTTTCCTATAGTATTATTTTCAAAATATTTCACCACGGCTAATTGTTTCGACTGGTGACAAAAGGGCTTGATCGTTTTTTGTAAGGATCAGCCTGCTCTCCAAACGCAAGAATGCAGCCAGTATATTGGCACCATTCCACGTGGGCATGATTTGTATAGTTATTAGACTAAATTAGCTTCAGTTTCCTATAGTATTATTTTCAAAATATTTCACCGCGGCTTTGCGTCGACTAGGTACAGAACAGCTTATTATTTTTCCCGCAAATATGCAGAAATGCAGTAAATGTTTTCAAAGAAAATGTTAAAATAAAAATTATTTTGACAAATCGTCAATATAATAGTTACTGAAATAAAGTAGATTAAGTTCCTTAATAAAATGCATTAGGAAATAATCCATATAATTTCATGTTTTTCGGCGAATAATTTTAAATAATAATTTTTAAAAAGTCATAGGTATATGTTATATTAATTGAGATATATTTTCGTATAACTACGAACTATACCTCGGAATTATAAGAGATAAATCGGAATTTAATATATTATATTATTTTATCTAAAGGCCTACCTTATAAGACATAAAGATATATCGGTCCAGGCGCCGGCTATAGTCTTCAAGCTATATAAAGTATACACCTTACAAACTAGTAAATGACAGACACAATCAAAAACACATAAAAGATATGACATTGCATACAAATTATGACATATAAATAACATACGACCGAGGAGTGTCCACACTGACTTGTCATACCGAGAGGTGTTATGAATTTGTATGTTTGTGTGTTTGTGAATTACTGACATGATCATACATTAGTTACGGCGATACTACGTTTGGGTATAGAAATCATTTATATGGCTGACTATGCGATTTTTTTTTTATCGACTACAAGTTGGCCCTTGATTGCTATCACACCTGATGTTAAGTGATGATGCAGTCTAAGATGGAAGCGGGCTAACTTGTTAGGAGTGGGACGAAAATCCACACCCCTTTCGGTTTCTACACGACATCGTACCGGAACGCTAAATCGCTTGGCGATACGTCTTTGTCGGTAGGATGGTAACTAGCCACGGCGAAAGCCTCCCACCAGCCAGACCAAGACAAATTAAGAAAAGTCTCAATCTGCCCCGCCGGGAATCGAACACAGGACCTCCGTCTTATAAATCCACCGCGCATACCACTGCGCCACGGAGGTCGATTTTATAAACTAATTCCAATATAAAGGAGATGGTCCAAACTTGTATGGGGCACAGACTCACTTTCTGTACATGAGTTGAAAAAAACTACATGTATTAATAATCTAGTTTTGATTAGCCAAATCTCTGAATTCACTTTTATTTAGGCGAAATATTATTTATTCTCTCCAAAACAATGCAACACTTTACGTATAATCATGGCGGATCTTAGATAAGTTATATTATCTATGGTAGACATTCTCCTGGTGGCGGATTGATGTTGTTTTGACTTTTGCTGTTAGTGTTTATTGACGTATGGTCCATTTGATTTGATGGTTACTGGTTAGGTATAGGTACCTAACGAATTACTGAATAACCAGATTAAAATATTGAGTTTTGTTCTTATTATAGCTAAGATGTATTACAGCCAAAAACAAAGCCCGGAACACGGAAGAATAGACTTGTCAAAAATGACATATTTTGAGTTTGACAAATCAATGTCACCGCATCTTTATCACCTACAGAGTAATATCAGAAAGACGCCATCTTTTAATACCTCAAAATTAGCAAATTAAAATTAAAACTACCGACAAAGACGTACCGCTAAGCGATTTAGCGTTCCGGTACGATGTGCTGTAGAAACCGACAGGGGTGTGAATTTTATCCCACTCCTAACAAGTTAGCCCCTTCCATCTTAGATTGCAACAATATTATTACCACAAATAATAAAAAGTATAAATAAAAAAATATTAATTCGTTATTATTATACGAATACGAATCAAACGTGCCCAAATTCGATGGAGTTATGTCGATTTATTGCAGAGTTCCTTCGGCTACCTTCCAACCCTAGCATCAGATCAGCTCCATCTCATCATAATATTGCATTATTACATGTTACACTGCCGTTGGTCAAGTAGTTAGCCTATCTGGCTTCGATCACGAGGTCCCGGGTTCGAATCCTGGGTCGGGTCACGGTATAATTCTGAGCTTTTCCATTCTTCTATGTAATGTTCAGTACATTCCAAGCCCGGAGTCACGGAGAGCACGTTAAGCCGTCGGTCCCGGTCACTGTCATCAACATCTGATTGTGATCGTTAATAAATGAAACATTACCACCCTAAGCCCGCCAACCGCATTAGAGCAGCGTGGTGTGTGTACGCTCCATATCCCCTCTCCTGTAAGGAGGGAGGCCTGGCCCTGTAGTGGGCCGTTAATAGGCTGATTGATGATGACATGTTACACATAGTAACCGGTGGATCTTTTATCTGCCGCGAATTATCGCTGTATCCCGGCCTGAAGAGATTTTGATGAAACTTAGGGCTAACGCTAAAACTCGCGCGGGTGCACGCTCGCGGGTGTATAATGAAAAATAGTATGGACAGCGCAGGCGCGTGCGACGGAGCGCGGGCGCCCGCGACGGTCACACGCGAGCGGGTTTGTTTCTACAAATCAGACAGACGCCGCTAGATGCCACGGTCACACGCGTCAGGGGCTAGGTACAATCATGAACATCGATACAAAGCGCGTAATAATTGAGGTGCAATTTCGGCCAGTATTATGGGATATGGCGAATGAATTATCGAATTCTCCGCTGAGTAGCCTACTTGTTAAGAACAGGTTATGCAGTCGACGTTGTTTCCGTTGACGTCTTTTTGCCAAATAATAAATTAGTAAATAATCCATGGTAATCTACTCGACACAACTGTACACGCTCGACATCAAAATTATACTAGCAGCGCTAACTGAGACGGGCGCACGCAACGGGTACCCGCGCGAGTTTTAGCGTTAGCCCTTACTCTATTAACTTAGTTGGAGAGTACCTAATGCAAGTTTAAAGTTATTTGCAGCCCGACTTAAACTTGAGAAATGCGCAAACACACAGACATACAAATATACTTATTTAAAACTTGAGATATAGTTTATTGGTCTAGACTTACATAATTATACAAAAACTGTTCAATTCTGACAATTGGGTATTTGACTTTTTTATTATTATTTTATTATAAAACTCTGACGTTCTCCGTGACGCTGTGGTTTTATAAGACGGGAGGTCCTGAGTTCGATTCCCGGCGGGACAGATTCGAGATTTTTCTTAATTTGTCTTAGTCTGGCTGGTGGGAGGCGTTCGCCGTGGCTAGTTACCTACCGACAAAGACGTACCGCCAAGCGATTTAGCGTTCCGGTACGATATCGTGTAGAAACCGAAAGGGGTGTGGATTTTCGTCCCACTCCTAACAAGTTAGCCCGCCTCCATCTTAGACGGCATCATCACTTAACATCAGGTGTGATAGCAGTCAAGGGCCAACTTGTAGTCGATAAAAAAAAAACAACTTCGTTCCATCCCTCGACACCTCTCAACTTTTTTTCTTTAATCAATTTAATTTCTAATATTTATATTAGTCTAAGATCCGAACTAAAATCGACCTTCACCGAACTGATAATAGGATGAAATATATTTCATGACAAATTTAGTATATGAGAAAATATATTAAAAATAGGTTGCCTAAAAAAATCCTGGATAGACTATTTTTTATTATTTAAAAAAAATAATTTTTATATTCTAGTAAACAGTGAGTGTTATTTTGAAGCAACTTATTTCTGAGTTGTAAAAAAATAATTAATTCAATAAATATAAATCATATATATTAAATATAATACTAAAATATGACACCATATAAAATCAGCTAAATCAATAAATATTTATCAAAATTTATATATATATATTTATATTGACAATTGAATTTATTATTTTATTTACAACTCACGACATAAGTTAGTCCAAAATAACGCTTACTGTTTACTAGAGTATAAAAATTATTTTTTAAAAAATAATAAAAAATAGTTTGTCCAGGATTTTTTAGGCAACCTATTTTTAATATATATACTCTAATATATTAATATATGTCATGAAATATATTTCATTCTATTATCAGTTCGGTGAAGGTCGATTTTAGTTCGGATCTTAGACTATATATGATTAATGTCAAATACCCAATATTACATATATACATACAGGTCGAATTGACAATCTGCATTTTTCTAAGTAAATTAAGAAGGACGCAGATACTGTATTCTTAGTGAGTGTATTTGTTTAAATTGGGTCTATGTGTTTCTCCGGAGGTCCGAGTTCGAATCCCGAGTCGAGCTATGATCTATATATTTAAGTAATGAGTTTTCTTTGTTACAACAATTTCTTAGCGCAAGATTCGAAGGGCAAGTCTGTTCCGGACATTATCATTAACATTTAATACTGAATGTTACAAAATCAAACAATATCACCATCAGCCCGCCAACCCGTATTGGAGCAGCGTGGTGGGTCCAAGTTTTATACACCATCCACTATAAGGATAGGCCGGACTGTTTCACAGGCAGTTAAAATAGATAATATACACATTGATTTTTTTTAAAGTAAGTCTCCGATACAAATGTCTAGCTAGAAAAGGTAAATAAAAGCTTGTAAAATACATGCTGAGCTCATTTTGAAAAAACCCCAAACGGTAGACAAGTCAGGTGTACATCCGTTAATAATCCTTTCTATAAGTATTGCTTAGCAGTTAAGGTGTGTCTACACTAACGGCGTGGACCGCACGCGATTACTCACTTGTGGAATAGACTTATAGTTCTTTCGGTTTAAGAATGCAGTGACTCATCATTGTTCGTCGACAACCGCACCCTCTAACCAATCAAGTCTCGTCATATTACAAGTTCAAGTTCACAGCGAAGTTCAAGTATAAAGCATAGCTTTATACTTGATTGATTTGTTACTCAATCACACCTAAATCACTAAACCGATTTAAATGATATTTGGTACAGAGATAGTTTAGTGCTTCAGAAAGGCCATAGGCTATATTTTCTGTCCAACTATTACACAACCAGAATTTTCGCGGACGGAGTCGCGGGCGTCCACTAGTTACGTATACACGAGGCTTAAACACCTACACCTCAGATTGATGGACAAAGAACAGCGCATTGTACGTGTTCCTAGAATTTTATACAAAGTGCCTATTATCAGAAACTACTGTACGGTATTATATTACTCGAACCTACTCCAATGTATGCACTTCTCTTCACTATAATAATTGCTTGTCCGCAAGAGATCGCTCATTAGCGATAAGACCACCAATGTTACACTAGTTTTTAAGTTTCCTCTTTGTAATATTTTGATTTGGTGTACAATAATGAATATTTTATTTAATTTTATCTAAATAGGCGAAGTTAGATACAACTCCGAGAGGATCGTACTAACTAAAAACGTGATCTGACTTTGATCCCAAAACGCAGCGTGTTGTCGCTCTACGTGTAGACACACCTTTATACAAAATAAATGTAATACATTTAATAGCTAAAAAATATACCAATACATATATAACTCACGAATATAACATTTGTATGCAACGTCATATTATATGAACCCGTGTGGCAACAATCTGTGGACCTTATATGCGTAATCATTTTATCGGTTTTTTTTAACTATCGATGTTTGGCTTGAAACCGCTGTTGGGCACATGAGTAGATAAACGGAACAGAAACAAAGCTTCTTTCTTAAAAACGTTCAAAATTGTTACCTATTTTCGTAGGTTTGACACAATATAATACTTGCTTCAAACTGACCAAACAAACAATGTGTCGCACTGACATGACCCTAAGGTTGTCAACTAAGACCTGTGTGCACCAAGATTTCGGTTATCATAACCAACGGTTAACATAAGCTAACTATAAATTTACTGTTCACGACAATTCGTACGCCGGTTAAGGACGTAAGCTCGGTGAAGATAACCGCTCGGTTTACGTCCTTAACCGGCGTACAGGTTGTCGTGAATAGTAAATTTTACGTTTAGCTTATGTTAACCGTTGGTTATGATAACCGAAATCATGGTGCACACAGGCCTAACTGTGCCAGCGTAAGCCGGTTTTTTCCAGTCTCGCCGCGTACGCGACAAGCGGCTGGTGGTCACTCACACATGCCCCGCGTGCTTGTAGTAGTGCAACCGGTTCGCGCGGTAGTATGAAGCTTTGTCTCTGTTCCGTTTATCTACTCATGTGGTATGGGCCTGTTCAAGTATTACGTAAGCAGATTTATTACAAATATTTACCACCGTTAAGCAAGGCACTTAACCCTCAAGGCACTTAAACTTTGGTAACAGCGCTAAGTTCCAAAACCTGCGTCTAAACAGCAAAAATTGACATTGTAACATTTTGATTGTTTTATTTTTATTTCTGCGTCATTCGATATTGTTATCTATACTTAATATTATAAAGAGGTAAAGTTTGTAAGTTTGTAAATAAAGTTCTGTCGGGGCTAATCTTCGGAACTACTGATCCGATTTCAAAAATTCATTCACCAGTAGAATGCTACGTTATCGGTGAGTGTCATAGACTATATTTTATATTTGTATTGTATATATTATCCGAGTTATCATAGTTTTTGTCGCGCGAGTCGGACCGTGAAATTTATTAAATCGGCGTAAATCGCGTGCACTGCCTTAGCTATTGGATATAATTAAAAACTTTGTATGAAAACTTTATGCATCTTAAAAAGTTCTACAAAAAAGTCCGCGATAGCATATATCTATCTTTTATATTTTGGCAGATATATAACTTTTTGTGCATTCATATGCTAAATTCGCAATAAATGGATTTGGTTTGAAAAAAGGTTGGCAAACATACGTCCAAACGGTAAGGGGATAATGGGGAGGAGAGACGAAATGGAGAAATGTGAAAAGAGAAAGGAAGAGAATTCGTAAGAGAGGGGCATGACGTAATGCATTGCGCTTCCGTACCAACCTGAGTCCAGAAGGGGTCGTTTTAATTCGCGCAAGCCGGACATTGGAACTTTGGTACATATTTGAATTTTTTTTAATGAAATCAAACCTGGTACTTTATTAATTCAGGAGCAACACGTCAAATCCCCAACCGTAGTAAAACGAAACAATAGGGGACAATACCAAAACCCGTCTATTTTATCACCTACTGTGCATATCAATAATTTTGATGTTAAAAATTTAGTTTTGAATATTACTTACTAATTACCCCTATGAACGACGCGTGATGTATGTATGTATGTATCTAGACAACGTCATCAAAAACAAATATTGCAATTTAAATAGTAGTGCTTAATTAATACTTGAACGGCCGCTATTGCAAAGGAACACAGGATATAAAAAATTTCTTCAAACATTCCTTCAGCACCAGCAGGTATATAACCATATCATTTAATAATAATAACTCGAAATTTTTGAAAAAATATGCATAGCACAAAAAAGATGTGGAAATGACGGGAATCGAACCCGTGTTTTTCCTGGCCAACGAGCGTTCTGGTATTATATTATGTAGAAACAGAAAGAAGTATGGAGTTTATGTTAGTCTTAATAAGTTAGTCGGTATCCATCTTGGATATCTTAGACTGCATCATCACTTAACATCAGGTGTGATAGTCGAAGGTTAACTTGTAGAGACTAAAAAAAATTACTTATAGCTTGTCGATAGGTCCACCAGACCTGACCTAAGCCAACATAGAAAATAAAAATTTTTTTTGCCGCGGGTTGGGAATCGAACCCAAGCCAAGCAAGGCATTTCCACCTGCCACCAGTAAAGTGGTCAAATATAACGGGCCAGCTCTAGGCACTCAAAAGTCTCATCCAATTTTAAACCATTTTTGTTCGTTTGTATGATTTTTCTCTGAAAGATTACAACTTTCCCTAACATCATCAATATCAATAAGGAATATGCATGTCATTCGAATTTTTTTACTTTATTTTAATTTTTTTTACTTTATTTTAAACCGGAAATCATGACGCACATTAAAAATAAAAGTAAAATCTGACAAAAATATTATAAATTATTAACGACCTTCGTGGCGCAGTGGTATGCGCGGTGAATTTATAAGACGGAGGTCCTGGGTTCGATTCCCGGCGGGGCAGATTGAGATTTTTCTTAATTTGTCTTGGTCTGGCTGGTGGGAGGCTTTCGCTGTGGCTAGTTACCACCCTACTGACAAAGACGTACCGCCAAGCGATTTAGCGTTCCGGTACGATGTCGTGTACAAACCGAAAGGGGTGTGGATTTTCGTCCCACTCCTAACAAGTTAGCCCGCTTCCATCTTAGACTGCATCATCACTTAACATCAGGTGTGATAGCAGTCAAGGGCCAACTTGTAGTCGATAAAAAAAAATTAAGTTTTAGAATTTAATTTAGAACCCTTTTCTCACAAAATGAAATTTTTTTTTTTACAAATAAATGTCAGATATTTTATGTTTAATATACATTAAAGAGTAATGTTTTCTTTTATACTTTATCTTTTGTTTTTGCTGACATTTCATAGATTAAAAATATTAAAATACATGCATAATCCTTATTGCTCTGTAAAAAAATTACAAAAAAAGTATGCAGTGCTTGTTAAGGAAGACAAAAACCGACTACCTTAGTAAAACAAAAAGTATCATAGAGTATAGAGTTGTGATTGGCCATAAACAGACCATACTTCCATAAAAAGCACTGCACTGTCCTAACTTGCGCCAAACATCGATAGTAATTGTCAAAAAAAAACACGAAAACTTGAAAAATCATTGCAAATTTTATATTGTTTTCACATTGTTTAAATTATGGTAAGAAATTTTTAAGTAATTTATTCACTGGCACGTAATAGACATGGTAGCTTTACCTATCCGTGATTCTATTTACTAATGAATTATTACATACTTGTTTTTCCTTCAAATATTTTTAAATTAAAAAAAACTGTTATTCTCTAAAGTGTATTATTAACCTCCTTTTTAAAAATAGTCCAAACGTAAACTTTATTCTTTTTTTTGTACAAGTAAAAATTTTTGCTTTTAATAAAAAAAATTTTAATTTTGAAAAAAAAAAATTATTTAACAGATTTTTTTAGGTTTAAATCAATCCAAATATTGAAAAGTTTCAATGTTTGAATTATTTTAAAATTACATCAAAATAATCTTTAACGAATTATAAATTTTACTTCATTATAATAAAAATATGTACTTTCGAATTCCAAAATTCTAAAACTTTTTTGAAAAAAAATTTGTTTAATAAAATATATATTTTAAAATTTTATTTTAAAATGTGAAAATTAGCAAAAAAAAAATTCTTATTGAAAAATTTTTTTTACAAATTTTACTCATTAAA
Organism: Mycalesis mineus; assembly: GCA_034621355.1. Taxonomy (NCBI): domain Eukaryota; kingdom Metazoa; phylum Arthropoda; class Insecta; order Lepidoptera; family Nymphalidae; genus Mycalesis; species Mycalesis mineus. The sequence goes on along the minus strand of JAXAVZ010000012.1, from coordinate 1,267,308 downwards.
TAATTTTGACTTTTTTTTTTAGGAATAGCCAGGTCCACAGATGGGCCACCGCTCGGGTCGCGTGTGAGAGAGACACCTACCTTTCTTCTCCTTCACCGGTTTCGCGTCGAGCTTCTTCTTGGGCGGCGGCTTGTCCTTCTTCAGCGGCGGTTGCTTCGGTTTGCTTTTGGTCGGTTTCGGTTTGCTCTTCACGCTCGTGGTTGGCCTTTTGATGGGGAAGTCGTCGCTCAGGTCGTCTGAGAATTAAACATCATTGCATAGTATAAAACAAAGTCGCTTATGATAGTTTTTTTTATCGTTTTTAAAGCGGGCAAACGAGCATGCGGGTCACCTGATGTTGAGTGATTACCGCCGCCCATATACATTAGCAACACCAGAGGCACTGCTAATGTGTTGCCGGCCTTTGAGGAATTGGTTTGTTCGCCCCTTGAATAGGAAGGAAGTTGGTTCCAGATTCTGCATGTTCGCGGCAGAAACGACCTAGAAAATCTGGTGGTTGTAGACAACTAGCCATCCAGATGTTGTGAGTGAAACTGGTTTCTATGCCGCAAGTTCCGCTGAGAGAAGACAGAGGGTGGTATAAGTTCGAACAGCTCCTCAGAGCACTCGCCATTATAAAGACGATAGAACACACATAGAGAGCTGACGTCCCTACGGTGCTCTAAGGTCTCCAACTGGTTTGTGAGTTTGGAATTGTTAACAAATCGAACTGCCCGCTTTTGGATACAATCAAGTGGAAGAAGTTGGTATCTATGAAGTCGGTGCCAGCAAGTTTAAGGAACATTTATTTTACGTAGTAAAGCAGTTTGTGGGTTCTAGGTAATGTCCTTGAAAGTAGAAACCTTGGCTGGCACCGACTTCTATATATGCTTAAGTAAATTAAAGCAACTAAATGAGTTATTTTTTCCTTTTTAGTGCGTTTTATGTCGGTTCTATTTTTGTTTAAAAATGTTTATTTCTTACTTTTTAGTGATTTATCGCCACGTATCGTACACGTACTATACTGTCATAGTATATTATACAGCACTAGTAGCCAAAAAGCTACCGATACTTACACAAAAACCGAAATCGCTGCAAGTGTACCTATACAATTTGAAGAGTTCCTTCAATTTCCCCAGGATATCATCATCAGATCCTAATATGATGACAATGGAACCTGGGAAGTGTGCCCTTTCTAATAAAAAAGAATTATCAAAATCGGAAAACTCTGTAAAAAGTTATGCGTGGTCACATTAAAAAATATATACGTGTCGAATTGAGAACCTTCTCCGTTTTTTTTCGTCGGTTAAAAATCAATGATCTCCTTTAGAAATGGCAACCCTAATTCTTTTTTTTTTTTTTTATTATGGCTTCCAGCTGTACCAACTAGGTACAATTTACTCCGCCAAAGTCACGTGGGACCCTAATTCTACATCGAGTATGCCTCCAGTATAGACTAACTTGTCTAATATAAAATGTCAACTTACCGTCATCGTTCAAATCCATTAAAGTGTCATCATCGTCCTCCTCTTTCTTTAGAACTAAAATCAGAAAAACCATATTATTATATGTCGGGGTAGTATCATGACAGCCACTCGGCGGAGTTCGGCAGTGGCGGGGAGGACCGATCGATGCCTATATAAAGCAGCGGTCTGGAGAGTCGAGGCTGATTCTCTTCGTGGCGTTCACTGCGACCACATCTCTCAGTCGTGACTCAGATCACGCCAGATTTATTATTATTGATAGCTCAATTAGTTCATATTTTATTTAATTGGTTGTTATTGGTCATCATTGTGATTATTCCTTAGTTAATTTGTCGGATTATTGATTAAAATTAATAAACAAACATCCCTAAATTTGGCTGGGCAGGGAGAATAACTTGAAAAGAGGAGGTGAGTGTTGACGCGCGTCACTAAGGGTACCCTTAAACCTACACCCGTGTCACAAGTCTCGGGCTCTGTTCGGAGTTTTTCTCTCAGCCACGCGATGGACCCCCACCCGCACGGTGAATCCATGGAATGCTAAGATATTGTCTCTCTCAGAGAGGGGAGACGAATATCTTAGCATTCCAAGTTATTCTCCCTGCCCAGCCAAATTCGGAAGGATCCTACTAGAGCAGTTTTGGACACTCGTTCCAATATGGAGCTTACTGCACTTCTAGTAAGGCCAAGGTCTTTTAGCAGGTTGTAGAGAGACTTCGCTGGTATACCCCTCGCACCCACTTCTACCGCGTATAAACTAACCACATAGCCATTTTTGGTTAGTTCATTAGTAAGGTCAATATGATTCCAGTTTTTGTACCTGCGTCGAAAAGATGTCGCCGCCATCCGACATATATGTCCGAAATAAATTAAATTTTGACGACCTCCAGACGCAATGGTATGTGCAGTGGTTTTGTAAGACGGAGGTCCTGAGTTCGATTTTCGGCTGGACCAATTAAGATTTTCTAAACTGGTCCAGGTCTGGTGGAAGCTTCGGCCGTGGCTAGTTACCATCCAACCAACACAGATGCAACGCTAAGCCGTTTAGCGTTCCGGTACAAAGTCGTGCAGAAATCGACAGGAGTGTAGGTTTCATACTTCTCAACAAGTTCGCATCATCACTTAACATCAGGTGTAAGTGCAGTCAAGGGCTAACTTGTCCTATGGATTGATGGTTTAGATCAGAAATTGTAATTAGGCGTGGTTAATACATTCAACAAAAAGTATTAAAAATTATCATTTATAACTAATTAGTAGAAACAAATCCACACCCGTTTCGGTATCTACACTACAATCGTACCGGAACGCTAAATCGCTTGACTGTACGTTCGATTCCCGCCGGCTCCACAATTTTTTTTGAAAACCACTTAGATAATAAAATTTAAACTATAGGCATTATTTTCCATATTATTAAAATATAAATGGCTATAATGTCACTGTTGTCGGTGTATACCCGACTATACTAAAACCAAACTCGATTGAGAATACTTGTCAACAAACAAATTGAAAATGAAGATAGAAATCACTAGTCATTTTACACCTATTTTTTAAAACTAACTAGTTAATGACGAATTCATGACAATAAATTAGATTAGTAAGCTTAAAATTAATTAATTTATTCAATATCATTTAAATAAGATTTTATAGAAAAACAAAACGTAATTGCTTGCTTGTTGAGAATGCTTGTCAACAAACAAATTTAAACTGAAGGTAGAAAATGTAACACATTTTATGCCTAATAAATTTAAAATTATGTTTTGTTATTTAAAAAAATCTTAATTAAAAGATATTGAATATATTAATTCGTTTTAAGCTTTCTAATTTAATTTATTGTTATGAATTCATCATTAACGAGTTAATAAAAAAAATAGGTGAAAAATTACTAGTGATTTCTACCTTCATCTTTAATTTGTTTGTTGACAAGCATTCTCAATCGAGTTTGGCTTTAGTATAGAAGGTTTTTGATACTTTGAAATTAAAAACAAACAACAATGCGTCCGACACATTAGAAAGAAAGGCTGGGAATGTAAAGTTGCCGCGTGTTGCCATCTTGCATTGCTCGTTCCCGCGGGACTTTGCTATTTTACCACCTTGAGGTTCATTTTTTTAAAAACCTTTTTTCGCTATTAAAACTAGCCTATGACAAACTAACTTCGTTAAAGCAGGCTCAAGTACAAATTCCACCAGCAAGCCTTATTCAATTCTGGGCTCTGCTCTTGATTGGACTATATTAATGGACACGTATGAAAAGCACTATAAAATCCCGGAAGACTTAGCTATTACGACATCTCGACCGGACATATTTCTTTTTCCAAACAAATCAAACGTATAGTACTTGTTGAGCTTACAGTGCCGTGGGAAACAAACATCCCTAAAGACCATGTATTCAAAGTGAATAAATATTATGACCTTACTAATGAACTAACCAAAAATGGCTATGTGGTTAGTTTATACGCGGTAGAAGTGGGTGCGAGGGGTATACCAGCGAAGTCTCTCTACAACCTGCTAAAAGACCTTGGCCTTACTAGAAGTGCAGTAAGCTCCATATTGGAACGAGTGTCCAAAGCTGCTCTAGTAGGGTCCTTCCGAATTTGTCTGTGCAGGGAGAATAACTTGAACAGAGGAGGTGAGTGTTGACGCGCGTCACTAAGGGTACCCTTAAACCTACACCCGTGTCACAAGTCTCGGGCTCTGTTCGGAGTTTTTCTCTCAGCCACGCGATGGACCCCCACCCGCACGGTGAATCCATGGAATGCTAAGATATTCTCTCTCTCTTTCTCATGATCTAGACTATCTCTATACCAAATTTCATTTTAATCGGTTAAATAGTTTAATTGTGAAAGTGATATATATGTGAGTGTGACAGACAGTTACTTTCGGATTTAAAATATTAGTATAGATTTTATATATAATCTATACTAATAGGATTGGGTGTACTCTTCTACAACAAGATGCCCAATTTAGTTTTAGATCTGCCCTTGCATAAGTTTAAACAATGTATTAAAACTCACTTACTGAGTCAGGGTTATTATACTATCGATGAATTTTTAAATGACAAAGATGTTCAAAGGCAATTGGATAGGCTTTCAACTTCACACAGGAAGTAAAATAAATAACTTTATGTAACAACACACTTAATATTGTAAAATTGATAATATTATAAAAAGAGCAACTGTTGAGTTTCTTGCCGGCTCTTCTCAACAGGGCCTGCCTTCCGAGCCGGTGGTAGAGTCACTACAAATAGTCCAATTTGACGTTTCAAAAGTGCTTGTAATAAGCCTACTTGAAATAAACGATTTTGAATTTTTTTAATAGTATACGGAGGTAAAGGTTGTAAGTAAACTGGATCTGTTGGGGGTAATCTCTGGAACTACTGATCGGATTTAAATAATTTTTTCACTAGTAGAATGCCATGTTATTGGGGAAACTCATATATTAACATCGCACTGCCAAGCGATTTAGCGTTCCGGTACGATGTCGTGTAGAAACGAAAAGGGCTGTGGATTTCATCCAACTCCTAACGAGTTAGCCCACAGCTATCTTAGATTGCATCATCACTTAACATCAGGTGTGAAAGCAGTCAAGGGCCAACTTGTAATCAATAAAAAAAAATATACTAGCAGTCCCCAATAACATAGCATTCTACTGGTGAAAGAATTATGTAAACCAATATAATACTAAATAAATATAAACTTTACAGTGTATTTAAGAATAAACATAATATCAAAAATTGCGGAATCGACGGTTTTCGAACCCGCGTCTCTCTGTGGCTTGACGAGCGCTTTATCCGCTAGGCCACGGTCCAGATGACGTCGATACCGAAATTGTTGAATATTATGTTCTTGATATCCAGGTATACAGCATGTAACGCCATCTTGTTGCAACACCATTGAAGGCTCATATTACGAATGAAGCTTTCCAATTTTTAAAGATAACGTATTCCTATTTTTTTATTTCTTTGCTGTGTAGGCCAGTTTTTCTTTCTTTTTAAAGGCCTCCCTTCAGTTTCGCCTGATATGATACAAAACCATACCGGGTGTGGATATTCCGAGCTCACGGTCTGTGCACATGCGGCGACCGGAGTGACTCAACCGATTGGGTATTTGACATTAACCAAAATATTAGAGTTTAAATTTATTTTTTGAAACTTTATTGCATGACAAACAAAAATTTGATAAAAGTAATTAATTTGATCTAATAAATGAAAAGTTATAAGCATTTGAACATTTCTAATTAGACAGAGACAGCCATACTGGGATGTGACGTCACACAACAGTATCGCCATAGTGGCTTAGTACAAATATTCGTTTTGCGAGAAAAATTTAAGTGGCTGTAACTTTTTAGATCTTTATCGAATTTTTATTATTTTTTCAGCGTTAATTGATTCAAATACCCAATTGCAGTGAACAGAAAACAACTGATGCGATCGTTGACTTGACGCAGGTTCGTCGGTTATGTATATATGTGTTTGGCCTCATAATGTAGCATATGTTGAAGAATGTATAATAAAAAAAAATACCTAAATGATCCATGTCATCTTCTGATCGGTTGAGATCTATGGACACGTCCAGTTCTTCCTTCACAACCGTCTCTGGTTTCACGCCTGGAAACAAATTGACACTCAAATTAAACCTTTTTAAATAATAAATTATAATAATAACCTTTATTTCAAGTAACAGACTCATAATATGTATTTTTTTTTATCGACTACAAGTTGGCCCTTGACTGCTATCACACCTGATGTTAAGTGATGATTCCGTCTAATATGGAAGCGGGCTAGCTTGTTTGGAGTGGGACAAAATCCACACTCCTTTCGGGTTCTACACATCGTACCGGAACGCTAAATCGCTTGGAGATACGTCTTTGTCGGTAGGGTGGTAACTAGCCACGGCGAAAGCCTCCCACCAGGCCACGACAAATTAAGAAAAATCTCAATCTGCACCGCCGGGAATCGAACCCAGGACCTCCGTCTTATAAATCCACTGCGAATACCACTACATATACACGGAGGTAGTCCGTGATTAGTTATTATCAATGTTAGTAACTTAAACCTACGATATTACGAAAAACAGTGCTACGTTAGCCCACTATACTAAAGCCAAACTCGATTGAGAATGCTTGTCAACAAACAAATTAAAAATGATGGTAGAAAATGCAACACATTTTATGCCTAATAAATTTAAAATTATGTTTTGTTATTTTAAAAAATCTTATTTAAAAGATATTGAATATATTAATTAGTTTTAAGCTTACTAATCTAATTCACTGTCGTGAATTTGTCATTAACTGTAAATAAAAAATAGGTGTAAAATGACTAGTGATTTCTACCTTCATTTTTAATTTGTTTGTTGATAAGCATTCTCAATCGAGTTTGGCTTTAGTATAGAAACGGCACAACAGTGTTCCACGTAAGAGCAGTCGACAGGCAATTTAATTCAAAATGTTGGAACTGCTCCTCAGCCTGTGCACATCTTTTGCGCATTGTTGCATAGAAGCAATCAACTCGTGCCTCCGCGAACATCCCTGATGCGCTACAGAACTGAGGCAGCCCCAACATCACCCTGAACGCTTTGTTGTACTGGATAAGGAGAGCACTGTACGATTTTTGTGTATTTAGCCCACAGGCTGCACATATAAAACAGCACGCACGGTACAGTATGCCTTGAACAAGGTTACAAATTCGACGGTCAGTCCTGTGTTCTATCCCCGGTAGGGTCAATTGAGATTGGTCCAGGTCACTAGGTACGCTAAATGATTAGCTATTTATATTGTAACTAAATAGTATTCCAATCATCCAAAAACCAAAAATAAAAAGAAAATAAAAAAATGGGTATAGTAAAAGTTGACTTCATACTATGACAACGGTCTAATGATTCAGAACACAAAAAATCAATTGAAATTCTTATATTTTTGATATATTGTCAAGCGATTGCTATGAAACATGGGTAGTTGTTTAAAATTCATTGTGTATTTAAATAAAATAGTTAAATAGAATAATATGAAATTGAATAAGAAAATTGAGTATTAAATAGAATAAAATAGTTAACCATAAGTTTGGACAGCCCGGGGCAAATTTTGGCAATGCCCTTTACCAGACTTTTCTAACAATTGCTGTCATATTTCACCCAATTTACATAAAATCTCAACAAATTATATACTAAAACCTTCTCCAGTAACCACTATCTATTAGTGAAGGTCGCAGGACAGTCCTTTCAGTAGTCTTTGGGTTGGCACTAACAGAACTGTAGTGATGGCTACAGTGACTGCCTCGTTGGTCTATCTAGCCTATCTAACAAGGTCCTGGGTTCAAATCTTGGGTCGGGTCACGGAATCATTCTGAGCTTTTCCTTCTCAGTCGGGAAGTTGATGGTGTTGCACCCCCGTGCCTCGGAGAGCACTATAGCCGTTGGTCCCGGTCACTGTCATCAACATCTGATAGTGATCGTTAATAAATGAAACATTATCACCCTAAGCCCGCCAACCCGCATTGGAGCAGCCTGGTGGGTCTACACTTCATATCTCCTCCGTAGTGGGACATTAATAGGCTGATATTGATGATGATGATGATGACGACGCCATTAGATAACACTCAAGGTCACAAGCCTCATCAGCCAGCCATTGCACAGTGGTACGTGACAATGAGTTACACTTATTAGTGCAAGCAGCAGACATTCTTGGATTTATAAGATCAAAAAAAAAGAAATTTCAAACCTCCTGCTATTTTTTATTTTTGGTAAATAATTCCAATATTATGTACCTTGGATAGCATTTTTGTAGTACAGCGTCATGAACCTCTGCTCGCAGTCCTGCACTTGCTTCTTGAAGTTGCATGCATCTCGGAGCCGGGTGATGCATGCATTGCATATTGTGTATGTGATGGCGCACAGCTCGCCGGGGACTGGTGGGATCTGTCACATTAAACAAGTGTCAATTATAATGTTGACAGACAGTAATAGGTCACAGATTGTGCGTGCTGCGACAGTCAATACATTGCCCATGGGCATTGTGCCACAGCAGTTATTATTGTAATACATGATAACATTACGTAGTGACAGTAGAAAGTCTGAATTAAACCTTTGGTGACAGTAGAACATGCTCTTCCTTACAATTGCCTAGAAAATGATACGTCTTGAGGCATACTGATTTATTGAGCAAAGAAACTTGAGACATCGAGCAGCATACTGTCATAATACTTTTGACTACTTGACGTCCACAGACAGTACTGTCTGTCAACATGTTAAGAAAATACTTGTTACTTGACAACTTTGTTTGTTTTCCTTTTTAGTATAGATTTTTCAATCTAAGAAAGTTACTATAGATTTTTCAATCCACGAAGGATCATCGTTTTTAGTTTTTCAAACGCTTACAGTGCAAGTGTGCAATAAAAACTGCAAGAATGTGAGTTTGATTACTATGTGATGAGTAGCTATGTGTAATAGAACTCACATTCTTGCAGTTTTTATTGCACACTTGCACTGTAAGCGTTTGAAAAACTAAAAACGATGAGCCTTTGTGGATTGAACAATTTATACAACATCATGAAAGCCAACAAAAGTACCATATTAGACAAAACTATTCTCATATATATATTCAGTTTATTGCAATTCCTATGACCGCCTTCTAAATCCAGCACCAGGCTCTGGTTCATAATTATCATTCTATTAGCAGCCCATTATAGCCAGGCCGCCTTCGTAGCAGGAGAGGGGATACAGAGTGCAGACCCACACTACATTATCAACATAAGCCTGCATGTGGATTTAGACCTGCAGTAGGCTGTTAATAGCGATAGTAATAAGGATTACTAGTCACCAATAATAATAAGTACAGATTATTTCCAATCTAAATATAATTTCATCCTAATTAATTTAAAATTAACAAAAATATGTTTTGATTGATGTTGTTTCAATCTACATTGACATTGATTGGATCCCCTTCTCGGCTAAAGGCCTCTACCAGCTTTTTCCAGTCCTCTCTGTCCTTAGCCTTTCTTATCCATTCAAATCCTGCTATCGTCTTTACATAGGAAGTCCACATAATTGTAAGTGGAAAACAATCGCCATAAATTAGCAAGACAAGCAAATATGTCCAAAATACCATCCTGTGTCATCAACCAGATATGTAGGTGTTAAGCACCACCATCCACCACCACTGCAATGCTGCTTGGTGGAGGGAATAGGCACGGTGGTAGTACTACAATAGCTTCGTTTTCTTTTATTGATGTTTGTTGAAAGGATGCAATACTCATTTTCTCGCGAAATCGTGGGCCTCCACTAGCTTAGTATAATAAAGAAAGAGGAATTATTAGTACTTACGTCAATATCCAGACATTCTCTAAGCATGTCTGAATAAACTTCTTCTTTTTCTAAAAACGTACGCGGCTCGGCCAAATTGTCAAAGGCGCCCTCGGCATGACAACACCGACACAGGTCTTTTTCGATTTTCCAAGTTTTCGTAGCCATATTATCACCACACACAACTTAAAAATAATAAAATAATCACTTAATCCTCACAAAAACCAATACTATAGCGTTATTTTTACAAGAGCGTGCATCGGCCATATTGTGTTTAATACTAATAGGGATGATCTACGAAGAAGAATAAAGAACCGATACCGAAAAGTCACGATCCAAACGGTAATAATTTATAACAACTACCAAACGAATTTGAATCGACAATTTATCCAAAACGTAACAGATTTGGATTACTTCTCAAATTCTTTTTTAATTTTAAACAAAAGGAAAAAATCATGTATGTTTATGTATCTCTGGAAATGTTTTAACTACGCATACAACTTTTCTGCGTAAGCGTTGTTCTATCGATAGTATTACATTATCGATAGTTTAATTACTGCCAATAGTACTGTTCCCCAATAATAACTTACGTATCACCTAAATAATGCAAAATGATTCTTACTCACTGAGCCTAACGGTGTCGCTGTTACTAACAATACTGGAATGTTGGTAGCTGATTGGTTGTAATGATGGGTAAGTTATGTAACCATTTTTTAGTTATTTGATTAATACTTGTTTTCGTTTACTCGACAGTATTACTTCCTAAACGTATATTAATCTTCGATAGTATCGATAGTGTCGGAACATCGATTCTATCGATAATATTTATAAAACGCCATCTATCGATTGTCTATCGATTGTCTATCGATATTTTAGTGACAGTCGATTATCGATAGGCAACACCAATATATTAAACTAGGCATGAGACGTAACAGGTCAAAGGCAATATCTGTTATCCCTGTTACTGTGACAAAAAAAAAGCAGTGACAAATACCTGTTATTAAATAACAGCCTGTTACTCTCTCACATCTCACGTCCCGGTCCGAGTCCGACCGTAGCGTAAGAGGACTCTGCGTGCCAGAGGCGCCAGAGCACTTTTAGGACACTTCCGCACGATAATTCTCTAAATTAGCTAAACCAATTTTGATGCTATTTTTACTTGCAGATATCTTATGTAAGGAGTAACTTTAAAACTGCCGGGTACCGTTTCTATTATAATTTATAAATACTTTTATGAACGAAAACTTCCCTTCATGCTTTTATCAGGCTTAGGACTGTCAGTTTGAAAATTAGCAAACAGGCGCATTTAAAAGTTTTCATTCATCTATCATAATCATTATGAGCCTATTAACGAACCACTACAGGCTTGGAATGTACTGAAAATTTCATAGAGGAATGAAAAACCCAGGATTCGAACCCAGCACCTTGTGACCGAAAGCGACAAAGGTAACCACTAGACCAACGAGGCAGACATTTCATGTATACTAATATTATAAAGCTATTAATAATATTATAAAGATGAAGAAAAATTTAAAATAGACGTGGACGAAGTATATACAATACTCGTATATACAAGTTTACAAATTTTGGTGCAGGAATATAAGTTGTTGCAACTTTCTTATTCCCAAGCGGGTTCTTCTTTCAGTCATTATGTTTCCCGCTGCGGAAAACACTCTTTCACATGGCACTGAAGATGCCATGGCATTAAATTTTTTAACTGCTACTTTGTATAGCGTAGGATATACGTTTTTATGGTCTCTCCACCACTTCAAAGGGCAATCGGTCCTCGGAATTATTTTGTCTTCATAATACCTTTGGACCTCTACGATTGCTCTCGAATGTGAAGTACCTTCTGGCTGGATGCCTTGCATCTTCATATCAAAATCTTGCCATATGGATTTTGATGGTAGATGAGAAGATGTTGTAGGTACTTCGGTTGTGGTGGAGGTAGCAGTTTCGGTGCGAGTGTGTTGTGCGACCAAAGAGACAATCCGCCGTTTTGTGTCTTCTGCCACATGAGGATCGGTAAAGTATAATTTAAACCGCGGATCTAGAAACATACAATTTGTAAATGTATTACTGTGGTTTAAATTTAAAAATCTACGTTTAATATTTCCGATTAAATCCTGTCGCAAAAGCTCTACAGAGTTCAAAAATTCCTCGTTATCGATACTTTCTAAAGCTCTGATGAGCCCGTAAGTGATCGGTATTACAAGGCTTCCTGTAATATAATTTTGGCCACTCAATTCTCGCGTTACCTCCTCACATGGCTTTAACACTGCACACATTCCTTCACAAATTTTCCAATCCTCATCAGACAGTATTGGCATGGTTAAATTGACCATGGCACTGTTTAAGGATTCTTTAAGGTCTACACATCTTTGAACCATATAGAAGGTGGAGTTCCATCTTGTAGGTACATCCTGGATCAGCCTCCTCGGATTAGTACCTGCTTGTTCTTGGTACTTTTTAAGTTTTTCCCAAGCTAGGTTACTTTGTTTGAAATGTCTAACGATAGCTTTTATTTTATTAATTACTTCGACTAAATTCGTTTGCTTTAGCGCGTCGTTAACTGCTAAGTTTAGGGTGTGCGTGTAGCATGGAAAATGTTTCCACCCCAGTTCTTTTTCAATGGCACTTTTAATATTAGTGCCATTGTCTGACACAGCCAATAAAATTTTATTACAAATTTGCCACTCTTCGCAAATTTTTTTAATAGTTAGTGCCAAATTTTTGGCTGTGTGGCTTGTCTCTAGCGGGACACAATCCAATAGATAATTTTTGAGGATAAATCCCTCCTCCTTTATGTAATGTCCAGTAATAGCTAACATCGAGTCGTTCGTCGATGTTGACCATATGTCGACAGTAATACAAATGGATTGAACATCCGTAGAGATTTCAAGCATAAGATCTGCCCTAGTTTTTTCGTAAGTAGCGGGCAGAATATTATTTGAAAAAAATTTTCTAGACGGTATTTGATAGCCCGGGAATGCATAACTTAATAAATCTCGAAAACCTCTGTCTTCCACTATCCTAAAGGGCTGATAGTCCATAATAAACAAATTCATTATTTTTTTGTCTATTTCTAGTTTTGGAAAATTTGTACGCCTCGGTGCGAAATTTGTTATTGGTTGATGACCGTAATTTCTTCGAGGTATTACTTGGATAGGTGGCTGAGCAATCGTTTGCGTTGGCGGTTGCGCGGTAGTGGTTGTCGGCTGAACTGTCGTTTGACCTATGGTAATCGATTGAGATATCTGCGTTGTTGGTTGAGGGTTTATGGCATTATTTAACAAATCTTCACGCCTACTTATCATTCGAACTGTGGGATGCTTTCGGTCCAAGTGTTTTTTTAAATTTGTAACCGACGACTTGAAAGATAATTTGGCTTTGCATATGTTGCAAGTAGCCAAATATCCGCCTATGTCAACAAAATGGTCCCATACAACGCTCATCTTATAACTCTTACTTCTATTATCATTTACACTAGCCATACTTAATAATAGTTTTAAATCTGTACACAAATAAAATTTACTATGGCCTATACCTGCACCTAAAAACTATATCTATAAACTACTACTATACTACTACTACTATAATAACTACTACTATACTTATTAAATAAATAAATGAATATCTAAAACTATACCTGTACAGTATTCTATACTATATTTCTATTGTACACTAAACTTCTATTCTACACAACTCAAATAGACTAGCAAATATATACACAACTGTAAATGAAATTGACTATTTACTAAAAATCACTATATCTACATGTAAAACTATATTCTATACTATATTTATATTCTACACAATACTTCTAACAGCAAAGCTATTAGGAGCGAGAGAATTAAAATAAAATCTTTTTAAATTATGCGGAAACAAACACACCAGAGTTGATGAATTCTCGCAGGCGGTTTTATTTTATCGAAATTTTGAAAAATCCACTGTAACATTCTGAAATATTTAGTAATATTTAAATACTATCCTTATTGGTATAGCAATAAGATCTAACGAAAGTTGGCAAATAAGTTGACCAATTACATCACACCGTGAATTCTTGACGACTGAGGTTCGGAAACATACATTTTTAAACGAAAGCTTTTACAAAAATAAATAACTGTCGTCACATATATTAATTTATAAATATAATTTATTAAATTATAAATTAAGCTTTAATTTTTACAAAGTACAATCATTTTTTAATTATTTAATATCATAAAAATTTCCCTAAACAATACCTTAAGATTTTAGAATTTCATTTGACATTTAATACTCTGTATTATCCGATTAATACTCTGTATTATACTCTGTAGTATCCGATATATTATACGACCAAATTCTATTTAACGTTTGTTTTATGAACATTCTTCGGTTAATCTTATATTTCTCAAATGTCGTATAATATTTACGAGAAATACTAGCTTCTATCTCATTTACGCGTATGAAATATAAAAGCGACCAAACATGTTAAATATTTAGTATTATTTAAATACTATCCTTATTAATATAGCAATAAGATCTAACGAAAGTTGGCAAATAAGTTGACCAATCACATCACACCGTGAATTCTTGACGACTGAGGTTCGGAAACATACATTTTTAAACGAAAACTTTTACAAAAATAAATAACTGTCGTCACATATAATAATTTATAAATATAATTTATTAAATTATAAATTAAGCTTTAATTATTACAAAGTACAATCATTTTTTAATTATTTAATATCATAAAAATTTCCCTAAACAATACCTTAAGATTTTAGAATTTCATTTGACATTTAATACTCTGTATTATCCGATTAATACTCTGTATTATACTCTGTAGTATCCGATATATTATACGACAAAATTCCATTTAACGTTTGTTTTATGAACATTCTTCGGTTAATCTTATATTTCTCAAATGTCGTATAATATTTACGAGAAATACTAGCTTCTATCCCATTTACGCGTATGAAATATAAAAGGGACCAAACATGATAAATATTTAGTATTATTTAAATACTATCCTTATTTGTATTGAGTTAAGATTCAACGAAAGTTGGCAAATAAGTTACGTCACAGTGACTATTATACGACAAAATTACATTTGATGTTTGTTATATGAACTATCTTCGGTTAATCTTATATTTCTTTAATGTCGTATAATAGTTGCGAAAAATACTAGCTTCTATCTCATTTAAGCATATGAAATTTTTGTGTAGTAAGAAGGAGACAGCAATACAAAAAATACTAGCTTCTATCTCATTTACGCGTATGAAATATAAAAGGGACCAAACATGATAAATATTTAGTATTATTTAAATACTATCCTTATTTGTATTGAGTTAAGATTCAACGAAAGTTGGCAAATAAGTTACGTCACAGTGACTATTATACGACAAAATTACATTTGATGTTTGTTATATGAACTATCTTCGGTTAGTCTTATATTTCTTAAATGTCGTATAATAGTTGCGAAAAATACTAGCTTCTATCTCATTTAAGCATATGAAATTTTTGTGTAGTAAGAAGGAGACAGCAATACAAAAAATACTAGCTTCTATCTCATTTACGCGTATGAAATATAAAAGAGACCAAACATGATAAATATTTAGTATTATTTAAATACTATCCTTATTAATATAGCAATAAGATCTAACGAAAGTTGGCAAATAAGTTGACCAATCACATCACACCGTGAATTCTTGACGACTGAGGTTCGGAAACATACATTTTTAAACGAAAACTTTTACAAAAATAAATAACTGTCGTCACATATATTAATTTATAAATATAATTTATTAAATTATAAATTAAGCTTTAATTATTACAAAGTACAATCATTTTTTAATTATTTAATATCATAAAAATTTCCCTAAACAATACCTTAAGATTTTAGAATTTCATTTGACATTTAATACTCTGTATTATCCGATTAATACTCTGTATTATACTCTGTAGTATCCGATATATTATACGACAAAATTCCATTTAACGTTTGTTTTATGAACATTCTTCGGTTAATCTTATATTTCTCAAATGTCGTATAATATTTACGAGAAATACTAGCTTCTATCCCATTTACGCGTATGAAATATAAAAGGGACCAAACATGATAAATATTTAGTATTATTTAAATACTATCCTTATTTGTATTGAGTTAAGATTCAACGAAAGTTGGCAAATAAGTTACGTCACAGTGACTATTATACGACAAAATTACATTTGATGTTTGTTATATGAACTATCTTCGGTTAATCTTATATTTCTTTAATGTCGTATAATAGTTGCGAAAAATACTAGCTTCTATCTCATTTAAGCATATGAAATTTTTGTGTAGTAAGAAGGAGACAGCAATACAAAAAATACTAGCTTCTATCTCATTTACGCGTATGAAATATAAAAGGGACCAAACATGTTAAGTATTTTACCTTACTGAAATACTGACTGTGACTGCTGTGATTTTTCACTGTGACGATAAATACGCCTCATGTCTACTGCTGTGAATTGTGAAAGGGTGAAGTATTTATTTATCTGTTATTTTTGGAATGAGTAACAGCCTGTTATTTGGTATTATGGAATATCTGTGATTTTTCACTGTGACGATAAATACGCCTCATGTCTATATTAAACTATACTGCGTGTGCGTTATCAGCATTATTCTGTTCATGTCGCGAATAGCGTATTTCACTCTATTTTTCTTTGATCATTGATTTTACTGTTCTTTTTTGATTAAAAGTTGAAAGTAATATTTATTGACTTCGGCCACACTTGCGGAGTCGAAGATAACAAAGTAGGATTAAGAAACTAAAGTGTGAAGCAAAAGTGACCCGTGGATTTGATATGTCAACGGTGAATACCGGGAGTATATGTTTTTTATTGTTAAATATTCTACTTTTAAGTATTTTTGCGTATATAAATATATACCACATATATGCCGAAATGTTCTCTACTATAAACATTACATGAACATCTCGATAATCTCGTGAGACATGACAAAATTTATCTCACTTTATTTGACAAATACTGTGAAAATAAAGTTGAAGGATAGATACTGCCTCAGATAACAGGAACTCATCTTTTACATTACATTACATGATATAAAACAAAGTCGCTGTTTCATGTCTGTCCCTATGTATGCTTAAATATTTTCAAAATAGTCTGCGATAGTATATGTCTATCTCTTAAGGATATCCCATAATAACCATTTTTAACCTTTTAGTTTCAACCAAAGTAATGGCTTATTTACGACGCGATTTTAAGCAATACTGTATCAATCCATATCCAATTAAGTATCTTGAATACTTTATGCATTCTATATAGATTACTATTGCCCCTTACATCATATACTTTAAGTAAATATTTTCCAAGATAATAAGATTCCAAATGCAGGGATATACTTTAGTACCAGCATTGCACCAGTGCGAAGCCGGGGCGGGTCACTAGTAAACTATATGTGCACAATTCTTTTCCAGTAAGTAGGTATACTAGTAGGTACCTACTTTACATTAAGTACTAGCTGAGTGGATCAAGAATGGGACTGGTAATGGTGGCTCATTGTACAGGTACCGTCAGCACACATAAAAAAGCAGTAATTTTTATGTAATTTTTTCTATAACTAATATTTTATTTAACACCGGTATTAAATATCACTACCATTTAAGCTGTTTTGTTATATTGTGAAATAAAATAATAAGTACTTATGCTAGTTACATTTGTTTTGAGACTAACTAATAATAATTATTTTTATAAATTTTGAAGTGACTTTTTTTATTAATATTGCTAAATATTAAAAAGAAAAAACAGCCAAGTTCGAGTCGATCTTACGCACTGAGGGTTCCGTACAAAGATACAGAGTAAGTACAATAACTAAGTAAATATTTACCTATAAATCTATTCAACAAAACAAAGGTCATCATTCACAACCCATACAAAAAATACCAAAGTGCTGGCCAAAGAAAAAAAAAGTAGTAATTTCGACTGAGCTTATTTTTCACTAAGGTAGCAATGCTGTGAAACGTTTACTTTCGGTGATATTGAAGGTTAAAAGTGCAGAATTTTTCTGAGAATTTTGTTTTTAAGAGATAGGCACTGTAGTCACAAACATTTTTTTACTGTGACAGCAATGCTGTGAAACCGTTACTTTTCCTGATTTTTAATGTTAATTGGGAATTTTGTATTCAAGCATTGCTGCCATAGTGAAAAATCTTGAAAATAATATCCCCAATCGAATTAACTACTTTGAAATTTTAGTATGATTTGAATGATCTCCTTTAACATTTTCAACTCTAACACTATTTCAACTCTATACGTCCACACGTTCCTAAGACAAAAGTAATTGACTGACAGACAGCCAGATAACACAATGATATTAGGGTTCAGCTGTTCCCTTTTGTGGTACAGTATATTAGCATCATAACTTCGATAATCGAGAATATCGTGAAATAAAAAGAGGTAATAAATATAATTTGGTTTATTTTCAGTAAAATAATAAAACAATATAACATAAAAACTAACAAAGTCAATAACAAATAGATTTAATTACATTATTAAACAAATAAAAAACAACATTAATTTCAAAACCATGGAAAATTTCAAAATATGTCTAACTCACAGATTTGCGAAACCGGACTAAAGATAAAAATAATGTTATTTTTTGCTGTCGGTACCGAACTGTGTGAGTATAGACGCAAATAGTGCGTGATCGAGAAGTGAATATTTGTGCCGCCATTGCCACTCCCATTCTTTAACCGATCGGGTTTTCGACTTTGACTGACTGACTTTTCGAGACACGTCTCTCCTCACAGTGAGACAAATCTTTCTTGCTGTAATTGACAAATATTGTTGAAATATAGATGATGAATAAATACAGTCTCAGACTAATCCAAATTCTGCATTATATGACTTTACAGGAAGTAGAGAACAAAACTTATTTTTTTTAAATAACAATATTACATTCATTTTTAGTTATGAATAGAATTAAATACTTAAATTAGCTTTGTGCACACAACTCCTATTATAAACAATAACTTTTGTACCAACTTCCTGTAAACTAAATATACATATCATTTATTACAACCATTCTTGCTGTATTTTACTTTCTTACACTGACACGTCACACACAATGTGTAAACATTTCAGACCTTACCATGCGACCTGGAGGGCAGCTACTGCAGGTCTATACAAAGCTGCGCAATGCTCTTGAGGAAGTGAAGCTCACTTAAACCGCTGTGACCAACTGCAGCTTGAAAATGAAGAAAGTGAAGTGAAATTAAAAAAGTAATTTATAAAAATTGCAGTTAAAAGTTAGCCAAGCTGGACAATGCTCATTCTGAACTATTTTTAGAGCGGGATCAGTTGTTGGAAGCAGTGAGCTCTTTCAGTCAGTGTGTGGCAACTTATGTGGAGTCGTTAAACAAAGCAAACACAATAAATGAGTTACAGCTGCAACAGCAAAACAATGTCATGGAAGAGACTTCATTTATACGATGAACTAGTTAATTTAGAAACTTTAGGCCACAAAGTTCAGAGCCTTCATCAGTCCTGTGAGTGCCCTGCTACGAATAATTGTTAGAGTCAATTATTCGTACCTGTCAAATATCAGTCGGGGAGTTATTTAAAAAAAATGCAAAGCCGCTGACCTTAATAAGGCCATCGGCTCTTATTCTACAATAATTTATTGTTTCATAGCGTAAAACACATTTATTTTCAATTTGGTCAGCTATTTAATGAATGACAGCAATTAACTTGAATTTGGTCAATAACTCAATGAAGGAACTCTAATTTGGTCAGCAATTCAATGAATAATCATAAAGCAAAGCAAAGGAATTAAATTTATTTAAAACAAGTAAAAAACCGTAAAGCAGACAATATTTCTTTATTTAAACCAACAGAGGTTCTACTTACAATGTTATCTGAACGAGATCCAACAGCAGACTGAGCGCTCCGCACTCAAGTCACGCCTTTATAAATGGTTAACAATGATGATGTCACAAACGAGTAGCAAAACATCTTTTAATAGAATATTTGATTAATGTCATAACGAAAATACGTTAATTATTGCTAGTAATAAAAACAATTAATTATTATGTAGTTCTGGGCTTATTTATCATAACTAACAAAATTTAGTTTTTAAACATCCTAAAACAAAAGACAATAAATTTGCAAAATCCAAAATAATTACTCATCAACACTTTTGTTTTGATTAAACTTAGCTAGTTATGTTTATAACAATTATTTCATTGTAAATCAGTATGTAAAATAAGCTTATTTTATTATTAATTATAATTGTTGCGGCGACACGGCCATACTGATGCACGACGCGTGCCCTGCGTCGTTCCCCAATAGCTGTAACAAGGGAAATATAACATCGTGAGGCCATGTACTTCCACAGTACACATAGCTCTATTGATTAAGTATTCGGTTATTGATAATGAATGTAGTTCTGCTCACTCCACGTGACGGCAGATCTTTAGAATAGCATTGCAGCGGCTTGTGACAACTACGTGCCACTAGCATTTTTTTTTGTGTGCAAACGCATCTTTTCATGTGCAAAAGCATCTTTTCATGTGCAAAGGCATCTTTTCGTGTGCAAACGCATCTTACCATGTGAAAATGTTATTTTTTTTTGTGTAAACACATCGCCATGGAGTACACAAGTAAATGGGCAAGACAAATTCATTATAGAAGGTGCTCACCGCTGGTATTTTATGCTTGTGAATCTGTGGGCAGCGATGCATCCGTTGCGGTCGACTGCAGTGAGGTTGCTGTAGCGCCAGAGAGACCGGCCTGCTGATCGTCATGGGCTGAGGCGTTCGTCTGCGAAGTCCCCATGGTGAACACAGTGTCAGACGGACCAGCCTGGGTGTCATCATCCTGCGGCGACGCGGCTATCTGTAACATGTCACCGGGCTGGGAGGCCCGTCAAAGTTGCTCATGTATTACCTTTCGAGGGCGCCCATGGTGCCCTATTACCTTCTACACGAGATAACGGTCGTTGTCGAGTACCCTGTGTATTTCATAAGGGACACTGAATTGAGACGTTTGGTTCCTGGGGTTATTTTTAACTAAAACAAACTCTCCTCTTTGGAAGCGGTAAATATTGGCTCTGCCCTTATCAAACCTTGCTTTATCCTTAGCAGACATTTGTGTCATTTTTTTTTTGTTATACGTGTCGTTCTAAGGCTTCAATATCAAGCGAGGCGTTATCTAGGTTCACTAGATTAAGCAATTCAGGTGGTACGCAGTTGCGATGTCGCGTGTGTGGACCCACACCAGTAGTGCTGTGGACTGCGCAGTCGAGAGCAAGCTGAAGACTTTTTAAAGCTGTGTGCCATTCCGGATTCTCGTAATTTTTTATCATGACGAGACCATTCTTCAGCGTTGCCATAACACGTTCCACCTGTCCATTGGCTCTGCTCACGCCAGGTGCTATATGGTGATGTTTAACATATCACAATAGTTTTTGTATTCGCCAAGAAATTCACGCCCACCGTCGACGATAGCTTGCTTCGGAGCTCCAAACAAATGCACAACCTGCTTCAAGCTCGCCAGGGTACTGTATTGACTTTTGTCATTAGTGTAACGCAACAGTACATATTTACTATAAACATCCACCGTGACCACCACGTACTCCTGTTCGTCGGGTGTACCCAGCTTGCCCGTGACGTCCATATGTATGACTTCAAATGGAAAGCTGGTTTAACAATGGGGTGTAGCTGCACCGGTGTGGCTCCGGACGTCCGTTTTGATGTTCGATAAAAAAATGCAGTTGTCGACAAAATCACGTATTATGGTACTCATTCTGTTGAAGTGATAGGTTTCCCTTATTTTATGAAGGGTCTTTTCCCAACTGGGGTGTTTGAGAGCGCTGTGAAGGTGCGTACGGATTGCACACTAACTGATTATCGAAATAACGATTTACGCCAAGATGCATGGAAGGCAATTTCAAATGAACTGAAAATTCCAATAGGTGAATTTTAAAAAAAAGATGACTACTTTATTAGCAACTAATAGAAAAGTAAGGAGCAAAATCAAAAAAGTTTAGTAATAGTCATGGCGAATGACTGGGGCTCGCGGAGCGCTCTGGATCGATTGACCTCGCGTACAGGTTCGCGGCGGTCCGTACAGGAGCTGTACGCGTATCCAATTTACGCGTGGACAGTGTTTCCCAACTACGCGTAACACAGGAACGCGCTATCCGTACGCAGCTTGAAAGGTTTTAAGTAAGCTCCACTGAAAAGATTTCGGCACAACAATTAATTTCTGTGGGCCTAAGACAGAATCTAGCTGTTCGAATTCACGGACGCCTTCTTCTTCGATCTTCAAGGCTATACCCAGGGATGTTTTCGCCGTTATGCAAGGCATCTATCATAGACCGCAACTGACTGTCGCGTCTTTGTTCAACATTTACCCAATCAAGGTTACTAGACAAAACATTCAAGGGGTCCGGGTTTCTTTCTGCTTAGATAGTCTGCGTGCTGCATCCGCTCGCCTTTCCTGTACTCTATTTCAAATTCAAAATTTTGAAGATACGACCACCATCTATGAATACGGGGTAGCGAGTCCTTTTTGTGTTTCGAGGCCTTGAGAGTATTGCAGTCGGTTATTATCTTAAACTGACGGCCGTAGAGGAAGTGGCGGAAATGTTTGATGGCACGAACTACAGCCAACGTCTCGAGCTCGTACGAATGGTGCCTACTTTCTATGTCTGTCGTACGCATGCTAAAGTAGGCGACTACATGCTGGCGACCATTACTGATCTGAACAAGTATGGTCCCGGAACCAGGGCTGCTGGCGTCAGTGTACAATTCGATAGGCATAGTTTTTGTACTCGCGTAAGCCGTCAGAAGTGACGAAAGCAATCTTTTCAATAGACTCGGGTGCAATAGGGATCTGGTGAAACCCAGAAGCCAGATCCAACGTAGTGTAATATCGCCTACCAGCTAATTGGTCTATTTGGTCACCGATCAGAGGGAGTGGGTAATGGTCCCGTATGGTGTTTGCATTAAGCTCGCGATAATCGACACATAAGCGATCTTCACCGTTTTTCTTTTTTTTTTTTTACTAAAATTATTGGGCTCGAATAGGGAGATTTACTTTCTTGTACAATATCATTATCTATAAGTTCTTTAACAATTCTCTTTACTTTCTCTATTTCGACTGGGCCTAATCTATAGGGTCTCCTACGAATTTATCGGGATTTTTCAAACGAATCTCTAATTGTCCCGTATTAACGCGCGTTTTAGAAAATCTGCGGGTAAAAATAATGGAATATTTGTGAAGCGAAGTCAATAGTTGGTCAATTTCAGATGAATCACGTAAATCGTGGTTAATATTATCAAAAAGACCCGACGTTGATTGAATATGCATAACACGAGGCTGCAAACACAAAGTATTATCTTGGGATGCGATCGAAGTTAAGCCTGATCCGTGTAAAATATTAGCACCTATCAATACTTTTGAAGTCATCTCGTAGTCGGGCAGTATGTAAAATTCAATTTCTATGGTTATATTGTCAATAACGCAAGCTCTAGTCAACATAACAGTGGAAATGACAGAAAAAGGGCCTATGCCGCGCAAGTAATTAACTACCTGCTGTCGCTTTCCCGGTAACTTGTTTGCGGTAGACTCGCGCAAAACAGAACATTCGGCACCACTATCGAACACCGTGTCTATAACAGTATCACCCACCATTATACGCATCGTATTTAAAGTACGTTAACGGAGTTTATACTAGAGGTTATTTGTTTTTCCCGACGAAAACAAGTTTCAAATGTGTGACCTGGCTTGGAACAAAACGAATAAAACCTATTATCACTTTGTTTAGGTAAAGACGGTCCAGGGACGTTATAAACGGTTTTATCATTATTTCCTTCCGTATTATTTTTATCATGACAATCTCGAAACGTATGCCCTGATTTCTTATAAAAATTACAATAAGGAGTACTTCGAATGTCGATAGAAAATTTTGTACGCTTGGGGGCTGGTTGGTTGCCAATGTGTGGACCAGGGCGCTTGGCGCGAATAGAGGATGCTACAGAGATTAATTCCGGTACGGAGGTGGCTCTGGCGTTCATTCAATTCGGAAACGCTCATCATTAACAGTTCCTATAACAACCTCGACTGCATCGTTATCATACCAGCTTGTTTCTTGTAACTCGCTTCCACCCGCACAAAATCTAGGACTGTGACAAGAACTCAGCTATATCCTTGCTGGAATCGTATGTGTTCTCTGAATCTCAACACATCCCTGGAGTACCGGTTCTCAGGTTCAAAGGTAGTTATGATGTTTTGACGTAACTCTTCCCAAGTGGTCGTAGTGACGAGCCAGTTATCAGCCCAGACTTTGGCCCGGCCCTTCAGTAGGCTAGTCACTTTCATGCGAACGTCGTAATCACTTAGTTCATAGTTTGTTTTGACAGAAGAAATATGATCACACCATTCACGAACCCCAACGTTACCATCCGGGTCATAGGAGGGCAAAAACACATCCGTGATTCTCACTTAGTCACGTTGTTTCGTTAGCCTTTCACTCATATTCTGCACCATATGCAAGTAAAATTCAGGAGGTACGTTACCGCCTTGCTGTACAGGTACACTGACAGTTGGCGCAGGTTGACCAGGGTTCTCAGCACCTGGCACGGACACATCGTGGGCTGGCGGGGCAGCCGGCTCTCTAGTTTCTGTTAGCTCGTTGCGATTCTGGTTATCCATTGAAGTAGGTACTCGGCAGCACTCGTCTGATGTAGTAGCACAAACCTGAAGCAGAAAATAAAACGAGACAGAAGGCGTTATGGGTCATCCCACTTCTGATGTCAAATATCAGTCGGGGAGTTATTTAAAAAAAATGCAAAGCCGCTGACCTTAATAAGGCCATCGGCTCTTATTCTACAATAATTTATTGTTTCATAGCGTAAAACACATTTATTTTCAATTTGGTCAGCTATTTAATAATGACAGCAATTAACTTGAATTTGGTCAATAACTCAATGAAGGAACTCTAATTTGGTCAGCAATTCAATGAATAATCATAAAGCAAAGCAAAGGAATTAAATTTATTTAAAACAAGTAAAAAACCGTAAAGCAGACAATATTTCTTTATTTAAACCAACAGAGGTTCTACTTACAATGTTATCTGAACGAGATCCAACAGCAGACTGAGCGCTCCGCACTCAAGTCACGCCTTTATAAATGGTTAACAATGATGATGTCACAAACGAGTAGCAAAACATCTTTTAATAGAATATTTGATTAATGTCATAACGAAAATACGTTAATTATTGCTAGTAATAAAAACAATTAATTATTATGTAGTTCTGGGCTTATTTATCATAACTAACAAAATTTAGTTTTTAAACATCCTAAAACAAAAGACAATAAATTTGCAAAATCCAAAATAATTACTCATCAACACTTTTGTTTTGATTAAACTTAGCTAGTTATGTTTATAACAATTATTTCATTGTAAATCAGTATGTAAAATAAGCTTATTTTATTATTAATTATAATTGTTGCGGCGACATACCTTATTTTTATAGTCATAAAAAATTGAAAAAGTATCTTAAATTAAATAAATTAATTGAAAAGAAACAAAGTTATAAAGAAATACCATACGACATAGGTATCTATGTAATACATTAAACAAAAAAATTAAATGATTGCCGCTTATCATTTGAAGATAAGCAAAATGAGTATAAAGTCCACTTTGTATGGGGGTTTTGGCTTGGAATGGACAGTCACTGAGAATAATAATTATATATTAATTTAGTAGCACTAACAAAAAGGAATTCAAAAAATATCAAAGTTCTGTGTCCAGGTGTTTCTAATTTTTATTTTCTATGAAGGTTTTCTAAATAAAAAATCATTGTTTTTGTCACTTTCGTTTTATTATTCCGATTCATATCGTACCTTCGGTGAGACAAGGGCCCAAGTGCTAATTTTCAAATTTTTCAGGATAGACGTTTTAAGGTTTTTTTTAGATTTATATGGTGTTTTTCAGCCCATATTAATGTAAAGTAGTATTTTATTTTTAACACAAATGTACCTTATACATTTGGGAATGTAAATATGTAATTTAAAAGTTTAAGTTATTTATTTATTTATACTATATTTATAATGAAATATTCATGTAGGTATACAATTGTGCCCTTTTTCCACCAACATTTAAATAATTGTGCAATTGTAACCTGTTGGCAGAGTAGTATCATGACAGCCACTTGGCGAAGTTCGGTAGTGGCGGGGATGACCGATCGATGCCGATATAAAGCAGCGGTCTGGATTGTCGTTGCTGATTCTCTTCGTGGCGTTCACTGCGACCACATCTCTCAGTCGTAACTCAGATCACGCCAGATTTATTAATCATTATTATTGATAGCTAGATAGTTAATTTTTTTTTAATTGGTTAAACATCCCTAAATTTGGCTGATCAGGGAGAATAACTTGAACAGAGGAGGTGAGTGTTGACGGCCGTCACTAAGAGATCTCTTTTAAACCTAACCCGTGTCACAAGTCTCGGGCTCTGTTCGGAGTTGTTCTCTCAGCCACGTTCAGAGTTATTCTGTGTTTCTCAATTTGAATATGATTCCAGTCTTTGTACCTGCGTCGAAAAGATGTCGCCGCCACCCGACATGACCAAATTAACACATTATCTTGAAATGATATATTAATGAAAATACTACTTATTTTTTATACTTCTTTATTCTTTTTCTTAGGAACATCTTTACCACTGATGAAAAAACACTACAATATAAAAAATTCAAAGTCACACACACGTCTAAAAGGTTTACATTAAATCTATCAAATGCTATTTAAATGTTCAGGTTCACTATTGATTTCATTAAGACCACCGTAGTATTGGGTTTCAGAAATCTGCTTCGAGAACTAGAACAGCTGCTGGAACTGGATGAGCTGCTGTCCAAACTAGAAGATCTGGATACGTTTCTCGATTTAAAGAGTCTAGTGTAGTTTCTAGCCAGTTTTACATTTGGCTTGTATTTTAAACCTTCGGATGGTAATAATCTCTATTTTCTTCAGACTCAGAATCGTTAATATCCGTGGTTGTACTTATAATAGGTGGGCTAGCTATTACATTATTCTGCATAGCAGATAATATGGTTGTCAAAGATGATTTCATCGCTTCTGTATTTTCAGGAATGGTTGGCTTTGGAACCTCCATAGCAGGTGCGGTTATCATGGATGAATTTGTCTCTCCTGCAGCTTCAGGTATCATTGGTATTGAATCCTGATTTTCAAAGTCACTGCTCAACCATTGACGTAGAATTAATTTTAGGAGTAGCATTTGTCTTTTTAAAAGTATATTCTGCAAAACTCGATTTTTCTAAATTTTCGTTAATCTGATGTTCAACAATAGTTCTAGCCTGTTTATTAAATTGGTCGTCAACCATCTTCAAAAATTTTCTGCCTCAAGATTCCATTTTTATTCCCTATAACGAAAATAATCAGTCGTTTAGTTCAATTTATTAGTTGCCACAACAAAAATAAATACGACGATAGTGACTTGTTATTTATTTTTGAAACCTTTTTTGCATCGGGGGCTACAAAATGGCATAGGAACTATGTTACAGATCAATAAATAGATACAACAAGTAAAGAAAATGACGGAAATGTTATCAATTTTACATAAAAAATTAAGCGGTTGGAATTACAAAGTCAGATTTGGTTTAAAGTCTTTGCCCTGTCAAATATGTGCTCTCAAATTACGCATAAGTACACAAAATATGACTATGTCTTTCCAAAATATAAAACAAAAAGGGCATATTTACTGTACTGTATGCCTTGACACTCCAGTAAACAACCACTACTTACGCTGGCGATGCCGTAACTGACCAATGAGATTTTGTTGCGCCAATATCATTAAAAAACCGAACAAATGGTACAAAGGCACTGCTGCCCTCTGCCGAAAATAAACTGAATCTCTTGAATGTCTTTGTTCCTACAGATAGAAAATAGTTTTTAAGGCACTTTGGCATATTTAATTCATTTTCAGAAATTTTAAGGTGGTGCGATATGTTAAAAGAATGTTATCTAAGAACACTGGACAGGTGGATTTATAAATTCTTCATACCTTGCCCAGCTCAAAAATCAAATAATTGTCATGGCATGACAGCACCCCATTGTCCGTCGACTTCCATACAGTTACAACGATATTTTTTTATTGTTTCTCTACCTAATCTGTTACATTCATATAAAATATAAACGTAATATATTTTCCTGCTAATAGGCCTGCTGTGTATTTTGCCTCGCAGTAATGGTATAGTCTCGGTTGACAGGAATTCTTCAGGCAGGTTGCTGGCCGTATCTCTACATATTTCAACTGTATAAGAACCATCACCTCTGATATGCTCCCAATATTAGAACTAGGTTTGCTTTATTTGGTAGCACAAGTTATTAGTATTAGTTCACTGAAATAGTAGTTCTAGTCTAGGAAAAGGTACATTGTGGAAGGAACGTCCACAGCTGACAAACACGACGATGGTGACCACTACTAGTAGTGGTTTCTTCATTGGTTATATTCCTTAATAAATAATGTGCTTATAGCAATAGTCCAGCACGAGTGGCATATAACAGTGTTATCAGATACCTGTAACAAAAAATTAATACCACACTAAATAAACATAATCACATGAACAATCTAGTATTTAGGCATAATCTTTTTAATGCCCTCTTATATTTGTGAACCGAGAATTAAAGCTGTTGTAACTGTGTATTGAAATACCCAAAGTATGCATTTAATTGTATTGAAATACTATGCTCTATGTATAAAACATCAGACACAGAAATAAAACGGTGACTTAATACTTATTTGAGTATTGCGTAGTGGCAAAGCATTCCATGGATTCACCGTGCGGGTGCCGGGTCCATCGTGTGGCTGAGAGAAAAACTCCGAACAGAGCCCGAGACTTGTGACACGGTTGTAGGTTTAAACAAGTACTCTTAGTGTACTTCGCGCGTCAACCCTCACCTCCTCTGTTCAAGTTATTCTCCCTGCCCAGCCAAATTCGGAAGGACCCTACTAGAGCTGCTTTGGACACTCGTTCCAATATGGAGCTTACTGCACTTCTAGTAAGGCCAAGGTCTTTTAGCAGGTTATAGAGACACTTCGCTGGTATACCTCTCGCACCCACTTCTACCGCGTATGAACTAACCACATAGCCATTTTTAGTTAGTTCATTAGTAAGGTCATAATATTTATTCACTTTGAATACATGGTCTTTAGGGATGTTTGTTTCTCACGGCACTGTAAGCTCAACAAGTACTCCGGTCCGGTCTAGGTGTCAAAATAGCTAAGTCTTCCGGGATTTTATAGTGCTTTTCATACATGTCCATTACTATAGTCCAATCAGGTGCAGAGCCCAGAATTGAATAAGGCTTGCTGGTGCAATTTGTACTTGAGCCTGCTTTAACGAAGTTAGCTTGTCTTTTATTCGTCGTCAACCCTTTTTGAGCTCCATCTACTGAAAGGCTTATAGCTTCAGGTATGATTTCTAGTACTCTATCGTAGCGGCGTGAGTAAACACCCCTGTCCAGGAGCACCTTGCATCCTACCAATAAGTGCCTTGCAGTGCCCACTGCCTCACCACAGGTATAGCAAGATTTTTCCGAGGCTTTTCCCCATCTCACTAAGTAACTCCGATCTGGGAGAGTCAGTTGGAAGGCATTAAGATAAAATTTCAATAAGGCAGGAGACCAATCGTACAGCAAGGCGCGCCACTTCAGAGCTAGAGGGATGCAGAACTCACCTAAGTTTAACCACTCATTTTGCATTTCTAAGTTTATGGCATACAATTTGTATTTGTCGTCCTCATCTTGTTTAAGAAAAGATTTTATTATGTCTTGGTCTTCCTTCTTCTGTCTTGCACCTAACCCGGTTCTAATTACCTGAGCCATAAATTGTTTGTTAAATTGAAGCCTAGAGTCAAGTTTTCTGGCACCCTCGTCTTTAGGAAGTGATGCAACTAGTTCGTCCTGGGACTTAACTAGAATATGCGTTCTGGTAACTCTGATGTGTTTATAGAGTTCCGATGGCCTTTTCAGTTTTAACGCAAAATTGTTGTAATCTCTGAATAGAGTTGAAGGGTCAGCCGAGAGTGCTAGATCAAACCAAGACTTCAATGTTTTATGACATTTGCATCTAGTTTTGCCAGATGGGTACTACCAATATCATAAACAAGGAATGGCCAAGTCAGACGTGAAGTGAGATAGTTGTCATAGATCCACGCTTTTTTTATATCGCTTGTGGGCTGTTCTACCTTATTAACCTCAAGGGATGCAGTACGTCCTTTGTAATCAATCTTTCTACCGAGGAACTAAAAAGGCAATGGTTCAGCGATGGTGGTTACGCTATGGCCACTAATAGAGATACCCGGATCATAGGATGTAAATTTAGTATTTCGTCTCCCCAGACGTAGACAGTGACATTTGCTTGGCTTTACCATCAGCCCACCAGTCCATGTACAGAACTCATCCACTACATTCAATAGCTCCTGACAATGTTTTGAGTTTCGTGTCAGTAAAGCAAGGTCATCTGCATAAAGCTAAGATGGACTCTGTATATTTATTGTTAATTTTAAACCGATGAAATGAAATGAAACGAAATGAAATGAAATTTATTGCTAAAATAAGTCATTTTACAATCGTGCTGGGGATCCTGAAGTAAGTTTTAAAATACCTGTGTCTCAGGATTCCCGCTCTTCCTCCTTAGATACATCTGTATTATTTTAACAATATGAAATATGGAAACCGATAGCCCCATTTCATTTGCTGAATAATTGATTCTATCTATTAAAATATTGATAACTACATTAAAAGCTATTGGAGATAAGCAGCAACCCCACATTGTATTGTAGGGGTTTTGAGTACTCATTGTTTACTGCTATGGTGAAAGAAGTGATTAAATCAATAACTAAATCAGGAAAATTGTACCACCTCAAGGTGAAAGTCAATTTGATCATGCTGCACAGAGCCAAACGCATTCTCTAGGTCTATCCAGCACATCGTAATTTGCCTCTCATATATTCTGTCATCCTTGAGACTTTCGCCCAGAAGTGAATTGTGTTCCAGGCAACCAGAAATTCCGGGCAAAAACCCTTTCTGGTGATTAGGTCTGAAATACCTATTATTTATCATGAACTTTGTCATTTTTCTTTGCAATATACTGAAAAATAATTTGGAAATAGTATTAGTTAAAGCTATCGGTCTAGTGTCTTTTGGATTGGTTACTTCGACTTTTTTGGGGATCAGGACAAAAATCGCTTCGCCAAATGTCGCTGGTATTTGTTGTCCTAGCCAGATCTTATTAAATATGTTTAAGAGATGTTTACGGACTGAAGCACATTTTTTGTGTACAAAATAGGGGATGCCATCAGAGCCTGGTGCAGATTTAGATGTTTTCTTTCTGATTGTATTGTTTATTTCCTCTATGGTGGGTGGAATACTTTGAAAGTTCGCTAGAGAATTGTTAGGTCTTAGTGTATATGAATCTGAATATAGCCTCCTATATAAAATGGTAGTAAATCTGCTCGTTGGTTAGGACAAGATTTCCCTTTTGTTCCTAGAAAAATTGAAATCAAATTTTTAAACACCCTGTTGCCTTTTTGTATCACTAGTAAAAGAATAAAGTTTTGATAAAATCAATTTTATGTCCTCAATAACAACTGTGATTATATCAGGTACATTGGGGTTATTACCCCACGGCAGGCATTTTTAATTTTGGATGATTTTCTTAAAAAACTCACTTCCATCTCACTTTGGTTCCTTGCTCATCAGTCATTTTCTTCTTCACTTAGACTCTGACAGTAATCCCTTTTTTTCTTGGTTTTCGTAATCTTACGTTTTTGCTTTTGCTTTTTCTGGGGCTTTTGATTATCAATTATATTGTCTTCATTACAAGACTTCTGATGAACTTTTTGTTTTAGAGTTGTTGCTTCCTTATTCTGTTTTCTTACCGTTTCTGCATATCCAATTTATTAGGGGTATCAGAAACAAACATCGATTTTCCTTTACGATTTTGTGCTCGTCCAACTTTTCTAGGTCCAGCTTTAGGAAATCCCTTTAAATTCAAATGGACTAATACGTTTTTTTGATGGTCTAGAATATTCAACAGTATTTTGCCTTTTTGAATCGGTAAGGATTAGTTCCTCTAAATCAGAGACGTTCTAAAATAGGGGATGGAGTTCTGGGTAGCAGGTATTATCTAGGTAATGGCGTGTTTGACAGTAATTGAAATACAGAGATAATTGGGTCAGGCGTTACATTTCTAGATTGCGGACTTAGGGTAGGTAGTACTGTACTTTGCTTACATAGAGATGAAGTGGTTGCTTCGTCTAAACATAATAAGGTCAATACAGATGGATAATCTGTCATAAGGAGACTCAATAATTTTGTTTTCGGCTTCATAGCTCGCTATATTCAGACTTATATCACGCTGTTGATCTGATATTTCTTGTGGTTGTGAACTCCTTATTGTATTATCAATTAGAGGACTAGGTTCTTCAATTTCTCGGTCTGTAACCTCACTTGGCGCAAAATCTAAATCAGTAAACACATTCCTGATTATATTCCTGTGGTTTGAAAAGTACTGCATATATTTGCGGGGGTCATGGATTTCATGTGGGCCTCGTTTATGCATTGAGCCACCTCATATATAGTTAACGTTTTCCAGGGTTCCTCATAAGCCAGCTGTCTAGTGCTACGTTATATTCAAGCTTGAAAGGTTTAAATATTGCCACGTCTAATGGTTTAAGCTTTCCAGTTGAATGAGGAGGAACCGTCAAAATGGTAACATTTATCGCGTCTATACAGATGTGGGCTTCAAAGATGTCCATTATAAGCAATGGTGGTTTTTTTTACTGCTCTGTTGTTGATGTAGCTAATCCCAGAGAAGGTACCGGCAGGAGCGCCAGCCATGTTGTTTGAAGTGGTCAAGGTGGCAAGGCTTGTCCTAATGCACTGGCAATGTAACAAGTTGTTACATTTGTACTTTTTTCGGCGCTCGTCACTTTGCTTACCTGTTTTTGGCCTCGTTCTGCTAAGACTTTACCGGGATTTTGCACTGTAGTTGTGTTGGTCTCATCTAAATTAAGTAGCGGAATCCGGCGGAGTTGAACCACTTTTTACATAAAACATTGTTCAATTGTCGAACTTGATTTTCTTATGGGGTTTAAGATTATTGTAAGAAAGCACAATAAAACTGGAATTTTTAACCTTTAAATAGTCTTTTTATTCCATAGTAAATTTTTACATACATTATTTCCAAATGTCACCGCTAGAAGGAAGTTTGGTGTTGCCAGACAATATTAATTTTACTCCTGGGTTAACATACATATAGATTAACAAAACAACAAACAAACTTACCGGCCCCTGTGGAGAAATTAGGACTAAATACAGACATAATTTGTCCATTAAAAGCTTGACAATATTTTCAAAAAGTTTCATAAGCTGCACTATTTATAATTATATCAAATTTCGATAGTTAGACTTAGTAGATAGTTGTGGGCTGTAAACAAAACTTAAAACTTATACAAAACTCAAAACTTAAAACTCATGATAATTACAATTGGCTGCTTATCTTCAATACAACACAAAACTAATTTAATTAAATTTCATCAAAACTAATATAGTATTAAGTTATATAAATTTTTAACAGTATGAACAACTGCAAAAACTTATAAACATTTTGCTACATACAAAGACATATATCATTAAATACCTAAGTTCAGTTAAGATCAGTGATCAGCTGATGATTACATCTCGAAGAAAAATGTACAATGTAACTTGTTAGTAACAAATATGAAATGTATCTATACTAAATACATTATAGCTATAATATAAACTATTCTATTATCCCTCAAACAAAAATACAAATTACAAAGTAAAATTCTAACATTCAGTAATATCCTTAAGAAATATTGGTTAACATAAACTTAATTGATAAGTAAGTCATATGTTATTGACTACTTTAGATTACTACAAATACGAAAATAATTATATTGGAAACAATTAATGTTTACAAAATAAAAAAGAAGATTAAGTTTCACTAAGCAACTAAAATGCTAAGTATCATATTATGACATTTGTTTTAAACAGTAACTGGTAAAATACATAACTTTGATACAGGTATTTTTAATAAAGAGTCTTTCAACTTGAGAGTCGCTACACGAGTCAGATTGTCAGGTCCTGGATGCTTCTCTACTATTCTACCATACAACCATCTAGATGGTGGAAGATCATTTTTCATCACAAGCACTATATCGCCTATATTTGGTTCAGGTGTGACCTTTGACCATTTGTAACGATGCATAAAGTGAGTGAGATATTCTTGTGACCACCTACTCCAAAAATTTTGTACTAAGCGCTGTGTAAACTGCCATCTTTGGAGGCTAGTTACATTAGAGGTTTCATAGTTAACATCAAAGGTCAGGATTAAAGGCTCTCCTATCAACAAATGACCAAGAGTGAGATTACTATTAATAGAGGAAAAGGATTTTGTGGATCATCACCAAATTGAGATATAGGTCTTGAATTGAGACATGCTTCTATCTGTGCAAGGACTGTTACCATCTCTTCATAGGTAAGTGTAGTATTCTCAATTGTTCGTTTAAGATGATTCTTTGTGGACTTCCCACAATCCTCCAAAATTTGTTGTGTGAGGAGGAATAAAAATCCAATTTGTTCCATTTGTGGATAGCCAATCTGCAATTTCAACTGCAACAGTTGATTTTTGTGCTGCTAATAAAGACCTTAACTCCTTGGAAGCTCCTATAAAGTTACAAACAAAGATTTACAAATACCACCACGCCTGGCCACAAAGCGTTTAAATGCTGCCAAAAATCCTTACTGGTAAAATCTGTTACTGCTTCCAAATGAATAGCTCGAGTTGCCATACAAATAAACAAACAAATATATACCTTATACGATTTATGACCTCTATCTACCCTTATATGTTCTTATATTTACAGGCCCGGCATAGTCGACAGCACTTTTTAAAAAATGGTCTATTTATTTATTGTCACTAAGGCCTTGGGCAACTGCCCCATGAGTTCTCGCCGTTCAGCTGCATACCTTACACACCTGACACATTTTCTTATGTGAAATTTCACTCAATTTTTTACATCCAGGATCCAGTATTTTGATCTCTAGTAGTTAACCATTAGCTGTAAGCCGCCATGCAGAGTTTTATCATGGGCATCTGCAATTATGAGATCAGTGAGATGTGCCTTCGCAGGATAAATAATTGGATGCTTTTGGCGTTCTTCTATTTCAGCCTGTTCCAAGCGGCCACCAAATCTTAACACTCCGGTATCATCTAGATATGGGGTAAGAGAGGTAAGTTTACTTTTTCTATTAATCTTACCATTTTTTCTCAAATCTTCTATTTTCTTTTTAAAATAGCAAGTCTGCATTTGACGAATACAGATTATGAACGCCTTACTTATCTCTTCTGCTTTTAACCATTTAGTTTTTTGAGTTTGCTCTTGAGGTAACCATCTTCTACAATAAGCAATGACTCTTATAAGTCTTCTCAATGTTCCAAATCTTAAAAATAAATCTCCTTGATCAAAAAGAGTTCATCATTCATCAATCATCATTGCAGTTTTTAAACTGCATGATGAACTCTTTTTGCTCTCTCCTCAATATTTGTATCATATAATTCCTTGTTTTTGTTGAGGCTGCAAAAGCTCTTTGTTTTTCAACCATACAGGTCCTTCTTTCCACAATTTTAGATCTATTAATTATCTTTTGATTGTACATGTCCCCAGTGTGATCTATCAGAATGAGTAATAATATCTGATACTCTATTTGCAATAAATGTTTTCCACCTTGCTGGGTGATCGCTCAACTAGGCAAGCACTACAGTTGATTCAGCCAGTAGAATCCAAACCCAATTGGTTCAGAGCCTTCGGCCGCAATGCTTGGATCAGCTTTAAACAAGCTCAGCTTAGCTCCGTTCAGCGTAAGTGGCTCGGCGTAGGTTGGCGGCTTGGGGACACGTGCAAGCCGCAATGTCACGCGCACGACACCAATTTTTTCTTGCAATCCGGCTCGAAGGACCATATGTTCAATTGTTGAACTTGGTTTTCTTATGGGGTTTAAGATTATTGTAAGAAAGGACAATAAAACTGGAATTTTTAACATTTAAATAGTCGTTTTATTCTATAGTAAATTTTTACATACATTCTTTCCAAATGTCACCGCAAGAAGGAAGTTTGGTGTTGCCAGACATATTTTCTTGTTCATCAGATTTGGATTTAGTCTCCTCACCAGCAGGGACACTTGAACCGGGGTATGGGGAGAGTTGACCAAACTGTTTTAGGGAAAAAAAATCATTTTCAGCTGCAATCATAGCTTTATTAAGTTATCTTTTATCATAAATAACTGTCTTTTAGTACTACCAGTAAGGAAACCACAAAAAAAAAACATTTTTTATAGAAAATATAATTAAAAATTAAAAAAATAAAAACTATTAATCTTTTTAAACAAATATGCTTTTACTTATTTTAAATTTTTTTATTACTAACTTTTTTCTAATAATTTGGCATCATTTACCAGCCTCAAAATGATTGTAAATCAATATATCTTTTTTTATTAATATCTTTCTCAAATAAACATATCCTTAATAAAATTATAAACATTAACTATCAATTCAATAAACAAATTATCAAACTTTGTAGTAATCTGTGTTTATAAACTTTTAAAAACTATTAATTAACTTCTAATAAATCTTTGATCAGTCTCAAAATTATGTTTAATCACATAAACATTTTAATACTAGATAATATTATCTATTATATAGCCCAGAAAACTATTCCTGATTACATTCGTGACAAATAAATTGATCGATAACTTCTGTAAGTTCTACACATGGCTCATGAACATATCTATGACATAACAGACAAAGACGCATAGTCATAACATCTTCTGTTTGACAAACAAAGCAATACAAACGATCTGTTGTGTCAGGATTGTCTTCAACATCATCATTAGTGGAACTATCAGTGTATGGCATATCTTCGTTATCTGATTCAGTTTCGCTATCATATTTCTTGTTTTTACCTTCTTTTTGGTTCTCTTTGGTTTGGTTTTCTTATCATTTTGTTTCGCGTCTTATTTGGCTGTCACATTCTTTTTGCCTTTAGTGTTTTCTTGAGTCTTGCTAGTTTTTTTAATAGAATACTTTGCATCATTTTCTGTACCACTTTGCTCAAAAACTCTCTTTGTAATACTGCCTATTCTTTGACTTCTTATCACATTAATAGCTTGAATCGTCTTACCCTTATTTTTTGATTTCGTATCATTACCACAATTGTTATTATGAGGGTCGGGTATCTCTTGAATTTGAGTTTCAGTGAGACTCTCACTATTACAATTTTCTTTATCAGATGTCATTGTCAATATTTTGGTCTTGCCAGGTAGACGTCCTCGCCGAGTAATCTTTCTGGGAGCTGCCTTCGGATATGGTCTCACGTTTTATGGAGTGATCAATACTTTAAAATCTTTAAAAGTGGACTGGATCGGTGACGCTGTGAATAGGTCCAGGGTATTATGCTGTTTTGATTCCATACATGCAGTAGAAGGTGACTGTAAAATGACATTGCCATGTTTGTTTTGAGTCAATGGGTCAGCTTTAAGTGAATTGAAAGATATTTCTTTTTGTGATGGCAAAGACAATGTCCGTTTACACGTTCGAGGTTCTGGAAAAATTTTGAATATTTCCTCTTTTTTTTTTGAGTATAGATTTGGCTCCGAACTAGCACGACTTAATTTAGCACGTGTTACGGTTACGTTTGACTTTGAAGTATTTGGGCTTCCGTAAGCATTATCTGGAACATTTTGGAGAGATTCGTTTTCGATTCCGAGAATACTAGGAGATAGTAACTCATTAATAGAATCGTGGTTAATATTACCCATATTATTTTCAAATTCTTGTGGGAAATCAATCGGAAATGTAGCGTTCTGTGCAGGCTGAGAGGATACCTCAAGTTCAGTGGCAACTTCAATTTGACTTTCTAAAAGTATTTATTCATTTGATGATGCATGTTCTTGAGGTAAATCTCTGTCTGTGAATGCAGAACACAAAAAGTCTTAATCACTAAAAATTTGGGGGTTAAACGGATGAATGCCGGTTTTTTTGAAATCCGCTTAAGATGTTACTTTGGGTGAATGCGTGAGACATAATTGTCCTAATAAATCGTGGGATATTGTAGATAGTGATAGTCTTGTCTAGATGGGATAACATCCAATTGTTCATAGCTGTGTTGTATCGAGATTTAAATGAGGAATAAACAGAAACATCAAGGTAATTCCATTATTCTTGTCAAAGTAATTGCCTCAATACTTACATGACTTTCGTGGTTATCTAGTAATAAGAGCATGCGATTAGTTTTGGAGGCACGAGAGTATTTCGTAAAATGTTCGAGCTATTTCACGAAACTTTTCGTCGTCATCCAACCGCTCGGATATGCATCTCCGTTTGACCCTTCTGGTCCTTTAGATACGAAATGGTCTTGATATCTACCCTTATATTATATACCCTTGGAAATATAAAGATAGGAGTCACCACATTTCCAATTGCACTAATGGCAAAACAAAGGGTTACAGTTGTTCCTCTTTCCGCAGATGTGACTTGGCCGACCTGTATAGCTTTTTTATTGGTTATCAGTTTTGGACAGTTTTGTACGGTCGTGCACCCAGTTTCGTCACAATTATAAATATTGTGAGCCTCAAACTAGTATTTCTCGAAAAATGTTTTTAAATCTTTGACGTTCTTTCTGTTGAAACTGGTTGCACGAGATAGACTGGTGGCTTCGGGTGTCCTTAGGCTTAATTCGGGATTTCTACAAAGGAAACCCCGAAACCACTGAGCATGTCTCCCGCATTCTCCATGGTGCAACTCTCCTGCTCCTGCTTATTTCACATTTAAGTTATGGATCAGAAAAACCTCCATTTGTAGAGAAAAAATACTTAGCACACCTCAAACTATATTTATTTGGTAATATAACAATAGAAACACAAGATACGTACCTCAATAAACAAGACAGCATACACAAAACTACTTACTTTTAAAAAATTCACTCCAGAGTAACAAAAACACGTATTACATTGTCACTGTCAAACAAAACT
The DNA here is from genome assembly GCA_034621355.1 of Mycalesis mineus. Taxonomy (NCBI): domain Eukaryota; kingdom Metazoa; phylum Arthropoda; class Insecta; order Lepidoptera; family Nymphalidae; genus Mycalesis; species Mycalesis mineus. The sequence continues at coordinate 1,228,430 of JAXAVZ010000012.1, read as the reverse complement.
ACCATGATGCAAAATGGTGGCGTACTTGTGATTGGCCTTTTACAGGTGACCATTGAATGTATTGACGTTTAGATCGCACTAAATTTAAATACAATTTCGAAAGATGGTTTAACTGTCCTACCTGGGCCAGTCTCCAGGATTCCCCTACTCTAGTTCCATTGCTAAAGTTTGGTATCCTCTGCATAACATTTTGCGAGTTGTAAAAAAAAATCCGACGTTGTGTCGATTAAAAAATGTGTCTCTTCTTAAACTGCATCCTTCTGGTGTCGTTTTCTGAAGTGGTACAACCAATCGATACCAGCAGCTTGCAGCAGCAGCAACCACTTTGGAACACACTTCTTTGGAACTGACACATCATTCTTGCATACCATCTGATAAGCAAGTTGACGGACGTCGATAGGAGTTAATCCATTAAACATCTGGCTAAATTTTATAATACATGACATTGTTTAGGGCATACTGTTTATGCTTCTACTCTTGTCAGCTTTGGACTAAGTACACCAGACGCGCTATCAGCAATATCAGGGTGCAATACAATGACGCATATCGTATCCTGATGAAGCTGCCGCGGTACTGCAGTGCGTCAGAAATGTTTGCTCGGGCCAGAGTACCGGACTTCTTCGCGATTATACGATCGCGAATCGCAAATTTTTGGAGTCGTTTGCGATCCTCTAAAAATGAAATCCTCATCACACTGGTCGAATGTCTGAGCTGCTCAATTTTCAAACATTGGCTCTCAGTGCACCAGGAGCCTAATAGAAAGTAGAAGTAGCACTGTAAGTATTAGCACTGACCGTGCCGTGCATGCACGTCTATGTGTATAATTTTTATTTTTACTTTTATTTATTTTTACTATGGTATTATTTACCTACTATTGTATATTTAAACTGGGTGTGTATACCTTCAAATAAAAATTATTATTATTATTATTATTATTATAATATATTCAACTAGAATCTGTTCCTGGCTGTTCGAAAATATTTTTCGATCATAGTTTGGCTTGTGTCTTATGTCGCCTTATGTAGCCTTATGTATATACAGATAATTATAATTTAATTCTATTATATTCTATATAGTTAGGAACAACAGAAGTGGTGTAAAAATAATAATATTGAGGTACCTAAAAGTAAGTAAATTGGCACCTACATTGACGTAGTCCAATGCTCATAAGTCATCGTCACTGTCATCTGTGAGAGAACAAAACGTTAGGGGAAACATTCACATTCTAGACGTTGTCATCACTTAAACGTTGACCGAAATACGACCAACATCTATGTCAGACAGTAGACCGCCAGACTCGGGCACCGGTCACTGACTCAGTAGATAAGGTAAAATCAGCTGTAGAACCCCAGACTCCGGCACCGGTCACTGACTCAATAGATAAGGTAAAGCCAGCTGTAGACCGGTCATTAAATCAGTAAAATCAGCTACAGACCGCCAGACTCGGGCACCGGTCATATATCAACACTGTTGAATCCTCCCTGAAGAGTACGGCGATACCATGATTCGTTTAGTCATAGAGGAAGAGAAATGTCATTTGTTAGGTAGTCAGTACGTTTGTTCATATCTATTACATTCTATTTCTATTACATTCCACATCCATTCCGGACGATTTTTGAATAAGTGTTCTGCTACCTTTGCTAAAGTAGATGACAAAGCTATAGGTCTATAAGAATTTGAATTTAGAGGGTCTTTACCGGGTTTAAGTACAAGGATAACTATTTGGGATTTCCAGGAATGAGCCTGATTCAAAACAATTATTAATAATATTAAGGAAATAAGATTTAGCTTTGTCATTTAGGTTGGTTAGAAAGGAGTAAGGCATGCCATCTTCCCCTGGAGTACTGTCTTTTAAACCATTAAGAGCAATTTGAAGTCAAGTCAATTCAAGTCAAGTTTTTGGTATTGTAAGAAATTCTCTAAGAGACATACAAGATGTGTATGTCTCCTCTGCAGAAGTTATTTTATCAAATAAATCATTGCATTCATCATCCCGCCAGGGGGGAGAGAGCAAGAGATTTTTAGGGGAACATTTCTTGGGAATATGGGAGTCAGCCGAAGATTTGAGAGAATTTAGAAATGGATTGTAACAAATCAAAGTATTTCCATAACCTTCGAGATCTGGCAGGGAGTCTACCATGCGGTCAACAGATTGAGCATAAGCAGCCCCATCAGCTTTTTTAAGTATGTATTTCAAAAGAGGGTCAAAGATTTGGATGGGCACGGGTCTATTGTTCAAAGAGATGATAATAAGAAAGTGATTACTGCCATAGGTGGATGGGATGACAACCTCTGCGTCCTGACCTAACGATAGCTCTGCAACCCGAAGGGTATATTCCAATCAGAACCCAAAATCAGCGGTGGACCTTACCCTGTGCTCTGCAAATCTGGCATCACAAATGAATTTTTCGCGCTCGATTTCGTCTGGACTAAGATATTTTTTTATAGGCATTTGTTCCAATTCCCAAAATTTTTGGAAATCAAAACTTAATTCATTAATTGCAACTGCGGTAATAGAATTACTTAGATGTTGTTCATAAATATTGCAATTACCCATTAATATGTAACCAAAGGTAGTAAGTAACGCGGCGGGGCTATTAGCTTTAGGTATAATTTTCTTACCTATATATATATATATATATATATATATGTGCGGAAACAGTTCAGCACCCAATATCATGTCGATATTTCCTGGAATCTACCAGATAGGGTCTGCGAGTGGTATATCTTTAATATATTCGAAACTAGAACCATCAATATATTGTGAGGGTAGATTGTGCGTAAGAGAATCTAAAACGAGGTCCTTTATGTTATATTTATTGTTGAAATAAATTCGTGACTGAATATCTAACATTACGTAGCCATAAATAGGTTGCGAATTCATTCCGACTCCCTTTACAAAAGAATTAACTATCGGATGTATCGGTAAGTTTAATAACTTGCAACATTTTAAACTCATGATATTATTTTGTGAGCCTATGTCTAATAAACATCTAATGTCGACCTTATCGCTTCATATAAGGCTTAGTATTAACTAAAGCAGTGGCGAGCAGAACGTGCGATTTACATTCCTTTGATGTCGCAAAATGGTGTGAATTAGACGCGATATAATAATTTTTGAGAGGGGTTTACACCTGTGGCAGAGTGAGACGGAACTATTTTAGTAGTGTTCGTCTCAGTAGAACTAGCATTTGCGGGTGATGAATTATTAGAAAAAGTGTTTAAAATACTTTTCGGTCGACTTTTTTTTGTTTGTATGCGTTTTTTAACTTTCGGAAAAGGTCTTATCATTTCTGGCGTCTTCAACACTTTGGAAGTAGATGATGCAGGGTTACCAAAATCTATCACTGTTGATGTAAAATGTTGTGAAAGTAAGGAAGGCGAAACATCTCTTGACAAAGTCGATGGTGTTCGAGTATGAAGGTCACCAAGTTCAGCACTAACTGTAGCAAGCTCATCTCTTCCTCCTGCAAACTCCTCACCATCAGTGATTTCATTGGTAGTTGTTATAGGATTTGAATGTTACACTTGAACCGACGCAATTTCATCATCATTCAAAATCAACTTTTTAAAATTCCATATTCCGGTTTTGATATTTCTGCCATTGAACGACTCTAAATAAGGTATCATTGTGAGTTTTGGGATATTATAAATATTAAGTGTTTTTCTGGGTTGGAAACGTGCCAGTCATTAAATGCTATTTTTAATTTTGATTTTAATGGACCAAATACTCCAACATCTAGCTGTTTCAGGCGATGAGTCGTGTGAGGAGGAAAGGAAACATTCTGGAAGAAATCATTCACTGCCGTTTTGTTGTAACCGAATGATCTAGCAGCGCTAGTATTTTCAGGTTTACGTAACTTAAATTTTTATGACGTTTTCGGAAACTTGCTAACCAGTCTGCTCCCGCCATCTCATTATTATTCCAACTTGCATGATATTTATATTATTAGCCTTTGCGAATTAATATGCAAGTTTTCGAACTTGGATACATGTAAGGCCAAAGTTCATTTTGGAACAGGTTAAGATATATTTATTCAAATGATCTTCTTCAGTTTTTGTAAAAATTTGCTGTGAAGAATATTTGGATTCGAATACATGATTTCGATCGGTATCAAGATCTTGAGATTTGCGTAATTTTTTGATACGGCTATTTAATGTTTGTACATTAACTCCATATCTGGCTGCTGATTTCTATCTATCTATCTAGACCATATTTTTTTTGTAAAATAGATTTATAATATTAGTTGAGTACAGTCAAGCTCAAGTCAGATACCCTTATCGTAACATAGAAGCGATGGATGAATGAACGAACTTCAATTCTAATAAACTATAATAACGGGGTACATTCATACAGTATCATCATCCGTATGTTTATGATGCTTTTTATTACAGAAACAGGTGACCTTTGACCTGCAGAATAAAATTGTAACTATGAAATAATAAAAGGCAATTTATACAGCCCTGTTTGGATTTAATATATTCAAAGCGCTTTAAAGGATCGTTAAAATCTATAAATTTTTTACAATTATACAAATGCGTGTGATCTTGAGTACTATTGCATAATTCACAAGAATGTGTCGATGAATTAGTTACATTATGACCAGTGTGAGCGATAAATGTATTGTAGGTAGTACGCGCGTTCGAATCCGATAGTTAAGATTAACAGGCGAATGAGACGCGTTCGAACGTTCTAGAACCTTTACTTGAGACTGAATAAACTCAATGAATTGCGAATAAGTAGATATGTGAATGTTTTTTGATTGCAGAGACATCTCAAAATTTTGAATGACTTGCGAATCCATTTTCTTTAATACACAGTGTAACAAAATGAAATCGCTGAGATCTGGAATTTCAATTTGTCTAAGCGCGGCAATTGAACTAGAAAATTTTTCTATAAAAGTATTTAAACTATTAGCGTTGGTTGGTTGGTCGAGGCGTTTTTTAAATCAAAAATATTATTTAAATAATGCGTGGCTAAGGCGCGCTTGTCTTGATACTTTTTAACCAGGTTATCCCATATTATATTGTAGGTATCGCCGTTGGCAACTAAGCCTGATATAAAGTTTACTGCGCTGTGACTCAATTTTGATATAAGATATTGAACGCCTTGTGAATCGCTTAAATGCGGGTTTAAATGTACATTGGCTTTGAACGATTCATAAAATATTGCCCAATTTTGCGGTTTTCCGTCAAAAGAGGGAATATGTAAAGGGGCTAAATTAATTGACGGTGCAGAGTTATCAGATTTTGATACCGATTGATAATTATTAGCAGATAAAATCTTATTTCAAATCCTCTTTACCGGCGCATATATGAGGATATGGATTAATTCGTGTTTTTGGACGTAAATTTTTACTGTTCTATTGCACTAGGATTGTTGAGTCCATTGGATGTTGAACAGTTGAGTTTTGTTATGGGCAACGTTGGGCGGTAGGGGAATTTCACTACATGGTGCTTACATTACACTAAGGAAAAATTCTGACAGGATTTCTAAAATTCCGCCCTGAGAGGGAGGGGTATCAACTTTATTATTGTTGAAAGCACAACCATTAGGGAGTATAGGGGCAATATTTTCATGGGCTTTTTTATTATACCCTTTCCCCAGAGGAGCACGGGGTCGAGGGGAGCGAAATATTGCCTTGCGATAGGAAGTTGTTTTAGGTGGTTGAGGTCTAGTGGTTCTAGAGGATTGTGTAGTAGAGGATGGTACTTCCTTTGCTATCTCTGAATACAAGGTACGCACAGAAGGGAATTGAGATGATGCCTCTGTATTATCTAAGTTTTATTAATGAAACAGTTAACCATTTTATATCAAGTATGGTATATTGAATGGTCACAGACTCTAAATTTCAACATATATTAGAACATAGACAATCACTATTAAGTATCATATATTATTTTAAGTAATTAAAGAAAATTAAAGTTTTCACAATTTTATAATAAACATAGATTACTTAAATTAAAAATAAGATCACATTGATTAATTTTAACAATTTAGTCGAAGATGTAAAGGAGGTTTAACATCTCTATTAGACCTTCTTAACTGAACTAGAAGAGATTCATCAGGATTAGCAAACAATGTTGGTTCTGCTTGAGCAGCAACTTGTGATCAAGCTGCCTGTGTATAAGTATTATCAACTGGTTGATCATTACCTCTAACCAAGTATTTCGGGTCTTAAGATTGCCCATGTCATCTTTAATTGTTACTGATCGGGGATTATTAATTAAATTTGACAATGGTAGCTGGTTTTCATATATTACACTATGTTCATTTTTATTAAATAATTTCTCCCCTATTTAAAAGTATGAAAATATCAAATTCTACTGCTGGCAGTACCGGGCTAGCCGTGCGACACCAGTGAAAACAGAAGTTGAAATCAATCACTTACAAGTTTTTTACAATCCCTCAGTGTTGGGTATGAATTTAGCCTTCTATTTATCAAATTATACAAATAAGTTGAACGTTGGTTATATTGATATTGAGCAAATTTAGTTTTTGGTCGCTATATGTCTCAGGTTTTTAAGTATCCAGATCAGTTTTCTTATTCTACTCGAAACAAGATCTATGTGTGAGTGCCACGTCATTCTTCAATCTAACATTACTCCGAGATATTTACTTGTAGAAACTTTAGTTATAACTGAACAAAAACAGCTTTTATTGTGCTGCTGGTCAGAACATGCGTGATTTTAATTTCAAAGTCTTGCGAAGGTTGTTGCTGCTCACTAAAGCACATGTAATTTGTCTTAGCTGTATTTACTGTCAAAAGATTATAACTAAGCCACTTCAGTACCTTCGTAAGACTCTGTTCTGTATCAGAACCTGCTTCATCTCAAGTGAGTCAAAATGAGTCATTAAACACCAAAGCTGTATCGTCCGCGTAACAAAATATACTTCCATTATCTAACCATAGGTTGCACAACTTATTAATATTAATCAAAAACAATGTAGGTCCTAACACACTACCTTGCGATACGCCGTAAGTTACATTCTCATCGTCGCTAAAATAGTTTTCTATTTTTATTCTTTGTGTGCGTTCTGCCTGGTAACTACGGAACAATGACAACGGAATATCTCTAATACCACATGATTCCAGTTTTTGTATCAAAATGTGGACAGAGACGGTGTCAAAAGCCTTTTTGAGGTCAATAAATACTGCAATACATATTCGTTTAGAATCCAAATGTTCAACAATTAAACTACTTAAAGCCAAATTTGCATCTTCAGTACTTTTCCCTCTTCTGAATCCGTACTGGGATCCAGATATTATATTTCTTTGAGCTAAGTAAAGAAGTCTATTATTAATTAGTTTTTCTAATAATTTGGATATTGCAGGTAAAACAGAAATAGGTCTATAGTTATAGTTAGTTAAGGGTGGACACAGGGACGATGTCCCCTGTGTCCACCCTTATATACTGGGTAACCACAGATTTTTTGAGACAAGGAGGAAATACACCTTGGCTAAAACAAAGATTGTCATAACCAGGTGCACTTCCCGCCTTTAGTTCCATAATAATTATATTAATTTCTTTTCTTCGGTATCCGTATCAAGAACACAAATGAAGAAGAAAATAATGTTTATAAGACGTTGTAAATTGTTGAAGAAGCATATTGTGTCGTGAGATGTTTTCTGCCAATTCCCTGCCAATATTGGTAGTAAAGTAAGAGTTTATATGATTGAGAGACTCGATTGGCGAGTGTTTTATGTATAAAAGTTTTGTGTTGGTATTATTCTGTTTACTAATCTTAATAGATTAGTAAGACTTTTAATATTTTTCTTTAAATAGTGTCGATCGAACGGAAAAATTCAACATTTTGCAAAAGAGCTCGTAATATTTTTTGGAGTTATCGCTTTTTGAAAGGCAGATCTAATTATCTCACCCAAGTCGTAAATGGTTACTGGTTTGCCAGGATTCCTCAAAAGCCAGGAGTCAATCACAGCGTTGTAAGATGTTTTAAAGGGACCGTAGATTCCCACATCAAGAGGCTGCAACTTAGCCGATGTGTGTTGATCAAGTGTTAGAATGTGAACCCCTGCATTTTTTGCTAAATCTAGTGCGGCTATACTGAGATGGGATTCATGTTTGTCCATAATTAAAATAGACGGATTTTCTTTTGAGGAATTGATGTGTTTAACTAAATGTTTTATTATCTCTGAAAAAATAGTTGAATTCATCCAGCCAGTCGGCGCTGCCAAATCAAGCGCGCCAGGTGGTATATTTTTGATCTTTAAAGTTTTTCCTCGGGAAGACCATAACAGGGTGTAAAAAATTTTCACTTGCGCTTATAATAAAGCATGTTGTTATCAATGTACCCTTCTCACCACTTGTAACTTTACCTATAGTCTTTCGTCCCATTGGCGCGAGAACTTTTTGCGGTTTTTTTTTGGTGCTGTCGGAAAAATGAGGACTTCGAGCTATTATATTTTCAAGGTTGACAAAATACTTGTCGACATTGTTCCTGATAAAAAGCTAGGTAGCTCTGGCAAGACTACAGGCTTCAGGTTTTTTCAGCGTTATATTGTGTCTGCGTCTTAAAGCAATTAACCAATCTTTGACGGCCATTTCTTTCGCCTCCCAAGAAGGAGGCATTTTTAAATTATTAATTTTTCCACACTGGTATGCCAGTCTCCGGCTTTCTTTGGCTGTTAATCCGTAAAATAGAAGAGCACAATGCGTTATATAGTTTTTTAGTGTAATCTATTGTTCGGCTGAAATCGTATTGACTGAATAATTGGGCTCTAATTGGGATGGTGTCAAATCTTCCAGCGAAGGAGCATCTTTAAATTTATGATGGTATCGTTTTAAAGTGGCAAAAGAGACTCCAACATTTTTCGAAGCCTATATATATTATAACGTATAGATTCTCCGTTTCGAATTAATATCAATCCCTCTCTTATCCTCCCGGTAGGGACATTGCCTATTTTTCTCACCTTTTGGGGTCGCGGCATTCTAAAAACAAAAAAATGCCTTTAAATGTAGCAATTATAAGTATTTAAATTACTGTGCTAGTACATGACTCACGAGTCACTGTCTACTTTTTTAAATTGAGTCACTGTGCACTTCTACGCAATTTTGAAAACTTTGTTTTGTAACAATAAAACTAAAATCCAATTCTCATAATAAAACTGTATGAATGAAGATTATACAATATTTATCAACCAGCAAATATAATAGTCATAACCAATTGCCATTATTTTACGTAAAAAAAACAAAGAAACTTACCTTAAAGTCTAATTTCATCCAAGCGTTTAATCTGTGTTTTCTCTCTGTGACACAACACAACGACACTGCACCGGCCGGCCGACTAGTTCAAACACGTTTGGGGGTTACGTGCTGTAATGTGCAAAAGAGACAAACCTACTTTTAAGTTTGAGTCACTGTGTTCGACTGAGTCACTGTTACCTTTTTGACTAGATGCGTAGTTAATTTTAGAATTTTTTAATGACGTAGCTTTCTATTGGTGAAATAATTTAGAAAATTGGATCGCAAACTCACAAACTGTTTCTCTTTATAATATTAGTACAGATTAATGTTTTATCAGTAGGGGAGACCGAGGGGATTTGAAACAATTTTGACATTTTGTTTCATACACCAAACACTGTAGACAGAAATCATATGATACTAGTACCAATCGATAGGTTATTCTATACACTTGCGAATGATTAACATAAATAAATGTTAAGTGATAAATATTGCGGTGAAAAATCGACTTAACCGTAACAAGTCAATTTGTTTCAACTCCCCTCATATCGAGGTAAGATGAAACAGGGGTCGAGGAGAGTTGAAACATATTATTTTGAAGAAGTGTTGAGGGATATAATAATAAAAGTGAAGCTATAATATAAAGGTATTTATTGTAATAAAACTTTTCAATTAAGAAACAATTTTTTTTATCAATATTTTATACTGATATAATTTTCAGTTAAGGAGGTAACTACAAGTCTACGAATAATCAACTCCTAAAGTAGTTAAAATACCTATCACAATGACCATCAATCAACATAATGACCAGATAAACAAAAATGTTGTACATTCTTATATAACATTACCTATATATTAATATAAGTTATAAGCCTTTAACATAAAATACTTATTAACTTTCAGTCGTTCCTTAACTATTACAATCAGTCTTGATTAATCAGTATTTCTTGGAATATTTAAATAACAATACAACGATCACACAAATGAGAAAAATAAAAATATTATGAAACTAAATAATATCAATCTGACAAGCAGTTGTGGCAAACATAAGAAAGTTCCCCACCAGTGCAAGCTTCATGAGCCCAGTTTTTGCACTCCAGACATTGCACCCATTTTTCTTTGGCTTTGCTATTAGAATAAGGCTCATAACAACAAAGGCAAATACATTCCTCTTCTTCTTCACTGTCTTCATTTCTTCTTTGTTTCTTGCCAACCTTGGTCTTCTTAGTTTTAGTATTTGGTTTTGAACTCCTTTTTTTGGTTTCTTCAAAGTTAGGTTTTTTCACTTTTTTCTTAGCCATTCTAACTGCTTCGATAGCAGCTAGTTCATCCTTTACGGGAGTGTCGGTTAAGATAGCAGATTTCACTTTGCGTCTATTTGTTTGATTTCCTTTCCTGGGTGGAGCCTTTGGCAAGGGTCGAAGAGTGTCAGGTGAGAATAGAATTTCTGTCATAGTAACTGAAGTGTCTCGTGATGTTGATGCTACAGGTATTACATCAGATGTAAAGACTGTGGAGGGAACAACGGGTTCAGATATCGCCAGATCAGGTGAATTCTTACGAGGGTTTTCTGCAGGCTTAGGTACGTCTTCTGTATCGTAGCTGGATAGAGGAGGAGTAGCCGGTAAATTTAAGATTGATGGACTTAGTGTACGGGAATCGTGTAAAATACTGTCTGCAAGGGTAGAACATGGCACGGGTTCTTCACTTCTTGAAATGCTGACCAAGTTAGAGCTGGATGGACCAGGACTAATGGAAGTTGCCAAAGGTCGATCAGTAACCTGACTGGGAAGATAATCAGCGTCCTGGAATATATTAGTGTTAACTGGCCAAAGTCCGGTATGGATGAATCCGGAAGATATATTGCGCGGTGTGACGGCTGTATCAAACGAAGTTTTTACTATCCCAGGAATATCATAGATGGTCATTACTTTTCCTGGATTAGACCGCATCCAATCATCGCAAGCTGTGTTAACTGCTTTTTTCACCGGTCCAAAAACGGCTCTGTCCATTGGCTGCAACTTATGGGTGCAGTGAGGTGGAAAAGTTAATAAAATAATGCCATTTTCCTTGCAGAACTCGATATTTTTAACAGCAATGTGTGATGCGTGGTTATCTAATAACAATAGGACTTTATTTTCTTTAGATGGCCTAACTTGGTCTTTGAAAAATGTAAGAAATATATAGAAGTCTTCTTCTTGCATCCACCCTGACCCATTCGCAGAACCAATTGATCCAATAGGTCCATCACGTATAAAGTGATCATTAAATCTTTTTCGCGGAAAGATAAACATTGGAGGTATGTGGTTCCCAAGGGCATTTCCTGCTAGTGCTATAGTAACTAATGTTCCCCTCTCTGCGGAAGTCATGGCACTCACTTGTTTCTGTCCTCGTCGAGCAATGACGCGGTCCGGTTTCTGAACAGTCGTGATGCCCGATTCGTCAACGTTCCATATATCCTTTGCTTGCAACTTGTATTTGTCAACTACTGAGGTATAATTTTGGAAAAAAAGTTGCACGTTGGTTCTATTAAAACTTGTAGCTCGAGCGATACTTGTAGGTTGAGGTAGTCTTAGAGAAAGAACCGGATGACGCTTCATAAAAGATCGAAGCCAAACCTCTCCAGCCATTTCATGCTCAGTCCAAGAAGAAGGAATTTTTTTATTATATTTAACAGCCAAGCTATAGGCAAAAGTTCTGGCTTCCTTAGTTCTTAGGCCAAAGTTAGCAGCAGCACAGTTTAAAAGATAGTCACACAGTACTTTTTCTTCTGAAGCTGTAAAAACAGTCTTTTCTGGGTATCCAACCGTTGGCGCATTCGCAGTTTCGTTAGCTTCATAAGCAGTTTTTTTCTTAATATATCTGAAGAGGGAGGTATGGTTCAGATTATAACTCGAAGCCGCGTCACGGAGACTTTTATGTCGCAAGGTTACTTCTTCTGCTGCGAGATCATATATTTCGCGACTCGCCATACCCCTATCAGTCTTTCGTTTATAATCAGTAGGCATGCTGAAACAAAATTACCTAATTAAAACAACAAAAATAAAATTCATATAAAATTGAAAACGAGGAGAGTTGAAACAGCCTGTTTCAAATCTCCTCAGTAAGAAAAAACCTCCCAAGTTTTATTAAATCTATGATTAAGAAGAAAATACACAGAAATCAATTGTACTAAATATATATAACGAATCATTACTTAATGAGCTTTCGAAACATATATAACTTAAACCAAAATACAAAACCCTTAACAAAATATAGGCATCGTAAAAATACGTTAAAAACTTACTTTTCACGATTTTTGTCACTTAGCACACAAAACTCCACAACCGCGCGACTGACGCGACGGACGCGCACTGACATGTTCGCGGGAGAAGGGAAGTTGGTGTAAAGCGACGTTCCCAGCTCGCTAACGGTTTTGAGTTCCAAGAAATCTGTACTGTTTCAAATCACCTTTGTTTCAAATGCCCTCGGTCTCCCCTAAAGGGATGCCCAAAAATGAGTATTGTATCGATATATCGTATCGTAACCGTATCGCATGCCTTTCAATTAATTTGCGATATAATGAGTATATATCGTGAAAAGGGTTGTCCTTTTAGTAGTTTTACTATATTCTTTTATTTTATAAATAAAAGAATATAATCTAACTCATGCACGCCTATAATAGTTGATTTTAAGATATTTTCTTCCAAGCAGTGGCAAGTCAAACCCAAATAGCTTTGCGTATTCATGGTGAATAAATAAATAAATAAGCCTTTATTATTTCTCATTTAGGTACATGCTGTGGTTATTTTGCTAAACTTTTTTTTTTACAAAACAAATATTATTTTTTAATCCTAAGCTTATATACATTTCTTGCATTAACTTTTACTTTTACTATTTATTATTATACATATTTAAAATTTATTTTTGTGGTATATATTACTTCATGATTTTCAAAATCCGTATAATATTAATATAATTAAGCTTGTTATACTTATTTATTATTACTAATATTATTTTTTGTTTTTATTCCAGTATTACTAAATGAGAACCCCTATGTAGGGTATAGGCTTCCTCCATCTAGAAGTACTCTTCGAATGAATATACTTACGAAGCTTTTGATACAAATTTTGCTTTTTTTAAGCTGTTCTCGTCTATACCGTATTTTATTCTTCTCATTTCTGGTAATTCAACGGTATTGTATTTAATATTTAGAAGTGCGTTCGAAAGTTTATGTTTTGCAGGGCTTGCCAGTGTACTCACGTTACAAGTGCCAATGTAGAGTTTGATTTTTATTTCTTGTGATGGAGGGTTGCAGTCAAGAGAAGAAACAGTTCGTTTCTTCTCCCCCACGGTGACCAGCCGTGTTGGGTGTTAGATTGGTAAGAGGGGCTTCTATTAGTTGCTAGGAGCTGGATGTAGGTGTATTGGCTATTTTAGAATGCTCGGAAATGTTTGTTTTCCTCATGAAGGCTGTGATTTTATTTTTTTCAGGTTTTGGTTTTCGGAGTTTGTGCTATTTTGCGGAGGAGAAATCTCTAGATTACGTTTTCTATATTCTTGTTTGCTAATATGTGACTTGTTGGGTTTGTGTTCATTTAAAATTATTATTTTGTCGTACTTGATCTTTTTTGCTTTCTGCTTTGCATTTCACTAATTTGGTTTTTAATTGTTTTCTTTTCTCTAAAACTTTTTGTTGGTAATCCTCTTTATAATATATAGTGCTGTTTTTAATATTTGAAGGCACTGAAGCCTCAGCAGTGGGAGTATTCATAGTGGGGCGTGAGGTTATAGGCCAAAGAAGTTAATTGAACACCTTATTTTACAATCACTAAGTATAATTGTACTTTGTTTAAACAAATCACTTAATTATAGTTCACACTTGAATCACAATTTAAGATAACCTAGCCACGTTTCACCGAGCACGTAGTTGAGCGCGTATCCGAATCTACCGACGTGTTTGCGCACGAGCAGTTACCGGACGACTGACTTTGTTCTTCCAAAAGTCACCCACAGCCACCTCTCTAGCGCTCGGTGCTACGTTTTTGGTACTAATACTAAGTAGATGGCGCTCCGGGTGCGCCGTCAAGCAAATAAACGATTCGATTTGACAAAGCAATACCAACGATCTGTTGTGTCAGGATTGTGTTCAACATCATCATTAGTGGAACTATCAACGTATGGCACATCTTCGTTATCTGATTCAGTTTCGCTATCATATTTCTTGTTTTTACCTTCTTTTTTGGTTCTCTTTGGTTTGGTTTTCTTATCATTTTGTTTCGCATCTTGTTTGGCTTTCACATTCTTTTTTTGCCTAAGTTTCCTTGAGTCTTCCTAGTTTTTTTAATAAAATAGTTTGCATCATTTTCTGTATCACTTTGCTCAAAAACTCTTTTTGTAATACTGCCTATTCTTTGTCTTCTTATCACATCAATAGCTTGAATCGTCTTACCCTTATTTTTTGATTTCGTATCATTACCACAATTGTTATTATGAGGGTCGGGTATCTCTTGAATTTGAGTTTCAGTTAGACTCTCACTATTGCAATTTTCTTTATCAGGTGTCATTGTCAATATTTTGGTCTTACCAGGTAGACGTCCTCGCCGAGTAATCTTTCTGGGAGCTGCCTTCGGATATGGTCTCTCGTTTTATGGAGTGATCAATACTTTAAAATCTTTTAAAGTGGACTTGATCGGTGACGCTGTGAATAGGTCCAGGGTATAGTAGGTCCAGTAGAAGGTGACTGTAAAATGATATTGCCATGTTTGTTTTCAGTCAATGGGTCAGCTTTAATTAAATGAATTGGAAGATATTTCTTTTTGTGATGGCAAAGACAAAGTCCGTTTACACGTTTGAGGTTCTGGAAAAATTATGAATATTTCCTCTTTTTTTTGAGTATAGATTTGGCTCCGAACTAGCACGACTTAATTCAGCACGTGTTACGGTTACGTTTATGACTTTGAAGTATTTGGGCTTCCGTAAGCATTATCTTGAACATTTTGGAGAGATTCGTTTTCGATTCCGAGAATACTAGCTAGATAACTCATTAATAGAACCGTGGTTAAAATTACCCATATTATTTTCAAATTTTTGTGGAAAATCAATCGGAAATGTAGCATTCTGTGCGGGCTGAGACGATACCTCAAGTTCAGTGGCAACTTCAATTTGACTTTCTAAAAGTATTTCTTCATTTGTTGATGCTTGTTCTTGAGGTAAATCTCTGTGTGTGACAGCAGAACACAAAAAGTCTTCCTCACTAAAAATTTGGGGGTTAAACGGATGAATGCCGGTTTTTTGGAATGCGCTTAACATGTTACTTTGGGTGAATGCGTGAGACATAATTGTCCTATTAAAGCCTGGGATATTTTAGATAGTGATAGTCTTGCCTGGGTGGGATAACATCCAATTGTTCATAGCTGTGTTGTATCGAGATTTTAATGAGGAATAAACAGAAACTTCAAGGTAATTCCATTATTCTTGGCAAAAGTAATTGCCTCAATACTTACATGACTCTCGTGGTTATCTAGTAATAAGAGTACGCGATTAGTTTTGGAGGCACGAGAGTATTTCGTAAAATATTCGAGGTATTTCACGAAACTTTTCGTCGTCATCCAACCGCTCGGATATCCGCTTCCGTTTGACCCTTCTGGTCCTTCAGATACGAAATGGTCTTAATATCTAACCCTTGGAAATATAAAGAAAGGAGGCACCACATTTCCAATTGCATTAATGGCAAAACAAAGAGTTACAGTAGTTCCTCTTTCCGCAGATGTGACTTGGCCGACCTGTTTAGCTTTTTTATTGGTTATCACTTTTGGACAGTTTTGTACGTCGTGCACCCAGTTTCGTCACAATTATAAATATTGTGAGCCTCAAACTTGTATTTCTCGAGAACTGTTTTTAAATCTTTGACGTTCTTTCTGTTGAAACTGGTTGCACGAGATAGACTGGTGGCTTCGGGTGTCCTTAGGCTTAATTCGGGATTTCTACAAAGGAAACCCCGAAACCACTAAGCATGTCTCCCGCATCCTCCATGGTGCAACTCTCCCGCTCACACTTATTTCACATTTAAGTTATGGATCAGAAAAATCTCCATTCGTAGAGAAAAAATACTTAGCACACCTCAAACTATATTTGTTTGGTAATATAACAATAGAAACACAATATACGTACCTCAATAAACAAGACAGCATACACAAAACTACTCACTTTTAAAAAATTCACTCCAGAGTAACAAAAACACGTATTACATTGTCACTGCCAAACAAAACTACCACGATGCAAAATGGCGGCGTACTTGTGATTGGCCTTTTGCCGGTGACCATTGAATGTATTGACGTTTAGATCGCACTAAATTTAAATACAATTTTGAAAGATGGTTTAACTCTCCTACCTGGGCAAGTCTCCCGGATTCCCCTACTCTAGTTCTATTGCTAAAGTTTGGTTTCCTCTGCATAATATTTTGCAAGTTGTCAAAAAAAATTCCGACGTTGTGTCGATTAAAAAATGTGTCTCTGCTTTTTTTTTTTTATCGACTACAAGTTGGCCCTTGACTGCTCAGCAGCAGCAATCATGCCATTTCTTTGGAACTGACACATCATTCTTGCATGTCATCTGATAAGCAAGTTGACGGACGTCGATAGGATGTAGCCTTATGTATATACAGATAATTATAATTAGGAACAACAGAAGTGGTGTAAAAATAAAAATATTGAAGTACCTAAGAGTAAGTAAATTGGCACCTGTGTCCGATGCACATAAGTCATCGTCACCGTCATCTGTGAGAAAACAAAACGTTAGGGGAAAAATTCACATTCTAGACTTTGTCATCACAGAACCGTTGACCGCCATACGACCAACATCCATGTCAGACAGTAGACCGCCAGACTCGGGCACCGGTCACTGAGTCAGTAGATAAGGTAAAATCAGCTGTACACTGCCAGATTTGGGCACCGGTCACTGACTCGGTAGATAAGGTAAAATCAGCTGTAGACCCCCAGACTCCGGCACCGGTCACTGACTCAATAGATAAGGTAAAACCAGCTGTAGACCGGTCATTAAATCAGTAAAATCAGCTACAGGCCGCCAGACTCGGGCACCGCTCATATATCAACACGGTTGAATCCTCCCTGAAGAGTACGGCGATACAAGTAGCGGCACGAAACTCTAGCGCTGACCGTTATTGCGCAGAAGTAAAAATTTAGGTATCATGGGGGAGCTTGAGGAATGAAGGGCGGGCGTGCGTAGCGGCGATTGGCTCCCCAGTCACATTCCGTCCCCCGCACCGAAACGACGCACCGCGGACTTCCAGTGTACAGTCTCGCTCTGAGTTGCATTGTTATTATTGTTAATTTTCAGTTGGTTTGTTAAATATAATTATATATTTTGTTGTTTTTTTAAGTTTGTTTATGAATTTAAAGGGAATAATATAACTAGGAGAAATACCGTTTTGCGACGTCAGGCGTGTTACCATTGCCTAATTCAGATTAGACTGGTCTTATATCTAAAATAAAAATTGACAATATAATAATGTTTTATTTTTTTACTCCCCGTAAGCTTTTCAAAATTTATTTATTCATTCATAGTAACTATCTATACTATATAATTATGTCTTAAGTAATACGAAATCTTTGGAAATTAGAACTATAAACTATAACATATATAAGCACAAACACGCACGCAACGTACACACACACACAGATTAAAACGATGTTGTAACATGATTTGGCTATTAATTAGGTAATTAAAGTAAATATTGTATTGCGTACGCGACGGTACCGATGCGCAGCCATCCCTTCTACGTTACGTTCAGCGCTAGACTTACATGCCGCTAGTTATACCATGATTCGTTTAGTCATAGAGGAAGAGAAATGTCATTTGTTAGGTAGTCAGTACGTTTGTTCATATAGTAGTAAGGCCTTTTAATTGAAGGGGGGAGAATTTTAGCGGTCTATGCCTTATAACGATACCTTTCCGAAACCCAAATTGGGAGGAGGGCAGAATATTTCTATTTTCCACTATCCATTCCGGACGATTTTTAAATAAGGGTTCTGCTACCTTTACTAAAGTAGATGACAAAGCTATAGGTCTATAAGAATTTTAATTTAGAGGGTCTTTACCGGGTTTAAGTACAGGGATAACTATTTGGGATTTCCAGGAATGAGCCTGATTCAAAACAATTATTAATAATATTAAGGAAATAAGATTTAGCTTTGTCATTTAGGTTGGTTAGAAAGGAGTAAGGTATGCCATCTTCCTCTGGAGTACAGTCTTTTAAACCATTAAGAGCAATTTGAAGCTCAGAAAAAGAAAAGGGGGCATCCATATCATCAGAGTTTTGAGCTGGCGTGGGAGTCAAAAGTAAGTCCTCATAGGGAGCAGATGGTGGAGCCAGTTTGTTTGCAAAATTGTCAAGCCAATTAGAAGGATTGGAAGTAGTAAGTTCAGTATGGTTAAAGGACCGGCGGAATTTTTTAATATTTGACAAGACTATATAGGACGAGACCGAGGACTAAGGGATTCACAGAATCTCATCCAGCCGATTTTTTTCTTTTTCATGTAACCGTTTTGGCTTTAGCGTCAAGTTTTTGGTATTGTAAGAAATTCTCTAAGAGACATACAAGATGTGTATGTCTTCTCTGCTGAAGTTATTTTATCAAATAAATCATTGCATTCATCATCCCGCCAGGGGGGAGAGAGCAAGTGATTTTTAGGGGAACATTTCTTGGGAATATGGGAGTCACCCGAAGATTTGAGAGAATTTAGAAATGGATTGTAACAAATCAAAGTATTTCCATGACCTTCGAGATCTGGCAGGGAGTCTACCATGCGGTCAACAGATTGAGCATAAGCAGCCCAATCAGCTTTTTTAAGTATGTATTTCAAAAGAGGGTCAAAGATTTGGATGGGCACGGGTCTATTGTTCAAAGAGATGATAATAAGAAAGTGATCACTGCCATAGGTGGATGGGATGATTACCTCTGCGTCCTGACCTAACGATAGCTCGGCAACCCGAAGGGTATATCCCAATCAGAACCCAAAATCAGCGGTGGACCTTACCCTGTGCTCTGTAAACCTGGCATCACAAATGTTTTTTTCGCACTCGATTTTATTTCGATATTTTTTGATAGGTATTTGTTCCAATTCCCAAAATTTTTGGAAATCAAAACTTAATTCATTAATTGCAACTGCGGTATTAGAATTACTTAGATGTTGTTCATAAATATTGCAATTACCCATTAATATGTAACCAAAGGTAGTAAGTAACGCGGCGGGCCCATTAGCTTTAGGTACAATTTTCTTACCTATATATATGAGCGGAAAAAGTTCAGCACCCAATATCATGTCGATATTCCCTGGAATCTACCAAATAGGGTCTGCGAGTGGTATATCTTTAATATATTTGAAACTAGAACCATCAATATATTGTGAGGGTAGATTGTCCGTAAGAGAATCTAAAACGAGGTCCTTTATGTTATATTTATTGTTGGAATAAATTCGTGACTGAATATCTAACATTACGTAGCCATTAATAGGTCGCGAATTCATTCCGACTCCCTTTACAAAAGAATTAACTATCGGATGTATCGGTAAGTTTAATAACTTGCAACATTTTAAACTCATGATATTATTTTGTGAGCCTATGTCTAATAAACATCTAATATCGACTTTATCGCTTCTCTTATAAGGCTAAAGGCGGAATTACATTACTGTATTGTGGTCTGTTGTGATGTGCTCTGGCGTGACAACGAGTGTGCATACTATTCTGTCGTGCGCGCTCTGACGATATTTCGGGCCAATATAACGGTGGCCTTCGGAGATTAAGCACGTTTCAGTCTACAATGTTTTGTAGACTGAAACGTGACTCGGAAAGTGACTTTGAAGAAAATCTTGCGTATCTGCTTATATTAAATCTATTTAAAAATAAAATAAAGAAGAGAAGATATTGGGTTCATCCTGTAAACGAACTGAGAGAGAGTCGAAGCGAATATCATTTACTAGTGAAAGAATTAGAAAGTGATGATGATAGATTTCATCAATATTTCAGGATGACCAAAATTCAGTTTGAGGAAATACATTCTATGGTTGAAAATGATATTAAAAAAATACATACCAAATTTCGTCGACCCATCGGAACAAAAGAAAGGCTTGCTGTATGTTTAAGGTAAGTTTTTATTCGTTATTAAAGCAATTGACAAAAAATGCTTGATAAATCATGTACCTTTGCTTTTTTAAATCATTTGATGCCTTCATCAAGTCATAAATGTCTTGTAAGTCAGGTTTGTTATTCGCTGATAGTGTTCGTTTCGATGCTGAGCTCCTTTGAGACCCATCACTAGAACTTGGAGTATGTGGAGGGTGCGATGCTGAGCTGCTTTGTGAGTCATTGCTGAAAAAGTCAGAAGGGCTATATGGAGTCGTGTCTAGAGGTGATTCTGGTGCTGTCGCTGTCAAATTAGTTTTGGTGTTCCTCGATTCCATGTGTGGACGTAAAAAATTCATTTGTTCTTCGTATTTCCATGCTACCACTAGTAATGCGGCTTGTCCACTTGTTTTATTTTTACGTCGTTTTATTGCGCTGGCATATGCTTTTCTTAATTTTGTCCAGTTGTCCTTGCATTTTTCAACTGAAACGAAAATAACAATATTTAACATTTGATAACAGATTTTTGGCTACTGGAAATTCTTTTCGTTCACTGGCATTCAATTATCGTATGGTATTTACTACGGTGAGAAGTATAGTTCAAGAAGTGTGTGAAGCGATATGGAAAAATATTACACCCATTGTAATGCCTCAACCTTCAGAAGACAAATGGAAAGATATTGCAAAACATTTTGAAACTTTTTGGCACTTTCCAAATTGCATTGGGGCATTAGATGGCAAACATGTGAACATAATTTGTCCAATAAATGCTGGATCAACTTTTTATTATAAACAAAAACATTCA
The DNA here is from genome assembly GCA_034621355.1 of Mycalesis mineus. Lineage (NCBI taxonomy): Eukaryota > Metazoa > Arthropoda > Insecta > Lepidoptera > Nymphalidae > Mycalesis > Mycalesis mineus. The sequence goes on along the minus strand of JAXAVZ010000012.1, from coordinate 1,207,299 downwards.
ATCGTACTGCTGGCTCTTGTTGACGCACAATACAGATTTATTACGATAGATGTAGGTGCCTACGGTCGAAACAGTGATGGTGGTATATACGATAAGTCATTGATGGGAAAAATGTTTCAACGACAACAACTTAATGTTCCACAAAATAAACCATTATACCAAAATTCAGAACCTATGCCGTATACAATTGTGGCTGATGCGGCGTTTCCCCTAAAAACTTACCTATTAAAACCCTACAGTAAAACAAAACTGGTGAACAATGAGCCCAATAAAGTATTTAATAATCGCTTATCACGTGTTGTTATTTTCGGTAGTTACGTTGTTTATTGTCTCTTTTGGTTGTATTACTTTCTGCAGAAAAGATAACTGTTTACTATAAACATAGGGCTTTGCTGTTTTGGCACCACTTCCTGAGCTTTTCTGACCTGTTATCTTTTTATATGATCGATTATAATTATCTCTTACATGAGTCCACCGTTGAATAATCATTTTAGCTGTAAAAGACAAATATGATAAGTAATACAGTACATATTATACATTTCTTTTTTCAGGTATTTAGCATCGGGGTGTTCCATGAAAGATTTACACTATTCATACAAAGTTGGAGTATCGACTATAAGTGGTATCATCTGGGATGTTTGCTGGACTCTGTGGCATGTCCTTCAGGGAGAATATCTTCAAACGCCTTCTACAGAAAGTGAATGGATGAAAATAGTGGAAGGTTTTGAAAGAAAGACTAATTTCCCTCATTGTTTAGGTGCAATTGACGGGAAACATATAAAAATCTTAAAGCCTCCTCATAGTGGATCCATGTACTTCAATTATAAAGATTTTTTTTCAATTGTGCTACTTGCGGTGGTTGATTCGGAATACAGATTTATATACGTAGACATAGGATCATACGGAAAAGATTGCGACTCATCCATTTTGAAAAATTCCATCTTATTAAAAAAAGTTAATGATGGTTCGCTGAATATACCCAAACCAATGCCATTATTAGAAGGTGGAGAAAGTACACCTTACGTATTTATTGGTGATGAGGGTTTTGCTCTACATAATAATTTACTTCGCTCTTTTGGAGGAACACATTTAAATTTACGTAAAAAAATCTTTAATTACCGCCTGAGCAGAGCAAGGAGGTACGTGGAGTGTGCTTTCGGTATCTTAGCGGGAAAATGGAGAATTCTACATAAGGCTATTGATGTTTCACCAAGTTTATTGACAGAAATCATAAAAGCATGCATTGTATTACACAATTACATTCGTGAACATGATGGACACAATTTTGAAGATGTGGCAAATCCTCCATTATTTGAAAATATTCAAAGTACGTCAGTTCGAAATGTTCAAGCAAACAGCGTAAGGTCCACTTTTAGTGACTATTTTTTATCAAACGAAGGATCAGTCCCATGGCAAAACGAATATATTTAGAACTAAGCAGAGTAAATTAAAATATGTTGTAACGCAATTTTTATTATTAATAATAAAATGTACATACCTAAGGCTTGTCTTGTTTTTTCTTCCAATGTCTCAAAATTAGGATCCATTATTAACATGATTCCCTTCCAAGCCGCTTGAGTTGCGACGCGATTTTTATAAAGTTCCAAAGTTTTATCCCATAAAACGGGATTTCGTTCCACTAAAGAAATCAATAGTTCGTTATCTATAGAAGATTCCTCAACCATTTTGAATAATAACACCCCAAATCAAACAATACGTGCCACCCGTACAAAAGACGCTCAGGTACTAAACGCTTCTTCGGTTGCTATTCGATAAAAAACGTATGACATCGTGTCGTGTGAAGGAGACAAAGCTATACCATATGCCACTGCGAACCGAATACGTCAAAGTTCATTCGATTTGCTTGACAAGTCCGTTGAGTATGCGTTTAAACGTATAAAGCGGTACACGTTTTTTTGCAGTACAATCGACGTGTGAATGGATCTATGTACGTTGTATAGTCACTATTTATACGTTAAGACGTACACTGCAAAAAAACGTGCAGGACAATGCCGTGTGAACGAAGCCTGAGCGCTCGCACTACAACAACTGAACGTGTCGCCAACGTGTAGACGCTACGGCCATCACTCTGCCACAATCCCGCCATAACCCTTTGATCTGCGTAGAAAAACCGACACCACACGGATCTTGCGCCAATGCGTGGGCCAACAGTCCAATACCTACCAAATAGATCACCAACCCCCGCTCTACACAATGGCCAACACGTTTTCGCCAAAATGTTGGCTAACGTGTAGAGCCGCCATTATGTCAATGGGATCCGTCTTTATCGCATTGTAAGCATCGATGTTTACGATAACGATGTATCGATATTTAATGAAGATTCCCCTGCCATTACATAAATATACAAAAAAAAAAATATTGAAACAATAATCAATATTATTGATTATTTATGGAGAGTAGAGGTAAGGAGAGTCATCTTATATGGGAGAAAAGTTGGAAAAGTGTCCAGTTGTATGCGTTAAATAACAGTTCAAAAATCCTCCACAATGGCGCTGGTGGATGCACAGGGTATGGTATGAATGTAGCAATCGTAGATGAATTGAAGTATGCCGAGTTAAAAAATTCAATGTCATTATCGACTAAAGTAGTTAATTATTGAGAACTTCAACAACTTACGTTGTACAAAATATTGTGGTAAATATAACCTTACAGAATTATAACCAATTTCAAAAAAAATGATTTCTAAAGTTTTATTTTGTATTTGGCGCTTCTTTTGAAAGTTACTTTGATGCAACTGTGGCGCCATCCTAATTTAATACATTTTGACGGACACTTTTTATATACACAGATTGTCCTCCTTACCTCTACTCTCCATATGATTATTGTTATTTATTAGTGTGTGGGTGATATTTTTGTTTACGCCACATGTTGAATAATTAAAATTTAAATATTGAATATATTCTCAGTTAGGTAGGAATAGTGTCCTGCGATTTACGTCCGGTGGTGATAAATATATCATTTCTTCTCTGAGTGATAATTTCAGGGCGTATTTTAGATTTCAAATAGAAAATTTTCGTTGTTGTTTGATTTTATACATATAAAATGGACGCCGCACCAGTTTTCGGCACATGCTGTTTATGCCTTGTGGAAGGCGGTGTCAAAAGTATGATAAAACCAAATTCAAAAAATGGAGATTCCTACACGGACATGTTATCAAAATGCTTTGCAGTGGATGTGAGTATCTATTTATACAATTACAAAAAGTACTAAGAAAGTACACCGCCAATCTCGCCAACTTTCGGCTCGAGTCGCGATCAAAGGTAAAACCCGGAACAGGTCGTGCCAATCTTTAAGTCGGCTCTGAGGCTCAAGCGTTATCTTATAGCACAAAATAGTTTTCAGTGACGGTGTCATACATAGTACCTCGTGTTGCAGCTTCGGAGGGGACATTAAGTTTGGTACGAGCCATACTTGCTTTTGGTGTCTTTCCCGGGCCGCGTTTTTGCCCCATAAAATTTATTTCTTCCCATCTCTCAGTCATATATCTTTCAGTCAGTGCCAGAAGGGGTAAATCTGGGACTTACTGTGGTTGCTATATAGCAACTGATATCTGAAACATTGCGTTTATATATACTAACGAAGTGAGAAAAGACCTGTCCCAAATAGTCATTTCAGTGGATTAAGTAATTTGAAGGCCTGTGTGGAGCAGATTCAGATTCCCCGCTGGACAGATAAGGTTTTTTTATTTGGTACAGGTCCGGCTGTTACCACCCTTCTGGCAAAGGTGTACTGCCAAAAGATTTAGCATTCTCATATAATGCATTGCAGAGACCTAAAGATGTGTGGTTTTCATCATTCAACACATGTTAGCCCGCTTCTGTGTTAGATTAGAACTTCACTTACTTCACAAATGTGAGATTGCAATCAAAAGCTAACTTGTAAAGATTCTTATGTTTAATACTTTGTTGTCTACAAAATGGCTATAAATCTTATTTTTATAGCCATAATAAATTTAAAAAGTATACAAGCTCCAATATGGAGCTTCAACACTTCTAGTAAGGCCAAGGTCTTTTAGCAGGTTATAGAGAGACTTCGCTGGTATACCTCTCACACCCACTTCTACCGCATATAAACTAACCACATAGGTCATAATATTTATTCACTTTGAATACATGGAGGGATATTTGTTTCCCACGGCACTGTAAGCTTAACAAGTACTTTGTTACTTAACAAGTGTTTGATTTGTTTGGAGAAAAGAAATATGTCCTTGCATCCTACCAATAAGTGCCTTGCAGTGCCCACTGCCTCACCACAGATATAGCAAGATTATTCTGAGGCTTTTCCCCATCTTACTAAGTTACTCTGATCTGGGAGAGTCAGTTAAAAGGCATTAAGATAAAATTTTAATAAGGCAGGAGACCTATCATACAGCAAGGTGCCCCACTTCAGACAGTACATTATTATACTGAAATTTGAAATAGAGATGTTTTTTAATCTTTGACAGTGCTCTGCCATCTGGTTCTAATTGCAGGAACCAATGTGCATGAACAAATGAACCAACCATACATAACTATAATAATTGTATGTATGTACCAACCTATGCACGGTATGCGCACTATAGAATAATATAAATAAAGCAACCGATGTTATGTGTAAGGGGAAATGAAATTTAATAGATTCTTAACATGTTTTCATGTACATAAAAAATACATTGAACCAAAATGCATTTCTGCTGACACATAACATGACATAAAATCAGTCATATTCTCAGTTCTATACATTTTATAGTAATATATTTTAACCCATAAATTTAATAAATGTAATGCATCGAAGTATCAATACATTTACTATTTACAGTACAAGAGAATAAAAAAACAGTATCATTAAAATTATTTTATTTTTCCTTTTTTTAAAATAATCATGACATTTTTTTGAATCGCATCTTGACAATCAAAATCGGTTCTAGTGCCATTTAATAATTTATTACAATCATGGCACCAGTTAAAAATAAAAAACCTTTAACTCAAATCAAATATGTGCTCGATAAGTGTAGCCTTATGCTCTTTACATCAAATAAAGGTCATTTATATAATTAGTACGGTTTTAATATATAGCCTAATATTTGTTTGCAGAAAAACATTCCATTAGTTGTTTGGAAGGGTATGTCAGCCATCTAGCATTTTTATTGTACTCTCTTATAACAATGCTTTCTGTATGTGTTTTGGAATATAAATCACTTCTACAAGTTACACATGATTAAAAATTTTACTAGATTTACAGAGAATATAACCAGTTACATAATTTAAGGCAGCATTAATCCTTACATCATTTTTTTTAAGGTCTAAATTTATAATATTTGTGTTTATGTGATCATAGTTGTTGCATGAGCTTAAAAATTTCGCAAGAATCTGGTTCACAATTTGACCCAGGTGAATAAGTACTGGTAATATTATTAATTAACAGCGAAGCAAATGCTTGCTCAAAAGCTGTGCAGGATGGTTTTGTATTTTGCTCTCCGTGACTCCTGATAGAACTGAAAAAATTTTCATCAAAATTTGATCTTGGTTAAAGTGCCTGAGCCATATTGATTTTATATTAAATTGATATATTAATTTATCTTTTAAATATTGGATATTATTACTAGTTTTAATCCAATTCATAATGGATGGTGGTGTACATGCCCTTCCAGAAACTGTTATGAATTTCATAGAAGCTAAAATACTTTTTCATGACTCAAAGTTGGTGTCAATTGGAGAAGTAATTCTTTGCCACTTCTTTTTTGACTATTATTGTAGCTTCCATTCATAGAATCAAATAATTGATCAAAAAATAGTAATAAATCGGCTGATTCTGTATATTCTCTTGAAGAATACCCTTTTCTGAAAAATGAAAGCATTTTATTAGCTACATACAAATTAATTTATACTAAACTAGAGATTACTGGTTATTACTGGTTAGGATAACCGGTAATCTCTAGTATAATACGGTTATACATAATTTGATACATTGAAAAATTGTGTTATCTTTAATAGGCATGAAACTGTCAAAATGATATTGGGACATATTTAGTAAATTTTTTGTATAAGTGGGTTTACATTTGGTTAACGAACGAACCTCCTAATGATAGATAAAATGGGACAGTAAAATTAACTGTTCGGTAGTATATTGGGACATCAAAAACGTTAAACAGATTTTTCTGTCATTAGTAAAGCAAAAATGGCGATAGACAGGTTAATAGTAATGGAATTTGATGAAACCCTTCAACAGACAAAACATGTAGGCAATGTGGGAAGCCGAGGCGGGCAGCTAGTGTTATATAAAATATCAATAGGCCACATTTAGATCATAGAATAATTTCATAATTTATCTAAAATTATTTGACATTTTGATTTTGTATCAAGTAATTAATGTTTTTGTACTACATTAGTCCATAATTTTATATGGTCCCAATAGCACATCAAACGAGACCACTGTAATAATTCTTAACATTTAATAGAAATAAAACATATACTCACCAGCCAGGTACCCTATGTTTGATGCTACTTTTTGACTGAATATTTGTGTGGCATACTTCAGTTTTTGTTTATTTATTTTTTCTGGGTTTACATGAGCTTCAGATAAAGTTGATATTAATCTTATTCCCATGTATGCTGGGTTTTCTTCATAAAATAACTTTAGATTATTCTCCCATTTTGCAACTTTTATTTGTCCATTCATTTTGTACCTTAAATTTTTATTTAATAAATTATTTCTTATACCTTTAATTAAATGAGGTACGTCGTAAAACGGTATAACTTCTTGTGAATTCACTATGAAAATGTCATGTCGAAATTTTTTTTTCATTATTGTATGGTCTTTTCGTGTTTCTTCAATTAAGTGATTAATGGCGCTAACATTCGAAGCACCTTGATCGCATACTGTTGCCAAGACTTTCAAGCCAATTTTTTGTAATTGTGAAATGATTTCTCTAATTTTTTCTACTAGTTCATCCTTTTTTGGGCTTCCATAACAAAATGTGTAACTTACAGGTTGTAGTTTCTCAGTACACCTCTTATCATAAATAGTGCATGATCTGCTATCACAGGTAAAACTTGTTTCCCATTTTCTACAAATCCGGTAATTTTATCTTTTCGTTTGTTATATTCAAAGTGAGCACTTGAGGCAATTTCGTCAAAAAGCAAAACACACTGTTTTTCATCACATTTCATATTCCGTGTCATTTTTTCAAGCATTTGAAATACATTTTCATTTATGCCTGGTTTTATAGTTGCCCTTGCAATTAAACGGCTTAGTGTTATATATGACGGTAAAACAAATACTTTGCTTAACCAGGCCTTTGGGCCTTGTTTATACAGGCTCTACAGGGTAAATCTTCTACCCGTTTTGAGTGTTTTAATTTCAAGCACAATATTATAAGCACATAGGCATTGTCTTTGTCATTTTCAGGGTCAACAGGCTCTTCATAATCGTCTTCATCTTCGTAATCGTTTTCGCCAAGAAAGTCGCAAGGTTAAGTAGAACTTTCTCTTAGTAGCGATAGTGAAACATCTGTTCACTATCGCTACCAATTGTTTCAATTTCTTTCGTTTTCATTCTTTTTGGTTCATTTAATTCTTTTTCTAATCTCTTCATCTCTTTAATTTTTTCCAAATCTTCGATTCTAGTCTTTTCAGGCGTGTCTGTATAAATTCTTGATTTTCCAAGTGGTCGACGTTTTTTTGTTTGTGTGTGTTTTTGAACTTTCGGGAAAGGTCTTATCATTTCTGGCGTCTTCAACACTTTGGAAGTAGATGTTGCAGGGTTATCAAAATCTATCACTGTTGATGTAAAATGTTGTGAAAGTAAGGAAGGCGAAACATCTCTTGACAAAGTCGATGGTGTTCGAGTATGAAGATCACCAAGTTCAGCACTAACTGTAGCAAGCTCATCTCCTGCTATTGCAAACTCCTCACCATCAGTGATTTCATTGGTAGTTGTTATAGGATTTGAATGTTACACTTGAACCGACGCAATTTCATCATCATTGAAAATCAACTTATTAAAAGGCCATATTCCGGTTTTCTCATAAGCACTGGTGATATTTCTGCCATTGAACGACCTTAAATAAGGTATATTTTCACGGGTTGGAAACGTGCCAGTCATTAAATGCTATTTTTAATTTTGATTTTAATGGACCAAATAATCCAACATCTAGCGGTTGTACGCGATGAGTCGTGAGAGGAGGAAAGGAAAGGCACACAATCCCGTTGTCATGGCAGAAATTGAATCGTGACTTTCATGATTGTCACATAAAAGCAATATTGGATTTTCTTTCGAACATAAAGTGTGTTTCGAGATGTGCTTTAGAACTTCAACAAAAATATTAGTATTTATCCAACCACTTCTCGTAGCTACACCTAAGGAGCCTTCTGGAGTACCTTCTAAGAAGTGGTCTTTATAGTGCACTCCAGAGAAAATGAATAAGGGCGGTATAGTATTTCCACTGGCTAAAACAATGCCACCAAATGTGACCAGCCTTTCGGCAGAAACTATTTGACCTACCTGTTTTTGAGTCTTGTCAGCAAATATTTTTGGTGTACTCAAAACAGTTGAAATACCAGACTCGTCGTAGTTAAAAATACGTTCGGCAGTAAAATTATGTTTGCGGTATATACTTTCCAGGTTCTGGAAGAAATCAATTTCTGCCGTTTTGTTGAAACCGAATGATCTAGCAGCGCTAGTATTTTCAGGTTTACGTAAACTTAAATTTTTATGACGTTTTCGGAAACTTGCTAACCAGTCTGCTCCCGCCATCTCATTATTATTCCAACTTGCATGATATTTTATATTATTAGCCTTTGCGAATTCATACGCAAGTTTTCGAATTTGGATACATGTAAGGCCAAAGTTCATTTTGGAACACGCTAAGATATATTTATTCAAATGATCTTCAGTTTTTGTAAAAATTTGCTGTGAAGAATATTTGGATTCGAATACATGATTTCGATCGGTATCAAGATCTTGAAATTTGCGTAATTTTTTGATACGGCTATTTAATGTTTGTGCATTAACTCCATATCTGGCTGCTGATTTCCGTAAAGGGAGTTTGTTTTCCAAAATTTCATCGATAGCTTTTAACATTGCCTGTTCGTCAACCTCTCTACTCCTAGTTGACTTTTTCTTGTAATTTCTGACCATATTTTTTCTGTAAAATAGATTTATAATATCAGTTGAATACAGTCAAGCTCAAGTCAGATACCCTTATCGTAACATAGAAGCGATCCATGAATGAACGAACTTCAATTCTAACAAACTATAATAACGGGGTACATTCATACAGTATGAACACAAGAAAATGAAATAAAAACATTCCTATAAAAAACTAGCATTATATATCATTATTCACATATCAATATACAAACTTATCTTTTAAATAAAATACTATTGAATAACCCAGAAAACAGCTTTCATCGATTAAAATATGTTCAAAGTGAGGTTAAAAAATTACTTACACGTGGCCAAATCACTTTCCGTGTCACCTCGTCGCGCGTTTCGCACCGACTTGTAACAAACTCCGTGAACCAACACACACATAAATAAGTTACGTACACACGCATAAGTAGTTAAATTTCTGCGCGCCTAAAAACAGATAATATCTCTAGTGTATGAAGGTGCCCCACTCCCCCCTAGTAGATTGATTTAATTATTCAATGGTCATTATTATTCACTACATTCTATACTTAAGCCACACTCATGTGGAACGTTCTACAATAAAAAATTAGAAATGAAGGTATTCCAAATCGGGTCAATAGGTGCGGCTTGAAAGCGTAACAAACATCCATCAATCTCCAAATTTATGACATTAGTAAGTATATGTCGACGCGTAAATGTCTAGCAGTGACCCTCGTTTTCACCCGCTTATATATTGAGAGCTTGTGATGGCCAGACCTTCCTCATTTTATAAAAGCTGAATGTTCATCAGTTCATGTTACTACCACAGCTTAGTACGGTTGGAAAAATTTAGACAGCATGAAACTTTTAAAAATATATGCTTTATCCATGGTTGAGGTATACATGGTAAGGCTGGATGTTGTATTGTGGCAGATCAACTGTACTGCTTTTTCAAGGTGTCTCAAAAGGCCACACTGGCTGTGCTTAGAGGTATGTTCTTGCCAACACTGATAGCATATTATATCTTATATATAAAATTTTCGTGTCATAATGCTAGTTACCATACTCCTCCGGAACGGTTTGACCGATTTTTATGAAATTTTATATGCATATTCAGTAGAATTGGTAAGGATAAGGGTTGTCCACAGCTGACAATTATTTTTAATTTTTTGGTCAATTTTTTATTCTGTTGTTAATGTCGACGCAAGCACCGCTATTGTTCTTAATTTGTATAGCCTTTCTAATAATTAATTAATTTCTAATAAGTAATTCTACCACAGACAAGGTAGCATCTTATTTTTTTAGGCACTCCTAATTCGGCCTCTCCTGATATTGGGTCGCCCCCGACCCTGACATCACGTGGTCCAAGACCTGTCCACTAGTCACTAACAACGGCATCGTTAGCCTCTGCATAGAGGCTTGTAGATCTCGAAGTGTGACACCTGCACTGAGTGCACTCAAGGGGATTCAATGCACATTGTCATCATCACCGTTATCTGTGGGAGAACAAAACGTTAAACGTCAAATTCACATTCTAGTCGTTGTCATCATACAACTCTAATCGATCTCAACAGCTTTTTCTATTAACTTATACATCAGACAGCTAAGTCATCCTAAATAAAATTTTACAGGCTTTATCGCAGAGTTGTCTTAAAATAATAAAAACAGAACTTGATACGGGCTAGTAGAGGTCCATAGAGCCTAATAGAGACTAATAGAACATAATAGAGATCACTAGAGCCTGATTGAGACTAATAGAGTCGGAGTCAATATATTAGAACCCAATAGAGCTAGGGAGAGTTCATCATAAGAGCATAGAGCTTGGTAGAGACCACTAGAGCCTGATAGAGATCAATAGAGTCCGAGTCATTCTAGTAGAGCCCAATCTTCCTAACAGAGAGCTCAATAACAATAAACAGTAAGTAAGCAATAAAGTAAATAAGGATGAAGTAGTTAACCAAGCCACCACAGGCATGAAGACCACGTTGGCACGCGCGCGCAGTGCATGCGGTTACAGGCGTACGGTACGCGCCGTCCCAGGTGTGCAGTACACGCCGATATGCGCGCAGTACACGGTGACAGAGACGCGCGATGCACACGCAGGAGCGCCGGTAGCGCACTCGCAGAAGAGCCTGTGGCGCCGAGCCGGAGCGCACGCAGGTCATGTGCTCGCAGGAGCACAGCTCTCACCGTCGCCCATTGCCACATGCGCTCAGAGCACACATACATAGCCGCGCGGCAGGCTGCATTACATCGCTTGTCAGTGTAATGTGAATTAACCTGTGAATAAATCAGACAGAAGGTGTCTCCCCTGTCTGAGATTGATTTAAGCATCTCTTTTGTTAGAATAAAACTTGCCTTTTTGTATTTATTACTCGATAACCTTTGACATTAACAGCAAAACCTACTAAAATTTGCCTACTTAATTTTTTGGTTTTGTTGGTTTTCAGCCATCGCATTGTATTCTTTAAAATACTTAAATGATTCACTTTTAGCTTTTAAAAAATAAACAGACACCATACGGGTATAATCAACAAAAATTAGGAAATAACTTGCTCTGCCGACAGACATGGTCTCCATAGGTCCACAAACATCAGCGTGCTCTGTATCTAGGGGTACACTACTCCTTGATCCTGCATTACCAAATGGTAAGTGAGATTGTTTTCCTTCACAACACACTGAGCAGGTATTCATGTTGATTTCCATCTTGTCTGTGTATGAAATTCTTGTGACAGCACCATCTTTCATTTCATCATTTATATTTAAATGACCCAATCTTCTATCCAGAGTCATCACGAATCGTCTCGCTCGTAGGTTTGATGACTTCCAGCCTCCCGAACAAGCCGGTTTCCGACAAGGCTTTAGTACCATAGACCACATCCATACGCTGCGGCAGGTTATACAAAAGACCGAAGAGTGTAACCGGCCACTTTGCTTGGCGTTTGTGGACTATGAGAAAGCCTTTGATTCGGTGGAAACCTGGGCTGTGTTAAGGTCATTGCAGAGGTGCCGAATCGACTACCGGTACATCCAAGCGTTGCAGTGCCTGTACGAAAACGCCACCATGTCAGTCCGTATACAGGATGAGACTACGAGGCCAATCCAATTGCAGCGAGGAGTGCGACAGGGAGATGTTATCTCCCCGAAGCTATTTACCGCCGCATTGGAAGACGTCTTTAAGCTCTTGGACTGGAACGGACTTGGCATCAACATCAATGGCGAGTACCTCACTCAACTGCGGTTTGCCGACGATGTAGTGATAATGGCAGAATCTATAGATGACCTTAATAATATGCTCAATGACCTCAGCAGAGTTTCTCAACAGGTGGGCCTTAAAATGAACATGAGCAAGACAAAGATCATGTGTAATGCTCATGTTTCGCTCCACCCAGTTATTGTTGAAAATTCTGCACTCGAAATTGTAGACGAGTATATATACCTAGGGCATATGGTCCAGTTAGGTAGGTCCAATTTCGAGAAAGAGGTGAACCGCCGAATCCAACTAGGTTGGGCAGCGTTCGGGAAACTGCGTGACATCTTTTCGTCCAAAATTCCTCAGTGCCTGAAGACGAAGGTCTTCGAACAGTGCGTGTTGCCAGTGATGACATACGGATCCGAGACTTGGTCGCTAACTGCGGGCTTCATAAGAAGGCTCAGAGTCACTCAGCGGGCGATGGAAAGAGCAATGCTCGGAGTATCTCTGCGTGATCGAATCAGAAATGAGGAGATCCGCAGAAGAACCAAAATAACCGACATAGCTCAGCGAGTCGCAGAACTGAAGTGGCAATGGGCGGGGCACGTGGTTCGAACAGCTGATGGACGTTGGGGGCCGAAGGTGCTAGAATGGCGACCCCGCACCGGAAAGCGCAGTGTTGGTCGACCCCCCACCAGGTGGACTGATGACATCAAACGGGTCGCAGGGAGCCGCTGGGCACATGCGGCTCAGGATCGTTATGTTTGGAAGTCCCTAAAAAAGGCCTATGTCCAGCAGTGGACGTCTATTGGCTGATAATGATGATGATGATGAATCTTCTATGCCAAACTTGACTACTGACTGCTGAACTTGATGTAAATAAACTTTGTTTATGTTCTACTGCTAATTTGTAAACACCATCTTTTTCATTGGCTATGGCAACTAAATTATTGAGTTTATTGTAAATATAGCATATTTTTTCTTTGAATTCCACTTGCCATTTTTAATAAGTTGACTAACTGATATTAAGTTCGTAGTGAGGTTAGGTACACATAGAACATTTGTTAACATCACTTCGTATCTGCATTTTAGTGTGACAGTTATAATTTTGACGAAACACAACACTGGCATAATACTTTGGTTTGCTGTTATTATTTCTCTAGTAATTGGTGTAAAAGACGTATTCTGCACCAAGTTCGCATTTGTTGTCATATGAACGCTCGCACCACTATCTAAATAGTAGTCCTGTTTATTATATTTTTCACTTAGAAACACTGCCGAAAAAGCATTTGTCTTTTAAATGGCGGCTTTTTGCACTGAGATTTATAATGCCCGGGCGATTTGCACCGGTAGCATACAATATTACTTTTATCCAATTTTACGAAGTTCATTGAAGATGATTCCGCGTCGCCATGACGATTTGACATTTTGTTGACATTACTGAAAGTTACATTCTTTAGGTTTCGTTGACGGCCATATTGTTTTTTACTTTTGCTGTAGAATGCACTTCAGGCGACGCTACTCTCGTTGGCTATGTCGATTAACTTAGATTTGACTACATCCCCCGTAATGGCGATTCCCGAATGTTCGATTGCCATGATCATCGGAAAAAATTTCTCACGTAGCCCTGCTAACATTAAACAGCCAATCCATTCTTCGTTAACGGAAAACCCTGTACCGGACAATTTCTGCACAGTTTCCATTATTTTAGTTATATATTGCGTCATACAATCGCAATCATCCAATCTTATTGAGATTAAATTTCGCAATAATGTGATTCGCCTTGAAAATCCGGAGTCATCAAACATTGATTTTAGTTTATTCCATAAATCTTTCGTGCTTGAGGCGTCCTTAATATGGACATACAATGACGGATCAATCGTTAAAATTAACTTAGCTTTTGCTTTTGCATCATCTGCGGCTGCCGATGCTGATACTGGGTACTCTTGCTTCGTATAATTAGGATAAGCAGATTCTGCGCCGCAAACGCCCACTCGTGATAGTTCTCACGCCTCTTCAGCTTAGGGACGCTAGTTAGAAATGAACTCGAAGTAGCCATCTTTTTTAATCTTTCTTTAACGATACTATTTATTACTGCACTGATTCTATTATTACTTTTGGGCTTACTGGGCCCATAACCTGTTATAATAAAACTGCCGTTTTGTATTTATTACTGAAAAAACTTTAATTTAAACCAAGCACATGTTACTGCGAGTTACAAGAAGGACCGGAAGTAGAATGTAACAGATTAAATATACAGAATGAATATTTCAATACAGTTAAGGAAACAAACTATATGTTAACATAACTCGGAGGATTCCAACTACATAGTTTAGTTCTTTGATGTTACTTATTTCTAACATCTTTCACTATAAGTAAGTCTATCCCTGGACAGCAGCATCATTGTTGCATAACCTCAACACAAAATCTCACCAAAGCATGGACGGAGGCATCACTGACTCGCACGTCCCCTACACAAAATCTCATGACCAAAGCATGGACGGGGGCATCTCTGATTTGCACGTCCCTTACACAAAATCTCATGACCAAACCATGAAACGGAGGCATCTCTGATTCGCACGTTCCCTACACAAAATCTCATGACCAAACCATGAAACGGAGGCATCTCTGATTCGCACGTTCCCTACACAAAATCTCATGACCAAACCATGAAACGGAGGCATCTCTGATTCGCACGTTCCCTACACAAAATCTCATGACCAAACCATGAAACGGAAGCATCTCTGATTCGCACGTTCCCTACACAAAATCTCATGACCAAACCATGAAACGGAGGCATCTCTGATTCGCAGGTCCCCTGCACAAAATCTCATAATTGGGACAACCTTATGTCTCCTCTTCACCATCAGCGATGATCGCCAGTCGTACTATCATCCGTAATCGGCAAGGTAATCGTCGATCATCGTGTAAGCATACACACGATCGTCTGGTATCATTATGCACACGCAACTACAATCTTTGTTGTGTATCTCAAAAACCGATTTTTCCCGATCGTGAATGATCACAGACAATTTTAATCACATACAGTTGCATCAAAGTAACAACTTGCATTCCAACAATTTTAATTTTCCCATCTTGTGCATATAAAGAAAAGTTGATTGCCTCCGAGAATCTTTGTCATTAATAAAGTCATTAATTTTTTAGTAATCTTTACCTAGTACATGATTTTTAATTCTTCACACATGACAATGTGACCATTCTGTAATCTTTAAAAATGTCAGTTAGGGAATTGTCACTAGCAAACTATACAGCAATACTTCTTACCTGACAGATTTCAATTGCATTAATTAATTTTAAAAAGGGGTTATTTCAGATTTGTTTGGGGTATATGTACAGTAATTCAATATGTTTAGAGTGATAAACTAGACGTTAATTATACTTAATTCTTACGAAATAGTCCTATTCCAAATTGTAGAAATTATTTCTATAAAGACGTACAGGTAATACAATGGCGTAGTATATGATGGAACATTGACATTGACAACTGTCATTAATACCTGACATTTAGTTTACGAGCTTAGATGACAAAGATGCGTTCCGAAATAAAATGTTTTTCATCTTTATTTTTTCAGAAATAACTACTAGAAAATATTAATTATTAATAACCATTAATAAAACGAAATATTTTCTACTGGAATAACCAATTCTTGCAGTAGCAAGGCCTAAGGACTTGTGACAATTGGGTTACTTTAGGCCATAGTGGGGGGGAAGAGAGCTGAAATGCCTTACTGATAAATCGGTCACAGGTACTGTCGTCTGACATGTAAGGGGGATCAACACATTCAACTTGTGGAGCATTTGTGGGGGATGACTTCATTACCCCTAGTACAATTCTAAGGTACTTGTATTGGACTCTGTTCAGTCTTTCTGAAATGGTTTTATTTAAATGTTCTAAAACAAATGAACAGTAATCCATATGACTTCCAATTAGGCATTATACAGTAATTTTAACGTATAAGCATGAACACCCCACCATACTTCTGGTACAGCTAATAGAACATTAATGCCTTTTTCACATTTTTAATTATGTTTTCTATATGTGCATATCCCTTCAGTCTGAAGAAATAAGAGACTTAACAAATTGATTGTAGTAGATCAAAGAATCACCACAATGCAATGGAGGTTGTGCCGACGAAAGATGGCACTGCCTGCATACCCGTCACTCCTATCATCCCGCAAACAAAATAAACCCGGTACCCGAACATGGGAATCAGGCCTCAGCCATTTCTTCGAGATGGCAGCAATGACAGGATTATGCAGGTGTTTTAGTCTTGATTCTTTTACAGTTCCATTGCAGAACTTCTGTTGGGGACATTTTTAACAATATTGAACAGTTGGTTTATATGTTGGGCAACTTTGGGCGGTAGGGGAAACTCACTACATGGAGCAATAATACTTAGTAATAATTTCAGAATTATTACTAAGTATTATTGTTCCATCCAAAGCAGTTCAATTATTTTTCCTTGTAAATGGAGATTATCACTTTGGTTGGGCTTAAGGCCACAACGCCTGCGGACAGGTGGAAAACGTGCTGAAGCTTCTATATAAGGTATATTTTCCTCAGACATGGCAAGCTTGATATTTTGTTGCCGGAGGAACTCTGGGCATTTTTTGTCAGATGCAAAATGGGTACCGGAACAGTATAGGCAAGTTGCCTTATCCTGAGGAACCTCGCAGGAATCTCCTGTGTGTTGTTGTTGTGCACATTTATAACACCTAGGCTTAGATCTGTACTGTGCACGAATGAGGCCGAAACTGCACCAGCTAAGATACTGGATTGTTGGATATCTGTAGAGCTCAACTGGGAGGAAAGTATAGAATGAAAATAGTTTGCTAGGGGGGAACATTTAACCCCGGAAGGTTACGACGGCAGACTGTGTAGGAACCCATTTAACAACACCTTCATTGGATGTCTTTATGTTTAGCCTGCGGGTTTTTAACACTTGACCGCATCCGTTTGGTAGTATCAGCGATTCCACAAATTCATTTAATTGCCACTCGGTAGGGACACCTCTTTCCAGACTCATCCGAGTTATGTTATAAGTAGGTATCATAGTCTGATATTTGGCTATTTTTAACATAAGTTCGCAGCCAGAGCGGAATTTAATTCGACGCTTATTTTGTTGCGATCAATGTTTTTAACACCATCCTTAATGATGTCATTGAACTTATTTTTGTGTAAAAACTGTCTGAACTTCAGGGCCCCAATTGATATTCCCGCTGACGGGTCTGAGATTTCTCGAGACACATGAATTATAAATGGGCCTACGTCGTCCTTGTCGTATCCCTGGGGGCCTTCTAAGAAGAAAGGATGCGTATATATTGATTGTATTGAGGGTTGGGAGAGGTTAGGAGCGGTTTTTTTCGGAACATATAAATAGTGGGGACAGACAGGCAAACCGACAGCCAGACAGACAGACAACGAGACTTTAAAGCATTCCGCAGAAACATTATTTCGCATTAAGGGTTTATTCACGCAGATGTAACACCACCATATTTAATCAAGCCACGGACCGAAAGCAACGAGTCGTCGAGAGTTAAAGAATATTGAAACAATTCTGACTTACATCATTTTATTACTTTCATCATTAGTGTAATTGATATTGTATAAGAGTATTTTTAGTGATACGGAATTGTAAATTTATGCATAATGATTCAAGAAATTCGTTTGTGAGCTGTACTGCAATAAATGGTCAAAATTGTGATTATGACTCGGTGATTTCAATTTATTTAACCCTTTCTGAGATGTGTTACACACAGAATAATAATATATTAATAAAATATACTTGT
This sequence comes from Mycalesis mineus, assembly GCA_034621355.1. Classification (NCBI taxonomy): domain Eukaryota; kingdom Metazoa; phylum Arthropoda; class Insecta; order Lepidoptera; family Nymphalidae; genus Mycalesis; species Mycalesis mineus. Next base: position 1,189,184 of record JAXAVZ010000012.1, on the reverse strand, counting down.
ACGTTATCAATCGGTGGGCCAGTCCAACTCTCTTGATCGGTTATTGAAGCAACAATTTCTAAAGGAAGCCTTTCTCTCACTTATACGGCAGCGGTAGGAGGCTCCTCCCCTCCGTTCTAATTATAACCTCTAATTTATTTTATGTATAAACGAAAGAAAGAAAAAAATACGGCTGTCAATTGTTATTTTGAATTTATTGTTTCAGATGGCCGTATTGGAAATAAATGACAGAAACAAGCTAATATGCAACTTATGTATCAAGCAGTTACAGAGTTGCTTTGAGTTCAAAGAGCAGGTAGCAGTGTCATTGAAAACTCTAGAGGAAAATCTCAAAAAATTAAAAGGTAAAAATCCCCGGTTAAAATAATAGAAAGTTCAGTTACGCTACTTTGTATAAAGCAGTTATTAATAGTCTTCAAGTGAGAGCAAAATGTAATAATGGTACGATTATTAGAATTAGATCCACCACACAAAAAGACCCAAAAAAAATTCTGAGACCACTTAATTTTTAGTTAAAGGAAACGTGACAAACTACCGTCAGATTTCAAAGTTGCAAACCAGTATCCGAGAATAATCAAGTGTTGTCTCAAAAAGACTGACGCAAATTATTAACCAATCATGGTCAATAAGATCAAATTCAATCAGTGGACGATGGAGAAAGTTATGCCCTCATATAAGAAATTGACCGTCCGTATGAACTAAAATTAATATCCAGGTTTGGCTGCTGGCAAAGGCTACTTTCCGTCTGATGCTGCACTCAAAAGCTAACTTATAGTAAAAGAAAGAGACTTAGCTCCACAAGTTGTAAAACTAAGGTGCATAAAACACAGTACAAAGAACGGATTATTTAGGGACCCAAGCTGAGTTTACGGAGTCGCCGATTGCAGATGCCTTGCGACTGTGATATTTAAAAGTCTCAACGATAACCAATAGTAGAAAACCGCCGATTGATAATTAACTTTTATTAATTTATCGACTCTCACATCATAAAACTTCAATAACGATATTTAAAAAAATATCATAATGACATACATTAATGAATTAAAAAAAAACCAAGAAGTAAAAGAGGACAAGTAAAAAGAGTGTTTTATAAACTTTTAAGCTATTGCATAGCTTTTATCGCGGGCCTTGAGCGTGGAGACCGAATCCAGAAATTCCGTAACGAAAAAAACCTAACACCCCCTGAAATCAAAAACACAATTTCGGCACCGACGTCGTCGGGACCGTGGCCTAGTGGTAAACTAAAAAGTTTTACCGTTTAGTTTTTCCATCTATCGATAAATACCAGAACTTTTAATGACTTTTTGAAATATCACGCTTGTAAAAAAAATGACTTTAAAATATCACGCTTGAAAAAAAAATTGCGGAACTGACGGATTCCAACCCGCGTCTCTCTGGCATTCCGGGCACTTTGAGCGCCTTACCGCTAGGCCACGGTCCCGATGACGTCGGTAGGTAAACTTAAGTTGATAAAAAATGCTATGCAATAGCTTTACCGCGGCAGTCTCCGAGTGCCAGACGGTTTTTTTTTTCTTATTAAAATAAAGTGTCAGCTCTGTGTTCTTGGTTTTTCAAAGTTATCCCCATGTTATCATCAAGCGCGTGTCTATAAATGCAGATGTTACTCTATAATAACTTTTACGGCAAGTGCTTGCCTGAGTACATTTTTTTAATTTGATGCGCGCGACGGTAATTAATGAGTATAACTTAACAAGTTATAATTGTTTTCTGCGTAACAGGAAGAAAGAATATATGACAATGACAGTACTATAAAGTTATAAACTATAGATCCATAGACAAAAGTTGTCTATGTCGTTAAGGCTACCACATAGAGTATACCAATTATTTAAGGCATACATAGACATTTTAACAAACCCGAGATGATGGACGGACCAAATAAATGACGCGCTCGTCTCAAATTCCATTCGTTCAGCTGTAGAGATAAATAATAGAGAAAAATGGCGTGACAAAAGTCTTGTCGTTGGGCTGCTGCTATCCCCAAAGTTGAGGAAACGACTTATAAAGAACAGAAATCAATGCAATGCTATTATATAGTTTATTTATATTTACTGTGTTTTAAAACCCAAGATCATAACAATATGCTAATTTTTTAGGGATCGCCAAGGATGAGGTAATTGAAACTCTGGAAGACCAATCAGTAGTTGACGTGAGCGGATTGGTAACACCCGTATTAGCCGCTCCCTCTGAGGAAACAGCCCCTGTGGCTACTAGCTGTGGAGTTGATGTGATGTGCGTCATCAATGATCTGGCTATGTTGAAACCCGAGAGAATCTTCGGATGTACGAGTTGTTTGGATGAATTTTGGAATGAACATGAATACAATAACCATATGTGCATACGGCTGCGGGTAGGTAATAATAAAATCATTTATTTGCATCAAACGTGGGTTGCTTGCATCATTTTTAGTCATGTAAATAATTAAATGCGATCATGTTTTACCACATAGGCATCCAAAATATATCTAGTTTTAGCAACATCAGCAGAAGGGGTCAAAGGGCACAAGTAGCAAAAGAACATTAATCAAAATATCAACAAATTTTTTATTACAAAACTTCTTTAAATCAAATCAAAGTGAATTAATAGTTTACAGTTACTCTAATTAGGCCGAAACACTGCCTATGCTAGAACTGGAATTGATAATGTCCGCGATTTAATAAACCGTCCTTTATATAAGCCAAAAATCATAAAAAAAAGAATGTACTTCTTTTTTAAGCTATTGTATAGCTTTTATCGCGGGCCTTGAGCGTGGAGACCGAATACAGAAATTCCGTAACGAAAAAACCTAACACCCCCTGAGTATCAAAAACATAATGTCAAAAGCACTATTTCGGCAACGACGTCATCGGGGATCGTGGCTTAGCGGTAAGGCGCTCTAAGTGCCCAGATTACCAGAGAGACACGGGTTCAAATCCTGTCGGTTCCGAAATTTTTTTTTTCAAGCGTGATATTTCACAAAGTCATTTTTTTTTTAAAATTAATGACTTTTTGCAATATCACGCTTAAAAAAAAAAAGAATTGCGGAACCGACGGGATTCGAACTCGCGGCTCTCTGGCAATCCGGGCACTTAGAGCGCCTTACCGCTAGGCCACGGTCCCGATGACGTCGGTAGGTAAACATAAGTTGATAAAAAATGCTATGCAATAGCTTTACCGCGGCAGTCTCCGAGTGCCACACGTCTTTTTTTATGATTTTCGTCTATAGACTCTAGCCATTTGAAGCGCAGTGTTCAGTGTTGCTAACACTAGATTATAATCATTTCAATTAAGTATTGATTGATTGAAGAAAACAGAAAAAAAAAATTAAACAGAATACATATTTTTAATGCATTTCTACAATAAATTGAAAGGGATTGTAGAGAGTTACTCGAAAATAATATGGCATCATTCTAAATCCAATATGGCGGACCATCTACGATAGCGGAGTAATTATTTTAATGAATTTCTACAATATGGGTTCTCAATGAAAAGGATGGTTGAGATTATTACCTCGAAAAAAATGTGGCGCCATTCTAAATTCAATATGGTGAAATAGATATTTCGAGCTGAATTGTAACCGATTAACCACCTTGCAACTATTATGCGTTAAATAAGATGAACAGAATGAGAAACCCAGCGAGCGATAACTGAATAATTACAAATTCATTAAAAGCAAAAAACTTTTTTAAAAACAGCTTTTATTCAAATGCTCGTAAAAGACGAAAATAAATTCCCTAAAAGTGTTGACTATCAACTTATAAACTCATTAAAATATACAATTTATATGATCATAAATCTTGTCTGTCCGTGCAACTGTCAGTTGAATCAAGTCTCTGACTGGGGATCACTTAACCTTGTACAATCAAACCCCTCTAAGACGCAAGTCTGTGCTTTTTCCACAAAAAGACAGCGTTACGTCCTTCACTGCTCTTTCAGAGCACCCATATTTCGCCTGGTAAATCCATTGCAATCCTTGATGTCGACATCTCGAATGAAGTTCAATTTCGCGATCATTTGGAAGGGAAAGCCAACTTAGCTTCTAAAAAACTTGGGGTACTCAACCGAGCCCTGCGCTACTTTTAGCTTCAACATAGGTTCTTACTTTATAAAGCCCAAGTACGTCCGCACATGGAGTACTGCTACCTTCTTCCACTTGATCGCATTCAAAAGCGGACAGTTCACTTTGTTGACAAACCCAGTCTCAAGCTAGTTTGAGACCTTAGAACACTATAGAGACGTTAGCTCTCTATGTGTGTTCTATCGTGTTTATTATGGTGAGTGCTCTGAGGAGCTGTTCGAACTAATACCACCCTCTGTCTTCTCTCAACGAAACTTGCGGCATAGAAACCAGTTTCACTCACAACATCTGGATGGCTAGTTGTCTACAACCACCAGATTTTCTAGATCGTTTCTGCCGCGCACATGTAAACTCTGGAACCCACCCATTTAGGTGGTGGGTAATCACTTCATCACAATCACAAGGTGACCGGCATGCTCGTTTGTCCGCTTTGATTGCAATAAAATAAAGTGTCCACGAAGTTCCTGCTCAATACAGTAGCCGAGGATATTCAAGACCCACCTCCGTGGTTCTCATGTATGCGCGGATGACATCGCACTGGTAAATAGGGATAAACAGACTTTAGAACGTAAGACGGAAGAGATCGTTTTAAAACGGCGGTCTGAAGCTCAATGTGACGAAGACAGACCTTGCTGCAGTATAGATCCACGCAGTATATCGATCGCAGTACATCGCGGGAAACGCAAACGTGGAATCGTGTAGATACCTTGGATCTGTCCTTCACGGGTCGGGTAGTATTGACGACGATGTCAAAGCTCGTAGTATGGGCCAAATGGTGGAACTTAAAAGGAGTTTTATGCGACCCGCAGAGGTACGTCGGGAAACGCTATCTGAACATCGCAGCTTCTGATACTAAACTCCGAGGCCACCCCAAAAGTACTGGTATGAGCACTGACGACATGAGAGCCAAACTTAAAAAATCAGTGGAATAATGCTAGGAAGAAGAAGAGGAGAGGATTTTATTAAATTTAAAATTAATTTTTGAATTTATAAAAGTCGTGTATTATTTATTTGTAGTTAAATAATTTTGACAATTTTGTCTGAATGTAATAGGGTACAGACAACAATTTTGCTAATTATGTACCTATAGGGGTTCCAATTTTTTATTCGAATGTACGGAATCCAAGTAAAATTGTTTTTGTTTGCTAGGACGGGAGAGACGACGAGGCAGTAACGCACGAGCTTCGAGATGACATCAAGAACGGGTTTGGTGTTGACGACCTTACCAACAAGCTAGTATAATTTCTTTTTATATTTAATTATTAATTAGCCCTTGATTGCAATCACACCAAGCGATGATGCAATTCATTTTAATCGCTGACAATACTCGCAGCATAAATGTAGTTCTCCGTATTGTTGTCATGAAAATTAGTTGAGAAGTAAATTATAATTTAATTAGTATAAATATATAAATTAAAATAACTAAATGATTGCGCGCAGATTCGCCCGTTGTTCCGAAGACGTAAAAGTAACCTCGTTCAGAGCATTTTGTCAAAACTTTTACACTTGCCAGCTCTGGACAAGGTTTACAAAACGAAGCTACAATGCGCTTAGGATTCAATATAACAATGCCTTTCGCATTCTAATGAGACAGCCGCGATTCTGCAGCGCGAAATCTGTTTGCCTCGGCGGGTGTTCCTGACTCCTTCGCCATAATGAGAGCAAGGACGGGCTCTTTCTGGGATAGACTAAAACGCAGTACCAATACAATTTTGGAAAACATTAATAATTCACGAGTCCTTTCGTAATATATTGGTATACCTTGCACCAGAGCGGGAACAATAAGCACTTGTAGTTTAATTTAATTAATTAATTATTTATATAATTTAATTTCTTTTTGTTATTTTGTCACTTTTTGTTAAAACATCTTTTTGTAACGAATTTTGTAATGTATGGGATTATTGCCTGAAATAAAAAAATTTATTATTATTATTTATTATTAAATGAAGCATTTATATTTCACTGTTCAGCGCGTTTTGAAGTCGGTTTAATTTTTTATGGCATATGGTATACAATTTTTATTTTTAAAAGTCTATAATTTTATACAACAACAGAACATCAGGGAAAGTTTACTCAAAAGGTTGCAAAGAAGAAATATATTTTATTCGTCTAAACTTATATCAGAATTAGGAACATTTGAGTTGTCACTAAATTCATCATCTGAATCTATGACGAATATTATTAACAACTAGCGGTCTCCCGGTATTTCACCCGCGTAGTTTCTGGTCCCGTGGTAATATCTGGATACAAATTACCTTATGTCACCCCTTATGAGTCGAGCTATCATATACAAAAGGTGTTTTTATAATCCGACTGATGACTGATGTAGTTTCAGAGATAAGCCAGAACAAATAAACAGACAGACAGACAATAATTGAAAAAAAATGTTATTTTGGTGTATGTACGGTATGCATATATGCACAAACAGACACTGCAATTTTATTTATATGTATAGATGAATTATTTATGTTGTTAATATGGACGTCACGATCCCAATCAGACATAATATCCCTTTTTGTTTTATTCACGACCTTCGACCAGCCTTCAGGTTAATCTTTGTTGATGGCCTCTTGTAACAGTGCCTTTTGACGTAGGTATTGAAAAAAAAGTGCCAACATGTTTTTTGCATTAATTTTTGCGGCGTGACTGAAAATTAAATGGGGATATGGAAAAAAAGTATTTAAATTCAATCAATCAAATCATTCATTCAAATAATCAATTATTTCATAGGTAATGCTGCGTTCGCAACGCTGATGTTATAAATGCTGATTTTATAAAGCTGGGCCCAATAACATTATATCTAAGGACCGAGGTCAGACCTTTTGTCATCTCTTCTAGAGCATAGGTAGGAGTTGGTGCCTTTTGACGCCGGACTAAGGCAATAAGCTCCAACTTTAACATTTTTATATCTACTCCGTTTTCCAGTTCATCAACTCGCTGTTGCGGTTGGATTGGTGTGGGGTTTATTAACCTGTACTAAATGGTAAAGCGGGGTAGATTGAGATTTTCCTTAATTATTTTTTTTCTTAATTATTAAAGAAGTTTAATCCCCAGAAACTATGCATTAATATAACCGCGATAACAAAGTCTCCTCATAAATAACGATCAAATAATAATTTGCCTTTTTAGCTAATTTTTTTACAACATTAAAAATAGCTAGATTTATGCTGCGAATATCGTCAGCGATAAACATGAATTTCTAAGCGTCACATCCCTATTCACTGACGTCAACGTCATACTGACAACTGTCAGGCGCACCTTCTTACAGCAATTCGAGTATAGTAAAAAAATTATCAATGTTTAAAAAAATATAGCTCTCCCTTTTGCCCTAACGCAAAAAAGATGGGATCGCTATGGGATGTAGATGTTGTTATGTTTTTTGGTCTACAGCTACACGAACACAAAAAAAAGACGTCACAGCTATTTTTACACACAGTTATTTTTTTTAGTTTGTTTTATTTTTATTTATTTATTAAAAAAAAATTAAAAACAATAAAAAAGTTTGTTTTATTTTTATTTATTTATTTAAAAAAAATAAAGAACAATAAAAATTTTAAAAAGCCAGCATCACGCGGTGTTCCCAGGTGGTCACCCATCCAAGTACTGACCGCGCCCGATGTTGCTTAACTTCGGTGATAGGACGAGAACCGGTGTATTCAACATGGTATGGACGTTGGCGAAGAAAGACGCGAATAAGACAATCTGAAAAAACTAAAAAGGGGGTGTTAGGTTTCTTCGTTACGGAATTTCTAAATTCGGTCTCCACGCTCAAGGCCCGCGATAAAAGCTATGCAATAGCTTTAAAAAAATGGGTGAACTTTTGTATAATCCACAGCTGTGCGTTACGTTACCCCTTATTCCCACTTGTCGGGTTTCGGGACCGAATTATATTTGGACGTTCCAGTGTTAGAACATTTTATATGGAGCTATTCACACTTATCGGAGACCGAGTCAGCATCGACCGGAATTCATATAAAATAGAATATCCTATTAAAATCCAGGGCTTATATTCAAGAAGTGGGAACCAGCTCTTATGACAGCTTTTGACGGTCGTGTGTTTCCAGGACCGCAGCTGCAACTTCGGCTGATGACTCTCCGCCTGCAGTTGAGGACTCCACTCACCACGCCGCAGGTATTGGCTCCGTGTGACACGTTTGACGTTCAACACTACGCTTACAACTTTGTAACTCATTGAGCGACGTCGGTTACTTTGGTTTTTGCATGTTCTGCAGACTGTTGCTCTGTTCATAAGCGATAGATTTAAACTTATCATTAATTATCATCTTGGTGATACAATTATTACAAAAAAAATTCATATATCTTGTTCCAGCCTCAAGTACGCCATTGTCAGAGACGCTTGCTGAAACTGAAGACAATAAAAGTCCAACATCAAATGACAACATGCATTATATAATAAAGGACTGTCGTGTAATATTAAGCGACATGTCAAAAGAACTAGACGAATTGAAAAAAAATACAGCCAAAGATAACGTGGGCAAAGCTAAGTACAATACAAGAACTCGCAATCGTCAAACGTCCTGTAGGTGCACTGCGTGTGATTACAATTGCGAAAGTATATATAACCTTAAAATACATTTGAGAAAGCACACCGGCGAAAAGACTTTCTCTTGTTCGCTTTGCGACTTTAAATGTGCTTATAAAAGTAAACTCAAAGTACACGTCTTAACCCATACAAGCGAAAAGGCATATTCTTGTGAACTGTGCATGTTTAAATGTAAAGCAAAATGGATGCTAACAAGGCACATGTTATCACACTCGTCGGAAAAACCGAACTCGTGCAATGTGATTGAGGACAAATGTATGCAGAAGCTACATCTACAGGAAATGCAAACTCATAAATTGAGTAGTAATGAAAAGCTGTACTCCTGTGACACTTGTGATTACTCGTTTAAAAGCAAAGCTGATTTAATCAGGCACACCGCAGTGCATTCCAATGAAAAGTATCATTGTGAATTATGCACGTACAAGTGCGCACGCGCAGATCACCTGAAGCAACATATGAGAACGCATTCTGTTGCCAAAAAACATCATGTTTGTCCTATATGTGGATACAAATGTTCGTATGGCAAAGTGATGGAAAAACACATGAAATATCACACGGAGTATCAGTAATCTTACTCTTGCGAGTTATGCGAATTCAAGGGTACAACTAACATTCAACTAGAGCGGCACATGCGTGTTCATAGTGCGGGCAAGTGATTCTAGAGCAGCCATCGCACGCTAACGCACTCACTGCCGTACCAAACGCATAACACTGTAAATAGTAGTATTTATACAATAACTAGTAGTAGTTGGACCATAAACCTAGTCATAAAGAACGCCAAGTACTTGAAATTTTAACGAATAAGACCTGAGACCAAATAGGCATTAAACGCGATATTGCGGAAACCTATATTATATATTAGGTATATTCTTAAGAGACCATTTTCGAGTAGAACTAGTTTTTGCTAGTTTGCACTTTAAAGGGTTCTTATGAAAGGCCTCAGTGTAAACTAAAAATAACTATACTAAAGCCAAACTCGATTGAGAATACTTGTCAACAAACAAATTAAAAATGAAGGTAGAAATCACTAGTCAGTTTACACCAAATTTTTTTAGTTAACTTGTTAATGACGAATTCATGACAATAAATTAGATTAGTAAGCTTAAAACTAATTAATATATTCAATATCTTTTAAATAATATTTTATGAAAAATATGTGTGTTCGCGCATAACTTCGTCGTTTATGAACCGATTTTGATAATTCTTTTTTCGTTGGAAAGTAGATAGTCCGGTGGTGGTACCATGACAAGGAAACCAGGATCTGATGATGGGATCCTGGAGAAACCGAGGGGAACTTTCAAAAACTGTAAGGACAACAAGTACGTTTGTTAATTTTTCTGGTAAGTATTTAAAAGCACTACAATTTGATGAAGGTCTGGAGTCGATCTGATGATGGAGCCGATCTACATATAAGAGAACTCCTTGACGATTTACTGCAGTTACCTTGTGTTTGGGCTCGATTAATTTATATTAATAAGAACTTTACATTTAGATGGGCTGTGACTGTCATTGAGGGTCTGGTGATGAAGACGAAGTACAGTTAAGGGAGCTCCGTAACAGCTTACAGTAGCTACCTTGTGTTTGGGCTTGATTAATTTGTCTCGATGAGAAATTCATATTTAGATGGACTGTGTCTGTCATTGAAGGTCTGCAGATGAAAACGAAGGACAGTTAAGGGAGCTCTTTAACGGTTTATAGTAGCTACTTTGTGATTGGATTCGATTAATATGAAACTATAACGTATCAAACTTCTCATTGTCTCAATGAGAAGTTTGATACGTTATAGTTATAGTTTCCAGTTGGTTTAATGTTTACTATGTCATGATCCGATGATGAGATCTACGAAAACTCGAGGAAACTCTTCAAACTTTATAGGCACATTTGCAGGGATGTCCGAATGTTATAAGTAGCTAGTGAATATTCGTACTTATGGTTTAGTTCGAGTAGGTTCTTTAGTATGCTCGTTGTTGATAAATCACTAAAAAGTATGAAATAAAAAAGTCGGTGCCACTTCTACTTTAAAGACTACCTAAACTTGGATGGCACCGTCTTCATAGATGTGATTAAGTAAATCAAAGTAAGTAAATGACGAAGTTATTTTTTACTTTTTATTGCGTATTGAAGGCGTTTTTATTTTTTGTTGAAATTTTTTTATGATAATCTGACTTAATAGAAATGAGAATAAAAAGACGTGCGTCCGATTTGAGGATTACTTTTATTCGGAATCATCGTGAGTGACCGTGTCGCAGCACGGTCTAAAAGAGCTTAAACAGCGAAAACTAACCTAAGGGGGACGCACACATAACTACCTTCATTTTAAAGAGCAATGGTCATTTGCCTAACAAATTTTTGTTGACGACTTTTTTTTGCGTCTATGAATGAAAAAATACAAAAATATAGAGAATTTATTTCTGAACAATTTTTTATTAAGGTTTTATAATGTGTGAAGTCTGGAATTAAAGATATTTATGTTTAAAGTTTTAGACAAAAAAGCATCGATACTTTGGAGTATCGAGCACATTCGATACATTTACTCGATAGTTTTCAGGAAATGACTTTAAAATTAATTTTAATTATATCGAACATACTAATTATACATTAAATTACTTACATTTAAAAACACTTGTTCTTATCATGATTATCTTCCTTTCCTTCAAAATATAACCCACTGCGTACTTTTGATACTTGATATTATATTTGACTATTATTTGTTTATTTTTTTAGTAAAGTATTAAATGCCGCCAAGTAAGAGTGAACTTCGGCAGTGAACATTTGTCATGATTAGGAATTTAAATGCAATACGCGTTTATAAATCAAAATATTTATTAACATTTCAAAATAAGTTTTATTAGTTCGCCATTATTATTACTTTATAAGTTTGTTGTACTGAAATGAAGCTGAAATCATTGAACACGAGTAGTTCGGCACACAAAACAGTTAGTTTAACCAGTAATAAGTATTGATTTGGTTCGATACTACTTATGTGTACAGTATCGATACTTTGTTTTCGATAATCTGTCCCTAGTTGGCCAACAGACGTCATATTGAATCTTTTTTGTGTTATTATTGCGTGGTTGCCATACTCAATTATGATAATGTAATGACTGATTTTTTATTTTATTTAAATGACTTATTCGGACCTTGCATACGGATTGAAAAAATAAAATAAATTATTTTACATAAATTGTAATAGTTTACATTTGTAGACGCTTACGAATTCCATCAACAAATATAAGACCATTGTTGTTTGTTTGTTGACAAGCATTTTAAATTTGTTTTTTGACGGCCTCCGTGGCGTAGTGGTATGCGCGGTGTATATATAAGACGGAGATCCTGGGTTCGATTCCTGGCGGGGCAAATTGAGATTTTTCTGAATTTGTCTTGGTCTGGCTGGTGGGAGGCTTTTGCCGTGGCTAGTTACCACCGTACCGACAAAGACGTACCGCCAAGCGATTTAGCGGTCCGGTACGATGTCGTGTAGAAACCGAAAGAAGGGGTGTGGATTTTCATCCTACTCCTAACAAGTTAGCCCGCATCCATCTCAGACTGCATCATCACTTAACATCAGGTGTGATACCAGTCAAGGGCCAACTTGAAGTTGATAAAAAAAAAAAATTCTCAATCGAGTTTTGCTTTAGTATAGTGATCTAAATTCGTTTCCGTGAGCTTCCGACTTTCACACATTGCATTTTTTTTCGTGAAAAATTAATTTATAATTATATAATTAGGAGTAGAAAACTCCAAAGATAAGTTACGTAAGGTAAAAGGTAGACGGACAGTTTTTTGTGGACGACCGCGACTTAGTCCGCTTATTTTTGTTCGAACTTGTTTTTGTTACGTTGAATTCGTTCGTTATTTTATCAGCCAATTTACTTGTAGGTTAAGATTTTTAGGTTAGTATCTAAACCGCGCCACAAACCGGTCTATTAGATTAAATTGAGATAGTTTTGAAATAGAAACGGATTTTTGCTTTTTAACCCCCGACGCAAAAACTACTGAAAAAGAAATGTATAACACATTTCTTAGTCTTGTAAGTATTTTCATCCATATAATTAAAATCAATCAACTTTTTTCATTCATAGCAACCTGTATATTATAAGATAATGTAACATATAAGACATACAAAATTGTACATTTTGTAAAGTATGTAAATGTAAAGTATAAACATATTTTTTCCGTTTAACCCTAGAAGCCCAATCATATTTTAGGAGCTATAAAGCCCAATCATACGTAAAAATGACGTGTAAAAATTAAATCGCTATATACGTGGATTTTTTTATATAATTATTAAGATTTTATATTATTTTATGAAAATAGGGTATAATGAAATAAAAAAATGACAATTGAGCAAAGTTTACTAGTTATTTATTATTTTACAATAATAAATTTAGGAACATAGAACAAATTAACAAAAAGTGATATCCTCTTAGTTTTTCTTGAAATTTAATAAATTTTAACCAAAATCAACTAAAATTAAACTTGTTTTCTTAGAATGGTATTAACTCTTATCAATACTAAATAGTTAAAATGAAAAAAAAATACTTTTATATACAGCCTTGACAGATATCAATATTGTGCTTCCCGCATACAGATTTTTTGCACTTTGAGCACTGTGCTTGGTCATCCTATTTTTCTTGGTCAAAAAATGGTCATCCTATTTTTTTATAAGACCAAAACCCACAATAACGCCTTGTTTTTAGTTCTGGTTCATCACAGGAAGTATCTGTTACAGTTTGAGGCATAGTTTTTAAAACATTTGTGATATTATCGTGTAATGTCCTCTTTAGAGTAGGTGCCTCTAAACGTTTTTGCATCCATGGCGCTGTTTCTACACATTCGTGTGGGTCCTCTATTGGCACGTACAATATTTATGGCAGAGGTCCTGCCCGTGGACTGTCCTTTTGTTGTTGCCCATATATGATTATTTCTTCCACGAATTGAACGCTGAGGTAAATTAACAATTCTGTGTGAAGTCCACGGTGTTACCTCCTGATTAGCCGCTTCTGAAGTAGGGTCACCAGTCGCAAGATCTCAAGTCAGAGTCATTGTCATGTGGTAAATAATCCTCTTCATTTTCCAGTATAGCCGCTATTTCATTCTAGTTTAACTGTTGACGAGCCGCCATTGTGTCATTTAGGCTAAAATATAATAAATCATAGTAAAATATTACAAAAAAAACCGTTATCTAACTAAAAAAATATAATAAAATGAAACATGTAATATTTGCAAAAATCACATAAAGCCCAAACATTAGACAAATAGACGTGCAATACTGTTATAACTACAAAATGGCGGCACTTACCGAAGTGACACGGTCGTCTACGGATAGACCTCGGCAGCTACTAAGTTGGTTCGGACGTTCGCACCAATCCGATCGTGCGTACAAAAGAGACAGAAAATTTTCTTCGGCCTATACGTCAAAACGACGTAGATTGGGCTTCTAGGGTTAATGAAGCTAAATTAACTTCATATTAGAGGCTAACGCTTTTAAAATATCACATTTATTACTGTATTCAGATTTTTTCTTCAATATCTATTCTATTGGATCAGTGACTCACTCGTAACGTCAAATTATATAGAAAAAAAAGCGTTTACTCTCACTATAACTAGATGGCGCTACTCTAATTCCATATAAAATTTGCGTTTACTGTTTTCGGTATCGACGCAGTAAAATCTCACACTAGCCACACAGATTTATTGCAATACTTTCTTTCGTTCTCTGCTTAGTGAGCGGATTTCCATTCTAGTGGTTTTCAATTTCAGCTGTTTGATGTTTAATTTCAAGCACCTTTTTTGATAAAAAATGGAAACCGCCGTGGTGCTGCCCAACCAAATTTCTAAAGCGACTGTACCACGATTCTCCACTATTTTGTGTGCGTGGTATGTTGATCTCATTTAGTTCAAATATACTCTATGTTTTTGGATCGCATTTCGGTGAGGATGAGCAAGTGCCCAATATATAGTTCTCCTTCTCCCTAACTGTTTTAAGGAGAACTGTATATTTCTGCAATAATTAACGCGTTAAAAGAGATACTTTTAATCCATTAATCAAAATAAACTGGTATATCCTTAGCCGACAGGTTCCTGGCTCAGCTTTCAGCTCGTATTTTTTTTATGATGTCAGCTCCTCGCGCTCATCATCAGCAGAATCTGGGGACAGGTATACTCTCCCTTAACGAATGGCCCTCACCGCTATCAACTCTATCTGAAACATTTGTTGAAACAATGTCAGTTTCACTACTATTAGGAGTATCTACATTAGAGTTATGAACTGTAATTGGCTCAAATAATCATTACTAAAACTATTAGGTCCATTATTATAATAAAATTTATTCTCTATGAAAGTCACACTACGGGATAATATCACAGATTCAGGACAAGATGGCTCGCATAAAGGATAGCCTTTAGCTGTCTCACTATAGCCAACAAAAATTGCCATTTTTCCTTTGGCATCTAATTTTCGGCGTTTCTGTGATGGATTCAAATAGTATGCAACGCAGCCAAAAACCCTAAGGTGACTAAGATCTAACTTCGACCCGGTCCAAACTTTCTTAGGTAAAAGTCCTGCTAAAGCAACAGTGGGTGATCTATTTTTCAAGTATATAGCAGTCATGACTGCCTCTCCCCAATAGCGCCTGCAGAGACCAGAGTCGATAAGCATACATCTGACCCTGTCAAAGAAAACCCTGTTAAGGCGTTCACTGACCCTATTTTATTGTGGACAATAAGTGACAGTGCTTTGATGTACAATGCCTTCCCTTTTCAAATAATCAAAGAACTGTTTATTAAAGTATTCACCACCTTTGTCGGACCTTAAAAATTTTATTGACAACCCTAACTGTTTTTTAACCTGTGCTTTAAAACTGATAAAATGTGACATTACCTCCGATTTATGTTTCATGAGGTATCCAAAAGTCTTCCTAGTGTAGTCATCCGTAAAGGTCACTAGATATCTCGCTCCTCCCCAGCTTGGCTCTTGCATGGGTCCACAGACATCAGTATGAATAAGTTGTAGTGGTTGACCAGCTCGTGATGCATGACCTTTGGGATAAGATGCGGCCGACAGTTTCCCCTCAAGACATGCCCCACAGCCCTGTCTGTCTGTCCTGAAACATAATACCACATGCACCTCCACCATCCCTTATACCTTTCATACCTTGAGACTTAGGTGGCCTAGACGTCTGTGCCATTATTCTGCTTGCAAACCAGCTGCAGTTGTGGGTCTCAGTGATTCTTGGCTACCTTCCAGGAACAAAGAGTCCTCCACTGGCGAGGACTGGTTAGTATCCACATTTACACCAACATTCAGTTTAAATAAACCAATACAATACTCAGCACATGCAATAGGGTTGCCAATATAGGTGGTTTCACTGTTATCGCCATAAACTTTACAACCTCTCTTATTAAAAATTACTTTAAAGCCACTCTGAACCAATTTTGATACGGAAATAAGGTTACACGCGAGTTGAGGAATATACAAAACATTGGACAATAATATTGGACTCATCTGCTGTTTAAATTTTAAATCAATATGCCCTTCACCCTCACAGGCGATGGTGCAATTATTTGCTATGGTCACATTTGATTGACATGGTTTGAAATTCAATAGAAAAGTTTTATTGTTCATTATACGACTACTCGCACCACTATCTAGGTAAAAATCCTGTGTATGCAAATGGGCCATGAACACAGAGACTAAATTTATTTTTTCACAACTAGGAGCTGTTGAGTTTTTGTTCATGCGCTTCAGCTTAAAACAACTTCTCTTCGTATGATTTCTTCGTTTATAAAAATCACAAAACAAATTTGACTTGCACACATCCGCTGCGTAGGTATACAGGCCTTCCTCGAGTACTCTTGAAGTAGTCGAGCCTTAACAAGTCCACTTGAAATTTGCTTGGTGACAGTTGCTGTTGATAGATTTGACACAAGAGTGTCATACTCAGATGGTAATCCACTAAGCAAAATTTCTGCGACTTCAGCATCATCTATCATTTTTTCTATGACTTGCAACTGCTGAACAAGTGTTGTAACGCCTTCAATATATCCGCTCATCGTATTGTAGTTTGTAAATTCGACACGGTGTAACTTTCTCAAAAGTAACACTCTTCGATAAAGCCCTTTATCTTCAAATACCTCAGAAAGTTTAGTCCAAGCAGCCTCAGCTGTCGATACGTTCCATAAATATTGATAAAGCTCCTTACGAAGTGATAAACAAATGGGCGCTAGGGCACGCTGCTGGCGAACCAAGTCCAAATCCCTTCCTTCAACGGCGTCCCACAATCCTTCTAGGATTAAGGTATTTTTAATGCTGAATTTCCACGTATGAAAATTTGTTGCACCATCTAACTTCTCAAAGTTAACTGTATGCTAAGCCATCGGAATCTGACTCGCAGACAAAGGCGACGCCACCTGGCCGGCACACAAAGGTGGTGGTGAATCCATAGTAATCTTGGCAACGGGCAGAGACTTTCAACCAATATATACGTTGATCGTATTTCACACGTGTTCTCAATATTTCTTGATAAATATTTCTGTCCCGGCTTTTTCAGCTCAATGTGTAAATAAAATATTTCTTCACACTCTGGTTCCATAACCTGATGGACAGAGCTTGCGTAGTGGCGTCGTGGTGGTGTGAATTGTTATTTAACCAGGAACACATAGAGTATAGATCACTCATTGAAAACGCTTTTTAGTTCTTCAATTATTTGTAGATTAGAACGGATTTTGTATAATTTATTATTTAACCCAGATGTTCTAATAGATTGATTGTGAACATAGCGTGACTCTCTAGAACTTGGCGACTTTGATTGACGATCAGGAAATCGTCTAAATAAACTATCACTCGCATGCCAACATGATTTCGTAGAATTTGGGCAATCCAATTTATCACCGACGCGAAGGCTTTCGGCGCCGAAGTGAGCCCGAAGGGCAGGCAGTACATTTGCAGTAGTTGGTGCTGGTTCAGGAGCCGTAAAAACTGTTTGTGCTTGGCTTAACCCAGATAAGCCTACTGTCCTATATTTAGGACAGTAGAAATAAAAAAAAATATCAGAATACCCTCTTTATCTAAGATTATTTAGTCTTATGATTTGCAGTAAGAAACGTGTCAGCTTTATTAGAAAAAATAAAAAGACAGTTATTTTAACAGTTTTTACCTTATATTTTACCTTATAAGTGTGTAATAAAAGTGCGTTGCAGACATGGCAAATGACAGGTATGTATAAAAAGTTATATTTTACTCGTGAGTTGTTTTTTTCTGTGTTAATATCTAGTTGATAACCTTAACTTTTGTATTAAATAAATATTCTAGCAAAATAATATAAATAAATTACGTATAACTTGTTACAAATACTAGCGTACTATATATAGGACAGTAGGATAATATACATGATTTTAGTACAATAATACAACTTTTTCTTTACAGACCGTTAGCTGCGCATGAAATTTTAGATGCTTTAGAAAATGTTTCTGATAATGAAGAAGATTATAGAGAACGACTGATATGTATTCTACCTCCTCCTGTTGATCCTGACTGTCTCACTGACGAAGATTCGGGTGAAGAAGATAATGTAACTTTGAATAATTTGCCACGAAACATTCTGCTTCAACCGGCTGAAGTAATGATTCAAGGGCAGATTATGGTGAGTGATACAGAAGAAGAACCTTCTGATTCTACAGGTCGAACTAAACGTAGGCGTACCTACGCATGGAGAAAACGGGACTTGGCAAAAAATCCCGTGAATTGGCCAGATGTTCAAGGCGCTTGCCAAGATAAGCGCCCAATTGAGTGGTTTGAAAACTTCTTAGATGAAGATGTTATTTCGTTGTTGGTGTCAGAGAGCAATAAATATGCTGTCAAAAAGAATTTGCCTGGAGACATAACCACTGAAGATATGAAATGTTTCATCGGCATATTGTTGGTTAGTGGTTATTCATGGCTCCCCCGTAGAAGAATGTATTGGGAAAACTCCCGATACAAAGAATGAATTGATCAGCTCGGCTATGACTAGGGATAGATTTGACTTTATTTTTCGCCACCTTCATGTCAATGATAATCTGGATTTGCAAGACAAATACACAAAAGTACGCCCCCTAGTTACACTTCTAAATAAAAAGTTCTTAGAGTTTTCTCCTTTTGAAGAGCATTACAGTGTAGATGAGGCCATGATCCCCTACTATGATAGACATGGCTGCAAACAGCACATAAAAGGTAAACCTATTAGGTACGGGTTCAAAGCTTGGGTTGGTGCTACACGGTTAGGGTATGTTTTATGGATGGAACCATACCAAGGTGCTACAACTATGTGCAATCCAATATATAAAGAATAGGGGCTGGGTGCAAGCGTTGTTCTCACTTTTTGCGATGTGCTGATTTCACGTGGCTTCGACCTTCCTTACCACGTAGTTTTTGATAATTTTTTTACTGGGAAACCCTTGCTGGAAGAGATAACAAAGAAAGGCCTTCGTTGCACTGGGACAGTTCGAGAAAACAGGACATCTAGTTGTCCTCTGATTACATCGAAGTTACTGAAAAAAAAGGAACGTGGTGCAGAACGACACATATGGTGTCCATCTATAACAAATATATGGGAGGAGTGGATCGGTCTGATGAAAATATTTCACATTACCGAATTGGTATACGAGGTAAGAAATGGTACATGCCGTTGCTCACACACATGATTGATCTTGCCGAACATAATGCATGGCAGTTATATAAAATAAATCATGGAAAACTGGATCATCTTGGCTTTCGCAGAAGGGTAGCAATTGCTTTGATTGAATCAAACAGAAAAAATGCCAAAAGAGGGCCTAGCCGACCCTCCCATCATGAACATGCTGATAGTCGTAAAGACCAAATGAATCATCTGGCTATTCCTCAATCGAAGCAAACACACTGTCGTCAATGTCACAAAAAATTTTTGACACGTTGCAAGAAATGTGATGTTGGAGTGTGTGTCAAGTGTTTTGAAACATATCATTCATAAATAGTGTTAATCTAGTAAATTACATAAAACAATGGGTAATATAATCAATAGTTATCTAATAAACTACACTTTTTGATTACATTCTGTTTTGTCATAAATGGTCTTTTATTTCCTCTTATTATCCTACTGTCCTACATATAGGACGGCTGTTTACCTGAAAGCCTTACACTTAATTTTTTTTTCATAATTTTTTTTATGTTGCATAAGATCTAATAAACTAAATAATGTAACTTTTTTCAAAATTTTCAGAAAATTTTAGTTTCAGGCTTATCTGGGTTAAGTCTATTTTGATCATCTAATCGTAAGGTTGTATGAATTGGGGTATTTTTTGCATGTTGACGAGTCGGAATTTTGAAGCATCGACATATCGATTTAAGGGTTTCTGATTGAATATTGGTCTGAAAGTTCCGTCTTCTTTTGGCACCAAGAACATTGGAGACAGAAAGCTTTTAGACAGTGGAACCGTCGTCAGTACCCCTCCCAACTTCATCTTTTCTTGCTTGTCTTGCTCATATCTCTAAAAGGTCGCTTCTGTATACATTGGGTAGATGATATTTCGATATTATTTTTAATATATTTTGCACCTATTTGTGTACATCGGTCGAGATTCAAGATCAGCTGACGGGCACGGAATCGACTCGGTGACCTTGGATCTTCTAGTATTACCTCTCCTATCCCGGTGGGATGTGGGAAAGAGCTTGCGCGTATTGCCGTAAGCATCATTGGTTTCGCGCCGGATTACTTTCTTTCCACCGCGTCCACGAAAGGAATTAAAGTTGCCAGCGTTTATTACATTATATCTTGGAGCTGGAACAGTTACATCAGTTCTTGGAGCATGTAACTGCATAAATCGGACTCAAATAAGCTTTGGGACGATGGGGGTATCTTTCGAAGGCTATGTTTGTGAAGCCTTAATAAAGGATAAAATGAATTCCCTTCTTTGTTGAATCAATTCAGCTCTGCGGCCGCAAACCAGTTGAAGATCATCATTTGAAATCTTAGTGTAGTCATCTATTTAAACTGTAATGGACTGTATTTTCATAATTAAATTAAAATGCGTAAGATTTTCAATAATGGTTTTTACTCATAGTTAGCGTATAAGATATCACAAAGGAATAGAAGTAATGGAATAAATAAAGTGATATAAAATTAATAGCGAATCGAAGAGATCGAAACCGGCCGTGTCACGGTGTTGTCACGCTATTTTATTGGCCGGTTCATAAGGTCCCGGCAAAATAGACGAATCGGAGGTCGGCGCGCAGGTAATTCTGCTTGCCCGCCGGCTGCCCCCCCTATTTATTGCTCCGACATCACCGTTTTCGGTTTCGGTTATCGTTTACAAAATTGTCGTCAATTTTTTCGTTAATTTCTTCGTACCTTACATCAGGTGTATCTTTGACCCAAGCCAAAAAACATCGTAGATCTTTTTCTAATTTATTTTTTTGCTTAATTAAAGCAAAGCTTCTTAAAGCTGCAAATGCTTTCTCTGTATTGCCCAGAGTGCGAGAGATGTTAGAATCGTTCTCATAACGCTTTACTTCTTCATTTACATCCAATTTAGTAAAACCGGGACCATGACGGTAAATTTTCTAAACATCAGAATAGCGGATGTCACGCCAATTAGCATCGTCAAAACTCTGAACCTCTTTAAGGACTTTTAGAAATTTGGAAGGGGTTTTCAAAACATCAGGATGCTTAACAGTAGTTCTAATAGGCAAAGAAAATTCTCTCGCTGGCTCTTGTTCACCAGTATGGTCACTAGTAGTGCGGTTGAGGGATTAGACTGGCTATTCTTTTTATGAACTGTTATAACTAAAATATCTTCAGTGGGCCCGGAAAGAAGTCTTTTTATACGCACGTGGTTGACGGCGGATGTGGTAGTGTTCTTGATGTGCCTCAGACAATATTATGTCCATTCACTCAATCATTCATTGCATTCTGTGGTTGTAATTTCATATTGACAATCAGTTTACTCTTGGGTATTATTGTGTTCATTGTGTTACTGTTTTTGACGTGACTGTCGTTTTTGATAAACATTTAGTTTCGACGCCTGTGTAAATTATAGAAATGTACGTTCTTATAGTTCTTAAGACGTTGGTTGTAGACAACAAAATGTTTGTGCGTGTTTGGACCATTCTGAAAACTATTAACAAAGTTTAGCATTGGGTACGTTTGTTTACTTTTCTCAATTATACCAAGATCAGTACATTATTTCGGTTTAGTACATTATTTTGTTCTTACCGCGCGCAGGGTTGGGCAGTTTTTCAATTACACTATTTAAAATACAAATACGACTTTGGTATTTGCATTTCACCAGATCGGACCGGAGTTGAGATATATTGGACTGTATTTTGTATTTTAAATAAAAACCTTTAAAATGATGTATATTATTTTCGAAATACACGATTTAGAAATACTATGTAATTTGTATTTCAATTATACCAGTCGTGATAGTCAGATATAGAGAACGTGAAATACGCGGGTGAAACCGCGGGCGTCCTCTTATTTTTACCGACGAAAAAAAACGGAGGAGGTTCTCAATTCGACACGTATATTTTTTTTTATGTATGACCACGCATAACTTTTTACAGAGTTGTCCGATTTTGATAATTCTTTTTTTTATTAGAAAGGGCACACTTCCACACATAAGGTGGTCCCATTGTCGTCATGTTAAGCTCTGATGATGATATCCTGGGAAAATTGAAGGAACTCTTCAAGTTTTGGAGGAACGCTTACAGCGATTTCGGTTTTTGTCTCGGTATCGGTAGATTTTTGGCTACTAGTGTCGTATAATCGTACTAGTGTAGTATATTAATACTATGACAATATAATACGAGTACGTTACGTAACGATAAATCACTAAAAAGTAAGAAATAAAATGTTTACACCGACTTCATAGATATGCTTAAGTAAATTAAAGCAACTAAATGACAGTTATTTTTTACTTTTTAGTGCGTTTTGAGTCGGTTCTATTGTTTGTTAAAAATTTTATGATGAAACAAAAAACGTCTGTAAAAAGGTTTGTGGCATCAGAAACGACAAAAAGTGACATACGTCACAATCCCATATAACTAAATATTCGGGTATGGGCAAGGCATATGATTTAATTTAATTTGTATGTATTAAAAATGTATATAATTATTTTAATATACTCACTAGTCTATGAGATATTGTCAATTAAAAATATGTAATTTGATGTAAAAATAGTAGTTTTATTTTCTAACCTCCAATGGTAAGATTTTGTACATCAATATTTATAAAACCCGTTGTCCTGATTAGTTGATAACTAAACAAAGCCAAAACTATTGGTCGTAGAGACTTAGAAATGTGGATAGATACCTTATATCACAAAGAGCTCTGATGATGATGGATTTTTGAAAATATTACCCATGAGTGGGTAAAAAGGAGGAAAGAAGATGTTCCAATTGTGTATGGAGAGTGATTTTTATTCCGAGTGTCAACCAAGCATCACTAAATTATTTTTGTCTTAAAGAACACAAAATAGAGGCTTTAAACAATATAATTTTTGGGACACCTAATTTTTTTTTAATATAATAAAATATTTTTTTACGTTTATCGAACTAAAAAATGTTATAAAGATTTATCTAAATATTTCTGAAATAAAAGTGCGGAGGAAGAAAAGAAAGTTAATTAGAGAATCTTAATAATTACTTTGCGAAGGGGAGACCACTTCGCAAAGTGATTTGAGGATAATAGTTTCTGAAAGTACTATATTCTCAGAGCTCTCAACCCTGCCTCGCTCGATATTGATTGCCATTGATGCATACAGTTTGAGGTCATCCATATAAAGTAAGTGAGATATGAACTCACTACCCCTGCGAAGGCGAAAGCCTAGCCCTGAATCCATCAGTAAAGTACTGAGAGGATTAAGAGCTAGGCAAAACCATAAAGGGCTCAAACTATCACCCTGGAAAATACCCTGCCTAATCCCTATCGGTTCACTCAATTCAGAACTCTCAGAGATGCCTGGATGGTTAAGGACTGTCATCCACTGACTCGTGCACGACTCAAGAAAAGAGCATCGACCTTGTACAACCGGATGACCTCCATGAGCCATGCGTGCGTACTACGGACTTGTTGCCTCGTAATACGCACGCATTACACTCTCATGCACACTACGAGACCATCTCATGCGGCGCACTATACCGCCGGCAGCGGGAGCACTCGCGAGGGCCTTCGGCTCCTGTTGCCCCAAGCTAGCTGGTGGCCCGTCGTCCAGATGGTGAGTTTTGCGCCGTGTGGTGACGCCCCGATGTGTCCTCTGAGATGGTGAGGGCGTCCATTCTCTCGCAGATGATGGCGGTGTAACATAATCTACCGAAGGCGGCGACGACGACGACGATGTTTCAGATCATACATGTGCGCTTTGCCGCCACCACGTCTCATTTTTGTACACATTTATACATCTTGTACGCATTTTCAGCTATAATTTTAATTATTTTGTGAATCTAGAAATATTTTTACATATTTAAATTATTTTTGAATGATATGTGTCAGACCGGTGGCAGGTGACATTTATTTTATCATTTATTAGCATTTTATTTCATATTTATTATCTGTTTACTATAGCAAGTGACAGCGCGCCATATCAGCTAGTCAACCACAGCAAGCGGTATCGACGACTTCCGTGGCGCAGTGATATGCGCGGTGAATTCATAAGACGGAGGTCCTGGGTTCGATTCCCGGCGGGGCAGATTGAGATTTTTCTTAATTTGTCTTGGTCTGGCTGGTGGGAGGTTTTCACCGTGGCTAGTTACCACCCTACCGACAAAGACGCACCGCCAAGCGACTTAGCGTTCCGGTACGATGTCGTGTAGAAACCGAAAAGGGTGTGGATTTTCATCCTACTCCTAACAAGTTAGCTCGCTTACATCTTAGATTGCATCATCACTTAACATCAGGTGTGATAGCAGTCAAGGGCCAACTTGTAATCGATAAAAAAAAATCTGTTAGCCAATCACCGCGTGTCTAGGTCACCGCAGCTAGCCAACCACAGCAAGCCGTAACTCTTACTCTTGTAATATGGCCTCTGATCTATGAGTGGCATATGCGATTTTGTTTTTGTTGCCATTTTATTAAGATTTATCTGTAGGGAATGTATCTATAATATATATAAATGTATAGTAATGGATTGACATCAAAGGGCATTGACCCCTTTAAGTCAGGAGTTTTAGGGCCTTTGTGATATTTAAGGGCGGTGTATATATATAGCATAGACTTTACTTTAAACGTCGGTTAAATGAACGGCCGATAACCAAGGAGCGTTTATTTACCGTTGATCACACGCGTTTCAACTTCGGTTTGTTAACCGGGCATAATCACTACAAATCAAATATAGATTAGAAATGTACCCGCAAACTCTGTAACCGAGGGATAACCGGGGAATGCGAGCTCGGTTAAGATAAACGCCCGGTACACGTCCTTAACCGGCGTGCGGGTTGTCATGAACAGTAAATTTATAGTAACCGACGTTTAGCTTATGTTAAACATTGGTTGTGATAACCGAAGTCTTAGTGCACATAGGCCTAAGGGCGGTGTGCATAGACTTTACTATAAACGACGGTTAAATGAACGGCCGATAAACACGCATTCCAACTTCGGTTTATTAACCGGGCGTTTGAACGAACGGTGAATGAACGATTTGTGAAAAATATTACTTAATCAAATGTAAATGTTTACTTTTGAATAATACTGACGCATATATCAAAGAAATCTCAATTTGGCATCGTAACAAATTTTGTAGAGACAATTTGCTGTTTATGTCACTTTCCAGTGCATTTTTAAAAGAAAAGTTCAGTTTCAGTTTGTAAAAGAAGATTCACATTATTATCTACGTTGTTAATCTGTGGGTGGTAAATTTTGTGGTAAATCAAAAAGTAAAGCAATAGGTATACTAAAATTTAAAGTTATATTATTTATTGCAGTGTTTATTTTTAAAATTAATACTATTTCAAAAAATTGGTTGTCTGTAAAGTCGCCATTGACATAATAGGTATTTTATGATTTTTCTAAGCTGTTGACATTTTATAACTAGATAAATTAAATTCTTAAAGAACCTTCAGAATTAATAAATAAAACAATACCTGCAATAAAATGAGATACGTACAAGTTTATTAGGTACCTGACAGACCAAACAATATTGCACCACAACAAAAGTAACAGAAATAAAACGTGAACAAACTCGATATTACGAGACTGCAAAAGTAATCATTAATATGGAACTTGACCAGAACGGCTCTGGGTTTGCCAGCCTTAGGACGGCCCAAGCGATGGCAGCGACTTACACTGCAGCATTGAGTGGTATCTTGAGATCATCGGAGAGTGCTTTAACGCTGACAGTGTCTGCTTCTCAGCTTCAGCCTTCTGTTACGCCGTGAACCAACATTATTTTACGTAGAATTCTAATTTCTAAATCATCCATAGATCTGTACAGGAGCTGCACTTGCAATTGAAGGCCTTCGAGTGCTGTCAAAGCAAAACTTCTATAAGAATGAAATTGAGCTGCAATATTAGGAATGTGACTCTTAGCCGGTATTGCTTGATGCAGATGTCTTTGGAATTCTTCCATTCTCTCATTAAAATGTGCACTCAGCTGTGTTACAGATTGCTGAATAGATTCCATTGTGCTTATAATCTTAGGTTTGTAAGCGCATCACTGAACAATATTGTGCATAAATCCCCACTGTTTCCCTAAAGTATTATGTTGATTTCCTTAAAGTTAAACTCACTCCAAGTTGAGGTTCCTATAAATAAAGTTTGGAGTTCCAAAAACATTCATATCATATAGCAGCAGTAGATATAGTTATACATGTTGTGTTTAAATTCTTTTTGCTTACCACAATCAATAAATCATCACCAAATATTGCTTTAATATCTGAAATAATTAAAAATCACAGTTTTAAATAGCTTTAGTGTAATCAAAATGTCCAATCTAAATCCAAAGTATAGTTCTGTAAAACAAAAATCCCCTGCTTTCCCTCATATTTCTTTTCAGATTATTTTTAGGTTATAAAAATGCTCTGTGTAATAATTGAGTGGAACACAAGGCGTTGAACTCAAGGCTGATTGATATATTGAGCTCAGTGCTAGTGGAATATGTACGTAGTGGCTCTGCAGGTTGACTCGGTGGCACGACTGGTGAGACTCAAGCTCGTTCATGCGATATTCACCTACCTCAATTTGTGTTCTTAATTTGTTTATAATTTGGACCAATTTGCTGTGTTTGTTCAACCTTTAACAAGTCATCAATATTTTGTGGCAGATTTATTCGCACTATTGGATTGCATCTAAAAATATTGGGATATTTCACTGTGCTTCCTTGGCGACATTATTGTTTTAAGTCGTAGTGCTGAAGAAATTACCACCATCTATGGATTTTGGGTAAGAGCTCATGGATGTAGGTAAAAGATTTAATGGTACGATCGTTACTGACTGCGAGTCAGTAAAGATCGTAGAGGATCTATGCCATAGAGGTATTTTTTTTATTTGTTTGTCATACTGTATCATGGTACACGAAAAATAAGCCACTTCACAAAAAAATAAGCCACACTTCTAGCTGAGTTTAATTGCCATATCCAGGGACTCATCTTTGCTGTAGATTTCCTAGCAGCAGGTCCCTCTTTTGGCTGGTTATGGAAATTATAAAAATAGAGGTATTGACGAAATTGTTTTATAGCTCTTACTATGATCAGAGTTTCCTAATTGTAAAGATTTCTGGCTCGGTAGTTCTCATGCTCATGTAGGCCACCACATGCTGTTGGCCTTGCTGAATTTGTATGACTACTGCTACTAGACCAGTTCTGCTGGCATCAGTCTGCAGATATTAGATCAATACCTTTTTTAACTTTTCTTTCCCTGTTGCAGTAGTTGTAAAATTTTTTATTTTGTATTTTGTTACTTATGTAATTTCGGTTTGCATTTATACAAACCGAATTAAATATTTATTTAACATAATTTTGAAAATTTTCATTTCTCCTAGAGTATGTAGATCACACAACTTATCACAACTAACTTTGGGTGCCATACTTACCTTTGTCCCATGTGCCAAATTTGATCCTAATTCTGATCTGTACCTAATCCCTTTAAAAATTATCATTGTTGGTTTAGCATTACCAACAGCATTTACACATATCGCTATAGTAACGTTCTCAGCGTGCTCCGGAGCAACAAGATGTACTCTGGTGTTCCCTTTTTCTGCTAAAACTACATTTTGTTGTGGACCTTAATGCAACACCCCTTGTCATTCATATTATACAAGCGTTCTGGGTGTGCAATAATGTCTAACTCTTCATAGAGTTTCTTTACTTCTTCAAAATGATGTTTCACAATGGGTTTATTCATTTTTGGGCTCTAGCTGGATTCATTAGCTGGGGTTTTCTTTTTGATATGGATGGGTTTCGAATTAAAACATTTTAAGCCATTTGCGTCCAGCCATTCTTGTAGACATATTGAACGAATGCTTGATTTTGAACCTCTTATATAATAAAAAGGCTTGTTTCTGGATAAATTTGGGAGTAAGTGGTATACCCAGTTTTGCAAAACGTTTGATTCACTGCGATAAGTCTTCATCTAATTGTTTTGTAAGAACAGTTGTCTTCCCAATGACTTCAGTACTGTTACCACTTAGTAAATGGTTTCTAAGGGTGCGTCTTGGAATATTGTATTTTAACGCAGCAGCATTTGTTTTATGTTAATTATTTTGTACTGCTTCTATGGCACGTCTTAAACTATCTTCATCCCATGTACGACCTCTTTTTCTAGGTTTTTATCCTGACATTATTGAAATCTGAAATTATGCGTGTAAAATTTAAAAACCTGTTTAATTATCAACTTGCGATATTTCCAGACCTTTTATAGACATGACCTTCCCATAAAAGAAATTGAAAGATATAACTATAATAAGTATAATAATTTTGAAGGAAATCTCTATTCAGTCTAAGTGAAAAAGTTGAATAATCCGTATAAATAATAAAATTATAATCATTGAACATTGCTCCAATTTTTTCGGTACCTACGTATTTAAACTAAGTAAAAACTAAGTGTTCATATTTTAATTAGTAAATGTTCCTAGTAAGGCCCACGTACCCTAGCAAGGCCAACCGTCAAATTTTTGATTGGCCTTATAAGGAAACACTGGCTTTCATAGGAACGCTACCGATATTTTAACTAAAATCGAAGCAAAATTATTACATATTTCTTTAGTACTACAAGAAATCCTTATATTAATTAGTTTACAGTAAAAATAATAAGATTTTAATAGGTTATTCACATAAAAACTTATCTTTAGCTGAGCGCGCGAATTACAATTTTAACGTCACCGACTGAAGTCCACGCAGCGAGAGACCGCACTGACGAAATAGCAACGCGAGCGACTCGCCGCCGCGTCTGTGTCTTTGACTTTGATGGAGCTTTGTGTGAGCGGAAGGAATTTTTCATCGCGTGACATAAATATGACTTTTTTATAGTTGGCCTTCAAAGGAGCATGGCCTTCCATGGTCCACCCCCCTTATGATTTATTTGTTTTGAATATGTATGTGCAAACGTAACTCCAAGGTCTCTGATGGTGTTAACTTTTTCAACACTACACAGTGAATAGTTTAAGTTACTTACAACTTTTTTCTTAGTAAAAGTGACATATTTGCATTTATTTAGGCTTAAACTAAGTTTATTTTCTAAGCAATATTCAGTAAATCTGTCTAAATCAGCTTGGAGGTTTTATCGTCTAGTGTGACGATGGTTTTAAAGTTTTTCAGGCCATCAGCGCATAGTAGGAAGTTACTGTGGCGAATGCATTCATGAAAAGAATAAATAAGAGAGGTCCTAGAATCGACCCTTGCGGATCTTGTTTAGATTTTATTATGGCCAACTGCAAAACTAATTTTGCTTATTTGTATTGTTATTTTTCTTCGTCTTATATTATCAGGGGTTAAAGTATGAAATTGCCGATTTGTACTGAAAAATAAAAAATCGTTTTTTTTTTTAATTTAACATATTTATTTAATCAAAATAATTACCATTATTATCTATACATTTCTGCCATCTAATACGAAGCTCATTTATGCCTTTGCGATAGAACTCTGGTGATCTAGATTCGACAAACTGTGAAAGCATTTTGCACTGCTTCCTGAGAAGAAACCTTTTATCACATAGAAAATTGTCCAAATCACGAAAAAAATGGTAGTCCATTGGAGCAAGGTCTGGCGAATATGGAGGGTGATAAATGGTTTCTAATTGCAGTTCCTGTAGAGTTAAAACGGTTTCTCGTGCTGTATGAGGTCTCGCGTTATCATGGAGCAATAATGGTGAAGATCGATTCATAAGTCGGGGCTGTTTCACTGCTAGTTTCGCTATCATTGTTCGGAGTTCGGCGCTGTAGACATCTGCCGTTATTGCTTGACCAGATCGGAGAAAGCTATAGTGAATAACACCACGCTGAGACCACCAAACAGTTACCATTAACTTTTTATTGGTAAGCTTTGCTTTAGGACACTGTTGCGGCGTTTGACCTGGGGTCAGCCATTGCATTTTCCGCTTACGATTATCGTAAAGAATCCGTTTTTTATCACATGTCACAATTCGATCCAATATTCCTTCATTTCTGTATCGATTCAACTAGGCAACGCAAGTTTCAACACGCATTTTTCATATTTTTTTATTGTATGGATTTGACGCAAATGAGTCAATATTTTTGGTAAAGTCACGTTAAACCATGCCGCTAATTCCTGGGTAGTTTGCCTTGGATCGGCTTCCACCATCTCTTTCAAATCATTGTTATTCACCGTCTTCCACGTGGTTCGTTCTTCAAATCGAAGTTTCCATCACGAAAGCGTGTAAACCAAAATCGCACAGTGCGTTCATTAGCAGTCCCCTCTCCAAACGCAACATTAATATTGTGAGCTGTTTCTGCTGCGTTAGTTCCGCGTCGGAACTCGTATTAAAAAATCACTCGAATTTTTGAAGTATCCATCTTTATTGTCTAAGCTGAATAAAAAAAAAAACAAAAAATTTAACAATCGAATGTTGCACATTTTTTAAAAGAAGAACCGGTACCGTATGAAAAAAGTTTCACTTTAAAATATTAAACCATGAAGGTTCTATGTCAATTCGAAGTACCTATTACAATGAAACGGCTATTTCATTCTGTAACCCCTATTATCTTCTACGGCATTCTCTTTTTTCACTTATTTCTTGATTCCACCTGTAAACCGGAGTTTTCTTTGGTATCGCTTTTCTTGGCACAGCCTTATCATAGGCTTTTGTAACAGCTGCTATGTTCAGTCATAATGTGTCAGTTCAGCTGGTGTTTGAATGTTTTCTCACTCTTTCCGGCTGGAACTCACTAATGTGATATTTGGGTGGGGCTTTTGGTCCCTCTTTGAAATGTTGGAGCTAGGCCTACGTTGACTATGACCATGTCTCTACTAGCTAAGAATTCTATAACAAGGCGTCCTCGGGCAGTTTTACTCGTAGTGGACCAAACGCTTGAGGACGCATTGAAAGCTCAGGCTACCACTACATCACCATAACTGCATGTTGGTTTAGGGTTTTCTAAATTTATTGTAAATATTACAATATGAAAATTACAATTACTGTTAACTATGTTGCTATCCTAATTAAATTCAATATTAGTCTAAACCGCATAAATTTAGTAAACTATATAAATCTATGTCATTCAAAATTCAATTGAATACAATATAATAATAAAATAGTAGACTAATTTTAAGAAGCAAAAATTGCTGTATGCCTTGGATAGTGTTAACGCTCTGAATGACGCTGACGTTTTATCGCGTCAAGATGGCGGGCACTCTGTTTCTTTTTTTTTCAATCTTGGAGTGACAGCTTATCTATTCCTACTCGGCCTCTCCTGACGCCAAGTCGTCCTCGACAGAAACATTTTGGGGATGGAGCTTCGCTTGAGATGTCTTTGGTCGCAGTCACGGCTGGTGCCTCGTCTCTACTAGGTATTGAAAGTCTAGCTTCCGCAGGTAACTTGGCAAATTGACCTGCATCGTCATTAATGTCTGTAGTTTCCTCATCTGAAAGATTATGACCTTATTTACTTATGTATCTGACGTAAGGGCTAAGCAGATGCATAAAACAAACAAAAAGAAAAATAAAACAAAGCAGTAAAATGTAGCAGAGATGTAAAATCTCCAGCATCCCAACTATTTTATATCGCCACTGTAATGTGTACTGCGATACCTAATGTGGTATAAGTCGACATTTGAAAATTGATAGGTGGATATATATGTGTCAAGGGTTAGTCGCAAGTCGGGCAGACAAACCGCGGGTAGAGCGGACTAACCGCAGGATGGGTGGACTAACCGCAGAATGGAGAACTAAATGGTGCTGCGGGCGGGGACAAACGTAGGTTTGGTAGATCTTTTTTTGCCCGGAGGTAGTAAAGTATTTAGAATTTTCTATACATATAGTGAAACTTGGTATTCTCTTTTTAGTTTATTGCTTCTAAGCAGTCGGGTTTTTGTTTTTATAATAATAATTTTTAGAAAAAGATATTACTTGGGAATTTTTGGTTGTGTTTGTTTAAAGCCTTATGTTGTTATTGGATAGTTGCTTCAGCTCGCTTTAATACATTGTATTCTGCCTCGATCACTGCGGTTTGATTTTTCAAGAGGTTAGCAAAATGCCGCTCGTCTTTACGTATGAGTAGTATATCTTTCTTGTACTGTTCCGCGAATCGTTCGTCCAATACTCCGAACAAGCTGTTCGCCACGTAACCGATACCATTGATTAGTCCGCGACGCTGTCTGCCACGTGCGTTAAAATGTTGATTAAGCATAAGTTTATTATAATGTTGTAGTTCCTTATAGTCATGATCTAATTGTAGTAATATCATATTGCAATGACCTTTATCGTCTAAGGATGAGCAGAGCTTTTCTAAATAATCCAAAAACTTGGACGCCGCTGTATTTCCTTCTCAATAGGGTCCCATGTGATTCCATTTGTCTCGAATAACTTGCAAGTTTTCTATTGATTCGAAGTATAATGAATTATTGCTTGATAATTCTGGTATGTTAAATGCTGCGTGGGTTGATGTAAACAGCGAAATAAGAAATATCAATGAAATTGCCAAAGTTACAAATTTGGACCGGGATTGTCCAATGTATTTTTTCTCTCTGTCTCTAAAATATCTTTTGAAAATTTTGATCTCGACTGTATCTATACTGATTAATTAAGCTATATATTCAGACGATATCAGATTTTTCAGTAATCTTAAGAGGAATACTTATTAGGAACATTAAACAAAATTAGGCACTTGTACATATTAATGAAAATCAAATTAGAAATAAATCAACAAAGTAACTAAACGACAAGAACTCTTAACTAACAAAAAAATAACCAAGTTGTTGACTTATAAAGCATTAATAACTTTGTTATGTTAGTGGGTATATAGATATACACAGTTATTGATACTTATAATAAACTAGCTTTTGCCCGCGACTTCGTTCGCGTGGACTTCAGGTTCGTCCCGTCTAGTCTAGTAATAAGTAAGAAATACGGTAACTAAGCACTGCAGGGCCCTAATCATAGGCCTATAGGTAGCTACTGCAGTATGCTCCTATAAACTACATTTAATGATCTTTTTCCTTCAGCATAAACATGCAGATTCTTCGCTTTGGAAACACGTGAGCAAGCCACATAGAGCTGACCGTGAGAAAAACATGGCGTGCCCAAATGTAGGCCTGCTACCTTCAAGGTTTGACCCTGCGATTTATTGATCGTCATTGAAAATGCGACTTTAAATGGGAACTGCAGGCGTTTAAAATTGAATGGCAAGTTGTTGGGTATGGTTGGGATGCGCGGTATAAGAACATTGTCTCCCTTGGCTTCTCCAGTTAAAATTGTAGCCTTCACTATATGCCTTCCTAATTCGGTAACTCGCAACCGAGTACCGTTGCATAATCTTGGCGCATCCAGGTTACGCATTAACAAAACGGGTACACCTACCTTTAATTCCAACTTGTGTGATGGCACCCCGGACAACTCTAAAGAGTTTAGGAACTCTACGGGATAACTTGTAGTGTCATCGGATGACATAACTGTGTCAATGGAATTATACATTGATGTTTCGCTGTTTATTTCGGGCAAGATTTTTTTATTTATTTTCGCAACAGTCTCATTTTTTGGTGCCAATATGGTTCTTTCACACAACCAATTTTCGTCAAAAATATTTTGTTGCAGACAAGGAAAAACTTGTTCAATAAGTTCGTTTTCTGTCTCCACAGCATGACAAAATTGCTGTGTGAAAAGAACCATACCTTCCTGGTCGGTGTTTAGGTGGCCTTCACCAATTTCTAGCAGTTTTTGAGCATATGCTCCTGATTCGATATCGCTGAATAACTGGACTCGCATGTTAGTGGTAAGATAAAGCTTTTCAACTTTAGACCACAGATATGAGGCTTTTAGACATGCGTTAATTTCATCTGCTGCATTGCCTCTCTCGATAACAGGTAAAGTCTGTCTAAAATCCCCAGCCAATAACACTACCACACCACCCATCAACTTTCGATTGCTGTAAATATCTTGTAGACAGCGATCAAGCGCCTCAATGGCGCGTTTGTGTGACATAGTGCACTCGTCCCACACGATCAGCATACATTGTTGCAAGAGGGCGCCACGGGCACTGCTCTTACTGATGTTGCACTTTGGAGTTTCTTCGCTCGCCAGATTAAGAGGTAATTTAAAAACCGAATGTGCCGTTCGTCCACCGCTCAGCAATGTTGCAGCGATCCCAGAGGAAGCCACCGCTAATGCAACTTTACGGTCCTTACGAATTTTTTAACCGACGAAAAAAACGGAGGAGATTCTCAATTCGACACGTATATTTGTTTTTTTTTTTTTTTATGTATGACCACGCATAACTTTTTACAGTGTTGTCCGATTTTGATAATTCTTTTTTTATTAGAAAGGGCATACATCCAAGGTGGTCCCATTGTCCTCATGTTAGGATCTGATGACGATATCCTGGGGAAATTGAAGGAACTCTTCAAATTTTGGAGGCACGCTTACAGCGATTTCGGTTTTTGTCTCGGTATCGGTGGCTTTTTGGCTACTAGTGCCGTATAATATACTATGACAGTATAGTACGAGTACGATTCGTGGCGATAAATCAATAAAAAGTAAGAAATAAAATTTTTTAAATAAAAATAGAACCGACTCAAAACGCACTAAAAAGTAAAAAATAACTGTGTCATTTAGTTGCTTTAAATTACTTAAGCATATCTAGGAGTCGGTGCCAGCCAAGGTTTCTACTTTAAGGACGTTACCTAGAACCCACAAACTGCTTAACTACGTAAAATAAAGGTTCCCTAAACTTGGCTGGCACCGACTTCATAGATATGCTTAAGTAATTTAAAGCAACTAAATGACACAGTTATTTTTTACTTTTTAGTGCGTTTTGAGTCGGTTCTATTTTTATTTAAAAATTTTTATGCTAGAAGCAAATTAAGCAAAAATGTTTTACCTGTACCGCCCGGGGCGTCAAGAAAGAAAAGGCCGCCTTTGTCAAGCTCAACTCGTTGTAATATTTTGTTATAAATGTTTTTTTGTACAAGTAAAAAAAATTGTTAGTAAAGTAAAAAAAAAAAATTACAAGTAAAAAAAATTTAATATCACTGAAATTTATTACCTACCTATTTTTAGTAAACGAAAGTACGAACTCGAAGAAACTTAAAAATAGGCTTTCTCTCATTAGGCAGGTACATTTTTCTACAATTAAACTGTACTTTGAGTTCAGTACTTACAAACTAAGTCTTTTTAGTACTTAGAAACTAATAATCTTTAAGTATCTAATTAACATAAAGTAAGGTAACAAAGTTATAATTTGAACATAATATTGAGTCTTCTTTTATAAATCATAAATACTATGTAATATTTTTGACTATTCGTTTACGAAAAGAAACAGGTTTCTTAAATTTGTAAAATACTATTCCACTCTTGATAATTTGGTTAGGAACTGACAGTTTTTCTAAAATACCTTTGTAAGGTACGTCAGCGATATCATTCTCCTTTATTTGAAATTCTGTGCTATTATCATTGCAAACTTTAAGGAATGTAACTGTCAGTTCTCTATCTTCATCATCATGAGCAAAGATTTTGAGCAAATCGCGGCGTATCGATATTCTTTTCTTCATAATTAACATGACTAGAACATAATCTTCGCTGCCATGCCTTGTTTTAGCCCTTTTCCGCGCTATCTGGCTTATGCTAGCTAATGGCGCATCATCTTCAGAATCCGTGAAAACATCTGCAATTTGAAGCGGCGTTTTATCGCTTTGGTACGTTAAACTCCCTAAATTATATTGCTTACATCCAACATCAGCACAGAAGCAACTTAATGACTTGAAGACCAGTTTATTCGGATTATAAATATTACCCGACACTTGGTGCACTAACAGAGTGCCTTTAAACGGTTTCTGCTTTTTCTCATGCTCCTTTATCATTCTGTTGACTGATTCTATTTCAGCATTTTCTATAACAAAAATCTGTATATTGGGACATCTTTCTCTGAGGACAGCTACAAAGTCGTATAAGTTTGTAATGTCACCTTTCCGAGCTACGAGTTGGTCCGCACTACGTTTGCAAGTCGGTCCAAATTCATCTGGTGCTCCTTTTCCATGTCCCGCCTCGTGGAAATTCCACGTGTATTTCATGACGAGTGGATAGAATTCCTGGATTTTGCAACCCAAAATATAAAACGTTGTCTTGATTCTATATTGGGTCACAGGACCGTCACTCAAGAAATGCAAGTTTTCTACTGAAATAGGCACGAGACGACACAGGCTGTAAATGTGCCCAAATGGCACCTGCGTTGTGAGATAAATTTAACGATACAGTGCTGGGAGAAGTTATATTATTCTTTGTGTAAACTACCACATTATGTAGCGATATTTGAGTCTGGGAGCCACCGAAATGATAGGACTGGATTTCATGGTTGCATATAGTTGTATAATATTCCAAAAAGTCCATGTGGATTATTGTACCCTTTTCTGTTAGCGACTCTTTCAAAGGTTTCAAAGTTTGATATTGGTGACTGATGTTCTGTTCGTGTTGAAACAATTTTGGTAGATCAATCTCTTCTAGTTGCGTTATCAAATCACGAGGTTTTAAGCTGTAGATCTCCTTCCTATACTTTGTGACGTATCGATTCTGTTTATTTTTTAGATCCATGATCAATTTCTTGCCTTGCTTCCATTGTTTAACTACAATTTCCTTACAATTATTAAACTCTATGTATGGCAAAATCTTCATTAAGCAGTTCTTGCAAGTTCTCGCTAAGCAATTTTCTGAATAACGATCACAGCATAGTGTTACCAGGGCAGTTTGATAAGATGCAAAGTAAAGAATGTTTGAATTTTTTAAGGCTTCTAATTTTAAATTGATTCATTTCATGAATAACACAGGCACAGGTGTCACGGTCTGTAAGCTTAGGCACAACAACCCAAAATGGACGCAATTTACAGAACTCTGCGTACCCAATTGTCATCAAGTTCAAAAATGTTTGCACTAATTCTTTTAACGTAGGCAACGCAATATCTTCCTTCCTGTTAATTGTTGTTCCTTTATTTGGTTTCTCTCCTAACCAGCATCTGCGTAATGCCTAATATCCCTAAGATTGTCTACATAGGTACTCTATATTTTCGGTCATTTAATTTGACTTTTGAATTGTATCAACCCTTCAAGTGGTTTTTCTGTTATTCTGTTTTCTATGTACTAAAGATGAAGCAAACATTTTTTTGCCGATCAGCTCATCTCCCAATATTCCTTAAATGTATTTAGTCGTATAGTTTCAGTACATTATTCACAGCTTATCACCTTGCACTTTATAAATTTGCAAGTTTTTACGCTGGTTTAATAGTCTTGTAAAATATTTTCATCACCATTGTTTCTGAAACTTATGTATTCCTGACCTAGAATTTTTAATTTCTTGTTCTTAAACCTTTTTGAAGACATTTGTTCTGCTATTCTCTTCCTTATAGGTTCTAAATTACTTTCAGGAATTAAATCATTATTACCGTCGGTCGACGATGAAACTAGGTGCAACATTCGTTATTCAGACAATGGAATATAATTTGGATCGGCCACAGTCATGATGAAAAGCCAAGAACTGAAAATCTGCTTGAAAATCAATACTGGCATCCTTTTCAGAAGAAATAGTAACAAAGTTGTTAGTTGTAGTTATAGCAGATTCTGAAACATTATCTTTTGAGCAGCTTTTTGAAATTAGAAGTACTGAAAGTAACTATGTCACAGATGGATAAATCGCTGTCACCAAGATTCTCCTTGTGATTTCCAGCTTTAACAAAATTATATTAGGTCCGTACATATGAAATTGACTTTTTGTAAGGGAGAAACATAAAGTCGATTTTTCTTAAATATAAATAAATATATATTTAATCAAAATTTTGCTTCTATGCCATTGCTATCTATGCGTTTTTATCCGTATTATAGGTATTTTTTTTCTAAATAAGTAATTGCCGTAAGCTCCATACGGGACCACAGCGGCGTCACCGGGGGAGTTGGGCGTGCGCAGAAGCATCGCCGGAGAGTGTCCGAAGAGGGCGTAAGGACTCTCTAAGGGCGTCTCCTGTGAGACTCGGGCCTCGGCTTAGAGGGACGTTTGGAATGGGTGCAAAATTCGGCGTGGTTATTAAATCAAACCAAAGCGTCCCCTTAATGGACGTGGGTGAGTTCCACGTCCGGGTGACGTTAAGAAACGGGGATATTATAGGTAGTTCATTGATCCCTTAAGTATTTATCATCTGAGCAGTTATAAATTCATGTGATTTATAATTATTTTCGACACTATTTATAAATAAATATTTAATTCCGTTACAAGGTTTTACTCTAGCTAACAAAGTGTTTCAACTCAATTGAATGTTTGCTTCTCCAAAATTCTTTATAAGCAGTTTTCCTATCCCATTTCCTAATTTTGAGATACGTTCTCATTGTAGATTCCCTATTTGAAAATTAATGTTTCTTTCTACACACAACTAACTCATCGCTGTATTTAGGCTCAGAGTAAACATTAATCTTTACAAGCATACTTGATAATATAATTGATTCAGAATTATATAATGAAATTCTAAAAGTAGAATTTCATTATAGTTTTATTATTTTATCTACTAATACTAATAATTAATTTTTAGTTTTATATATTACAATGTGATCTTGCTCTGTAAATGCTAGTCCTATTAAAATTGATTGACTCAAAAAATTGTCGGGCACATTAAGTACCACAGTTATGACATCAACGGAGTCTATTTTTATGGAAAGGGAAATTTCCGCTAAACAATTTACCAATAAATTGCCGAATCTTCTCAAGACGATGATGGCGATTCCTCAGTAAACCAAGCTTTATTTTAGCTTCTAGCAACAGATTCTTTTATCAAAGTACACTGACTTCCAAAATCAATGAAATAAATTAAAAGTAAAAAAAAAAGGACACCATTCACCAGACTTTTGGGGATATCTACATTGGAACGCAAC
Organism: Mycalesis mineus; assembly: GCA_034621355.1. Lineage (NCBI taxonomy): Eukaryota > Metazoa > Arthropoda > Insecta > Lepidoptera > Nymphalidae > Mycalesis > Mycalesis mineus. The sequence goes on along the minus strand of JAXAVZ010000012.1, from coordinate 1,150,027 downwards.
ATCACCTTGGCCCCGGCGAAGATTTGTAGCTCCTAAGGGACTACCTTCCTGTGTTGTTTATATCGGATAATATAATATTATTATATCTAAGTTTTAAGTGTTTCGAGTACAATCTATTAGACTATTCTGTGCTAAGATTTTGTATATAGTTATACCACGAGCTCGGATATGTTCGAGGACAGTTTTATTGTGATTATATACTTGTTAGATAAATTCACAGGGGTTTTCAATCGTAGATTCGGCAGTAGGTTCCTTGTTTAGCCGATACATTAAAATAGCAATGCTCTGATTGAAGTTCACCAATACGTGATGCATTCAGAAGGTCTTTGAACGTTGTGCTATCTTGTTGTCTCATAATTCAATTAAGGAAAAGTAATGCCACAGGTGCGTTGCTGGGATAAATCTAGAGGGTTGGTGAAACACTTGATTTCCTCGCATAGGAGGTAACTGCATTGAGTCACCAAATACACAAATATTTATACCACCAAATAGTATTCGTTGTTTTTGAGTTGTTTAAGTCGGGAATCTACCATACACAGCACTTCATGTGGGACCATAGAGATTTCGTCAATGAACAACAATGCAATATGTTGCCGCATTAGGCGCAAGTAATTGCCAGTGAGAATAGGCATTTGCGTTATTCTACCATCCTTCTGTACCGACAGTTTAAGTGCTGCCACCCCTGTAAGTGCACAAACTTTAACAACTTGCTTGCCATAACACGAATTTACTTGGTTTTTCAATAATTTAAAGAGAAAGGTCTTTTCAGTCCCACCTTTGCCTGTTATGAACAATCTAAAACGCTCATTGGTTTGATTATTTATCATTGTCCAACATTCATTGCTCATCTAGCATTCAGAAATTCCTCATCGGTCATGTGTTGTTCTGGCATCTCCAAGTCTTCTTCAAAGTATTCCTTTTGAGCCTCTTGATTCAATGTTTCAAAAGCAGGAATTTGGTTAAAAGCATTCTCTAGCTGTCTGTCACGCTCCCTAAATATCTCCAAACGTGCGCGGAGATCAGATTCTCTTACCAAAAAAACTTCTTTTGATGTATCTTAGTCAACAATAAATTCGCTCTCATTTATATACGGAACATACTGAAGAAGTAAGCTATTGTAATAGTTTTCTGGGTCATTAGCAGCCACGAAATATGGCACACGTTCGACGGCAGAAACATTTCTGATTATCATTTTACTAAAATCTGTAAGTATTATTAGTCGCTGTTTTGTTTGCCTTTCTGATGATTCATACATATCAACACATTCTTCCATTTCTCGGTTTGATTTAACATCATCATCATCATCATCATTATCAGCCAATGGACGTCCACTGCTGGACATAGGCCTTTTTTAGGGACTTCCAAACACAACGATCCTGAGCCGCATGTGCCCAGCGGCTCCCTGCGACCCGTTTGATGTCATCAGTCCACCTGGTGGGGGGTCGACCAACACTGCGCTTTCCGGTGCGGGGTCGCCATTCTAGCACCTTCGGCCCCCAACGTCCATCAGCTGTTCGAACCACGTGCCCCGCCCATTGCCACTTCAGTTCTGCGACTCGCTGAGCTATGTCGGTTATTTTGGTTCTTCTGCGGATCTCCTCATTTCTGATTCGATCACGCAGAGATACTCCGAGCATTGCTCTTTCCATCGCCCGCTGAGTGACTCTGAGCCTTCTTATGAAGCCCGCAGTTAGCGACCAAGTCTCGGATCCGTATGTCATCACTGGCAACACGCACTGTTCGAAGACCTTCGTCTTCAGGCACTGAGGAATTTTGGACGAAAAGATGTCACGCAGTTTCCCGAACGCTGCCCAACCGAGTTGGATTCGGCGGTTCACCTCTTTCTCGAAATTGGACCTACCTAACTGGACCATATGCCCTAGGTATATATACTCGTCTACAATTTCGAGTGCAGAATTTTCAACAATAACTGGGTGGAGCGAAACATGAGCATTACACATGATCTTTGTCTTGCTCATGTTCATTTTAAGGCCCACCTGTTGAGAAACTCTGCTGAGGTCATTGAGCATATTATTAAGGTCATCTAGAGATTCTGCCATTATCACTACATCGTCGGCAAACCGCAGTTGAGTGAGGTACTCGCCATTGATGTTGATGCCAAGTCCGTTCCAGTCCAAGAGCTTAAAGACGTCTTCCAATGCGGCGGTAAATAGCTTCGGGGAGATAACATCTCCCTGTCGCACTCCTCGCTGCAATTGGATTGGCCTCGTAGTCTCATCCTGTATACGGACTGACATGGTGGCGTTTTCGTACAGGCACTGCAACGCTTGGATGTACCGGTAGTCGATTCGGCACCTCTGCAATGACCTTAACACAGCCCAGGTTTCCACCGAATCAAAGGCTTTCTCATAGTCCACAAACGCCAAGCAAAGTGGCCGGTTATACTCTTCGGTCTTTTGTATAACCTGCCGCAGCGTATGGATGTGGTCTATGGTACTAAAGCCTTGTCGGAAACCGGCTTGTTCGGGAGGCTGGAAGTCATCAAACCTACGAGCGAGACGATTCGTGATGACTCTGGAGAACAACTTGTAGACATGACTCAGCAACGAGATTGGTCTGTAATTCTTCAGCAAGGTATTGTCACCCTTTTTGAAGAACAGAACAACCACGCTCCTGTGCCACGCCTGAGGCGTCTTGCCCTCGTGAATGACGGAATTGAACAATCGCTGAAGGACTTCAAGTATCGGTTTACCACCCGCTTTCAGGAGTTCTGCTGTGATTCCGTCATCACCTGGCGCCTTGTTGTTCTTTAGGTGTTCGAGAGCCATACTAATCTCGTCTAGGCTGACGTCCGGGATATCTTCGGTATAGTGTCGGGTCAATTTGGCTCTGGGGTCTTCAGCCAAATTGTCAACAGGCTTTTGAGTGGACGTGTATAACTGTCCATAGAACTTCTCGACCTCACCCAAGATCTCGGGCTTGGAAGAAATGAGATTACCGTCATCGGTCTTCAGACGCGTCAACTGACTGCGTCCAATAGACAGATCTTTCGCGAACACTTTCGAGCCACGGTTGTGTTTTATTGCATCTATGATACGCTCGGTGTTGTAGCGGCGTAAGTCACATTTCTGCGACTTAGAGATCTGTCTATTGATACGTTGGTAGTTCAGAGCGTCCCCTGAAGACTGTAATCGCATTCCTTGTCTTTCCTCCATGAGCTTGAGTGTTTGGTCAGAGAATTTCTTGTTGGTTTTTGGGCGGTGGGTCTTATAAAACTTAGACCCAACCGAATGGACAGTTTCCACTAGCCTGTTGTTCAGATCGTCCACATCAACACAATGTGCTAGGCAATCGAAACGGTTCTGGAGTTCCAGTTGAAAGCTTTCGGGGTTTTGGATGTGGGCACGAGTAGGTCGGAGCGTTGACTTCACCAGTCGGTACCGTTCAAGCTGTACATTGATATTCAACGTGCCTCTTACCAGTCGGTGATCACTGCCGGTTTTGACCCTATTGATCACAGAGACATCGTTGAATATATGCCGTCTGGTCGACAAGATGAAGTCAATCTCATTTCTCGTGGAACCATCGGGGCTCAACCAGGTCCATTTCCTATGTGGTGGCTTCTTGAAGAAGGAGTTCATCATAAAGAGGCCCTCCTTCTCCATGAAGTCAGCCAACATTTGGCCCCTGTGGTTCCGTTGCCCATAGCCAAATTGCCCCACTCTCAACTCTGAACCACTCCTCTCGCCCAGCTTTGCATTGAAATCCCCCATAACAACATTGTAATAGGAGTTCGAAGCATGCAGGGCTCTTGAAATATCCTCATACAATACCTCTACCTCCTCGTCGGGTTGTGCCGAGGTCGGTGCGTAAACCTGTATAACCTTCAACGAATACCGTTTGGTAATTCGGAGGACAAGGAACGCTACCCTGCTCGACACACTCTCGACTCGTACAACATTGTTAACGAGGGACTTGTGAACGATAAACCCAACACCACCTTGGGACAGATGTTCGCCCTCCCGGTAGTATAGTAAATTGCCGGAATTCAGGATTATCGAGTCCTCGCCCTCTCTTCGGACTTCAGACAATCCTATAATGCTCCAGCGCAACTTACTTAATACTTCTTCCAGTTCGATCACCTTTTCGTCAGTCCTCAAAGTGCGTGCGTTGAATGTTGCCAGGTCCAGTCGTCGGGGTTGGCAGCGGAATCTCTTCCGGAGATTCTTGACACCCCTTGCCCCGCCGTTACCATGACCGCTGCCAGAGCCAGGAATAGCGGGGCTGCCGGGGACTAGGGGCTGTTTTCTTGGACCGTCTCCCATAAAAGAAGATTTAACATAGTGAGGTTCAAAAAGCATTGCAAATTCAAGAAAGCACATATTACCATAATTGTAATTGGAATGTTCTGAAGGCCGTTTTTCGTAACGTTCGAATATGTTACTGCAGTATCCTGTAGCAGTCCCATCCGAATCAAATTTTAGAACCTTGTACCTCTGTTCAGGTTTTCTTCTGTTTAAAAACGTGCACTTTCTCGAACTATCCTTGAAATTTAAATGACATAAAGTCTAAAAACACATTCACACACAGACACATGCCTTTCTTTCAATATCCGCATGCATACTTTATACAATTTACGTGATATATCTGTTTCTTCACGTTGAATTTCGCGTATTGCTTGAGCTACACTACTAGCAAGCTGCGTTGGCTCAGATTTAGAAACATAGTTGGCTATGTAAAAAGCTATGGCTTCATTTGTTCTATATTTTAAGAGTTGGGTTATAATTATTAACCCAGCTAGCTTCTGGTCCTCGCTTCAGAATACAGATTCTGCCTCCATTACGAATAAATTCTTCTGATGAATGAGACACAAGACGAGTTTCCGCGCATTCTTTTTTCTTAAATCCAAACCTACATGTCGATGTTTCTGAATTATTTTTATGACATTTGTGTATGTTTGTGCAATTTGTTTTTCTTTACCAGGTTGTACATTTCAGATGTCTAAGCGGTAGATCACAACTACACACTTGATTTAGCTGACCCATCTCCTCATCCGTATCGAATGATGCGTGACCTTCCACCCAAACTACCATGTGAACATGGGGACTGCCACGATTCTGGAATTCGATTCTCCACCAGTAGTCTTTTATACGACTAGTTAAAACTTGATTGTTGTTTAACATAAATTTCATAAGAGCATTGAAACGATACATAAAATGTCTACTTACTACGACAGGATACTGGAGGTCTACTTTCAACTTTATCATAATCATTACCAGCTTGTAGACGTCCACTGATGGACATAGGCCTTTTTTAGCGACTTCCAAACACAATGAACTCGAGTCGCATGTGCCCAGCGGCTCCCTGCGACACGTTTGACGTCGTCAGTCCACCTGGTTGGCGGTCGACCTACGCTGCGCTTTCCGGTGCGGGGTCGCCAATCTACCACCTTGGGCTCCCAACGTCCATCAGCTGTTCGAACTACGTGTGAACACTTCAGTTCTGCGACTCGCTGAGCTATGTCGGTCAGTTTGGTTCTTCTGCGGATCTCCTCATTTCTGATTCGATCACGCAGAGATACTCTGAGCATTGCTCTTTCTATCGCCCGCTGAGTGACTCTGAGCCTTCTTACTAAGCCCGCAGTCAACTTTATACTAGCGCTTATATTAAATCGCTTTAATTCGGTTCCATGAAGTGTCTTAAAAACAATCGCATTTGAATAGTGTAGCGGTGCATGAATGATTGCAAGTTTTTGGACAATGTATTTTTATTTATTTACGATAATTTAACTGTAAAACAGTCTGAGCAATGTCTCTGTGTGGCCATTGCGACGTGTCTGCTCTCATGAAGGTTCTTGATGCCTGGTTCTGAATCCATGGGTCCAGGTCCTTGATCCGTAGGTCTCTCGCTTTGGTGCGGTTCCTTACGAACCGAGGGGCTTTCGTGATTTTCCGCAGGACGGTGGACTGCAGGATCCTTAAGGTTTTCCTGTTATTTTCCTTCACGAGGCTTGAGTTTTGAGCGGCTATAGGCCTTGTATATGCCCATAGTGGCAGGCTGGACGAGCACTGGGCGGAGGAGTCGACAAGAGCGAGGATCTGCAAACATGCGTTTTTATAACAAACTACCCGTTCTTTTTTAGAACGAAATCAGCATTCATGTCATTCACACAAAATGTTTACTTCCCGTGAGTGACAAGAATGGTTTTCATCAATACACTGTCTAATTATTATGTATCTAGACATTAGTATGATTACTTACTACTAGATTTATAATTACTAACACATTATTAAAAATTAGTATAACCCTTAACCACCTAGCACCTTTTTCTGTCCTTTAACCACCTACGTGCTCACAGAGACCGCTAATGAATTATTGCTATTATTTTGGGATCTATAATAAGAATTTAAAGTTCGGTTAAATAAAATGCATGTCTGTACTTATTTACTTTATTCGTCACAAATTATCAAAAGTAATATAAAAGTTTTATAAAAATGGTATAATATCTATGGAATAAGAAATATGGCACCAACCATACTTGAATTTTTCACTTCTTTTTCTTATTTCTAGTAAATTGAATAAACTAAAAATAAAATCAAATAAAAAATTAAACAAAATTGCAAAGCATCATCTTTTACATTTTTTGGCGGCAGTAACAACACATTTTTTGCGAACACTCCAAACAAATAGACACTTTACACACGTAACATAGGTACGAACTTCAAGTTTTTCGGCAACAGAAGTGCTTGGTAAATCTTCCTTTATTTGCAAAATACGGCGTATAGAGTTCTTGATGTCTCTCGAAATGCGGTCATTTTTTCCACGACGTTCCATGTGCGGTTTTGTAAGCTGTTGAGCCAACTTTTTCAAGTATTTAAATCGACTGCCAGTCTTCTGAACTTGGTTACCACAGCTTATGATATAATTATGAAGATGATATGTCTCATATTCTGTAAAATATAGTCAAAGGTTATCTTCGCGTCCGACAAGAAGTGGAATAGTTTGAGCACCTTTGATCCAGTAAATCATAAATGTTTGAGTTGGTTTTGATGGATGCTTTAGTTCTCGGGGCAAAGTTTGCCCATCAGAATCTTTACCGAGATATATATAAGCATTTAGAAGGTAGCCGTTTCTTGCATCTGTAATGCACATTATTTTTAGCCCATATTTTGCTGGTTTTTGAGGCATGTACATTTTGAATTTACAGCGACCGTGAAGGGCTACTAGCATCTCATCTGCACATGCACAAGTTCCGATCGATTAAACTTCTTGACAATTATGTATAAAAGACTGGAAAAGTTCTGAAATAGAAACAGCGACATCCACTTGACGACGTTGCTCTCTAGTTTCTGCATCATCTAATCGATTGGTATTTAGTAGAACTTCTCACCTGTTCTTACTCATTATACAACTGTAAATTTCTCTTCCAGTGCCATCGGAGTTGTACCATGAGGTATAGTGCTCATGATTTTCTTTGAAAATAGCAGAGTAAAACAATAATCCTATAATTGCTTTGAGTTCTGTAAGATCGAAGTCTTGAACACATGCTTGATTTTTGTATTTTGATTATTAGTCTTATTTTATTATTAGTGTGTAGTACAATTTTATCCAACATCTCATCCGTAATAAGAGACTTCAAATATCAAGTGGTTTAGTAGAATTATTGAGAATACTACGAAATGCTGGTTTTACACACGGCGTTGGCTGTACAATATTATGCTGAGGTGTCCTTGAACGAGTGACGTAAGGCACAGATGAACGGTGAAAACGATTACTGTCGAAGTAATTTTTTTTTCTTGGCCTACCTCTGGACTGCAAGCGTGAAAGCGGAATATCAACTTCCGACGAGTAGCTTTATTCTGGAAACCTGGATATAGATTGTGACCTTGAAGAGGTTGTTGGTGCCGGCAAGCTATTTTCATCGTCGTCACACTCAATTTCAGATTCAGATCCACTCTCTTCAGCCTGCTCTGGATCAACGGTTACATCAGGTTCGACGTCGCTACAATCCTCGCCAGAAAGGTCATCTTCGTCCAAGATTTCTTGCTGAAGCCATCTTGTGATATTTTCATTTTGACTCTAAAACAGTAATAATAAAAAAAAGTCGATCAACCACCGACACGTCACACAACCACCTACGTGCGGTCACGGAGACCGCTGGCGAATTTATTTTACTTACCCTGGCCAAACGCGAGCACGTCCACACTCGCCGAGCGGTTGCGCGAAACTGAGTGGTATGTAGAAAAGCAGACGACTCACATGCGGTAATATTTGAAAAATCGTTGGTAGGTGGTTAAGGGATAAATTAAATTAAAATTTTAAGAAAATCAATAAACAGAACTAGTAATCAAATAAAAAAATAAACGGACTTCAAAACGCACTGAAAAGGATTTATCATTAGTTACTTTAATTTACTCATTATATATATACTTACTTACTTACTATACTTAACCATATCTATAAACTCGGTGCCATCCAACAAATAGAACGATGAATTAAATTAATCAACTAAGCTTACGAGAATCATAACAAGTATCTATTTTTATTTAGTTATTTTCCTCTTCTTCATTATCTATGACTTTCCACTGTCCTACTACTTTTTTCAGATGGACAATGTTCCGTCTATACACTTGCCCAGTTGCATCGTTACGGACATTGACATCACTTCCTTCGGCATTAATCATTGTATGAGGCGTGGAATTAAATTCAGAAGTTAATTTATTTTCTTTTACAAAATTCTGAAAATAAACCTTCTCTCCGATTTCTAGTTCTTTATCTATTGCTTTTCTTTTCTTATTTAACCGACGAAATTTGTTTCTTTTTTTTTTGTCTCGATCTCTTGTATCTGAATTTTCCGCCATAGAACAGCTCACTTGGCGATTTTCCTGTGGAAGGATGGGGTGTACTATTATACATAGTCAAATACTTTAGTAAATCCTCTTTCCAATCAGATTTTTCGCATTGACTAATTCTAAGCCGTTTCAAAATATCCCTATTTTGTCGCTCGACTTCTCCATTTTGTTGAGGCCAATAGGGTATCTTATTGAATAGAGTAATGCCATTTTCGGTACAAAAAGTTTTGAATTGTAGAAAATTGTCAGCTGTTATGCTGGCCGGGTCCCCAACACGTGAAAATATTTTTAATATTTTATTGTTTCTTGTGTAGTGATGAATTTCATAATTTCAATTTCTACTATAATAATCTATGATAACAAGAAGGTAATCCCCACTTGGTAAGGGACCAAAAAGTCAATACCTGTATCCACCCAAGGTTTTGAGGGGGGTTTGCGTCTTTTCATTGGCACTGGTGCATCGGGTGCTGAAACTAAAGTACATCCTCTACAATTTTATACCGCATTTTCGGCGTCTTTATCTATTTTGGGCCACCAGACGTTAGTGCGTAGTCTTGCTTTCTTATTGACAATACCAGGGTGTCCTTCATGGGCTGCCGATATGGTTTGTTTCCTCAAGCTAATGGGAATTACAATTTTGTTTCCCCTCAAAAAAACGCCATCATGCAACCAGAGTTCATTTTGAAATAATTTATAATTAATTATTGAGGGATACCAATTGCCATTTGCTGTAGGGTCTACTGACCAGTCCAGCATAATCTGAAGGAACAGATATTTATATTTGTGAGATTTATAAATATGGTGAAATGTCTGTCAGGATGATCGAACTGTCATTGTTTTTCTCAGATAAGCAACAAAGACGCCCACGAGGACGTGTGCTGGTTAGTATGGCCGTGACGGCGCCTGCGTCATCGTATACGACTAGAAAGAAGTCTGTGAACTGCACATGTACCAGCTACGCCCTATTGCGGCTGCGCATAGTTCGATACCCCCACTCACCCCACTACTTCAGTCATTCTAAGTTGTATAAAAGGATCGGGTCTACAACTGGTTGGCAGTCTAGGCTCTGGCGTGGCGCGGTGCAGACGTTGTACTTTGCTTGTCGCTCAACCTAGACAACTCTGATAATTTGTGCAAACGAATTAATTATTACTCTCAGCTTGAGTTATAATTACTTGGAATACAAAGGCCTAATTTATTCACAATGTCCTACCCTCTTTCGACAAATTTGGCTGGGCAAGGAGAATAACTTGAACGGAGGAGGTGAGTGTTGACGCGCGTCACTAAGAAATCTCTTTTAAACCTGCACCCGTGTCACAAGTCTCGGGCTCTGTTCGGAATTATTCTCTCAGCCACATTCGGAGTTACTCTCTCAGTGTCTCTCAATTTGAATATGATTCCAGTCTTTGTACCTGCGTCCAAAAGGTTATTCCTCTTTCGACATATATATCTATCCCCTATCAACTTTAAATTTTGACAACGCACTTCTGGATTTTTTTATCCAAACTGTTTTAGAAACGTTATTAAAATTAGGAGAAAAATTATCACATTGATATTATTTTAAAAAATTTAGGTAGACTATATCTTAATTACAAAACAATGCTGGAAAAACTGGTATAATATGAAAATTTTACCTTAAAATAAAATTTGTATTGTTTCCTAAGACATCAGAAGTCCATTATGAAGAGTACATCGCTTTCTTCCGCACGTTTCCGCTAGATTTCATATTATGATTTTCCTCTCGAACCCGCGTCACCAGCGCCCCCAGCGGCGATTCTCCGAACTAATTTACAAAACCGGAACAACGGCGCCATTTTCAAATTCATTGTCGGATTAAGATGTCCCTGAGGAATAATAGCCCCAGGAAGACATCATGTGGACTTCTGACGTCTTAGGAAACATAATACAAATTTTATTTTAAGGTTAAATTTTCATATTATGTGTTCCGTTTGACGTCAGAAGTCCATTATGAAGAACTGTTTGTTATCTCCTGGCGGCTTGTATGGAAAATAATGCAACAATGTGATTAAGACAATTTATTTCTTAAATTGTAATTTTAGAAATAAAAACAAATTAAGTATGTTAATAAAGAACAAATAAAATTAAATTTTAATAATCTGTATCACTGTGTGTAAATTACTGATTCGACTGTGTGTAATACCTGCTGAAGCTTTCTCGTACCACGACTTAGTATATGTGTCATACAAAATTCGACCACCTAAAGCAAAACCTACAGTAGTGATGCGACGTAGCTTCAAAAACTTTGATAATAATAAATTTATGACCGACCTGAACGAAATCGATTGGAGTACAATTATGAATGCTTCATCTACAAATGAAAAGCTGATCATTTTAAATTCCTTATTGACTGAGTTGTTTGATGTTCATGCTCCACTTAGGCCTATTAAACTTAAATACCTACCTGCTCCATGGCTGACTGATGACATCAAGGTTCTTATGGCGAAACGTAATAAATCCAAGTCTAAGTACAAGCACAATCCTTCAGAAGAAAATTTATTAAAATATAAAAATCTACGCAACAAGTGCAATAAACTTTGCAGGACTGCTCAGCGCACCTATATTCACGCCTCTGTAGATAACAAGGATGCAGCAAAAGTCTGGAGATTTTTAGACGCCATGGGCATTGGTAGAGAGCGTAGAACATCTCTTGTCAACAATCTTGACATTGAAGCACTAAACATCCATTTCACTAAAGTTCCTTTATTAGATAGCATCACCAAATTTAATACACTAACCTCCCTTACTTCACGTCCCAAAATGGATTCACTACCCTTTAAGTTCACTTCTGTTACGGCTGAGGAGATTAAAAGAAACATTATGGCAATTAAATCGGATGCCGTAGGCTGTGATCAGGTGAGTCGCAAGATGGTCCTTTTAGCATTGGATGGCATTCTGGCTATTCTTTGTCATATCTTTAACCACTCTTTTCTTACTAATACTTTCCCCAATGCCTGGTGTTTAGCATATGTTGTTCCGATTCCGAAAATAACCAATCCTTCATCTTTCTCTCACTATCGACCTATTTCTGTCCTTCCATTTCTGTCCAAAGTACTAGAACGTATCGTGCACAGGCAATTATCTTTATATCTCTCCAAATTTAAAATCCTTAGTCCATCTCAATCCGGATTCCGTCCTGGACATAGCACGGTTACTGCATTAATTAAAATCTGTGACGATATAAGATATGCCATGGATAATCAACTGATTAGTATAGTAACCTTACTAGATTTTTTGAATGCATTCAATTCAGTTGACTTTGAAGTTCTTCTGGCAGTCTTACAGTCAATAAACATATCTCCTGAAGCCATAAGTTGGTTCCGATCATATCTTTGTGATCGAAAACAATGTATTCGGGTTGATGAGAAACTATCCACTCCGTGCAGATTATATGCAGGTGTACCTCAGGGCGGAGTTCTTTCTCCTTTACTCTTTTCCATTTTTATTAACTCTTTAACTGATCTTCTCTCTCTTTCCTATCACTTATATGCCGACGATTTGCAAATATATGTGTCATCACCCGCTGATATGCTTGACAATGCTATAGGTAACCTAAACACTGACCTCAGCTCAGTCAGTGCTTGGAGTAAATCCTATGGGTTGTCAGTAAATGCCAGCAAGTCACAAGCTATTTTATTTGGATCGCGTCAACAACTGTCTAAAATTAATTTCTCATCCCTTCCTCCACTATTATTTGATGGCTCTAATTTAACCTTTAACAGTTGATATTTTGAAATTTCTCTTGTGTTCTTAAAGAAATTAGTGAATAAATCGTGCTTAAATATGCTATATTATTTGTAGAAGTGTTTGTGGTTAATATTTTAGGATATTCGTAGGAACTCGGTGCAAACATGAGTGTCATCATAAGACTACAGAGAGTTAAAAATCTTGGTCTCGTTATGGACGAGAGCTTTTCATGGACACCCCAGATTGAAGCTGTTAGCCGAAAGATCTTTGCGGTTATCGGTAGGTTGAAGAGATGGAAGAACTTCTTACCTGTCAAAACTAAAATATCTCTGGCTCAATCTCTTCTTTTTCCCATACTTGACTATGCGGATTCCTGTTACTGTGACTTACCACAGTTTCTCCTTAACAAGCTTGACCGCTTACAAAATTTAATTATTCGATTTATTTTTGGTTTGAGAAAATTTGATCATATTTCACAATTTCGTGTCCAACTCAAATGGCTCACCATGACTCAACGTCGAAATTTCCATATACTTTCTCTTCTGTATTCTATCCTCTTGCATCATCACACTCCACTTTACCTTAAGGAAAGGTTCCGTTTTCTTGGTTCTAGCCACCTTTTCAACCACCGATCCCGCAATGATAACAAGTTGTTATGTCCACCCAGTAAGTCTAACCGCTACAGTGAATCGTTCACTGTAAAAGCAGTGAAACTGTGGAACGCCGTTCCGAGGGAGATACGGCACTCAAAGTCACTCTATACCTTTAAACGTCGTCTTAAGAACCATTTCCTTAATTGCAATTAATGTATGTACTCGTATATATGTAAATATTGTTTAAGTATGTCTATTATAATGTATATATGATATTATTATTTATTACTACTATATTATTTATTGAAATTCATGTATTAGTATGTAACTTATTGTATATGTAATTTTTTGAGTTTTTATGTAATAGTTTTGTTTTTAGCTATTATTGTACACCAACCACCACTCTCTTTTTTTTAAATCTTGTTTTTCCTTAAGCTTAACGGTTGCCTGGAAGAGATCACATCTAGTGATAAGGCCGCCGTTACACCAATTGTTATAATTATTTAATTTGTTCTTTTTTTTTCTTACAAATGTTATTGTGTTCTTTGGTGTAATAAAGAGTTTTTATTATTATTATTATTATTAAAAACTAACAATTTATCATGAGATTAAATATATGATTTTTTTAAACTAGAAAGTACTGAGAAAGGGACTTTGTATTTGAATCAATGTTTTCAAAATCTATTTCCTTATGGTGGAATTTTGTAAAAGTATTCTCATATCGCCAATTTGCTTTGGACAAGATATTTTTTTTTGTATCGACTGCAAGTTGGCCCTTGACTGCTACCACACCTGATGTTAAGTGATGATGCAGTCTAAGATGGAAGCGGGCTAACTTGTTAGGAGTAGGATGAAAATCCACACCCCTTTCGGTTTCTACACGACATCGTACCGGAACGCTAAATCGCTTGGCGATACGTCTTTGTCGGTAGGGTGGTAACTAGCCAAGGCGAAAGCCTCCCACCAGCCAGACCAAGACAAATTAAGAAAAATCTCAATCTGCCCCGCCGGGAATCGAACCCAGGACCTCCGTCTTATAAAACCACCGCGCATACCACTGCGCCACGGTGGATAATGGACACAATTTATAGGATAATGATCAACCCAGTTTAAAGACAGATCTGAAACTACCAGGCGCAGCCATTGAGCACCGCCTGTAATAAAAGGTATTTAACCCAACCACCCAAAACAGTTGGAGGCTGGTCTGTATAATTCTCGGGTGGTTACATAAAATTTGTCATAGACCCTCAAACATTTTTTGATACATTAATTAAAGATTTGCGCCAAAACAATGGATTCGTATTTTCTACTCCAGAGAACATAAGAGTCTAGCTCTACTGGTTGTAAATAGCAGAATCTGTCTTCGAATCTAAAACGGGATGCAAGGTTACACAATTATTTGTATATATAAAATACTGAGGATCACAATGTAACTGTCGGCGGCTAGATCATTACAAAAGAATTGAAGCAGTACGTTTTAATACTTCATATAAGTGAGTAAGACAAGGATTTGTTTCCTGTAAGTGATAGACAGAGCTTGCGTAATTTAGGGTTGCCAACCTCATATTTAAAAAAAAACAGAATTTTAAGTTGGAAAAACCAGGACAATTCCGTTTAAAAACAGGACGCATTGATAGAGTTGCAATTGTTAAATTAATTAAAATAATCACATTTTTAAATAAAAATACTTGAGTAAAATTATATGAGTTGAAAACTAGTTATTAAAATTTAAAAAAAAAACACTTTAGTTTATAACATATTTTTGAAACAGCACAGCAGCGCGGCATCGCAATTACAAGTACTTGCGAGTCGTGAGGCCGCTCGTAGCGTAAACATTTGAGAGGAGGTGCGCTAATTCTAAAATATAAAAACCCTGGACGCTGCTGAAAAACTATTCAGGACGTCCCAGGACACTACAAAAACTAGGACATGCCCTGGGAAAACAGGACGGTTGGCAACCCTAGTTAATTGAGTTATGGTGTGAATTGTTATTTAACACGTACAGGGTAGATCACTTATTGAGAAAAACACTTTGGTTATACAATGTAATATATATTTAGGTAAAAAATATCAACGTAACAGAGGAGTATTTGGCGTAACAGAACAAAGATATGACAATGACAGAACTATAAAAAAAAACAATATATATCCATAGACAAAAGTTGTCTATGTCGTTAAGGTAAATTATTTAAGGCATACATAGACATTTTTAACAGTAAGTACTTAATGAGTATTCTTGCAACCCATATGGGGATTCTATACTAAAGGCAAACTCGATTGAGAATGCTTGTCGATAAACAAATTTAAAATGAGGGTAGAAATCACTAGTCATTTTACACCTATTTTTTTAAAATGACGAATTCATAACAAGAAATTAGAATAAAACTAATTAATATATTCAATATCTTTAAAATAAGATTTTTTAAAATAACAAAACATAATTTTAAATTATCAGGTAAAAAATGTGTTGCATTTTGGTACCTTCATTTTAAATTTGTTTGTTGACAAGCATTCTCAATCGAGTTTGGCTTTAGTATAGGTAGCATGGGCCTAGCTAGCGAAACTGCTTTCAGAAATGTTTAACTAAGCGTTTGATAAAATATTTATATTTGAATTGTTTCACAAATAGAAGCTATAGCTAAGTGATGTACGAGTATGGTACGGTAAGCTAAACTTTCTACTAAATAGAATTTTGCCAAATATCTAGCCACATCGCTTGGTAATAAACAACAAAAAGCTACTTTGTTTAATAAACACCATTGAGTCCACTTTCTCCAAATGGGGGCATATGTTTTAAGAGTCGACGTCAAGATAAAAGATTTTCCTCTTCTTCAGGTCAGATTTCTGTCAAACTCCCACCCTAAATAAGCCATGCTCCCAAATTCAGTGATTTGATGAGAGCTGGTGTGGTCGCCCCGATACCAAGTCTATTAGCGTTTGTCCATATCTTGTGCTAGTGTATAATTCTTTATATCCGGGCGCCAAAAGGGCTTCTTCCACTTGGGTGCCACTGCTATGTATTTACCTACTGCAGACTTGCCGTATTGCAGGACGCGTGGAAGTAATCCGGACGGAGGAAACAACCAAACTAGATCGTATTTCCAATATCAGCTGAATGCGTTGTAAAAGGAGGCGCTCAAGTCGAGAGTAATTTTGAGCTTTTTGCGACGTGAACAGATCTATGTCTGGTGTAAGAGAGGTGTGTGAGACGTAACGGTAACGGTGATTTTTAATCTACCCGAGAATGCGTGGGAGTTTTAGGACTCCTTTGAAGTTTATCAATACCACCAATTTTTTGCAAATGTTAAGCTAAATTTAAAGAATTAATAATATATTCTTCAGGAGATATTTTTGCTAAATCTTCACGAATAAATTTGTCTTTAAATTCTTTTAAAAGTTGTTTTCGACGAAATTCTATAATTTCTGCACGTTTACCGCATATAATCTGCAGGATATCTGCGAAACCGTTTTATAGTTTGACTCCGAGCCAAGTAACTGTCTAAGCTTCTCATACAATGCAATTGAAGAGATCTGTGTACCAGCTTTAGAGGACCATTCAATTACTGATTGTAAAGCCTCATTTAGTAACTCGTTCTGAGCCAAAAACGCGTTTGTCAATACCGCAAAACTACGTTCCATTTTAACACATTTCACTAAGGTATAAGAATCCACGAAACGCCTTAACTCTTCATTAAAGTCTCACAGCCCCGAGGGGTCCCCTGGCAACCGTCAGGCAAATAATGACAGCTGTCATTATAGCTCCGTCGCTACCCAGGTAGCCGCGGGCTGCCGCGGGCCTCAACGAAGGTTTAATTTTATTAGGCGCTAAAAACTAAGTTTTAGTTTAAAAAAAGAATTGTTTCATATTCTGTGATAAATTTCCAAGACATTGACATTGAAATTGGTATTATTTTGTGTTTATTTTTAATCTTATTGGACAGTGCTCGAAAGTGAAATTATAAGAGTGTTTTTTCGTGATTTGTGCAAATTTATTAAATGTAAGTACAATTTTTATTACAAAACTCATTATTTTGCATACAGTGATTGTTTTCACGTTATTTGTTTTAAGAAATACATCGAAAATTTTAAATAAATCATGAAAACATCTGATACGTATCTTCCCGAATTACGAGTTATTTGCGCATGTGAATGATAGTAAATATTACTAAAAATGTATAAAATTTACTTGGAAGTAGTTTACATAAGTATTTACTAACATATTATTGTAAAATATTAGAAAATTATTTATTATTGTGCAACTAAAATTTGACGTTTCTTGAGTTCAAAGCGACCGTTTTGGTCTGTCAATACCAAACAAAACAGTTTCGTTTGGTATTGGTAAAACGAGCTATTTTGGTCTTTATTTGTGAAGCGCTAAGGACGGTTTACCGGTAACCAATAAGAATCCGTTTGTTTGTAAAGTAAGACATAATGATGTATCGATACATCGCCGTGTGTAAAAGATGTCGATAAATTTGGTTCAATTTATATTTGTATTTTGTATAAATTAATTATAAAAAGCAAATACAAGCTACTTGAAAATTTATGTTTAGAGTTTTTTTAACAAAAAGAAAAATCAAAAGATCCGCGTGCTCACATGATGACAATAACTTTTCATTTATTTATTTTACAGTATGGCAGAAAACTGGCGAGAGGACAAAAACCCGCCGGCCGATATCCTCATCCTCATTTATGACGATGAGGCTGAGATTAGCGCCGACGAAGACCTGCTCCGTCATGACGGTGTATTAAAAAAATGTAAAATTAAATAACAAGAGAAATGAGTTCTACACTAACATTTCGAAAATACTTTAGGTAGTTAAAAGTAAAAATTAATAAAAATTAGAATCATTTTATTTTTATTTACATTATATAATAATACCTTACAAAAAGGATAACTGTCGATAAAATTACCAAAAGTAAAAGAACACATCCCTAGCTGTTTTTATATTTCGAAGTGTCGGGTGGATCGTGTTTCAAGTGTTTTTATGGTGATCATACCAATTGTTTTTGTTATGTTATTTACAATAAATAGATAGCATAGACACCAGTTCTTTAGACTTTGTTTGTATTTTCATTTATTTTTCGTAATCCAACGCACAACATAGTTGCAAAATGTTGTACCCGTAAAATAAATATATAAAGCTTTGATTATATCAACATTTTGATAGATAAAAGTTAGGAAATATATCAATCAAGTCATTACATTTTACAGAATGGCAAAATATGGCTTAAAAGAAGATTATTTATTAATTTTTTGTAGAGTAACGTATCAGACCGAAATAGAAAACAGCGCGCGAGCGGGAGGGCACTACGCCCGTAACTGACACTGACAGCAGTTGTCAACTGTCAGGCGCCCAGGGGTTAATATGCAACTCTGTAAAAGCTGGGGACGCCACACATTTCTTCTGCACGGCATTATATCGCACCGCATTCCAATCAGCAGTATTAAATCTTTGCATAGAAGATATTTTATTTACCCGATCTGGTTTTGCTTTTAGAACGGATGGTTCTTTAATGGATACCGCTAAATTCGTAATGTCGATCTTGTCGGGGGACCGTGAAAATGGATCTGACGCAGCTGTAGGATTTGGTAAATTCAGTTGCGTTGTCATTTGACCACATAATAAATTATTTACTTGACTTACCAATTGTTGAGTAAGCAACTCAAACCTGCGATCCAATTCTTCCGACTGGCTGCTGCTCATTGAGCGGCTGCGGCCCCCCGCGCTGCGGCGTTTTCTTTTCGGCGATGGCGATGTTGCTTCCGACGAGTTTTCATTCTCACTAGAAGAATCTTCTGATCGAACTTTCTCGATCTCCGATGACGCAGGTATTTCCTCCATTTCGTGCACACAATACTCACGAAACGAAAAAATCTACTAGTTAAAAATAATTTTTACTTTAAATCTCAAAAGATTTTAATAAATAATTCTAAAGGTCTTGCGTAGTTGAAGAACGATGCAACGATGAAAAGATGTCGGCGTTTGTTCGTGTTTTTTGTATTAGTTCATAGAATCGCGTGACGCGGGTTCAAATGGAAAATTTACTGCTCACGACAACCCGTATGCCGGCTAAGGACGTAAACCGGGCGGTTATCTCAACCGAGCTTACGTCCTTAACCGGTGTACGGGTTGTCGTGAACAGTAAATTTTACGTTTAGCTGATGTTAACCGTTGGTTATGATAACCGAAATCTTGGTGCACATAGGCCTAAAATAAATAAATAAATAAATATTATAGGACAATTACACACATCGCTATATAGCCCCAAAGTAAGCGTACTCGTAAGTGGCTTGTGTTATGTGCTATGATAACTGAAGAATATTTTTTTTTTTTATATATATACTATAATATATAGAACCCAGACTCTGGAAAACATCCATGCTCCTCACACAAACATTTTTCCAGATGTGGGAATCGAACCCACAGCCTAGGACGCAGAGGCAGGGTCACTACCCACTGCGCCACTCGGCCGTCGAAGATTTGTCAAAAATTACATATTTTGAGTTTGACAATCAATGTCACCCATCTTCTTTCTTTCTTCATCGCCTATCTTTATCACCTACAGACTAATATTAGAAAGACGCCGTCTGTTAATACCTCAAAAACTAGGAATTTCATTTTTAACCAACGTTTTATATAGTTCGTTTTGTTCACTTATTTTATTTTTGATAAAATCCTTGTATTTTTTCCATTTTAATGGTATGTGGTACAAGAGTGAAGCAGATATGCATCTCCTTTTTAATCAACATTTATTTAAAAAATTACATTTTTTTTATTGTACGTGAGAAAATCGTTTATAACATAGTTTTGATTGGATGACTCATTTGCCTGTATATAAATTTGCTGAGAAGAGGGCCGTTTTTCTGCCAAATACGACTGTTAGATATTTGACTGATCGAGCAGTGTTTGAATAGGAGATTGTGACAGTTGTGAATCTTATGAAGTAAAAGAATGCGATGTTCCTGGACGTTGTAAGCCGAGCCTTGAAAGGAGATGGTCCATTTCAGCTTCACTCATGTACCACATACCATTAAAATGGAAAAAATACGAGGATTTTATCAAAAATAAAATAAGTGAACGAAACGAACTAAATAAAACTTTGGTTAAAAATGAAATTCCTAGTTTTTGAGGTATTAAAAAAAAGCTTCTTTCTAATATTAGTCTGTAGGTGATAAAGATGCGGTGACATTGATTTGTTAAACCCAAAATATGTCATTTTTGACAAGTCTTGTCTTCCGTGTTCCGGGCTTTGTTCTTAGCTATAATACATTTTAGATATAGACATCTAGCTATAATAAGAACATTTTTTTAACTTATGTACAAAAAGTGAGTCTGTGCTCCATACAATTTTGGACCATCTCCTTTCCATGACTTTTTGTAGCACCTCTTGACGAAATATTAATTTTTGCTCGGTAGATATATTAGTAATCGGCAACAGTGAACTGAAAACGCCATATCATCGTTTTGCATAACTTTTGCACTCTTTAAAGAAAGTCAGCATTTCTCTGCCAAACTCATCTTTATTGCGATTTCTTTTGACGTGCTCCCGTGAATTTTCGTCCACGGTTAGAGGTAGGACTTTTGCAGTTGAAGGCTGAGGTTCAACGTTGAGATACGACAGCTCCTTCGTTTCCAGCAGTTTCATTTTGGTTTGGCTCCTCATTTGGCAAAATTGAATCCTCGGTATTCAATTCTCGTTTATTATCCAGAAATTTCATAAACTTAAAATAAACATATGTCTTCCTTTTTTTACCTCCACATCCAGACAGTACATACTTTAATGCACCCTTACACCTCACATAAGCGTCTTGCGCAGTTTTCCACCTCTGCTGCACTTGTTTGTCTGTAAAAGAAGATTAATATTTATTTTTTGTTTCAGATACTTCGTGACGGGAGAGATATTTAAAGATCTTTATTTTAGATATCGTTTGGGGGCTTCAACTATTGTGAAATCATTAAAGAAGTCTGTAAGAACATTTGGACTCTACTCCATGAAGAGCGTCTTTCGATACCTAATTCACAGGAAGGGTGGCTACAAATCGCTGCCGGTTTTGAAAATATAGCAAATTTCCCTAACTGCATCGGTTGTATAGACGGGAAGCATGTCAGAATAATTTGCCCTGAATATAGTGGGAGTCTGTATTCAAATTATATATGCCTCTATATAAATGTAGAGGCATATGGAACAGATTCTGATTCAAATATCTTTCAAAGAGGTTCATTATTTACCAAATTACACAACGGAGAAATAATATTGCCTCCACCAAAACCATTACATCAGCCTTGAGGGCTAATGCTAAAACTCGCGCGGTTGCACGCTCGCGGGTGTAAGTATAATGAAAAATAGTACCGGGTGGCGGATTCGCACCCGCGCGGCGGACGGCGGGTACACGGCGCGGGCGCTCCCAACGGGCACAACGCGAGTGGGTTTGTTTCTACAAATCAGTTGAGCGCCGCTAGATGCTACGGTCACACGCGCCGGAGTTTAGGTACAATCATTAACATCGATACAGAGCGCGTAATAATTGAGGTACAATTTAGGCCAGTATTATGGGATATGGCAAATGAATTATCGAATTCTCCGCTGAGTAACCTACTTATCAAGAGCAGGTTATGCAGTCGAAGTTTTTTTCGTTGACGTCTTTTTGCCAAATAATAAATTAGTAAATAATCCATGGTAAATACTCCACACAACTGTACACGCTCGACATCAAAATTATACTAGCAGCGCTAACTGAGACGGGCGCACGCGCCCGCACCCGCGCGAGTTTTAGCGTTAGCCCTCATACTACAGAACCTCTATCATATATGATTATCGGCGGCGGCGAGGGTTTGACCACCTTGCTCTTAATACAAACAGTAAAAGCAGCAGATTAGGTGACACAATAAGCGATTTTTCTAACTATTTCGTTTCTTCCGTTGGTAGTGGCAAGATACTTGTATTTTTTAATTAAATAGTATTTTACAACAATAATAACGTTTTACTTACTTACCTACATCCTTTTTCTCACTGTCGGATTTATCGTCGAAATCCGGAATTAATTCTTTACAAACTTCTTGCCAAGCACTTATTCTAGCATCACGATCTTTATAATAATAAATCCCATATTACCGAACGAAGCCGCACTTCTGTAATAAGGCGCTCTGTATCAATATTCATTTTTGCTTTGAGTGTACGCGCATTCCGTCGGTCGCTCCATCAGCGAAGCGTTGAACGCTATCATACAATCTCACAGCTCGTTCGTCGATCGACGTACGTGCAACCGACGAGCCGGATCGACGGCTCGCCGCTCGACCGACCGTTCGCGCTTACCAAATCACGCGCGTACCGTCAGCGTAGCTGTGTGCGCGTTCATACACTTGCACAGATATAGGTCGACCGACGGTCAGCCTCAGCGCTGACCGTTGCTCGAGCACTGTTTCCAGCCGAACGCTTTTAGAAACGTCAACGCAACAAGCTTGCTTGCGGCCTGCTAGTATAGATGTCTTAGTATGATTTTGCAGTGCAGTGTGCTGCTGTAACAGCTCATGGTAAGCTCCCAGTGCAGCTCAATTTCTATCTTTTTATGAGAGCTTATTTTTAAGCTCAATAATACAGGAACCCAGAGCTATAAAACTAGTTAAGGAAAAATGTTTCACGTCACGTCAACGTCAAAGTCAAACCAAGTCAGAGTAGCTGTCAAAGGCTGTCAAATAAGAAATGGAATTCTTGGTGTTTTGTATTTTCTTTTGTGATTAGAAATCTTAATTTTACGAAGTTATGTTTATTACTAATAAAACTTAGGTTAGTTAATAGAGTTTTCAAATTCAAAATGGATGCCGCAATAATGGTGGAAACATTGCCAATATTCGGCACTTGCAGTTTATGCCTAGCAGAAGGCGTTGTTAAAAGTATGTTAATCAAACAAAACACGGAAAATAAGACAGAATCGTACACAGAAATGTTATTAAAATGTTTTTCTATTGATGTGAGTAACTAACGACTTTTATATAATTATAACGCTATACCGGTGTAGTTTGCAAAGCTAGAGATGATATGCTTTCCGTCGAATATATGAGGAATGTTAAACTGTTTTATTTTGTGGAACTCGAAGCCTTTTAAGATACTTTTCCACCACAGATCTGCTATGGTATGTGGATTTGATTGCGTTCGATATTATCCGGCGTATAAGAAAGAAAGAAAGAAAGAAACATCTTTATTAAAGCAATTATGCCACACATCACAATTTGTTTATTTGTCGCCAGGACAATACCCTGCGATGTGTGGCACAACCCAGAAAAAGGACCAGCTCAGCATATAGCTGCATGCTTTTAAAGTTTCACAGCCCCGAGGGGTCCCCTGGCAACCGTCAGGCAAATAATGACAGCTGTCATTATAGCTCCGTCGCTACCCGGGTAGCCGCGGGCCTCAAAGAAGGTTTGAATGTCAGGCCCACAGGGGTTAAGAAAAAAACATGCAACACTGATTTTCAGCTGGGCCCTAGTCAAGGTGCTACCACGCACAATAGCCTTACCAGCCTTGCCGTCTTAAATTTAATAAACTAAGAAACAAACAAAAATAAATCTATAATAAGTTAATAACTAAAAAAAGCTAAATTAATTATGACCTAAAATATTATTAAAATAAAAACAAAAACACACACATTTCTACATATACTAATATTACATATACATAAATATATACAAATTATCACTGCCTATAAGAAAGAAAACTCCACCATGTGATGCTGAAATTCAATCTGCTTATCGAGTAGATATTTCTTTAATAGTTTTTGAAATAAAAATTTGGATTTAAGATTTTTGATTGGAGGGGGAATATTATTCCAGCATTTAGTATAACTAGTATTTAGTGGTGATGATAAAAAACCGGCTGGTTAGTTGTGAGCTCTCTGTGGAACCATTATCACTGTAGTTTTTAATTTTGAGTTTAAGTTATTACTAAGCCTGTTTGATATACACAAAGTTCAGTTTCAGTTTATTTTCTTCATATGGATGGATGTGTGCCATGGATGATGACATTTGATGCTGCACAACCTTGCAGCACACCTGCTCAGTACACCTCTGTTAGAAGAACAACTTTACCAATAGATGTTCCTCTGAATCTCATTCTTTTCCTTTTTGGTTATTTTCCGTACCAATGAAGATTACGTGTTGCTGTGCTACTCCAATACATATGTTGGTATCGCCATGCAACTTCTATGCAGATGGCTGCTTTCAAGTTTATATTTACCTGCACTGTTTATTAACAGTTACATACAAGTGGGAATAATGTTTTGAGCGTAGCTAGGTGGTTCAAAGAATGCAAACAATACTTCATAATTATTTAATTAAGGAATAATTACTTAAAACCCAATAATTAAACTATGTGCCTAAGTATATAAAAGATCAGTGATTGATCTCTTACATTTTACAACAAAAACCTAAGATATGACTCTTGGTCAGTGGTTGATCAAGCTATAATATTTGCATGCAACTTTAGAGGTAACAGATGTTCATGTGAGTCTTGCATGCAGATCTTGCAGTTATTATTATTATATATTATAGGACAATTCCACACATCGCTATATAGCCCCAAAGTAAACGTACTCGTAAGTAGCATGTGTTATGGGTGCTACGATAACTGATGAATATTTTTATACATATCATACATAAATACTTATAATATATACATAAACACCCAGAAACTGGAAAACATCCATGCTCATCACACAAATATTTTCCAGGTGTGGGAATCAAACCCACAGCCTAGGATGCAGAAGCTGGGTCACTACCCACTGCGCCACTTGGCCGTCAAGACCGGCTGGTTAGTTAGCTGGACAAAGATTCAATCATACAATATACAATAAAAAAGTGTCAATTATAATAGGTTCATAGTCACATTACATATTTGATATTACATTACATAAAATAAAATCCATCCAAATTACATAACACCTAAAATAGGTATCAATATCATTCAAATGGGCCCCACTTACCTTTGTCTCTGTATGCTATGTGCAGTCAAAAACAATGGTTGATGTAGCAGCAGACGAGACGATTACCCAACACCGCCAGAATGCTGTTGATGCTCCCCAGAACTCGCTGCACCAGCTAAGTGTTGTATAGAAAGAATCTACAGGAGCTACTTTGTCGATGCCTCATGTGGCTGGCACTGTGTACAGTTGTTAGGGCATCGCTACACAGCAGCCTTGACTTGGCTGTACGTAACATGGGTGTACACAGTACAATCATTTGTGAATTCAGGGGTTGACACAACGGACATAAATACCAATTCTTCTTCTTCTTCCCTCGGGCCTTTTTCGCACTTGGCCATGATGTTGGCTGTTGTGTGTGATTCCTCCAGTGTAGGTCGCCTCTGGTTTATTCCAACCAGCCGAGCTCGCTCCAGAAGCTTAGTACGTCCAGGTCTCAGAAGGCCTCTTGGAGTGTTTCTTAGGAATCAATGTAAGCTGCTTGTTGCTCCAATACACGACTGCATCTAAGCATAACATGTATCAGTCGCATTTTCCTCCATGCAGGCTCTGCGTAGAAGACTGTCGGTCACACCTGAAGTTGAATTGTTTATTTAGAATGATTCAACTCCATATGATTCAAGCGCATGAGCTTATTTGTTACAATTAGGTTTAAGTTTGGTAGTGCTTCCTAAGGCCTGTGTGCACTAAGATATTGGTTATCATAACCAACGGTTGACATAAGCTAAACGTAAAATTTACTGTTCACAACAACCCATTAAGGACCTAAACCGGGCGGTTATCTTAACCAAGCTTAGGTTCTTAACCAGCTTATGGGTTGTCATGAACAGTAAATTTATAGTAAAGATATGTTAACCATTGGTTATGATAATCGTAATCTTGGTGCACACAGGCTTCAGTGTGGTTGCACTCTGTTATGTTGGTCCATTACTCGGTATGAGCATTTGTAGATAAACACATATTATAAACATATTCTATTGTTGCAGATGGCTACATTACAACTAGACGACACAAAACGGCTAATATGCAACCTGTGCATCAAACAGCTGGAGAGCTGTCTGCAGTTCAAGCAGCAGGTGGAGGTGTCCCTGAAGACTCTGGAGGAAACTGTGAGACATAAAAGTAAGTTGACAAAAACTTATACTAAAGCCCGTGCCACACATAGCTTCAAACACTGGAATGAAGCTATGTCTCAGGTCTTTGATCTTTGATGTCTTTGGATTTGTCTTTGAAGTTTTATAACAAATGTACAAAGAAATAGAACAGCAACATAAATTATCAAAGCATGTGATAGCTGCAATAACCTACAAATATCTACATCAGGTTCCTGCTGCAGCTGATGCTGCAAGGAAAATACTAAACTGAATCAATTGTGGAAGTGGTTTTAGTTCGTTTTTTAAGCAACAAAAAGCATTAATACACATCGAGCATGCTGCTTACTCTATCATATAATTATATAGAATACAAAAACCCTAATAAAATAAATTTTTTAACAAAGAATAGAACAGACTCAAAACTTCCTTCAATTTGCTTAATATATCATCAGATCCTAACATGATGACAATGGTAACCATATTGGAAGTGTGCCCTTTCCAATAAAAAAAGAATTACCAAAATCGGACAAATATATATATATTAAGTGTCCAATTGAGAACCTCAACCGTTTTTTTTCGTCGGTTAATAAATATTTTAGTGGGCCACTCATACAAAATATATGAAATTTTGGCTGATAGTAGAGAAACCTTCATGTGTGAGATCATTATCTGAAAACGTTTACACTCAAAAAGTACTGACTGAAATTTGATGAAACTTTACAATAATATAGCTAACATATCAGAATAACACATGGGCCACATTTTATCCGGAAATTCCCACGGGCACAAGAACTACGCAGGTGAATCCGCGGGTGTCCTCTAGTGTTACATAATATAACATAATTTATAGCATGAGTTTCTCCTTTCAGAGCTGGAACAGAAGCCCAACGAATGTGTGAAGGAGGAGCGAGCCACTGAAACAAAACCTACTGGTATATATTTTCAAATTTCCTTTTTATACAAATGTCTGTTTATACTCATACTAAAGTGATTCAATGCAATTTCATTGAAATTCTCAATCAATGGTATGAATTTCACTGGTGGGCATTGACATATTAATAGTTAGTACTATGGACTTCAAATGTAATGCATAATTCACAACAAAAGTTTCCCAAGATGTCTTATATATACTAGAATGTATTTGTATTTTTATAAACAAACTAAAACATTGTAACATATGTCTTATGTTATTGTTATACAGTCTAATTTGCAACGGTCTAATTGCTTGCAATAAGTAATCAGCTTTGACTGACGGTTGCCATGGCAGCCTTTTTTGACATGATAGCTTCTCGTGAAAATAGGACAACATAAATGGTGTGGAGTAGGTAGCTTTGAATTTTTTTGGCATCTTTAAATTGTGAAAATTACATTTAAAGTTTGCTGTGAATATAATGTACAGGACATTATATTTACAGCAAACTTTAAATGTATCAGTGACCTCTATATGCTGGGATAAATCTAGTACCAACCAATATATTTTTTTACTACAATGACGTAGTAAAAAATACTTACTAAAATAAATACTAAATAGGTCACTGTTTTAAATAATTGTTCCAAATTTCATGTAGATAATTCTTAAAAAATAATAATCGAGTGTGAAGGACGGACCGACGGACGGACGAAAGGGTTCCATTTTACCATTATGGTAAAATTTCTTTGATTAATATTCATGACATAAAAAATAAAAGTTTATTAATTAAAATTATTTTCAATTCAAAAATGAAGGAATTAAAAAATTCAAATATTAAACAGCGAAATAACTCTATACAGTCGTTGTTCTAAAACATTATTGACGTGTATTCTCTCAGTAAGCTAATATGAGACTGAATGAATTTGAAATCTTTCTCGCGTTTTAGCTCTCTTTTGGTTAGGACACTTTTTAGCGCTGACCCAAAGTCCATAGTATTAATAAGACAATGCTGGTGGCTCAGTGATATGAATTTTGAAAAATCTCATGTGATAGAAGGGGGTAGGTATATTATGTTATAAAAAATTAAATAAATATTTGTGATAAATAAAGTAGTACACTTAGGACTCTGAAATTACCAACTGCACCTACTCTGAATTATAAACTTTTTACCCGACTGCGTCAGAAGGAGGGTAATGCTTTTCGTGCGTATGCATGTGTATGCCCATTTCTACGGCACGCGCTACAGCCTAAAAGGCTGAACGGATTTTGACACGTCAGGTGTTGTTAAATTTGGCAAAGTTGTGGAAGTGACATAGGCTATATTAATTTTCACAATGGCGGCTGTGAATGGGGGAAGAAGGGTCCCCCCCTT
This sequence comes from Mycalesis mineus, assembly GCA_034621355.1. Taxonomy (NCBI): domain Eukaryota; kingdom Metazoa; phylum Arthropoda; class Insecta; order Lepidoptera; family Nymphalidae; genus Mycalesis; species Mycalesis mineus. The sequence continues at coordinate 1,121,563 of JAXAVZ010000012.1, read as the reverse complement.
TGTTTTTGTGTTTTTTTCTTTTATCTTACCAATATGGGTATGAAATGAAAAAAAGACCATTTCAAAAATATAAATAATATATCATGTTTATATTACTGTTTTGACAAAAAATGAGAGAGACGAATATCTTCGCATTCCATGGATTCACCGTGCGGGTGCCGGGTCCATCGCGTGGCTGAGAGAAAAACTCCGAACAGAGCCCGAGACTTGTGACTCGGGTGTAGGTTTAAGGGTACCCTTAGTGACGCGCGTCAACACTCACCTCCTCTGTTCAAGTTATTCTCACTGCCCAACCAAATTCGGAAGGACCCTACTAGAGCAGCTTTGGATACTCGTTCCAATATGGAGCTTATTGCACTTCTAGTAAGGCCAAGGTCTTTTAGCAGGTTGTAGAGAGACTTCGCTGGTATACCCCTCGCACCCACTTCTACCGCGTACAAACTAACCATATAGCCATTTTTGGTTAGTTCATTAGTAAGGTCATAATATTTATTCACTTTGAATACATGGTCTTTAGGGATGTTTGTTTCCCACGGCACTGTAAGCTCAACAAGTACTATACGTTTGATTTGTTTGGAAAAAAGAAATATGTCCGGTCTAGATGTCGTAATAGCTAAGTCTTCCGGGATTTTATAGTGCTTCTCATACGTGTCCATTAATATAGTCCAATCAGGAGCAGAGCCCAGAATTGAATAAGGCTTGCTGGTGGAATTTGTACTTGAGCCTGCTTTAACGAAGTTAGTTTGTCTTTTATTCGTCGTCAACCCTTTTTGAGCCCTAGCTACTGAAAGGCTTATAGCTTCACGTATGATTTCTAGTACTCTGTCGTGGCGGCGTGAGTAGAGACCCCTGTCCAGGAGCACCTTGCATCCTACCAATAAGTGCCTTGCAGTGCCCACTGCCTCACCATAGGTATAGCAAGATTTTTCCGAGGCTTTTCCCCATCTTACTAGGTTACTCTGATCTGGGAGAGTCAGTTGAAAGGCATTAAGATAAAATTCCAATAAGGCAGGAAACCAATCGTACAGCAAGGCGCGCCACTTCAGAGCCAGAGGGATGCAGAACTCGCCTAAGTTTAACCACTCGTTTTGCATTTCTAGGTTCATGGCATGCACTTTGTAGTTGTCGTCCTCATCTTGTTTAAGAAAAGATTTTATTATGTCTTGGTCTTCCTTTTTACGTCTTGCACCCAACCCGGTTCTATTTACCTGAGCCCCTGCCATAAATTGTTTGTAAAATTGAAGCCTAGAGTCAAGTTTTCCGGCACCCTCGTCTTTAGGGAGTGATGCAACTAGTTCCTGGGACTTAACTAGAATGTGCGTTCTGGTAACCCTAAGGTGTTTATAGAGTTCCGATGGCCTTTTTAGTTTTAACCCAAAATTATTGTAATCTCTGAATAGAGTTGAAGGGTCAGCCGAGAGTGCTAGACCAAACCAAGACTTCAATGTTTTTATGACATTTGCATCTAGTTTTGCCAGATGGGTTCTGCCAATATCATAAACGAGGAATGGCCAAGTCAGACGTGAAGTGAGATAGTTGTCATAGACCCACGCTTTTTTTATATTGTTAATGGGCTGTTGGTCTACCTTATTAAGGTCATTTATGAAGTTATCGACGACTACCTCAAGGGATGGAGTGCGTCCTTTGTAATCAATCTTTCTACCGAGGAACTTAAAAGGCAATGCTTCAGCAATGGTGGTTACACTTTGGCCACTAATAGAGAGACCCGGATCATAAGATGTAAATTTAGTATTTCGTCTCCCCAGACATAGACAGTGACATTTGCTTGGCTTTATCCTCAGCCCACCAGTCCATGAGCAGAACTCATCCACTACATTCAATAGCTCCTGACAATGTTTTGGGTTTCGTGTCAGTAAAAAGTGTACCAAGTGTACCGTATCATTTCTATACCACGAATTAAAACTAAAAAGTCTCAAATAAAATTATTATTATAAAAACATATAGATATAATGATCCTCGTTTTTCTCTTTTCAGTTCATAACTTCTAAGTCGGGTTTTTTGTTTTTATAATAATAATATTTTATTTTTTGTTATCACCATCTGTTTAGTAAAGCTGTAGAAGTTCCATCCGTTGCATAGTCTTTAGTTAAATAAATTAAATCCATAAAAATCCATAATAAACAGTACAGCGAGTACTGTTTGTTGCTGTCACCGTCTCACAGTGTAATGTAATATAGATTCGTTTGAATTACAGACACAAGAAAAAGATCTTTAAGAGATGTGAAGAAGGAATTGGTGTCGGCAATCGGACTCACGAAGGACAGTTATGTCGACAATGATTCTGGTGAGAGAAATGTCAACAATGATTCTGGTGAAAATTTGACGGCCGAGTGGCGCAGTGGGTAGTGACCCTGCTTCTGCGCCCTAGGCCGTGGGTTCGATTCCCACAACTGGAAAATGTTTGTGTGATGAACATGGACGTTTTCCAGTGTCTGGGTGTTTATCTATATATTATAAGTATTTATGTATAACATATATAAAAATATTCATCAGTTATCATAGCACCCATAACACAGGCTGCCTAAGCTTACTTTGGGACTATGTAGCGATGTGTGTAATTGTCCTATAATATTTATTTATTTATTTAAAAAAAAAAACTTTCATGTGGGCTCATCCGTTTATGACGTCACGCGGCAAGCCGGATGGAGGGGGCAATGTGTGACAGAGTTTTCTTTTATCGACTACAAGTTAGCCCTTGACTGCTATCACACCTGATGTTAAGTGATGATGCAATCTAAGATGGAAGCGGGCTAACTTGTTCGGAGTAAGATGAAAATCCACACCCCTTCCGGTTTCTACACGACATCGTACCGGATCGCTAAATCGCTTGGCGATACGTCTTTGTCGGTAGGGTGGTAACTAGCCACGGCGAAAGCCTCCCACCAGCCAGACCAAGACAAATTATGAAAAATCTCAATCTGCCCCGCCGGGAATCGAACCTGGGGCCTCTGTTATAAATCCACCGCGCATACCACTGCGCCACGAAGGCCGTCAAAATAGTGGGAATGGGAGAAGTCAAGATATATCTTGACATAACTGCAAATATATGAATATGCTCTTTTTATAACAAACTTAACATTTTTAATAACAAAAAATAGAACCGACTCAAAACGCACTAAAAAAAGTAAAAAATAACTTCGTCACATTTAGTTGCTTTAATTTACTTGGTTTTTGTCTCGGTATCGGTAGCTTTTTGGCTACAAGTGCCGTATAATAAACTATGACAGTATAGTGCGAGTACGTTACGTGGCGATAAATCACTAAAAAGTAAGAAATAAAAAGTTTGAACAAAAAATAGAACCGACTCAAAACTCTACTTCCTTCATAATATTATTTCTGTATGTTTGTATGTTACCTAATGTGGTGTACAAATAAATAATAATATGACTTCATTGTTAGTTATGAACTTGCGCACTCTACGCCTGCTAGTATTCGATAGACTGTAATGTGTTTACGTACTTTCTAATACAGGGTCCATCAAACTGTTTTTTTTATCCACAGATAACGAACTGATATTTTCAAAAGTCAAACAGGAGTCTATGGACGACAGCGATTACGACGACCACACAAGTATGTATCGATCTTATTTTCTTTGTGCTAGTCTTTTTTTTCATTGCTAGTTTAACCTTGACTGCAATTACATATGGTGGTAAGTGGTCATGCTAAGATGGAAGTATGCTGTCTTGTTGAGGATGAAATAGACACAGCTTTTTGACAACCTCCGTGGCGCAGTGGTATGCGTGGTGGATTTATAAGACGGAGGTCCTGGGTTCGATTCCCAAATCAAAAATTAAAAAAATGTCACCTCTATGAGTGTTTGATATTTAATTAAATTAGATAAATCCCAATACATTTTCGTTCCGATTGGTCAAAATACCTAAATGGTTCTGATACTTTGAAAAATTACTGTATAATTAATATATATTTACAAAAATCCTTTTCAGTTCTCAACGACTTAATAATAAAGAAAGAGGTAGACGACTACCATCCGCGTGCCAGACAAAAGACAAGAAAAAAGACATTGTCCAGAAGGAAAGTGTCATACACTGCCAAACAGCAGGCAGATCTCACCGAGACAGAGAAGATGCTCCAATCTGGCCTCTTCCCTTTCAAAATCAACAAAAACCAAATATACTCGTGCGCTATCTGTCCAGAAAAATCCACAATTTTGGACGACATCAAAACCCACATAATGCAGCACAACATATCAAACATAGCCTCCGCATTCAAGAAAATGATCTCATCTAACCTGCAGACGTTCTACAAGTCCTCGCACAAACTGAGATGCAAGATATGCAAAACAGAAATACCTGACTACGATGCCCTGAAACGACATATCCATTCCTGTGTGAACACCAGCAGCCGGTGGAACAACTTGCCGTTCAAGCTGGAGAAGGACCAGCTCGACTGCCCCATCTGTGAGAAGACGTTCTTGAATTTTGTCAGCTTGAACACTCACATGAACGTGCACTATCCTAACCATATATGTGATAGTTGTGGGAAGGCTTTTGCTTCCAAGGCCAGGCTGCGAGGGCATATGCGGACGCATGAGGTTGGAGACTTTCCATGCAGGTACTGCGATGCTGTGTTCGACCGGGTCACCAAGAGGGAGAATCATGTTTCTAAGGAGCACAAGTCTGGTATCCGGTACGTTTCAACATTTAAACTCAACTTTAATAGGGTTAACTTTTATAGGGTATTAACCATATATGGATAATTGATTAATTTTGAATTTATTAAGTTTTTGACGTGACAACGTCTTATAATTCGATAGAGCCGACTGCACGCACGAAAAAACATGACTCATGCGGCGTTACCTCGCTTTGAGGCGTTCCATGTGAGGCTTGAAGTGCAAGCGAGAGCGCAGAACGAGCGACAAAGAAGCACAATCGGCCTTTGCGTTCGGCAACGTTCGACATCCGTCTATTAAATATAATTATTAAATATATTAATTTTAAATTAAAAATTAATATATTTATATAATCAAAATCAATTATTTTATTAATTTAAATTAATATTTATAAAAATATACTTAAATTAAAAATGTTAATAACCATTTAAATGCTACCATTCCACCAGTATTTTCTTGAGACGTTGTCACGTTCAACTATCGTCAGTAAACCGACTTTACAGAGAATTTTTTATTAATATTAAGTTTCCTATATAGGTACAAAAATTACTGCAATAAGAATATAATTTTTAAATAATATGTTGACGGCCTCCATGGCGCAGTGGTATGCGCGGTGGATTTATAAGATGGAAGTCCTGGGTTCGATTCCCGGCGCGGCAGATTGAGATTTTTCTTAATTTGTCTTTGTCTGGCTGGTGGGAGGCTTTCGCCGTGGCTTGTTACCACCCTACCGAAAAAGACGTACCGCCAAGCGATTTAGCGTTCCGGTACGACGTCGTGTAGAAACCGAAAGGGGTGTAGATTTTCATCTTACTCCTAAACAAGTTAGCTCGCTTCCATCTTAGATTGCATCATCACTTAACATCAGGTGTGATAGCAGTCAAGGGCCAACTTGTAGTCTATAAAAAAATATATAGTTATATTAATATGGTCAACTACTAAAACATCGACTACTAAATATTAAAAACTTCTGTCAAATTCAGAAACATAGAGGTAAATTGACAAAAATAAATTGTAACAAAAAAATGTGTGCGTGTACTAGCGTACACTCGTAAGAAGTGAAACTAACTAACTAACTTATCAACATTCAAGTATTAGAAAAAATTGATACCATAATTACACCCACGTGTTAGTGTATTGAAAAATACAATCAAAAACTGAGGTTAATTTTAAATAACGTGGAAAAATAAATACCATAATTACACCTAAGTATTAGAAAAAGAGATGTAATTACTTACTTTTTTTAGAAATTCACTGGAATTAGAATTAAAATAAATCCTTTGATTTTGCTGATCACTTCAATATAAGATATATATATATTTATCACGTCACTTCCATAAGTCAAAGATGGCGCGTAACGGAAAAATGTGACGCGTAACGAAAAAATGTTACACTAAATTTTTTCCCAACCCCGATAAATGAGTTCACTTCAAAAAAATATATTATAGTTGTAAAGTTTAAATAGCATTAAACATTTCAATGTGAAAATACATAAATATAATTAACTTTGTATCTCATTTTATACTAGAGGAAAATAATAATTTATAATAAAATTGCCTTAATTCTGGGTTAGGATCTGGCATTCTCCTTTCTCCGACTTTTTCAACAATTATAATCATATTTAATCCAATTTACCTAAAACTTTAAAAAGAATAATACTGGGCTTTTTCCGCACTTGGCCACGATGTTGGCCGTAGTGCGTAGGAACCACTCTAATTATTGGTGAAAATCGGTACAGTAATCTTTGAGTTTAACGCGAACAGACAAACACAGCGGGGGACTTTACTATATAACACTGTGCAGGTACGCGTGCAAGCGCTGCAACATATCGCTCACGTCGTTCTACGCGCGGCAGAAGCACCTCGCCGAGGTGCACAACGAGGAGCTCAAGCGCTACAAGTGCAAGGCGTGCCCGCAGAGCTACATCACGCCGGGCCACCTCTCCAGCCACGTGCGCAGGGACCATCTCAACGAGAGGAACCACAAGTGCAGCAAGTGCGACCTAGCCTTCTACACCAGGAACTCGCTGAAGATGCACATGATCAAGCACGACGGCGAGAGGATCCACGCGTGCAGCATATGCAACAAGTCGTACCAGAGGAAGAAGACGTTGCGGGAGCACATGCGGATCCACACCAATGACAAGAGGTTCGTGTGCCCCGTCTGCGGCAGGGCTTTCACCCAGAAGTGTACGCTGAAGGGACATTTGAAGGTGCACGATAGGAAGGTCGATATGGATGAGAGGATCCCTCAGCCTTTGCACTCCATTTAGTTCCTTTTTCTCTTTCTTCAATCACCAGCCAATGCTTCCGTTGTAGCCTTCCTTCTCATGAATAAATAGGAGGTAGTTTTGAGCTCAAAACTTGCAAATCAGTTAGGCCCGGATACTCAAACGCAATTTTTTTTTTTTTTATCGACTACAAGTTGGCCCTTGACTATTATCACACCTGATGTTAAGTGATGATGCAGTCTAAGATGGAAGCGGGCTAACTTGTTAGGAGTGGGACGAAAATCCACACCCCTTTCGGTTTCTACACGACATCGTACCGGAACGCTAAAATCGCTTGGCGATACGTCTTTGTCGGTAGGGTGGTAACTAGCCACGGCGAAAGCCTCCCACCAGCCAGACCAAGACAAATTAAGAAAATTCTCAATCTGCCCCGCCGGGAATCGAACCCAGGACCTCCGTGTAATAAATCCACCGCGCATACCACTGCGCCACGGAGGTCCGAATGACCAAGTTACAAGAATATACGACGGGCATTTGTGATATTGACGTTTAATCCTTACTAATATTACAAACGCTAAAGTTTATATGTATGGATAGGTGTTTGTTACACTTTTTTAAACTACTGAATGTATTTTGATGAAAAGGAGATGGTCCAAAATTGTATGGAGCACAGACTCACTTTCTGCACATAATTTGAAAAAACTAAATGTATTAATAATCTAGTTTTGATTAGCCAAATCTCGGAATTCACTTTTATTTGAGCGAAATATTATTTATTCTCTCCAAAACAATGCAACACTTTACGTATAATCATGGCGGATCTTAGATAAGTTATATTAGTCAGTGTTTATTGACGTATGGTCAATAAATCAAATTAAAATATTGAGTTTTGTTCTTATTATAGCTAAGATGTGTATGTCTAAAATGTATTATAGCTAAAAACAAAGCCCGGAACACGGAAGAAAAGACTTGTCAAAAGTGACATATTTTGAGTTTGACAAATCATTGTCACCGCATCTTTATCACCTACAGACTAATATCTTCGTCTTTCGGACGCCATCTTTTAATACCTCAAGAACTAGGAATTTCATTTTTAACCAACTTTTTTTTTGTTCGTTTCGTTCACTTATTTTATTTTTGATAAAATCCTTGTATTTTTTCCATTTCAATGGTATGTGGTACACGAGTGAAGCTGAAATGGACCATCTCCTTAACAATACTATTTTACATATCTCAAAATTCCTCGAACGAGAACTGCTCGGGTGAAACTACGAGCGTCCTCTAGCATTCAAAAAGCAGCGATAGCAACATTTTGACCAAATTATAGCGTTCCTGAAATTGATTCAGTACTTTTGATTTTTAATTACTTTGAATCCCCTATTCGCACCTGACTATAATTAATTTTGTTCAAAAGCATTTTTCAAAACGAGTATTTTAACATAGAAATGGTTGATGTGCATATTACGTGACGAAAATGGGCGGATTCCGGCACTCTTGAGTATTCGGTCGTAATCTACTATAAGTTGGTTTAGCCTTAAAATAAAAACTATTATTATTCGCGTCAGTTTCCTGAAGGGGAGTGTATAAGAACTGACATGGACGGTTCGTCTGATCTTTCTTTGGTACAGTTTTCATGCAAAACCATTGACATATTAATAGTTAGTACTATGGACTTCGGGTGTAATGCAAAATTCACGACAAAAGTGTCCCGAGATATCTTATATATACTAGAATGTGTTTGTATGTTTATAAACAAACTAAAACCTTGTTATATATGTCTAATCTTTTTGTTATACAGTCTAATTTGCAACGGTTTATATGCTTGCAATAAGTAATCAGCTTTGACTGACGGTTGCCATGGCAGCCTTTTTTTGACATGACAGCTTCTCGTGAAAACAGGACAACATAAATGGTGTGGAGTCGGTAGCTTTGATTTTTTTTTGGCATCTTTAACCTATATATTATATTCACAGCAAACTTTAAATGTATCAGTGTCCTCTATATTTTTTACTACAATGACGTTAGGTCACTGTTTTAAATAACTGTTCCAAATTTCATGTGGATAATTCCTGTAGAATCAATTCCAATACAAAATAATCGAGTGTGAAGGACGGACCAACGGACGGACGGAATCCATTTTACCATTATGGTAAAACTTTGATTAATTTAATTTAATTTCCAATTAAAAAATGAAGGAATTAAAAAATTCAAAAATGAAGGAATTAAAAAATTCAAATATTAAACAACAAAATAACTCAATGCAGTCGTTATTCTATAACATTATTGACGTGTATTCTCTCAATAAGCTAATATGAGACTGAATGCGATTTGGAATCTTTTTCGCGTTTTAGCTCTCTTTTGGTTCGGACACTTTTTAGCGCTGACCCAGTCCATAGTATTAATATGTCAATGTGCAAAACTAATAAAAAAATAAAAATAAAGTTTATTTAAAGCATAAATGCATCAAATAAGCAGGAGCAGGTTATTTAGAGCTCAAAACTACTCCAAGCTTTATAGCTTGAAGCATGCTTATAAATAAATATACAAAAGGTTTTGCCCTGTCTGTGATAGGGCTGCCACACAACAGTGCAGGTCAGTTTACTATTGCATTTTTTTTATCGACTACAAGTTGGCCCTTGACTGCTATCACACCTAATGTTAAGTGATGATGCAATCTAAGATGGAAGCGGGCTAACTTGTTAGAAGTAGGATGAAAATCCACACCCTTTTCGGTTTCTACACGGCATTGTATCGGAACGCTAAGTCGCTTGACGGTACGTCTTTGTCGGTAGGGTGGTAACTAGCCACGGCGAAAGCCTCCCACCAGCCAGACCAAGACAAATTAAGAAAAATCTCAATCTGCCCCGCCGGGAATCGAACCCAGGACCTAAGTCTTATGAATCCACCTCGCATACCAATGCGCCACGGAGGTCGTCAAATGATATATGATGATTGATATAGCAAGCAAAAACATGGATGACAAAAGGTTTGTCTGCCCTGTCTGTCATAAAAGTGCACCTTGTAAGGTCCTGTGGGACTAAGATGCGCACCAAGACATATCTCGTGTGTAGCTTCGGCAGTGATAAGGACGTGCCGGCAGATTTAGCTTTCCGGCACGATGTCGTGCGAAAAGGGTGTGTATCATCTAACGAGTTAGTCCGCTTACATCCTAGATTGCGTCATCACTTACTATCTCGTGTGATTGCAGGCAAGGGATATTATGTAACAAAAAACGTAAAGAAAAGCTATATAGTCGCCTAATACCGCTAATCTTTTTCTCTACTCGGTGTACGTCATTGTGCGCATCCTAGGCCCATGGAAATAAATTGAAATTCTGGTGGTAGTTAAATTATATAAATAAGCATATCTTTTTAAAATAATACAAAATTTTATTTATATAAAAAAAAATACGTAATTTATTAACGTATTAAATGAAATTATAGTAAATGGCATCTCATTATAATTATGTAAAAATTATTTTTCTCAATCTCGTGTAGAGAATATTTTTTTTTATTTATTTATAGTATTAAAAAAATGCTCTGGGTTCTGGCCCCTTTGAGCTTGTAATTTTATTTGATTATTATTATTTTAAAAGTATTATGAAGTTATTATTACGAGATTACGTACATAGGGCAATGTATTAATTGTTGTATTTAATTGTCCCATTTTACTTAGTATTTCATATTATTATCATCACAATTATAAAAATGCATTTTTGATTGTTATATAAATATATATACTAAAGTCAAAACAATTGAGAATGCTTGTCAACAAACAAATTTAAAATGAAGGTAGAAATGCAACACATTTTATGCCCAATAAAGGACACTGACCATTTTTCATACATTGCTGGGCCCAAAATTTGATAAACCGTTACAATGTCCAAATAAGTGTTTTTCGGTAAATAATAATATCAGTTTTAAACATGTTTAATTTCAGTTTAATAGACAATTGCATAATCAAGATATGAGCACAAATACACGATTTAGGTTATGTGGGTTATTTGACATATACGTACGACTTTGCAATTATCAACCTATTTTTATAGTCGAATAATTGAATTTCAATATGTTTTCATTATATTATCTTAGAATAGAGATTTAATGATAATTTATTTGTCTAATTAAATTGATTCAATTCAATTGAAAGCCAAAACCTTTCAATTGCATTGATGACATGATATTGACATTAAGTGATGAAAGTGGATTATCGGTGTTGCCAGTTTCAATTATGCCGAACCCACTATTATGTCATTATTTGCAAATCAAAAACCTAAAATCTACTACATATTTGTTCTTATGAAACTTAGATGATCGACGAACCTAATAAATCTAACAATAATACCTATACCTTTTATATAATAAAAATAAGAGGTTATCTGGTGGTATGTAGTCATCACAATCCATGGCAACTGTAGTTTTGTTCACAAACATACATTTTTTTTTCTTGTTAGTGGTATAATTATAACTGTTACAAAAAAAAACCATTTATCAACAATATCCACCAGTCTCTTAAACAATTAAAAGGGGATATATTCAATCAGTTTTAGTGGAAAATCCTCTGAGTTGGCAACATTGATTGTGACTGTCTTACCACAGACTATCTTTATAGTTGAGAAACACAGAGTACATTGTACAATGCACAATATCAAGAAATAATACACATATTTCAAAAATTATTTCTTTATAGTTTGCAATTGTGAATTTTAATTATTTTTAGTGATTTTGATTTATAAAAAAAATAAAGAATTTTTGAAGATACATTTTATTGTTGTAACGCCCAAAATGGACAGTCTCCTTTAAGTTTTATTTTTTTTATAAAATGTTATTTAAAAGATATTAAATATATATTAATTAGTTTAAGGTTACTAATCTTCGTGAATTCCTCATTATCTAGTTAATTAAAAAAATTAGGCGTAAAATGACTAGTGATTTCTACCTTCATTTTTAATTTGTTTGTTGACAAGTATTCTCAAACGACTTTGGCTTTAGTTTAGATGTGTTTGGTTCAAAGCTTGAAATAAGTTACATTTAGAAAAAATGTTTTTTTTTTTACTGGCTCTGAGTTCTGCCCTTATAAATTTGAGAAGACTGGGTATTAAAACCATAGATTTTTATTTATTTAATTAGTCTGTCTTGGGCAAAAATCAGTGACTATGACTGCTGGAATCAGTTTTTTTTTATCAGATATCAGAATTTATCAATTAAAACCAGTAGTTCCTGAGATTAGCGCGTTCAAACAAACAAACAAACTCTTCCGCTTATATTATTAGTATATATTACTTACACCTGGCGACCGTTTTATAAAAAAAATAAACGGATACCTATGATCGAGTGGGGTTTTGGAAAATAAGTATTATTTTTATTTTAAAAGCGTAACTTGTAATAATTAATAGATTATTGTTCGTATGCGTTTTATAATGTTGAATGATATGATTTCTTAATACAAATGTCTATATAACCGCTATATTGTAAGAATTTTTCTGTTAAAAAAACTCCGACGCCCGCCAGAGGCACTCTGTTCATATATTTTGTTGTAGATTTTGTGTAAGAAAAATTCGTACGATATGCAGCCGGTCTTAACAGTGATTGTGAAAACGCCGTAACCACATGAAACGTCAATTAATATGAGATTAAAGCAGCGCCATCTATCGTAAGACAAAGCTTAAATTAAGTTATCTTACGATAGATGGCGCTGCTTTAATCTTCCTTACAAATTGACATTACAAGTCAGTTTTTTTCACGGTGGCTCCCTCTGGACACTTTCTGTCTGCGAATGCTGTACCTACAGTTATAAAATGAATATCATTTTAAAATTGGTTTTTACTTGTACTTTTAACTAAAAAATCTTGTTAAATATTCATTCACTGTTATCTGTTCAATAGTATTAATAATATATTTCTTATTGTACATTAATATTAATTATGTTACAGCTACTGTAAAATGCAAATCTAGACTCGATTTATTATTTGTAAAATATGTATGTGCAATAAAAAAAAACTATTGTTTAATTTTACACATTAAAAAAATTTAAACTGGTTTTGTTGTTTATATTAACGACCCATATAGAACACACTGCTCTAATACGCATAGAGAAATAAAAAATACCTATTAGAAAATACTTTATTAAACATAACATTATTAAAAATTACAATATTAGAACAGTATACTTTTTAAACGTAACAAGTTACATACAATAAAATATAAAAATATTGTTACATTACAGTATTCAATCTTGCTTTACCTTTGTCATTTTTCCGCCATCTTGTTTGTTGATTTTGCCGCGCCTCATCATCAGCTCTTGAGGGATGGGCAACTGACCGCGCAAGTCGACACCCGGTCCCGATTTTAACTTCATTTTATAGTCCGGCGTTCGATGTATCGATGCGGACGGCAGAAATCGAATGCAGCCGTTGTAGAAATGTAAATCTCTGAAAATATTTAAAATTATATTATAAAAAATAGGCTATGTCCTTTCTCAGGCTCTAAAATATCTATATAACTTTTTTTTATAAATGTCTGACAAATGTCTTAACGGGTTTACAATAATGGCGGACTCGTAACCAGAGACAATTGTAGGGGTGCGAGTTTATCGAGGTGATCGTAACGCTGCTAAAGTTATACCGTTACCAAATATAGTTATTCAATTATAAGATTAAAACCAATATTTCGTGATTTAGCTTTAAGGTATCGCAATAACATTATTGGTATTGGTAACGTTAAAAAGTTGTTAAATATATAAATCAAAAATATCATTATAAATAATATATTTAGAGGTTCATAACGATGTTTTGTGAAAACTGTTAAAAACGAAACTCGAATTGGTATTGATAACGTTAAGACCTCGTTTCATATATGTATCTATATAATATATGTTATAAAAACCAAAACTATCAGTAATATTTTTCAAAAACCTTGAATGTGAAATCATTTAATACAATATATATTCTACCATTACAATAACAATAATAAAATCAATTAATAATAATTTATTATATTTCATCGACAAGTTTATGCTCGATGTATTTTTCCCATCATTATAAATTCATAGAAAATCTGGCGTTACGAAATGTCAAATTGTCGTTGTCATAGTTACGCTGTGGAATTGAGTCTTGTTATTATTTTCTTTTGTGAAAATATATATGATGAAATGGAAAATTTAAAGCAGTTTACAGTGTATCGTACATTGTACGCGTTTAATAAAGAGATCAAGACATTTATTGCTAAATTAAAACAAGTGATTTCTGTAAAAAAAAATGAGATATTCGTGACAAGACGTGTTTGTTTACGTGATAAGACAAGTATGGAAAAAAGTAGATTATGTACCAAATTTCATCTAAATCGGTTCAGTAGTAAACAAACATAATTACTTTCGCATTAGTATAGATAGAGATAGAAACAACTGACTTTAAATTGTTGTCTGTGTCTGCTCGCGCATCATTCAAAAATGAATGCACCGATTTTCATACAAACTCTTTTTACGAGTAGATTAAACTTAGCTTGAAGCATGCCTTAAACATTTTTTCATTGAGATCGGAGGTAAAGAAAAATGTGATTCATCTCATTGATATTTCGCGATTCTTATTACTTGAGTTCCCCTATATATACCCATGAGTGTAACTAGCTCTTAATTGAGCTTCATTAATGCATAATTAATAAAATGACCACTGCGGCCTTAGTGACAGCACGGTCTAGCTTTTTTTAAGAAGCGATGTAACGGTTACGTAGTAATACTATACTAAAGCCAAACTCGATTGAGAATGCTTGTCAACAAACTTTATAGAGCAAGAGCCCACGACAGCCAGACCTTCGTTATTTTATAAAAGTTGAAATTTTCTCTGTACATGCCTCCTATACAGGTAAGAACGACCAGCGACTATAGAGTTTGGGTTGTGGTTACTTGGGCAGGTAACAGGTAGTAAAGGTGTATAAAATAGTACTGAAAATTTGTTAGAGTATAAAGCTCAATTTTTTTATATTTTCTTCGGGATAACTGTAGAAATCTTGTCATCCATTGCCGGACACTTATGACAGTTGCTACCCCTTGCCAGACACCCCTAAACTTTGATAAATTACAATTATACTTTCGTTATAGTATAAAAACTAAATTTTATATATGTTACTTGGGGGTCTATAAAAAGATGTTACCTCAATAGCCGGACAGTTTTCATGGTTTTTACACCTTGCCAGACACATTGAAAGTCTACTGTAGATACGACCGCGAGGTAACAACTGTTCAAATATTTCAAAAAAATTGTTGGAAATGGCTACTCAATTTCGAGCTTCGAGAATTGATGTGATCTTTGATCAGTACTTTACTCCATCGATCAAAGATTATGAGCGTTCCTAACGGTTAGAATCCGCGCAATTGGAATACTCTATAACTGGGCCCGAACAAATTCGACCAAGTGATTTCGCGAAAGAGTTGAAAAATTTAAATTTCAAAGAAGCTTTAGTTAATTTTTTTATTTCACATTGGGCTACTGATGAAGTGGTGCAATTTATTGGCAACAAAACAATATACATCAATTACTGAAAGTGTCATTCTTTCACTGTTGATAATTCCGATAAAGTTGTCTCAAGGATTGATGAAGAGTGTCAGCACACGAGGAAGCAGATACCAAGATAGTATATCATGCATGTAACATCAACTTTCCAGCAGAAATAGTAATAAGAATTGCTAATACCTATATTGCTGCTATAGCATGCATCACCTTAAAAGTGATTCGGTTGTTTGGATGCTTACAGGCACTGGCAATAATTTAAGGTATGTGGATCTAACCAAAATACATGCAGAATTGGGACTGTTAATTTGTCAGAGCTTACCTGGATTACATGCCTTCACAGGTTGTGATTTTAAACCTGCGCTCTTCAGAAAAGGAGAGTACCAGGAAGCTTTCAAGAACTTCGGTAACAACGAATTAATTGAAAATTTAAATGATCAACAAAACATCTTTAATATCAGAGATTTATATGCAATGTCTACAATATCCCTAATGTAATTGCTGTTGATGCCGCTAGAGTTCAAGTGTTCATCGACTCGTACACAGTCTCCTATGTAAACGAAGCTTTTGACCGAAAGAAGTTGCTAGATTTTGACACATACCAGTTCAAATGGTTTGAAGGGGATCAACTACCGAGTTATGTTAGTGATTGGCTCAAAACTCAATCAGGTATACAATAATTATTATGATAAATTATGATACAAATTTTTTAACTATTCATAATTGTATAAACTTGCTTATTTTTCTTTCAGAAACTGACGATGATGGTGATGTTGAGGACGATCATGCCATCGACTGGAGTAGTAGTGATGAAGAAAATGAAAACACCGACGACAATGTTTAAATTAATAAACAAGTTAAAATATTTTTTTTACCTGTAATCATACTTTTTATTATATTTTTATGATGTTAAACTAATATTTTTTACTTTATACAACATGGCTATGAACGTAATAAAATTATTTTTTATTAGATATCTTAAAAAATAGTAATCGACTAAGCATTCGTGCTCGCACCTACAGTGCACTTTCGATGTGTCTGGCGAGATGTAAAAACCATGAAAACTGTCTGGCTATTGAGGTAACATCTTTTTATAGGCCCCCAAGTAACATTTATAAAATTTAGCTTTTATACTATAACGAAAGTATAATTGTAATTTATCAAAGTTTAGGGGTGTCTGGCAAGGGGTAGCAACTGTCATAAGTGTCCGGCAATGGATGACGAGATTTCTACAGTAATCCCGAAGAAAATATAAAAAAATTGAGCTTTATACTCTAACAAATTTTCAGTACTATTTTATACACCTTTACTACCTGTTACCTGCCCAAGTAACCACAACCCAAACTCTATAGTCGCAGGTCGTTCTTACCTGTATAGGAGGCATGTACAGAGAAAATTTCAACTTTTATAAAATAAGGAAGGTCTGGCCGTCGCAGGCTCTTGGGCCATTAAAATGAAGGTAGAAAATGCAACACAGTTTATGCCTAATAAATTTAAAATTATGTTTTGTTTTTTCATAAAATCTTATTTAAAAGATATTGAATATATTAATTAGTTTTAAGCTTACTTATCTAATTTATTGTCATTAACAAGTTGATTAAAAAAAATAGGTGCAAAATGACTAGTAATTTCTACCTCCATTTTTAGTTTGTTTGTTGACAAGCATACTCAATCGAGTTTGGCTTTAGTATAGTAAACCGCCTCGTTGGTCTGGTGGAGCTTATGTGGTGTCGATCACGAGGTCCTGGCTCCTGGATCGGTTCACAGAATAATTCTGAGTAATTCGATCTTTTATAAAATTTTCATTAGGTACATTCCAAGCCCGGAGTAGGGAAGAAGTTGGTGCTACACCATGCCGCACGGTAAGTCGTCGGTCACGATCACTATCGTCAACATCTGATAGTGATCGTTAATAAGTAAAACTTCTTGGTAGTGGAAGGTGGGACTACTCTGCAATAATTAGGAATTGTTTGATTTTAGTGACGACATCGTACTGTAACGCTAAATCGCATAGTGGCAGCCTTCCATCAGACGAACCTGAACGAATTTTAAAAAATCTTAATCGGCCAAGCCCGCAATCGAACCCAGATTTACCGTCTTATAATCTATTGGGCATACCACTGTCCCATGGAGGCCATCAAAAAGTGTGTTTGTTAGTAGTCACCGCCGTCGCTGCGACATTGACCTTCCTTTGTACCTAAAATCGTGAGTGTACTGTACCGGTTGGAAGGGAAGGGCGCGAACACTCGCTCCTCGATGTGCTGCTTGTAGCTGCGCCACCGGCACTGCAGCAGCTCGTTGGTGGACAGCGAGTAGTGCCGAGTGTACTGTACCGGTTGGAAGGGAACTGGAAGGGCGCGAACACTCGCTCCTCGATGTGCTGCTTGTAGCTGCGCCACCGGCACTGCAGCAGCTCGTTGGTGGACAGCGAGTAGTGCCGAGTGTACTGTACCGGTTGGAAGGGAACTGGAAGGGCGCGAACACTCGCTCCTCGATGTGCTGCTTGTAGCTGCGCCACCGGCACTGCAGCAGCTCGTTGGTGGACAGCGAGTAGTGCCGAGTGTACTGTACCGGTTGGAAGGGAACTGGAAGGGCGCGAACACTCGCTCCTCGATGTGCTGCTTGTAGCTGCGCCACCGGCACTGCAGCAGCTCGTTGGTGGACAGCGAGTAGTGCCGAGTGTACTGTACCGGTTGGAAGGGAACTGGAAGGGCGCGAACACTCGCTCCTCGATGTGCTGCTTGTAGCTGCGCCACCGGCACTGCAGCAGCTCGTTGGTGGACAGCGAGTAGTGCCGAGTGTACTGTACCGGTTGGAAGGGAACTGGAAGGGCGCGAACACTCGCTCCTCGATGTGCTGCTTGTAGCTGCGCCACCGGCACTGCAGCAGCTCGTTGGTGGACAGCGAGTAGTGCCGAGTGTACTGTACCGGTTGGAAGGGAACTGGAAGGGCGCGAACACTCGCTCCTCGATGTGCTGCTTGTAGCTGCGCCACCGGCACTGCAGCAGCTCGTTGGTGGACAGCGAGTAGTGCCGAGTGTACTGTACCGGTTGGAAGGGAACTGGAAGGGCGCGAACACTCGCTCCTCGATGTGCTGCTTGTAGCTGCGCCACCGGCACTGCAGCAGCTCGTTGGTGGACAGCGAGTAGTGCCGAGTGTACTGTACCGGTTGGAAGGGAACTGGAAGGGCGCGAACACTCGCTCCTCGATGTGCTGCTTGTAGCTGCGCCACCGGCACTGCAGCAGCTCGTTGGTGGACAGCGAGTAGTGCCGAGTGTACTGTACCGGTTGGAAGGGAACTGGAAGGGCGCGAACACTCGCTCCTCGATGTGCTGCTTGTAGCTGCGCCACCGGCACTGCAGCAGCTCGTTGGTGGACAGCGAGTAGTGCCGAGTGTACTGTACCGGTTGGAAGGGAACTGGAAGGGCGCGAACACTCGCTCCTCGATGTGCTGCTTGTAGCTGCGCCACCGGCACTGCAGCAGCTCGTTGGTGGACAGCGAGTAGTGCCGAGTGTACTGTACCGGTTGGAAGGGAACTGGAAGGGCGCGAACACTCGCTCCTCGATGTGCTGCTTGTAGCTGCGCCACCGGCACTGCAGCAGCTCGTTGGTGGACAGCGAGTAGTGCCGAGTGTACTGTACCGGTTGGAAGGGAACTGGAAGGGCGCGAACACTCGCTCCTCGATGTGCTGCTTGTAGCTGCGCCACCGGCACTGCAGCAGCTCGTTGGTGGACAGCGAGTAGTGCCGAGTGTACTGTACCGGTTGGAAGGGAACTGGAAGGGCGCGAACACTCGCTCCTCGATGTGCTGCTTGTAGCTGCGCCACCGGCACTGCAGCAGCTCGTTGGTGGACAGCGAGTAGTGCCGAGTGTACTGTACCGGTTGGAAGGGAACTGGAAGGGCGCGAACACTCGCTCCTCGATGTGCTGCTTGTAGCTGCGCCACCGGCACTGCAGCAGCTCGTTGGTGGACAGCGAGTAGTGCCGAGTGTACTGTACCGGTTGGAAGGGAACTGGAAGGGCGCGAACACTCGCTCCTCGATGTGCTGCTTGTAGCTGCGCCACCGGCACTGCAGCAGCTCGTTGGTGGACAGCGAGTAGTGCCGAGTGTACTGTACCGGTTGGAAGGGAACTGGAAGGGCGCGAACACTCGCTCCTTGATGTGCTGCTTGTAGCTGCGCCACCGGCACTGCAGCAGCTCGTTGGTGGACAGCGAGTAGTGCCGAGTGTACTGTACCGGTTGGAAGGGAACTGGAAGGGCGCGAACACTCGCTCCTCGATGTGCTGCTTGTAGCTGCGCCACCGGCACTGCAGCAGCTCGTTGGTGGACAGCGAGTCGTGCCGAGTGTACTGTACCGGTTGGAAGGGAACTGGAAGGGCGCGAACACTCGCTCCTCGATGTGCTGCTTGTAGCTGCGCCACCGGCACTGCAGCAGCTCGTTGGTGGACAGCGAGTAGTGCCGAGTGTACTGTACCGGTTGGAAGGGAACTGGAAGGGCGCGAACACTCGCTCCTCGATGTGCTGCTTGTAGCTGCGCCACCGGCACTGCAGCAGCTCGTTGGTGGACAGCGAGTAGTGCCGAGTGTACTGTACCGGTTGGAAGGGAACTGGAAGGGCGCGAACACTCGCTCCTCGATGTGCTGCTTGTAGCTGCGCCACCGGCACTGCAGCAGCTCGTTGGTGGACAGCGAGTAGTGCCGAGTGTACTGTACCGGTTGGAAGGGAACTGGAAGGGCGCGAACACTCGCTCCTCGATGTGCTGCTTGTAGCTGCGCCACCGGCACTGCAGCAGCTCGTTGGTGGACAGCGAGTAGTGCTGCGTGTAGATGTAGTCGAGCAGGCCGCGCTCGAACGACGGAATGATGCGGTAACTGCGACCGATCTCCGCTGCTATCTCTGAACCAAAAAGAAATAAATGTTCATTTTTATTTTATTACAAGTAAAGCCCTTGACTGCAATCTTACGTGATGGTAAGTGTCGGTGAAATCTAAGATGGAAGCGGGCAAATTTATTAGGGGTAGGATGAAAATCCACACCCGTTTCGGTTTTTGCACGACATCGTACCGGAACGCTAAATCGCTTGGTGGTCCGTCTTTGCCGACAAGCTAACCAACCACGGCCAAAGCCTCCCACCAGCCAGACCAGTTAAGAAAATCTGAATTGACCCCGCTGGAAATTGAAGCTAGAATCTCCGTTTTATAAATCCACTGCGAATATTACGCTACGGAGGCGTATTAGGACTTGCTAAGCTAAGAAATCATATTACTTTATCACAGTAGACCAGTGCATTCAATATTTGAAACCAAATAAAATCGCAGTAGGATGAAACCCATTGGAAAAGGAGGAGAATATCATAAAAATGAAAGGAAAAATAAATTACGGGCGATCTGAGGTCAGGAAGATAATAAAAAGAAAAAAAATGTACATTTGTAGGTAATAAAAAGACCTAAAACTTTTGTTTCTACACTTTTTTCACATAACCTCAAAATGTGTGAAAAATTCAAAAACCAGGTTTTTCGTTTTTTATTTTTATCCTTGACAAATAAATTTTATTTTCATAAAATTTGGTGAAAACTTGCCTTCTAATGTCCCAATCACGCTTTAATTTATTTGATTTGAAACATTTATTTGTTCACCCTATTTTGAATGAATATGGAAAAATTAACCTAATTTTCAACCGAAAAATTGGCCGACAGAATATCATTTTTTTAATTGGTGTGCTTTCTGTTCGTTGAAATCTCTACTTTCCGATGGTGAAAATATATATATATGTTACTATAGTGAACCTTCTCAGCAAAGGCAAAACCTTGGCTTACGGTTTTTACAGCTTCAACGAAATTTTTTTTTAATTCCTTAACTCCTACCCCCTTCCCGACCTTAGATCGCCCGTAATTTATTTTTCCTTTCATTTTTATGATATTCTCCTTATTTATGATATTATCTGGTGGGTTTCATTCTACTGCGATTTTCTTGTACTTTTTGTTAATTTTAAGGCTAATTGCACTGGAGTACAGTGGTAACGAATGTTTACAGTGTGGTAACGATGGCGCACCGAACATCTGAGTTTATCCCCAAAAGATACACAGACAGACGCAGGCGGGGAACTTTGTTTTACAATAATTATGTAGTGATTGTGTTATTATGCTTTGAGATGAAAACGTCACATCTGGTATCTGCGAAATGATAAGACAACAGGGAGTTAACCTCTTATCGTAAATTACTTAATTGCGAATTAATTAACAACAAGTTTCGGGCGTACGAGGGGAATTATTTATTGGTATGATAGCAGTCCCGCAAAAAAGTCCCTGCACATTTCCATCAAGTATAAATACTCTGCTTGATTGCAGAAATGTATCATTCAAATTGTTTTTTGCACCTCTGTATAAATATAAAAAAAAATATTTAAAATGCAGTTCTTATACATTCTACCGGCAGTTTTTCTCGTTGTTTTCGCTCAAGATTTTGAAGCTATAGAATACCCAGAATGGTATGTTCAAAGTCATAGACAACGTAGAGATGTCACTCTAGACAAAAAAATCGGTGACGGCCGCGTCTTTGGAACCCTCGGCCAAAACGACGCAGGCTTATTCGGCAAAGGTGGATACGAGCATCAGATTTTTAACGACAACCGTGGAAAACTTGACGGCCAGGTGTACGGGACACGAGTTTTGGGGCCTGCCGGTGATTCCACCCACTTTGGAGGCGCCCTCAATTGGCAGAACCCCAATGCTGCGGCTAGTCTCGATGTCAGCAGACAGATCCATGGCGGAACTTCGTACCAAGCAGCGGCTGGTGGGAGGTGGCCCATTGGTAGAAATGGCGACTTTTCGTTACAGGGCACGTATGGGAAACAGCATGGTCTGCCGCGCGAGTATGGTGGGTTGGCTAATTTTAACTACAGGTGGTGAAATACTTTGCTACCGCCATTTTTCTTGTTTGTTTGTTTGTAAAAAGTGTTAATAGAAACTTATGTATTGAGAATCTTGTTGTTTAAGTAATAATTACTTATGCAATAACATCTCTACGTTGGATTCTACTTAAAAAATAATTTTCATATATTTGAATTGTGTCATTATGCTGTTTATATTTCTGTATATATTACGTAAGTTGTAAATATTGTATTTTTTGTAGTAAATAATATCGATATACCTAATTAAAATTATATAGTGTACAATGCAATAGTGTTTTTGTGCTTTACATAAAAAACCTTTTTAAATCACACAGTAGAGCCCAGTTTCATCACAATAAATATAGTCCAGTTGTGAGAATCGAACCCAGAACCTTGGACGCAGTATTAGATACAACTATACCAATCAGCCAGATTTTAAAAACCGCATTAAAATCCGTTAAGCAGACACAAAGGCGGCAGAAGACCTTATATGAGTGCCGAGTTTCTTACCGAGCGACTGCGTAAAAACGAAACGCAAATTTATATGGAATTTTAGTAGCGCCATCTAGTTATAGCGAGAGTAAACGCTTTTTTTTCTATATAATTTGACGTTACGAGTGACTACGTTTTTACGCAGTCGCTCGGTGAAAAACTCACACTTGCCCCAACGTTCAAATTCATTTCTTTTAAGTATATGCTATTATACAAGCACTTTTGAAACGTAGTCTGTTAGTACGTAGCGACTCTACCACTGGTTTGGAAGCCAGATTCTGCTAAGTAGAGCCGGTAAAAACTCAGCAGTTACTTTTTTGAAATTTTTATTTTATAATTCAATACCTTGATTATTCCGTCTTTTTTTATCGACTACAAGTTGGCCCTTGACTGCTATCACACCTGATGTTAAGTGATGATGCAGTCTAAGATGGAAGCTGGCTAACTTGTTAGGAGTGGGACGAAAATCCACACCCCTTTCGGTTTCTACACGACATCGTACCGGAACGCTAAATCGCTTGGCGGTACGTCTTTATCGGTAGGGTAGTAACTAGCCACGGCGAAAGCCAGACCAAGACAAATTAAGAAAAAATTAAGAAATTATGTCTAGAAAGATAAGCCGAATGTTTCCAGAAAAATTTGTCATTAAAGTCATCAATGTTATTGTAACCTCGACTCAGTAAATGGTTTTTGACACATTTTTCGAACTTTCGCAAAAGCAAGTCCAAAACTTCCTTTGGAATAAAAAAAGTTCACAAATGATTTCTGTACTCCACTCGAAAAACGCAGTACCGGGGAATCCAAATTATAGCTTTGTCTAGAAACTCGTTTGTTAATAATAAATATGATTGGTGTGGTGTAAAAGAAGATGTAGGGACTAAAATTGAGAAAGGGATGCTTAGATGGCTTAATGAACTGATCTAATCACGCCTTGCCTCTTTGAAGAGAATAGCCAAAAAATTTAGATATCTAAAGAGATTGATTTCCGGTCGTACGCAGCAAGTCTTAGGGAGGAAACACATTATTAAAACGCGACGCGACCCGATGAAACGCGATGCGTGTTGAGTCGATTCAAATGTATTGTATTGTATAGACCAGAATCACACTATGAACACCCGACGCGACGCCATGCGCGCACACGCCACCAGAACCAGACGTGCCAGATCGGTGTGTCGCCCATGGTGGGGGTAAACACGCCACGCGACGCGGCGCGCGCGGCAACACCGGTCGGTTTCTAGAAAACACACGACGCCACGGGTCAGTCCACGTTCAGTCGTTCGACAACTGCCACAGAAACTATAACTTTATGCTAATTTAATATTAATTTTTCCATTTACTTAGCGAAATGACCGACGAAAAATTAATTGAGTTGGTAAAACGATATTGTTCTATATGACATGAATTTAGCTATATACAAGGATCATACTGTGAGAAATAATGCATGGGAAGAAAAAATTTGCATCAAATCTTCTTTAAAGTCTGACTCGTTATTTATTAAATCCATAGTACATAACCATACACTTCCACTGCTGTTAGGTAACTGTATACAGAAATTGCTAGTGTGCCGTGGCGTCGCGTGTTGGTAATATGTACGATCAGAGATGTGACTTATTTGAAATACTTCTATTTAAAATGCAAATACAAAATGCAAAATACCTATTTTGTATTTTGCATTTAAATGCTTTTTTACAAAAACATTTTGTATTTTATTTGAAATACCTTTCGAGATGTATTTTGCATTTTTAAAATACATTTCAAAATGCAAAATACTTTGTGATTAAGTTTAGCCGAAATTACGAGTCAAACGAAATGAAATGAACAAATGACGCTTGTATTGCCGAATTTGACGGATAGTGGCGCCTCCTAGCCAAGCGTGCCTATTTACCCGACTGCGTCAGAAGGAGGGTTATGTTTTTCGAGCGTATGTATGTATGTATGTCCATTTCTTCGGCACGCGCTACAGCCTACACGACTGAACGGATTTTGACAAGTGAGGTGTCGTTGAATTCGTTAAAATTGTGGTAGTGACATAGGCTATATATTTATATATATATTATATATATTCAAAATGGTGGCTGTAAATGGGGGAAAAAGGGGGGATGTGTATATTTCTTTCTCTTATCTTAGCAATATGGGTATCAAATGAAAGGTCGTAAAAAGACCATTTCAAAAATATAAATATCATATCATGTTCATATTACTTTTTTAACAAAAATGGCAAAAAGTGTACTAAGTGTACCATCTCATTTCTATACCATAAACTAAAACTAAAAAGTCTCAAATAAAATTATTATTATAAAAACAAAAAACCCGACTGCTTAGAAGTTATGAACTGAAAAGAGAAAAACAAGGATCACTATATCTGTATAAAATTCTAAATACTTTATGGTGCTGCGGGCGGGGACAAACATAGTTTTGGTAGATCTTTCTTTCCCCGCAGAAAATAAAGTATTTTGTCGCCGCTTGTTTTTGTTTTTATAATAATAATTTTATTTTCGTCTTTGGTCAGAGTGCGCGCCTTATGTTATGTCTGACACTATTCAAAAAAATTTGATTAAAAAAAATGTTTGTCTGTCTCTTTGTCCGTCTGACTGTCTGTCTGTACGAATTTTTGTCGGCCGCGATTCTCGCTAAAATACCAAATGTATTAAAATTAAACTTGGCACGTTTGTAGTTCATATTTTGAGATATTGCATAGGATACTTTTTATCGCGAAAATTAAAGTAGAAGGGGTTGAAAGTTTCTATGTAAAATTAATTTCAAATGTTCTTAACTTAAATATTCAAATCACATTATCTTTATAAAATTACTAACTTTACTACACCAACAATCAATTTTTTGTCAACCTGTTTGTTCCGGCCAATCTCTGAAACACCGGGACCTATTTAGACGAGTCTTTCGACACTTATTTACTAATGTGATAAGTGACTATTCTAAAATAAATAAAAATATCATACGATTTGGTCAAAAGGTATTTTATTTTGAAAAAGCATTTTGAAAATACCTATTTTGTATTTTGCATTTGAAATACAAAATTCAAAAGTATTTGGTATTTTGCATTTCAAATACTAAATTTGAAAAGTATTTTGCATTTTATATTTTTAAATGCTTTTATGGAACCATTTTGTACATCTCTGTGTACGATGCATATCGGGTGTCGACATGTTGCGTCGCGTTGCGTTTTAATAATGTGTTTCCTCCCTTATCATTAATCTAACCTTCAGTGACGCGGTCGTCAGGTTTTATCCGTTTAACATGTTGACAGTCTGCGTAGATACTTTTACCACCTTCCTCAGTCTTATTCATATTTACTTAGACAATTACAATTAAAATATTCAGACAGAACGGCACTTTACAGAAAATATGCTGCTTGAGTTTTGATTTGCGATGCTATGAAAATGTCTTGAAAATTTGGAAAACCAGTCAAAATTGAAAAATCTGAACGTCAAAAGATATGACAATGAAATGAGTATTAATATAAGAGCATAAAACATAGTCAAAAATTCTTCCATTAAATGGGTCTCTTCGTGCATTGGTTATAGCTTGGCAAAAAAGTCGTGAAACGGTACTAAAAATAATTACTGGCAACACTCCTTTTGCGGGTTGTCAACCGTCAAGTAGGTAGATGTTATGTCATTTCTTGAAATTGATAATCGTTGTTCGTGTTATTTTCAATGTTATTGTGTTATTGTGGCGAAAAGGATCGCCACAATAACAGAATAAAATTGAAATGGACAGAACTATTATCCGCAGCTCGGTTAGAGAGATCATTTACAAAATATTTAAGAGATGTTTGGCAGAACTCGAAGCCGGAAAAATTTTGTCTGTTTTCAACGAAAGGATATCTGAAATGACTGGTAAAATGTGGTTTAAATAAAGTAATCGTTTATTATATGTGTCATTTAATTTATAATAGATAGAATAATCCTTTCATAATATGATTGTTTGCATGTAAATGTAGATTCCGGAATTAAAGGTTTTTAGAATTAAAGGTTTATAAAATGCATTTGCGAAATATAAGACGAATTGCTCTGGAAGGACAGAGAAATAAAGGTGTTTTCTCCACACCAGAGAAACATAGAACTGAAAGAATAGAAAAGAATTGGACGATTGGACACGTAATGAAAATAGAGAGTGATTATTACCAAAGGGGACAAACTCTGTATAATGATATTGACAAAATAATTATAAACCTGCAAGATGAAAGCAATAGTGACAAATCCGAAGATAGCCAGCAAAGTACAGAGAGTGTTGGCTCGCACCAAGCCTTGGATGAAGACTTATCTGGCGTGGCATATTTAGACGAAAGCATTTTTGATTTTGATTAAATATGTATAATTTAATAAATAGTATGAATACAAATTTTCTAATTAAAAATACTTTACTATCTTTTCAGAAGTTTCATTATTTTCCTATCCTAACCAATATTATTTTGAAAGAGTCTCAGTGAAATCATGTATTTAAAAATTGTATTTAAATCAAAGTATCAAAACCGTTATTGTCGTGCTATATAGGGTGGCCACATGAACGACAGTGGCGCCACCATTTTTTCACGACTTTCTTACCAAGCTGTAGTTAGTCTAAGGCCTGTGTACACCACGTTGGTTATAATAACCGAAATCTTGGTGCACACAGGCCTAAGAGTTTCTACTCATTTCTCTACACCTTTGCAGTAGGTACTTATTTTATTAAATATAATAAAATTAAAGTTTTATGACGATATTAATATCGAAACGACTGCCTCCTTTGTCGCTATCTTGTTATCATCTTCAACTTTAACAGCCGACGCACGTCTACTCTTCAAGGAACTTCCAAACACCAGGGCTTTAAGTAGCCTGCGTGCAGCGGTCCTGTAATCTGCTTGATGTCTTCGGTCCAGCTAGTAGCGGATCCACCAAACAGCTTTACGTGCACTCTACTCTGTAACACCAACAACTTCCCGGCTCCTATCTTAGAATTTTACTGAATATTTCTTAAAAGAAAAAAATAATCGGATTTATTAGGAATAAATAGGAAACCGACTCAAGATTCGAATCAAGGACGTCATGATCGAAGTCACATAGATCAACTACTGGACAAATGAGTCAATTTATAAATGGTCAAATCATAGATTAAAGACTACCAGATAGAGCCCATAGCGTGTCCACTCGTGAGACAGCAAATCAGCCTTATTGACATGACATGTCAACATTTAAAGTACATC
The DNA here is from genome assembly GCA_034621355.1 of Mycalesis mineus. NCBI lineage: Eukaryota > Metazoa > Arthropoda > Insecta > Lepidoptera > Nymphalidae > Mycalesis > Mycalesis mineus. The sequence continues at coordinate 1,093,594 of JAXAVZ010000012.1, read as the reverse complement.
ATAAAACGTTATGTTTTAAAATATCGTAAAATACGAAATATTACTTTATATAAGATAGTTTAGTAAACGCATAATACATGAAATTTGCTAAAAAATAACATATCTAAGCTTTAAATCATCAATCAATGAAGTTTATGCCTACTTACGTATGAAACGTAATTCCTTCGATTTTCTGTTCGCTGCGACTGTTGCAGCCGAAAATATTACAACCCACCATAGCACGATAACGTTTAAATTAATATAGTAACCGCAAAGTTATATTATTTATCAGCAAATTTAATAAAAAGCTAATAATTGCTCAGATATGTCTTGCCTTGTCTGTCACAAACTCCACTCTTGACAAATAATAAAAACGAACACGCTGAAAGGGACAAAAAATAATCTTGTATCACTTTCTAATAAAGGCCGAATGAAATAAGTCTGTCACGCTCTTGAACCTACAGCCGCGTTATGACTCCATCTATTAGTCTTTAATCTATGGGTCAAATTATATATGGTTGGTAAGGTCAATTTCTTAAAAAGTCGATAGAGTCATGTCATGCGATGACAAAGTCACTCGTGCTGTAGTTTACTATGGTCCCAGCGTCGTGATTCTCCGCGGTCATTAAAGTTAAAATAATAATAAGCACTCCAACCAAAAAACAGCAAAACGCAAGTTTTATATCAAAATAAGTAGATAGGTAGGTAAATAGGCGGCGTACTTACGGCCTCGCGGTGCAAATGGCCTCGCTGTTTCGGCTCGCTGTCGAGAATACATTTTAAAAAATATTAAAAATTAAAAAGGATATGCCCCTTATTACGAACCTGTTCATTGGAGTTTAAAATCAAAAGTTTCTTTCATTATTTTTTTCTTCTTTCTTTCATTTTTCCTAATGAACAAAATAATTCAAGTAATTTTCTAAGAACACTATCGGGGTCAGAGTGCCTCGCAAAATGCATCTTGCCCACTTTAAGTTTAGGTCTTGCGCTGCCACTAAGTATGCAACTCATTATTTTAATTTTTTCTTTACCTTAATTAACAAGTAGGTTAGCTTAGATAAAGTAGAAGGGAAAAAATATTATTACATTCGGCGGCCGAGTGGCGCAGTGGGTAGCCTGGTGGCCAGGGTGGTGACCCTGCTTCTGCGTCCTAGGCTGTCGATTTCCACATCTGGAAAATGTTTGTGTGATGAGCATGGATGTTTTCCAGTGTCTGGGTGTTTATATACTATAAGTATTTATGTACAATATATATAAAAATATTGATCAGTTATCATAGCACCCATAACACAAGCTACTTACGAGTACGCTTACTTTGGGGCTATATAGCGATGTGTGTAATTGTCCTATAATATTTATTTATTTATTATTATTCATTTGAAGCTAAACATTTTACTATATTCATTGAATTTTAGGGCAGCTTTTCATGATTATCAAGCTATAAAGCGCCATGTCTACCAAAACTCCAGCGAAGCCCAGCTACGAAACGTGCGCGGGAATCAAACGCCCCACAGCGAACGAAAGCCTTCGCAAACATGATGGTAGGTTTACTTGATCCATCCATCCATTTTTTAATTTTGGAACGAAGTTCCTTATCGCGCGTTGTGAAAGGGGGCTAGACGGAAAAAATTCGTACGAAAAGTTGTCACGACACTTTTTGATCAAAGGATCTTGCCGCCGCCTTTGATGTGTGTGCGCGTGAGCGGCGGGGGGCGCCCGCGCTGTATGCTGTCTCGCGCTCTCGTGGCGCCCTCTGGTGTTTCGGTGTACAACAACAAACGCGTGTGTGGTACGCGTTTAAGTTTATATTACATTATATTTGTTAATAATAAAAAAAATATTATTATTACTTAAAAAAATAAAATTTTATTACAATTCCTTCACTGATTAATCGAAAGGAACTTCGTTTCATCCGGGTGTCCCTTGACACCTCTCAACTTTTTTTTTCTTAGCATTAGATACCCGTACTTAGCCATTGTTATCAACGTCTGATAGCGTCCGTTACAAAATTCAAATGTCACCCGTATTTCTCCTACCCGCATTAGGGCAAGCTCCATACCTCCGTGCTAAAAGACCTTGTACTGTATTGGATTGTTAAAATAGCCTGATCATGATAATAAGTACCTTTTTACAACCTTTTGTTTAAATCATCCTGTCCAAGTCTCTGTAATGAAATCTTGTCATGACCCATTTCCCGATTTTGGGTTGAGCTGAAAGGACATTGCCCTAATTTGCTCCAGGCTGTCCAAACGTACACTCATATTTAACTATTTTATTTAAATACACAATGAATTTTAAACAACTACTCATGTTTCATAGCAACCACTTGAAAATATATCAAAAATATAAGAATTTTAATAGATTTTTTGTGTTCTGAATCACGTGACCGTCGTCGTAGTATGAAAAGTCAACTTTTATCAACCTTCCTAACTTTTATCAGCGACTGCTTAGCTACAAGTAACTTTGAGACGAATATCTTAGCATTCCATGGATTCACCGTGCGGGTGCCGGGTCCATCGCGTGGCCGAGAGAAAAACTCCGAACAGAGCCCGAGACTTGTGACACGGGTGTAGGTTTAAGGGTACCCTTAGTGACGCGCGTCAACACTCACCTCCTCTGTTCAAGTTATTCTCCCTGCCCAGCCAAATTCGGAAGGACCCTACTAGAGCAGCTTTGGACACTCGTTCCAATATGGAGCTTACTGCACTTCTAGTAAGGCCAAGATTACACTATTTAAAAAGAAGATCTGTACTATTTAATGACATATATATCATCTCTGGGACAGACTTCCATACATTTTTTACCCATGTCCTTTAATTTATGTGTAGGTATATTGCGTGACATTTGACACTGCTAATGATAAAGGAAAGAGATCACAGGAACTCCGCAATGAAACGACACAATTTCCTCTCCTATAAGGAGAGAGGCCTGACCCTGTAGTGGGCCGTTACTAGGCTGATAATGATGATCATGTAGCTGCCTACACCAACAGCCACATATATACATTAAATACACACTCGCTTATACACACCTACGCTCACACACGCACATACATATACATACTCATGCACATACCTGCCTACATTATTACAATACTTACTTTATAATTTCGTGCATCCCTACAAACCTGCGCCCGCGCCGTTTCAACTACTGCACCATAGTGGCACACAGCGAGCGCGCGCAGTGAGACATCAGGGAAATACGTACGCCGCCGACCGCTACTCGCTGTGCACTGGCGCGGCGCGCCGAGTCGTTCGGTATTTACGTGGGCAGGAGTATGTTAATATTATGTTAACTTTGTTTAGTTTAAGATTGTACGTAAGCGTTGTGATTGGGTGTTAGTTTGTAAGATTTTAATATAAATAGGGCTAAGTTTAATTAATAAATCGTCATTCATAAACAACATTCTGAGTTTCACTCATCTCCCAACGGCTAAAATCATTTCAGAGCTGGTAAATAAAGTGATGCAAGAGTACAGCGTCTGTCCTCTGTTCGAGCGGCGTCTGGCAGAGCAGGTGATGGTGGACCGCTGCTCTCTGCTAAACAACGACTTCCTCGCCTGCAGGTGGAGAGAGTTCAAGGACAAAGCGGCGACCAGACCTCGGCAGCCGTTCAAATTCCCGCACATATCGTATGTTATTTAAACAGTTTTTGTTAGTGTAATGATGTGGTGTAAAAGAAGATGTATTCACTAAAACTGAGAAAGGGTTGTTTAGATGGTTTGGGTACAAAAGAAGAAGATCAACAAAAGAGATTTATGAGGCGAGGATGAATGGAAATGTTGGAATGGGCAGGCCTAGGCGAATGTTCCTGGACCAAATTCAAGATATTTTAAAGAAAGGCTAGGTCAAGAATACCCTAAACTGACGAACTTATGTTAAAGGATTAATGAGAGTGGAAGAAGCTAAGGAAGTATGCAAGGACCGTGGCAAATGGAGGGATGTGGTCTCTGCCTAACACTATGGTAATGAGGCGTGGCGTGTATTTTCGTATGTAATTGAAAAAAAACGGAGGAGGTTTTCAATTCGACACGTATATATATATATATATATATATATATATATATATATATATATATATATATATATATATATATAGTAGACTTCCAAGATAGTCCCATTGTCATCGTGATAAGATCTGATGATAATATCCTGGGAAAATTGAAGAAACTCTTCAAATTTTAGGCACACTTGCAGCGATTTCGGTTTTTGTGTAAGTATCGGTATCGGCTACTAGTGCCGTATAATATACTAGGTATGACAGTATAGTACGAGTACGTTACGTGGCGATAAATCACTAAAAAGTATGAAATTAAAATTTTTAACAAAAAATAGAACCGACTCAAAACGCAGTTAAAAGTAAAAAATAACTGTGTCATTTAGTTGCTTTAATTTACTTAAGCATATCTAGGAGTCGGTGCCAGCCAAGGTCTCTACTTTAAGGACGTTACCTATAACCCACAACCTGCTTTACTACATTAAATAAATGTTACTTGAACTTGTTGTGACATCGTCACATCTAAGAAGCGAAGCGGGCTAACTTGTTAAGAGTGGGATGAAATTCCACACCCCTTTCGGTTCCAACACATTGTACGGGAACGCTAAATCGCTTGGCGGTACCTCTTTGTCGGTAGGGTGGTAACTACTCACGGCCAAAGCCTCCCACTAGCCAGACCAAGAAAAAATTAAGAAATCTCAATCTGCCCGCCGGGAATAGAACCTAGGCCCTCCGTCTTATAAATCCACCGCGTATACTACTGCGCTACGGAGTAGATAGTATTTATATCTTTATTTTAAGGATAACTTACTACCCAACCCATTTTTTCAGTATTCTTGGTAGGTTGCAATACATTATTTTACTTACAAGCGAAGTTGCAGGCATCTGCTAGTGCTTAATAATATCACAGTTAATTATTACATTACAGAGATATCCACTTCCACAACGGCTACGCTCGTTATAAGCCTTCAGAATCGATCACGAATCGTACCCGCAATCAGTTCTCAATGATACCGGGACCCGGTATCGACGCGTTTGGTGTCATTCCCCTCCCTAATGACAGTTACAATTTCCGGACGCACAAGGACAACGTTCAAAAAGCTGATACTACTCGAACATTAAAAAAAAAGCAATAATGTGAAAGAATCATGTATGAGATATATATTTTTGGAAATAATATGTTATTTTATTTTTAGATATTTTGTGTACTTCATTTTTATAATATATTTTATTTGTACTGTTTAACTTATTTTGTTTCATTATGGTTGATAAATAATTATAAGTTATTTGTGCCATCTACCGGCGGTTGTGAAAACTATCAGTATGTGAGGTTTCTAGCGCACAATGTAACTAAATAGCCATTTACAAAAATAATAAATTTAATGGGTGCATCCCAGTAATACCATAAAACACAAACATAAAAATTCCCTATCTCAAAAACTACTGAACCGATTTTTATATAAACTTGCATTATAACCTAAGTTGAACAACAGCTAGTACAACAAAAAAGAATTATGTACTTAAATGGCAAATAACACATGAAATCCTTAGCGACCCCTACAATGTCTATGAATTTTTTTTATCGACTACAAGTTGGCCCTTGACTGCTATCACACCTGATGTTAAGTGATGATGCAGTCTAAGATGGACGCGGGCCACCTTGTTAGGAGTGGGACGAAAATCCACACCCCTTTCGGTTTCTACACGACATCGTACCGGAACACGAATTGCTTGGCGATACGTCTTTGTCGGTAGGGTACCAGTACCAGCCAGACCAAGACAAATTAAGAAATATCTCAATTTGCCCCACCGGGAATCGAACCCAGGACCTCCGTCTTATAAATTCACCGCGCATACCACTACGCCACGGAGGTCACAAAAAGCTCTGCTACTGATAAAATAAAAACAACTTTAACAATTGACCATATGTTTATTTCTCTGGTGACGCAACCAAGAGTCCTTAGACTTAAATCTAGCATCACATTTACTGCAGCAGAATGATTTAACATCTTCGTGCCGCTTCTTGTGCCTCACTTGATCTGCTTTAGTGAAAAAAGTCATGCCACATTTATCACACACAAAATTCCTTTCCCCTATGTGCACGGAGCGCATGTGAATTTTCAAATTTTGGGGCGTCAAAAACGTCTTGCCACATTGTAAACAGTTAGATAAAGCTCGCTTTGCGCCATGGTCTTGGACTTTATGCACCTCCAGCATATAAGAATGGTTAAACGTTTTATCGCATAACACGCAATATCTTTTATTAGATCCAATATTGTGAACCATTTTCATGTGCTTCAATTTTGCGTAGTTTTTGCTAAATTTCTCGTCGCACATTGTGCATTTTTTCACCACATCCTCGTGTTTGTAATATCTGTGGGTGCGAAGGCTTAAACTATTGTAGAACGACATGCCGCACGCTTCACATATGTGATTTGTCGAGTGTTTGTTCATGTGTGTCGACAAGGGGACGAACGCGTTGAATTTGCTATCACATAAAACGCATTTAAATCCGTTTTCTAACCTGTACGGTACAAACATATGTTCCGTTGACTTGAATTGTATTCCGTGGTTGTTTATTAAATGATTTGTCAAGATTTTGAAATCGTCACACTTTTCTGAACACATCCTACACTTTAAACTGGATGCATCTGCGTTCGGATAAACACTTCCAGGTAAATTGATATTGAATTCGTCAATTTTCGAGTAGTGAAGATTGGAATGCTCTCGTAGATCAGCGATATTGATATAAGTCGCTTTGCAGAAGAAGCATTGGTATTTCGTTTTCAATGATTTGAACAGGCAAATGTTTGAGTATTTCATCAGTTTGAGCGAATCTTCTCTGATCTCTTTCTTGACTTTGAATCTCTTGCTTGGAGTCTCTGTGGCGATTTCTGTAAAGAAAAAAAGTATCGTTATTTTAATTTAGTTCATTTTTTCATTCATAGATGGAACTGCAATTAATTTAGTTTTTTACCTTTTCAATGTAGATGTTGTACTGCTTTGCATCTGTTATTATAGATAATCTAATTCAGAAAGACTGCTACGTTAGTGTTAGCCTATGTGGTTTCGATCACGAAGTCCTAAGTTCGAATTGTTATACGTACTGAATAGAGGTCAACATTTTGGTACTGATATTCTTTGAGAATTCGATTTTTGATCTTTTCTTTCAATTTATTTGGCATGGGGCATGGCATACCATATTTATATAATATACGAAAAAGTTTGTTGGTTTGTTTAAACGGGCTAATCTCTAGATTTGCTTGTCGAATTGTTAATTATTTTGTTTATTATGAAAGCTAGACTCAAAAGTGAAACAGATTTATGTGATGATTTTATACAAGCTACTTAGCTTGCCATAAATATATATTGTTTATAATGTTAATGTACTGTAATATCGTACAATGTTTTACAAAAATGTAAATCTTTAGTAGGACACGGGACGAGACGGAGGATATTGCTTGACGGGAAACTGTAAAAAAATTGAATTGAGAGGGGTAGCGGAAAAACAGCACACTTTATATGAAAGTCTGTCTTTAAAATTAAAAGGGTACCTAAGATGTTTTCACGCGGACGAAGTCGCGGGCGACTGCTAGTATGCTATAAGTAAAGTCAAGAGCAAAAACTATACTACAGTACTATATAGAACTATTGGGATATAATTTGACAGCGCGGAAAGTATCCCAACAGTTCTATAGAACTACGGTATGGGGTACTACTTGGATGCACCCAATTTTCCCGACATGTAACAATTATCGTCACATTTCATTAAATATATATAAAATCTTGACAAATTATATTGCAAAACCTGCCTCAGGGATTATCTAACCGTAACAAATGTAACCGTAACAAGCTTGGGCCTAACCTTAACATAACCGAAACATAGACCATTTTAATAGTTCAGATAATTACTACTGATATCGAAATGCCATAGTGCTCCAGAACTTGGGGAATTTTTGTTTCATATTTTAGATTTTGTAGGTTACGTAAACAATCGTTAATTAATATTTTCAAACCCCTTTTTTATTAGTTACTTACGTAGATATTTTTCTGTTAGTTTATCCGAATTTTATAGAAACAAGCGAGGGGTCAATTAAAAATTAAAATAGGTAATCCACGAAAACTATCAATGCGTAGCCCATAGATTAAAGACATCTAGATAGAGCCCATAGCGTGTCCACTCGTGAGACAGCAAATCAGCCTTATTGACATGACATGTCAACATTTAAAGTACATCATAAAACGTTATGTTTTAAAATATCGTAAAATACGAAATATTACTTTATATAAGATAGTTTAGTAAACGCATAATACATGAAATTTGCTAAAAAATAACATATCTAAGCTTTAAATCATCAATCAATGAAGTTTATGCCTACTTACGTATGAAACGTAATTCCTTCGATTTTCTGTTCGCTGCGACTGTTGCAGCCGAAAATATTACAACCCACCATAGCACGATAACGTTTAAATTAATATCGTAACCGCAAAGTTATATTATTTATCAGCAATTTTAATAAAAAGCTAATAATTGCTCAGATATGTCCCTTGTCTGTCACAAACTCCACTCTTGACAAAAACGAACACGCTGAAAGGGACAAAAAATAATCTTGTGTCACTTTCTAATAAAGGCCGAATGAAATAAGTTTGTCACGCTCTTGAACCTACAGCAACTTGTAGTCTTTAATCTATGGCGTAATCGATGCGAGAATTCGTATATAGGGGTGACAGTGCCATACTTTGATTTGTAATTCTTTTTTGTATAGAAAGCAGTGCCAAGTAGTTTAGGCGTGTCAACTAAATAGCATATTGCTATAAAACAATACTAGATGTCACTAGTATTAGTAGTGATTGCAAACAGGAAGACTGTTTTTTTGTTTGTTGTTTGTTAGATTTATTTCACTAACAAATATCCTCGAAACTTATTGTAGTTATACGGAGTATAGGTGTGTAAATGAATATATATATATATAAAATTAAAATAATAAAATACATGCATATGCGAAAGCAAAGACACTAGTGCCACCTAGTAACTTGTCGGTGACAATATAAAAACATTCCGTTTCAGCTATGCTAAAAGTATGGAGGGTAGAGGAAAGGAGAGTCATCTTATATGGGAGAAAAGTTGAAAGTGTCCAGTTGTATGCGTTAAATAACAGTTCAAAAATCCTCCACAATCGCGCTAGTGGATGCACAGGGTATGGTATGAATGTAGCAATCGTAGATGAATTAAAGTATGCCGAGTTAAAAAATGTAATGTCATTATCGACTGAAGTAGTTAATTATTGAGAACTTCAACAACTTACGTTGTACAAAATATTGTGGTAAATATGACCTTACAGAATTATAACCAAACGTGCGTTTAGAGTGATTTTAGTTCGTAAACAGTAAATAGTACGGTTATTGATATATAAACATTTAATTTTATGAAAAAGTGAGTGAATAACAGAACAGATATGGGTAAAATTTGTGTTGTGAAAAGTTGTCCAAGTGGACGTAAATCTCAAAACAAAAAAAATATACTGTAACAATTTGAGAGTTACTTTGATGCAACTGTGGCGCCATCCTAATTTAATACATTTTGACGGACACTTCTTCATATACACAGATGATCCTCCTTTCCTCTACCCTCCATAGCTAAAAGCATAAAGTTATGCATATAATATATAATAAAATATTTTACATACAGAATTGAAAACTATTGAATTATACTTTTAATTTAATGCTTTTTTTACTAAATATTTTTTTATTACTGTTACGAACGAATAAAGAGACCCATTTTCGCTCATGTCCTTTGTTCAGTAATCTTTGAGTTTATCATGAACCGACAGACAGACGGGTGCGGCGGGGAACTTTATTTTATTAATATGTAGTGATAATAAATCAACTTGTGACGATGTGGGAAAAATGATTTAAAAACATTTTTATTACATTTTTATTATTTATTAAAATCTATATAATTACATGGGCGTTTCAGATTACCGTTGAGCCATCGAAGCGACAGAAATGAAACATTCTTGAAAATCTGACACCATTATTATTTACTTACGAGGGATAAGGATACAGATAATACTTGCCGGCTTTCACATGACAGTCCTCTGATTACTTTTAGTTTGTCTTTTTGGCTGCTCGTACCTATGAAAATCGTCATCAAAAGGACAGCTTAACTTTTGGCAAAACAAACATTTAATGAGCCTTCGACCATCGATTTATGACATTACGAGGCCTTCTAGTGGAGACCAAAAACGACTTGTAGTCGTTATTCTTCACTACACACTATTTACTACAAAATACAAAATACCCGTAAATTATGTACATTGCAAAACCTAACTAAATATGACATTTCTTGAATTGAACCGAATTTATATTCCTAGTTAATAATGCCTTGCCGCCCGTTTCCCTATCACCATCGTTTATAATGCGCAATCGACGGGTGCATCCCAGTAGTACCCCCTAATTTTAGTTCTATAGAACTGTTGATACACCATATTAGTTCTATATAGAAGTAATGGGACAAAATTAAAGAAATGTCGATATCAACATCTTGTTTGTACGTTACATATAAATTACCTAGTTTTTATAAGTATAATATGAAATCTCTTTTGATTGCAATAATAAATGTCCACTTAAATTTGAGAGTATCTAAATAAACTGAAATGCATTATGGTGAAGTATCTAAACATACTATATCGAATACAGCTTTGCTTAAATTGCACAAAACGCAGCAACAATTTATTTCTTTAACTGCTGAAGATTACTTTGGGAATGACGAAAGATTAAAATAAGCTTTCAAAAAAGCTTTTGGCGACATACTAAATATAATAAAAATGATATTAAGATTTCTAATATCATTTTTTTCTAAGTTGAATAGTTTGCGCGAAAGATACTTCCAAAGTGGTAAAATGTCCCCCCCGCTGTAACTTCTAAAATAAGAGAATATTTTTTAGACACGACAACTACTTGGTTTTAAAAACTTACCTTTTCTCGCAAGGGACATTTTTTTGTTATATACAAAATGAAATATCAATTAAAATAATATAAAGTTTAAAACTTATATGTATAAGCTAAGTCAAGAGCAAAAACTATACTACAGCACTATTTAGAACTATTGGGATATAATTTGACAGCCCGGAAAGTATCCCAACAGTTCTATAGGACTACGGTATGGGGTACTACTGGGATGCACCCCAATCGATTGAGTTAGATATATGTTCACGAGCCGCAGGAATTTCTTTTCATATGTCTCCTCAAGGAGTCCTTGGAAGCGAACGCGCTGTTGCAAAGGGAACATGAGAACTTTTTTTCACCGGTATGAGTTACACTGTGCCTCAGCAAATCAGATTTGGTGTAGAAAACGTTGTGGCACACATCGCATTCGTGTTTCTTTTCCTTAAAATGCACACTTTTCACGTGGTTATTTAACAAACTGCGGGTAATGTATATTTTTGGACACAACTGACATTTATGCTCGGGCCGGGTCAATCCGTGTTTCGCCACCAAATGTTCCATCTTGAGATTCTCTTGAGAGAATCGATCATCGCAAAACTGGCAAGGGAAACGAAGCTTCCTCTCAAATTTTACATTGTGTTCCTTCGTGTCGTGCTGCCGTTTTTTAGAATGGGTGGAGAACTCCAAATCGCAGCCGTCGCACCGTATCCTCCTGTGTGAACGCGTTTTGTGCAAATTCAGAAACACCAGACTAGCGAAACTCGAACCGCAGACGTCGCAAATATGATTCTTGTAATGTTTATTCATGTGCAAGCTCAGACCTCTGAAATTTTCGAATCTTTCCCCACATATCTGGCAAACCAAACCCTCCGTTTCAACCTTGTAAGGTACCAACAAATGGGCGTCCGCTACTTTTACTCCGTGTATATTCACTAGATGCAGTCGCAATTCGTCGAGATTGGATAAAATGTTCTGGCAAATCTTGCATTTTAGCTGCGAAATCTCGGCTTTCAACAGCGTGTTCTGGTTTTTTATTATCTTCATTTCTATCGCTTTCAGGTCGTGCACCTCGGCGTGGTCTCTGAGCGAGCTGACGTACATGAAAGGCTCTTTGCAGCAGAAGCAGATGTATCTGCTTTTATTCCATTGGAACACCAATAACGTCGAGTATTCGATGAGCTTCATCGTGTTATCGCGGCGTATGGGACCGAGTCCACGCCTCTCTGCTAGTTTCAGCAATTCCTCTTCTGTTTTATCTAAAATTATTATAAGAATAGATATATAAAACGTTTTATAGCCAAAAGACATTATGACCGACTATTTATTTAATAGTGTACCAACCAACCGAGGTTATGATAAAAATATAATAAAACAGTAACGAAGTCAATTCTGTACATTAAGTATTTAAAAAAAGTAAATAAATCGGACTAGAAGAATAACTGTTTAGCTTTGTAATATTATTAAGTACAGACATTATACACTCTTACCTTCCAAATGCCTGTTCTCTTGAGAATGATCAAGTTCCGTAATAACATCGACAAGTAGCCGCTTCTTAAGCGTTTCAATAGTTCTGTCATATTGTCCGTCAGCTTTGTTTTGAGGCACTGGATCTAGAACAATTATTTTCGTAATAATATTGTTAACTGTAAGTATATACCTAACTATATACTTCTATTGCTTTTATTAATCACTCAGCCTAACCCTACGCCTGCCAATCGCCTTAAGGGCAGCGTAGAGGGTCTACCCTCCATATCCCCTCTCCTACAGATGGGACACGTGAGGCCTGGCCATGTAGTGGACGTGGTTTAATAATGATGATTAATGACTAGCGATCGCACGCGATTTTGTCCGCGTTGTAACTATAAAGCATTTGAATAGAAACTTATCGAGTGGAGCTTCAGCAAGATGACAGAAATAATATTCTAGGATATAAAGATTTAAGAAATAACTTTATGGACTGCTTTCATATGCAGATTTGAATTAGGGCAACAAATTAATTAAATGGCACCTATCAATACGTAGGTACACAAAATAGACATCTATTATATGTTTACGAGGATTTTTAACAATTTACTTCAAAGGGAGTGACGGCATTATCAAGTCCGATATTTCAAATAATTGCACCAGATTACAATGTAAGTTTATTGATAGAAATTCCTTTAATTAGAATTTTACTTCTAAATGAAATAATCCGATAACAAGATATTAATACTACCTACCTGTTAGACATGTGTCGCCCTATGTTTCTTATATTCTATACTATCTGTAAATCCAGTCCAGCATACAGCGCACGTGAACCTAAAATCTGGACCATGTTTACTTTTCAAATGGTGCTTTAACGTTCTTTCATACCTATAACACTTTTTGCACGTTGGGCATACGTAGTTTCTTTCTTGTGAATGTATCCGCATATGCTGCCTCAAATGGCAACGCTCCGAGAAGGTTTTATTACAAATTTCACACACTATACTCCGCGTATGGTGTTTTATTACGTGCAAACTGAGTAGGTATCGCGCATTGCACATTTCGCATGTGTATGTGAAGGAAATGCCATGGACTAGTTTCAAATGCTTTAATTTTTCGTAATGGTGTTCGAATCTTTGCAAACACTTGTGGCATTTGGATAACTTCGTTAGACTCGACGTTCCGTGTACTTTGGCGTTATGATACTTCAGTTTGGAGACACTCGGAAAGCTTTTTAAACATTTCTCGCAAGAATATGTCCCGTTTTTATGACTTTCTATATGCGTTTTTAATCGCGGGTAGGACAGAAATCCTTTGCCACAAATATCGCACACCTCATTACTGTAGTGAACACTCATGTGTTTATTTAGCAGGAAGAAACTTTGAAAGCTTTTAGAGCAAAGATGGCACGTGAAGCTTTCGTTCGTAGTTTCCAAGTTAAACGCCACCATGCCGTTGCCAGCATTAGATAATTCTTTATTATGTACGTCGATTAAATGTGCCTGAACACTTTCCAAACTTGTAAAAGATTCGCGGCACACTCTACATTCCAAATTCGAAATGTCCACTTTGATTTTCTTTTTGCCTTTCTTTAAAATTTCTTTTAAAATCCTTTCATAGTCTGGAACTTCATGATTCCTGGAGTGGTCTAAAAGGGTCTGGAGTTCTGAATACTTTTCTTCGCAGAACAGACACTTAAAGGAGCTCGGGTAAATAAGATACGTAAAAGGAGTGACGGTAGTGTATTGTAAGAGGACTGCTGCATTCTTTCTTTCCGCCAAAGTCATCGCCCATTTACTAGTTGTAGGGACTTCTGCAGATTGCGCTGTAATAGAATATTTCTTAATTAACATATTATTTGAAAGCAACAATTAGTTGACATACCTATTCAATACATTTAAACTAGAATTTAGGTGTAACAGTCAAAAGACAAATAATGATTTAATCCATAAAAAAAATTACATTTTATTCATTCCATTGAGAAAATCGGTTTTTTTTTTTCAGAAAATGTCTTAACAGGATACTTTAACTTAATTAACCATAAGTAAAACAGTTTCTCAAATTTACACTAAGAGCCTGAATTTATATGATCAACAGTAGGTATTATGTTGTTCTCTTTTCATCCAATTTTAACTGAGTAACTATTCATAATTGTACCATATTTTTTACAAGTTTCTAATCATCAGCTCATCAAACATGCCACTCGTTGACATGATTTGTATAATCAGCTTTACTGTCAAAACCCGTTATGCACTCCGAACATGTGAATTTAGAAATGGGCTCGTGTGTTTTCATATGTTTCCTTAAAGTCATGCTATGCATGTACGCGTTCTTGCATATTGGACACACGAAATTCCTCTCACCAGTATGCCCTCTCAAATGTTGTTTTAATTTGGACTCTATGCTAAAACATTTAGAGCACAGTTCACATTTGAACTTCTCGGTGTGGTATCTAGTCGTGTGTTCTGTTAGAGTTCGCCTAGAATTAAAGTTTGTTTTGCAAATGTGACATTGGAACGTAGTCACAACTCCGTGAACTACTTTCATGTGTACCATTTTACTGTAATGCTCTTTGAAAGTCTGAGGGCACATATTGCATTTCTTGATAACCACTTTTCTTTTGTGGATAACCTCAGAGTGATATTTCAATTGGCTCCTCTTGAGAAAAACTTTATTGCATTGCTGACAATTGAATTTCATTTGCAAATGTTTTTCTCGGTGCTTCATCAATGAGTGCTGGTTTAGAAAAGCGGCGCCACAATTCTCGCAAACTACTTTTCCGAAATGGGAGTTCATGTGGGAGTTCAACAGTGAAAACGACGGGAACTCTTTACTGCAAATATGACAAATAAAGTAACCGTTTTTAGACTCCATATTGTATTCTGTCATGCCATTACTAGCTTGCCTGAATTGTTTTCCGTGATCATGCACCAAATGACCTCGTATAACTTCAAGGTTTGGACATACCTTATCACATAATCGACACTTCAGTTTTGATATATCTACTTGCAGAGTGCGTTTACCACGCGAGATATATTTATCTAAAATCAAATCTCTGTTGAGTATATCGTGTTTCGATGTATGATCTAATAAACTAGGTGCATCAGAAAAATATTGTGCGCAATAAAAACATTTGAAACTCCAGCCCATAAACACAAATGGCGTCACTGTGGTAAATTGTATGAAACTAGCTGCATTATTCCTTTCCGCTACCGTCAGTTGCCATATACTCGTCGGTCTATTGCCTGTGAAAGAAATATTGAATTCAGATAATCTTAACGATAAACTTAGCAAATGCTAGTGCTGGTAGGACTTCACCCAATTAATTATTATCTACGGCAATTGGTGTAGTATATTAGACAAAAGCGAATACTGGCCTGATTCTATATATCACCTCCACTTTACATCATTTATCGTAACGTGACGGAAATTAAAGTCAAAGGCGGTTCATTTTCACTGGTCGATAACTTGTTAATTAAGTCGTTACACCAAATGCGGTTATTACTCGTAAGCGGCCATTGGCGGTGTAAATGATCAATGAAGTTCATAGGTCGGTACAAAGCATGCGGAGTGCGGGAACTCACACACCAATCTCAAGTGCATCTTGTGGTTGCCACTTTCTACAATAATGACCCGATAGTGCCAGATTACGATATGAGTGCCAGCAAACAAGTACATTTATTTCGTTTTAGTTAACAAAGTAACCATCACCAAGATCAAGTAAATCCAATATCAACTTTAATCCTAATTTCACGAAACAATTAGTATGATATAATGACAATGGTAATTAAGGGTTACTAACAAATAAAAGATTTTACAAAATTTTCACACACATTTATAATTAAATTATTTCGACAAATTCACTGTCAGCAAAAAATAATCAGACACACATAAATGAAACATTTTTTATAAAAAGACCCGTATCACAGTATTTAATAGACGTAACTTATGTGCACTTTTCATTTGTCTAAATTAAATTGCATAAAGAAAAATTATCTATATTAATGGTATACTCGTAAATGTTACTTCTGTACCAAAGCTGCGCTACATATTTCCGACTACTTCGACCTAGAGAATTCCTAACTGATTAATCCGGATCCAAAGTTCTTCACTATAGTCCTGAACTGCCACTGAGGATGCCACTGCTTTACATGTTTGTTATAATCGTTGCGGTTATGAAACCCGTTCCCACACTCAGTACATGTGTACTTCCAGATTGGACCGTGTACTCTCATGTGTTCCCTCAAAGTCCTCTCGTGCATATAAGCTTTACGGCATACAGTGCAATAAAAATTCCTCTCCCCGGTGTGCCCTCGCATGTGCATCTTTAGCAAAGATTTCGTTCCGAAGCATTTCCCACATACTTTACACTGTATCGTCTGCGTGTGCTGCTTCGTAGTGTGCTCTGTCAAGGCCCTCCGCGTCGGGTATACAGCTTTACACACTTGACAATCAAAGGTGAAAGTTATTCCGTGCACTTCTTTTAAATGCGTCATCTTCTTGTAATGTTCCGAAAATCTCTCCAAACAATGAGGGCATTTTAATGGTTTGCTCTTCTTCGAGTTTGGCTCTTCGTGCTTCTTGAACAGATGATATCTCAGTTTTAATTTCGTTGGGAAAACCTCCTGACACCGATCACATTTGTGTATTCCGTTTTGGTGAACTATGCGATGGTTGATCAAGCGCTGGTGCGATATGAAGCCTAGGCCACAAGTCTCACAAACGACGCTAAAATGCACGTTCATATGTCTGTTAAGAAGGAAAAATGAGTTGAAAGTCTTCCCACATTTGTGGCAAGAGAGAAGACCTTTGCTCATGCTCAAGTCGTAAGCCATTAAACCATTTCCAGCTGTGTTAAACTCTTTATGATGAAGCGTGACTAAATGTTTTCTAATGTCATCTAGATCTGAAAACCTTTGTTCGCAAATCCTGCATTTTAGTGCAATAATTAAATGCGATCATGTTTTACCACATAGGCATTCAAAATATATCTAGTTTTAGCAACATCAGCAGAAGGGGTCAAAAGGCACAAGCAGCAAAAGAACATTAATCAAAATATCAACACATTTTTTATTACAAAACTTCTTTAAATCAAATCAAAGTGAATTAATAGTTTACAGTTACTCTAATTAGGCCGAAACACTGCCTATGCTAGAACTGGAATTGATAATGTCCTTTATATAAGCCAAAAATCATAAAAAAAGAATGTACTTCTTTTTTTATGATTTTCGTCTATAGACTCTAGCCATTTGAAGCGCAGTGTTCAGTGTTGCTAACACTAGATTATAATCAATTGCAATTAAATATTGATTGATTGAAGAAAACAGAAATAAAAATAATTAAACAGAATACATATTTTTAATGCATTTCTACAATGAATTGAAAGGGATTGTAGAGAGTTACTCGAAAATAATATGGCATCATTCTAAATCCAATATGGCGGACCATCTACGATAGCGGAGTAATTATTTTAATGAATTTCTACAATATGGGTTCTCAATAATTAAAAGGATGGTTCAGATTACCTCGATAAAAATGTGACGCCATTCTAAATCCAATATGGCGAAATAGATATTTCGAGCTGAACTGATACCGATTAACGACCTTGCAACAATTATGCGTTAAATAAGATGAACAGACTCAGAAACCCAGCGAGCGATAACTGAATAATTACAAATTCATTAAAAGCAAAAAACTTTTTTAAAAACAGCTTTTATTCAAATGCTCGTAAAAGACGAAAATAAATTCCCTAAAAGTGTTGACTATCAACTTATAAACTCATTAAAATATACAATTTATATGATCATAAATCTTGTCTGTCCGTGCAACTGTCAGTTGAATCAAGTCTCTGACTGGGGATCACTTAACCTTGTACAATCAAACCCCTCTAAGACGCAAGTCTGTGCCTTTTCCACAAAAAGACAGCGTTACGTCCTTCACTGCTCTTTCAGAGCACTCATATTTCGCCTGGTAAATCCATTGCAATCCTTGATGTCGACATCTCGAATGAAGTTCAATTTCGCGATCATTTGGAAGGGAAAGCCAACTTAGCTTCTAAAAAACTTGGGGTACTCAACCGAGCCCTGCGCTACTTTTAGCTTCAACATAGGTTCTTACTTTATAAAGCCCAAGTACGTCCGCACATGGAGTACTGCCACCTTCTTCCACTTGATCGCATTCAAAAGCGGACAGTTCACTTTGTTGACAAACCCAGTCTCAAGCTAGTTTGAGACCTTAGAACACTATAGAGACGTTAGCTCTCTATGTGTGTTCTATCGTGTTTATTATGGTGAGTGCTCTGAGGAGCTGTTCGAACTAATACCACCCTCTGTCTTCTCTCAACGAAACTTGCGGCATAGAAACCAGTTTCACTCACAACATCTGGATGGCTAGTTGTCTACAACCACCAGATTTTCTAGATCGTTTCTGCCGCGCACATGTAAACTCTGGAACCCACCCATTTAGGTGGGCGGTAATCACTTCATCACAATCACAAGGTGACCGGCATGCTCGTTTGTCCGCTTTGATTGCAATAAAATAAAGTGTCCACGAAGTTCCTGCTCAATACAGTAGCCGAGGATATTCAAGACCCACCTCCGTGGTTCTCATGTATGCGCGGATGACATCGCACTGGTAAATAGGGATAAACAGACTTTAGAACGTAAGACGGAAGAGATCGTTTTAAAACGGCGGTCTGAAGCTCAATGTGACGAAGACAGACCTTGCTGCAGTATAGATCCACGCAGTATATCGATCGCAGTACATCGCGGGAAACGCAAACGTGGAATCGTGTAGATACCTTGGATCTGTCCTTCACGGGTCGGGTAGTATTGACGACGATGTCAAAGCTCGTAGTATGGGCCAAATGGTGGAACTTAAAAGGAGTTTTATGCGACCCCAAAATGCAACTGAAGCTGAAGAAACTATCGTCTCTCTCTTCCGACCGATTTTGCATTACGGCAGTGAGACTTGGCTGGCCTTAAAGAGGTATGTGCAGGATTTCCCGAGTTACGGAGATGAATGTGCAACGGTGGATCATGGTGATGTCTTGAGATACGACATTGGAGATAAGCTGCAGGAATCCCGTCTTAAATGGTATGCCCATATCACACGTCCGCAGAGGTACGTCAGAAAAAGCTATCTGAACATCGCAGCTTCTGATACTAAACTCCGAGGCCACCCCAAAAGTGCTGGCATGAGCAGTGACATGAGAGCCTAACTCAAAAAATGAAATGCCCAAGATAGGGTAAAGTGGGCTAGATTATGTCAGAAAGCGGATCCTAGCTAGTGGAATAATGCTAGGAAGAATAAGGAAAGGAGAGGATTTTATTAAATTTAAGATTAATTTTTGAATTCATTAAATGTCATATATTATTTATTTGTAGTTAAATAATTTTATAGCCATAAAATAGGTTTCTTTTGACTGTCTGTGACCATTTTGTCCGAATGTAATAGGGTACAGACAGCAATTTTACTATTTAATTTTCTAATTTAGGACGGACGCGCATGTCGAATTATTATTGTACCTATAGGGGTTCCAATTTTTTATTCGAACGTACTGTTATAACTTTCTCTTACTGTCCATGTTTCAGGACATGGACAGTAAGAGAAAGTGAGAAAAAGAAGATAGACGCTTTAGAAATGTGGTGTTGGAGAAAAATGCTTGGTATATCCTGGACACAATTCCGAACCAACGTTTCAATCCTCCAGGAACTCGGCATCAAACAGCGTCTGTCTTCCATCGTTCAAGGGCGCATTCTCACCTTCTTCGGGCATATTACTCGCCGAGGAGACACATCCATGGAACGTCTTGTGGTCCAGGGAAGGGTCGAAGGTACAAGAGCGCGCGGCAGGTCACCAATGCGCTGGACCGACCAAGTGAAGACTGCCCTAAATCGAAGTGTCCACGAATGCTCAAGAAGCGCAGGAGTACGGGAGCAATGGCGACGGCTTGTGAAGCTTGCCGCCACCCCTGATGTGACGACCACGACCACTCTGTCAAGAGTGTAACGACGGAGAAGACTGTTATAACCCTTGCCTGCACTACCTTCTGCTGACTCAACAGCTCTTTCTTGCCAACTAAGCCCTCTCCTCGTGAACCTGTATCGCCCATGCATCCGCCCCAGTCAGTTCTTTCCAACCAGACGGTCGTGTTCTAATTTGAAATTGTGTTTTATTCATTTCCAATTTTTTTTTAAAAGGCTAAGCCCTAATCCTTAATAACAGTACGGAACCCAAGTAAAATTGTTTTTGTTTGCTAGGACGGGAGAGACGACGAGGCAGTAACGCACGAGCTTCGAGATGACATCAAGAACGGTTTTGGTGTCGACGACCTTACCAACAAGCTAGTATTATTATTTTTATAATTAATTGTTAATTAGACCTTGATTGCAATCACACCAAGCGATGATACAATTCATTTTTATCGCTAACAATTCTCTCAGCATAAATGTAGTTCTCTGTATTGTTGTCATGAAAATTACTTAACAAGCAAATTATAATTTAATTAGTATTTATGACGAGTCTGCGTTATCGCTGTCTCCTCGTTTTGCGTAATTTCTAGGGCTTAAACCTTTATCGCCTACAGTCTATGCGATATTTCAAATTATTAAAATATAAACAGCTAAAACTTACGTTACTTTTCTCGGAGTATACCCGACTATACTAAAGCCAAACTCGATTGAGAATGCTTGTCAACAAACCAATAAAAAATGAAGGTAGAAAATGCAACACATTTTATGCCTAAAAAATTTAAAAATTATGTTTTGTTGGTTTAAAAAATCTTATTTGAAAGTTTTAAAAAATCTTATTTGAAAGATATTAAGTATATTAATTAGTTTTAAGCTTACTTATCTAATTAATTGTCATGAATTAGTCATAAACTAGTTAATTAAAAAAATAAGTTTAAAATGACTAGTAATTTCTACCTTTATTTTTAATTTGTTTGTTGACAAGCACTCTCAATCGAGTTTGGCTGTAGTATAGTTTCGAACCTATTCGAACTTTTATCGACTACAAGTTGGCGCTTGACTGCTATCACACCTGATGTTAAGTGATGATGCAGTCTAAGATGGAAGCGGGCTAACTTGTTAGAACCTTTCGGTTTCTACACGACATCGTACCGGAACGCTAAATCGCTTGGCGATACGTCTTTGTCGGTAGGGTGCTGCAAAATCGAATCTTTGCAAACACTTGTGGCATTTGGATAACTTCGTTCGACTCGACGTTCCGTGTACTTTGGCGTTATGATACTTCAGTTTGGAGACACTCGGAAAGCTTTTTAAACATTTCTCGCAAGAATATGTCCCGTTTTTATGACTTTCTATATGCGTTTTTAATCGCGGGTAGGACAGAAATCCTTTGCCACAAATATCGCACACCTCATTACTGTAGTGAACACTCATGTGTTTATTTAGCAGGAAGAAACTTTGAAAGCTTTTAGAGCAAAGATGGCACGTGAAGCTTTCGTTCGTAGTTTCCAAGTTAAACGCCACCATGCCGTTGCCAGCATTAGATAATTCTTTATTATGTACGTCGATTAAATGTGCCTGAACACTTTCCAAACTTGTAAAAGATTCGCGGCACACTCTACATTCCAAATTCGAAATGTCCACTTTGATTTTCTTTTTGCCTTTCTTTAAAATTTCTTTTAAAATCCTTTCATAGTCTGGAACTTCATGATTCCTGGAGTGGTCTAAAAGGGTCTGGAGTTCTGAATACTTTTCTTCGCAGAACAGACACTTAAAGGAGCTCGGGTAAATAAGATACGTAAAAGGAGTGACGGTAGTGTATTGTAAGAGGACTGCTGCATTCTTTCTTTCCGCCAAAGTCATCGCCCATTTACTAGTTGTAGGGACTTCTGCAGATTGCGCTGTAATAGAATATTTCTTAATTAACATATTATTTGAAAGCAACAATTAGTTGACATACCTATTCAATACATTTAAACTAGAATTTAGGTGTAACAGTCAAAAGACAAATAATGATTTAATCCATAAAAAAAATTACATTTTATTCATTCCATTGAGAAAATCGGTTTTTTTTTTTCAGAAAATGTCTTAACAGGATACTTTAACTTAATTAACCATAAGTAAAACAGTTTCTCAAATTTACACTAAGAGCCTGAATTTATATGATCAACAGTAGGTATTATGTTGTTCTCTTTTCATCCAATTTTAACTGAGTAACTATTCATAATTGTACCATATTTTTTACAAGTTTCTAATCATCAGCTCATCAAACATGCCACTCGTTGACATGATTTGTATAATCAGCTTTACTGTCAAAACCCGTTATGCACTCCGAACATGTGAATTTAGAAATGGGCTCGTGTGTTTTCATATGTTTCCTTAAAGTCATGCTATGCATGTACGCGTTCTTGCATATTGGACACACGAAATTCCTCTCACCAGTATGCCCTCTCAAATGTTGTTTTAATTTGGACTCTATGCTAAAACATTTAGAGCACAGTTCACATTTGAACTTCTCGGTGTGGTATCTAGTCGTGTGTTCTGTTAGAGTTCGCCTAGAATTAAAGTTTGTTTTGCAAATGTGACATTGGAACGTAGTCACAACTCCGTGAACTACTTTCATGTGTACCATTTTACTGTAATGCTCTTTGAAAGTCTGAGGGCACATATTGCATTTCTTGATAACCACTTTTCTTTTGTGGATAACCTCAGAGTGATATTTCAATTGGCTCCTCTTGAGAAAAACTTTATTGCATTGCTGACAATTGAATTTCATTTGCAAATGTTTTTCTCGGTGCTTCATCAATGAGTGCTGGTTTAGAAAAGCGGCGCCACAATTCTCGCAAACTACTTTTCCGAAATGGGAGTTCATGTGGGAGTTCGACAGTGAAAACGACGGGAACTCTTTACTGCAAATATGACAAATAAAGTAACCGTTTTTAGACTCCATATTGTATTCTGTCATGCCATTACTAGCTTGCCTGAATTGTTTTCCGTGATCATGCACCAAATGACCTCGTATAACTTCAAGGTTTGGACATACCTTATCACATAATCGACACTTCAGTTTTGATATATCTACTTGCAGAGTGCGTTTACCACGCGAGATATATTTATCTAAAATCAAATCTCTGTTGAGTATATCGTGTTTCGATGTATGATCTAATAAACTAGGTGCATCAGAAAAATATTGTGCGCAATAAAAACATTTGAAACTCCAGCCCATAAACACAAATGGCGTCACTGTGGTAAATTGTATGAAACTAGCTGCATTATTCCTTTCCGCTACCGTCAGTTGCCATATACTCGTCGGTCTATTGCCTGTGAAAGAAATATTGAATTCAGATAATCTTAACGATAAACTTAGCAAATGCTAGTGCTGGTAGGACTTCACCCAATTAATTATTATCTACGGCAATTGGTGTAGTATATTAGACAAAAGCGAATACTGGCCTGATTCTATATATCACCTCCACTTTACATCATTTATCGTAACGTGACGGAAATTAAAGTCAAAGGCGGTTCATTTTCACTGGTCGATAACTTGTTAATTAAGTCGTTACACCAAATGCGGTTATTACTCGTAAGCGGCCATTGGCGGTGTAAATGATCAATGAAGTTCATAGGTCGGTACAAAGCATGCGGAGTGCGGGAACTCACACACCAATCTCAAGTGCATCTTGTGGTTGCCACTTTCTACAATAATGACCCGATAGTGCCAGATTACGATATGAGTGCCAGCAAACAAGTACATTTATTTCGTTTTAGTTAACAAAGTAACCATCACCAAGATCAAGTAAATCCAATATCAACTTTAATCCTAATTTCACGAAACAATTAGTATGATATAATGACAATGGTAATTAAGGGTTACTAACAAATAAAAGATTTTACAAAATTTTCACACACATTTATAATTAAATTATTTCGACAAATTCACTGTCAGCAAAAAATAATCAGACACACATAAATGAAACATTTTTTATAAAAAGACCCGTATCACAGTATTTAATAGACGTAACTTATGTGCACTTTTCATTTGTCTAAATTAAATTGCATAAAGAAAAATTATCTATATTAATGGTATACTCGTAAATGTTACTTCTGTACCAAAGCTGCGCTACATATTTCCGACTACTTCGACCTAGAGAATTCCTAACTGATTAATCCGGATCCAAAGTTCTTCACTATAGTCCTGAACTGCCACTGAGGATGCCACTGCTTTACATGTTTGTTATAATCGTTGCGGTTATGAAACCCGTTCCCACACTCAGTACATGTGTACTTCCAGATTGGACCGTGTACTCTCATGTGTTCCCTCAAAGTCCTCTCGTGCATATAAGCTTTACGGCATACAGTGCAATAAAAATTCCTCTCCCCGGTGTGCCCTCGCATGTGCATCTTTAGCAAAGATTTCGTTCCGAAGCATTTCCCACATACTTTACACTGTATCGTCTGCGTGTGCTGCTTCGTAGTGTGCTCTGTCAAGGCCCTCCGCGTCGGGTATACAGCTTTACACACTTGACAATCAAAGGTGAAAGTTATTCCGTGCACTTCTTTTAAATGCGTCATCTTCTTGTAATGTTCCGAAAATCTCTCCAAACAATGAGGGCATTTTAATGGTTTGCTCTTCTTCGAGTTTGGCTCTTCGTGCTTCTTGAACAGATGATATCTCAGTTTTAATTTCGTTGGGAAAACCTCCTGACACCGATCACATTTGTGTATTCCGTTTTGGTGAACTATGCGATGGTTGATCAAGCGCTGGTGCGATATGAAGCCTAGGCCACAAGTCTCACAAACGACGCTAAAATGCACGTTCATATGTCTGTTAAGAAGGAAAAATGAGTTGAAAGTCTTCCCACATTTGTGGCAAGAGAGAAGACCTTTGCTCATGCTCAAGTCGTAAGCCATTAAACCATTTCCAGCTGTGTTAAACTCTTTATGATGAAGCGTGACTAAATGTTTTCTAATGTCATCTAGATCTGAAAACCTTTGTTCGCAAATCCTGCATTTTAGAGCAGAGATATCGACTTTTATAACGCGTTTGCCTTTTCTCAAATACTGTTTCAGTAAAGTAGATCTGTCAGGTACGGAATGTAGACTTGTGTGTTGCAACACTGAATGTATTTCTGGAAAAATTTCATTGCAGTAAAAGCATTTAAAATTCGCTTGCTGGTAAAAAAACGGCTTAACTGTGGTATGTTCAAGGAAAGCTGCAGCGTTAAGTCGTTCGTATATAGTCATTTGCCAGATACTGGTGCGTGGCGTCGGTCGCTGTGTGCCCGGCAACACTGTAAACAAAATGTACTTCTTTTACTCCTGACTGAACTCTATACATACCAGTGCAGATACTACAAATGATACTGACCTAAGTGGTGCCTTGTGATTCAACGAAGGCTTGAAGGACAGATCATACTAGACTACAAAACTTTTTGATAAGCAACAAGCATCTTAAGTTAATCATCAGCAGTAACTTGGTAGAATTCTAGTGACTATCATTATGCAAGTCCATGAGATTGACTCATATGCACGACCAAAGAAGCAGGATCCTCACAATTCTGACCGCACACGGAACACACTTGTCCATTCTCATGGGCCTTCAGGTGCTCTCTTAAGTTTTTTCTCCTCGCGTAAGCTTTCCCACAGATTTGGCACTTAAAATTCTTCTCACCCGTATGTATCATCATGTGCCTTGACAAACAGTATTTGGAAAAGAATCTAGAAAAACATATACCGCACTCTTGATTCCTCTCTTGCATATGAACGGATCTCATGTGTATAAGAAGTTGGTACTTCAAGTCGTACTCTCTACCACAAGTTTCGCATTTAAACAACCCAGAGGTTTGGTTGTGAACAATACGTAAATGCTTCGTTCTTTGGTAATTCGAGTTGAATCTCTCCGGACAAATCGGGCAAGTTCTAGGACACTGTTTGAGATGCACTCCACGCATGTGCATTGTCCGTTTCGCCGAATTACTAAAAACCTTATCGCACGCTTCGCAAGGAAAATTTCCGGCTTTATGTGTTTGTAAATGACGCCGCAGTAGATGTAGAGAAACGAAAACCGCACCGCAAGTTTCACAGCTATAGTTATTGAAGTGTTTGCTCATATGTATTATTAACAGCCGGAACTTAAGGAATGTTTCATTACATATTTGACATTTTAATTCCTCGGCCCCTAATTTGAAAGGTATCATGTTATCTTTAAAATCAGGGTTGATTTCCTTATGATGATCTTTTAAATGTATCTTTAATGTGTGAAGATTGGGTGATATAGCTTGACAAATTCGACATTGTAATAACGTAACGTCAACTTTTAAAATTCTATCTCGGACCCTATTTTTTAATTCGGTTCTGTAATCTTTTGCATTGTGTTCGCTTAAAGAATGCTCTCTCAAAAGATTGGTATCCAAAAATACTTGCGCACATGTGAAACATTTAAATTTGTTGCTCGCATGAATAAAAGGATAAACGTACGAATATTCAAACAAAGTTAATGCATTTTGCTTCCACGTCTCATGATCTGTATTTAAAACTTTTTTGGGAGATTTTCTTACTGTTTCTTTATTAAGTTTTAAATCATGTACTTTAATATTATATTTTTGACCTAATGCTATATCATCGAGACTCAAGGGTTCTTTTAAATAGGACACAGGACTAGCCGTCTCTATAGTATGATTACTAAACTTCTTCCGCACGCCTAAATCTTTTAAACTACTATCCTGATTTTGCACTGAGTTAGTATCTTCATATTCACATACAAGGTCTTCAATGTTGATAGGATTCTTGAGAAGCTTAAGCTTGATTTCACTTCCATCGTCATCTTTAATGACAATTGATGATTCAGTTTCTATGATGATGCCTAAAAAAGAATAATTATGTATGTATCAAAGGTACATATACTGTGAATGTATATACTAGTTTAGTTTTGTTAAATTTGTTGTTAGAATTATTAGAGTGCAGTAAACTTAATTCGAAATGGTGGCAAAAAGTTACTGAATGAATCTCTTTCTATTCCTATTTCACTACAGTGAAGAACAAATTCTGTTTAAATAGCAAAATTTGTTAATTTACCTAAATAATAAGAGGGTTCATGGTAAATTTATAACAAATTATAAACAAAAAAAAATCATTTAGAACAATTTCTTTCTATATTAATAATTAATTAAAATAATTTACATGTTGTAAAATGATTCGAGTTATTATCAGAACTAGAATTTTATATAGAAATAGTTTAAAAAATAATTTATAATAATAGTCATCCTATATTAAATACAATAAGTACTACGTATTTATATAAACTGAGGGTAATTTTTGTGATGCATTAATTTTTATTAATGGTACTTAAGCGACATCGTGAAGACGCAAATGGTCCTTCAAATTTTTTCTTCGCAAGAAAGCCATTCCACACAAATCGCATTTATGATTCTTCTCTCCCGTATGAATAACCATATGCCGTTTCAGTGTCTCCTTATTACAAAAGCGCTGCAGACACACTTTGCATTGATGATTCCTCTCCTGTAAATGAACTGATCTGTTGTGACATATCAAATGATACTTTAGATTAAAGCCACGGCCACAAGTCTCACATTTGTGGACCCTGGTGGACTGATTGTGAACATTTTGGAGATGTATCGTTCTTCTGTAGTTCGAATTGAACCTCTCTGGACATATTGGGCACCGGCGTGGATACTGTTTCAGATGTACGCCTCGTACATGTAACGCTCTTTTGTACGTTGTACTAAATACTTTGTTGCATCTGTCACAAGGGTAATTTCCGGTCTCATGTACTTCTAGATGTTTCTTCAATAACCGCAATGTCATAAATCCTGAGCCACAGATTTCACAGCTGTAGTTACTAAAATGTACGCTCATGTGTATCACTAAGATTCGCACTTTTATAAATGTTCCCTCGCATATTACACACTTGTACGCGCCATCTTCTTCCTCCAACTTAAACGGTATCATGTTGTCTTGCAAATCGGGATCTATAGGTTTCTGGTGATCTTCTTTCAGATGATATTTCAATTGTAACAAATCTTTAGGCTTCACTGAACATAGTTTACATTCTAATTCACCTACATCTACTTTGAGAACATTTTCTCTTCTATTGTTGACTAATCGTTTCAAAGGTGCAAAAGTGTGGTTCTCATTCATATGTTGCCTTAACTGTGAAGTTTCCAGAAAAGGTTCTGCGCATATGAAACATTTGAATTTGTTGTTACCATACACAAACGGGTAAACTGTTGAGAATTCAAAAACTGTCAACGCATTTTGTCGATAATCTGAGTGTTTTTTGGTTGATATAACTTTCATTTTGATCTTTGGAACTTCGATTGCAGGTGAACTCCTTTGTATTATAGACACTGGCGATGGACTCCGAGACGGTGTATAATCTCTCATAGAGATAGGAGAAGGTGTGCTAATCCTGTCTTTTAACCTTAACTTTCTGAAGGCGGTCACGGTTCCCAACGGTTTACAGAGAGTCCGATCGTAGGCCACTTGAAATAGAGGAACTATTCGTTTAGCTGGCGTCGGTCTATCCGTCGGTAAAGAGTCCGCGCCTAAAAACAGAAACAAATTGTTTGTACTTTTCGCCCCAATACGTCGAACATGCAGTGAAATAGGTAACAATTAAGTGCACAGTAGCCCAACTCCATCTATAAATAACCAATACATTTTGGATCCCCAAAAATGTATGTGCTTTAATCTAATTAGTTTAATATTAAAATTTATAATTATGTTAATGTTTATTAGCATTTTCAAATATTGAATGGTGTATTTAATTGTCATAAAACTTATTTGAAAAAAAAAGTTTATTTTTATTTATAATATGCGACTGGTACAACCTAAAGTTTGAAAAATATATTATCAAAGTAGGTTTTCGAATTCATTTGTCTTAACTGACGGATGGCTCGTTCTGACGTGATTTTTCAACGAACACTTCTGTACAAAGGTCCCTCCACATATCGCGCAAACAAACCGTCTATCGTTCTCATGAATCCTCATATGTTCTCTCAACGTATATTTTCTAGCATATGCTTTGGCGCATATATTGCATTTGAATTTCCGCTCGCCGCCATGCCTAACCATATGTTCTTTCAATTCAGTTTTGGAGAAAAATTTCCACTCGCACACGTTACAAGCGTGTCTCTTGATCTTCAGATGGACAGTTTGGACATGAAATCCCAATTTGCCACTAGTTGTGAACACTCGGGGACAAACAGAACATTTAAATTCTTTCAACTTCACACCGTGAACGGCTGATATATGTTTGTTCCTTTGAAAGTAATTCCTAAACATTTCTGGACAGTACGGACATCTGTGACGTCTCACTTGTTTGTGGACGGCAGCGTGGTGCTCATTTTTAGCGTTCATTGATCGAAACACTTTGTCGCAGCTTTCACAAGGAAATGTGCCAGTCTCATGAGAAAACGCGTGAGTCCTCAAACGATCTGGAGTTATGAAACCTGAGCCGCACTGTTCGCATATAAAGTTTTGGTAGTGCACATTCATATGGTGGTTAAGAGTTTTATATTCATCGAACTTTTCGTCGCAAACAACGCATGCAAAATTATTTTTACTTATTCTAAAAGGTAGTACGCCATCCTCAGTTTTGAGATCAGCGTTAAAATTGTGCTGATCGATCAAATGTTGCTTTAGATCGTCGAACCTTTTTACTTCTCTATCACACAATTTGCAAGTCAAATCTGTTATATCAACCTTTACGAGTTCGTGTTTTTTAAGTTTCGGTAAAGCAGCTTTTATTTGGGCAGATGTTTGTATGTTGTGTTCTAAATTGTGAAGTCTCAATAGAGCTGGATCGGTAAACTGTCCGTCGCAATAAATGCATATAAACAAATTCTTCATCCATCTAAATGGACAAATCCCAGTGTTTTCAAGTAGAATGATGACATTTCTCCTCTTCACTTTTGTCGATTCATTAAATTTTCTTTCGTTCTCCGCGCGTATATCCGTTTTTAAATTCTGTACCACTGTGCCATTATTGTCCTCAATTTGACCTAAAACGACAAATACAGGTGCATGAGCTTAATCTTCTTATAATAAAAGAATGTGTACATGCAAATATAACTGGACCAAGAGGACAGTTCACCGTGTTTTATCGTCCAAACTCTCAACTCAACTTTTTTCTGGATATAGCCAGTGTCACATATTAGACTCATTTTTCGCATAGCTACGAATATTATATTAATCGGCCGAATTTTTATCGGCGTGTTTTTTAATGAAAAAAAGCTTCAAGAATTTCTTTATAGGTAAATAAGTAGAATTAAAAAATTATAAAAGTGCATAATTTATTCGATCTGTGTTAAATATAAACAGCACTGATTAAAACTGTATGTGTATTGTGTAAAATACTGTTCACACTGATTTCGTTCACTGATAACATTGTTTTTGTAGTACTTCATTCAAATTAAATTCATACAATGAAATAATTTCTAGTTCACCTTTAGCCTAAGTATTTGCCTTATTCAAATAACCAAACTGTAGTAGTCATTAAAACACATTTGCCTTAACTTGTATAGGATGATGTACCCTAACGTGTTGTTTCAAACTACACTTCTGAATAAAAGACTGTCCGCATACTGGGCAAACAAAACGTCTATCGTTATTGTGAATTCTCATATGTTCCCTCAACGTTTTCAATCTAGCGTAAGACTTTTTACAGACATCGCACTGGTATATCCTGGCGCCTGCGTGTTTAATGCTGTGCTCTTGCAGCTCATAATTACTAAAGAACTTCATTCCGCAAACAGAGCAACTATGGTTCCTTTCCTGCAAATGATGAGACCGTATATGGGCGGTCCGACGGCTGCACAGGTCAAACACTTTGGGACAAGACGGACAAGGGAATAGAGCCGTTTTCTCTCCGTGGACTGTATTCAAATGCTTCATCCTATATTTGTAGGACGCGAACTTCTCATCGCAAATTGGACATTTATATCTTTTATTCAAACGGTGGACCTTTGCCGTGTGAGCATAAAGACTGGCGTGTGACGTCAGCGTCTCCCCGCAACGTTTACAGGGGAAATCCCTCCGCTCGTGAGTGCGGGAGTGGTTCAACATCCGCTGCATAGTTACAAAAGCTTTGCCGCACGTTTCACAAATAAAATGTTCGTAGTGATCGTTCATATGTTTGTGCAAACTCAAGAACATTTCGTATCTCTTGCCGCAAATCTGGCAGCAATGTTCATCTCTGCTCAACTTGTACGGCAATACAGATTCACCGTACGTAACATCTAGCTCCTTTCCGTGTTCATGCAAATGGACTTTCAATGTTGAGTAGTCAGTTATTCGTATTCCGCACAAGCGGCAAGTCGTCGTAGCAAAATCCATTTTGAGCGGCTCATATTTCTTGAGTTTGAACATAAAATCTGCGTGAGTAGCCTGCGTATGTTCTCTCAGTTTTTCTGGCTCCAGAAATGAATTTTTACAAAAGAAACATAAATAAGTGCCTTTTCTGTACTTAAAAGGGTAAGCCGTGCACGAGGTCATGATTATTTTTATATTCTTCTTAAAGGCCGCTCGCCGGGCATTACCCTCTGCTCTTTTGTCAATTTCTAAAGGTTTCGTAATGCTTATCAAAACATTACTCTCGGTTTTTATCTCCGTTTCTTGTTTTATTTCGACCACTGCTGATTTTCTTCCTAAAAATAGAAAAACAACCGATATAGGTTCTTCTTTCAAATTTCGATACCCATGTAACTGTACATTATAAACTAAATAGTTTTATGATTCTTCAATTATACGTCTTCTGACTTGTTCCTTTATTAGTCTTGAGTCGAGTTCTGAGTCCTTGAAATTTTTATAACTCAGCCAGAACTAAACTCATATAATTTTTAACCGTAGAACTTAAATTGGTAAGACTATATTGAATATGTGTTGATATTAAACTAATAATGTGTTAACACATGAGTTAAGTGTTATAAAAGTTAAGCAAAAAATATTAAAATAAAACATTCACTTTACATAGGTACTCTTATATTGAAATAAAAATAAACAATATACCTAAAATAAATTAATCAAAGAATATTATAGAAATCTAGGTAATAGGATGGTGCGTCTTCATATGACTTTTCAGACTGCACTTTTGAATGAAAGCATTATTGCAATACTCGCAAACAAATCTCCTGTCGTTATTGTGGATTCGCATGTGTTCCTTTAACGTCCTAGACCTCGCGTAGCTCTTCTTGCAAACGCTGCACTGGAACTCTTTGAGGTCTGTATGTTTGATCATATGGCTTTTCAATTGACCCATCGTAACGAATTTGCTAGGGCAATTATCGCATTGAAATTGCTTATGCTTTATGTGAACGTTTTTTATGTGTTTGGTCCTTTGGTCCGATAGAGCGAAAACCGCTGAGCACAAATGACACGGATACTCCACGTTTTGGTTGTGAAACTGTTTCAAATGTCGCAACCGGTCCGAGTAACGTTTGAAAGACGTATCGCAGTACGGGCATCTGTAACGGTTGGCCGGCGCGTGTTTAGTGTTTATGTGATAGTTCCTCAAGACTCGCGTCTCGAAAACTTCATCGCATTTCGTACATTTGTGCGCTTGGTCGTTAGTTTCGTGGGTGAGCTGATGCGCTTTCAACCTGTGAGCGGCGGCGAAAGACTTTCCGCAATGAAAGCAAATATTATTAGGATAGTGTTCATTCATATGACTGTTGACTTTGGAAAACAGAGAGAAACGCTGCGAGCAATGAGCGCAAATTATTTCCTTGTTCCGCAAAATAAATGGAATCACTCCTAAGTCTAAATCTGTAGTTATGGGCTGTTGGTGATCGTTTATAAGATGGTCGGTTAGATGATTTAGATCGTTCATTCTAGCTTGACATATGGCACACTTTAGATCGGTAATCTCTACTTTAATAGTGTCATAACGCCGGGCGTAGTTCATAGCGTCTACTCTGTCAGGGTGCTCTTGTGTATGACTGTAAACATCGTCGAAATGACCAAAAGTTCTTGGACAGACGGAACAGGCGAACGCTCCGCGTTTCCATCGGAACGGGCAGACGTTAGAGTGCTCTATTATAATAGCAGCATTATGTCTTTGATCGTCATAAACCCGCCGTCGCCGTTTCCATATATATCTGTTGACCGTCCCTAAAAACAAAAAAGAAAAGACTATCAAAAGAATATATTTATATCGGAGAATAGGAGCAGTAATAGAATTCATTGGAGAAATATTTCACTGTCTAAAACTGGGGTGGGGTTTTTAACTGGATGATAACCTGACCGGCGATTCTAAATTAAGATCATCAGTTTTTCTTTAAAACTTAAAAATGTGACAAAGCGAAAGTCGTTATGATTTGAATAATTTTATTATAAAACACAAATCATTAGTATAATAATTCATATAGCTAGATTGGGCATCTTTATAGAAAATTCCGAGGTATTTTACAAGTCGTTACAGTAACTAAAACTTACTTTATAAAATCATATGCGTACTGATAGTATATCCACAAATTAAACAGTCCTTTTTATACTTATACCATGAACTCGCTTTAAGTGATAATAACGGTTTCTTCCGGTACCGAAAACTGCGGGACATAGATTACATTTATATTCTATCTTTTGGCCGTGAACCTTAGCCAGATGAACAGACTTGGAGTGACAAGAATCTAAATATACATCGCACACTGGACAACGGTATCGTTTCTTCGGTCCGTGGCTTAAACTGACATGTCTGTTTTTGAGAGCTCTATTCTTAAACACTAAATCACATTTAGGACACTTAAACTCCCCGACTTCGTGCTCCTTCTGATGCGTCCGTAACTTATGCTTTGCTGAATATCCTTTTCCGCAAGTATGGCAAATATAGCTTTGGTAATGCACGTTCATATGAGTTAGCAAATTCCAACACGCTTCAAACAAAACTTTGCAAATAACGCATCTATACTCGGGCCCTGTTAAAATAAAGGGAGTCACACCGTCCCCGGCGTCTTCTACGAATGCAATTTTGTGTTCGTTGTGTAGATGCACTTTGAGTTCGTTTAAGTTATTAACTTTACAGTCACATGAGCAGCATTTCAAGTCAGTTATATCCACTTTGAAAGGTATACAGTTCCGTGCTGTAGGCTTTTGAATAATATCTAGTTTATTGTGGATTTTAGTATGAGACCGTACTATGTTAAAATCTGAACATATCTTAGGACAGTAAGCGCACATAAATTTTCCTCGCATCCAACGAAACGGTACTGCATTTGAAAACTCTAGAATTGAGGCCGCGTTAGCCTTCTCATCCATAATTCGTGGTTTCCTTTTCCATTTAATGACTACTGATCTTCTTCTCTCGTCTTCGGGTCCTAGAAATAAAAAGATTAACAACATTCTTAATCGTTCGAATTACTTTCTTCTGCGTTTTGAACACATTCGTGGGTCATTGCGTGCCTTTTTAATTTAGATTTACTTAGAAAATACCACGAGCAATTTGGACAGTCGTATCTCTTCTCTATAGGTTTATGTATAAGACGTACATGTGCTGCGCGTTTACAACTGGTCTCGAACAACTTTCCACAGGTCGTACACTCATAATATCTTTTCTGTTGGTCGTGTCCTTCAACTAAGTGCTTGGCCCTCGCATAATACGTTGTGAAGACCTCTGTACATCTCGGACAAGTGTAACGAATACCTTTTTTATGTACTCTCAATCTATGACACATCCTAGCTGCCCTAGTTTCTAATACTTCGCCACAATCACCACAAGGAAAGCAACCGATCTCGTGCGATTGGATGTGTGTTCTAAAACGAGATTTCGAAACGAAAGCTTTGCCACAAGCGTCACAAACGTAGTTTTGATAATGTGTGTTCATATGTTCATTGATTTTAGCAAAGCTTGTGAAATACAGCGGACATTTTTGACAATAATAATTATCTGTATCGAGTTTAAAAGGAAGAACGCCATCGTTATAACCACAATGGAATTGTTTCTGATGGTCTGTCAACAGGTGAGTCTTTAATGCATCAATGTTCTCAATCACATAATCACATAATCTACACGCTAAGTTTGTAACGTCAACTTTAACCATGTTGTTTTCGGTTAGTTTCGAGAATATTCTATTTGTCGGAGCTTCTTTAAAATGGAGTGCGCGGACATGATCGCGCAAGAGTAGAGGCTCTACAAATTTCAAATCGCAATAGGAGCAGTAAAATGCGCTTTGAAACCACCGGAAGGCCCACGCTGTGGAACTTTCGAGAATGATCATCGCATTTTTGCGCATCATCGTTTTAGCTATGCGTTTCTCAGATTCTTCGGGTAGTTCGTTGTTGGCGCGTCGCCTTCGACGCATTTGTCTCGCGCAGACATTCTCCTTTAACTTCCTAACACGTTTAACTCCTACCACTACATCTTCCGAATCCGCATTTGCGGAACCTAAAAACAAAACATTACTTTTGTTATATCATTGCTAGACCAAATACCCAAACCCAAAGCCATGCAGTATTGCGTTTATTGATAAGTGAAATAAGATAAATCATTGGCTAACATAAAACATTTATTTCTAATATAAAAACATACTATTTATTTTCATCATTGAAACAGGTTTACATTTTTTCCAAACCAGACAGCACAAATTCGCTTATCTCTGGGTGGTTAGTGCGAAAATGTTCCACCAACAACGGCTTCTGACTAAACATGACCCCACACCATTTACAATTCAAATCCTCGTGCGTTTTAAAGTGCTTTCTTAGGGCCCTGTTCCTAGGAAACGTTTTTCCGCAGAGCGTACAACAAAAATTCCTTTCCCCCGTATGCCGAACTATATGTCTCTTTAACTCATATCCGGTTTTGAAGAACCATTTGCAAAACGGGCAAGCGAAGTTACGTTGCTGAGGAAAATGTATAGATTTGATGTGCGTAGCGCGTTTTCCACTTGTTTTGAATGACAGCTCGCAGTGTGCACACTTGTAAGCAACTTCTTTCTCCCTATGCGCTTCGTTTAGATGATTCATCCTTTCGTAATAACCGCCGAATCTCATATTACATTGCGGACATTCATAACGAGGTCCTTTGGCGTGAGCGTGACTCTTATGATAGTCCCTCGCAGCTCGCATTGTGAAGACTCGTTTGCATTTATCGCATGGAAACGTCCCTGTTATATGAACTTCCGAATGCTTTCTCAATCTGGGTGCCGTCATGTATCCTTTGCCGCACGTCGCGCAAATATAATGTTGGTAATGTACGTTCATGTGCTCGTACAGTTTCAAGAAGTTATTGAATATCTCCTGACAAATCACGCACCGCCACGACTCTTTGTCTAAATAGAAGGGGAGGATACCATCCGGGTGTGAAGTGTCAACGTCGTAACCATGTTCAATAGCGTGTTGACGCATTTCAGTAACTCCACGGTAGGGCAATGCGCACGTTTTACACGAAGCTCCAGTGATATCCACATTGATGAGAGTCATTTCCTTGAACTTACTGTAGATGTCTTTGATGCTGTGCTGCCTCGCGCAAGAGCTGACATGGTCCCTAAGTTCCGAGCAGTCGGTAAAATTTTCCTCGCAGTACGCGCATTTAAACCTGTTCCTCTTCCACCTAAAAGGGGTCACTGACCAGCAGTTGAGTATCGCACTAGCATTTTTCTTAGTAACAAATCTGGCTTCCGCTCGCGCGCTTCTTTGGTATCGACGTTTCTCAATTTTTAAAGTATCGTCTAAATGTAAATTTTGTGTTGTATCTACTTTTATTGAGTTCTCGTTTTCTGTTTGTGCGCGTTCCCCTAAAAACAGAAAACTTTAGTCAATTCCTCATCAAATTACCAACTGATTTTTTTTGTGAAATTTGAAAATTCAGATATCAAATGAATGCCTTCGCCACATTATAAAAAAACACTTCACGTGGCGCTTCATTGGCTTTAGTGTTCAAAGCGTCTTTTTGTATAACTATATAATTTTTTTCATCCATCACAATTTAAAGATTAAAATCAGCCTTAATAAAATTATTTGAATATAAAATAATATTAATAATTATTATGATTTTAGGTAAAAAAAGACATGGCCGGATTCTGCCCCCAAATTGAATAGAATTTGCAATATTTATTAAAAAAAATATATGTTAAAAAAAATAAAGCAATATTTAAGCCAAAAATTATATTTCTCTATAACATTCGAGAAATACGTATTTTTTTGTTTATTTTGGATATTTCTTTGACTCGCATTAGCTTATCAGTTTGGATACACATATAATACATATTCTATCTGTATTTAGGACTTCAGTTTGTAACTAAGTATAAAAAATACGACTAACAAAACACTGTAAACTAAAGTAAATATTATAAACATAATTATAATAATAAAATAAAGATTTACGCTTTTTTTATTGTATAAATATGTTACGATTGTTGATGCGGCTGCGCACAACCACGCGACATGCAAAAGAGTGTACAAGTATGCAATCGTATTTTGACAGATTTGAAATGTTATTTAATAATAATGACCGGGATGAATTAATTCGATTTGATAAACTAGAATAAATGTTTAGTACCAACTAAATCTCCTTATATACCAATGATCTTAACCCATATAGCCTAACTATTGGGCCAGCGAGGTTTTATTAGCTACTAAGTATATAACACTTTGGTAAACGACAGTAAAATCATTGCTATTTAAAATAATCAGGCGCCTTTTTGTAACATGTTATTGAAGTCTCGAAAGTTCTTTGATCACAAAACTTAAATAGCCGTATTCTAATACTCGTAAGCTTTAAAATAAGGTACTATATGTCACTACAAACGAATTTTTTTTCGGGGCACAGCTCCATACTAATTCCGGCCATGTCCTTTGTTAATAAGTGTATAATGTTAATTTTTTGTAAATGAATCGTGATTCATTATAAATCTCTTATTTTGCACTGGAGTCATAGACCTTATTAGTTTAACGCCTGCCCAATTTTTACTTTATCATTCGGTTTCGATTACTATCAGATAACTAAAAAAAACCGAAAATGAAACTCATACGAAGTTTTAAAAGATTTATTTAATAATATTATAACTACATTAAGTAATTAATTGCTTAAACGATGCATTCAATTTGCATGGAAATACTTTATATCTAAGAGGATACATAATTTATAGTACTTATGTCTATAATATTTATGTAGGCGTTACGTAATATATACAAATAACCGTACATAAAATTATCTTTAGATCCATTAGATCATGCTTTAGTTCGGGCTTATCATA
This sequence comes from Mycalesis mineus, assembly GCA_034621355.1. Taxonomy (NCBI): domain Eukaryota; kingdom Metazoa; phylum Arthropoda; class Insecta; order Lepidoptera; family Nymphalidae; genus Mycalesis; species Mycalesis mineus. Next base: position 1,055,031 of record JAXAVZ010000012.1, on the reverse strand, counting down.
GACAATTTTAATACCAGACTAATAATAAATACTTTATTTGAGCATGTCTATTTTCTATGATGTTTATAGGTGTTGCGAAATGCACATGGGTACTTCTAGCAGAGCATATTATATAATATATTTGCCTACATTTTGCTATCGTTCTATATAAAATGCAGAAAACGACAGTTTAATTATTTACATTTATAAGCGAAACGACTGACCGATACTCGATTTACTTGAAATTTAGTATATTTACTTAATTCGCGATATACACGCATAAAATAGGAGTTAAAGGTGCTCCCAAGGGAACTATGTCGACTAGATTTTATCGGACATTTTCATTAATCTTTTTCATAGTTCAACCAATTTAGGGTTACGATGGGTATAATTGACCAATTATAGCGGATTTTATTATAATCTATTATTATTATTATACTATTTTCCTCAATGTGAAATGCGATACAAACTAAATTGATTTTATGTATGATCCCATTTAAATGTTTAATGTAACGAAATAATAATTTTTAATTTATACTTACAGAAAATTTGTTACATTTTTTATGTTAATTTACCCTTGTTTCTAAATTTAACCAGGTTTCAATATTTACATATTCCAGTGGTTGACCATGAAAATAAACAACACATTATTTAAAAATTATATTGTTATTGCAGCAATTTTTGTACCTCTACTAAAGCCAAACTCGATGTAGAATGCTTATCAACAAACAGATTAAAAATGAAGGTAGAAATCTCTAGTCATTTTGCATCTAATTTTTTTAAATAACTTGTTAATGAAGAATTCATGAAAATAAATTAGATTAGTAAGCTTCAAACGAATTAATATATTCAATATATTTTAAATAAGATTTTATAAAAAAGAACAAAACATAATTTTAAAATTATTAGGCATAAAATGTGTTGCATATTCGACCTTCATTTTAAATTTGTTTGTTGATATGCTTTCCACATTGATTTTGGCTTTAGTATATAAAGAGAACTTAATATTAGCGCGTCAATTCAAAATTGGCCAAATACCCATACATGGTCCATTACCCAATTGACAAATTATTAACATAAGACCAAAACCTTCATCACGACACACTACTTGTATCTAATTATTTAGTACCTTTCCGGTCTTGGTGTATGCAATTAAGTATATTTTCATTTCATTTCATGAAAAAAAAAAAGGAAACGCAACTTTTTTGAGTTCAAGTAGTCCATATGTACGGACAAAAATTTAGAGAATATTAGCATGATTTACAATGCCACATTAGTCACTTGGCCCATTACATACACAGTACATCCACGGACTTGTATTTAGCTACAAACCGCCACATTCAATAGAATGAAGATCTATCCACTTATATGTTTTGTCACTTTCGAAGACATCGCGAGAGTTATTAAATCATGAAGAGTATAATAAAAAATCTTTTTTAAAGGAATATCGATATACTATATAAACTTATATATTCTAGCAATCTAGAGTAAGAGCACAGTTACGAGGGGAGGTCAAAAAGTTCGCGGAACGGAGGGGTTGGAGGGGGTTGGTTAACTCGTCCAGTTAGTCACTTATTGAGCACCTCATTGAAGGTATATATAGGTTTGAACTAAATCGGCTCATTAACTTTTGTGTTATCGACCTGCAAACAAGTGAATCGGGAAGAAGTCAGCGAGTATGGAGAAAATTGAACACCGCGCTGTTATCAAGTTCCTCACCAAGCAAGGAAATACGCTCATCCGCTCCGCCCCTGGTAAAACCATGGTTTACAAGTGGCATGGTATTTTCAAATAAGGAGAGTCGTCTATTGAAGATGACACCCGCTCCTGACGGCGAATTGAGGCCACCACACCAGAAATAGTCGCAAAAGTAGAAAAACTTGTATTAGAAGATATCCGGCTGAAGAAGAAGCAGCTTGCCGCAATGGTTGGAGTATCCAGAACAAGTATTTAAAATATTCTACATTATCATCTTGGTAATGACTAAGGTCAGTGCAAGATGGGTTCCAATAATGCTCACGCCACTTCAAAAAAGTGAGCGTGTCGAGTGTTCTCGCCAGTTTTTGGAGCTCTGTGGAGAGAATAGGGAAGAAGTTATGGAAATGAAACCTGGGTTCATCACTATGAACCTGGGTCAAAGTAAGAGTCGATGCAGTGGCATAAAAAGGCATACCTCCTCCGAAGAAATTAAAGTGTCTTAATCGGCGGGAAAGATCATGGCGACTATCTTTTGGGATACAGAAGGAATTTTGTTGATCGATTATAAAGATCGTGGTGTGACTATAACGGGACAGTACTACGCTTCTTTACTGGACAGATTGAAAGAAGCTATCAAGGAAAAAAGGAGAGGAAAGCTATCAAAAGGTGTGCGCCTTTTGCATGACAACGCTCCCGTCTACACGTGCCATGTTGCGACGGCTGCCATCCACCGATGCGGGTTTGAAAAACTAGACCACCCAACTTACAGTCCTGACTTGGTTCCAGCGACTATTATTTATTCCCAAACATGAAAAAGGAGCTGCGTGGAAAAAAAATTAGCGACGATGAAGAAGTCAAGTCTGCAATTTTGGTCTTTTTGGCAGCAAAGATAAACCTTTTTTTTCGATGGTATAAACAAATTATTTGAGAGATCCGAAAAATGTATTAAGGTTTAGGGAGAATATATCGAAAAGCAAAAATAGTTTCAAGTTTAATTTCAACACCCTCCCCTACATTCCGCGAACTTTTTGACCTCCCCTCGTATATGCGTTTGGCAGTGATCATATAGGCATGCTTTGTTGGACGGCATAAGTTAATTATTTTCACATGACAACACAAATGTATACTCCATAAACCTTCATACATAAGCACAAAGTGTCAATGAGATGAGGTGGCAAGCAAAAATGCGTAAGATATGACAAGTTAAATACGAGTCCGTGATGACATCATATTATCTGTGCCAAGTATAAGTCTGACTTACTACTAGACGCACGTAGAAACAAACTTACAAAAGATCTTATGAAATCCTTATATCTATAAAGATATAAGACACTTAAATTATTTAGGGGTAAAAGGCAGGCGTAATATCAAACGTGGAAATGCTTCTTAGCTATATGTTTGTCGAGAGACAATTTAGTGGCGAACCCCCTAGCGCAATGCTCACACGAGAAAGCAGACTCCGCTTCCTTCTTAGTTCGATGCACCCTCACATTGTGGTGATACTTCTGGGAGCGCGACTTGAACGTCATGTGGCATGTAGTACACTCGTACATTTCAGCACCGGGCCTCAAATTGTGCACCTCAATGAGATGCCGCCTTCTCAATTCCCAGGTCGCGAATCTAGGCAAAGGCCTCTCTTTGCAGTATGCGCACAAATAGGGCATAGGATGCTGTGTTTTCATATGCACGTTCCTCTCTTCTAAAGTCTGAAACGTCGCTTTGCACCTGCGACAGTTATGCTTGTTGTCGTGGGGTATTTTCACATGAGCTCTCAAAGCCGCCTCAGTGATGAAACCTTCACCGCAAGTATCACAAACATACTTCTGGAAGTGCTCTACTGTGTGCTTATTTAAGGATGAGAAATCAGAGAATTGGCTTTTACAAATAGCACAATGCCAACTAGATCCATCCTTCAGTTTAAACGGCATAACCCCGGAGAGTTCCACGTCATCGTCTATAAGTTGTTTATGAATGTCTTTCAAATGGGACAGCAAATCCTCAAGTGAGTCGATGGCTAAGAAACAAAGTTTGCATTTTAAATCGGTAAGATCCAGTTTTAGGTACTCCTTGCGCAGTTTTCTGCTAAAAACGAGCTTTATGTCAAAATTAGCGTGCCGGCATGCCATGTGAGCGCGCAGTCCGTCCGGATCGTTCGCTTGAACGCGACAAAGCGAACAGTTGAAATTCTGACCCCAAGTCCTAAATGGCCAGGCGGTGGAACATTGTAAGATGATTTCAGTGTTACGTCTTTGCCTCGCAGCCAAACCGTACCGCGGTTTGTACCCGGATTTGTCGCACCGGAAGCCGCGCTCGTGCTGTTTGAGGCCATGGTAGGATAAGAATGTGGCGCTACACTGGTCGCAGGTAAATATCGTGGCATGACTCCTCAAATGGCCGTTCATTTCTGAGAAGCCTTCAAACTTTTTCTTACAGTACAAACACATCCATTCGCCAGCCTCGTTCTGTCGGTACGGCAACACGCCAAAGGGTATTTCGAAGTTCACCGCTTTGCCGTGATCCCGTAACAAGTGAGTCATAAACGTTTCAACACTGTCTACTTCTTGCAAACACAATTTGCATTTAAAGTTACTTATATCTATTTTCAGATCGTCAACTACTTTATAGAATGCGCTATTGTGATCGACTTTCGCATGTTTAGTTTTCATATGATCCCTCAAAGCTTCAATATTTTCGAATACAATATAGCAATATGAACAGAGAATGCGATTGAAACGCGTCTTAAAAGGTATAGCGGTGGAATATTTGAGAACCATTACAGCGTTTTGTCGTAGAGGGTTCTGCTTAACGGACCTTTCGAATAACCTCATTTTTTGATTTGTTTCTTTCTCTTTGAATTCTTCGTTATCCTTTGAAGGTCCTAAAAAAGAAAGAAGCATATCATTATTGTTATTCCAATGCATCCTTTCTTATAGTAAGCATTTCTTTATTATGTCTAATCTAATATGCACACTATTCGATTATTACAAGCATCACAGAAATAAAAGGAATATTTTCATTTTGGGCTGTTACTATATCAGACGTCAAAATGTTTTTTTGCGATATGCTTATCCAAAAACAACTGAGTTGTGAAAGCTTTCGGACAGCTGTGGCACGGATAATTTAGTTCTGTGTCTTTCTTTAGCCTATGAGTCCTCGCCATATGATTATATTTCCCAGAACGCGTTTTGAAAGACTTTTGACAGGTGGTACATTCGTATTTGTCTGCCCCAGTCTTGTAGTTGTGCACTTCCATTAAATGTTTCTTTCTTAGCTCCCAGTTGGCAAAACGCGGCTTTTCTTTACAGTACACGCACATGTAAGGTGTGGACGTATGTTGAGTCTTTACGTGTACGTTACGTTCGTCTAGTGTAGAGAACGTCGCTACACATCGACTACAGTTATATTTATTCTCGTGGGGTATCTTAGTGTGGGCAATCATGGCTGACTCCGTTATAAAGCCTTCGCCGCAAGTATCGCAAACATAATTTTGAAAATGCTCCGAAGTGTGCTTTTTCAGTGATATGAAATCTTTGAATTCGTTTGGGCACATTGTACATTTCCAAATCGAACCGTCGTTCAGTCTGAAAGGCAGCACACCTAACTGGGCGTCACAGTTTATTGGTTGTTGGTGGTCGTTCTTCAAATGATACGTTAAATTTTCAAAATTCTCAATCGGCATGAAACACAATTTGCATTGAAGATCTGTGATATCGATCTTGAGAAACTCTTTGCCCAACTTTTTGTAGAACGCGGCTTGCACATCATAGTTCTCATGTCTAGTTAGCATGTGCGCTCGTAGGTTGCTCGGATCGTTGGATTGTACTCTGCAGAATACGCAATTGAAGTTACTTTTCCACGTCCTAAAAGGGCACGCCGTAGAACACTGAAGAATTATTTCAGCGTTAGTGCGTGGCCTCATCACTCTGCCATTGCGAGGCTTGTACGCCGTCCTAAAACATTTCACCTGTCGCCGATGATCCCGTAACGCGTGCTCGGATACAAAAGTCGTGCCGCATTTGTCGCAACTAAAATTCATAAAATGCGTAGCTATGTGACGTTTAAACTGTATAAACTCTAGATAAGTCTTCTGACAATACACGCACACCCAATGATCAATCGCGTTCTGTTTGTAAGGAAGAACGCCGAACCTCGCGTTGAACCTAACAGGCTTGTTATGTTCTCTAGACAAATGACCCATCAAACTATCGATATCCTGAATGTCATATTGGCAAATTTTACATTTCAAATCGGTTATGTCTACTTTGATTAAATTATCCTTTGTTCTATAGAAAACGTTTTTGAAATCTGTGTTAACGTGGTCGGTTTTCATATGGTAACGCAGGCTAGACAGCGTATTATATTCGTCGTGGCAGAAGGCGCACAATATCTGGCTAAAGCGCGTCTTAAAGGGGTAGGCGCTCGAATGTCTGAGTATAAGTTCCGCGTTACGCCTCTGCGGCGTCTGATACACGAGTATTATTTTCTTTTTCTCACTCTCATTCTCCCTACGCCCACGAATTTCCAATGTGGACCCTAAAAACAAAAAAGAAATTGGTCAATTTCAAAACCAATATGCACCACCCTATAACTAACAACCATTCAGGTTCTTTCAATATACGAGTAAAATCTTGCGAAGTCCGTTTCAACGTTTATTTCCAATAGCGCAAAACAACGAACAAATAATTACAGTTACAATCTTTTTAAATTTTAAATGTAATATCAGGATGATGGGTTTTCATGTGGCCGTTAAGGCTGACTTTTTGAGCGAACTGTTTCTCGCAAATAACGCAAACGAATCGTTTCATTTCGCTGTGAATCCACATGTGCTGTTGCAAGTTTTTTTTCCTGGAAAATGTTTTCAAGCACACGTCGCAACGGAAGGGTTTCTCTCCGGTATGGCCTAATCTGTGGTCCTCCATTTGTTTCTTGGTGCTGAATTTCAATTCGCAGCATGGGCATTTATAGTTATTGACGCTGTGGATTAGAGTATAATGGTTGTAGAACGGTTTTCGGGCGCTAAAGATTTGATCGCAGTCAGGACACCCGTACACCCTTTTCTCACGACCGTGCTCTTGTATAAGATGATCCTGTTTTTTCTCCCACGAAAGAAATCGTTCTCCGCAAGTCATACAACAAAACGGCCAGCAAGTTTTAGACATCTTAATATGTTTCCTCTTCATTTCTAATGTCGGGAAATCAGTCCAGCACTTCCTGCAGACATTATTTCCGGAATGACTGCAGCGAGTATGATATTTCAAGGCTTCGTTAGTCAAATACATTCGACCGCAAATATCGCAGGTGTATTTATGATAATGGGATGTTGTGTGCCGACACAACTGTACGAGTGATGCGAATTTCTTATCGCAGAGAGAGCAGACCCATTTCTCGCTATTTAAACGGTACGGTTGCATACCCATTTCACAATCTGTGTTGATTTGAAAAATCCCGTGCGTATCGCGAATATGTGCGGCGATATCTTCCAATTTATCAAACGGTGATGAACATATTCTACATTTGAGATCAGTAATGTCTACTTTCAAAAACTCATTCCCGCTTCCGCAGTGAGCAAAAGCGGTGGAAATAGTGAACGTTTTGTGATATTCATCCATATGGCAGCGATACAGGTTCGGTTCTGCAAATTCTTCGTGGCAGTAGACGCAGAGCAAATCTTTGCCGCGTATTCTGAAGGGATACACGGTCGAGTATTGCAACACGAGTTCCGCATTCCGTTTCGCCTTCTGTATGCTACTGACCGGTTCTGTGGCTAGAAAAGAAAAAAATCCCTTGTTGACTCAATTCTTCTGGTAGGTATTCGAGTTGATAAACGCATATGAGTGTGAAATCCAATATTTTTAGGAGTAAATGATTTTATTTGACTTTTATAGAACTCAGGCGGCACAGCGGCTAAAGCGTGTCCTAAATTTTAATAAGTCGTTTTATAGATTTTGCAATTATTCACTCGTAAATCGAAACAATATATCTTATGAAATTAAATTAATTACTAAGTATAGTAAGAGTAGTTTGACTGCAAGTTTGCTGCTTTTTATGAACAACCCAAACATACATTTAGGTAAAAGTTGCTCTATATTTAAATTCGCATATTTACATGTTTTGTTTTCATAATCTTGGTAATGTTTACATATTGTGCACGATAACTACACTTTTCATCATTATTAGTCTATTTTAACGACTACAGGGCCAGTATGTCGATTCTTGAAATATATACATCTTACAAACATCTCGCTTGCATCTCGTCGATCATGCCACCTTCAGTTAGATTGTCAGTCTAATATGGCATAATGTCATTCGAGAATACCGATTTCTGTTACATACGCTTTGCAACTGTGGTACATCGTCTTCAAAACTGACGTTTTTATTTCAAGAATCGACATACTGGTCTCCTTCTTGGAGAGGCGATAGTTTAGACAACGCTGCTCCAATGCGGGTTGGCGGTTTATGCTGATATTGTTTTATCTCACTATCTGATGATAATGATAATTGACTGAGAGTAACGTAGTAGAGTGGGTAAGTCACTAACTTCCAAACTCAGGGATGAGAATTTTTACTTAGAATTTCTTAAAAAAATAGGTCAATGTTTCATCGTCTGACCTCAACATACTATATATATCTATGACGCCATATAGACCTACTGCCAGAATAACGAGGCAGCTAAGTGTGATTAATTTTATGTTTTTCCATTTGTTTGTTTGTACTGAACTCAAGATCGCGTAACACGGACATTTACTTTATATCATCGCTATGCACAAGCGTATGGTGATTGTAATAAGCCTTCAGAGTTTTAAAACTTTGATCGCAGTCAGGGCAATGGTAAATCCTTTTATTTTTCCCGTGCACAATGACATGGTGGGCCTGCTTCCTTTCCCCCGAAACGAAACGCTTCCCACAAATGATACAACAGTAAGCCAGCCAAATTTGGATACTTTAAGATGCTCTTTCTTCAATTCCAGTGTCGGAAAATCGATCCAACACTTCCTGCAAACATAATTATCCGAGTGACTGCAACGAGTGTGATATTTCAAAGCCCCTTTCGTCAAATACATTCGTCCACAGACATCACAGGTATACTTCTGATAGTGCGACGTCGTATGTCGAGAGTTGCATATTGGTTGCGAATTTGTTATTGCACAAAACGCAAATTCATTTAACGCTGCACAAACGGTATGGATGCATCCCAATTTCCACCCATCCCAAAAGTTTAAATTCCCGTATCTACTGCGAATCTTTCCCTCTATTGCAATGTGCATACGCGGTGGACTTAAAACTTTAAAAGATTTTATGTTTTATTTTTATGGTAATGGTTGGGATCCGGGACCTCCTCGTGACAGTAGACGAAAAGCAAATCTTTGCCGCGTATTCTGAAAGGATACACGGTCAAGTATTGCAGCACGAGTTCTGCGTTCCGTTTCGCCTTCTGTAGGTTGAAAAGAAAAATCCTATGTAGACTGAACTCGTTTAAATCCTAACTGAAGTATATGAACACATAGATATACTTTCCTAAGTGAACATATAAACATTTCTGTGATAGAAGTAAACTTGTCGATTTATAATTGTAAATACATCGCACACTATATATAAAAAAATATAGTATGTGTAACTAAATTTAACATTTGAATCCGACTCATAACAATAAAGTCAAGAACCATTTCATGTCATTTAAACGAAGGTCGCGGCCTTGAAATTTCAAAAATTTCAACGCAAATGTTGAATTTAGGTCGTTTTATTTATATTGGTCAAAAACACAAAAAAGTCACTATATTTCTAAGCGACATGTATATAGTATTTCAACCAAAAGAAGGAAGAACCTATGCACAACGACAAACCACTGAGCAAAGTGCAGTAAAAGTCCTTAAAGATTGTCATACGACAGAATATTTACATCTCGAATATTGGAACATGATTGAAAACACCTAACCAAATACCAATATTTATTCTAAGCGATACTAATAGATTCACTGCTGTGCTTGACACTTTTTTTCTTAATTTATTAAGTATAGATAAAATTTAGACCTAAATATCCAGTTCTTGCAGTTTTATTGTTGTCGTTTGCAATTTTAGTGCCACCGCCAATAAATAGTTAACTATGAGTAAAGTGCACCTCATAACTATTTTTAATAAAATGTCAATTTTAGTACTAATAAATAAGTCTATGAAACTTTATTGCATTCAAAGACAATGAAATATCATAAAAATCTAAAGCAATGTTAAGATGAATTACCTCATAAAACTTTCGGTTAGGTTCAGTGCCAGTAAGTTCATAAAGAATAATCGAATTAGTCAGAATAAAAAAATTTTTTCTTATACCCCAATTATGTAATAATCAAATTGAAATGAGAACACTATTTAATCAATGTCTATAAACATTATATAGTTTATTAGAAATAAGCAACGATTATAGAATCTTAAAAATATTCAGAAAAATTACTCCGATGTTAAAATGAACTCATATCATTCGACGCTGTCTCTGGGTGATAGGACTTCATGTGACCATTGAGGCTGACTTTCTGGGCGAACTGTTTATCGCAAATCTCGCAAACGAAGCGTTTGTTGTCGCTGTGGATCCAGCTGTGCTGTTGCAAATTCTTCCTCCTCGAAAAGGTCTTGGAGCACACGTTGCAACTGAACGGCTTCTTGCCCGTGTGGCTGAACATGTGCTCTTCCATCTGCTTCTTTGTGCTGAATTTTAGGTGACAGTACGGGCATTTGAAGCTGTTGTCACTGTGGACGAGCGTGTAGTGTTTGCAGAAGGGCCTCCAGGATTTGAAGACGAGATCGCAGTCTGGACAATCGTACACGCGTCTCTCTTGCCCGTGCACTTCAGTGAGATGAGTCTGTCGCTTCTCCCCTGAGAGGAATCGCTCCCCGCATATCATGCAACAAATTGGCCAGCACGCTTTAGACACCTTTAAATGCTCCTTTTTTAGTTCCAATGTAGGGAAGTCAGTCCAACACTTCCTGCACGTGTGACCCCCGGAATGACTAACACGAACATGGTATTTGAGCGCTTCGTTGGTCAAATGCATGCGTCCACAAGTATCGCAAATGTATTTATGGTAATGGGAACTCGTGTGTCGGCACAATTGCATTAGAGATGCGTATTTCTTATCACAGAGGGCGCAGACCCATTTATCGCTAAACAAACGATACGAATGCATACTGATGTCATTCTCCATATCGATCTGAGAGACCCCGTGGGCATCGCGGATATGTGCCGCTACGTCCTCCAAATTACCAAACGGTGCAGAACACACTCTGCATTTGAGGTCAGTTATATCTACTTTCAAAAACTCCTTCTTGCAGTGCGCGAACGCAGTGGACACTGTGAACACTTTATGATACTCGTCGATATGGTTCCGATAATCGTTTGGATCCGGGATCTTTTCATGGCAGTAGACGCAGAGCAAATTTTTGTCGCGTATTCTGAAGGGATACGCGGTCGAGTATTGCAACACGAGTTCTGCGTTATGTTTCGCCTTCTGTATGCTACTGACCGGTTCCGTGGCTAGAAAAGAAAAAAACCCTTGTAGACTCAATTCTTATGAAACGAGACTAGTATCAGAACTCACGGATACAATATGTTCTAAGTGACATAAAATGTAGTAACATCTATAATATCGATTTAAAATTATAGAAATACGTGTAGATAATACAATAAGTATGTCAACTTAAGTAATAGCCTAACACAAAGAAATGGCCTATGTACAATGGCCAACCACCTGGCAAAGCACGAAAAAAGCCTGCCTCAATAGACCTCTTATATTGGAACGTGACATAAAACACGTAAATGAATTTAATTAAGTATATATTTATTAAATAATAACGATGGATTAATTGCTGCGCTTGACGATTTTAACTTAAATTTAAAAGATTAAGGTCTAAATATCGCGAATTTGTATTTTTATTATCTTAGTTTGCAATTTACTAATAGTTTATTTTATTCCTTTTTGGAATATTATCTGATCATATCACCTAAACCTTGTAACTATTTATTAACATTTAAAGAAGAAGTAAACATAAAAATCTAATTTTCATTTTAAGTACCTTAAAAAAGAGTCCATCTGGATGCAATAGTAGCAACTTAAACAGGAAAATATTAATCAATTCTTCAAGAAATTGACTTCATTTTCTCATAAACATTTAAAAGAATCATGGGTATTATAAAATCTTTTGGGAATGTGTAGAATTATTAAATCTTAATAATATTAAAATATGTAGATTGCACCGATACTAAACTATAATGCGTCATTGGACGTTAACTCTGGGTGGTAGGACTTCATGTGACCGTTAAGACTGACTTTCTGAGCGAACTGTTTATCGCAAATCTCGCAAACGAAACGTTTGTTGTCGCTGTGGATCCAGCTGTGCTGTTGCAAATTCTTCCTCCTCGAAAAGGTCTTGGAGCACACGTTGCAACTGAACGGCTTCTTGCCCGTGTGGCTAAACATGTGCTCTTCCATCTGCTTCTTTGTGCTGAATTTTAGGTGACAGTACGGGCATTTGAAGCTGTTGTCACTGTGGACGAGCGTGTAGTGATTGTAGAAAGGTCTCCGAGATTTAAAGACGAGATCGCAGTCTGGACAATCGTAAACTCGCCTCTCTTGCCCGTGCACTTCAGTCAGATGCGTCTGTCGCCTTTCCCCCGAGACGAATCTTTCTCCGCATAAGATGCAACAAAAGGGCCAGCACGCCTTAGATGCCTTCAAATGCTCCCTCTTCATTTCCAAAGTAGGAAAGTCAGTCCAACACTTCCTGCACGTGTGACTCCCAGAATGACTGCAACGAACGTGGTATTTTAGCGCTTCGTTAGTCAAATACATGCGTCCGCAAACATCACAATTGTACTTATGATAATGTGAACTCGTGTGTCGACACAGTTGTATCAGAGACGCGTATTTCTTATCGCAGAGAGCGCAGACCCATTTGTCGCTAAATAATCGGTACGGATGCATCCTTATGTCGCTTTCCATATCTATTTGAGAAACCCCATGCGCATCGCGGATATGTGCCGCCATGTCTTCCAAAGTATCACACGGCGTGGAACACACTCTGCACTTAAGGTCAGTTGTATCGACTTTTAAAAATTCCTTTCCGCTAGCGCAGTGTGCGAACGCGGTGGAAACTGTGAACGCTTTATGATACTCGTCGATATGATTCCGATAATCGTTTGGATCTGGGATCTCCTCGTGGCAGTAGACGCAGAGCAAATCTTTGCCGCGTATTCTGAAGGGATACACGGTCGAGTATTGCAACACAAGTTCCGCGTTCCGTTTCGCCTTCTGTATGCTACTGACCGGTTCCATGGCTAGAAAAGAAAAAAATTCCTTGTAGACTCTATTCTTCCGGAACTCATGGTATTAGTTACAGTTATTTGATGTGTTGTACTCTAGGTATGTTCGCGTAATTTCAGTATCAGTATAAGTATACATTTCTATAATATATTAAATTATTTCGCTTTACGTCATCGATAAATACACAGTATATGTAATAAAAATTAGTTAAAAATACTTAATTGGTTGACCAAAATGCTTTCCTATTCACCAGGAGAAGACTTATTTAAGAAGGTTTAATAAGTATAAAATTAATTATTTAATTTTTTTATTATTAATGCCGAATGTTTTAATAGAGCGACGGCTAACTTTGTTGCCGACTCTTTTAAATAGTTTCAGCCTTTCGAAACAATTAAAGTTTAATAGATTTGGAAAGGGCTAGTCGAAAAAGCCACAAAAATTAACTTGAACTATATGCAATTTCCTATATGCCAATATAATAGCTAATGAGCGAAATAAAAAAAACATTTTAATAAGTAACATTGTAATATTGATTATAACTTTATTATAATTTAAGTCATATTGCAGATTATTTCAATTCCTATTATTTTTTTATAATATTTTTAACCGACAAAAAAAACAGAGGAGGTTCTCAATTCGACACGTATATTTTTTTTATGTATGACCAACCACGCATAACTTTTTACAGAGTTGTTCGATTTTGATATTTCTTTTTTTATTAGGAATTGAAGGAACTGTTCAAATTTTATAGGCACACTTTTTTTTTTTTTTTTTTTTTATAAAAATAGCGAGCAAACGAGCAAGCGGATCACCTGATGTTAAGTGACTACCGCCGCCCATGAACAACTGCGACACCAGAGGCGCCACTGATGCGTTGCCGGCCTTTGAGATGTTTATTAACTCTCCCCTTGAAACTCCCCAAATTGTAAGAGTGTGGGAACACCGAGGATGGAAGCTCGTTCCATATCTTAGAAGTGCGTGGCAGAAAAGACCTAGTATAGCGGATGGTAGTACTGTACCAGGCATCCAGATGGTGAGGATGAAATTTGTTTCTGCGGCGTGAGGTACGGGCAGAGAATCCTGACGGTGGTATTAGGTTAAACAGCTCTTCAGAACACTCTCCATAATATAGTCTATAAAACACACAAAGGGAACTGACGTCCCTTCGGTGTTCTAAAGACTCCAGACTATTAGTTAACCTGGGATTGTCAACAAGACGAACAGCCCGCTTTTGGATCCGGTCAAATGGAAGGAGTTGGTACTGTGGTGCACCGGCCCACAAGTGGGAACAGTATTCCATATGAGGCCGAACTTGAGCCTTGTATAGCAAAAGTCTGTGCTTGGGCGCAAAGTATCTTTTTGCCCTACTAAGCACACCAAGTTTTTTTGAGGCTAACTTAGCCTTCCCTTCCAGATGATCACGGAACTGGACTTCGTTCGAAATATTGACGCCAAGAATCCCAATGCTGTTTGAGGTGGTGAGGAGAGTGTTCTGAAATGTAGGAGCGATGTTGAAGGGGGTCTTTTTCGCGGTGAGTGCGCAAACTTGTGTCTTTGAGGCATTAAATTGCACATTGTTTAGTGCTCCCCAATCGGAAACTCGTTTCAGGGTTTCCTCAATATCGGACACAAGTTTGCATCTGTTCTCCATAAGCTGTGCTCCGGATAGCTGCGCATGCCCTTTATAAAGAGCGTCTCCGGTACTGTCATCCGCATAGCAATGTATGTTGTTATTATTTTCCAACATGTCATTGATATGCAGTATGAACAAGGTGGGAGACAGCACAGAGCCCTGCGGTACGCCAGCATTAATGGACTTAGGATCGGAGCAAGAACCATCAACCACTACTCTGATGTTGCGACCATCAAGAAAGCTGGCGACCCATTTGCACAGATTCTCCGGTAGTCCGAAAGATGGTAACTTTGCTAGAAGAGCCGCATGCCATACCCTATCAAAGGCTTTTGCAATATCCAAGCCAACTGCCAGAGCTTCCCCCTTACTATCAATAGCTTCAGCCCATCTATGAGTTAAATACACTAGAAGGTCACCAGCTGAACGACCTTGACGAAAGCCATACTGTTTATCGCTAATGAGCTGGTGCTCTTCTAGGTATTTAAGCAACTGGGAGTTAATAACATGCTCCATCACTTTTGATAGAAGAGAGGTAATTGCAATTGGTCTGTAGTTAGCAGGGATCGATTTATCGCCCTTTTTAGGCACGGGATGAACTAGGGCAGACTTCCAACAAGACGGGACAGTGCTAGTGGAGTACGATAGCTGAAACAGACGCGCCAAAATAGGCGTTAACTCAGGAGCGCATAATTTTAGCACAACTGCGGGGATACCATCTGGCCCACTTGCTTTGTTGATGTCAAGAGAGATAAGCACTTTGCGTATAGAGTTCTGAGTGAAGCGAATTTTACTCAAAGAACTTGTACACCGCGGGATGTTGGGTGGTGTTCTCTCATCAACCACAAGCGTTGAGTTAGTGGCAAAGAGAGCGCTAAGGATTTCAGCTTTCTCTTTCGCAGTATGGGCCAGAGTATCGTCCGGTCGGCGCAAAGGTGGAAATGTAGACTGACAGAAATTGCCCTGGATTGCTTTAGAAAGAGACCAAAAAGCCCGACTTCCAGAAGGCATTGTAACTAGCCTCTGGCCAATTCTGTCAATATGCTTCAACCTTGCTCTGGCAATAGCTTTTTTGTAAGACCTAGTAGCAGCATTAAAGCTTTTCTTCAAGTTTGGGGTGTTAGAATCAGACTTGCATTGAGCTGAGGCCCAAGACTGGAAGGCATTTTGTTTTAGTCCTAAGGCTTTAAAGCAGTCTGCATTGAACCAACGCTGGGAACGTCCCCCAATAGGAATGGTTGAGTTGGGAATAAAACAAGCCATTCCTTGAAGTATAACGTCAGTAACAGCCTCAGCGCAGATGTTAGTGTCATTTGAAGAAAAACAAAGCTGGTTCCACGGATACGCAGCATAGAACTCACGCAAACCATCCCAATCAGCAGATTTATAGTGCCACACACGGCGGGTACCAGATACACGTGTGCGGGAGAAAGGCTTAACTTCAACCGAAGTCTCCACCAAACAATGGTCAGATGACCCTATAGGTGCATTCACACTGACCTGATAACCGTCAGGGTGACTGGTTAAGAATAAATCTAAAATCGATGGGGTATGGTCCGGAATATCTGGAATTCTGGTAGGTGTCAGCACAAGCTGGCTGAGATCATAAGCCAGGGCAAAGTTATAAGCAGCCCTTCCAGCGTGGTCGGTGATGCGTGACCCTAGCCATTCCACATGGTGGGCGTTGAAGTCACCAAGAATTACCACCTCCACAGAAGGTAACTGCTCGAGCATATGGTCTACAGCCCTTTGAATATGCTCAAAGAGGCGGTCAGTTTCAGCATTGCCGCTATGGGACCTGTATAGGCATGCGTAGACACGGGATTGGCCTCCAAACTCTGTCTGCAGCCAAAGAAGGGACAGGTCCCCGACCTCGAAATTATGAAGGCGATGACCACATAAGTCCCCTCTAACATAAACACACACGCCAGCACGCGATAGAAAAGAGTGTTCCAGGTTGTAGCCGGGGTAATTTAAATAAGAGACATCATCGGGAGAAGCGATTTGGGTCTCTGTTAAGAACAAAAGAGCCGGCTTTGCTGTTTCGAGATGATGATGAACAGCATTGAGGTTTGTATGCAAGCCCCTGATGTTGCAGAAGTTCACACGAAGTGTGGAATGGGGTGCCGCTGTAAAACGTTTATTCTTCTTTGTTTTACTATTCATGATGCTTATGGTGTGTGCTATACATGGAGAGGGTAAAGCGAACAATCCACCGTCTGTGATCACAAGGGCAATTGATACAAAGATTAACCCCACCGTATAACGCAGGATGAGTGAGTTACTGGTATGGGGGACGGAAGGGCCCCCAATCCGATCCGCTGAATGACCGGCGGGTTCCACACCGGTCTCCCACTCCGGCACGCCGGTCATTCACCGGGCTTTTTTCGTCGGTGGCGGAGCAGCCTCCCAAGATAGGATATCTTAGGTTCGGGCCCCCTACAGACCAACGGGCGGCCAGCGGACAACCGTTTCATTGGGTCTCCCTGGACCCCATGCCAATATATCACGCCTGTGAAAACGTGAGAGGCTTTTTACTCTGTCGGACCCAATGGTCACAGAAGGTAACACTATTCGAAGGGGAGAAGGAGAGGGGGGAAGACTGGCTCCTCAGCACGCAGCCGGAACGCAAGTACATGCTTTGCGACTGATTTAAACTGAGTTGTGGTCGCTAGCCAGACGGATCCGTAATAGAACCCTACCACAAAGCCGGATACCAGCGGGATTATGTTGTGCGGTATCAGACACAACAACCCTTGACGGGGACCAAGGTGCGCCAGAGCCTCGTTAGTAGTAGCAGGGTGTACCGCGGGCAGGTGAGGTTGACTTTGGCCACAAGATGATGGTGGGCCACTTACACCCCACACTTGCAGCGATGTCGGTTTTTGTGTAAATATCCGTAGCTTTTTGGCAACAAGTGCCGTATAATATACTATGACAGTATAGTACGAGTACGTTACGTGGCGATAAATCACTAAAAAGTAAGAAATAAAATTTTTTAACAAAAAATAGAACAGACTCAAAACGCACTAAAAAGTAAAAAATAACTGTCATTTAGTTGCTTTAATTTACTTAAGCATATCTATGAGTCGGTACCAGCCAAGGTTTCTACTTTAAGGACGTTACCTAGAATCCACAAACTGCTTTACTATGTAAAATAAATGTTCCTTAAACTTGCTAGCACCGACTTCATAGATATGCTTACGTAAATTAAAGCAACTAAATGACACAGTTATTTATTACTTTTAGTGCGTTTTGAGCCGGTTCTATTTTTTGTTAATTGAGATTCATAAGTAAGGTACAAACATGAAATGACCTAATTTATAGTACTTTTATTATACTACTTCTTTAACTGTCGTAATGATTTTATATATTCGCAGAATATACAATTAGTTATTGTTGCTATATCTTATCCACGGACGAGAATCTGCATATAACACAAGCATATAAAGACGGAAAACTTTTATGAGTAACATTTAAAGTTAACTTATCTAGGTAATTAAATTACACTACGACTAACACAGTCAACATCTTTATATAAATAAACTACAGCTTGACAAATTAGTTAACGACACTGTCATAGTCCGCGGGCGACGGGGGACGTATGACTGCGGGGGTCGACGGAAGTCCGTGCGGGTCAGGGGTCAAGTCAGGTGAATCAGTTGTGGACAGTCGCTGTCGACCACAATTCGTGTTTAATGAACTACAGCTATCCAGAGCATACGCACACGTTATTTATATATCAAAACGTCCGACGACAGGCTAACTTGTTGGTCATCAAACCAAACAAGTAACTTTTTGACGACCTCCGTGGCGCAGTGGTACCTATGCGCGGTGGATTTATAAGGCGGAGGCGGCCTGGGTTCGATTCAGGGCGGGGCAGATTGAGATTTTTCTTAATTTGTCTTGGTCTGGCTCGTGGGAGGCTTTTGCCGTGGCTAGTTACCACCCTACCGACAAAGACGTACCGCCAAGCGATTTAGCGTTCCGGTACGTTGTCGTGTCGAAACCGATAGGGGTGTGGATTTTCATCCTACTCCTAACAAGTTAGCCCGTTTCTTAGATTGCATCATCACTTAACATCAGGTGTGATAGCAGTCAAGGGCTAACTTGTAGGCATTAAAAAAAACTTACAAATATGTCAGTAAAATTAACGACATTTGATCGGCGGCCACCACCGGAAGCATAGATAGATACGAACGGACTAAATTTTGAATACTACATAAATAAAACGTTTCACTCTGCTAACAAATTGAAAATACGCCTAATTTAAGTTTTACAAAATAGAAAATGGGGTCGTTTTATTGCTGAATCCCTATTGACCACCGTGCAGCTAGCTAGCTATACTAAAGCCAAACTCGATTAAGAATGCTTGTCAACAAACAAATATAAAGTGAAGGTAGAAAATGCAACACAGTTTATTCCTAATAAATTAAAAATTATGTTTAATTATTTTAAAAAATCTTATTTAAAAGATATTGAATATATTAATTAGTTTTAAGCTTACTAATTTAATTTATTGTCATGAATTCGTCATTAACTAGTTAATTAAAAAAAATAAGTGTAAAATGACTAGTGATTTCTACCTTCATTTTTAATTTGCTTGTTGACAAGCATTCTCAATCGAGTTTGGTAGTATAGATAGCTAATTAGCAGTTCTAGTTTGTAAAAAAAATGGATAAAACTTAACTTGCAAAATTTCATTACGGACACCGCCAGTCAGGTGAATGTATTGAATGTAAAAGTAGTGTCTACTTTTCCAGTATTTTTACAAGTATTGAATTTGATTTGAATTGAATCAATGAAAAATAATTATAATATGAATTAATATTGAATTGAAGAGATTTATCATAAAATATAATCACGAGCTAAATAAGTCATGTGTAGCGATCAACTGTTTCGTGACAGCGCTTTACCCGTCCCCCGTCCCCCGTCGCCCACTAAACAGGCGAAGTGTCACGAACGAATTTGCCAAGCTTAATATAAATGCCATTGCACAAGATAAGTTTTTTTTTTTTATCGACTACAAGTTGGCCCTTGACTGCTATCACACGTTGATGTTAAGTGATGATGCAATCTAAGATAGAAGCGGGCTAACTTGTTAGGAGTACGATGAAATCCACACCCCTTTCGGTTTCTACACGACATCGTACCGGAACGCTAAATCGCTTGGCAGTACTTCTTTGTCTGTAGGGTGGTAACTAGCCACGGCGAAATCCTTCCACCAGCCAGACCAAGACAAATTAAGAAAAGTCTCAATCTGCCCCGCCGGGCATCGAACCCAGGACTTCCATCTTATAAATCCACCGCGCATACCACTGCTCCACGGAGGCCGTCACAAAATATAATCATAAGCTAAGTAAGTCATGTTTAGCGATCAACTATTTCGTGACAGCGCTTTTACCCGTCCCCCGTCCCCCGTCCCCCGTCGACCGCTAACAGTAAGTGTGTCTCGAACGAATTTGCCAAGCTATAGTATAAATGCCATTGCACAAGAGAAGTGAATTTAAAACTCTCTACAGATCTATTTCCAGCTGTGGTGTGGAACGCATTCAATAGTTCTGTATTTCTGGATGATGCGCTTTCATGTGCGACTTGTAACTGACGCGCTGGTTGAACTGTTTGTTGCACATGTTGCACTCGAAGCGCTTGTAGTCGCTGTGTATCCACATGTGCTGCGCCAAGTTGGCCTTGCGAGGGAACGACTTCGAGCACACCGTGCAGTCGAACAGTTTGATGCCAGTGTGGACCACCGTATGCTGCTCCAAGTGACGTTTCGTGCCAAACTTCCTGCCGCACCATGAGCATACGAAGTTGACGCCCGCGTGCATAGTGGCAAAATGAACCCTGTACGAATTCCTGGAGGTGAAAACCTGATTGCATTCCGAACACGAATGGGTCCTCGACGCTTGGCCGTG
Source organism: Mycalesis mineus (assembly GCA_034621355.1). Classification (NCBI taxonomy): domain Eukaryota; kingdom Metazoa; phylum Arthropoda; class Insecta; order Lepidoptera; family Nymphalidae; genus Mycalesis; species Mycalesis mineus. Next base: position 1,034,500 of record JAXAVZ010000012.1, on the reverse strand, counting down.
GACTGTAGTCAGATGCTTCTCTTTGGCGGACCATTTTATGAACCTCTGAGCGCATTGCACGCATTGGTACGGCCAACATTTCGGCGAACTCTCAGCGTGTTCGCGTTTAGCTTCTAATGAGCTGAATGTCTTTTTGCATCGCCTACAAATTCGCTCGTCCGGTATGTGAGTGAACCGCATATGCTGCTGGAGCGATCCGTTAGTGGTGTACGACTTGCCGCACTCGGCGCAGGTGAAGTTCTGGTAATGCGTAGACATGTGTCGACTGAGCTGACGCAAACAGGGGAAGTTTCTGTCGCATATACCGCACAAAAGCTTCTCTCCCTCAAATTTAAACGGTTGGATGCCCAAGTGGAAATCGAAATTGATCTTTCGGTCGTGCACATCATTTAAATGTTTCGCAGCGTCCTCGATTTTTGAGAATGTCACGCCGCACGTTCTACAACGTAGATCGGTGCAGTCCGTTTTGAGATACCCTTCGTAAGGACAGTGGGCGAAAGCAGTTTCCACTTTGAAAGTTTCGTGTTCCGTGTTCATGTGCTGTCGGAATTTGTTCGAGTCGGTATAGGACTCGCAGCAGTATACGCACATAAGTGACGTCTCTGGCAATCTGAAGGGGTAGGCGGTCGTATATGTCACCATGACCTCCGCATTGCGTCTGGCGAGGGATAACGGACGTATCGCGTCTAGAACAGACAGAAATGTCTTTGGTCAATTTTCTGGTTAGCAACTCTTCGGCAGTACGTCTATGTGCCAGTTTGTTGTTAGGAGCCTCACGGCATGATTATGATTATAATTTAAACTTGATCACAACCCTTGTGCGAAATATATTTTCTGAAAAAAGCTGCTGAATTCACAAAGTTTGAATCTCAATTAGTTGCTGAAACTCATTACTCAGTAATATATACCCGATAGTAAGAAATAACCTACAAGATTTTGAAATTCCACTTTTAGAAAATCTCAAAATTGCCTATAAAAAGTAGCGAAACATCTTTCTTCATCTTCTATGGATAATAGCATAACATTTGTTTGCTCGATTTTATATCACATGATGGGAGTTATATTAAAAATCAGCATATAGATTAAAATTATTTATTCAAAAATTGAAATAATAACTATTTTATACTGTACATTGTTGTCATATAAACTTTGTAACGAAAACAACTTCAGAGCATCGTAACATGACATTAAACCGATAACAGTGGAGACTCGATAGCCAGACTGATTGGAAGAACCGACAGAAATCTACGCGATGCTCTTTAAAAAAATTACGCAATTTATAATTTTATAACCCTAACCCCTCTCCTATAAGGAGGGAGGCCTGGCCCTTGATAGGCTAATGATGGACCATGTCATGTGTGTAGAAGAATGCAGAGCCCATTGTTTCCATACATCATTGTCAAATCATCATTTTCTAAATCTTCAGAGATGATAAAAGTTTAAGAAACGTTCTAAGTCATAAATAACTTTTTATGGGAGGGTAAGCCGCTTCGTTAAGTAACGTGTTATAGCCCCAGTCCGTCTGGCTTCCCTTCCTCCCACCCATACCAAGGCTCCTCTCTTACTGTAACTCACAGCGTTAGCAGCTTACGCACAAGTTTTTTTTTTATTTTTAATTGCAAGTCCAAACTCGACAAAAGGTTTCTGTACACTGCTCAAACGTACTGTTACCGACAAACATCTTAAGCATAATGTGACGCAGTGCGGGAAAGTTCGCGCATCGTACACTTCAGTGCAAAATAAGTGTATACTCTTGTATTATCCGAATACTCCAGAATATTTCTGTGTTATAGTAATATATAGTTATTAAAAAAAAAACTTATTCAAATATACATAAAAATAGTAAATAGAACATTAAATATTTATCAAAAATAAGTAAAACGAGATTTGTTAAATATCGGTTAACACAGCTACGTGGACGCAGCACGGGAGGCATAAGTCGACTGATCGACCAATCACGCGCACGATACTGTGCCCCCACCGTTGCGTCTCTCATTTTACCACCAAAGAGATTTAAATTTCGCTTCTGCGCAGTCAAGGTCATTTGCTCAAGAAGTTTGCCGAGAATTATACAACCGGTATTTTCTGATAATTTGATTTTTAGTAAAGTTGAGTAAAGTATTGAAAAGTATTTTTTCAAATATTGAATTTAGAATTTATTAGCAATCAGTCCGAATAATGGAGCCTGCACTGAGATAATATCTTATATGCAAATTACTATCTATGATCTATGAATGTCTATGGTTTACTTTGAAACCACTGCACCGCACAATACAAAAATCTCACCTTTATGTCGATAGGGCAGATAATCTCAATTACAAAAACAAGGACACAAATAGTAATCCCGGTAATTTAAAACACAAACACTACAAGTCAAATAACGAAATAATCCATAGCAATTACGCCTTTTTTGTTTATTTTCTGTACTTAGATTAATTAGGTAGAGATGTAGAGTACTTTGATATTCTGCAACATTCAAAAAAATTCAAGTAATCTTCATAAGCTTGTGATTATTTCCCCACCATACCACTTGTAATAGTACCTTTCAAACGGAAAAGGGTACTTGTTAAGATTTTTAAAATTGTGCAATGTTAAAATAAACGCCTTCTTGAAAGTTCTTGGTCTTTTGTCTGTTTTTTAAACAAATAATTCTTTAAATTTCGCAAACAATAAGTTTGCCACCAATAAAACATATAAAGTAAGTAAGTAAAAGTGCCAAAACTTCGCCCTATTCGTCATTCTTCAAAACCGTAAGTACCATTTTGGCCTTATTATTCTGCATACCCTGAAAGTCGGCCAAGTCCGGATGGTAAGATTTCATGTGAGTCTTCCAACTGACTCTCTGATTGAACTGTTTATTGCAAAGCGTGCAACTGAACCTTTTCAGTTCGCTGTGAATCCACATGTGTTGGACGAGATTTTTCTTTCTCGGAAAGGATTTCGAGCACACCGGACATGGAAACAACTTTTCCTTGGTGTGAATCACTCTGTGGTTTTCCAAATTCCGTTTGGTATCGAATTTTAGTCCGCAACAGGTACAAACGAAATTGTCATCAGTGTGCAAAATTTTAAAATGCACTCGATACTTCTTTCTGTCGGGGAAAACTTCACCACATTCCGGACAAACATAAGTTCTCTTCGGTGCTCCGTGCACTTCGGACAAATGCGTCTGCTTCATTGTCCAACTCAAAAACCTTTCACCGCAAATGTGGCACAAATGCGACCAGCATCGTTTCGAAGAGTTTAAATGGTCCCTTTTCTCCGTCAAAGAATTAAACGTCTTCTTGCATTTCCTGCATATCCTCTCTTGTCCAGTGTGGGAGTAAGCTATGTGGTGCTTCAACGTCGTTATCGTGGCGTAGGACTTCCCGCACGCTTCGCAGGTGTATTTTAAGAAATGCGATTGCGTGTGTCGACTCAGCTGCCTCAAGCACAAGGATTTGGAGTTGCAGATCGCGCAGACTAACTTGTCCTTTCCGAGTTTGAACGGTTGCATGCCGAGTTCGAAGGTTAAGTCTATGGGCTGTTCGTGTTTGTGGTACAAGTGTTGGGCCACGTCGTCTAGCTTGTCGAAAGGTTCAGCGCAGAGTCGGCACTGTAGCTCCGTACAGTCGACCTTGATGAAGCCCTCGTGGCAGTGAACGAAGGCCATCCGCACATTGAAGGTCTGGTGTTCTTCGCTCATGTGCCGCCTGTACATCAAGGGATCATCGTAACTCTCGCCGCAGTAAACACAAACCATGGAATCCTCTGGGAGCCTGAACGGATACGCTGTTGTTAATTTCACGATATACTCCGCGTTGCGCCGCGCCATGTAATACGCATCACTTTTGTCTAGAACAAAAAGAAATGCCCTTGGTCATTCAGTTGTCCGTTCCCAAAACCAAATTACTGCGCAATTCCTCTTCCACAGCGCATTCGTTTTGTTATTTTCTATTTCTAAATGGGATTAGTTGGTGATCTGTATGGACGATGTTTGTGGTTATTAGCAGTAACATTGTACGCTGCTAGTGCGATACATTGTATAGTTATCAGGTAAGGTAGCGTCTTCAATCCACCAAAAATTTTAAAAGTCTGAAAAGATGTAAATATATTTGGAGTAGCATTCGATCTTTACGTGATTTTGAATGTTAGTAGTTGTATTATTTTAAAGGTAGCCAGTTTATGTATTTGTATTCCTGGGTTTTCTTTGTTCCGTATGGATTCTTTATTTATTTATTTTATAATTTGATTATTGATTAAACTCAAGAAGCTGTTTAAGATTCATGATAGTTGAATGTTATATATAGCCAGTCCAGGTGAGAGAACTGTATTTGATAATAAGAAAAATAATATGCATAATAAACTGCTGGTAAAAATAAACGTAGTAACATCATAGAACATAGATACAACACCGAATACCAGCTACAAAAGCCCTACCATACGAATTAAAATTAGATTTATTCCATTGACCATGAATAATTTTAAAAAGCTAAATACCTATATTGAACAAGTTCCCTTCACGAACGCGCAACGTTGTATGTATGCGAATGACATGCCCTGACAATATTATTTCCATATTGTCAGTAATATTAACAATATCATATAATATGTGCGGACTTCCTTAGTTATTAAATTATGTAATAATCGTTCATTTCCTACTTATCACTAGATTTATTCATTATTTATGACAATTATTTGTTCTATACTCGTAACCTATTGACGTAAAAAATCAAATCGCAAATTTCACGCGTTTCTCCTCCAATGATTTTGATTCATAGGTCAAAAATTAACCAACTCCGGATGGTAGTGTTTCATGTGAGTCTTCCAACTGACGCGCTGGTTGAACTGCCTGTTGCATAGGTTGCATTCAAACCGCTTATACTCGCTGTGTACCCAACTGTGTTGAGACAAATTCTTCTTCCTTGAAAACGTTTTAGAGCAAACCGTACACGGGAAAGATTTCTCCTTAGTATGTATCACGATGTGCTCGGCGAGATTGCGTTTAGTGTCGAATTTGAGGCTGCAGAAGGAGCAGGCGTATGTATCGTTAGTGTGCGATAGGATAAAATGAGCTCTATAGTGATGCCACTTGTCGAAGACCTTGCCGCAATCGGGACAAGTATGCGTCTTTGGGGTCTGACCGTGAGCTTCCTTCATATGGTCACTCTTGATTCGTCGCGTGAGGAATCTTTGCCCGCATTGGGGACAGCAAAACGGCCAGCATTTCGGCGAATCAACCACATGCTTCCTCCGCTCCTGAACTGTCACGAAACTGCGTTTACACTTGATGCACAACTTATAATCGCTATGGACGTACTGGATGTGACGTTGCAAATTCTCCTTATTTATGTAGGACTTGCCGCAAGTCTCGCACGTGTATTTGTGGTAGTGACAGCTGGTGTGGCGGCTCAGCTCGCGCAAACTGGGAAGCTTTATCTTGCACAAAGCGCAAACCCATTTCTCTGGGCCCAGTTTGAACATCTGCATGCCGACTTCCACGGCAAGGTTAACATCTTTCCCGTGATCGTCGGCAATATGTTTCGCTACATCTGGGATGTTGTCGTAAGGTCTTTCGCAGAGACGGCACGATAATTCGCTGCAATCCACCTTAAGAAACTCCGTGTAGTTGTTGGGCGTATGCGCGAAAGCTGTATCCACGTTGAAGGTCTTGTGTTCCTCCTTCATGTGGCGCCTGTAATCGGCCGGGTCCTCGATCTGCTCGCAGCAGTACACGCATACCATGGTATTACTGGGTATCCTAAACGGATACATTGTCGTGTATTTCAAAACTACCTTAGCGTTGTGACGCGCCGTGATTAACCAATCCACAACTAGAACAAAGAGAAATAGCTCCTTTCACTACATTGCAACTCACTTTCACTATATTGTACATTTTAACTAAAGAGAAATAAATCCTTTCACTATATTGGAAATTGCCTAAATGTTAGCCTGCTAAATGTCGTAATTAAAGTTATTAAAGTAAGGCTATTTATTAGTTGATCCTTAACATACGCACACTCAAAAACGGTTAAGGATGCACGTTTTATACCTATTTCTTGTTTATATTGTATACTTAAAATTAATTAAGGCTGATGTTTTAAGAAATAGCGCATAAAATGCTTGCAGAAGAGTTACTCCCACATAAAGAAATCATTACATTTTCGTCCTAAGTTATGCCGTGACGAAAGTTATCAGCTCTCATGGAGAGCCAGGCTCTACTACACACCTTTACACTTTCTATTCAGTATAGTGAATAAATTCCAAAGTTACGTCTTTCCAGATCAACAGGTTTGGAAGAGAAAAATAACATTCAAATTAAGATAAGACATTTTATATTCATCTAAATTCTTAAGTTCACTAAAAGTACAACACAATCTAATTTGACCCAAAAAGAGGGACCTACTTAGACAATTTGCGCCTTCCAGTTCATAGTGTCTTTAGTAAAATAGGTTTAAAGAATATATAGGTTAGATTGCCTAAATTCGTACCACCGTGTGAACCTTACGCCAATTTGTTGACGTATTGTACGTTCCGGGTAACCACAACGACTTTTAACATTTATTCGATGTGATGTCGTAATTTTGTGTAATTTAATGAAATTGCAATAATTAGGTACTAATGCAATGCGACTTACAGCCAAACGTGTGATCGTTTCGTGGTTTAAAACAAATTAGATCCATCCGCCATGTCATATCTACGTCGACATAAGATTGATATCAGAGGATATCTTCATGAATACTAAGTACACATATGCTTGAATTCAGAGGAGCTCCTCGAATTTATAGAAGCATCCCTGAAGGCCTATGATACCCTGTTAGTCATATCTCGTGTAGGGATAGACATAGTCTCCCAAAATCGGCGACAATATTGCTCTTTCGTTGTATTGGGGCAAAATAGAGATCTATCGCCGCTATTGGGTGACGATGCGTCTTTTTCTCTACACTAGTCTCTATAGCGACAAATCCTAAGCCTAGTGACTTATAATTGAGTGTTTTGAAACAAACTCAGTCCTAAATGATTTAAAAACGCGTGTATCTACTCTATCTCTTTTCAAGCTTACCAATACCCATAAAATACCCATGTATTTTATGAGTATTGGTAAGCTTGAAAAGAGAAGATTTAACTCCTCAGGGCTAACACTAAAACACGGGCGGGTCCGAGCGCGGGCGCACGCATCAGACGACCGCCGCGGGCTACAAATCCGCGAGCGGGCACCCGTCGCGTGCCCCCGTCTCAGTTAGCGATGCTAGTATGATTTTGATGTCGAGCGTGTACAGTTGTGTGGAGTAGATTACCATGGATTATTTACTAATTTATTATTTGGCAAAAAGACGTCAACGGAAAAAACGTCAACTGCATAACCTGTTCTTGACAAGTAGGTTACTGGGCAGAGAATTCGATAATTCATTAATACTATCCGAAATTGCACTTCAATTATTACGCGCTTTGTATCGATGTTCATGATTGTACCTAGCCTCCGACGCGTGTGACCGTGGCATCTAGCGGCGCTCGTCTGATTTGAAGAAACAAACCCGCTCGCGTGTGCCCGTCGCGGGCGCCCGCGCCGTGTGCCCGCCGTCCGCCGCGCGGCCGGCTGCGCAGGCGCCTGCGCTCCGTCGCACGCGCCTGCGCTGTCCATACTATGTTTCATTATACACACGCGAGTGTGCGCCCGCGCGAGTTTTAGCGTTAGCCCTCAAATTTAAGGTCACATTATTGAAGTTCAAACCCTATCCGATAAAAATACGTGTTATTTTTGTTTTAAATTACGCGGGACTGACGCGCGCGACACAAATGCCGTTTGTAACGAGAGCGGCAAATGAACTTCCTCCCGCAGGGTTTGCACACCACGCAGTCCTTCGAGTGTTTTAGCTTAAAGTGCTCGTAGTAAACGCTGCTTGTGCTGAAGGTGGTTTTGCAGTCAGCACAACGGTTTAAGCGCTTGCTCTGCCCGTGCTCGGTCTCCATGTGCCGTTTTCTGAACCTCCAGTCGTGGAATCTCTCCGAACAATTCGAGCAACAGTACGGCATGCAAGACTTCTCCGTTCTCCTGTGCTTCTCTTTCGTCTCCATGTTCGGGAAAACTTTGCCGCACCTTTTTCATACAATTTTACACACTTTGAAGAACCGTTTGCAGGTTATACGTTATATTTTTGTATTTTTTATTAAAAAAACAAAAATTATAAAAAGAAAATTATTAGAGTGAGCACTTTGTAAAATATTCTATTATACTGAAAAACTATTTAAGAAATGTTTTGTTTAATTTGTTTTAAACTATTGTGACAAGCCTACTAAAATAAGTAACAATTTTGCATGTTCTTAAAAAGCTTAGTGTCTGTACCATTTATAAACTCATGTAATAGGGTTGCGTAGGGGTTAAAAGTTTGTATGAAAAGTTCATTATTTTTCGAGATATGTTTATAAAAGTTGTATAATAAAGAGTACTGATAGAATTTTAAATATAATGTGATTCAAAGATTTTTAAAATTCTACCCCTAAAGGGTTATAACCTAAAATGGGGTTGAAAGTTTCTATTGAATGTTCTTAATTGAAATATTCAAATCTAAATATCTTTATTATTTTTTATATAAAAACTTCTGGATAAACTGTGAGTAGTATCCAGTAGTTTTTATACAGTAGGTACAAGCAATTTTTCTATACTTCTGTTATCAGTAACTTAGGCTATTTCAATTCCAGCCAGAAGTCGCTGGCGTCTGCTAGTACATTATAAAATGATATAGGCCAGTGGTCGGCAGCAGCCTAGCCCTGTCTGCCCAGCGCACTCACTATTGGCCATTTCTTTTATGGGCAATGGAACAAGACTAGGTCGCTCTCTGCGGAACTTATAAGAGGGCAACTCTTTCTTGCGACTCTTTAAACTATGTCGGTTAAGTTGGTTCTGCGGATCTCCTTATTTCTAGATACTTTTTGACGACCTCCGTGGCGCAGTGGTATGCGTGGTGGATTCATAAGACGGAGATCCTGGGTTCGATTCCCGGTGGGGCAGATTGGGATTTTACTTAATTTGTCTTGGTCTGGCTGGTGGGAGGCTTTCGCCGTGGCTAGTTACCACCCTACCGACAAAGACGTACCGCCAAGCGATTTAGCGTTCCGGTACGATGTCGTGTAGAAACCGAAAGGGGTGTGGATTTTCATCCTACTCCTAACAAGTTAGCCCGCTTCCATCTTAGACTGCATCATCACTTGACATCAGGTGTGATAGCAGTCAAGGGCCAACTTGTAGTGAGAGGTCAATGATGATAACTATCAGTCCGATACTCAAACGCAAATCAAAAGTGAAACCTGCCATTGTGCCCAACGTTACAGAAATGAAATGGTACTAAAAATTTTGCATATTTTACTAGATTACATACCCCATTTGAATACAGGTTAAATTGGCAATAGGCAATTTCATTATTTTTATTAGGCAGGCTACTCTCAACTGGCTTAGTAAATGCTTATTTGTTGATTTGACATTGAATGTAAGTTCTCAATGGCAACAGCGCGCATTTGCAAACACACTAAGAGAATGACGAGTTACAATTTTGTTCTCGAATGTAAGAGCTACACTCGTTATTTATACTTCAAACTGAATAATTATATTATATGTAAATAGAATAAATCACTAAATAATTACGTGCAAACATCTACAAACGAGATTTGGACAGAAAAAGCCAATAAGTAACAAATAATTTAACAGATTTGGCCATTGTAGATTTTTGTGAAAATTAGCCTTATCGCCTTAGATGTTGTAGAATAGAAATTCAGTCCCAAATGATCTAAAAACGCGTATACCCACATGGATATTTAAGCTTGAAAACAGAAGATTTAACTCTTCAAATTTGAAGTAGTATTATTGCAGTTCAATAACCCTACCCTACGCGCTATAACTGACGTGCGTGGACAAATGTCGTTTGTAACGCGAGCGACAAATGAACTTCATCCCGCAGTGTTTGCACACCACGCAGTCCTTCGAGTGTTTCAGCTTAAAGTGCTGGTAGTAAGCGCTGCCTTTGCTGAAGGTGATGTTGCAGTCGGCACAGCGGTCTATGCGCTTGCTCTGCCCGTGCTCGGTCTCCATGTGCCGTTTCCTGATCTTCCAGTCGTGGAATCTCTCCGGACACTTCGAGCAACAGTACGGCATGCAAGACTTCTCCGTTCTCCTGTGCTTCTCTTTCGCCTCCATGTTCGGGAAAACTTTGCCGCATCTGCGGCAGGAGACCTTGTATTCCTGATGTTTCGACCGAACGTGTCTCAAAAGCCCTGTCGTCGCGACGTAGCTTTTTCCGCAAAAATGGCACACGTAGCTCAAGAAGTGCGTTATGGTGTGCCTATTCAAATGGAATAAAGACGGGCAGCTCTTTCCACAGACAACGCAATTGAAGAAATCTTTGCGCAGCACGTAGGGCATCACTCCCAACCTAGCGTTCAAGTCTATACCTTGCCCGTGTATATTTTTCAGGTGGTCAGCGATAATTTCGAGGGTTTCAAATTGCTGTGCGCATAGTCTGCAGCTTAAATTTGAAAGATCTGCTTTAATGAACTCTAGTTTGGGCAGGTTATAAAACGCCACTTTCTCGTTGAAGTCCGCGTGCTCGACGTCCATGTGTTTTCTGAAAATGTCAGGGTCCTCGTACAGTTCTTGGCAGTAGACGCAGACTATGCACTTATCGTTCACCCGGAAGGGGTAGGCGGTCGTACATTTTATGATCGTACCGGCGTTTTCCCGCGCTGGGTCGGACCACTCCTCTAAAACAAAAAAAGGACCGCTATACCGACTGCTGACATTCCACATTTTTGGGCGTATTGGATCACATTCTTTGTATTGTTCCAACGTGTTTTTAATTTGTCATTTTTATGTACTAGTTTTAAGTATCGCAACCGACAACGTTCTCCTGTTCTCCCTTATGGATTTATTCTAAATTATTTTACATTCCCTAAAATAATTTACTGTTCACTTTTTACAAGAGGTAATAAAATATCTAAGTGACGTTATAATTCTTTTAAACGGCATTTCGTTCGTAAAGAAAATCATAACTAAATTTCCATTGAAACGAGAAACCTATGTTAGGAGTAGTCGCGAGTTCCATGATCAGAAATTAGATGTAAGATCACTTTTAAATCAACCTGTTGATCTCCGAATATTAAAAAGCATTCGTATGTTAAAAATAAATGTATTGGCATTCCGTCGTCCCTCTACAAGCCAAAAAACTTCAGCTTAATAGGACACATGACCTCAAAGTTTATTATATTGTATATTCGTAATTGGGGACCATAAGTAGCATAAGTCAAATCGCATCTAACACAAGTACGAGTAAAATCTATAAAAAATATTTATCTTGGCTGAAAACAGTTATCGACGTAGATACTTTACGTACTAAAGAAATTGCCAAGCGAAATTTTTCTTCTAAACTAAAAAGACATTCTCTATATTATTCGAAAATTTCGATTGGCAAAAGGAGTAATAAATTTACACAATCAACAGAATTTTATGGACGAACTCTGCTTATTTTAAACAATGGAAATGTCAAATTTAAGATTACAATCGTTTAAATTTGACAACCACCTTTTTATAAGGAACTCAGTAAATGGCCTGGAGGATCACAAATAGCTTCACTACTATTTCAGAAGCTGCTTTCATGTTAAAGAAAAACGTGCGCCTGAAATACATTTCCAATAACTTTCTCCTGATATTGAACTCTATCTTTAGAGTTTGACAGTTAACGGAACGAATAAAATGTCATCATCCAAATCATAGCAGGAGACGTAGCAATCATGCACACGTAAAACGCCCTTTGTGCTGCATTGCGCTCGGCAATTTAAGCTATAGACGATAAGTCTTATGCATATATTTTTACGGCAACCATAACCTTCAAACTGTGACGTAGGTCCATAAACTTGTTTAGCCACATGTACCTGTAATTACACTGGCAACCATACTCTTCCCTATAATAGCTATAGATTATCTATAGCTTAGGCGCCAGCGGCATAAAATATCAATTACCTAAATATCCTGATGATACTTGGTCCAAATTAACGTAAAATTCTTTATACCAATAGCAAGGTATAGGCGTAGACTAAAGGGAAACAATAATTTCTGAAACAAGTCTTTCAATGGAGACAAGAAATAGTTCGTCCATAAAATTCAATTGCAAAGCATGGCCACGACTCTAAAATTAGGTCAACTAAAAAAACCTTTTTCATGCAATTTTACGCAATTTGAAGAACCGTCTGCAGGTAAAGATATGTTATATTTTTGTATTGTCTATTCTTATTGAATAATCCATAATAAGTACAAGGCAAGGCCTATGCATGAAGCTCATGTCATGAGGTTATGAAATAAGTATTTAATTGTTATTTTTATAAATAAATTCTAATAATACCTCTATGCGTAAAAATTTTCAAAAACATCTTTGCTTTAATGGTAATGCTATTTTTGGTACCCATGGACCTAATGGGGGATTTGCACGAGTATCGCGGGGATTGATCAGAATTGGTAGATGGGATGATAGGAAGAAAAAGTTTATACAATATTTCCACTTTCATTTGATAACACGTCTACACATTTTAATATTGTAATAATTTTCAAATAGGCTTAATTGTCATCTGCATGCCCACAATATTCACTTAGGACATAAATATGCGCACCTATAACACTATTACGGTGTTTTCCTTCCTGTACTCGCTTTAGGCCTTACCGGAGAATTTGCGAGATTTCAGTCACTTTGCGCCTAAGTCGAGCCCATGGCATAAAGAACTTTGGGGAACCGAAGGTCTCTCTAAGGGCATCTCCTGTGAGACACAGACCTCGGATTAGATTTAGGGACGTTCTGACTAATAGAGTTTATGTCGTTTAGAGTTTATTTATCACACAAAATGCGAGTCCCCTCTGAAGTAGAAGTTCGAAACAAGCCGATGATCCACCTGCTGGTAAGTGAGCAACCATTGCCTATTAACAGAGCAACACTTCAAAAGCCATGCAAGGAATACGTCCTAGTCCATAGTAGTACCTATTACATGTATTAAAACTATCTCGTTTTAATGAAAATTACTCAGTTTTGAGCGTCACACCTCTTAACCTTTCTTATACATAAACTGAAGTCGTGTCCACGCTTAAATCTATAGACAAAACATGCATCACATCAAAATATTGTCAGCTTTTATGCAGTGCCCTTTACTCACTTGTGATAATTTAATTTTTTCGATTATAAATGTACCAATATTTGTAGAAAAAATGTAAAGTTAGACGTGTGTGTGTGTCATTGACATGTCCTATTAAGTTCAAGATTTAAGTCAAAGCAAGCTGTTACTTTACTGTACTTATTTATTTAATGTGTTTTTGTACAGGCAATTATGAATGTATGTATGTATGTTTGCATGTATATTTTTAAGTAGGACATAAGTTATATTATTATATTGGATAATTAGATACAATTCTTTCTATATTTTTGTGTATGTACACCTGAATTACACCAGTGCATTTAATTTTTGAAACCAAATAAAATTGCAGTATGATGAAACCCATTGGAAAAGGAGGAGAATATCATAAAAATGAAAGGAAAAATAAATTACGGGCGATCTGAGGTCGGGAAGGGGCAGAGGGTTTAGGGGTAAAAAACGGTTTTTCTCGATTTCCGGCAAAACTAAAAGTCCTATGGAAAAGAGTTGAATGGCAAAGTTGTAGGTAATAAAGAGATCTAAAGCTTTTATTTCTACAATTTTTCACATAACCTTAAAATTTGTGTGAAAAATTCAAAAACCAAGTTTTTCGTTTTTTATTTTTATCTTTTACAAATAAAATTTTATTTTCATAAAATTTGGTGAAAACTTGCCTTCTTATGTCCCAAACACGCTATAATTTATTTGATGTGAAATATTTATTTTTTCACCTTATTTTGAATGAATATCGAAAAAATAACCTTCCACCCCTTCCCGACCTCAGATCGCCCGTAATTTATTTTTCCTTTCATTTTTATGATATTCTCCTCATTTTCTGACGGGTTTCATTCTACTGCGATTTTCTTGTACTTTTTGTTAATTTTAAGGCTAATTGCACTGGAGTAAATGTACTCCAATATAATATAAATTTTTCCTCTTCAATATATGGTCGTCTGGATGATATCGTTCATTATCGATAAGATCGCCCATTGGACATTAGTTTTTAATTTGGTGTACGATATTTAATTTATCCATACTTATAATAAAACTATAAAAGGTCCTATTTCTGTACATTGAAAAAAATTTTGAAATTTTTATTGGTGGGAACTATATAATCGATACAGAACTCAAAAAATGTAATGTTTTAAATTTTTGTCTGTCTGTTTGTCTCTCTGTATCTTTGTCGGTCGCGATTGACGCCGAAACTAATGATTGAATTAAAATTAAACATGTCATGATTGTAGTTAATATTGAAGGGTTATTACATAGGTTACTTTTCGTGAACATAAAAATAGAAGGGGTTGAAGTTTTATATGGAAAGTCCTCATTTAAGTCTATGAAAATTGGTATAAAAATACCGAATAACAGAAACAATGTGTTTCAAGGATTTCTGAAATTTCACCTCTATAGTGTTGCATAGGGGTTAAGTTTGTACGAAAAGTTCTTTTCGATATATGTTTATGAAACTTGTTTAAAAAGTACTAATAGAATTTTAAATATAATGTGCTTCTAAGATTTTTTAAATTCTACCCCTAAAGGGTTATAGGGGTTGAAAGTTTCTATTGAATGTTCTTAATTGAAATATTCAAATCAAAAACCTTTTTACTTTTTTACATAAAAACTACTGGATAAACTGTAACTCATGGTTGTTTGAGAAATGCTTTTATTCTGTCAAGGATTTCTTATAAGCTTAGTGTATAATTGTAATTTTATGTTTTATTTTATATTTTGTATTTTTGCATTTTTTTTTTTATCGACTACAAGTTGGCCCTTGACTGCTATCACACCTGATGTTAAGTGATGATGCAGTCTAAGATGGAAGCGGGCTAACTTGTTAGGAGTAGGATGAAATCCACACCCCTTTCGGTTTCTACACGACATCGTACCGGAACGCTAAATCGCTTGGCGATACGTCTTTGTCGGTAGGGTGGTAACTAGCCACGCCGAAAGTCTCCCACCAGCCAGACCAAGACAAATTAAGAAAAATCTTAATCTGCCCCGCCGGGAATCGAACCCAGGACCTCCGTCTTATAAATCCACCGCGCATACCACTGCGCCACGGAGGTCGTCAAAAATGGTCGAATGGCATGCCAGAAATGGTCGAATATAGTTTTTAATAATATTAATGTATTGTTATTAATGTATTCAGCAAATAAAGATTTGATTGATTTAAAGACTTGATAGTATATCCAGTAGTTTTATACAGTACAAGCAATTCTAAAAATTTTTGTCAATATGTCTATATATAACTGTTTGTTCCCGCTAGACCGATTTAGACGAAACTTTCAGACACTACAAATATTAATGTTATAAGTTACTTTGGCTATTTTTAATTTAGCAATTTTGATCATTTCTAGGCAAACGAAGTCGCTGGAGTCTGCTAGTTCATTATAAAATGCCTGGCCCTGTCTGGAAGATGAAATACACGTTTCTCTACACGTGACATTTCTTCGAACGCATCTCAGGCCAACTGAGTCAGGCTTTGGAATAATACTCAATATATCTTTCTTCTGAGAAATGTTTAACAACAATTCTTACTCCGGAGTGAAAAAGGTTGGTGGCGTGATACCCCCGTGCCTCGGAGAGCAAGTTAAGCTGTCAGCCGCGGTCATTATCATGAACATCTGATAGTGGTCGTTGAATATTCAAAGATAACACCCAAAGGCTTGTGTGCACCAAGATTTCGGTTATCATAACCAACGGTTAACATAACTTTACTATAAATTTACTATTTATAATAAACCCGTACGTCAGTTAAGGACGTAAACCAGGCGGTTATCTTGACCGAGCTTACGTCCTTAACCGGTGTACGGGTTGTTGTGAACAGTAAATTTCACGTTTAGCTTATGGTAACCGTTGGTTATGATAACCGATATCTTGGTGCACACAAGGCTAAAACCACCAACCCGCATTGTAGCAGCGTGGTGGGTCTAAGGTCCGTATCCCCTCTCCTAACAAAGTAGGTCTGGCGCCGTAGTGGGAAGTCAATGATGATGACCCGATACTCTAACGCAAATCAAAGGTGAAACCTGACATTGTGCCCGACGTGCCTTGACGACCTCCGTGGCGCAGTGGTATGCGCGGTGGATTTATAAGACGGAGGTCCTGGGTTCGATTCCCGGCGGGGCAGATTGAGATTTTTCTTAATTTGTCTTGGTCTGGCTGGTGGAAGGCTTACGCCGTGGCTAGTTACCACCCTGCCGACAAAGACGCACCGCCAAGCGATTTAGCGTTCCGGTACGATGTCGTGTAGAAACCGATAGGGGTGTGGATTTCATCCTACTCCTAACAAGTTAGCCCGCTTGCATCTTAGATTGCACCATCACTTAACATCATGTGTGATAGCAGTCAAGGGCCAACTTGTAGTCAATAAAAAAAAAAAACGTTACAGAAATGAAAAATGGTACTAAAAATTTTGCATGTTTCACTAGATTACAATACAATAGTATGTAATAGTGATCTATATTGAATGCATAAATTGTTTAAGACACTCAATTGTGTAAGAATTAATGCAGTATTGCTTAAAATCACTTCGTAAATAAGCCATTACTTTTGGTTGAAAGAAAACGATAAAATATGGTTATTGTGGGTTATCCCTAAGAGATAGACATATACCATCGCGGACTTTTTTGTTGACCTTTTTAAGGTGTGCAATACTGTAGTACATTATTTTGACATATCTCGTAGGGTTTAGCCAGAATTTGCAATGTTAGCGCAAAAATGCGTTAATTTACGATTAAATCAGAAACCTCTAAAATTAACAGTGTTTTTCTACTATATTATGCAGGTATTATTACACATAAACCTTCCTGTTGAATCACTCTATCTGATAAAAAAATTGGTTGTCTGTAAAGTCGGTTTACTGACGATAGTTGAACGTGACAACGTCTTAAGAAAATACTGATGGAATGGTAGCATTTAATTGGTAATTAAAATTTTTATTTTAAGTATATTTTTATAAATATTAATTTAAATTAATAAAATAATTAATTTCGATTTTATAAATTTATATTTTAAATTTATAATAAATATATTAATTTTTAATTTAAAATTAATATATTTAATAATTATATTTAATAGACGGATGTTGAACGCTGCCGAACGCAAAGGCCGATTGTGCTTCTCTGTCGCTCGTTCCGCGCTCTCGCTTGCACTTCAAACCTTACATGGAACGGGTCAAAGCGAGGTAACGACGCATGACGTCATGTTTTTTCGTGCGTGCAGCCGGCTCTATCGAATTATAAGACGTTGTCACGTCAAAAACCGCATGAAAATCGGTTGCGTAGTTTTAAAGATTTAAGCTTACATAGGGACAGATAGAAGAAATCGACTTTATTTTTAACCGGCGAAAAAAAACGGAGGAGGTTCTCAATTCGACACGTATATTTGTTTTTTTTTTTTTTTTATGTATGACCACGCATAACTTTTTACAGAGTTGTCCGATTTTGATAATTCTTTTTTTATTAGATAGGGCATACTTCCAAGGTGGTCCCATTGTCACCATGATAGGTTCTGATGATGATATCCTGGAGAAATTGAAGGAACTCTTCAAATTTTGGAGGCACGCTTACAGCGATTTCGGTTTTTGTCTCGGTATCGGTAGGTTTTTGGCTACTAGTGCCGTATAATATACTATGACAGTATAATACAAGTACGATACGTGGCGATAAATCACCCAAAAGTAAGAAATAAAAATTTTTAAATAAAAATAGAACCGACTAAAAACGCACTAAAAAGTAAAAAATAACTGTGTCATTTAGTTGCTTTAATTTACTTAAGCATATCTAGGAGTCGGTGCCAGCCAAGGTTTCTACTTTAAGGACGTTACCTAGAACCCACAAACTGCTTTAATACGTAAAATAAATGTTCCTTAAACTTGCTGGCACCGACTTCATAGATATGCTTAAGTAAATTAAAGCAACTAAATGACACAGTTATTTTTTACTTTTTAGTGCGTTTTTAGTCGGTTCTATTTTTATTTAAAAATTTTTATACTATGTAATGATTTTCAGCACTGTAACATCAGGCCCCAGTTTGTATGGGAACCGGTCTTCACCTTTAAGTACATCTCAATTCTTAACTAAACTGGTTTTGAAAGATTTCAATTTTAACTGTTAAAGTAAGACACGAGACACTCAGATTTGATTTGCGTTTGTGTATTTTGGCGTAGTCCTGGATAACTTATATTTTTTACATTATTTTTGGTAAAATTATTGTGTATGTTTGTGTGTGTGTTTATACATGTGTCAAAAGGCAACAGCAGAAAAACTGACAATTTATAGACGACAAAAATGAATGCTGTGAATTGACAACTCTCTTGACAACTTTGACGACCTCCGTGGCGCAGTGGTATGCGCGGTGGATTTATAAGACGGAGGTCCTGGGTTCGATTCCCGGCGGGGCAGATTGAGATTATTGTTAATTTTTCTTGGTCTGGCTGGTGGGAGGCTTTCACAGTGGATAGTTACCACCCTACCGACAAATACGTACCGCCAAACGATTTAGCGTTCCGGTACGATGTCGTGTAGAAACCGAAATGGGTGTGGATTTTCGTCCTACTCCTAACAAGTTAGCCCGCTTCCATCTTAGACGGCATCATCACTTAACATCAGGTGTAATAGCAGTCAAAGGCCAATTTGTAGTCAATAAAAAAAAACTTTTCAAACTCAATTACTTTTATTTCAACTGGTGACTTTTTTTCTTTTGAAAAGTCACCAGTTTGGAAAGCAGCATATCTTTGTAAATTCTTAAATTTTCTAACTTGAAATAAATGTTTGTTTATCTCCTTCCTTTCTCTATATAATCCTTTGTTTTATATTATTTACAAGCTAGCCCTTGACTGCTATCACACTTGATGGTAAGTGACGATGCAATCTAAGATGGAAGCGGGGCAACTTGTTGAGCAGGATTAGGATAACATCCACACCCCTTTGATTTCTACATGAAATCGTACCGAAGTGCTAAATCCCTTGGCTGTAAGTCCTTGTCGGAAGGGTGGTAACTAGCCAGACCGGGACCAATTCTGAAAATCTCAATCGGCCCAGCTGGGAACCGAACCTAGGACCTTTTTTTTATCGACTACAAGTTGGCCCTTGACTGCTATCACACCTGATGTTAATTGATGATGCAGTCTAAGATGGAAGCGGGCTAACTTGTTAGGAGTGGGACGAAAATCCACACCCCTTACGGTTTCTACACGACATCGTACCGGAACGCTGAATTGCTTGGCGATACGTCTTTGTCGGTAGGGTGGTAACTAGCCACGGCGAAAGCCTCCCACCAGCCAGACCAAGACAAATTGAGAAATATCTCAATCTGCCCCGTCGGGAATCGGACCCAGGATCTCCCGTCTTATAAATCCACCGCGCATACCACTGCGCCACGGACCTCTGTCTCACACAAGATTTAGGTAGTTACACAAATGTTTTAAATTCCTATTTTGTAATCTACAACAAAAAGTTTTTATTTACCTACAATCATTTTTTCTCTATTTTTAAATATATATGGTGAGTTTGATTTATCTGCTAGCGTTGAAACTGGAGTAAGTGTAATGCATATTGATCACAACAGCGGAATAAAAATATTTCTAGTACCAGTAACAAAAAATTTAAAAATTACCTACAAAATATTTACTCATTCAGGACATTTTGCATAACACCATCCATTGCATTCATAAATAAACCGCAGTCACCCAAGGTACCGAACTTAAACATTCTATTGCTACCAAATAAAATACGGAAAAAAAACAAACAACCAAAATTTCCCACTAGACCAGACCTGAACTAATAAAAAATAATAACAATCGGCTGTCAGAAATCGAACACGGAACCGTCGAAGGAATAAGTAGGTAGATATAACCCACCTGCACACTTATGAACTGGTAAAAATAGATAAATGAAGAGCGAAATAAACTTTTAAATAAGCACTTAGGACTAAATCAACTGATATCTGTACCAAGTTAGGGTTGCCATCCGTCCGGGTTTCCCCGGATTTGTCCTAGTTTAGAGGGCATCCGAAGAGGTTTCATTTGTAGACCGGGTTTTAAAAAATAAATAAATAAAAAATTGGAACGCCCGCGAGACACGCACTATGCTCGCACCACACCACGATCAACCGAGAACCAAGTAGATTCACCGTTCCAAATAAAAAAAGGTGATTTATGACATTTTCAACTATTTTTTATTACATTGAATATGTTTAAAAGATCTTGTTGACATGACCTGCTTTCGGACTCTAAAATCCGGGGTCGCGTCAAAAAACGCGTCTTGTCCTGTTTTCTAAAGGAGAATGCCAGATCTTAACCCAGAAAGAACACAAATTGTAAATATACTAAAAATTTCCTATTATTATATAAATGTTTTACAATAAGCCATTTTTACTGTTGGACATCGGAATAAAATTCTGTTAAAAAAAGTATTTAAACTATTTCATTTTAATTTACACTCTTTACGCATTTTTAAATCTTTATTGTTGCACTGGGTTCTAGCCTTTTAAATCGTTTTTATCATATTTTCATCAAAAGTGTGCTCTAAAAGGCTAGTATCCAGAGTCGATGAGCCTGTTTAAAATGTATTTAATGAAGCTTTGCGATTGTTATGTTGGTGTGACTGCTGTGCTATGTGGTTTTTTAAGGAAATGGACGATAACCAACGTTAAGCTCCAATGGAATACTCCGACTTCTAGAACTTTTAAATGTAATTTATATTAAATAGTAAAAAAAAATACAATAAAATGATGCATAATACATTGTTGTACAATATGTTTTTATTAGTGGGCTAAAATCCTATACATTGTCTGGCATTCTCCTTTTAAAGATGGCAACCCTGTGCCAAATTAAATAAATTTTCCAGTTAAATTACCTACGTAAAACGCGGGCGGCAAGTGTTTAAATGTGCATGTTTGTCGGCGTCCCTTATTGTGGTAGCGATCTGAAAAAGCGGTGCCGTTGTCGGTCTTTTTAAATGCCGACAATCCGCGCCTGCTTGTACGCTCGCTGCCGGCATATCAATCTATTAATGGAAAGTTCATTGACCTTGGTATTTGATCAGCTGTTACATTTGTTATTTTGATCAATTCTATTGTGTACGTAGGTACCTAACTGTTTTGGGGTTAATGACTGGCTAGCTTTGGGGTTAATTTATTGATGTATTGGATGGTGTTATGCGTACTGTGAATAAGTGAATAGATATTTTGTAAAGTTTTAAATTTTTTATTTATTGGTTCTGGGAACAATTTTTTTTTCTATTGTAATCTATATGCATTAGGCTTGCTCCAGTTTCGATGCTGGCAGATAATTCAAACTCACCTTATAAACATATAATTTTTAAACATATATCTACACCATTTAGAGATAGGCTATAGTCTGGTACAACACATGGCTGTAATCAGGGCATGTTAAACCGCGGGGCACAGCTAATCAATATAAATCAATTCACAGCATTCTTTTTCGTAGTCTTGTATACAAAAGCTATAGATGCCTACCTTTCTTCTTCTTGGGTTCTGGTTTCTCTTGCTTGCTGGAGCTGGCTATTTGCTTGGTTTTTGACTTCTTCGACGGCTGGCCCTTGACTTTGGTGCTTGACTTTCGTTTCTCCGTGACTTTGGCGTTGTCGAGCAAGTCCAGTACATCGACTGCTTCCTTTTTAGGTATTTTACTGGCCAGCTTGGTGAGTGGCTGGTCGTCAACTAAAACAGAATTCGTATTTAAGATCAGATGTCCCCTACACTACATACTAGTGGATTCACTATAAACTAAACGACATACTAGTTTGCTCCTGTAGGAATATCTGGATATGGAGACTGGCAGGCAGACTGACAAGACAAAAAATAAAAAATATTTTTGATGTAAGTACCATATATTTATACATTCATATGCATTAAGTGAAAAGGTATTAATTTAAATTTGATCAATTAAATATGACCATAGAGACTTTTTTGTAGTGTCCGATATACTCTGAACCAGATATTTCTAAAACTACTAAACCGATTTTAATGAAACTTGCACTATATAAAATATAAAAGCTAAGAGATAGCGTATCAACTCACGGGCCTCGTAGTCGTCGTCGCCGAGCTGTCCGTCGACACTGAAAAGCTAAGAGATAGTGTTGCAGCTTACGGGCGTCGTAGTCGTCGTCGCCGAGCTGTCCGTCGGCACTGAAAAGCTAAGAGATAGCGTTGCAGCTCACGGGCGTCTTAGTCGTCGTCGCCGAGCTGTCCGTCGACACTGAAAAGCTAAGAGATAGTGTTGCAGCTTACGGGCGTCGTAGTCGTCGTCGCCGAGCTGTCCGTCGGCACTGAAAAGCTAAGAGATAGCGTTGCAGCTCACGGGCGTCTTAGTCGTCGTCGCCGAGCTGTTCGTCGGCACTGAAAAACAAAGAGATAGCGTTTCAACTCACGGTCGTCGTAGTCGTCGTCGTCGCCGAAGTCGTGCGCGTCGTAATCGTCGTCGTCGTCGCTGAGTCGCTTCTCCTCCTTCAACACCATCTCCACCTTCACTTCCTTCTCCATCTCCAAGCTCACTGCGTACAGAATATCATCATCATGTCATCATCATCATCATCATTTTCATTATGGCGGTATGCTACGCTCTGCGGATTAGCTGGTGGACCCTGGGCTCAATTCCTGGCTTTCTAAATTATCCTGGTCTAACTGCTAGGAGACTTCTGTGATGGCTAGCCCACCGGGCCCGCAATAACGTACCGCCTAGAGATTTAGCATTCTGGTACGACGTTGTGCAGAAACCGATAGGGTGTGGATTTTCATCCTACTCCAAAAAGTTAGCCTGATTTCATCTTAATTCTATCTTCACTTACCACTATGTGTGATGGCAATGTAACTCGTAGTTAATAAGAAAACATCTTCAGTAGTCTATTAAGAACAAGGTCTTACCACTACAAGGTCACGCCTCTTTCCTTATATACAATATATTGTAAACCATGATATGTAGAGAACAATGAGATACAAGTCTCTGCAATCTATAATTTAACTATGGAGAGCGATGTGGCCGCTCAGTGCACGTCATTTGAGTGAAGGTACTTAGTTGTGACTTCTTTGAAACTCTTAGAATAGCTATAACTTGCGTTTTGAAATTAATATACATTGTTGTTTTTTAAAAATTGTTACGACATAGATGAGATGAGACAGGTAATTTCATACTGTGTTAGAAAACTGTAAATTTTTTCAAAATCATGAAATTTTTTTTTGTGTGCAGCTGGCCTTTGTTGATTTATAAATACCTTGCATGTCAGCTAGAGCGGCGACGGGGTCGAGACACTGCATAAAGGTCTTCTCGCACTCCTGCACCTGCCGCTTGAAGTCGGCCGCGTCGCGCAGCCGAGCGATGCATGGCTCGCAGATCAGCCGGCTCGCACTGTTGGGGCCCCCAGACTTGGAATACGAGATCTGCAATGTTCAAGGCCATATTAAACAATACTGGGTATACTAGAATAGGGTATTTGAGTTTTTAAATGACTTATTATTCCTGCAATCTGTCTCAAGACATTCAGCTGGATGTTAAGTATTTATTTTAAGGCATGTTTAGAGCACGATCCTTTGACAATTAACATAATATCAAAAATTACAGAACCAACAGGATTCAAATATGTATTTCTTTAGTAATCTGTGCCAGATCATTTGACTATGAATGACTACAGCTTGGCTACTGTCCAAATGACATATACTAAAGCCAAATTAGATTGAGAATGCTTGTCAACAAACAAATAAAAAATGAAGGTATCACTATACTAAAGCCAAACTCGATTGAGAATGCTTGTCAACAAACAAATTAAAAATGAAGGTAGAAATCTCTAGTCATTTTACACCTAATTTTTTTAATTAACTTGTTAATGACGAATTCATTACAATAAATTAGATTAGTAAGCTTAAAAGTAATTAATATATTCAATATCTTTTAAATAAAATTTTATAAAACATCATAACATAATTTTAAATTTATTAGGCAGAAAATGTGTTGCATTTTCTACCTTCATTTTTAATTTGTTTGTAGACAAGCATTCTCAATCGAGTTTGGCTTTAGTATAGTCATTTTACACCTTATTTTGTTAACTTGTTAATGACGAATGCATGACAATAAATTAGATTAGTAAGCTTAAAACTAATTAATATATTCAATGTCTTTCAAAAAAGATTTTTAAAATAACAAAACATAATTTTAAATTTATTACGCATAAAATGAGTTGCATTTTCTACCTCCATTTTAAATTTGTTTGTTGACAAGCATTCTCAATCCAGTTTGGCTGTAGTATAGGTGCCGATATTGCACCAAAGGGACACAGTAGACTTTATTTATAACACATAGGTGCTGGGTTTGATTCCTAGTTATTATATACTGATTAAGATTTTTCTAAATTGGTCAAGGTCTAGCTGATGGGAGGCCTCAGCTGTGGCTAGTTACCATCCTACCAACAAGCAATTAAGTGTAGTACAATGTAGTGTATAAACTGAAGAGTGTGGATTTCATGCTACTCCTAAGAAGTCTACCAGTTACCATATTAGATAGCATCATCACATATCATCAGGTGTGATTGCAGTCAGGGGCTAACTTGTTATGAAAAAATTAAAAAGCTTCCTGATGAAGTTTGATCAGAGGCTCTCAGACAAAGTCCCTAAGGCAACAGACATTCGTGAAATGTACCCGAAAATACCACCTAGGTGCCTCTCCAGTTCTGATTACTCGAAATTGAGTTTCCCAGTGAATTTAAATATTCAATCAGTCCAACATTTTGGTGTAACAAAAAATGCTAAGTTACAAGAAAGGCTTCGTACACATAGAGGCATTATTGATTTTGTAAATTAACCAAATTCAGATGAACCCCAGATCCTTTTAAACACAATGCAACAGCATACCCATGTTATTTGGTCGGATTATACACCCAAAAAAATGGCTAGAAAATGGACGCCAGTCTTTAGTTTGTAAGGAAGCTATCACAAACCACTTACAGATAAATCGAAAGTGTCTGACAACATCTCGGAATACACTTCGCGCTTCCCCATCCAGAAGTATTCCGTAGAAATGTCTTTATAACAGCCTTCTGAAAGGCAACAACGGCAGACGGTAGGCCCCGGTCGCCATTCCGAAGTTTTCGCAGCCATTTCTATTACACTATTCACACATAAAACAACTATCACATATTATCTTATTACATAGTAAGCCTAATTGTTAAACTAATAATATAGACCGCAATTAAACATTAGCTTAACATTTTTCTTAAAATCATAGTGAATTTCATTGAAAAGTAACAAGCGACGAACGAAGCGTCGGCAAAAGCGTCAAGATCAAGAACACAGACAAACTACGAAGATTTTTCAAATCAAAAGCTCAAAATCAAAGACAAGACTAGACCACGAAGAGAAAGTAAGCGAGAGTACTTTTTGAATATAAATTCGCGCCACCTAGCGAGGAATAGCGGATTCCAAATATTAAATGTTGATAGTACGTATAGTAATCTTAGGTAATTTGTCTAAGGTATCAAAAACTAGACTTAAAATATTTTAAATCACTGCTGTTAAAACTATAGCGTTTTTAAACCAGTTAAAAATAGGTACAGCGTTTTGTGGTTGAAATGATCAAAGGTACCTAGATGCTAATTTTTTCTTTTCACTTCTTTTGGAGCCTTTCATGATAAAGAACTCTTAAATAAGAACGATTTGCTTTAAAAAACATCTATTAGAATTCAACAAAAATATATTATCACTCCTTTGCGGTTTTCTGGCACCATTCAATTTTTTTGCTTGCTTTAAGAACTTTACTATAGTATGTATTGCCCTTATACCAAAAAAAAGAAGAATGAGTTTTAGTGGGATGTTGTTTTTGCATTTCTTTATCAGTTAGCGCTATCTAGCGATAGGTAGCAAATAAGGAACAATAGTTGATAGTGTGGATAAATCTTATATTTTAAAATTAGGTAATATGTCTGAGTTATTACAATTTAATTTTGTGTACTCTGTGGTTAAAATTAATTTTTAACAGATGTGTCTGTGATTATTATTATTATTTTTATTGTTTATTTAGATTTTATGAGAAAAAGTGTTCTGTGGTTTTTATTTCAATATTATTAGAATTTAAAAATGAGTGTAAATACGCGCAAGGGGCCCATATTCGATCCCGGACTGTGCAGATGTTGTGGTGCCATTAAAAAATGTCGCCTTCTAAACATCGAGTACGAGTGGAATGGTCAAAAGGAAATATATTCGGATATGTTTATGGACTGCTTCGGTTTATTGGTTAGAATATTTTAATACAGTAACAACAAGTTAATGAGAAATTACTATAAGCCTTTCCATTGCCTTAAAGTTTCTTATTAGAAAACTGTAAGCCAGGCAATAACATACGTTAATCGATTTCCTATTTAACTGGGCACTGTATGTAATTAAAAAAAATAAAATAAACATAAAATTACTTTATTTGCGATGTTGTTGCATATCAGATAGGTTATCTGCTTGATCTATCAATGATTACCGTATATCGCAGTTAGTACTGGTTTGGTCTTACGAATTCCTCTTCTTCCTGGGCTTTTTCCGCACTTGGCGCCGCCATGATGTTAGCCGTGATGCGTTGGTCTTACCCATATCAATATATAGAAATCAGTAATGTTGCTGTAACACAGCAAAGGCCTTGAAATCATTATTAGAGTAAAATGGCCATAACACAATATGATAATACCCACTTTATCATCGCCATTATCTGTATATTAATGGCTCACTACAGGGCCAGGCCACCTTCTTTGTTGGAGGGGATATGGAGCGAAGACCCACCACACTGCTCCAATGTAGGTTGGTAGGCAAAGTATAATGATGTTTAATTCATTAACAATGGCTATCAGATGTTAATTATAGTGACTGTTATGGATGGTGTAACATGCTCAAACTCAGAATTATTCCTGTTACTGTGATCTGGCCCAGGATTAGAACCCAGGACCTTATGATAGCTAACCACCGGACTAACAGGGCAGTTACTATCTTTGCACACTATTAATATAAGTAGTAAAATTTTTAACAAAAAATAGAACCGACTCAAAATGTAAATGTAATTGTTATGTGAAACATTTTTGGCAAGTAAATGATTTGAATTTAAAAAATTTAAACAAAAAATAGAACCGACTCAAAACGCACTAAAAAGTAAAAAATAACTGTGTCATTTAGTTGCTTTAATTTACTTAAGCATATCTATGAAGTCGGTGCCAGCTAAGTTTAAGGAACATTTATTTTACATAGTAAAGCAGTTTGTGGGTTCTAGGTAACAAAGTCCTTAAAGTAGAAACCTTTTTAAAAAAATTTATTTCTTACTTTTTAGTGATTTATCGCCACGTAATATACTCGTACTATACTGTCATAGTATATTATACGGCACTAGTAGCCAATAATCTACTGATAACAAGACAAACCAAAATTGCTGTAAGTGTACCTCCAAAATTTGAAGAGTTCCTTCAATTTTCCCAGGATATCCTCATCAGATCCTAACATTATGACAATGGGACCACCTTGGAAGTATGGCCTTTCTAATAAAAAAAGAATTATCAAAATCAAACAACTCTATAAAAAGTTATGCTTGATCATACATAAAAAAAATATATATATATGTGTCAAATTGAGGACCTCCGCCGTTTTTTTTCGTTGGTTAAAATTTAAAAGAGCATGTCATCTGTGGTTAGCTACAAATATACACCTTTAAAAAAATTGTGATGTAATTACAATCCAGTTATCCCACTTGGACGGCGAGGAAGGCGACCGGCTGATCTGCGCCACGTGTGTAGTGAGGCTGCGCGAGGCGAGCAGCTTCCGCGCGCAGGTGCTGCAGTGCGAGGAGACCTTGCTGCGGACCAAGATACTTGGAGAAGGTAATGACAAAGGGATTAGGCAGATTTGACCCAGTATAACACGAGAGTAATACATAGCTTTGCTCAGTCTGGAGTATAATTCTCTTAATCAATACCAGTTTGAAGATACATGCATTTTTTCAAGAAATTGTGTGTGAGCAAATATTTTTTTTGTAACATTTCAAAAAAGTAAAGTATTAGTAGCAGCTTCTAAGCTATCTTTGTACCAAAATTAATTTAAATTGACTTAGTAGTGTAGTTATTGAGTTACATACAGACAGAGTTACTTTAGTATTTATATTATGAGCTTACAGTGCCGTGGGAAAGTAACATCCCTAAAGACCATGTATTCAAAGTGAATAAATATTATGACCTTACTAATAAACTAACCAAAAATGGCTATGTGGTTAATTTATACGAGGTAGAAGTGGGTGCGAGGGGAATACCAGCGAAGTCTCTCTACAACCTTCTAAAAGACTAGAAGTGCAGTAAGCTCCATATTGGAACGAGTGTCCAAAGCTGCTCTATCTAGTAGGGTCCTTCCGAATTTGGCTGGGCAGGGAGAATAACTTGAACAGAGGAGGTGAGTGTTGACGCGCGTCACTAAGGGTACCCTTAAACCTACACCCGTGTCACAAGTCTCGTGCTCTGTTCGGAGTGTTTCTCTCAGCCACGCGATGGACCCGGCACCCGCACGGTGAATCCATGGAATGCTAAGATATTCGTCTCCCAATTTCATTTCAGGTGAAAATAGCAACATTGTCAAAGAGGAACCATCTGTGAAGGAAGAAATAGAAGTGATGGTGGAACTCCCCTGTACTGATTATGATGCAACTGACCACATTGATAATGGTATTGTATTTATTACTTCCATATTCCTAGTAATGTGTGCTCTATTAATTAAAAAACTTATCAAACCATTTTTAAAAAAAAATAATTATATTTTTAGATATAGAAGATGAAGCAATAGAAGCAAAAAAGAAACCAAAACGAAAATCAGTCAGACTCAAATTAAGTGCCAACAAAAGAAAATCAAAAAAGGCAAACAGGCAAAGTTTGGTTGACAAAAGTGAATTATTGTATGAAACACAGCAAGAGGAACTTATTGCCCATGAGTACAGTAAGTGTTTCTTTTCTCATGTTTATATTCCATCCTTGTCGCCACTATTGTGTTAAATATAAATGAAATGAGAGCCAAGTTCGGTGTTATACTATATAGCAAAAGATCACTTCTTTTCTTTTTCGTTTGATCTTAATGGGTTCAATGGTCAGTCCTGAAATTTATTTATAACAACATAAAATATTATTTCTTATTATAACTTAGGATAATATATAACCTAGTCTGACTTGGTTAGATTTCAATTTATACGGTATAACAAAAGTTGTTGGTGTTATAACTCCATATAAGGTGAGCTTGAATTATCTGCCAGCGTTGAAACTGGAGTAAGTGTAATGCATACTGATTACAATAGCGGAATAAAAATATTTCTAGAACCAGTAACAAAAAATTTTAAAATTACCTACAAAATATCTACTCATTTAGGACATTTTGCATAGCACCATCCATGGCAGTCATAAAACCACAAGGTACCGAACGAACGTATGTATTAAACATTCGATTACTACCAAATAAAATACGGAAAGAAAAGCCAAACCACCAAAATCTTCGAACACAGAACCTTCGAAAGACTAAGTAGGTAGATATGTCCCCACCTGCATACTTTAGAACTGGTAAAAAAAAAAAAATGAACGAAATAAACTTTTAAAAAAGTTGCCTACACGCTCGCTGCCGGCGGTGCTGGCATTTCAAACTAAGTTTTAATCTATTAATGGAAAGTTCATTGACCTTGGTCGTCGATCAGCTGTTACGTTTGTTTTTTTCGATCAATTCTAGTGTTTACGTAGGTACATAACTGCCTTGGGGTAATTTATGGATGTATTGGATGGCGTTATGCGTACTGTCGTTAGTGAATAGATATTTTGTAATGCTTTATAATTTTTTATTTATTGGTTCTGGGAACAATTTTTTTTTCTATTGTAATCTATATGCATAAGATTTGCTCCAGTTTCGACGCTGCTAAATAATTCAAACTCACCTATATCAGGTAGAACATAACATTGTTAGTTCCTGATCAATATAGAGTGAAACATTACTTCCCTTTGACTGTTTAACTGCATTGCAGTAACTATAGATTTTTATACATATCATTTCAGAACTTCAAGAGTCTTACCCCCGCAAACAGAACGGCTACAAAATAGACAACGAACACCATAACATACTAACCATCATAGAAAACTCTTACGTTTGCCCCTTCGATACGTCCTTCAGTGACTACTTCTGTGCGTACTGCAGGCAAGTCTTCACCGACCCAAACAAACTCAGAGAACATTCCATGAGCCACGACCCGAGGACTTTCAAAGATGTACTACACAACGGTGCCAACAACAAAAAAGTCCAAATAGACATATATAGGATAGACTGCAGACTGTGTCCGGAACCGATCAAAGACTTGCAACAATTCAAGCACCACGCAATAAACCACGGGAAGACATTTCTGGATGATTCAAGCGATTTCCTAAAATTCAGACTAACAACCGGTACATTAACTTGTACGGAATGCAACAGTACGTTCGGTTTCTTTCACGCATTGAAGAAACATATGGCCGAGCATTTCGGTACATGTATTTGTGATGTATGCGGGGCCCATTACTTCGAAGAGAGAATGTTAGTTCTACATCAAAAGACCCACCAAAGGAACGATGAGTCGTTCACATGCAAGGAATGCGGTAAAAGTTTCAAATCTAAATACACAAGGTACATGCATGTGGCGAGGACACATAAAAAAGAAGCGGCATATCAGTGCAACAGGTGCGACGAAGTGTTCTTCTCTTACACATTGCGTTACAGACACATGATAGATGTACACGGGGAGGAACGTACGTTCCAGTGCGAGTTGTGTGACCGTGCTTACGACAGTAGGAAGTCGTTACGAGAACATAACAGACGTTACCATTTGAAAATATTAAAACACCAGTGTGATTTGTGTGATAAAAGGTTCTATCTACCGTCTAGACTGAAGGAACATATGGCCAGTCACACCGGGGAACGAAACTTTAGATGCGAGTACTGTGGCAAGAGTTACCCGAGGTTGCGAGGTTTGAAAGTGCATATGCAGTCTCACAGTACAGAGAAGAAGTATAAGTGTGCTCTGTGCAGTGCGTCCTTCACACAAAATGTTAATTTGAAGAATCACATGAAAAGGCAACACCAGGGCATGGATCTGGATGAGAATTATCATGAATAATAGTGTCATAATGTATGTGGGGGTTGTCTGGAACACGACGAGACACCGATACATGTTATGCTCAGGTGCAGGGGTGGGTGGCCTTTTAAGCTTCTGGAGCGAGCTGGGCTGGCTGGAGTGAGTCAGCGGGAGCCTACACCAGGGGACCCCTACAACGGCCAACCTACTGGCCAAGTGCGGAAAAGACCCAGGAAAGAAGAAGAAGAAGAGTATCATAGAAGTTTAGGAAACATTCAATTGTGTAAAGGATGTTCTATAAATAATAGATCTAACGGAGATATGTCACCTTATTATCTAATATTAATTTGATTGTCTTATAAAATAAAACCATATGGGTATTGAAGTGCTATTTTTTGGTGCTAAATCAACATATTCAATGCTGGAGCTGCTGTAATATTTTTTCTAATTTTCTGATGCAATCATTCTGAAGACAGAAAATTAGAACAATCTGAATTACAGCCGCAAAACTAGATTTATTAGTTTTAGATTATAAGGTGATGTGTTAAAATTTGATTTATTTATTTTTGGGACATTTTGTATAAAAACTGATTTACTTGAATGGTAAAATATACCAGTGAGAAGAGACAGTGAAAGCATTAAAGCTTACGAAAAATCAAGGATATGTGGTCTGACTGCATGTTTGTATTTATAAATGATAATATTTAATGTATTCTGTATCATACTGCAAATAATATAAAAAATATATAAACACTAATAATTTTTGTTTTGATCTCATATAAGCCTATTTTATTGAGAACTCCCGGACAGACTTCTACCGGATTTAAATTCGGTCCCATAAATGTAGATTACTGAGGATCATTAGCACTTTTTTTTTAATTGTTTGATTTCTGTTATATTAATTCCATTCATACAGATATTGAATTGCTTTTACTACTCGATCATCATGCTACTTTTCATCCTGACAATAAATAAGTAGTATAGTGCTCACGGACTATAAAAACTAACATCTTAAGCAAGTAAATACTTTTTGATGTGGCTAATACCCTTTTTCTCTCTATTTGTTGAGCATCAACGCCATCTGTTGTCGAGTGGATAGAATAATGGACACCACAGACTAATAACCCAGTAATTTCCTAATAGCTTCATGAGTCTGTGTTCTTATTGCTTATAGTAAACTTTTACTGTATTTACTCCCGAATTATAAAATTTAACATTTTGAGCGAGTATTTTTTATTTTTTATTTTTAACTGTGATTAAATATTGATTTTTCATTCGCTGAGCGTCAACGCCATCTGTTGTCGAGTAGATGGAATAATGGATACCACAGACGTATAACCCAGTAATTTCATAATAGCTTCATGAGTCTGTGTTCTTATTGCTTATAGTAAAATTTTATTCTATATATTTACATAATTAAAATGAATAAATCAGATTATCTTCTACATAAACTATAAGTATAAGATCGCCAGACTAAGCAAATTGGTGGTAAATGTTGTCAGTGAGTTGTACATGCCAAATGTCAGTCACAGACAATAAGATTAAAAATTATTTTGGTGTGTTTCTGTGGTCGGCTCAGTGAAATGTTTTTAATTTTTATGTTTACAATTTAGTTTTTATAAATGAATATATAGTAAATTATTATCTAAAAAAGATTATAACAATATTTTAAATAACACATGTATAAAAATGAGCGTTATAAAAAGAAAAGGCCCAGTCTTCGATCCAGGTCTTTGCCGATGTTGTGGTACAGTAAAAAAATGCCGTGTTTTAAATATCGAATACGAAAGTTTCGGCCAAAAGGAGGTATATTCGGATATGATGGTGGACTGTTATGGTTTACTCGTAAGTATTTCACTTGAAAATAATTTATAAGTCCACTCAAAATAACTTGAGATTTTTCCAAAAGTTTTGTACATCGTCAGGCAACCTATTTAAATGGCTTACTAAAGGGCCAGGCTTTCTTTCTTATACGTATAGGAAAGTGAATATGTATCATAGACCCACTATGCTGCTCTAAAGCAGGTTGGCAGGCTTAGGGTGATATTATCTGACTAATGATTACTAATATGTATATCATCATCATTATCAGCCTATTAACGGCCCACTACAGGGCCAGGCCTCCCTCCTTATAGGAGAGGGGATATGGAGCGTACACCCACCCAATATGTATATACTAAAGCCAAACTCGATTGAGAATGCTTGTCAACAAACAAATTTAAAATAAAGGTAGGAAATGCAATACATTTTATGCCGAATAAATTTAAAATTATGTTTTGTTATTTTAAAATATCTTATTTAAAAGATATTGAATATATTAATTAGTTTTAAGCTTACTAATTTAATTTATTGTCATGGATTCGTCATTAACTAGTTAAATTAAAAAAATAGGTGTAAAATCACTAGTGATTTCTACCTTTATCTTTGATTTGTTTGTTGACAAGCATTCTTAATCGAGTTTGGCTTTAGTATAGATAATGTTTTTAATTTTTCAACTAACAACAATTGGCTTTTAGCAGTTTGTAGAAAGATTTAGCTGGTTTAACCCACGCACCTATTTTAACTGCATACAAACTAACCCCTAAGTAATATTTATTCACTTTTAATAAATGATATTAGGGATGTTTCTTTCCCATGGCATAGTAAGCTCAACAAGTACTGAGACAAGACAAATATCTTAGCATTCCATGGATTCATCGAGCTAGTGCTGAGTCCATTGCGTGGCTGAGAGAAAAGCTCCGAACAGAGACTGAGACATGTGACTTGGGTGTAGGTTTAAAAGAGATCTCTTAGTGACAGCTCCCTGTCCAGCCAAATTTGGAAAAACCTTACTAGAGCAGCTTTGGATACTCATTCCAATATGGAGCTTGCTGCACTTCTAGTAAGGCCAAGGTCTTTTAGCAGGTTGTAGAGAGACTTCGCTGGTATACCTCTCTTACCCACCTCTACAGCATATAAACTAACCACATAGCCATTTTTAGTTAGTTCATTAGTAAGGTCAATATTTATTCACTAATATTTTAAATGCAAAAGTGACTGTCTGTCTAGCTTTCATGCTAAAACTACTGAACCCATTTAAACGAAAGGTACAGAGATTGTCTAGAACATGAGAAAGGACAGAGGCTATGACTTTTTGTCGAATTATCACAAAACAGAATTTCTCGCTGATGGAGTCGCAGATGTCCGCTAGTTTTTAATATATATAGAAAAATGGAAAATGTCTGGTCTAGATGTCAAAATGGATTTTGTAATATATCACTATCAACCTCCCATCTCTGGCCTGCTACGGGAAATGTTTTGGAAGACAGATATTATATAATTGCCTCAACTGGTGACCAAAGCGCTGGGTTATTTTTTGCGCAAAGGATTAGCCTGGCTATCCAAAGTGGAAATGCAGCCAGTATTCTTGCCACCATTCTATTTGGGCATGATTTGTATAGTTATTAGGATAAGTTCCTTATTGTATTCTTATTCACCTCATCATCTAAAGCCATACAGGCTAATTACTACTTTAATGAAGCAGTGGCTGAGAGAAAAACATACAAGACCATAAAAAGAAAGATAATTGTAAGAAAAAATTATTATTCACCATTCTCTTTGAATGGAGCCATAGCCTAGGCATCAGTCAATAAACGAGGCAAGCACATCCGTTTCGTTATAGCACTTTCTCTTACCATCGCGGGTGATTATAGCCAAGCACTAGCCTATACAGAATTTAAAAAAAATATATTCACTTCCAGTTGTCGCACCTAGACGGCAAGCCCGGTGAGAGGCTGGTGTGCGCCACCTGCGTGCAGAGACTGCGCGAGGCGCTCGCCTTCAAGCTGCAGGTGCTGAAGTGCGAGGAGGCCTTCCTGCAGGTCAAGATGTTCGACACTGAACCAAAGGGTATGCATTGCTATGACTATACTAAAGCCAAACTTGATTGAGAATGCTTGTCAACAAACAAATTAAAAATGAAGGTTGAAAGCACTAGTCATTTTACACCTATTTTTTTTAATTAACTAGTTAATGACGAATTCATGACATTAAATTAGATTAGTAAGCTTAAAACTAATTAATATATTCAATATCTTTTAAATAATATTTTTTTAAATAACAAATCATAAACATAAATTTATTAGGCATAAAATGTGTTGCTTTTTCTACCTTCATTTTTAATTTGTTTGTTGACAAGCATTCTCAATTGAGTTTGGCTTTTGTATAGATACAAATATCTCATCAGAACAGGGTCCGGTATTTGCAACAAAGATGTAGGCTTAAGGGCACTCTCTGTAACAACACAGAATAAGTAATGGTGCCCTACAGGTGACACAGCATATATTTAGTGAAAAGCTGTTAATTTGAAAATAAACAGACATTCTTTATTCTTATTCTTTTGACGACCTCCGTGGCGCAGTGGTATGCGCGGTGGATTTATAAGACGGAGGTCCTGGGTTCGATTCCCGGCGGGGCAGATTGAGATTTTTCTTAATTTGTCTTGGTCTGGCTGGTGGGAGGCTTTCGCCGTGGCTAGTTACCACCCTACCGACAAAGACGTACCGCCAAGCGATTTAGCGTTCCGGTACGATGTCGTGTAGAAACCGATAGGGTTGTGGATTTTCGTCCCACTCCTAACAAGTTAGCCCGCTTCCATTTTAGACTGCATCATCACTTAACATCAGGTGTGATAGCAGTCAAGGGCCGACTTGTAGTCGATAAAAAAAAAAAAAACTATCAGCGTTAGACAGATTCACCGGGCAGGTGCTATCCATTGTGTGGCAGATATAAAATACTGAACAGTGTCCGAGACTTGCGTCACATAAGGCATCGACCAGACAATATGACTGGTCAACACTCACCTCTCTCTGCTAGAATTATTCTCCCTGGCCAACCAAATCTGGTGACCTGTTAGAGCTGCTTTGGACACTCATTCTAGTTAGTAAAATGATTAAATATGCACTAGAGCGGTAAATGATTGAGTAGTATAGTGTTTCGGCCCAGATGTCTCAAGGTAGTTTCTAAGTAATTTCGTAGAACATGCGAATTGCTAGTACTATATTAGCGGGCATCTGGCATAGTGACAAATCAGTTTATAAAACGTTCAGTTGTCAGTCTGTCACCGTACGAGCAACATTAAGGGCTAACGCTAAAACACGGGCGGGCGCGGGCGCGGGCGCATGCGCCGGGCGACCGCCGCGGGCCACAAATCCGCGAGCGGGTACCCGTCGTGTGCCCCCGTCTTAGTTAGCGCTGCTAGTATAATTTTGATGTGGAGCGTGTACAGTTGTGTGGAGTAGATTACCATGAATTATTTACTAATTTATTATTTGGCAAAAAGACGTCAACGGAAACAACGTCGACTGCATAACCCGTTCTTGACAAGTAGGTTACTCAGCGGAGAAATCAATAATTCATCTGCCATATTCCATAATACTGGCCGAAATTGCACCACAATTATTACGCGCTTTGTATCGATGTTCATGATTGTACCTAGCCTCCGACGCGTGTAACCGTGGCATCTAGCGGCGCTCGTCTGATTTGTAGAAACAAACCCGCTCGCGTGTGCCCGTCGCGGGCGCCCGCGCCGTGTGCCCGCCGCCCGCCGCGCGGGTGAGAATCCGCCACCCGCGCCCGCGCTCCGTCGCACGCGCCTGCGCTGTCCATACTATTTTTCATTATACACACGCGAGCGTGCACCCGCGCGAGTTTTAGCGTTAGCCCTAAATCATTCAACAGCTTAAGTTGGAGTTTTCTTTGCCCCAATGTATGCCCAAATATACATATAGAGTTAGTAAAAGCTTACTGCAGATCTACTCAGGGCCAAAGTCAGCAGAGCAGATTGTAGATTTGAGTCCGGTATTTACCATTCAGTTACCGATTCTTCTTCTTCTTCTTACCAGTTC
Source organism: Mycalesis mineus (assembly GCA_034621355.1). NCBI lineage: Eukaryota > Metazoa > Arthropoda > Insecta > Lepidoptera > Nymphalidae > Mycalesis > Mycalesis mineus. The sequence goes on along the minus strand of JAXAVZ010000012.1, from coordinate 997,378 downwards.
AGTTACAGTCAATTTATTGTTCTGCAATTATTTTCATACACATAATAATATACACATATTAATTAACTATAGGTACGACCTAGCGTCAATTCTTGAAAATAGTAGTGCGTTGCTCTACTGGGATCGAACAATTATCACTGATAGGTATATTGTAGCCAATAGACCTGATATAGTGATAATTGATCGATTAACGCGCCGTGCAATGATTGTTGATATTACTGTTCCACATGACGATAATCTGGTGAAAGCTGAAAAGGAAAAAGTATCAAAATACTTGGACCTTGCTCATGAGATTACCGTCATGTGGAATATTGATTCAACAATGATTGTTCCAATAGTCGTTTCAGTCAACGGTCTTATAGCGAAAAGCTTAGACGAACATCTTAAAAAGCTTTCGCTTAATTGTTGGATCAAGGGTCGGATACAGAAGGCAGTAATTCTTGAAAAGGCGCGCATTGTGAGAAGGTTCCTCACTCTGGAGCCCTGACCACCGGTTGCTTGGACCCCCGGGCCCCGCAACAGGCGGAATGAATTTTTTCATAAATTTTTAATAGTGTTTTTTTTTATAATTTTATAAGCCTTGTTAAAAATTTTAAAAATAATTGTAAATAAATAAATGAGTGATAAAAAAATACATATACAATAAATTAAATCAAAGTGTCTGTTGATTTAATGATTTATATCTATGAGAGATAATCGCAGAACAATAAGGCGCTCACTGTCGTCGCTAGCAGATAAATAATACCCACTAAATTTTTATTGAACAATCATAAACCAACAGATAAGAAGTTAGAAATATCTATCGCAATGCAAGTGGAGGTGAAGGTGGAGCCGCAGGACGAGTGCGAGGATGTGCTGGAGGATGCGCGCGACGGCGACCACCACGATGCAGACGCGTCGCTCTCACCAGTTAACGATGTCAATGGTACACAGAGTAAACCCTAAAAAAGATTATATTGTAAATTTAAAAACCCCCGACAGAATTATAATTCGCCATTTTTTCGTGGCGGCCATCTTGGGTTTGTAACTTTTGATAGTGATTTGAGTTGATGAAAATCAAACATAGCAAAGATCCACCGCGAGGAAACTGAATTTCAAATTAAAAAAAAAAAAATTACTGACTTGAAAACGCACTAAGGCTTGTGTGCACCGAGATTTCGGTTATCATAACCAACGGTTAACATCAAAGATTAAAGACAACTAGATAGAGCCCATAGCGTGTCTACTCGTGAGACAGCAAATTGACATGACATGTCAACATTTAAAGTACATCATAAAACGTTATGTTTTAAAATATCAAAAAATACGAAATATTACTTTATATAAGATAGTTTAGTAAACGCATAATACATGAAATTTGCTAAAAAATAACATATCTAAGCTTTAAATCATCAATCAATGAAGTTTATGCCTACTAAACTAATGCTAACTATGCTAACTAAACGTAATTTCTTCGATTTTCTGTTCGCTGCGACTGTTGCAGCCGAAAATATTACAACCCACCATAGCACGATAACGTTTAAATTAATATAGTAACCGCAAAGTTATATTATTTATCAGCAAATTTAATAAAAAGCTAATAATTGCTCAGATATGTCCCTTGCTTGTCACAAACTCCACTCTTGACAAACAATAAAAACGAACACGCTGAAAGGGACAAAAAATAATCTTGTGTCACTTTCTAATAAAGGCCGAATGAAATAAGTCTGTCACGCTCTTGAACCTACAGCCGCGTTATGACTCCATCTAGTAGTCTTTAATCTATGGTTAACATAAGCTAAACGTAAAATTTACTGTTCACAACAACCCGTACACCGGTTAAAGACGTAAGCTCGGTTAAGATAACCGCCCGGTTTACGTCCTTACCGGCGTACGGGTTTATTATAAAAAGTAAAGTTATGTTAACCGTTGGTTGTGATAACCGAAATCTTGGTGCACACAGGCCTAAAAAGTAAAAGTAACTGCATCATTTAGTTGCTTTAATTTACTTAAGCATATCTATGAAGTTGGCCAACAATTATTGGACCCAATTTAACAATGTGTATACTAAAACCTTCTTCAGTATTTATTGAAAACCGTTCAGTAGACACGCGGCGGGGTACTTGCTTATACATATTATATTAAAAAATTGGTTGTCTGTAAAGTCAGTTTACTGACGATAGTTGAACGTGACAACGTCTGAAGAAAATACTGATGGAATGGTAGCATTTAATTGGTTATTAACATTTTTAATTTAAGTATATTTTTGTAAATATAAATTTAAATTAATAAAATAATTGATTTTGATTTTATAAATTTATATTTTAAATTTATAATAAATATAATAATTTTTAATTTAAAATTAATATATTTAATAATTATATTTAATAGACGGATGTCGAACGCTGCCGAACGCAAAGGCCGATTGTGCTTCTCTGTCGCTCGTTCCGCGCTCTCGCTTGCACTTCAAGCTTTACATGGAACGCCTCAAAGCGAGGTAACGCCGCATGAGTCATGTTTTTTCGTGCGTGCAGCCGGCTCTATCGAATTATAAGACGTTGTCACGTCAAAAACAAAGTCCCCCACTGTGTCTGTTTGTCTGTTCGCTGCTGCCTTTCCCAATAGACGGTGTAGTTATTCGTGAGGAAGGTCTTAGTATATAATTTGTCAAGGTATTATGTAAATTGGATAAAATCTTACGATAATTGTTGGAAGTCGGAGAAATTAAGCTACCTGGAAACTTTCAGCGATAATGCTGCTTTATCTTTTTGCGAAATAACAATACATTGTTGGAACGAAATTCCTTATCGCGCGTTGTGAAAGGGGGCTAGACGAAAAAAAATTCGTACGAAAAGTTGTCACGACACTTTTTGATCAAAGGATCTTGCCGCCGCCTTTGATGTGTGTGCGCGTGAGCGGCGGGGGCGCCCGCGCTGTATGCTGTCTCGCGCTCTCGTGGCGCCCTCTGGTGTTTCGGTGTACAACAACAAATATTATTATTACTTTAAAAAAATAAAATTTTATTACAATTCCTTCACTAATTAATCGAAAGGAACTTCGTTCCATCCGGGTGTCCCTTGACACCTCTCAACTTTTACTATTTATTTGTATTAGGACTACAAAAAAATCCTCGAGGATATATATTTATCTTTTGAGAATAACTTGCTGTACCTATTTTTCCTAAAAGGAGAAAGAAAGAAAGAAAAATATCTTTATTTATAAATTATGCCACACATCACAATTTTACCGGTATACCCCTGCGATGTGTAGCATAACCTAGAAAATGGACCCAGCTCAGCATTTGCTACATAATCCAAAAGACCATGCAGCGCTGATTTTCAGCTGGTTCCAAGAAGTTACTTACATTTTTTATTTATTGGTCTTTTTACTTGCAACACACTACTTACCAAGTGGGCGAGGTCGCGGGTGTCTGCTAGTATTATATTCGACGACCTTCGTGGCGCAATGGTATGCGCGGTGGCTTTATAAAACGGAGGTCCTGGGTTCGATTCCCGGCGGGGCAGATAAAGATTTTTCTTAATTTGTCTTGGTCTGGCTGGTGGGGGGCTTTCGCCGTGGCTAGTTACCACCCTACCGACAAAGACGTATCGCCCAGCGATTTAGCGTTCCGGTACGATGTCGTGTAGAAACCGAAAGGGGTGTGGATTTTCGTCCCACTCCTAACAAGTTAGCCCGCTTCCATCTTAGACTGCATCATCACTTAACATCAGGTGTGATAGCAGTCAAAGGCCAACCTGTAGTCGATAAAAAAAAATTGAGAGGTGTCAAGGGACACCCGGATGGAACGAAGTTCCTTTCGATTAATTAGTGAAGGAATTGTAATAAAATTTAATTTTTTTTAAGTAATAATAATATTTTTTTTATTATTAACAAATATAATGTTATATAAACTTAAACGCGTACCACACACGCGTTTGTTGTTGTACACCGAAACACCAGAGGGCGCCACGAGAGCGCGAGACAGCATACAGCGCGGGCGCCCCCCGCCGCTCACGCGCACACACATCAAAGGCGGCGGCAAGATCCTTTGATCAAAAAGTGTCGTGACAACTTTTGGTACGAATTTTTTCCGTCTAGCCCCCTTTCACAACGCGCGATAAGGAACTTCGTTCCAAAAAAATTATATAATATGTAGTGACATATATAAAGATAGATAGATAGATAAAGAATAAGTATGTTCGCGCAGGAACAGCAAAGCTGTCAGACGTGACGCCCGACGACTCCAACGATGACGTTCCTCTGCAAGTGCTGGTCGAAGAGAAGCCCAGCAGGAAACTCGCGAAGAACAGCGACACTTCACCAAGGAGAGTTCAAGACAAAACAAGTATGTGGAAAATCTCATTTTAATGAATCATATCACCATCAGCTCTTCTGCATCCACTGTTAGACATAAGCCTCCTTTAAGCAGCGCCGACCCTATTGCTAGTTTTGACGTGACAACGTCTTATAATTCGATAGAGCCGGCTGCGCGCACGAAAAAACATGACGTCATGCGTCGTTACCTCGCTTTGAGGCGTTCCATGTAAGGCTTGAAGTGCAAGCGAGAGCGCGGAACGAGCGACAAAGAAAGCACAATCGGCCTTTGCGTTCGGCAGCGTTCGAGATCCGTCTATTAAATAATTATAATTATTAAATACTAGAGGACGCCCGCGGTATCACCCGCGTAGTTCTCGTTCCCGTGGGAATTTCGGGATAAAATGTAGCCTATGTGTTATTCTGATATGTAACCTATATTATTGTGAAGTTTCATCAAAATCCATTCAGTAGTTTTTGCGTGAAAAAATAACATACATCCATACAAACTTTCCCCTTTATAATATTAGTAAGGATATTAATTTTAAATTAAAAATTAATATATTTATTATAAATTTAAAATATAAATTTATAAAATCCAAATCAATTATTTTATTAATTTAAATTAATATTTATAAAAATATACTTAAATTAAAAATGTTAATAACCAATTAAATGCTACTATTCCATCAGTATTTTCTTCAGACGTTGTCACGTTCAACTATCGTCAGTAAACCGACTTTACAGACAACTAATTTATTTGCATCCAATTGGAGCCAGCCGTCGTCCGGAACTTTTTTAGGGGATAGTGGACAAGTGCACCACCATCTCAACACTCCAACAACCAACGTTACCTGCCCGTGATATCTCTTGCTGATTAACAAACGAGGCTCTGCCCAACGGCGGGATAACCGTTTCACTTGACAGACCAGGCTTGAAGAGATGTCAGACCGGTGTCGGGCAGCAGCGACCTCGGTGCGGTCTGACTGCGATCACCAACCCGCCTGCCCAGCGTGGCGATTGGAGCATAACCCTTGAGTGACACACCATTTTTAACCGACGAAAAAAAACGGAGGAGGTTCTCAATTCGACACGTATATATTTTTTTATGTATAACTTTTTACAGAGTTGTCCGATTTTGATAATTTTTAGAACGAAGTTCCTTATCGCGCGTCGTGAAAGGGGGCTAGACGGAAAAAATTGGTACGAAAAGTTGTCACGACACTTTTTGATCAAAGGATCTTGCCGCCGCCTTTGATGTGTGTGCGCGTGAGCGGCGGGGGGCGCCCGCGCTGTATGCTGTCTCGCGCTCTCGTGGCGCCCTCTGGTGTTTCGGTGTACAACAACAAATATTATTATTACTTAAAAAAAATAAAATTTTATTACAATTCCTTCACTAATTAATCGAAAGGAACTTCGTTCCATCCGGGTGACCCTTGACACCTCTCAACTTTTTTTTTTTAATAGAAAGGGCATACATCCAAGGTGGTCCCATTGTCATCATGTTAGGATCTGATGATGATATCCCGGGGAAATTGAAGGAACTCTTCAAATTTTGGAGGCACGCTTACAGCGATTTCGGTTTTTGTCTCGGTATCGGTAGCTTTTTGGCTACAAGTGCCGTATAATATACTATAACAGTATAGTACGAGTACGTTACGTGGCGATAAATCATTAAAAAGAAAGAAATAAAAATTTTTAACAAAAAATACAACCGACTCAAAACGCATTAAAAAGTAAAAAAAAAACTGTATCATTTAATTGCTTTAATTTACTTAAGCATATCTAGGAGTCGGTGCCAGCCAAGGTTTCTACTTTAACTTTACTACGTAAAATAAATGATCCTTAAACTTGCTGGCACCGACTTCATAGATATGCTTAAGTAAATTAAAGCAACTAAATGACACAGTTATTTTTTACTTTTTAGTGTGTTTTGAGTCGGTTCTATTTTTTGTTAAATTTTTTTATAATTAATATGTAATAATATAAGCGAAATATCACTGCCTGCTCACATAGCGTCAGATCTCTAAAACATACAAGGGTGGGTGAGAAGTTCTCGGCCTGGCCTATACAGCATTCCACTCAGCAAGATTTACTGTCCCTATCTGGGTGCATTGTGCCGGTCAAATGATACTGGGTGGTACCATTTGAGAAGTTTTCAATTATTCTGTCAAGTAGTTTGTGTGTAGAAACTGTTGCAGCAAATGTCTTGCGTATTAGTACTTATACTAAAGCCAAACTCGATTGAGAATGCTTGTCAACAAACAAAATAAAAATTGAGGTAGAAATCTCTAGTCATTTTACATCTATTTTTTTAAAAAAACTTGTTAATGACGAATTAATGAACATAAATTAGATTACTAAGCTTAAAACTAATTAATATATTCAATATCTTTTAAATAGGATTTTATAAAAAAACAAAACATAGTTTTAAATTTATTGGACATAAAATGTGTTGCATTTTCTACCTTCATTTTAAATTTGTTTGTTGACAAGCATTCTCAATCGAGTTTGGCTTTAGTATAGTGATATCGTTAAATAAAATTTCCTTAAACTTGGATGGCACTGACTTAATAGATAAGCTTAAACAAATTAAAACAACTAAATAACTATTTATACTTTTTAGTGCGTTTTCAAGTCGGTTTTATTTTTTATAAAAAATAATTTTATCCTGATAATTCCACGGGAGCGGGAACTATACTACAGCCAAACTCGATTGAGAATGCTTGTCAACAAACAAATTAAAAATGAAGGTAGAAATCACCGGTCATTTTACAACTATTTTTTTTAATTAACTAGTTAATAACGAATTCATGACAATAAATTAGATTAGTAAGCTTAAAACTAATTAATATATTCAATATCTTTTAAATATGATTTTTTTAATTAACAAAAAATAATTTTAAATTGATTAGGCATAAAATGTGTTGCATTTTCTACCTTCATTTTAAATTTGTTTGTTGACAAGCGTTCTCAATCGAGTTTGGCTTTAGTATAGAGGGGTTAGTTTTATAATTGCCCTTGTCAAATTTCCATCGATGATGCTCTCTGTGCCGTAATTATTGAATGAATGAATGATTGAATGAATACTCTTTATTGTACACCAAATAATAAAAAATCTTACAAATAGAAAATAACTTAAAAAAAAAACAATGTACAATTGCCGGTCTTATCGCTAATGAGCGATCTCTTCCAGACAACCAATATTGAAGAGGAAAAGTGCATCTATTGGAGAGGTTCGGGTGTACGTACAGACAAGTATAGGAAGTTATTGAATAAAATTATGTAATATAGAATATACTTACATAAAATACTAAATAAATACATACATACATACACAAATACACACATACATACATACATAGGTACACACATACATACATACATATAAAAGTTCCCATATAGTAAATAAAAAAAAAATGAAAATAATAGAAACTAGACGATATTGAAGGGAGAGAGTAATATATACACAAATAAGTGAGTACGAGACTTAATTGAGGAATCATAACGATTTTATGGGGGATAGAAATGCCCATTCACCAGCCGTTTAAAAGTAACTAGTGATTATTGACTCAGCTTGTTTTCTTTTACAGAGATACCGATGTCGAAACTACAACAACGTATGCGAGAAAGAGACCCATCGTACATAACAGAGACAAACATACTGACACTAGTAGAATACTCCTACGTGTGTCCGTTCAAATGTCGCCACAACCACTTGCTGTGCTTCTACTGCGGGGAGAACTTCTCAGACCCCCAACTTTTGAGGGAGCACACCCTGAACAACCACCACCCGAAGAAGTTTAAAGTCACAGACCACAAGAACATGTTGAAAGTGGATTTAACAAGAATAGACTGTCGCTTGTGTCCGCAAAACATAAATAATCTAGACGATTTCAAAAAACATATAACAAGTGTCCATAATAAGAAATACTATTTGAACAATAGGGATTTGATTTTGCCGTTCCGTTTGGCGAAGGACAACTTGCGGTGCGCGCTGTGCGATCTGGTGTTCGCTTACTTCCACGCCCTGAACAAGCACATGAACGAACATTACAGTAACTTCGTGTGCGAGACCTGCGGGCTGGGGTTCGTGGACCGGGGCAGGTTCCTGATGCATCAGCAGAGGCACGAGGAGGGGGATTTCCCTTGTGAGGTGTGCGGGAAAGTGTTCAAGGCGCAATACAATAGAGAACTGCATGTGGACCGGGTTCATAAGAAGAGAGGTGAGTGAGTTTTAACCGATTACTGCCCTTTGCCTTTATTAATAAATAATCACGCAAAAAAATCTATGGAGTCGTGACCCAATGCGACCACTGATGAAAATTATTTTAAAAAGCAGGGCTATTGGCCTTAGTCACAATATATCTCTACTAAAGCCAAATTCGATTGAGAATGCTTGTCAACAAACAATTTAAAATGAAGGTAGAAAATGCAACACAGTTTATGCCTAATAAATTTAAAATTATGTTTTGTTAATTTAAAAAATCTTATTTAAATGATATTGAATATATTAATTAGTTTTAAGCTCACTGATCTAATTTGTTGTCATGAATTCGTCATTAACTAGTTTATTAAAAAAATTAGGTGTAAAATGACTAGTGATTTCTACCTTCATTTTTAATTTGTTTGTTTACAAGCATTCTCAATCGAGTTTGGCTTTAGTATATATATAAATATTATCTCAGATGAGAACATTTTCATTTTTTTAGTTTTTTTCATAGCAAATCGTAGAATTTTGGTATGAAAAAATAGCAAATTTCCATAACTGAAGGTAGGTGAGAACTTTTCATGTATGAAAAAAAATTGGTTGTCTGTAAAGTCGGTTTACTGACGATAGTTGAACGTGACAACGTCTTAAGAAAATACTGATGGAATGGTAGCATTTAATTGGTTATTAAAATTTTTAATTTAAGTATATTTTATAAATATTAATTTAAATTAATAAAATAATTGATTTTTATTTTATAAATTTATATTTTAAATTTATAATAAATATATTAATTTTTAATTTAAAATTAATATATTTAATATACGGATGTCGAACGCTGCCGAACGCAAAGGCCGATTGTGCTTCTTTGTCGCTCGTTCCGCGCTCTCGCTTGCACTTCAAGCCTTACATGGAACGCCTCAAAGCGAGGTAACGCCGCATGAGTCATGTTTTTTCGTGCGTGCAGCGGGCTCTATCGAATTATAAGACGTTGTCACGTCAACAAATATCACTGCGCCGTGATATGTTTGTTGTGGAATTCGTTAATCCTCCGCATATTGCGTGGGAAAATGGATTGTTTTTGCACTGCCCTAGAGTGTTACTGTAAAGCGTAAAGCTCAACAAATTCCGCAATTCGCAGTGGGATGACTGAACTACATTCTAAGGGCGTGAAGCGTGTTGTCTCAACGGTACGTATGGATCGATACAGTTCGGTTTTTTTTGGGGTCAACCCACCAGGTCAAATCGTGGGAGGGCATTACTTGCTCCAGACGTGTTTCTCGAGCCGCCTTCTTGAGTCCCTACAAGTTGATTTTTCGTTATTTTAGTCCCTTAATTCACACTCCCCCAGTGGAGTGCACAGGGTTTTTGCCTAGTGGAGGCATTTTGGAACACAAACAAAAACGATTAAATTTTTCAATTATATTTATGGTTATAAATAAATTTATCTATAATTAAGTATTGGAACGAAGTTCCTTATCGCGCGTTGTGAAAGGGGGCTAGACGGAAAAAATTCGTACGAAAAGTTGTCACGACACTTTTTGATCAAAGGATCTTGCCGCCGCCTTTGATGTGTGTGCGCGTGAGCGGCGGGGGGCGCCCGCGCTGTATGCTGTCTCGCGCTCTCGTGGCGCCCTCTGGTTTTTCGGTGTACAACAACAAATATTATTATTACTTAAAAAAATAAAATTTTATTACAATTCCCTAATTCCCTTCACTAATTAATCAATAGGAACTTCGTTCCATCCTGGTGTCCCTTGACACCTCTCAACTTTTTTTTTTTATTTGTACTATAACTACTTTTAAAGTACTGTACTATTTGAGACTAATATCTGATATATTACAAAAACTATGTTAAACTCATACCCAATACCAAGTTTGATGACAATAGCAAAGTACAGCAATAACAGCCAGCATTTTGTTGTACCTAAAGGTCCATCCTTTACCAAACGTTACTTGTATTGCTGAATAAAACACAAGGAAAACAAAACAATCGGTTGGTGTGTACACATCCACAAAGCCACGAAAAGCTATCATATAATTTACTATGAAAAACACGAGTTACATTAGTACCTTTCTTTTGTGCTAATTGTAACTTTGGTACACACCGTCCTAATCGAATAATTTCTAATTTTATCGCATAGATATAAATTAAAATATTTATCTACTATCCGTTTTAAACATGCAAAATCAACACAGGTTTCACACGAATATGTCTCTCTATAAATAAACCTTAACACACACAGAATATTCACTGTAAATAGCTATTTAACTAGAAAAAAAATTAATAATACCACAAAAACTTTAAAAAAATCGATTTGACTTATAAACATTGAACGAAGACGCAAATTCATATAAAGACAATATGGCCGGCTAGCGCCTGACTAACGAGTCAAATTGGTATCTATACAATTATTAGAAATAATGAAATATTTCTTTAAATTTTCAAAAGAATACGCTTTTAATTTTATTAGACGTTATTAATAAAACAGTTGTTATTTTATCAATATTAAAATAATGTAAACAATAAATTTGTCTTAAATCGGATAACTTTTGATTGATTTTGTAATTAGCGCCATTTGTGTTGCAAAAAACAAACGCCACGCGCACGCAACTACATATTTCGAAAAAGAAATAATTGATTATTTTGGTAAAGTAGAACTTTTTATTAATACAATAACGTATTTATAAAACTTAAAAAAAATTATTAGTTCGTAAAATTAAAAGAAGGAATTACAACATTTGAAAACACTTAAATAAGATAGAAATATAATTGCATTCTCTTTTTCGCCAATAAGAACATTCGGTGTCCACGGGATTTTGTCCTGCAATTGGATAAAAGCTCTTTTTTTTTTATCGATTACAAGTTAGCCCTTGACTGCTATCACACCTGATGTTAAGTGATGATGCAATCTAAGATGGAAGCGGGCTAACTTGTTAGGAGTAGGATGAAATCCACACCCCTTTCGGTTTCTACACGACATCGTACCGGAACGCTAAATCGCTTGGCGATACGTCTTTGTCGGTAGGGTGGTAACTAGCCACGGCGAAAGCCTCCCACCAGCCAGACCAAGACAAATTTAGAAAAATCTCAATCTGCCCCGCCGGGAATCGAACCCAGGACCTCCGTCTTATAAATCCACCGCGCATACCACTGCGCCACGGAGGTCGTCAAAAGCTCTGCTTCTTTCATACGGTTACTGGCCAATCGTAATACCATACGTCCTGTTGGGGACTGATTTAATAATTAAAACCCTAGTCATCGCTGACACCGCGCAGGGTTCGTAGCTTCTGTCCGCAACACGTCCTTTGTTTACATATACGATTAGTATTGTATTTTGAAGCTGGAATAAAGTCAGCATCAAGGGTCACGCGCGGTCACAGCACAGCTGATCGCTCGCGGAGGCGCTGCGCGACGTACAATATACGATAGTGGATACCTAACTATAACGAGTTAAATTAATTAATATTAACTATAACGAGTTAAATTAATAAAAATAAAAAAAAATATTTTATGATATAAATTATATTTTATTAGAAGTGGATTCACTAAATACTAAGGACAGCAATGCCTCAGAACTTGTATTAAATGCACGCCACTGCTGTCCCCCTTCTGGGGCTATAAGAACTCCCCACGAAGGATATGCTTGTTTATGGGGCATAGGATTGTGGACATCAATGCTACTCCCTTAACCGCACGTACTATGGCAATAGCACATGATTGTTCGTGTTGTGCGCAGGCAGGGTGTACTGCCCGAAGTGCGACGCGCGCCTGATGACGTACCCCCAGAAGCTGAAGCACCTGGTGGAGGTGCACGGCGAGGCGCCGCTGTCGTTCCCCTGCAACTTGTGCGAGCGCGTGTGCGAGACGCGGCGCAAGCTCACCATACACCGCCGCAAGGAGCACCTCAAGGACTACAGGTGACTACCTGCGTTCATCTAAAACTAAAGTTGCCACCTTCTTGCTAGGTTAGGTTTCAAAATTTGGCAAAATTGCAATAACTCGTTAACGTAAGTTTCTTTCTTCTTGGAGACGCATTTTTCAATATTTGCTGTCATAGTTCTTTACCGTACCATCTGAACTAGTGTCCGACTTTGATGGCTTAATTTAGTATCTATTTTCGCAACTATGTCAAAAGCCGCCCTAAGGTGCTGCCTCCCGTAAGCCGTGGCCTATATTGCCTGTTGACAAACCCGGAACTGGTACCCCGCAACCCACGCCTTCCACCAAATTTGTTCAGCTTGCCACCAAATTTGTAGCGTTCTTAAGAGTTTTTGGGGCAGATGATACAGAACGTGTGTAGCGCGTTTGGATAATCATACGAGAACAGACGAACGCCATTTTGGGTCAACTTATTTACTGCGATTTACTCAACAATGCAGCGGGGGAAGGATTTCGAACCTGTGGGACAAGTGCGAGATTTCACCAAGCGATTGTGTAAAAACGTACTCACTCGCGTAACGTCAAATTATATAGAAAAAAAAAAGCGTTTACTCTCACTAAAACTAGATGGCGCTACTCCAATTCCATATAAAATTTACGTTTACTGTTTTCGATATCGACGCGGTAAAATCTTACACTAGCCACACTGATGGCTTCTCGATTTAGAATCTTTATCGTGCAGTTATTGCCACTTTTTATTTATCGCAGTTATATTGCTATACACAGTAGGCGCAACAAAACTCCGTCACTACCTTTGTCGTCGTCGGCACGCGACAAATTTTTTACCCGACTGCGTCAGAAAGAGGGTTATGTTTTTCGAGCGTATGTATGTATGTATGTATGTCCATTTCTTCGGCACGCGCTGCAGCCTAAACGGCTGAACGGATTTTGACATGTGAAGTGTCGTTGAATTTGTCAAAACTGTGGTAGTGACATAGGCTATATAAATTTTCAAAATGGCGGCTGTAAATGGGGGGAAAATGTGTGTATTTTTTTCTCTTATCTTAGCCATATGGGTACCTATTGAAAGGTCGTAAAAAGACTATTTCAAAAATATAAATATCATATCATGTTCATATTACTTTTTTAACAAAAATGGCAAAAAGTGTACTAAGTGTACCGTCTCATTTCTATACCATAAACTAAAACTAAAAAGTCTCAAATAAAATTATTATTATAAAAACAAAAAACCCGACAAACAAAAAACAGGGACAAAATATTTTAACCTGCGGGGAAAGAAAGATCTACCAAAACTATGTTTGTCCCCGCCTGCAGCACCATAAAGTATTTAGAATTTTATACAGATATAGTGATCCTTGTTTTTCTCTTTTCAGTTCATAACTTCTAAGCAGTCGGGTTTTTTGTTTTTATAATAATAATGTTATTCTAGGAAGGCATGCTAATGTTTATTTTATATTAATAATATCTTAGTTTTTCTTTTTATTTTTGTAAACGCAGGCATTGCATACACATGAATTATTGGAGGTTGTAACGAAGATAAACAGAGAATGGAACAGGAAAACATTCTATTTCTTTTACGTTACATATTTTTGTTTCATAATATCCAAAAAATTTTTAACAAAAAATAGAACCGACTCAAAACGCACTAAAAAGTAAAAAATAACTGTGTCATTTAGTTGCTTCAATTTACTTAAGCATATCTAGGAGTCGATGCCAGCAAGTTTAAGGAACATTTATTTTACGTAGTAAAGCAGTTTGTGGGTTTTAGGTAACGTCCTTGAAAGTAGAAACCTTGGCTGGCACCGACTCCTAGATATGCTTAAGTAAATTAAAGCAACTAAATGACACAGTTATTTTTTACTTTTTAGTGCGTTTTGAGTCGGTTCTATTTTTTGTTAAAAATTTTTATTTCTTACTTTTTAGTGATTTATCACCACGTATCGTACTCGTACTATACTGTCATAGTATATTATACGACACTAGTAGCCAAAAAGCTACCGATACCGAGACAAAAACCGAAATCGCTGTAAGCGTGCCTCCAAAATTTGAAGAGTTCCTTCAATTTCCCCAGAATATCATCATCCGATCCTAACATGATGACAATGGGACCACCATGGAAGTATGCCCTTTCTAATAAAAAAAGAATTATCAAAATCGGACAACACTGTAAAAAGTTATGCGTGGTCATACAATATACGTGTCGAATTGAGAACCTCGTCCGTTTTTTTTCGTCGGTTAAAAAAGGTTACTTGTTTGATAAGTAACGCTTTGTCTTCTCCAGGTACGAATGCCAATGCTGCGGACAGAAGTTCTTCACGCGGTTCGCGCTGACCAACCACATGCCGACGCACACCGGCGAGCGCAACTACAAGTGCAAGGTCTGCGAGAAGTCGTACCCGCGCCTCAAGACGCTCAAGGACCACTTCCGCATCCACACCAACGACCGCCGCTACCGCTGCCATCTGTGCGGACAGGCCTTCATCCAGAACTGCAGCCTCAAGGGGCACATGAAGACCCAGCACCCAGACTACATCCCTTGAACTTGTGAGGGTACATGACCCCAACTACACACACCAACGACCGCCGCTACCGCTGCCATCTGTGCGGACAGGCCTTCATCCAGAACTGCAGCCTCAAAGGGCACATGAAGACCCAGCACCCAGACTACATCCCTTGAACTTGTGAGGGTACATGACCCCAACTACACACACCAACGACCGCCGCTACCGCTGCCATCTGTGCGGACAGGCCTTCATCCAGAACTGCAGCCTCAAAGGGCACATGAAGACCCAGCACCCAGACTACATCCCTTGAACTTGTGAGGGTACATGACCCCAACTACACACACCAACGACCGCCGCTACCGCTGCCATCTGTGCGGACAGGCCTTCATCCAGAACTGCAGCCTCAAAGGGCACATGAAGACCCAGCACCCAGACTACATCCCTTGAACTTGTGAGGGTACATGACCCCAACTACACACACCAACGACCGCCGCTACCGCTGCCATCTGTGCGGACAGGCCTTCATCCAGAACTGCAGCCTCAAAGGGCACATGAAGACCCAGCACCCAGACTACATCCCTTGAACTTGTGAGGGTACATGACCCCAACTACACACACCAACGACCGCCGCTACCGCTGCCATCTGTGCGGACAGGCCTTCATCCAGAACTGCAGCCTCAAAGGGCACATGAAGACCCAGCACCCAGACTACATCCCTTGAACTTGTGAGGGTACATGACCCCAACTACACACACCAACGACCGCCGCTACCGCTGCCATCTGTGCGGACAGGCCTTCATCCAGAACTGCAGCCTCAAAGGGCACATGAAGACCCAGCACCCAGACTACATCCCTTGAACTTGTGAGGGTACATGACCCCAACTACACACACCAACGACCGCCGCTACCGCTGCCATCTGTGCGGACAGGCCTTCATCCAGAACTGCAGCCTCAAAGGGCACATGAAGACCCAGCACCCAGACTACATCCCTTGAACTTGTGAGGGTACATGACCCCAACTACACACACCAACGACCGCCGCTACCGCTGCCATCTGTGCGGACAGGCCTTCATCCAGAACTGCAGCCTCAAAGGGCACATGAAGACCCAGCACCCAGACTACATCCCTTGAACTTGTGAGGGTACATGACCCCAACTACACACACCAACGACCGCCGCTACCGCTGCCATCTGTGCGGACAGGCCTTCATCCAGAACTGCAGCCTCAAAGGGCACATGAAGACCCAGCACCCAGACTACATCCCTTGAACTTGTGAGGGTACATGACCCCAACTACACACACCAACGACCGCCGCTACCGCTGCCATCTGTGCGGACAGGCCTTCATCCAGAACTGCAGCCTCAAAGGGCACATGAAGACCCAGCACCCAGACTACATCCCTTGAACTTGTGAGGGTACATGACCCCAACTACACACACCAACGACCGCCGCTACCGCTGCCATCTGTGCGGACAGGCCTTCATCCAGAACTGCAGCCTCAAGGGGCACATGAAGACCCAGCACCCAGACTACATCCCTTGAACTTGTGAGGGTACATGACCCCAACTACACACACCAACGACCGCCGCTACCGCTGCCATCTGTGCGGACAGGCCTTCATCCAGAACTGCAGCCTCAAGGGGCACATGAAGACCCAGCACCCAGACTACATCCCTTGAACTTGTGAGGGTACATGACCCCAACTACACACACCAACGACCGCCGCTACCGCTGCCATCTGTGCGGACAGGCCTTCATCCAGAACTGCAGCCTCAAGGGGCACATGAAGACCCAGCACCCAGACTACATCCCTTGAACCTCTGAGGGTACATGACCCCAACTAAAAACTACACTAGGTACTACAGGAAAGACCGATGGCATTTGGAGTCACTATGGGCAGCTAAAACCTAAATTGCCTTTTTTTTTTTTAATGACTACAAGTTGGCCCTTGATTGCCATCACACCTGATGTTAAGTGATGATGCAATCTAAGATGGAAGCGGGCATACTTGTTAGGGGTAGGACGAAATCCACACCCCTTTCGGTTTCTACACGACATCGTACCGGAACGCTAAATCGCTTGGCGGTACGTCTTTGTCGGTAGGGAACTTGTGAGGGTACATGACCCCAACTACACACACCAACGACCGCCGCTACCGCTGCCATCTGTGCGGACAGGCCTTCATCCAGAACTGCAGCCTCAAAGGGCACATGAAGACCCAGCACCCAGACTACATCCCTTGAACTTGTGAGGGTACATGACCCCAACTACACACACCAACGACCGCCGCTACCGCTGCCATCTGTGCGGACAGGCCTTCATCCAGAACTGCAGCCTCAAAGGGCACATGAAGACCCAGCACCCAGACTACATCCCTTGAACTTGTGAGGGTACATGACCCCAACTACACACACCAACGACCGCCGCTACCGCTGCCATCTGTGCGGACAGGCCTTCATCCAGAACTGCAGCCTCAAAGGGCACATGAAGACCCAGCACCCAGACTACATCCCTTGAACTTGTGAGGGTACATGACCCCAACTACACACACCAACGACCGCCGCTACCGCTGCCATCTGTGCGGACAGGCCTTCATCCAGAACTGCAGCCTCAAAGGGCACATGAAGACCCAGCACCCAGACTACATCCCTTGAACTTGTGAGGGTACATGACCCCAACTACACACACCAACGACCGCCGCTACCGCTGCCATCTGTGCGGACAGGCCTTCATCCAGAACTGCAGCCTCAAAGGGCACATGAAGACCCAGCACCCAGACTACATCCCTTGAACTTGTGAGGGTACATGACCCCAACTACACACACCAACGACCGCCGCTACCGCTGCCATCTGTGCGGACAGGCCTTCATCCAGAACTGCAGCCTCAAAGGGCACATGAAGACCCAGCACCCAGACTACATCCCTTGAACTTGTGAGGGTACATGACCCCAACTACACACACCAACGACCGCCGCTACCGCTGCCATCTGTGCGGACAGGCCTTCATCCAGAACTGCAGCCTCAAAGGGCACATGAAGACCCAGCACCCAGACTACATCCCTTGAACTTGTGAGGGTACATGACCCCAACTACACACACCAACGACCGCCGCTACCGCTGCCATCTGTGCGGACAGGCCTTCATCCAGAACTGCAGCCTCAAAGGGCACATGAAGACCCAGCACCCAGACTACATCCCTTGAACCTCTGAGGGTACATGACCCCAACTAAAAACTACACTAGGTACTACAGGAAAGACCGATGGCATTTGGAGTCACTATGGGCAGCTAAAACCTAAATTGCCTTTTTTTTTTTTAATGACTACAAGTTGGCCCTTGATTGCCATCACACCTGATGTTAAGTGATGATGCAATCTAAGATGGAAGCGGGCATACTTGTTAGGGGTAGGACGAAATCCACACCCCTTTCGGTTTCTACACGACATCGTACCGGAACGCTAAATCGCTTGGCGGTACGTCTTTGTCGGTAGGGTGGTGACTAGCCACGGCGAAAGCCTCTCCCACCAGCCAGACCAAGACAAATTAAGAAAAATCTCAATCTGCCCCGCCGGGAATCGAACCCAGGACCTCCGCCTTATATATCCACCGCGCACACCACTGCGCCACGGAGGTCGTCAAAAGGTTAGATGAGATTTGTAGTCGAAGAATTGGGGTTGCCATCTCTAAAATTTGGAAAACAGGACAAGACGCGTGAAAACCCCGGATTTTAGAGTCCGAAAGCAGGACATGTCAACAAGATCTTTTAAACGTATTCAATGTAATAAAAATAGTTGAAAATGTCGTAAATCACCTTTTTTTATTTGGAACGGTGAATATACTTGGTTCATCGGTTAATCGTGGTGGCGAGCATAGCGCGTGTCTCGCGGGCGGCCCAAATTTTTTTTATTTATTTATTTTTTAAATCCCGGTCTACAAATGAAACTTTCCCCGGACGCTCCCCGGATGCCCTTTAAACTATACTAAAGCCAAACTCGATTGAGAATGCTTGTCAACAAACAAATTAAAAATTAAGGTAGAAATCACTAGTCATTTTACATCTAATTTTTTTTGTTAACTTGTCAATAAAGAATTCATGGCAATAAATTACATTAGTTAGCTTAAAACGAATTAATATATTCAATATCTATTAAATAAGATTTTATAAAAAAAACAAAACATAATTTTAAATTTATTAGGCATAAAATGTGTTGCATTTTCTACCTTCATTTTAAATTTGTTTGTTGACAAGCATTCTCAATCGAGTTTGGCTTTAGTATAGGACAAATCCGGGGAAACCCGGACGGATGGCAACCCTACTCAGAATGCATCAATCAGTTGTATAATGATGAATATTGAGACTACAACCCAAAGTTTTGTGGCAAATGGATTCTGAAATGATGGGCGTTTCCAAGATGACCTGCGCGTCCACACAGACGAGCGCCCACGCATCTGCCAGCTGAGCGAAATGGGAAAACAGTATTCCGACTACAGCGAATTTATTATTTATTTATTTAAGATTTTTTTTGGAACGAAGTTACTTATCGCGCGTTGTGAAAGGGGGTTAGACGGAAAAAATTCGTACGAAAAGTTGTCACGACACTTTTTGATCAAAAAAGTGTCGTGACACCTTTTGCCGCCTTTGATGTGCGTGCGCGTGAGCGGCGGGGGGCGCCCGCGCTGTATGCTGTCTCGCGCTCTCGTGGCGCCCTCTGGTGTTTCGGTGTACAACAACAAATATTATTATTACTTAAAAAAAATAAAATTTTATTACAATTCCTTCACTAATTAATCGAAAGGAACTTCGTTCCATCCGGGTGTCCCTTGACACCTCTCAACTTTTTATTGGAAATTATGTTTCCTGAAAATGAAACCTGCATACTAAATTTCATGAAAATCAGAATTACAACGTAAAGAGGAAAAATGACGCACCATTCCAAATACAGCTAAATATTGATGATATTTGTGATCCCAAAACATTCACGAAAAGTGTGTTTTCTCAAACTTTTGCTTATAACTTTTTATTTTTGGTTCTAAGACTAAAAGTTACATGTAAATTTTAGATAATTTTATTCGCAACAAAGTGTTTACCACAAAAACCATTTGAACCCTTTTTTCCAAAATGGCGGCCGTGGACAACCTTACAAACTTTGATTGAAATTTAACCATTGACAATTGAAAAATAAAATCGAGTCCTTTGAAAAATGTGATCCCAAATGTAAGTTTTCAATGTAATTGAATAAATCAATTTGAATACTAGCATCAGACTATTGCAAGTCTCGGGTGCTGGTTATATTAAATGTTAATTTATTTTAATTTTGACGTAATTATGTACTTGTACAAATAAATATAAATAATTGTTATTTTTTTCAAGTATTTTATTTCTGCCTTTGTCTGCGTTGATGTGTAGATCTAAATGAACGTCAGAACAAGAGACAGGTAGGTCAATCGTGAAATATTTGTATCAATAATTAACGGACTTCTTCATAAAGCGTCGCAATCCTTGAAGTCACAAATATAGATTAATTATCACTTTTTTACTTTTTAATTGATGTGATCAAATAAAAATCGCATAGATCAAAGACTACTAGATGGAGTCATAACGCGGCTGTAGGTTCAAGAGCGTGACAGACTTATTTCATTCGGCCTTTATTAGAAAGTGACACAAGATTATTTTTTGTCCCTTTCAGCGTGTTCGTTTTTATTGTTTGTCAAGAGTGGAGTTTGTGACAAACGAGGGACATATCTGAGCAATTATTAGCTTTTTATTAAATTTGCTAATAAATAATATAACTTTGCGGTTACGATATTAATTTAAACGTTATCGTGCTATGGTGGGTTGTAATATTTTCGGCTGCAACAGTCGCAGCGAACAGAAAATCGAAGGAATTACGTTTCATACGTAAGTAGGCATAAACTTGATTGATTGATGATTTAAAGCTTAGATATGTTATTTTTTAGCAAATTTCATGTATTATACGTTTACTAAACTATCTTATATAAAGTAATTATTTCGTATCTTACGATATTTTAAAACATAACGTTTTATGATGTACTTAAAATGTTGACACGTCATGTCAATAAGGCTGATTTGCTGTCTCACTAGTGGACACGCTATGGGCTCTATCTAGTTGTCTTTAATCTATGGCGACACTAGGCGTCAAAAAGTGACAGACGTCAGAATTTCAGAGAACTAAAAAATTCCTGTTTATAATTACTAATCTGTGAAATTGCAAGCGATCGCGATCCATTGTATCAGTTGGCAACATTGACATATTAACACTTCGGGTCATCGCTAAAAAGTGGCCGAACCAAAAGAGAGCTAAAACACGAAAAAGATTTCTAATCGTATTCAGTCTCATATTAGCTTACTGAGAGAATACAACAAATATTATTACAAAAAATATTACTACAACTGTCAAACCAACTACCCTCATTATTGTGATTTTCTTATAATAAATACTTGATTACATTAAATTTAAATATAATAAAACGCAAAATTTTGATTAATTACAATTTGTTAGAAATAGGTAAAATAATATTCTACAATATCATTCCATACTTCAATTTTACTGTTAATTGCACCATGTAACATATTGTAGTACCGAGCTGCGCAGTATTATTTCTTTTTTAAATTAAATGTAAAAAGTTAATTGTAAAAAAAAACTTATTAAAATATAAAATTATATAAATTTTGTCGTTTTACAGATTGCAAAACATACATACATACATAACATCACGCCTTGTTCCCATAGGGGTAGGCAGAGACCACATCCCTCCATTTGCCACGGTCCTTGCATACCTCCTTAGCTTCTTCCACTCTCATTAATCCTTTCATACAAGTTCGTCGGCTTAGGATACTCTTGACCTGGCCATCATTTAAAATGTCCTGAATTTGGTCCAGGAACATTCGCCTAGGTCTTCCCCTTCCAACATTTCCATTCACCCTCGCCTTGTAAATCTCTTTTGTTAATCTTCTTTCATCCATTTTCTCTACATGTCCAAACTATCTAAGCATCCCTTTCTCAATTTTAGTCACTACATCTTCTTTTACACCACACTTTTCTCTTATGACACTATTTTTAACTCTGTCACACAGTTTTAACCCGCACATACTCCTCAATGCTCTCATCTCTACTGCATTTATTTTACTTTTGTGCTTCTTCTGCCATACCCAACTTTCACTACCATACATAAGTGTGGGCACCAACACACCTCTATGCACAGCCAGCCTTGCCTTTTGGGACACTTTCTGGCTGTTCATAAATGCATGTAGAGCACCATTCAACAAGTTCCCAGCATTTACTCTTCTTTCAATATCACTCTCAAAACATGCACAAATATATTACAAGATTTGCCCTCTTGCCATGAGTTATGATATAGCGGCAGACTAAACACTTTTTAAAAATAATAAAATTTAATTATAATATTAAAGTTTGCAAAAAAATAGTTTATTCTAACACGAATTAAAATAAAAGGAAGTGGAATGATGTAAGATTGGTGCCAGACTACCGGGGCTGTTGTCACGGTGGTCTGGAACTGCTGCGCACGCGTTCCATTGTTAATTGATGCGAACCGCTAGTGTCAGCGGGGTTACGCCATGGTAACTCATGTTATACAAGTTTGATGATAGCGCATAGATATGGATTGAAAATTAAGGGTTTTTGTTTAGTATACTAATGTTTTCTTGTATCACAAATAAGTTGCGTTACTTTTTATTATTTGCACAAAAACGTTTCATATGTCATGGCGTCTGCTCGTGACGTCATTCCTTGTATTTGGCGTTTCGCGTAACATGGCAAATGGCCAAATATTTAATATTTTATTTTTAATAAAGGGAATATAAAGGATTGTGCGCTTATTTGATTGTACGTATTTTGGGCTCTAATTTAAAAAAATAAAACCATTGATAAAGTGATTTTTTTTTATTGTCATCATGCCTATTAATATTGACCAATATTATTCGGGCAACTGTTCATTCTTCACTACATGGTATCAATAAATATTAAAATATACACAAATGTAACTTAATAACAATCTACAGTCAGTACGAGATCCCAGAAAAGTTGGAAATACTATATTATTAAAATAGAGAACAGTGTAAACTCGCATTATTATTAACAAGATGGCGTATTTAGTGTCAATATGTCTATTAATCTAACTACATTACGAAAAAAGTGGTTGTGACATACAGACCGACAGACCACATGACAGGAGTCTATAAGGGATCCGTTTTTTGATTTGGTTACGGAACCCAAAAAACCTGTCTAAAAGATACTAAAGGCCATGTATGGCTTCGAAACTAGTCGCGCATATAACAATGTGAGTTTTATCCATTTTCTAGTTTAATAATATGGAAAATAGTCGAGATAGTTCAAGGTCTGAAATACAATCAATTAGTGAAACTGCTGTCCAAATCAAACACATGATGGTGGGTTTTCATGTGATTCCTCAGGCCCGAGCTCTGCGTGAAGCCGGTGCTGCAGACCTCGCACTTGTACCTGCGGCCGCTGCCGTGCGACCTCACGTGCTCCTGCAACGACTGCAACCTGGGGTAGCTCTTGTCACAGAACTCGCACCTGAAGTTCCTCTCCCCGGTGTGCGTTGCCATGTGTTCCTTCAACCGAGACGGCAGGTAGAACCTCTGGTCGCACAAGTCGCACTGGTGGTTGAAGATCTTCAGATGATTCCGTCGATGGTGTTCTATCAACGTCTTCCTCCGGTTGTAGACCTTGTCGCACAACTTGCACGGGAACGTCCTCTTGTCGCCGTGCACTTCGATCAAATGTCTGTTCCTCAATGCGTACGAGAGGAACACTGCGTCGCATTTGTAGCAGTTGATCGTCGGTTTCTTCTCGTGGACGGTGGCCACGTGCAGCCCCATGCTGTATTTAGACTTCAGATTCTTGCCGCAGATCTCGCACGGGTAGTTGGCGTCTATCTTGTTGTGCGACTTGATGTGCGTGCGCAGCGACGCTTGCTCCAGGAAGCACGCGCCGCACACGTCGCAGGTGAACGTGCCGAAGTGATCGATCATGTGCTTCTTCAACGAATCAAAGTATGGGAACACTGAATTACACTCCGTGCAAGTTAAATTATTTAGTGTCAACTTAAATTTCAAGAACTCGTTCGCAATAGGATGTAAGGGTTTCTGATGTTTGGATGTTAGGTGGTGTTTGAATGTGTCCAAATCGTCTATTTTTTCGGGGCACAATCTGCAATCGATTCTCGTTATGTCTATCTTGGGTATCTTTTTATTCTCTATGGAGTTCTCGAATAGTTCAGTCGGTTCGTGGGTCCAAGTGTGCTCCCTTAGTTCCACTGGGTTCGTGAACTGGTCCCTGCAGTAGTAGCAGTAGTAGAAGCTGATCCGGTTGTGGAACGGACAGACGTAGGAGTAATTCACTATAGTAATTGTGTTGCTGAGTGCCATGCGGTTTTGGTCCATGGCTTCAGACTGCTTTTTGGTTGGGACTTTCTCCGAGGGTAGTTCTGAAAACAGAAATTATATTAGTATTAATAACAGTGGATGTTTTCAATGGGTAATCCGCGTAAAGTCTCGGGTATCTGCTAGTTATAATTCTTTTTCTCATTACAAATTAGGCCTTGACTGCGAAAACACCTAACAGTAAGTACTGATGCAATCTACGATAGACTTGGGTACCTTGTTAGGAGGAAACGCAATACATAGATATTTCGGTTTCTACGCGGCGTTGTTAAAATGGCTATGTGGTTAGTTTATACGCGGTAGAAGTGGGTGCGAGGGGTATACCAGCGAAGTCTCTCTACAACCTGCTAAAAGACCTTGGCCTTACTAGAAGTGCAGTAAGCTCCATATTGGAACGAGTGTCCAAAGCTGCTCTAGTAGGGTCCTTCCGAATTTGGCTGGGCAGGGAGAACAACTTGCAACAGAGGAGGTGAGTGTTGACGCGCGTCACTAAGGGTACCCTTAAACCTACACCCGTGTCACAAGTCTCGGGCTCTGTTCGGAGTTTTTCTCTCAGACACGCGATGGACCCGGCACCCGCACGGTGAATGCATGGAATGCTAAGATATTCGTCTCTTTCAATGTTACCTGATTTCAACAATTTGTCAAGGTTTCTGTGCAGTCTCTGTATTTTGCCGGCTCTGAGCTCCTTGTCCTTTGTCTTGTGTCCGTTTCTGGTTCTTTTGTATGATTTCTCGTTGGTGTTGCTCAGATCTGACATTTTTGGTATTTTAATCAATTGTGTATGCATTTCCGAATCTGTAATTATGTGAAAACTCAATAAAAATAAAGTCAGGTTAATTACATCAGCACTATAAACAGTCAAACTAGTCATTGTCATGTGCCTATAAAGTTTTAGGAGTTCGAATTACCCAGAATCTTATCATCAGATCCTAACAGGATGACTATGGGGAGACTCCCAGTAGCATCTGTATAGGATATTTACTGTAAGGCTTGTAAATAAAGCCTTCTTTAAATAATCGAAATTTGAATTTAACATGATGCTTACTACTTTTTATTACTAAAATTACAATCCAAAGCAAAGCAGGCTAACCCGGATAATATCGAGGGGCCAATTGCCAGGAGGGCTAAGGGCTAACGCTAAACCTCGCGCGGGATAGTAAGAACAACGCAGGCGCGTACGACGGAGCGCGGACGCGGGCGATGGATTTTCACACGCGCGGCGGACGGCGGGCACACGGCGCGGGCGCACGCGACGGGCACACGCGAACAGGGTTGTTTCTACAAATCAGCCGAGCGCCGCTAGATGCCACGGTCACACACGTCGGAGGCTAGGCACAATAATAAACATCGATACAGAGCGCTTAATAATTGAGGTGCAAATTCGGCCAATATTATGGGTTATGGCGAATAATAAATTAGTAAATAATCCATAGTAATCTACTCGACACAACTGTACACGCTGTCAAAATTATACTAGCAGTGCTAAATGAGACGGGGGCACGCGACAGGTGCCAGCTGGCGGATTCGTCCCGCGGCGGTCTTCCGACGCGTGCGCCCGCATCCGCATCCGCCCGTGCTATAGCGTTAGGCCTAAGAAACCATAATAACATTTTATTTATTTGACCATGTTCCTGGCCTCAATTCCAGGTTGGGCAGATTAAGATTTACTTAATTGGTCCAGCTTTGGCTGGGAGGTTTCGGCCGTGTAGGGTAGACAGCAATATTTCGTGGCATGGAAGCCGTTGTCGTAGTATAAGTTCGTGCCAAGGCCACCGTAAGTTTGTATCAATGATCCTTGGTTTGAACTGTGAACTGATAGATCAGTCAGTCAATAACAGTCACCTTTTAAATATACAGCTTATTATTATTATTATAGCTTATATTGAGCATCTATATGCCTTATCTATATTTATGGAAATCTCTTCAAGTACAGCAATAAACAGCTTAAGAGACAAAGGGTCACCCTGTTGCACGCCTGTTCCAATAGTGAACTCCTCCCCTTGTTTTTTTAGTATTAACCTACTTACCGTTTTAGAATAGATGTTTTCATGACATTTATATATTATGTTTTATTTACACCATTGTTTCTTAGAGCAAACCATATAGATGGGTGTAACATGCTATTAAATGCTTTGGAGCAGTAGAAATAATGGAGAAATTAAAAAAATTCAATATTTAATTGAAAATAAAAATCATTTACCCTCAATATGATCAGCTATATCGTCCACATGATCCCGGGAGTCTGAGTCAGCTAACTCTTCTAGTTTCACTTCCAGCTTAATATTCTTATCATTTTCTGGAATTTAAACAGTACAAGTAAGATTTCAGCAATGAATTACTTACTAAATGTCTACACTACGCAAATGATCAAATAAAACTTGTATCATCTGCTATTGAGCTACAGGAGATGGTAAATGTTATGACTGCAGCTTTCAAAAGAAAGGAAGGTGAATGTAAGCACAATGTAAGTAATGATTTTTGAAAGAGCGACTCTCACACACACTGTGCTCTCTCCATCAGTAGTTATATACCTCTAAGCCTCGCCTCCAGGAACATCTGCTCAGACTGCAGCACCTGTTTTCTGAATTCACTCGCCTCGCGCAGTCGCCCCACGCATGTGGCGCAGATGCAGCACTCTGTGCTCTCTCCATCCAGATGAGACAACTGGAAGGGTTAGTAGTTATATTGAACAACTGCCAAGTTTCATGCCCATTTCTTATATCAATAAAATCTTCTTTTTTAAAGTAATGATTGATGGATGGACTAGCAGATGGTCTACATGATGCAAAGTGGAAAACCAGTCCATATGATCAGGGCAACACTTTGCAGGGCATGCAATATGTACCCCAATGCCAATTAATGTAAGCCATAGATGTGAAACCACATGTGCCAGTAACTATATAGAGCTATATTTACTTGTTGTTACAGTGCCATGGGAAACAAACATTCCTAAAGACCATGTATTCAAAGTGAATAAATATTATGACCTTACTAATTAACTAACTAAAAATGGCTATGTGGTTAGTTTATATGCGGTAGAAGTGGGTGCGAGAGGTTATAGAGGATGTCTCTCTATAACCTGCTAAAAGACCTTGGCCTTACTAGTAGTGCAGTAAGCTCTGTATTGGAACAAGTGTCCAAAGCTGCTTTAGAAGGGTCCTTCCGAATTTGGCTGGGCAGGGAGAATAACTTGGATAGAGGAGGTGAGTGTTGATGGCCATCACTAAGAGTACTCTTTGAAACCTACACCCGTGTCACAAGTCTCGGGCTCTGTTCGGAGTTTTTCTCTCAGCCACGCGATGGACCCCGCACCCGCTCATTGAATCCATGGAATGCTAAGATATTCGTCTCTCTGGTAAATAGAACTGTATTAAAACAATGCTGGCAGTGGTTCAGTCTGAGGTTCTCTTAATTCTATTGTCACGCATCGCAATAAGTTCTAGTTCGACGATTTAAACAATATTTGTATTTAAATATTCATTTATCTTTCATCTTCTCTGGCAGAATCTTGAAACCTCATTGGAAGGGAGAGGTTGTACGAGAATGTTACAATTACACCCTTCATATCAAAACAAAGCAATGCTGTTTGGCAGCAGAAATAAGCATGATGGTATTATTTCCCTGGACTCGTGTTTCAAAAAGCTCTACTAGGAACAATTTAAGCAGTCACTATCATCCACATCTGATAATGATAATTGATTATCACCCTAAACTGATCAACCCGCTTTGATGCAGCATGGCTGCATTGAGTGTAAAGCTTTATATCCCCCCTCCTAAAAGGACAGACACCTGGCCCTGTAGTGGACCGTTAATAGGTTGATATTGATGAATGTAAACATTAATTACTTACAAGAAGACCAAAGACATCCATAAACATGTCAGAATACACCTCCTTGGTTTCCATAAACTCGTATTCGAAGGTAAGTAGGCGGCATTTCTTGATAGAGTGGCAGCATCTACACAGGGCTGGGTCTATTATGGGTCCTTTGCTTTTCTTTACGGTATTGTTTGCCATATTTACTTGTGACAATTTCCACTGAATATTGTATATATCACAAGCTAGGTTCTCTCATATTGACATAATATTTGTTTTTCTCATAAATACTAAATGACACTCAAAATAAAAACATTTGGTTTTATTTATTTTATTTCTTACACGATTTTTATTTCCCCGAAACCCGAAAATAATATTTTTTATTGTATGTACTCTGTGGCGCTTAATATATATTTTTAAAAAATAATGTTAGCTCGTAAGTTCTAGTTTTTTAAGCTATAGTTTCTTTGCTTCTAGAGCTCATTTCACAGATTTCATTCTTTTAGTGTTATTACATGATTTGAACGCGATTAAATTAATTATATTTTCAAATTATAACTATCCTTTAAATAACTAATTTGAATCAAAGAATATTTTACTCTATGAGTTATTGCCAGCGCCATCTGTTATTGAGTAGCTTAAAAATATCTGCGGTAAGTCTAGGTATTATTATTGTCTATGGAGTTTTTTGCGGGAACTTCTAAATTAACCACGAAATATTTGCTTTCACAAGAACCTTAGACTACAAATATTATACAAAGAGTTAGCCTAATTGATTTGGCTGTTCCGACGCGTGAAGTCGTGACGAAGGGAAATAGCGATTAATTTCGTTAACCCCCTTCTTTGCGATGTTTACGGTACCAGAGACAGTAGCGCCACTTTGAGATATGCCCAAATCATATTGAATACCGTAATATTAAAAAAAAAAATTACAAAAGGATAAAAAATAAGTACAATAAAAAAATTATAATTATGATTTATTTAAAAATAATAAATTAGAACAACATTTTTACAGTTAATGTAAAGACAAAATTTAATATTTTTAATTTTTTTAACAATTTAGTTAATTCTGCTATCGGAAGATATACAGCTAGCCCGCGGCTCTTCTACCTCTGGTATGAAATGAAACCAGATAAATTTTTGTGGACCCCCGCTTACGACCCTTGCCCCCATTTTTAGTTACACCTGAATCACATGGACCACTTTCAATCAATGCCCTATAAGATCAAGTCACACAATCAGCGGACAGTCAAGTAACATCCTAACCCTATCGTTTGTGAGATCTCATATGACAGTTCAAAGATTTTAAACCCGGATAAGTTTTATCACACTGCTCGCATTTAAAGTTCCTCTCCCCCTTGTGTATAGCCATGTGCTCCTGCAAACTAGAGGGTAAGTAGAACGTTTGAGCACACAGCTCGCACTGATGGTTGAACACTTTGAGGTGACTCCGTCGATGATGTTCCATCAACGTCTTCCTCCGGTTGTAAACTTTGTCACACAATTTGCATGGGAACGTTCTCTTATCACCGTGCACTTCAATCAAATGTCTATTCCTCAATGCGTATGATAGGAAAGCTGCATCACATTTGTAGCAGTTGATCGTTGGTTTCTTCTCGTGGACGGTGGCCACGTGCAATCCCATACTGTATTTAGATTTCAAATTCTTCCCACAGATCTCACACGGGTAGTTGGCGTCCACTTTATGATGTTTCTTTCTTATATGTGACCGTAGCAGTGGTAGTTCGATGAATCTTGCACCGCATTCGTCGCAAGTGTGCGTACCGAAGTGTTCGATCATGTGTTTCTTTAACGAATCAAAGAATGGGAACACCGCATTGCACTCCGTACACGTCAAGTTATTAGACGTTAACTTAAATTTTAGGAACTCGTTTGTGACCGGATAAACAACTTTCTGATGTTTGGACGTTATGTGTTTCTTGAAACCTTCCACGTCATCGATTTTTTCTTCACACAATCTACAATCTATCCTTGTGATATCTACTATTGGTATCTTGTTGTGTTGGATTGAGTTTTCAAATAGTTTTGAGTCATGTGTTAAACTGTGCTCTCTGAGTTCTACGGGGTTTGTGAATTGGTCTTTGCAATAGAAACAGTAGTAGAAGCTTATTCTGTTGAAGAAAGGACAGGCGTACGAATATGTCACTATTAGTACTGTGTTTATTAATGCCATTCGGTTTTGGTCCATGACTTCGGTTTGCTTCTTCGGTGGAAGTTTCTTGGGTGGTGGTTCTGAAAAATAATTTTTAGCTTGTTAGACTTGAAATTACGTGGCGGTAAATTACTAAAAAGTAAGAAATAAAAATTTTTAACAAAAAATAGAACCGACTCAAAACGCACTAAAAAGTAAAAAATAACTGTGTCATTTAGTTGCTTTAATTTACTTAAGCATATCTATGAAGTCGGTGCCAGCAAGTTTAAGGAACATTTATTTAACGTAGCAAAGCAGTAGCAGTAGTTTGTGGGTTCTAGGTAACATCCTTAAAGTAGAAACCTTTGTTAAAATATTTTATTTCTTACTTTTTAGTAATTTACCGCCACGTAACATACTCGTACTATACTGTCATAGTATATTACATGACATGACCTCCAAAATTTTAAGAGTTCCTTCAATTTCCCCAGGATATCATCATCAGATCCTAACATGCTGACAATGGGACCTTGGAAGTGTGCCCTTTCTAATAAAAAAAAGAATTATCAAAATCAGACAACTCTGTAAAAAGTTACGCGTGGTCATACGTTAAAAAAATATATATATATATATGTTGAATTGAGAACCTCCTCCGTTTTTTTTCGTCGGTTAAAAAATAGGAAAATGCCGAAATCCGCCTGTCATGCGCATTAACCAATTTTATGTTAAAATTCCTCTTTTGAATAATACTTTCGTGAAATAATAATTTTCTGAATCGAATAAGAGTTATTAAAAAGTCCCGCTTTACTATCGGTTTTTTAACTAAAGCGGGAAGTATAAGCATGTGGAGTTTTTTGTGACACAACTCGTATGGGAAAATCCTTGTTGCTGATGGAGCACGGCGAGGATCCCAAGACGTGGGTAGAGGTGGTTCAGGAATGAAAACACTGTAGACTTCAACGTCTTACGTTGTGCAGCGCGAACTTGACGACATCACCATGAAAACTAATAAATATAGCTAACTTAGGTTGCTGTGGTTCGTAAATTTTGCGTTCCAGTTACTAAAAACGTTTATAAGCATAGACAACTATACATTTTGGTAAGATTTTTTTATAATTATTCTATTATATTTTTACTAAAGCCAAACTCGATGTAGCATCGCATGTTGATGTGCATTTTACACCTAATCTTTTAAATTACCTTGTTAACGAATTCATGACAATAAATTAGATTAATATTATAATTAAAAGTAATTTATATATTTAATATCTTTTAAATAAGATTTTATAAAAAAAACACAACGATTTTAAATTTATTAGATATAAAATGTGTTGCATTTTCTAGCTTCGTTTTAAATTTCTTTGTTGATAAACATTCTACATCGAGTTTGGCTTAGTATAATTATTATATTGTTAATGTAACCGTTTTAATACATGGCACTAATTAATATTTGAATGTGTTACAGCGACTGCTACCATCATGCTTATTTGTCGCCAAGCCGCATTTCTCTTCTCAGTAAGAGATTACTTATAAAATTATTCAACTGAAAATTTCTTTGAAGAAGTAAAAGTCAATATTAAGAAGAAGACATAGGACAGTATACTTTTACAGAATTTGTGATAAGTAGAAGTAGTTCACTTATATGTGTTTTTTTTTTTAATTACTACAAGTTGGCCCTTGACTGCTATCACACCTGATGTTAAGTGATGATGCAATCTAAGATGGAAGCGGACTAATTTGTTAGGAGTAGGATGAAAATCCACACTCCTATCGGTTTCTACACGACATCGGTTGTTACACGTAATAATCTGTTACTATTTATTTAACAATTTCATTTAATTTACTACCTTTTAATTTTAAAATTGACATTAAGCGAGCTAACTTGTTAGGTTATGTTACCCCTTTCGGTTTCTACACGACATCTTACCGGAACGCTAAATCGCTTGGCGGTACGTCTTTGTCGGTAGGGTGGTAACTAGCCACGGCGAAAGCCTCCCACCAGCCAGACCAAGACAAATTAAGAAAAATCTCAATCTGCCCCGCCGGGAATCGAACCCAGGACATCCGCCTTATAAATCCACCGCGCATACCACTGCGCCACGAAGGTCGTCAAAAAACATACATAGATTAGACAAATAATAATGAAAAGTAAAGAACTATATTAAAGCCAAACTCGATTGAGAATGCTTGTCAACAAACAAATTGAAAATGAAGGTAGAAATCACTAGTTATTTTACTCCTATTTTTTTAAATTAACTAGTTAATGACGAATTCATGACAATAAATTAGATTAGTAAGCTTAAAACTAATCAATTTATTAAATATCTTATAAATAAGATTTTTTAAAATAACAAAACATAATTTTAAAGGGGAATGCCCATTTATGGCCAGCAAACACCCGGTAATTTACTTTTATTTAAAAAAAACTTCATAATTTTACATTACTTTTAGAAAGATTCATTTATCCAAAAAAGATTTCTAAGATTTTGCAGAAAAAATAAATACTTCAATTAATTTTGTCATTATACCTTAAAAACAACAGGTGTATTTGAACATTTACGAATCTGTGTTGCCAAATGCTAAATAGGAAGCGAATTATTTGGTCTAATCGATTTTTAACTAATTAAAATGCATCGATATATATATATATATATATATATATATATATATATATATATTTATATATATATATATATATATATATATATATATATATATATATTTCAACAATTATAATATATTATTAATATTATTTGTAGTTATAACAAACGTTTTAAATGGTACATGATAATAAGAATGGATTTTTGTTTTGTTATGTTATGTTATATTAAACACGAGTAATTATGATTACAAACATCAACCAAACGGCAAAATAATGTCAAAAATACTAATATGGAACCTTTTTTTTAATTAGTTATTTTGTAAAAATTAGCAAATCCAAAAATGCAATAGTTAATAGATAATAAATAAGTATAGAGACAGTTAATTGAAAATCGATTTTATTTATTCGATATATTTTTGTTTTATGTGGCAACATCCATTTGACTTGTTTATTACCAATGTAAACTTACAAAAAATATCAACTTCTTTCGTACTTCGTAAACGTCATAACATAGTGGTTATATTCTCTTTGGTACTTCGTAGTTCGTGTGTGTTTAAGTTTGATTTTTTTGATTTTACTATTTAACCGACGACTAAGCATTTAAAATGGATTCCCGGATGATCTGTGTATAATATATGACACACTAAATGAGTCTGGGTAAATACAAATGTATTCGCAATATTTTAAAAATCGTTTTGTTGTGATTAATATAAAATATTTTTTCTTCAAAATCCAATCTTTTTTTAACCCAATTTTCTAACCATTTCCTCATTTATATTTCATATTACCATCCCCACATAGTTTTATATGAGTGTAGTCGTGGCCAAAGTTGCTATGGCTGATGGGCATTGTCCTTTATTAGGCATAAAATGTGTTGCATTTTCTACCTTCATTTTAAATTTGTTTGTTGACAAGCATTCTCAATCGAGTTTGGCTTTTGTATAGGTAAATACACAAACTTGAAAATTATTGAGGAAAAATCTCACCTTTCTTCAATAGTTTCTCCATTTTCCTATGCAGCCGTCGGATTTTGTTTGCAGTGGATAGTTGCTTGCTGATATCCAGTTTCTGACCATTTCTAGTTCGTTTCAGCATCCTGACATTGGTGCTGGTGGGGACAGGTATTGGCTTCTCATCTGTTGTATCCATGTCTGAGTCTGAAGCTGGAAAGATCATCATCGTTATCAGGGTATTTTATGACCCACTACAGGACTAGGCCTCCTTGCACGAAGGGATATGCTTGGGCCCGCCACGCTGCTCTAATGAGAGAGAGATGCGAGATGATGGGCTTCAAGTGATAATTTTCAATTAATTAACAATCACTGTTAGATTGAAATGATAGTGACGCTCAACATGCTCTGGGAACGTGGATGTAACTCCACCAACTTCCCGATTCTAAGCTTAGAATAATACTGAATGTTTTTTAAAATTTGCTGCTTGATTCTGGGGGTATCAGTTCTTTTTAAATTACAAACTCATTTAAGTGAATGTCGAAAGTGTTTGCAAGGGGCTGTTCAAATATTACGTAAGCAGATTTATTACAATTTTTTACCCCCCGACCCCCCTTGTCAGCAAAAGTAAGGAAAGTTCCTACCCCCTCCCCCTATGCTTACGTAAACATTTTTCAATTATAAATTTCATATTTTTTTTTAATAATTGTCATATATATAATTTTAAAAATTAGAAAATTATTTTAGTGTAGAAATTGGATTTTACTGATACTGTATTCAACATAGAGAATTCACGAATTTTTGCTATTCGTGTAAAAAAACAAATAACTATCGATGACGTAATCATCATCTAGACCGCCCCACCCCCCATGTCATCAAAAATAAGCAATACACAGAACCCCCCACCCCTCTATAGTGCTTACGTAATACTTGAACGGTCCCCAATGGAATAGCTAATTAGAACGCTGCTATTGTGTAGGTGGTAGATTGGCGACCCCGCACCGGAAAGCGCAGCGTTGGTCGACCCCCAACCAGGTGGACTGACGACATCAGACGTGTCGCAGGGAGCCGCTGGCAACAGGCGGCTCGGGATTGTTGTGTTTGGAAGTCCCTAAAAAAAGGCCTATGTCCAGCAGTGGACGTCTACAGGCTGGTAATGATGATGAAGATTGTGTAGGACATAAAAATAGGGTACCATCCTGGTGGTCCATGGCAGTGTCTACATTGTTCTGTGCGTCAGTGTCTGCTGGTGGCTCAACTTTGATCTCCAGCATTGTGTTCTTGTCATTCTCTGAAAGTATGAAATATAAAAAATAGTATTATATCAATATAATATTTAATTAAATTGAGGTGAATATTTTCACCATGCGGGCGCCAAGTTCATCATGTGTCACCAGTATTCTCACCTATATTTATGATACAGATGTAAGGGCACGGTAACATAAACTTTACCACAATGAGATGAACTACATAGATAAGTACTGCAATAAGTAAAAAAAGTTGTTATCTTTTGAAAATTATGAAAAGAGTGTACAAAAATTCCGACAGTACGGAACATAGTTGTGAACAAAATAAACAATAGGTATTTCAGGCCTAATCACCAGAAAGGGTTTTTGCCCGGAATTTCTGGTTGCCTGGAACACAATTCACTTCTAGGCGAAAGTCTCAAGGATGCTAGAAAATATGAAAGGCAAATTACGATCTGCTGGATAGACCTAGAAAATGCGTTTGGTTCTGTGCAGCATGATCTATTGACTTTCGCCTTGAGGTGGTACAATTTTCCTGATCTAGTTATTGATTTAATCACTTCTTACTATTCAAAATTGAAATTCACCATAGCAGTAAACAATGAGTACTCAAAACCCCTACATTACAAAGTGGGGCTGTTTCAAGGTTGCTGCTTATCCCCAATAGCCTTTAATGTAGTCATCAATATTCTAATAGATAAATTAATTGTTCAAGAAAAGAAATGGGGCTATCGGTTTAAAATTAACAATAAATATACAGAGTCCATCTTAGCTTTTGCAGATGACCTTGCTTTACTGACACGAAACCCAAAACATTGTCAGGAGCTATTGAATGTAGTGGATGAGTTCTGCTCATGGACTGGTGGGCTGAGGGTAAAGCCAAGCAAATGCCACTGTCTATGTCTGGGGAGACGAAATACTAAATTTACATCTTATGATCCGGGTCTCTCTATTAGTGGCCAAAGTGTAACCACCATTGCTGAAGCATTGCCTTTTAAGTTCCTCGGTAGAAAGATTGATTACAAAGGACGTACACCATCCCTTGAGGTAGTCGTCGATAACTTCATAAATGACCTTAATAAGGTAGACCAACAGCCCATCAACAATATAAAAAAAGCGTGGGTCTATGACAACTATCTCACTTCACGTCTGACTTGGCCATTCCTCGTTTATGATATTGGCAGAACCCATCTGGCAAAACTAGATGCAAATGTCATAAAAACATTGAAGTCTTGGTTTGGTCTAGCACTCTCGGCTGACCCTTCAACTCTATTCAGAGATTACAATAATTTTGGGTTAAAACTAAAAAGGCCATCGGAACTCTATAAACACCTCAGGGTTACCAGAACGCACATTCTAGTTAAGTCCCAGGACGAACTAGTTGCATCACTTCCTAAAGACGAGGGTGCCGGAAAACTTGACTCTAGGCTTCAATTTTACAAACAATTTATGGCAGGGGCTCAGGTAAATAGAACCGGGTTGGGTGCAAGACGTAAAAAGGAAGACCAAGACATAATAAAATCTTTTCTTAAACAAGATGAGGACGACAACTACAAAGTGCATGCCATGAACCTAGAAATGCAAAACGAGTGGTTAAACTTAGGCGAGTTCTGCATCCCTCTGGCTCTGAAGTGGCGCGCCTTGCTGTACGATTGGTCTCCTGCCTTATTGAAATTTTATCTTAATGCCTTTCAACTGACTCTCCCAGATCAGAGTAACCTAGTAAGATGGGGAAAAGCCTCGGAAAAATCTTGCTATACCTGTGGTGAGGCAGTGGGCACTGCAAGGCACTTATTGGTAGGATGCAAGGTGCTCCTGGACAGGGGTCTCTACTCACGCCGCCACGACAGAGTACTAGAAATCATACGTGAAGCTATAAGCCTTTCAGTAGCTAGGGCTCAAAAAGGGTTGACGACGAATAAAAGACAAACTAACTTCGTTAAAGCAGGCTCAAGTACAAATTCCACTAGCAAGCCTTATTCAATTCTGGGCTCTGCTCCTGATTGGACTATATTAATGGACACGTATGAAAAGCACTATAAAATCCCGGAAGACTTAGCTATTACGACATCTAGACCGGACATATTTCTTTTTTCCAAACAAATCAAACGTATAGTACTTGTTGAGCTTACAGTGCCGTGGGAAACAAACATCCCTAAAGACCATGTATTCAAAGTGAATAAATACTATGACCTTACTAATGAACTAACCAAAAATGGCTATGTGGTTAGTTTATACGCGGTAGAAGTGGGTGCGAGGGGTATACCAGCGAAGTCTCTCTACAACCTGCTAAAAGACCTTGGCCTTACTAGAAGTGCAGTAAGCTCCATATTAGAACGAGTGTCCAAAGCTGCACTAGTAGGGTCCTTCCGAATATGGTTGGGCAGGGAGAATAACTTGAACAGAGGAGGTGAGTGTTGACGGCCGTCACTAAGGGTACCCTTAAACCTACACCCGTGTCACAAGTCTCGGGCTCTGTTCGGAGTTTTTCTCTCAGCCACGCGATGGACCCGGCACCCGCACGGTGAATCCATGGAATGCTAAGATATTCGTCTCAACTACACTAAAGCCAAATTCTATTGAGAATGCTTGTCAACAAACAAATTTAAAATGAAGGTAGAAAACGCAACACATTTTATGACTAATATTTTTAAAATTATGTTTTGTTTTTTTATAAAATCTTATTTAAAAGATATTGAATATATTAATTAGTTTTAAGCTTACTAATCTAATTTATTATCATGAATTCGTCATTAACTAGTTAATTATAAAAATAGGTGTAAAATGACTAGCGATTTCTACCTTCATTTAAAATTTGTTTGTTGTCAAGCATTCTCAATCGAGTTTAGCTTTAGTATAGTTTAAGCTTTCCTTAACATATGCCCTACACCCAGTATGTGTATAGATTGTGACTCTTACAATTTCTCACCAACCTTTGAGCCGTGAGTCTAAGAACAACTGTTCAGACTGCAGCACCTGCTTTCTGAAGTCGCTGGCCTCGCGCAGTCGCTTAACACATGTGGCGCATATACAGCAGTCCATGCTGTCTCCATCTAGGTACGGCAACTGAAATAAAGACACAGAAGTAGAATGGTCTCATAATATAATGTAAGTGTTCTTCTTTGGGAAGTATTTTACAGGGAAGTTGGTGGTGTTACACCTCCCTCCCTCGGAGAGCATGTTAAGCTATCAGTTCTGGTCACTATCATCAATATCAGATGGTGATTGTTAATGAATATAAAATTTTTTAACAAAAAATAGAACCGACTCAAAGCGCACTAAAAAGTAAAAAATAACTGTGTCATTTAGTTGCTTTAATTTACTTAAGCATATCTATGAAGTCGGTGCCAGCAAGTTTAAGGAACATTTATTTTACGTAGTAAAGAAGTTTGTGGGTTCTAGGTAACGTCCTTGAAAGTAGAAACCTTGGCTGGCACCGACTCCTAGATATGCTTAAGTAAATTAAAGCAACTAAATGACACAGTTATTTTTTACTTTTTAGTGCGCTTTGAGTCGGTTCTATTTTTTGTTAAAAAATTTTATTTCTTACTTTTTAGTGATTTATCGCCACGTAACGTACTGGTGCTATACTGTCATAGCATATTATACGGCACTAGTAGCCAAAAAGCTACTGATACCGAGACAAAAACCGAAATCGCTGTAAGCGTGCCTCCAAAATTTGAAGAGTTCCTTTAATTTCCCCAGAATATCGTCATCAGATCCTAACATGCGGATAATGGGACCACCTTGGAAGTATGCCCTTTCTAATAAAAAAAGAATTATCAAAATCGGACAACACTGTAAAAAGTTATGCGTGGTCATACATATAAAAAAAAAAAAAAATATACGTGTCGAATTGAGAACCTCCTCCGTTTTTTTTCGTCGGTTAAAAATGATGTCACACTCAGATCACATCAGCACGCTAATTCACACTGTAGCAGTGTGGTATACGCTCTATATCCTCTCTTCTACAGTGAGGGAGGCCTGGATACAAACATACATACAGTTATGAAAATTGGCACACAAGTTCAGATGCTGTTCTTAAGTAATATATACAAAACTGTGCAATTCTAACGTTATTACATACATAAAGATCGAATTAATATACTGCTTTTTTGAAGTGGGTTAAAAAGTGTTTGTTTTACTTACGACAAGGCCAAAAATGTCCATAAACATTTCAGAATAAACCTCCTTCCCTCCGTTGAACTCGTATTCAGCCGTGAGAAGCCGACATTTCTTTATAGAGTGGCAGCATCGACACAGCGCTGGGTTTATTACGGGCCCTTTGTTGTTGTTGTCGGACATTTTTTTGTAAACAAATTTGGATTTTCATGTAATTACTTTCACAAATTACGATCGTATAAACTGTAAAGGTCAATATTAAATT
The DNA here is from genome assembly GCA_034621355.1 of Mycalesis mineus. Taxonomy (NCBI): domain Eukaryota; kingdom Metazoa; phylum Arthropoda; class Insecta; order Lepidoptera; family Nymphalidae; genus Mycalesis; species Mycalesis mineus. The sequence continues at coordinate 957,868 of JAXAVZ010000012.1, read as the reverse complement.
ATCACAGTTTAACTTCTCTTCTGTTTAAGCTTATAAATAATTCTACGACATTGAAACATGTACTGGATATTTTAATTTTAGTACAAATTATTAAAAATGTTAAATAAATAATAATTTGGTCAAAAACTAAATACATACAAAATACTTAAAGTGTATGCCACAGATTAATGATAATTTTTTTACTGTCATTGTCATTAAATTGAAAGAACCCCGATCGGTGAACAAGTACAAAATAGGTCTTGTTTTTTCCCCCCTATCATTCAAGGTTAGCGCTATCTGTTGTTGTGTTGAGGGAATAATAGAAATCCCAAACTAAAGGGATTAATTTAAAGTGGTTTGGTTATGTCTGTATGTGGTCTGTGGTGTCCCTTATTCTTTCTACTCAACAAGAGATGGCGCTTATATTTAAGACAGGTCTAATTTTTTTTCAGATGACTCGTTTTATAAATAATTATCAAATATATAACTTTTATAAATAATAGGTATATAAATATATTTTTTAGCGAACTGACAATAATACCTATAATACTTCCTATCACTAAAAACTGCTACATTCATCTTACTTGTTACGCTTTTCATTATAGTGAGTTTTGTTTACTGATGGACATTTTTACTCAGTTATTCTTAGTCTTTGATTTTTACTCAACTAATTATTTTTGCAACACGCAGTGGAGCAGCCTAAGCGCCATATCTTCTCTTTTATAAGAAGGGAGACCTAACCCTGTTTAGGCTAAACAATAAAAGCGTAAAAAGGGGGTTGATAATTTATATTATTTATGTAATTAAATAATTTGTAAAGAAAAATGACTAGTTAATATCTAATATTGACACTGAATACAACTGAAGTTAAGCTTTCGTAGTGCCCAATACTCTAAAATTACTGAACCGATTTTGATAAAACTTAAAATGTAATATAACTAGTTGAACTAAAAATAAGAAGAATTTTTTGTAATCCATCGTATTATCTTTGAGATGTGCATGGACAAACATGTTTAGAAGCTGGTCTAAATTAACATATATAAAAACTGTGCAATTCTAATAATATAACATACATAGGGTTCAAATTTGTATACCTACAGTCGATATGGAGTATAGACCCAGCAGGCTGCTCAAATGCGGGTAGACGGGCTTAGGATAATGTTTCATTTATTAACATTCATTTAATAATAACCAGGACACCACTAACTTCTGGACTTGAGGCTTGAGACTGCTGTTGTATATTAAGGTACATTTTTATATACACTCATTTATTTATTTACAATTATTTTTAAAATTTTTAACAATGCTTCTAAAATTATAAAAAAAAACATTATTAAAAATTTATAAAAACAATTCATTCCGCCTGTTGCGGGGCCCGGGGGTCCAAGCAACCGGTGGTCAGGGCTCCAGAGTGAGGAACCTCCTCACAATACGCGCCGTTTCAAGAATAACCGCCTTCTGTATCCGACCCTTGATCCAACAATTAAGCGAAAGCTTTTTAAGATGTTCGTCAAAGCTTTTCGCTATAAGACCGTTGACTGAAACGACTATAGGAACAATCATTGTTGAATCAACATTCCACATGGCGGTAGTCTCATGAGCAAGGTCCAAGTATTTTTATACTTTTTCCTTTTCAGCTTTCACCAGATTATCGTGATGTGGAACAGTAATATAAACAATCATTGCACGGCGCGTTAATCGATCAATTATCACTATATCAGGTCTATTGGCTACAATATACCTATCAGTGATAATCCCAGTGTTCGATCCCAGTAGAGCAACGCACTGCTATTTTATTATTGTGATGTAAGTAGGCGCATAATAAAGTAAAAAGTCGATTGAGAACACGTAATGGTCGTTTCATTACATGGTGACAGCGGTGGGATATGAACCCACGCCCTTTCGGACTGGTGTACCTTATATAATATACATAGGGTTCAAATTAGTATATAGAGTCGATATGGAGCATAGACCCACCAGGCTGCTCAAATGCGGGTAGACGGGCTTAGGATAATGTTTCATTTATTAATGATCACTATCAATGTTGTTGATTATAACCAGGACCCTCTGCTTAACTTGCTCTCCGTGGCGCGAGGGTAACACCACTAACTTCTGGACTTGGGGCTTGAGACTGCTGTTGTATATTAAGGTACATTTATTATTGTGATGTAGGTAGGCGCATAATAAAGTAAAAAGTCGATTGAGAACACGTAATGGTCGTTTCATTACATGGTGACAGCGGTGGGATACGAAACCACGCACTTTCGGACTAGTGTACTTTAGGGCTAACGCTAAAACACAGGCGGGTGCGGGCGCGGGCGCACGTGGCGGGCGACCGCCGCGGGCACCCGTCGCGTGCGCCGGTCTCAGTTAGCGCTGCTAGTATAATTTTGATGTCGAGCGTGTACAGTTGTGTGGAGTAGATTACCATGGATTATTTACAAATTATTATTTGGCAAAAAGACGTCAACGAAAACAACGTCGACTGCATAACCTGTTCCTGATAAGTAGGTTACTCAGCGGAGAATTCTATAATTCATTCGCCATATTCCATAATACTGGTCGAAATTGCACCTCAATTATTAGCCTCCGACGCGTGTGACTAGCGGCGCTCGTCTGATTTGTAGAAACAAATCCGCTCGCGTGTGCCCGTCGCGGGCGCCCGCACCGTGTGCCCGCCACCCGCCGCGCGGGTGACAGTCCGCCACCCGCGCCCGCGCTCCGTCGCACGCGCCTGCGCTGTCCATACTATTTTTCATTATACACCCGCGAGCGTGCACGCGCGAGTTTTAGCGATAGCCCGTAATATCCAACTGCCTCGTTGGTCTGGTGGTTAGCCTACGTGACTCCGACCACGAGGTCCTGGATTCGAATCTAGGTCATGGTCACGGAATAATTCTGAGTTATTCGTTCTTCTATGAATTTTCACACAAAATTACTGCAATGATATTGTTCTGTCAGAACACGTGGGCTAATAAAACAACTATTTCAGTGTATAATTTTATTAAAAAATTAATAATTTAAAATAATCTTAGATCATACTGTTATTGCTATTGTGATGTTTTTTATTTGTAAAAAATTTACATCAATTTGATACTTAGCTCTAGCGATGAAAAATAAAAATAATACTACAAATGTTTTGTAAAAATCCCTATTATGTTCATTATATTAATTCCTTTTATTATTAATACATTATTTCATTCACATGTGATGAGGATTAAAGCTGTGTTATTAAAACATTTTTTTAAAATATTAACTGATTTCATACAAATACAATTCTTAGACAGTCAAATAAATAAAATGAAATTTAGATAAATTTTTAACAAAAAATAGAACCGACTCAAAACGCACTAAAAAGTAAAAAATAACTGTGTCATTTAGTTGCTTTAATTTACTTAAGCATATCTATGAAGTCGGTGCCAGCAAGTTTAAGGAACATTTATTTAACGTAGTAAAGCAGTTTGTAGGTTCTAGGTAATGTCCTTAAAGTAGAAACCCTGGCTGGCACCGACTCCTAGATATGCTTAAGTAAATTAAAGCAACTAAATGACAGTTATTTTTTACTTTTTAGTGCGTTTTGAGTCGGTTCTATTTTTTGTTAAAAGTTTTTATTTCTTACTTTTTAGTGATTTATCGCCACGTAACGTACTCGTACTATACTGTCATAGTATATTATACGGCACTAGTAGCAAAAAAGCTACCGATACCGAGATAAAAACCGTAATCGCTGTAAGTGTGCCTCCAAAATTTGAAGAGTTCCTTCAATTTCCCCAGGATATCATTATCAGATCCTAACATGATGACAATGGGACCACCTTGGAAGTATGCCCTTTCTAATAAAAAAAGAATTATCAAAATCGGACAACCCTGTAAAAAGTTATGCGTGGTCATACATAAAAAAAAATATACGTGTCGAACTGAGAACTTTCTCCGTTTTTTTTCGCCGGTTAAAAATAAGGATGCGAGTTTTAAGCCGTCCGTAGATAACAGCAGTAGACGACATGTCGCTGCGACACTTTATGTGGAAACGACGTGTCCGTCACGAATCTTATATACAAACCAGAGTGCCGAGTGCGAGTTTTTCATCGAGCGACTACGTAAAAACGTACTCACTCGTAACGTCACATTATATAGAAAAAAAAACGTTTACTCTCACTATAACTAGATGGCGCTACTCCAATTCCATATAAATTTCCGTTACGACTACAAGTTGGCCCTTGGCAGCTATCACACCTGATGTTAAGTGATGATGCAGTCTAAGATGGAAGCGGGCTAACTTGTTACGAGTGGGATGAAAATCCACACCACTTTCGGTTTCTACACGACATCGTACCGGAACGCTAAATCACTTGGCGATACGTCTTTGTCGGTAGGGCGGTAACTAGCCACGGCGAAAACCTCCCACCAGCCAGACCAAGACAAATTTTAAAAAATCTCAATCTGCCCCACTGGGAATCGAACCCAGGACCTCCGTCTTATAAATCCACCGCGCATACCACTGCGCCACTGAGGTCATCGTATGTATGTATGTATTTATGTTTGTGGGGGCATATCTCCAGAACTACAAGTCCGATTTAAGTAATTCTTTTTTTGTTGTACTAGTATATGAAATTATTCTAAGATTTATTGAAATGCATTTAAATATTCATTATTTAAATGCTATTTAATAAATGTTGGAATAATTAAACGTATAAAATTAAAAGATTGGACTAACTTACCTAGTGATGTCCAATCCCCAATTGTGTGAAGTGATCTCATCCTCACTTTTGTACACTATGTAGTTTGTACTCTTGTACTACTGCGCTGTCACAATCTTCAAATATTAAAAAATAAATTTTATTTTTACTCTATGTCAACAAACCTACTCTGTGGATTGTCGATCCGCCATCTTTGCTTGTCACCTGTTAATGTCATTATTTCAAAGAACTCTAAACACAACTTTCACTGGGGAAAATTATGACCTTAATCAAAGAGCCACACTATGGTCTATTTAATAAATGTTAGAATAATTAAACATATAAAATTTCACGTGACAGGAGTTGCTTTCGTAAACAATATGGTGAAAATTAAAATATTCACGTATAATAAACAAAACATTTCATTGCTCTTTTTGCAAAACTGTTATTTTGTTCATAAATGCATATTTTGTTACAAGATAAACACTAAACGTTGTATAAATTAAACTAATTATAAAAATTGTGATAAAGTTTGCACCACGACAGTTGACACATTAATGCTGTTATTAATTAACAAGTCCGCTTCCATCTTAGACTGCATCATCACTTAACATCAGTGTGTCTATACTAAAGCCAAACTCGATTGAGAATGCTTGTCAACAAACAAATTTAAAATGAAGGTAGAGAACGCAACACATTTTATGCCTAATAAATTTAAAATTATGTTTTGTTATTTTAAAAAATCTTATTTAAAAGATATTGAATATATTAATTAGTTTTAAGCGTACTAATCTAATTTATTGTCATGAATACGTCATTAACAAGTTAATTAAATAAAATAGGTGTAAAATGACTAGTGATTTCTACCTTCATTTTAAATTTGTTTGTTGACAAGCATCCTCAATCGAGTTTGACTTTAGTATAGTGTAAGATTTTACCGCGTCGATATCGAGAACAGTAAACGCAAATTTTATATGGAATTGGAGTAGCGCCATCTAGTTATAGCGAGAGTAAACTTTTTTTTCTATATAATTTGACGTTACGAGTGAGAACGTTTTTACGCAGTCGCTCGGTGAAAAACTCACACTTGCCCCACAGGTGTGATAGCAGTCAATGGCCAACTTGTAGTCGATAAAAAAAAATATTAAATGAATGCTGTCATGTGGAAATCATCACCAGCTCTCTATTATTGGTTTTTAAAAGTCATTTAAAATAGAATTAAACTCATATTAATTATAAATATCAGCGAAAAACTCGATTTACTTGGAGTATAGTACATAGTTATTGATTTCGCGATGTAAATGCTCACTAGGAACATAAATATATATAAATATTATAGGACAATTACACACATCGCTATATAGCCCCAAAGTATGCGAAGGTAGCTTGTGTTATGGGTGCTATGATAACTGATGAATATTTATATATATATTATACATGAATACTCATGATATATAGATAAACACCCAGACACTGGAAAACATCCATGCTCATCACACAAACATTTGTCCAAGTGGGAATCGCACCCACAGCCTAGGACGCAGAAGCAGGGTCACTAGCCACTGCGCCAATCTTCCAGCTCAATAAGCTGAACTTATTTAGCGGTCACGAAAAAAATATTTGCAAGGCAAGTACGACAATGACACCTTCCGATTCGGAAGAAAAGGTATATAATTAAAAAAAATTAGATTCGCTCGCAAAAAAGTAAAATTAGAGTAATAAATCGTACACTGGGAATGTTATACAATGGCATAAATTAGCATGAATCGGTATTATGATGACATGGAGCTGATCTGATGGTGGAACTTGAAGGTCGCCAGGGGAACTCCACAATAAAACGGTACAACCCCATCGAGTTTGGGCTCGTTGGATTCGTCTTGATGAGTAGATAGCGTCGCCCTAAATACTATTGCAATATTAAAAGTTTTGTAAATGTTTTTTTATTTACTTATTTTTTATCGACTACAAGTTGGCCCTTGACTGCTATCACACCTGATGTTAAGTGATGATGCAATCTAAGATGGAAGCGGACTAACTTAATAGGAGTAGAATGAAATCCACACTACTTTCGGTTTCTACACGACATCGTACCGGAACGCTAAATCGCTTGGCGGTACGTCTTTGTCGGTAGGGTGATAACTAGCCACGATGAAAGCCTCCCACCAGCCAGATCAAAACAAATTAAGAAAAATCTGAATCTGCCCGCCGGGAATCGAACCCAGGACCTCCGTCTTATAAATCCACCGCGCATACCACAGAGCCACGGAGGCCGTCTGCATCAACTTCCGTGGTTGCATTTGAAACTAAAAGTAGCAGCCGTCGATGTCGCACTCCGGGTGGTGGCTCTTGATGTGCGACTTGAGGCTGGCGTTCTGGATGAAGGCCTGGCCGCACACGTGGCAGCGGTAGCGGCGGTCGTTGGTGTGCGTGCGCACGAACTATCCTGTATCAACTTCCGTGGTAGCATTTGAAACTAAAAGTAGCAGCCGTCGATGTCGCACTCCGGGTGGTGGCTCTTGATGTGCGACTTGAGGCTGGCGTTCTGGATGAAGGCCTGGCCGCACACGTGGCAGCGGTAGCGGCGGTCGTTGGTGTGCGTGCGCACGAACTATCCTGTATCAACTTCCGTGGTAGCATTTGAAACTAAAAGTAGCAGCCGTCGATGTCGCACTCCGGGTGGTGGCTCTTGATGTGCGACTTGAGGCTGGCGTTCTGGATGAAGGCCTGGCCGCACACGTGGCAGCGGTAGCGGCGGTCGTTGGTGTGCGTGCGCACGAACTATCCTGTATCAACTTCCGTGGTAGCATTTGAAACTAAAAGTAGCAGCCGTCGATGTCGCACTCCGGGTGGTGGCTCTTGATGTGCGACTTGAGGCTGGCGTTCTGGATGAAGGCCTGGCCGCACACGTGGCAGCGGTAGCGGCGGTCGTTGGTGTGCGTGCGCACGAACTATCCTGTATCAACTTCCGTGGTAGCATTTGAAACTAAAAGTAGCAGCCGTCGATGTCGCACTCCGGGTGGTGGCTCTTGATGTGCGACTTGAGGCTGGCGTTCTGGATGAAGGCCTGGCCGCACACGTGGCAGCGGTAGCGGCGGTCGTTGGTGTGCGTGCGCACGAACTATCCTGTATCAACTTCCGTGGTAGCATTTGAAACTAAAAGTAGCAGCCGTCGATGTCGCACTCCGGGTGGTGGCTCTTGATGTGCGACTTGAGGCTGGCGTTCTGGATGAAGGCCTGGCCGCACACGTGGCAGCGGTAGCGGCGGTCGTTGGTGTGCGTGCGCACGTGGTACTGCAGCGACTTGAGGCGCGGGTAGCTCTTGTCGCAGTGCTCGCAGCGGAAGTTCCTCTCGCCCGTGTGCGTGGCGATGTGCTCCTTGAGGCGCGACGGCAGGTAGAAGCGCTGGTCGCAGTACTCGCACTGGTGCTTGAGCACCTTCTGGTGGTTGCGCCGCTGGTGCTCCGTCAGCGTCTTCTGGCGGTTGTACACCTTGTCGCACAGGTTGCAGGGGTAGGTGCGCTTCTGGCCGTGCGCCTCGGTCAGGTGCTTGTTCTTCAGCGCGTAGGACATGAAGCACTCGTCGCAGCGCGGGCAGCGGATGATGGCCTTCTTCTTGTGCACGATGTCCACGTGCATGTCCTTGTAGTGGTTGCTCTTGAACACCTTGCCGCACACCTCGCACGTGTGCCGCTCGTCGTCCCGGTGCCGCTTGAGGTGCGCGTCCAGGCGCGGCTTCTCCAGGAAGCAGAGGCCGCAGATGTCGCACGTGTAGTTGCTGAAGTGCTCCACCATGTGCGTGTTGAGCGTGTTGAAGTCCTCGTACACGCCGTTGCACATGACGCACACCAGGTCGTTCCACGTGAGCCGGTACAGCAGCATCTTGTCCGGCGCCTCGAAGTATATCTTCTTGTTGTGCACCTGGTCGATGTGGTGTTTGAACAGCTCCAGGTCGTCGATCTTGATCTGGCACAGCCGACAGTCTATCCTGGTGATGTCGAGCTTGGGCATCTTCTTGTAGCCCATGAGCAGCTGGAAGGGCTTGGTGTCGTGGGAGACGGTGTGCTCGCGCAGGTCCTCGGGCTTGGGGTAGTAGTCCTTGCAGTAGAAGCAGTAGTAGTTGTTCCTCCTGTTCTTGAAGGGGCACACGTACGAGTACTGGATGATGGTGAGCAGGTTCTCCTCCGACATGCAGTCCAGGTCGCGATCGTACGTGTTCTTCTTTTCTAAGGGCGGTTTCTTTATTTTTAGTTCCTCGTCTATTGATGACTCTGAAAAATATCATAATTTTTCTTATAAATTTAGGGCATCTGTTTCTTTTTGATATAAATTTTATATTTACATGTATAGATTTTATTAGTATAGTGAGTGTAAGTTATACCAATATAAACAATAATTAGACGTATGCCGCCTAGTCGGTAAACCCGACTATTCGGTCACTTTCGTAGTGAACGACTAGGCCGGGCGACCATTGTGATTTTTTTTACACGCTTTTTATTAGCTTCACTTGTATGTCAGTTTGTCAATATGTAACTTGTATGTGTGTTCGCGCATAACTTCGTCGTTTATGAACCGATTTTGATAATTCTTTTTTTGTTGGAAAGTAGATAGTCCGGTGGTGATACTATGACAAGGAAACCAGGATCTGATGATGGGATCCTGGAGAAACCGAGGGGAACTTTCAAAAATTGTAGGGACAACAAGTACGTTTGTTAGTTTTTCCGATAAGTATTTAAAAGCACTACAATTCAATGAAGGTCTGGAGTCGATCTGATGATGGAGCCGATCTACATATAAGAGAATTCCTTGACGATTTACTGTATTTACCTTGTGTTTGGGCTCGATTAATTTGTTTTGATAAGAAATTTACATTTAGATGGGCTGTGACTGTCATTGAGGGTCTGGTGATGAAGACAAAGTACAGTTAAGGGAGCTCCGTAACAGCTTACAGTAGCTACCTTGTGTTTGGGCTTGATTAATTTGTCTCGATGAGAAATTTACATTTAGATGGGCTGTGACTGTCATCAAGGGTCTGGCGATGAAGACGAAGGACAGCTTAGGGAGCTCTTTAACGGTTTACAGTAACTACCTTGTGTTTGGGCTCGATTAATTTGTTTCAATGAGAACTTTACATCTAGATGGGCTGTGACTGTCATTGAGGGTCTGGCGATGAAGAAGAAGGACAGCTGAGGGAGCTCTTTGACGGTTTACAGAAGCTACCTTGTGATTGGGCTCGATTAATATGTCTCAATGAGAAGTTTGAAAGATTCCAGTTGGTTTAATGTTAACTAAGTCATGATCTGATGATAAAATCTACGAAAACTCGAGGAAACTCTTCAAACTTTATTTTTACATGCTTTTTATTAGCTGCACTTGTATGTCAGTTTGTCAGTATGTCAGTATGTAACTCTCCGTGGGTAATCTGCGCGCCTGCGGCCTTCCTTGGTTCTGGTAGCCGTTTCTCAGGCTCCCTCTCCGAAATTGAACTCTGATTCCCCGTATTTATAATATTTATAAATAATTATTTTATTCTCACTAATAAATAAATTACTAGCGACTGTGTGGCCGAGCGGTTTAAGTGCTAAACTGCCCGTACAACAGTCGCTCAGGCGTGGGTTCGAGCCCTGGCAGTCGCAGTTTTTCTGCGACTTCCAAGGCTCGCTCCCGTGCCGACTGTACTCTGGCCAGGTTTCTGTGGTTTCCTTGGTCACTGTGCTAAGGGTGGGGCACAGGCAAATGCGGGTACAGATTGTAAGTAAAAATAAGAATTGTAAACATCGAATGTGAATTCGATGTCGACGCTTACTATGAAACATAGTATGAATATTTTTGATAATCAACAAATAATAGTTTAAAAAAACTAAAAAATCACGCTTTTATAAATAAACCAAACTAAAAAGTAAAAAATAAATAATAGTTTAAAAAAACTAAAAACACGCTTTTTATAGAAACCCAAACTAAAAAATAGAAAATAATTTTAATAAATTGAAATTAAGAATAGTGTTAAAATTTTCATTAACTATAAATTAATAATAGTGTAAATAAAAAAAAAAATATTTTATTTTAAAAAAAAGCGTGGGGTGCTTTTTAAGATATTATCAAAATGATAATCACTCTACTCATATCTGTCAATAAAATATTTATAACTATATTGACACCATGCACCCCACGCTTTTTTAAAATAAAATAATTTCTTTTTATTTACACTACTAGCAGTCGCCCGCGACTTCGTCCGCGTGAAAACCTCTTAGGTACTCTTCTAATTTTAAAGACAGACTTTCATACAAAATGTGTAAAGGCACATATAATGTGCTCATTCCCCGCTCCCCCTCTCAATTTAATTTTTTTATAGTTTCCCGTGAAGCAATATTCTCCGTCCCGTCCCGTGTACTAAAGGTCTACATTTTTGTTAAACATTGTATGACATTTTAGTACAGTAACATTAAAAATATATATTTATGGCAAGCTGATGGGTATAAATTGATATTAAATAGTATATTTCACTCTTGAGTCTAGCCTTCAGAATAAACAAAAATAATTTTACAATCCGACACGCAGATAGAGATTAGCCCGTTTAAACAAACGAACAAACTCTTCCGTGTATTAAATAGATATTTGAACAAAGATCGAATTCTTAATTCATCATCGTATATATAACATAGATCTAAACTCCCCTCCCGCACGCGCACCCCCGCCTTGGTGACGCTCACTTCGCAACGCAGAAATAGTAATATTTTAATTTCGCCATAACTTCAAAACCAAACGTCCAATTTTAATCTTTTAAATACCAAATATTATCTACATAAACTGTACTTCGTGATGAAATAATTTATTTTGATAAGGATTAATAACATGAGTAAAATAAATGCGTTTAAATGTAGTCCAAAAAAAAATTAAGATTTTTAAATAAAAAAATGGTTTTTGTGCCTCACTCGACATAGATAGGTATAGTATGTCGCGGACTTTTTTGTAGATATTTATAAGATCTCCAATTAATTAGAACATTTTATGGTTCTATCTTTTATAGTTTACGCAGCGTACGCAAAATAAGTAACTTTTCTGGTTGATTTTTTACACCTTGTGTCCGAAAAACCCAATTATTTTACGGAACCCTAATTTTTTCCAAAATAAAATTTAGCCTATTTTACTCGTGAATAATGTAGCTTTCGAATGGTGAAAGAATTTTTAAAAACGGTCCAGTAGTTTTTGAGCCTATTCATTACAACCAAACAAACAAACAAACAAACAAACAAACAAAGTTTTCCTCTTTATAATATTAGTATAGATTATTAATTTATAGTTAATGAAAATTTTAACACTATTCTTAATTTAAATTTATTAAAATTATTTTCTATTTTTTCGTTTGGGTTTCTATAAATAGCGTGTTTTTAGTTTTTTTAAACTATTATTTATTGTCACGGTAACATTTTGTTGCCGTCACCCTCTGTCACCATCAAGGCGCCCACTGTAACTGTCACCGGGTGACAAAGTGAGCTTATTGGAGTTCTAGATCGATTCAATTAGGTTGCTGTAATATGTTCTCTGAGAATACACAAAAATAAATTAAACGAAAAAGACGCTGAAGAGTGTATCCTATATGTACACTGAAAGGCTAGGGATTATAAGAAGCGAAAAAAAAATTCGACTAATTAATGGGGCACCCAAAAAAACTCAAAATTATAACTTTCCATACAATAATTTGTTTGCTCTATCTATACAAATTACTTTTAGTCTGCTTAAAAATATGAATAATTTTATAACATTTTGAGGCATCTCCTTCCAAACAAAAAGTGTTTATTTTTCATGTGCAGCATACGTCTAATCGGAACTTTCAGCAGCCCAATGGCGAAAAGTCGCCCAGTGAGCACACGCATAGCGATGTATAAATTGAGTGACAGTCACGTCGCCAGCAGACGAAACTATTTGTCACCTTATTGTCAGGTCACCTTAGTGAGCGCACTCTCTAATATCTTCATTGCACTCGATTAGGTGACTTAAAGTCACGGCGACAAAAATCACAGTGGGCGCCCGGCCTTAGTCAACAAAATGCATCAACTTCTTTAACAGACGTTCTGATTCTCTGAACGATATTTTTTTTTATTTTTTTTATCGACTACAAGTTGGCCCTTGACTGCTATCAGACCTGATGTTAAGTGATGATGCAGTCTAAGATGGAAGCGGGGTAACTTGTTAGGAGTGGGACGAAAATCCACACCCCTTTCGGGTTCTACACGACATCGTACCGGAACGCTAAATCGCTTGGCGATACGTCTTTATCGGTAGGGTGGTAACTAGCCACGGCGAAAGCCTCCCACCAGCCAGACCAAGACAAATTAAGAAAAATCTCAATCTGCCCCGCCGGGAATCGAACCCAGGCCCTCCGTCTTATAAATCCACCGCGCATACCACTGCGCCACGGAGGTCGTCGAATGTTGACGTATGGTGGATGTTGACATACTCGTAACAGCAGACAATGCCCCTCAGCAACACTGCACTTCTGCACCAAGTCTGTTTGCGAAGACGGGTTCAGCTTTTTCTTACACCATCCACATATGGCTACGGGAGTGCTAGGTCTACTGGTTGGCACCTACATACAGCCCCCAAACAACATTGCCTCGAATTTCACTAATTTCATAGTCTTGCCATCTCTAACGCTATAAACCCTGGATTTAAAAGTTCAGATCTTTTTCCAGTCCAGGTCTTTTGACAACCTTCGTGGCGCAGTGGTATGCGCGGTGGATTTATAAGACGGAGGTCCTGGATTCGATTCCCGGCGGGGCAGATTGAGATTTTTCTTAATTTGTCTTGGTCTGGCTGGTGGGAGGCTTTCGCCGTGGCTAGTTACCACCCTACCGACAAAGACGTATCGCCAAGCGATTTAGCGTTCCGGTACGATGTCGTGTAGAAACCGATAGGGGTGTGGACTTTCGTCCTACTCCTAACAAGTTAGCCCGCTTCCATCTTAGACTGCATCATCACTTAACATCAGATGTGATAGCAGTCAAGGGCCAACTTGTAGTCGATAAAAAAAAAAAATTTAAAAGTCCAGAACCCGGATATATCAACAGGTTTTTGGTTTTTTAAACATAGTGTAATCAAATACAGTTGAAAAATCACCTTTTCATTTATTTTCAAACCTTAAAATTGGGTTAGTCATTTTTTATCATAAACATATCTAAAAAAACAGCATCTTATTACAGTTACATTTTTTTATTCTCAAAATCAAAACACAAATTATTAATGTTGCAAAAATAAAACCTTGATAGATTCAAGAAAACTCAGACGGATGCAAACCCTATTCCTACATCAATGCTGTCATGGAATACCCTCGCAAGGTCGGTTTTAGTCGACTAGTTGTCTGATTAGTCTGACTGTTTTCAACCGACTAGTCGACTAGTTGCTCAAAGTTAGAGGCAACACATCTTTAATAACAATAATTTAAGCTATAAGTACTAACCTTTCTCTTTACTCTTCTTCTTAACTTTACTCCCTTTCTTCTTCCCCACTTTCTTCTTCGTCCCGGTTTTACTCTTCGTTTTCTTCGTCTTCACCTTCCTCTTGATAGGTTTGTCGGAGTCCGACGACGAATAATCGTTGACGTTGTCGAGATAGTCTGCGTCGTCTACGTCATCGTGATCTACGTCCATGTCTTTTGGGATCTCTTTCTCTGTCTCTATTTGTATCTTCTCTTCTTCTTCTTTCGGTTTGACATCTGTGGAGGAGTCAATCAAAGCCAAAGTCAAATTATTTATATATATATAACTGTACCCAAATTTTTATTCGGTAGAATTTTAAAACAGTTCCCACAAAAAAAAATCAATAAAGCACAAAGTATTCATTGCATTCTAAGAATAACATACACATTGGCTTAAGTTAATTGATGCCATCTTCTTTTATAATTATAAAATTTAATTTAATTTTAAATATTAAATTTAAATTAATTTAATTAATATTAATTAATTTTTAATTTAATTAAATTTAAATTTTAGTTATAAAATTAAATTTAAATTTTAATTATACAATTAAATTTAAATTTTAATTATAAAATTAAATTTTACATTTAATTAAAAAATAATATAGCATTAATTTAATTTTGACTAATACATTTTATAAAATATCAACATCGATAGATAATAAGCGAGGAAAAAACCACCAAATTTCACCAAAAATTAAAAATTGTTCTCCATGTTATTTAAGAATGAACAAAATTTTATTCATTTAAGTTTTAAGCCAAAGGTAAGTTGCCAATCTTTATAAACTAGAAAAAATACCAAGTATAGCCCGTGCGCGATAAGTTGAGACTCGCCTGGAATGCAACCCTCCGCCCGCTTCCCCTGTAACTTCCCCTCAAGCTCCCTTACTGCACTGTACGCGTCTGTGGCGCCACCAACCAAGTTTCAACTTATTGCGCACGGGCTATACTTGGTATATTTTCTAGTTTATAATCTTAATATTTTTAATAATAGTTTATAATTATAATAGATCGGCAACTTACCTGTGTCTTAAATTATTTAATAAAATGTTGACTGTTTAATAAAATGTTTATTATTCCTATACTAATAATATCAATAATGCAAATGGTAATAGTCGCATAATAATTGTGTAAGTAATGATTTAATGTAAAATATTTGCAAAATAAGTTTTTTTTTTAATCGACTACAAGTTGGCCCTTGATTGCTACCACACCTGATGTTAAGTGATGATGCAATCTAAGATGGAAGCGGGCTAATTTGTGGATGAAAATCCACACACCTTTCGATTTCTACACATCGTACCGGAACACTAAATCGCTTGGCGGTTCGTCTTGTCGGTAGGGTGGTAACTAGCGACGGCGAAAAGCCTCCCACCAGCCAGATCAAGACAAATTAAGAAAAATCTCAATCTGCCCCGCCGGGAATCGAACCCAGGACCTCCGTCTTATAAATCCACCGCGCATACCACTGCGCCACGAAGGTCGTCAAAAGTATTTGTCAAATGATATTTTGTAAGATATCTAATATATAAAATTCTCGTGTCACAGTTTTCGTTGCCGTACTCCTCCGAAACGGCTTGACCGATTTTTACCAAATTTTGTATGCGTATTCAGCAGGTCTGAGAATCGGCTACTATCTAATTTTCATCTAATTTTTTTTTTAATTTTTAATGCAAAACAACGTTTGCCGGGTCAGCTAGTATTGTATATAAAACACAACGTTTAATGTAATAATTATCAAAATGTACCTCACATTGCTTTCTAAATCTTAAATTCAAAATATTGAATTGTCATTATAACCTTTCGTGGGCGTAGCACTATACTGTATGGGCAGCAAATCGTTGACATCCTCGTGACCAGCGGAGTTGTGTTCCTCATCATCCTTTGGCTCAGTTTTTAGTTCTATATCCGCTAACTTCTTGGTTTCTAAAACAAATACATCTTTATAAAAAAAATTCTTTAAAGTAAACTTTAACAACGTTACCTAGAACCCGCAAAGTGCTTTGCTACTTCCTTCATATAAATGTTTCTAAGGCCGGCCGCCCATTGTGATTTTTTGTCACGGTAATATTTTGTTGCCGTCACCCTCTGTCACCATCATGGCGCCCACTGTAGGTAATTGTCACCGGGTGACAAAGTGAGCTTATTTGAGTTCTAGATCGATTTCAATTAGGTTGCTGCAATATATTCTCTCAGAATACATGAAAATAAATTAAATGAAAAAGGGTGCATCCTATGCACACTGAAAGATTACTAAAATATATTTTTTTATTCTAAATTAAACTGAACACTTTAAATTTATGCATACATTTTTTTTTATTATATATGGTTTATTGTAGGCAAGGGATTACATAAGAAGCGAAAAGCAAATATTTAACTAATTAATGGGGTACCCAAAAAAACTGAAAATTATAAATTTCCATACAATAATTTGTTTCCTTTAACCATACAAATTACTTTTAGTCTGCTTAAAAATATGAATAATTTTATAACATTTTGAGGCATCTCCCTTCAAACAAAAAGTGATTAATTTTTATGTGTAGCATACGTCTAATCGGAACTTTCAGCAGCCCAATGGCGAAAAGTCGCCCAGTGAGCGCACTCGCATAGCGATGCATAAGTCGAGTGACAGTCACGTCGCCAGCAGACGAAACTATTTGTCACCGTATTGTCACGTCACCCTAGTGAGCGCACTCTCTAATATCTTCATTGCACTCGATTAGGTGACTTAAAGTCACGGCGACAAAAAGTCACAGTGGGCGCCCGGCCTTAAACTTTGATGGCAGCAACTTCATAGATATGCTTAAGTAAATTCAAACTCGATTGAGAATGTTTGTCAACAAACAAATTTAAAATGAAGGTAGAAAATGCAACACATTTTATGCCTAATATATTTAAAATTATGTTTTGTTTTTTTATAAAATCTTATTTAAAATATATTGAATATATTAATTACTTTTAAGTTTACTTATCTAATTTATTGTCATGAATTTGTCATTAATTAGTTATTTTAAAAAAATGGGTGTAAAATTACTAGTGATTACTACCCTCATTTTTAATTTGTTTGTTGACAAGCATTCTCAATCGAGTTTGGCTTTAGTATAAATGATGCAATTATTTTTTTACTTTTTAGTGCATTTTGAAGTCGGTTTAAATATTCTATTAAGCCCCCCCAGCTCTCATTGCTAATCACCAGCTCCTAATAAAGAACATCATACCGTCCTTGTCCTCCAGCTTGGCGCTAAGGAACAGCTCCTCACACTGCAGCACCTGCTGGCGCAGCGCGCACGCGTCTCGGAGCCGCACCACGCACGTGGCGCACACGCCACTGTCCTTAGCCTCGTCATCCACATGTGATAGCTGCCACACAAGCAATGTTTTAATTAATCATTTATTTATTTTGCTACTTTTCGCCCTAACATTGAAACAGCAATTACTTGAAGCCCTACTAAGTTACAGCATTTTTAACCGACGAAAAAAACGGAGGAGGTTCTCAATTCGACACGTATATTTGTTTTTTTTTTTTTTTTGTATGACCACGCATAACTTTTTACAGTGTTGTCCGATTTTGATAATTCTTTTTTTATTAGAAAGGGCATACATCCAAGGTGGTCCCATTGTCCTCATGTTAGGATCTGCTGATGATATCCTGGGGAAATTGAAGGAACTCTTCAAACTTTGGAGGCACGCTTACAGCGATTTCGGTTTTTGACTCGGTATCGGTAGCTTTTTGGCTACTAGTGCCATATAATATACTATGACAGTATAGTACGAGTACGGTACGTGGCGATAAATCACTAAAAAGTAAGAAATAAAATTTTTTAACAAAAAATAGAACCGACTCAAAACGCACTAAAAAGTAAAAAATAACTGTGTCATTTAGTTGCTTTAATTTACTTAAGCATATCTAGGAGTCGGTGCCAGCCAAGGATTCTACTTTCAAGGACGTTACCTAGAACCCACAAACTGCTTTACTACGTAAAATAAATGTTCCTTAAACTTGCTGGCACCGACTTCAAAGATATGCTTAAGTAAATTAAAGCAACTAAATGACACAGTTATTTTTTACTTTTTAGTGCGTTTTGAGTCGGTTCTATTTTTTGTTAAAAATTTTTTTCAAATTTGAAATAAACCCTTAATTCTGTGATAACAAATTACAATTTTTTTATATACATTGGATTTTTTAATAAAATATCTCTTTGCACAGTGCCATTTGGCGTAGGCCTCCTCCAGCCTTCCACTGCTCGCTGTCAGTTTGGTGCCGCTGTGAGCTTTAAGTCAACCTCCCAACTGAGGAACTGTTTGCCTTGATTCCTTCTGCCATCTCTAGTGTACCAGTGTGCTCCACTTCCTCATTATGTCTCTTAGCATGTGGCCTGTCCATCACCACTAGTTAGAACCTTGGTGGCCCCCTTTTGGTTCAAAGACCAGTTTTTCTCCCCCTATCCTTTTTTATAAGAGATTAATATAAGAAAGAGTGATACAAGATTTTCTTAATAATTGAGCAATGTTTCAGTATTGGGGCTGGTCACCCAGATCTGACATAAACTCTTCAACATCACTTTCACTCTAAAACCCAAGCATCCTCAGCAGATGTTGATTCTACAATGTTCCATTGCAAATTCAATCAAGAATTTATAATGAACCCTGCAATGTAACTTCTACTGCTATACAAGGATTGCTTTAATATTTTAACCCCTGGGGGCCTGACATTCAAACCTTCGTTGAGGCCCGCGGCTACCCGGGTAGCGACGGAGCTATAATGACAGCTGTCATTATTTGCCTGACGGTTGACAGGGGACCCCTCAGGGCTGTGAAACTTTAATCAGAAATACACACACACTTATTTCTGCTCACTCATCACCATAATCATCAGCCTATTAACAGCCCACTACTCCCTCCTCATAGGGGAGGGGATATGTAGTGAAAACCCACCACCCCACTCCAATGAGCTTAGAATGATAATATTTAAAATGCTCTCCAAGGTAAGGAGTAGAGTACATTAAATTAACACTTACACTATTACTGTTGTAACTTATAATATTGTCAATAAATATGTAGACAAAGTCATAGGCATCAGCTATTCATTAATTAAGTAGAGCACTATAGTTAGATTATCTCACTAAGTATTTCTCCTATAAGATTGGATATCAATTAAACTTTTGTATATTTTTAAATGTCCAACACTTTGAGCTTTGTAGGTGCGATATTGCCAAACTTAAAAGGATTCTAAAATAATCTAGAAAGACTAAACATTCTTCTACAAACTACAAAATTTTGCAGTGCAATGTCTATTTTTTGGACTTTTCTACATTTTCTAAATGATTGGGATTTCTGTGAATGTTTTATGTGCACGGTTCACAGCTGTGCCCCACAGCCCTGTGCTGCTACAGCCCAGTAATACTGCTGGTAACTGATTCTATTGACAATAGAATAGATGTTTGTAGTCCCAGTCTGGTAGTTTCTGCACCCCTCTGGGTTGCACTGCCCTATTCACAAGATGTGTTGTTGTAATTGCACATATTTCCTCGCAAACGAGGTTACGTTCGCTAATATAAAACAACAAATTACTTACAAGTATCCCGAAGCAATCCATGATCATGTCAGCATAAACTTCTTTTTGCTCCATCCAAGTGTACTCAGCCGTCAATAGCCTGCATTTCTTAATAGCTCTACAGCATCTACAGAGCGCTGGGTCTATTATAGGCCCGTTATTTTTTATTAAAGCCATATTTAAGATACACGAATCCGCAATCCACTATGAAAAGAATGATAACCCCGCTAACGATGGTTATTATGTAAATACATTAAATATAAATACGTATTCATTCTTAGATCTCTAAGATTTGAATAGAGGACTATAACTATCTAATAAATCATTGGAATTTTCTACAGTTTACTAGTAATCTGTAATATTTCAATCTCAAATTCCCGACCATTTCCAACCTATCTGTATCTATAAAAAATAATCCAAACAAAATACATTTCAGTGACATAAATAAATAGTACACAAAGCTTACACCACAGAGTACTTTTTATATTTACATAAAGTGTATAGTCTGTGTTGCTACAGTGCTACTTTATAGACACAGAGAAAGTTTTTGAGCTACATTTTAACCTTTGGGTTCTAGTATTTCTAGGTTATCGAATTATGAATTTGTTTTTGTGAACCAGGAATAGCAATGGTTTTTAAGTGATTGAAAGATTGAAGCCGCAGCCGGAGGCCGCTTTCACGTACATTTCAGTCATGCTTGCTCCTTCAATTTACTTAAGTGATCAAGTAAATTAAATGAGATTTAGTGCGTTAAATCCATTCTATTTTTTATTAAAAAAAAATAATTTAATTATGTATAACATACTTACTTACATATATAACATACTTACTTACGTAAATATATGTTTAAGGATTATTCTGTGGATACTTACTTTTCAGCCTAACAAAAACTACTGAATTAATTTTAATGAAACTTTACAATAATATAGGCCACATTTTATCCCGAAATTCCCATGGGAATGAAAACTACGCGGGTGTCCTCTAGTAGATTATATTTTCATCCCTTCTTCTGAAAATAACTTATAGACAAACTATATGACTCAGTCCTTGCCTATGCGATACAGTAGACACATCGGTGAGTGATCTCCGTAGCGCAGTGGCATGCGAGGTGGATTTATAAGGCGGAGGTCATGGGTTCGATTCCCGGCGGGGCAGATTGAGAATTTTCTTAATTTGTCTTGGTCTAGCTGGTGGGAGGCTTTCGCCGTGGCTAGTTACCACCCTACCGACAAAGACGTACCGCCAAGCGATTTAGCGTTCCGGTACGATGTCGTGTACAAACCGATAGGGGTGTGGATTTGTATCCTACTCCTAACAAGTTAGTCCGCTTCCATCTTAGATTGCATCATCACTTAACATCAGGTGTGATGGCAGAGGGCCAACTTGTAGTTATTAAAAAAATCTATACTTATCCAGATGTACTCTCGCCAGTGCGAGTGACGTGGTTAATGAAGGAATGAAGGATCAAAAGATGCGAAAGGCAATACGCACTTGTCAATGAATACCATTACTAGCGTAGAGTAGAAAACTGAGTTAGTTATGTGGTTTGTCCATAGATTAAAGACAACTAGATAGAGCCCATAGCGTTTTCGCTCGTGAGACAGCAAAACAGCCTTATTGACATGACATGTCAACATTTAAAGTACATCATGAAATGTTACGTTTTTAAATATCGTAAAATACGAAATATTACTTTATATAAGATAGTTTAGTAAACGCATAATACATGAAATTTGCTAAAAAACAACTTATCTAAGCTTTAAATCATCAATCAATGAAGTTTATGCCTATTTCCGCATAAAACGTAATTCCTTCAATTTTCCGTTCGCTGCGACTTTTGCAGCCGAAAATACTACAAACTCACCATAGCACGATAACGTTTAATTAATATCGTAACAGCAATGTTATATTATTTATCAGCAAATTTAATAAAAAGCTAATAATTGCTCAGATATGTTTGCTTTGTTTATCACAAACTCCATTCTTGACAAATAATAAAAACGAACACGCTGAAAGGTACAAAAAATAATCTTGTGTCACTTTCTAACAAAGGCCGAATGAAATAAGTCTGTCACGCTCTTGAACCTACAGCCGCGTTATGACTCCATCTAGTTGTCTTTAATCTATGCTGTATAGCGTAGATGACTGAGTTAGTTATGTGGTTTGTCTTTTAGAAGTTGCTATCATTGACAGATGTTAGAAATATCGTAGATATACTATTTATCACTAATCTGTGATATAAAAAATGTTTCAAAAAACATTCGTTTAATAAGTCATATTTATGGAGATGTTTAGAATTAAATAGGTAATATAAGATACCTAAATTACAAATTAGATAGTAAAATTTAGATGATATTTTAATAGTGCAGCATGCGACCTGTATCCAAGAAGCCGAAGAAAAATAAATTTCACAAAAATAAACGTGCATCGAAAATAAGAAAAGGGTGGTTTTCTGACGGTATTAATACCCCTGAGATAGAAACTATTAACCATGCACTTTCAATTTACGTTTGTATTAAGTTTTTAAACCACAGCACAATTTATTAAACCTTACATTTATAAGTAGTAGTAACTAGCATCGCCCGCGACTTCGTCCGTGTGAAAACCTCTTAGGTACCCTTCTAATTTTAAAGACAGACTTCATATAAAGTGTGCTCATTCCCGCTCCCCCTCTCAATTTAATTTTTTTATTGTTTCTTGTCAGCCAATATCCTTCGTCCCGTCCCGTGGACGGTGTACTAAAGATCTACATTTTTGTTAAACATTGTACGATATTATAATACATTCGACCAAATTTGGATACCATAAAAACGGTTATAGTGAGTTAATCTTAAAAGATAGACATATACTGTCGTAGATATTTTTTTAGATCATTTCAAGAGGAATAATTCTTTCATACATATATTTTTGGTATCTTGAACCGTTTTCGCAGCGCACGCACCGGAAGCCCTCAAGGATGAATAATTTTCCCCGTTTTTTTCACATTTTCCATTATTTCTTCGCTTCTAATAGTTGCAGCGTGATGTTATATAGCTTATAGCCTTCCTCGATAAATGGTCTATTCAACCAAAAATAATTTTTCAATTCGAACTAGTAGTTCTTGAGATAAGCGCGTTCAAACAAACAAACTCTTCAGCTTTATAATATTAGTATAGATTTGTTTGTTGATAATCAATCCACATTGATTTTCCATGTAGATTTCGAGGGTAAAGCTAGTGTTTCAGTTCATGCCGAAGCGAAGCACGACTTGGGCAAAGAGCTATCGTTCACTGATAATTTTAAATGCACCGAGCTCCAAAGCTCGCGATAGGAACGTAGCTGGATAAGAAATGTGAGGGAGTCCACTGTTTCGCCGTGCATCATTCACACGAATTTTCTTTACTTCTTTTAATATTGATTATGCCTGTGGGTGCATCCCAGTAGTACCCCATACCGTAGTTCTATAGAACTGTTGGGATATTTTCCGTGCTGTCAAATTATATCCCAATAGTTCTATATAGTACTGTAGTATAGTTTTTGCTCTTCACTTTACTTATAGCATATAAGTTATAAATTTTATATTATTTTAATTGATGTGTTGTTTTTTAATTGTTGTGTGTTGTTTTTAACAAAAAAATGTCCTTCGCGATAAAAGCTAAGTTGTTAAAACCAAGTAGTAGTTGTGTCTAAAAAATATTCTCTTATTTTAGCAGTTACAGGAGGACACATATTTTACCACTTTGGAAGTATCTTTCGCACAAACTATTCAGTTTAGAAAAAACAATATTAAAAACCTCAATACCATTTTAAAGACGCTTTGTTCAATTTAAGCAAAGCTGTATTCGATATAGTATGTTTATAGATACCTACTTTCAAATTTAAGTGGACATTTATTATTGCAATCAAAAGAGATTCTATATTATACTTATAAAAACTATAGATATTTTATATGTGACGTACACACAAGATTTTGATATCGACATTTCTTTAATTTTCCCATTAGTTCTATATAGAACTTTTGGGACACTAAGCACTAATATGGTGTGTCAACAGTTCTATAGAACTAAAATTAGGGGATACTATTGGGATGCACCCGTGCCTGTCAGCCTATTCACAAGCCGGTTTATTCCACCGGCAACTAAGGCAGGCCCAGGACCTCGTCATCGATGGGTTCTTGCTTAGTTCTTAATAGGACGTTGTTACTTAGTTACCACCGGCAAAGTCGTACCACCAAGCGATTTAGCGTTCCTTTACTATGTCGTGCAGAAACCAAAAAGGCATGCCCGACATCATAATATAGTCTAAGATCCGAACTAAGATCGACCTTCACCGAACTGATAATAGGATGAAATATATTTCATGACAAATTTAGTATATTAGAAAATATATTGAAAATAGGTTGCCTAAAAAATCCTGGACAGACTATTTTTTATTATTTTTTAAAAATAATTTTTATACTCTAGTAAACAGTGAGCGTTATTTTGGAGCAACTTATGTCGTGAGTTGTAAAAAAAATAATAAATTCAATTGTCAATATAAATATATATATAAATTTTGATAAATATTTATTGATTTAGCTGATTTTATATGGTGTCATATTATATTTAATATATATGATTTATATTTATTGAATTTATTATTTTTTTACAACTCAGAAATAAGTTGCTTCAAAATAACGCTCACTGTTTACTAGAATATAAAAATTATTTTTTAAAAATAATAAAAAATAGTCTGTCCAGGATTGTTTTAGGCAACCTATTTTCAATATATTTTCTAATATACTAAATTTGTCATGAAATATATTTCATCCTATTATCAGTTCGGTGAAGGTCGATCTTAGTTCGGATCTTAGACTAATAGGAGAGAAATAAGTAGCTTAGATCAAGCGCTTTTTTTAACCTAGATTCTCAGTTGTCTTTGTTGTCAGTCATGTCTACTATGCTGCTCTGTGATATGATGAATTTAAATTTTTGCGCTATTTGTATAAGGCTATAGACAAAATGTATAAATGTTCCAATGAAGTTCAACGGGTGAAGGCCTGCTGTTAAAAGGTCAAAATTGGGAGAGAAGTATTATCATAATTTCTTATTCTTCTTCTTGCTCCTTTTTTAATGTGTACTGTAATTTAGCAATTACAATATAGTTGACGACCTCCGTGGCGCAGTGGTATGCGCGGTGGATTTACAAGACGGAGGTCCTGGGTTCGATTCCCGGCGGGGCAGATTGAGATTTTTCTTAATTTGTCTTGGTCTGGCTGGTGGGAGGCTTTCGCCGTGGCTAGTTACCACCCTACCGACAAAGACGTACCGCCAAGCGAATTAGCGTTCCGGTACGATGTCGTGTAGAAACCGAAAGGGGTGTGGATTTCATCCTACTCCTAACAAATTAGCCCGTTGTCATCTTAGATTGCATCATCACTTAACATCAGGTGTGATAGCAGTCAAGGGCTAAATTGTAGTCGATAAAAAAATTTATATGTAATGTGTAAAACTGTTTTTAAACTTTTAATGTTTTTTCCAACGCAGAAATGGCAACGTGCACAGGTCAAATCAAAGGCCAAATGTTCATGGAAGGTAGTGCCCAAGGACTCGTGCGAGGTGTACAGGGAACGCCAACGTCGTAGAAATGTCAGACGAAACGAAGAACGTCTAGATAATAACGGAGGCAGAGGAGACGCCTTGCAGGCTAAGGCGAGACAGAGTCACAGGTGCAGTGTATGTAGGAAAAGGTATATTATGAGCTTCCATACATACATACATACATTGAATTAATAAAATTTTTTAACAAAAAATAGAACCGACTCAAAGCGCACTAAAAAGTAAAACATAACTGTGTCATTTAGTTGCTTTAATTTACTTAAGCATATCTATGAAGTCGGTGCCAGCAAGTTTAAGGAACGTTTATTTTACGTAGTAAAGAAGTTTGTGGGTTCTAGGTAACGTCCCTGAAAGTAGAAACCTTGGCTGGCACCGACTTCTAGATATGCTTAAGTAAATTAAAGCAACTAAATAACACAGTTATTTTTTACTTTTTAGTGCGCTTTGAGTCGGTTCTATTTTTTGTTAAAAAATTTTATTTCTTACTTTTTAGTGATTTATCGCCACGTACTGTCATAGTATATTATACGGCACTAGTAGCCAAAAAGCTACTGATACCGAGACAAAAACCGAAATCGCTGTAAGCGTGCCTCCAAAATTTGAAGAGTTCCTTCAATTTCCCCAGGATATCGTCATCAGATCCTAACATGCGGACAATGGGACCACCTTGGATGTATGCTCTTTCTAATAAAAAAAGAATTATCAAAATCGGACAACACTGTAAAAAGTTATGCGTGGTCATACATATAAAAAAAAAATATACGTGTCGAATTGAGAACCTCCTCCGTTTTTTTTTCGTCGGTTAAAAAGTGCGATTTTTTTTACATTTATGATTAACCTGAGACGAATATCTTACAATTCCATGGATTCACCGTGAGGGTGAATGATGAAGGGCACACTTCTAAGATGGTCCCATTGTCATCATGTCAGATAAGATCTGATGATGATATCCTGGGAAAATTGAAGGAACTCTTCAATTATTATAGGCACACTTGCAGCGATTTCGGTTTTTAAATAAAAAAATTTAACAAAAAATAGAAGGGACTCTAAACGCACTAAATAATAAAAAATAATTGTGTCATTTAGTTGCTTTAATTTACTTAAGCATATCTAGGAGTTGGTGCCAGCCAAGGTTTCTACTTTATGGACGTTACCTAGAACCCAGAAACTGCTTTACCTACTACGTTAAATAATGTTCCTTAAACTGGGCTGGCAGTCTGGCACCGACTTCATAGATATGCTTAAGTAAATTAAAGCAACTGAATGACACAGTTATTTTTTACTTTTTAGTGCGTTTTGAGTCGGTTCTATTTTTTGTTAGAAATTTTTATTAATTACTTCATTAGTAAGGTCACAATTATTCACTACAAATACATGGTCTTTAGGGATGTTTGTATACGTTTAAATGCACGTAATCTTGAATTCTTGATAGGTAGGTACTAATATGATCTGTGTCCAACTGAATAGTAGGATGGTTTAGTTGGAGAGAATGTGCAATTCTTAGATGCCTACTTAGGCCTGTGATAGCGGCTTCAAATCAAAAGGTAAGGGCAATGAAATATACCTACAATTTATTATATATTATATTCTAAGGGCTAACGCTAAAACTCGCGCGGGTGCACGCTCGCGGGTGTATAATGATATATAGTATGGACAGCGCAGGCGCGTGCTACGGAGCACGGGCGCGGTTGGCGGATTGTCACCCGCGCGGCGGGCGGCGGGCACACGGCGCGGGCACCCACGACGGGCACACGCGAGCGGGTTTGTTTCTACAAATCAGACAGATGCCGCTAGATGCTACGGTCACACGTGTCGGAAGCTAGGTACAATCATGAACATCGATACAAAGCGCGTAATAATTGAGGTGCAATTTCCACCAGTATTATGGCATATGGCGAATGAATTATCAAATTCTCCGCTGAGTAACCTACTTTTCAAGAACGGGTTATGCAGTCGACGTTTTCTCCGTTCGTCTTTTTGCCAAATAATAAATTAGTAAATAACAACAATAATAAATTAGTAAGGTACAACTCGACACAACTGTACACGCTCGACATCAAAGTTATACTAGCAGCGCTAACTGAGACGGGCGCCCGCGCCCGCACCCGCCCGTGTTTAAGCGTTAGCCCTAAGAAATTTCAAATTTCATCAAATTCTTGTGTCATATTTTCAACAGCTGATTAATATCCCACCTGACTGACAGGCATTACTCAGGTCTCCCTTCTTTTAAAGCGTATACCTACACACCATGCTCTTTCAATTCTTTCTGGTTGGCAAGCTTAGGGTGATTAAGTTTGAAATTACAAACAGACACCTAATTTTTAGTGATGTATTTGTATAAATAATTATTATCTAAAAGGTACACGCCATAATGAAAAGCTAAAAATTACTTGTTGCACAAGGAATGTACTGCTCTCTACAAATATTCGACGACCTCCGTAGCGAAGTGGTATGCGCGGTGGATTTATAAAACGGAGGTCCTGGGTTCGATTCCCGGCGGGGCAGAT
Organism: Mycalesis mineus; assembly: GCA_034621355.1. NCBI lineage: Eukaryota > Metazoa > Arthropoda > Insecta > Lepidoptera > Nymphalidae > Mycalesis > Mycalesis mineus. The sequence goes on along the minus strand of JAXAVZ010000012.1, from coordinate 930,107 downwards.
TGAGGTTTTCTTAATTTATCTTGGTCTGGCTGGTGGGAGGCTTTCGCCGTGGCTAGTTACCACCCTACCGACAAAGACGTACCGCCAAGCGATTTAGCGTTCCGGTACGATGTCGTGTAGAAACCGATAGAGGTGTGGGTTTCATCCTACTCCTAACAAGTTAGCCCGCTTCCATCTTAGATTGCATCATCACTTAACATCAGGTGTGATAGCAGTCAAGGACCAACTTGTAGTCGATAAAACATTTGAAATTTCGAAAATATTTTATCAACTACTTCTTTTGCAGGCTAAATTCCTCTTCTTCGTGTTCTTCCTGCAACAGATGCTGATTTTTTATCTTTCACATAGAATAAAAATTATTAAAATTTCTTAAATAAAAGTTGTTTCATTTAATCCTTACAACATTTGCTATATATGAGTGAAAAATCCGTCTAGATAGGTCCATGTTTCAGAGATAAGCCTGAAGAAAGAGACAGACAATTTTTATTATTTAATTTATAGTATTTACGCATATATGTATGTATGTAATATTCTTTATTTACTCCCGAATGCAAAAAGTTAGATGTGTCATACATCTGTGTAATGAAGCGATTTTGATTTATTTTGTTATTAAAGGTGTGTAATAGTAATACAGGATAGGAATCTACACTAATATTATAAAGAGGAAAGATTTGTATTTTTGTATGTAACGAATAAACTCAAAAAGTACATTATCACTGAGTAACATTGGCTATATTTTATATTTGTATTGTAAATATTACCCGAGTTATCACAGTTTTTTTTGTCGCGCGAGTCGGACCGTGAAATTTCTTAAATTTAGCTTTATGTGCGTGCGCTGCCTTTAATATTGGATATAATTGAAAACATTGTATGAAAACTTTATGCATCTTAAAAAGTTCTACAAAAAAGTCCGCGATAGCATATATATAATATTTTGGCAGATATATAACTTTTAGTGTTTTAAAAAATCTTTTAATTCATATGCTTACGTTTACGTCATTATTTATACAACTAAACTTGAATCCTTATTAAAATAAATTATTTAATAATCACAGGGATATTATAGAGATAAGATTTGCCTTTTACAATATGTTAATTAGTTATATAAGGTGAGTTTGAATTATCAGCCAGCGGCGAAACTGGAGTAAGTGTAATAGATACTGATTACAACAGCGGAATAAAAATATGTCTAGAACCAGTAACAAAAAATTAAAAAATTACCTACAAAATGTTTACTCACTTAGGACATTTTACATAGCACCATCCATGGCATTCATAAATTAATTACAAGATACCAAACGAACGTATGTCTTAAACATTCGATTACTACCAAATAAAATACGGAAAGAAAAGCCAAACCGCCAAAATCTCCCACTAGACCAGACCTGAACTAATAAAAAATAATAACAATCGGCTGTCAATAATCGAATACGGAAGGACTAAGGTAGATATGTCGCCACCTGCACACTTTAGAACTGGTAAAAAATAAATAAATGAAGAACGAAATAAACTTTTAAAAAAGCACTTAAAACTGAATCAGCTGATATCACGTGAACATTTATAATTGCATATATCACAAGAATAAGGCTTTTCACCAGTGTGGGTTTTCATATGCCGTAAGAAATTACTTTTTTGTGAACATTTGTAATTGCAGATGTCACAAGAATAAGGCTTCTCACCAATGTGGGTTTTTATATGCCGTATGAGATTATTTTTTTGTGCAGATTTACCTTTGCATATCTCACATATATAAGGTTTCTCACCACTGTGGGTTTTCATGTGTCGTAATAAACTACTATTTCGTGAGCATTCGTAATTGCATATTTCACAAGCATTCTTCTTGCCCCTGTGGGTTTTCATGTGTCCTAATAAACTACTATTTCGTGAGCATTCGTAATTGCATATATCACAAGTATAAGACCTCACACCAGTGTGAGATCTCCTGTGAATTAATAATCTACTATTTTTCGCTGTTTTATAATGGCAAACGTCACAAGAGTGAGGCTTCACACCGGTGTTTGCTCGACCACGCAGATTCTTAATTAGTACAGCTTTCTTGGGTTTGTTGAAAATATCATGCAACAATACACAATTTGTATTTATATCTGCATATGCTTTGGTGTGGCTCTGAGATGATCGGTTGTCCAGTTCGCCAATGTTAGTTACAAGTTCGTTGTCGTCCGTTGTCGCAGATGTTGCGGCCAGCGCAGCGACTGAAACGAAACATTCTTCATATTATTGTGTCTGACAAAGTGTGATGAGGGAACCGCCACAGGTAGGTAGGTGTGGTGGTAGAAAGAAAACTCAGGGTCGTGAGCCAATTGTGCTTTTTCAATTGCAATTTTTTTTTAAACGATTAAGGCCTGTGTGCACCAAGATTTCGGATATCATAACCAACGGTTAACATAACTTTACTATAAAGGAGAATGCCAGATCCTAACACAAATTGTAAATATACTAAAAATATCCTGTTATAATATAAACGTTTTACAATACGCCACTTTTTCTGGTGGACATCGGAATAAAATTCTGTTAAAAAAAGTAATTAAACTATTCCCTTTAATTTACACTCTTTACGCGTTTTTAAATCTTTATTGTTGCACTGGGTTTTTTTTTTAATCGAAAATAAAGCGGGCAAACGAGCATGCGGGTCGCCTGATGTTAAGCGATTACCGCCGCCCATAAACATTTGCAACACCAGAAGCATTGCTAGTGCGTTGTCGGCCTTTGAGGAAAGAGTTGATACGCCCCTTAAATACCCCCATATTAAAATTCCCAGGAAAAACCCGGGCGGGAAGCCGGGTTCTAGCCTTTGAAATCGTTTTTATTATATTTTCATCAAAAATGGGCTCTAAAAACTGGTATCCAGAGTCGTTAAGCCTGTTTAAAAATGTATTTAATGAAGCTTTGCGACTGTCATGACAACTATACGGAACAACAATACGGAAATGGACGATAACCAACGTTAGGCTCGTGTCGAATACTCCAAGTTCTAGAGCTTTTAAATGTAATTTATATTAAATAGTTAAAAAAATGCAATAAAATGATGCATAATACATTGTTGTACAATATATTTTATTAGTTGGTTAAAGTCCTATACATTGTCTGGCATTCTCCTTTACTGTTATAATAAACCCGTACGCCGGTTAAGGACGTAAACCGGGCGGATATCTTAACCGAGCTTACGTCCTTAACCTGTGTATGGGTTGTCGTGAACAGTGAATTTTACATTTAGTTTATGTTACCCGTTGGTTATGATAACCGAAATCTTGGTGTACACAAGCCTAAATGCATACTAACAAAGTTTTTAAGAAGTTTTGTACCTAATCCAGCAATTGAGTTTTAGATGCTCCAAATAAATAAATTATATTATTTTATTATTATGAAAGTTTTGCGTTAGCTTCTTCTTCTTCATTCCGGGCTTTTTCTGCACTCAGCCATGATGTTGGCCGTTGTGCGTGAATGAAACCGCTATACTGCATTCCCCCAATTTAACCATGCCGCGGTCATGACCAAGTGACAATGATATTTTTTTTTTATTCATCACAAGTTGGGCCTTGACTGCAATCACACCTTTTTTTTTATAGACTACAAGTTGGCCCTTGACTGCTATCACACCTGATGTTAAGTGATGATGCAGTCTAAGATGGAAGCGGGCTAACTTGTTAGGAGTGGGACGAAAATCCACACCCGTTTCGGTTTCTACACGACATCGTACCGGAACGCTAAATCGCTTGGCGATGGTCTTTGTCAGTAGGGTGGTAACTAGCCACGGCAAAAGCCTTCCACCAGCCAGACCAAGACAAATTAAGAAAAATCTCAATCTGCCCCGCCGGGAATCGAACCCAGGACCTCCATCTTATAAATCCACCGCGCATACCACTGCGCCACGGAGGTAGTCAAACCTAGTAAGTGTTGACACAATCTAAGATGGAAGCGGGCTAACTTGTTGGGAGTAGGATGAAATCCACACTCCTTTCGATGTCTAGACGACAATGTACTGGAATGCTAAATCGCTTGGTGGTATGTTATTGTTGTTAGGGTGGTAAACCACGGCCGTAGCCTCCTACCAACCAGACCTGGGCCAATTTAGGTCTTAACCGGCCCATCCGGGAATCGAACCCAGGACCTCCGTCTTATAAATCCAAAATAAACATGCTAAGTTCATACTAAGATAATTATAAGCTTTAAATCTGGATATAAAAGTCAAATAATATCATGCATAATTTCGGCACCGACGCCATTAGGACATCGTAGCCTAGCGGTAAGGCACTCTGCCCGCGACAACGAAACCAAAGAGACGCGGGTTCAAATCCCGTTGATAATACAATTTTTGATATTATGTTTATTATAAATAATCCCAAAGTGCGTAACACTATTTAATAAAAAAAATATATAAAGGTTGTATTTTGATTACGCAAACAAATTTTTACCACTTGTACCTTCTTGTGTCAATTCCAAGTTATCAGCATTTGACATGGAGTCAGAACTGTCTTCATTTGTCAAGATGGATACTTCGAAAATTCGTGTGATTTTTGAATACGAGTTCTGACGAGGAAATAATGCGGCAGAAACAGCTCGCAATGTTGCGTTTGGAGCGGGGGCTGCTAATGAACGCACTGTGCGATTTTGGTTTAAACGCTTTCGTGATGGAAACTTCGATTTGAAGAACGAGCCACGTGGAAGACCGCCCACACAGGTGAATAACAATGATTTGAAAGAGATGGTGGAAGCCGATCCGAGGCAAACTACCCAGGAATTAGCGGCATGGTTTAACGTTACTTTACCAACAATATTGACTCATTTGCGTCAAATCAATAAAATAAAAAAATATAAAAAATAGGTGTCTCATGAATTGACTGATCTGCAGAAAGAAACGCGTATTGAAACTTGCGTTGCCTTGTTGAATCGATACAGAAATGAAGGAATATTGGATCGAATTGTGACATGTGATGAAAAATGGATTCTTAACGATAATCGTAAGCGGAAAATGCAATGGCTGACCCCAAGTCAAACGCCGCAACAGTGTCCTAGCAAAGCGTACCAATAAAAAGGTAATGGTAACTGTTTGTTGATCTCAGCGTGGTGTTATTCACTATAGCTTTCTCCGATCTGGTCAAGCAATAACGGCAGATGTCTACTGCGCCGAACTCCGAACAATGATAGCGAAACTAGCAGTGTAACAGCCCCGACTTATGAATCCATTTTCATCATTATTGCTCCATGATAACGCGAGACCTCATACAGCACGAGAAACCGTTTTAACTCTACAGGAACTGCAATTAAAAACCGTTCGTCGCCCTCCATATTCGCCAGACCTTGCTCCAACGGACTACCTACCATTTTTTTCGTGATTTGGACAATTTTCTACGTGATAAAAAGTTTTCTTCTCAGAAGGCAGTGCAAAATGCTTTCACACAGTTTGTCGAATCTAGATCACCAGAGTTCTATCGCAAAGGCATAAATGAGCTTCCTATTAGATAGCAGCAATGTATCTCGGGTCGGGGGGCGCACCGCATGTTCCTGGTGCGCCCCAGACTGATTTAGGGAATTCATCGATTCCCCAGTTGAGGGTCTGCCTCGGTGGACGCCGCTCGCTGAGTTGCGGTAGATTCATGTTGCTCCCGTGACCCAGCTACCAGGCGACGCGTTGGAACATCGCTGAGTTTTAGTGGGTATTTCAGCTGCGCAGGGAGTCCCACATACCCCTCCGGAAACAGCGCAGCTATGGCCGCTCTATTTCCGGGGGGGATGCGTAAACGCATTTCCCAGCGTAAAAAAAAAGCAATGTATAGATAATAATGGTAATTATTTTGATTAAATAAATATGTTAAATTAATAAAAAAACAAATTTTTATTTTTCAGTACAAATCGGCAATTTCATACTTTAACCCCTGATATTTTGTTTTGCGTCAACGTGCATTTGCAATTTGCATTGGCGGTAAAAAGGGCTTGACAGTTACATATATAGATATTGCTCAAATATTTTGATCTTTTGCAGCGCCTTCCATACTTTGAATTCGAACTAAAATAACTTTTATGCGACTCGATAGATTTCCTTCTTTGAACAAATAATAAAAATATTCAACGAATATTTAAAAAGATACGATAATATTTATATATAAAATAAAATATTGACATGAAAATTGATACAACAATACTAGGTACGTAATTAGGAAAACTATTTTAATGAAAATATTTTTTACTCTGGCAATGGAGTCTTAACGTCAAATTGTAAAAAATAGAAAATAATACCTATATAAACGGAAAAATATTTTTTAAAATTATTACAATGGTGAATCAAAGAAAGCGCGTTAAGTTTAGTTTGTTCTCCTGCGCCTTGCTTTATGTGACTTTGGCCCGAAATAGTATTTCACAGTTGTGTTATTTATGAACTTTTGTTCAAAATGCCTAAGTTGTGTGCTTTTGGATGTGCTCCTAGTGGTAATAGCATAATTTTCATATAAATCTATAGCAAATAAGTTTACCTAAGTGAAGTCTATACTGAGCTATTGTGGGTGATATCGGCTTCACCTTTTTTACTCTAAGATTCCCTGCGCTCTGTAGTGGTTTAGTACTAGTATTATCTTTTTGAAAGTTTGATTATAGATCAGGAACTTATGTACGTAAGATTAATATTTTGAACTTAGGGTTTTGTTTTTTTTTGCTGAAGTCTATAGTCACCAAGCAGGAGTTATTTATTTAACCACATAACAAATGCAGGGAGGACAACACAAATAGAGTATAAGGTCTTTAAAGTTTCACAGCCCCGAGGGGTCCCCTGGCAACCGTCAGGCAAATAATGACAGCTGTCATTATAGCTCCGTCGCTACCCGGGTAGCCGCGGGCCTCAAAGAAGGTTTGAATGTCAGGCCCACGGGGGTTAAGGGTCTTCAAAAGTCCTAGGGTCTGCTAGGAACTCCAATACCTACACAGTAGGTAATATATACAGTTTTTCTATTTACTTAATATAACCACTATTTTCAATTTATTGTTTCCAGGTGTCCCAATGCATCGTTTTCCCAATGCTAATAAATGCCTCGAGCATTTTAAGGCTTGGGTTAAAATTGTTGGTGGCAACCTATCAACGGCATCTGATTACGAACATTACCAGAAAAAATTGATCTGTGACATTCATTTTACTGCTCAAGATCGAACATGGAATAACCGGCTACACGCATTGGCAGTTCCATCACTTTACCTCAACAGTGTGTATATATTTTACAAATTTTGTGGTGTTTAAGAGCTGAATTACTCAGAAAAAACAACAGTTTAATTTAATTATTTTAAATAAGAAATTTTTAATAATTTATCATTTATTCTATCATTTATCTTTATTTACATATTTTTTTTAAAAGTTTTAACAATGTTATAGGTAATACAGAAATATATATAAAAACACTATTAGGAATTTATAAAAAAAATCTCCTCCTTCATTTGCGGGGCCTTTGCGGGCCCAAACAACCAGTGGTCAGGGCTCCAGAGTGAGGAACCTCTTCACAATATGCGCCGTTTCAAGGACTACTGCCTTCTGTATCCGACCCTTGATCCAACAATGAAGCGAAAGCTTCTTAAGGTGTTGGTTGAAGCTTTTCGCAAAAAGACCATTGACTGAAATGACTATCGGAACAATAATAGTTGACTCAACATTCCACATGGCGGTAATCTCGTGAGCAAGGTCCAAGTATTTTGATACTTTTTCCTTTTTGGCATTCACGAGGTTATCGTCATGAGAAACAGTAATATCAACAATTATTGCATGGCGTACTGATCGATCGACTATCACTAAATCAGGTCTATTGGCTACAATATACACTGTTATTTCAAGAACTGACACTGGGTCGTACCTATAGTAAGGCACCTCAAAATCTACAAGGCCATACTGAAGAGCAAGTTGTTGGTGGATTATCCTGGCTACTTGATTATATCTGTGCAAGTATTCGCCGTTAGCAAGATAAGGACACCCGGAGACTATATGCCAATAATTTATATTATTGTTTTTAGTAATAGTTGTGTGCGGGACAGTAATTCATAGTTGTGCGGGACAGTAATTCATAGTGTATTTATAGTGTGTAATTTATAGTGTATTTATAGTGCGTAATTTGTTTATAGTGTATTTATAGTGTAATTTATAGCGTATTAACTCAGTAATATTAAACAATAGACATTAATAGTAATCATAGCGTGCATAACCAATAGTTTATAATAAGCGAATGTATAGTCATTGATTTTTTAGGTCGCGCAATAGTATAAATATTGTAAACACGCCTCGCGTGACCAACTTGTTTGTAAAGAAATAGGTATATAGGCCCTCTCGCTCTAACATCGACCAATCAGAAAGCCCGTTTTAATAGAGCGAGAGGGCAGACGTTAGACAGGGATAGATAAACGCGTTTGATTGGTTGTTATATGGGCTCTCTAATTGGATATCATTATGCACCAATTAGAGGGCCCGAATTAATTTGTATAAATACGGGGCACTGTGCCGACAGCGACACAGTTCCCAATCGACCACCGAGAAGATTGTAACAAGAAGAGGTACCAATAGAAGAATAAAAAGGCGTTCTTGAAGAAGTGTTTCATTGAAGAAAACCCGCCCAGTTTCGTCCAGAGCAATCCAGTAAATAGTGAATGTACTATCCCGTACATTGAATGGTCCTTCGAGCCGGATCGTCTCTGCGAAACTGGTGAAATAGTGCAACAGTGAAAATTCGTCGTGTTCAAGAAAATGCCACAGACGCGTCAAGACAGTCGCAAGGCGAAGAAGTCTGACGACGGCACCTCTTCTTCTGAAACCAACACATGGGACGCTGGGTCCCCGACGCCTCAGAACTCGAACGCGTCCACCGCGTCTGCGCACGCATCCACTGCGTCTGCGCCCGCGTATTTGTCCGTGTCCGCCGGAAGCGCGCCCGTGTCCGCGTCCGCGCCCGTGTCCGCCGGAAGCGCGCCCGTGTCCGCGTCCGCGCCCGTGTCCGCCGGGAGCGCGCCCGTGTCCGCCGCGTCCGTGAGTGCATTCGCCCGTCCGGCGATGGCGCCCGTAGCGCCCGCCGCGCTCACGGAGCCAGCCGCTTCCGACGCGTCCGCCGCAACAGTACAGTGTGTGAAGACTTCGACAAAGAAGCAAATAGAACGTGGTCACGTTATAGAAAAAGGAACTGTCAAACATCAAGAGCCGATGGATCATCAGACAGCGCGACCCCCGCTCAAGAAGAGAATAGGTGGGGCGTCCACTCATAGCAAATCCAAGACGCTCAAAATAGCAAAGGCGAAGGAGGAACTACTACGCCTTCAAGTCGAACTAGCAGCCGCGCGCCTCGCGACTCTAGAAACGGAGAACTCAGATCAAGAAATAGATGAAGAGGACGACATCTCCGTGCATTCGAGAATAGAAGCAAATGAATTTGTGCATAATTGGTTACAAGACCAGCCGCCGCCACCGCCGCCGCCGCCGCCATCGCTGCTGCCGCCGCCACAGCCGTGCCCCGTATTAGCGATCACCGAAGTGCCTCACAACCCAATCAAGGGTGCGGCGGGGTCACGGAAGAACCCAGAAGCGCAACGGGGTCACTTCAGTGAACTACAGCCACCGGCGGGAGCGCCGCCGAGTGTTCCGGCCGGCGCGCCCACAGGTATACCGGCGGGAGAATCGAACGGCGTCGCTCAGCTAGCAGAGGCTATCACCCACGCCATTAGAGCAGCGCAGCGCCCCAAGTTCATCGAACTGCCCATCTTCAGTGGATCTCATCAAGAATGGCTACCGTTTCGTGCGGCGTACTACGAAACAGAAAATTCGTTCACAGCAGTGGAAAATACAAACCGTTTGCGGAAGAACTTGAAAGGAAGAGCTCGAGAAGCTGTAGAAGGCCTTCTCATCACCAGTGCACACCCTTCAGACGTCATGAAAACCTTGGAGTCAAGATTCGGAAGACCAGAGTCGATCGCTATAATGGAAATGGAAACTCTTCGTGGACTAGCGCGGCTCACCGACTCTCCTCGTGACATCTGTATATTTTCTACGAAAATTTCTAATGTGGTGGCTACACTGAAGACTTTGAACTGTGCAAACTACATGTATAATCCAGAAATTTCGAAAACTATTGTGGACAAATTGACGCCTACGCTTCGATATAGGTACTACGACTTCGCAGCACTACGACCTAGGGAAGAACCCGATTTGTTGAAAATAGAAAAATTCCTTATGCGCGAAGCGGAGCTGTGTGGACCTTATGCCCTACCTGAACAGGTAGCACAAGTCACTCTTCAAAGAAGACCACAGAAGGTGAACAGCGTCACGGAAAAGAGAGAGACATCGGAAAAGAATTTCACAAACAAGTGCCTCGTATGCTCCGATGAAACTCACACCGTGGTCAATTGTGAAAAATTCAAGAACTTGGATTCCAACAGTAGATGGGACGCTGCCAAGGCCAAGCACCTGTGCTTTAGATGTCTTCGCCATAGAACCAAGTCGCACAGCTGTCGGCCAAGGATGTGTGGACTGGATGGGTGCAAGTACTACCACCACAGGATGCTGCACTACAACAAAGCTACACGTACAGATAAAAAAGAAGATCAAGATAGTACAGAAGTAATTAACTCCGCGTGGACCATCAAGAGGAAACAGTCATACCTAAAGATTATACCAGTGCAAGTGGTAGGACCCAAGGGGGCTCTCGATACCTACGCACTGATGGACGACGGGTCAACAGTGACATTGATAGACAGCGCCGTGGCCGAAAGCATCGGCGCGACGGGACCCATCGATCCTCTGAAAATAGAAACAATCAACGATATGAAAACCTCGGAGTCTGCCTCGCGAAGAGTCAACATCAAGCTAAGGGGTCTAAACGATCACGAAGAGCGAATTCAAGCGCGCACTGTGAATAACCTCCAAGTTTCATCGCAGCGCGTTTCAAAGGAAATGGTAGACACGTGCAAGCACTTAGAAGACATACGCGAATATCTCGTGTACACGCACGTGAAGCCACGAGTGCTAATAGGGCAAGACAACTGGCATCTCCTGTTGACTACAGAGGTGAAGAGAGGAAGCATACATCAACCGGTGGCCTCCCTCACTCCGCTGGGATGGGTGCTACATGGCAGCCAGACCCGTACGATCGGACGCGCAATCGATTTCGTGTCACACGTCGCAGAAGAATCAGAAGATAACTTAGAAGGCCTCGTGAAGCAATACTTCGAAATGGATGCACTCTGTCTACAGCCGAAGAAACCGAAATCGGATCCGGAGGAGCGAGCGTTACGCCTACTGGAGAAGACCACCATCAAGATAGACGACAGCAAGTATGAAACGGGTTTGCTCTGGCGCACAGAAGACGTCACTCTACCGGATAACTACGACAACTCGCTTAAACGACTCTTCAATATTGAAAAGAAGCTAGATCGAGATCCCAAGCTGAACCAGAAGTACACGGAACAGATGGAAGCCCTTATCTCAAAAGGATACGCCGAACCAGCTCCAGCACAGAAGCCGGAAGGGAAGACCTGGTACCTACCACACTTCGGAGTCATTAATCCAATGAAACCAGAGAAACTCAGAGTGGTGCACGACGCCGCGGCGAAGACCAGAGGGGTGGCTCTCAATGACATGCTGCTCAAGGGGCCTGACCTTCTACAGTCGCTGCCTGGTGTTGTCATGCGGTTTCGGCAACACATGATCGCGGTGACGGCTGACATCAAAGAAATGTTCATGCAGGTGAAGTTACGAAATGAAGACCGCGACGCACTTCGTTATCTGTGGCGAGGAAATAGAAGAGACAACCAGCCTCCGGAGGAGTACAGAATGACGTCTCTAATATTCGGCGCGTCAAGTTCCCCATCTACAGCAATATACGTAAAAGACTTGAACGCGAAACAGCACAAAGACTCTCATCCGGAAGCCGCCGCCGCCATAGTACAGAAACACTATGTTGATGACTACCTTGACAGCTTCAGAAGCATAGAAGATGCAGTCAGAATTACGAAGAGCGTTAGAGAAGTTCACTCGAAAGCCAACTTCGAACTAAAACAGTGGAAGTCAAACTCTCCGTGTCTACTGGAAGCACTCGGAGAAAACGACCCAATAGAAAATAGAGAGCTTTACAAGTCAGAGGAGCAAACAGAACGAGTACTGGGTGTGATATGGAAAATCAACACCGACGAGCTGACGTTCAACCTCAACCTCGCGCGCATAGCCCCCACCATAGCAGATGGCAAGACGCCTACGAAAAGGGAAGCCCTGAGAATAGTGATGTCGTTATTCGATCCTCTTGGGTTCGCTTCGCCCGTCACCATAAGGGCGAAACAGCTGCTACAAGAAGTATGGCGAAGAGGGACGTCATGGGATAACGAACTCGACGAAGACTTAGCGACGCAGTGGCAAGACTGGATGACACATCTGAAGCAGCTAAGCGACGTCACGATACCCAGGCGTTACCTACACTATAGTGACGCGACTTCGCTACAGCTACACGTCTTCACCGATGCAAGCGAAGCAGCCTATTCAGCAGTACTCTTCTGGAGGGCGGTGGCGCCAGACGGTCAAGTTGGCCTCTCACTCATCATGGCCAAAGCCAAGGTGGCTCCATTGAAGTTGACGTCCATCCCGAGGTTGGAACTACAGGCAGCAGTCATGGGCGCGCGTTTAGCTGAAACAGTAATAGATAAACACGAAAGAAAACCAGATAGCAAGATTTTCTGGACGGACAGCAAGACCGCGCTCACATGGATACGTACCGGCTCACGTACCTACAAGCCGTACGTAGCGCATCGTTTAGCAGCTATAGAAGAGACTACTAAGGTCACAGAATGGCGATGGGTTCCAACGAAATTGAACGTGGCTGATGACGCAACGCGCGACGTACCTAGCGGTTTCAACAAGCACCATCGCTGGTACACGGGACCCGACTTCCTGTACGAAGCGGAAGAATTCTGGCCTACTGAAGTCTCCACTACAGTTATAGAAGAACCTTCTGGGGAAGAGAAGGTGCAACACGTGGTCGACAGGGCGAAACAGAAGCTCGCCGAAGGCCTGCCAGAGGCATCACGCTTCTCCAATTGGGATAGACTTCGCTACAGTGCAGCTCGAGTCCTGCAATTTATCGAGCTCTGCAGGGCTAACAAGGAAAAAATTAATTACAGAAGGACACGTAAAAACAAAGAAACGGACCCGAGCTGGCAGAAAATAAAGAAACCTGAACCTAGGAGACAAGAAACCAACATAAAATTTAAGTCTTCAGACAAGAAGTACCTACCTGTTTCCGCCGAGTTACTTAAGAGAGCAGAGGAGCTACTATTACGCGCTTCTCAAGAAGATTCCTTCGCAGAAGAAATAGAAGCCTTGAAGAACGACAATAGAATGAGGAAAGAAAGTCGTCTGTATCAACTCAGCGTCGCTTACGTTAACGGCGCCGTGAGATTAAGAAGTCGTATTCAATCGACAGAAAATGTATCGGAAAGCGTAAAGAGTCCTCTAGTGCTCGACGGTGACCATCCGACGGTCAAACTCTGGATTCAATCAGTACATCGACAGCTGCATCACGCCGGTGTGGAAGCTACAGTGAATGAGTGCAGACAGCAGTACTGGGTGCTGCGCGCGCGTCCTGTTACCCGAGTAATAATAAGGAGATGTTTATTTTGTAGAATGAAGACACAGACGCCGCCATACCCGAGGACCGGGGACCTGCCTGCATGCCGCCTAGCACACCACAAGAGATCCTTCACCTTCTGTGGACTGGACTATTTTGGACCCCAGTCTGTCACCGTGGGCCGAACGCGACAGAAGCGGTACGTGGCCATATACACGTGCCTAACAACGAGGGCTGTGCACCTAGAAATGGCAAGTTCTCTCAGCGTAGACTCGGCGGTGATGACTCTCCGAAGAATGATAGCAAGACGGGGATGTCCTACAGAAATCTGGTCCGACAACGGCACGAACCTGAAAGCAGCAGACAAGGAGCTTCGTCAGGCAATAGACAGCGCGACAGCCGAGGAAGCAGCAAAGAGAACCATCGCCTGGCGCTACATACCGCCAGGGGCGCCGTTCATGGGCGGTGCTTGGGAGCGCCTGGTACGCTCAGTGAAAACTGCACTGGCGGCCACCCTTCACGAGCGACATCCAACAGAAGAGGTCCTGACCACCTTACTGGCTGAGGTGGAATACACAGTGAACAGTCGTCCGCTGACCCATGTCTCGGTCAGCGCGGACGATCCCGAGGCGCTGACGCCTAACCACTTCCTGCTGGGCGGCCCAGGACGTGTGCCGCTGCCTGGCACCTTCGACGAGCGAGATGCAGCATCCCGATCTTCGTGGCGGGCCTCACAGAGGCTCGCTGACCTCTTCTGGACGCGGTGGGTACGAGAGTACCTACCGGAACTCCAACACCGGCGGGAGCCGCACGGCCGTGGACCGGCTGTGTGCGTCGATGACCTAGTACAGGTCGTTGACCCCAACCTGCCGCGCAACGTGTGGGTTCGTGGGCGCGTGATCGCCACGTACCCGGGACCAGACGGCGTGGTTCGAGCCAAGGGAGGCGTGCTGCGACGACCCGTGCGGAAGCTGGTCATCCTGCCTCTACCTACGAGCGACGAGCCCGCACCGGGAGATGATGCGACACCCGTCGCACGGCGGGAGAATGTGCGGGACAGTAATTCATAGTTGTGCGGGACAGTAATTCATAGTGTATTTATAGTGTGTAATTTATAGTGTATTTATAGTGCGTAATTTGTTTATAGTGTATTTATAGTGTAATTTATAGCGTATTAACTCAGTAATATTAAACAATAGACATTAATAGTAATCATAGCGTGCATAACCAATAGTTTATAATAAGCGAATGTATAGTCATTGATTTTTTAGGTCGCGCAATAGTATAAATATTGTAAACACGCCTCGCGTGACCAACTTGTTTGTAAAGAAATAGGTATATAGGCCCTCTCGCTCTAACATCGACCAATCAGAAAGCCCGTTTTAATAGAGCGAGAGGGCAGACGTTAGACAGGGATAGATAAACGCGTTTGATTGGTTGTTATATGGGCTCTCTAATTGGATATCATTATGCACCAATTAGAGGGCCCGAATTAATTTGTATAAATACGGGGCACTGTGCCGACAGCGACACAGTTCCCAATCGACCACCGAGAAGATTGTAACAAGAAGAGGTACCAATAGAAGAATAAAAAGGCGTTCTTGAAGAAGTGTTTCATTGAAGAAAACCCGCCCAGTTTCGTCCAGAGCAATCCAGTAAATAGTGAATGTACTATCCCGTACAAGTTGTATAATGGTTATGGTATTAAAATAGTCTACTATTATTGTTATTACTAAGAACCTGTTCAGTGATAAACAATAAAGTACTCTTTTTTTATGTTCATCTTGAACAATAGATTAATTTCTGCTCAACATTTTTTCAGAAGAATCTGCAACAAAATGTGATAACAGTGTTATCAGCCAACGTTCGACATCAGATGCTTCAAATACAGGTACTTAACACAAATCTACTTCTGGTTATTGTTTAATTACCAATCTCCTTGGTCTAGAGCCTAGTGGTATAAAGTGTAACGGGAATAGGCCATGAAAGAAGTACAAAAAATTATTATTATAATAACAAAAAACCCGACTGCTTAGAAGTTATGAACTGAAAAGAGAAAAACAAGGATCACTATGTCTGTATAAAATTTTAAATACTTTATGGTGCTGCAAACAGGGACAAAATACTTTAACCTGCAGGGAAAGAAAGATCTACCAAAACTATGTTTGTCCCCGCCTGCAACACCATAAAGTATTTAAAATTTTATACACATGTAGTGATCCTTGTTTTTCTCTTTTCAGTTCATAACTTCTAAGCAGTCGGGTTTTTTGTTATTATAATAATAATTTTATTTGAGACTTTTTAGTTTTAGCTTATGATATAGAAATGAGACTGTACACTTGGTACACTCTTTGCCATTTTTTGTTAAAACGGGAATATAAACATGATATGATGTTTATATTTTTGAAATGGTCTTTTTACGACCTTTCATTTGACAACCATACTGCTAAGATAAGAGAAAGAAATGCACACGTCTCCCCTTTTTCCCCCCATTTACAGCCGCCATTTTGAAAATTTATATAACCTATGTCATTGCCACAGTTTTTACAAATTCAACGACACCTCACATGTCAAAATCCGTTCAGCCGTTTAGGCTGTAGCGCGTGCCGAAGAAATGGACATACATACATACGCTCGAAAAACATAATCCTCCTTCTGACGCAGTCGGGTAAAAAACATTAAATATTCAAAATGTTTCAAATTCAAGAGTCTCTTATATCCATAACGCAACTTATTTTGGGGATTGAGGTAAAAATGTTGTTATGTAGTAAGTGTGTAGGTTTATATTATACCTTATCATAATTTCAGAACAATCAGCAGGAAACCCCGGCAACAAGCTTATTGATCAACCCTCAACATCCCATGCAAATACAGGTACTTGTTTACTATACAATTGTTTACAATCTTTGTTTCTTGTGTGTAGGGTTGCCATCTCTATAATTTGGAAAACAGGACAAGATGCGTGAAAACCTCGGATTTTAGAGTCCGAAAGCCGGACATGTCAACAAGATATTTTGAACATATTTAGGCCGGTGTGCACCAAGATATCGATTATATTAACCAACGGTTAACATAAGCTAACTATAAATTTACTGTTCACGACTACCCATAGGCCGGTTAAAGATTTAAACCGGGCGGTTATCTTAACCGAGCTTACGTCCTTAACCGGCGTATGTAGTGGCATGTCTTTGCACCTGTGTTTGCACTTTTTCAGCACAAGAAGTGCTTGGGCAGTGTGAACTAGCATCTACTGCACATGTTACTGTTCCTGTTTTTGCAGAACCACAACTGGAACAATTTGAGTCTTTTAAACAGACAAGATCTTTTTGCTGAAAATTTCCTTAAGTTTAATATGTGCTGACTACAGGGAAACTTTAAATTGTTAAAAACTATGGAAATGCTATTTTGATTTTATTCATAAGATATTTGGGGAATCCATGAATTTAAATCAAATACTTTGTGGATTACTTTAAAGTTTATTAAGTCAAGGAAAGGACATAGCCAAAAATTGTAAAGAAGAAGAGATGTCCACAGATGATATCTATAACGTTAAATAGTACAGATCATCTTTTAACATAATAACAGAGTAACATGTAACTATGCAGTCGTTGATAAAAGTTATAAAGGTTGATTTTGCATACTTTGATGATGGTACTGTGATTTAGAAATTCTTAATTTTTTGATATATTTTCAGTGATTGCTATGAAACATAGTTAGTTGTTTAAAATTCATTGTGTATTTAAATACAATACTTAGTTTTCAATTTCAATCGTCCTTCATCCAATCTTCTGGCAATAATAATAAAAATAGACTAATAATAAATTTGCCTTACGTCACTGTCACCACAGACATTATCTATAGTAATTTGTACAAATGTATAGAGCCCATGTGGCAATTGGAATCAAAGCTGCTGCCACTTTGTTTTTCTTTTCTTGAAGTTTCTGTGCTTTATTAATGCGCCCTTGATAGGAGATACTTTTAATACAAGTTATATGGTGTTCTAAAACATGGTTCTAAGATTTAACAGAAAGAGAAACTGAAAGTAATACATCGTTGTGATGTTAGTAATTAACTTCGTCCGCATGAAATCCTCTTAGGTAATCTTTTAATTTTAAAGACAGACTTTTATATAAAGTGTGCTCTTTTCCCGCTACCCCTCTCAATTGAATTTTTTTATAGTTTCCCGTGAAGCAATATCCTCCGTCCTGTCCCGTATACTAAAGATCTACATTTTTGTAAAACATTGTACTATATTACAGTACATTAATATTAATTTATTTATTTATTTATTTATTTATTTGGGATAGAAAACAGTTGTGTACAAGTATGTCTTAAATTAAAAATAAAGTAGATTACAGACTAGTTAAAATACACATCCCACATCACTATCCACGTATTAATTAGCAAAATATTAATGGGGCAAATGAAAACATATTAGTGTAAAAAAGTTAAATTTAACAATAACAAACATAAACTAAAAAACAAGAAAAAATTTATACAAAGAAAGAAAATATTAAACAAAATTAAAGATTTAAAAGCAATAAAAAGCAAAGCGAGTAAATTTCAAACTTTCATTTCACTTTTTCAGTGTACTTACGACCAACTTCTTAAAAGTGCCGACTCGAGTAGCGAACATGTCAATGTCACTGAAGTGCTTGTCATATGACTGTGTCATTCTAAATATCGGTGATCGTTTACCAGCATTCGTGCGACATTTAGTTGGTGCAAACAGCCGATGTACTCGGCAACTACGTACATGCGTATTATACGGCACACGATAGCAAAGTCTACGCGTTAAAGCTATACAGTCATATTTATTGTGACACAGATCATATAAAAGCATGGCTTCTAATTGCTGACGCCTAGACTTTAAGTCAAGTAGGTTATACTTTTGTAGAAGTTGGTCATAAGATAAACGATTTCTCGTGCATTTGTAGTGCATAGTTTTTAAGAATTTTTTTTGAACGGTCTCAAGGCTCTTCACGTACTTTTCATAATGAGGGTTCCAAATAGCAACAGCATATTCGAGTTGTGAACGTATCAGTGACTTATATAAATGAATATATGTTGATGCTTTCTTAAAATTATTGCTTGCTCTCAATACAAAGCCATACATCTTATAAGATTTATTTATAATATTTTGAACATGCGTGTCCAAGTGTAGTTTACAATCTAACGTAACTCCAAGATCTCTGATGGTGTTAACTTTTTCTAGGTCAACACCACACAGTGAATATTTAAAGTTACTTACTGCTTTTTTCTTAGTAAAACAAATGAATTTACATTTATTTAGGCTTAAACTAAGTTTGTTTTCAAAACAATATTGAGTAAATCTGTGTAAATCAGCCTGAAGGTTGTGATGATCGTCAGGTGTGTTGATGGTTTTAAAAATTTTCAAGTCATCAGCGTATAGTAAGAAGTTGCTGTGGCGAAAGCATTTATGAACGTCATTTATGAAAATAATAAATAATAGAGGTCCTAGGATCGACCCTTGCGGTACACCAGACGTGATCACAACCATACCCGATTCATATCCGTTAATAACCACTTTCTGAGTTCGATTTGTTATATACGATTTGAACCATCTCCATAGATTACCACGTATACCGTTGTAAGCAAGTTTTTCAAGCATTATTTTGTGATCTACTCTATCAAAAGCCTTTTTATAGTCGGTGTAAATACTATCCGTTTGTTTGTTGTTGTCCATATTTTCAAAAAGATTAGTGGTAAACTCAAGAAGGTTAGTTATAGTTGATCTCTTTGTGACAAAACCATGTTGTTGTGTTATAATTATTTTATGTAGGATCGGATAAATGGACTTATGTACAATTTTTTCAAAAAGCTTAGCAACCACAGGTAAAATAGAAATTGGACGGTAATTTTCTACATTTTTCTTCGAACCTCCTTTATGCACCGGTACTATACGTGCCATTTTCCAATTAGCGGGGAATATGCCTTGTTGAATGCACATGCTGTATAAAATGTACAACGGTTTATAAATAGTATTTGCAGTTGACTTGAGAAAGATAGGTGGTATATTATCTAACCCGGATCCCTTAGTGATATCTAGGTTACGTAGTCCTTGCAGTACGTTGTCAACTGTGATAGTGACGTGGTTAATAATATCACAAGAAGCTTTATCACGCTCTTGGATACCATTCTCTAAATTGAAATCGTCAGTGAGATCTGAGGGCACAAAAACAGAGTGGAAAAAATCCGAGAATAATTTACAGACTTCAGTGGGATTGCCTGCTATTTCATTTTTGTAGAACACATTGCATGGTATGGATAGACCGTTTTTCCTATTTGACAGGTATTGCCAAAAGAAATTTGTGTTAACTTTAATACTGTGCTCGACTAAGTTCATATATTCATCAAAGCGAAGTTTTGATTGAACTTTAAACCGAATTCTAAACATGCTAAATACCTCATAATCAGATATGTTATTATATTTTTTCCATTTTATCCATGCTTGTTTCTTGTTTTTAAATATTTTGATCAAAGGGGAATTAAACCAAACGGGAAAATTATTTGATTTTATTATTTTGAACGGTATGTATTTGCGAATAAAACCATAAATAATTTCGTAAAATATATCGACAGCACAGTTAGCAGTTTTGTGTTCAAAAGCTTTATCCCAGTCAAGGCTTAATATTTCTTTATTTATAATAGTATAGTCAGTATTTTGAAAACAGTAGCGGGTTTGAATATTTGTGGGAATAAAAGATTTATCGGCAAAGGGAAAGAGTATATAAAAAGGCGGGTGATGCCTATCAGGTGGTACTAATGTAGTTGGCGCGTTTGATATAATACATTCGCGTTCAGTGGAGAAAAATAGATCTAATAGGTGACCATTATCGTTCTCTATATTATTAAATTGTATTAGGTTCAAGGCTGACAAAAATTGACAAAGATGTTGGCTAGCTAAGCATTGAGCATTCAATAGTAGCGGTTCCATGTGTGTACCGTTATAGTTCCATTTTATTGATGGCAGGTTGTAGTCGCCAGCAAGGTGAATAGTACAATCAGAGTTATATTGTAAAATTTCATGTAAATGGTCAAAATATGTTGAATATATATCATAGCTTAGATTTGGCGGTATATATGTTACGCCCACGATATGGCGTCCGCTCTGCGTGCGTAGCTCAACCAACAGATAGTCCACGAGCGGCGATGGAGGCGCTGCGGTGGAGTGCGCGGGCGGCGGCGCGAGGCACGCCGCGGACAACGAGCGGCGCACGGCGATCAGAACGCCACCACCATCTCGCCGCCCGGTTGCCGTTCGATTCCTATCGCAACGGTATACGTGATATCGCGAGTCAATAAATTCATTGTCAAAAATGTCACAGGTTAACCACGTCTCTGTTAATAATATTATATCGTAATCATACATAAGTATATTCATATAGACTGTGTGGAGTTTAGTTCGAATTCCTCGACAATTCTGATAATAAACTGAGAGAACCTTATCCATTAATAAGGAAAAATATAATTAAAAGGATTAATAATTGTAATAATTGTACTGGACACGAGTAGTAATTTCGTAAAATATTATAAATAATACGATTTGATACAACATTTTTGTTTACTCTTTGTATGCCTAGTTGTTTATGAGTATAATAATATGCAAATAATGTTATGAGTATATATTTACTTTTTTGAGAGCCGTAATACTTAAAGACTGATTTATAAGTTAGCACTGAAATTATACAGGTAAATTTAAATATGAGCCGATATATACAAAGCGTAATAAAAAATAACTTTAACTTAGATGTAAGTAGAAAATTACAAGTAGCACATAGAATACAACATGACAAATTCTTATTATTACTTTTCTGTGTCCATTTTATCGCTAACGTTGTTGGGACACTTAAATTTACAAAAGTCTTTAATAGACCGCACAGCAAATGCCGGCGAGGTGTCCGTTTGTCGCACGAGGATTGTCGCATTTTTGACCCATACATACTTGAACTTATACTTTTTTGCTTCTTCACGACATTCTCGAAAAAGGTGTTTATTTTTTAATGTAAGATGTTCATTCATATATATATGTTGCGACTGACCGGAGATACCCAACTGGTCACTTTTTACTCCTCTAGCTCTGCGAAATGCACTCAAAATATTATCACGAAGAATACGCGAAGTGAATTTAACAATGATATTTTTGGGCTTGTTGTTTTGTTGGTTGGCGTGAGGCACTCTATGTATAGATACAATATCTCTTTGCTGTATAGGGTACTTAATTTGGGAACAAAGAGCCTCAAGAATACCCAACAAGTTTTCATTTCTTCGGTCTGGCATATTACAAATTTCAATATTGCACTGCCTCACTGCCTTGCTTGCTGTTCTAAGCTGTCTATTTTGAATTCCATGGCATTGACGAGGTCCATGGCATTGCTTGTGTCACTCTTAACTCCTTCCAGGTCGCGGATTTTTTTTCCCAAGTCACTATTCTGTTCGGCCTGAAATTGGGAGGCGTTCTTCAGTTCTGTGACATCTTTGGTTAAACTTGCCAATCCAATCTTCATGTTGTCTTGCTCATTGCGAAGAACATGAATCTCATTTTTTATCTCAGTCAAAGCATTATGAATATCACCCCTGATTTTGCCGAGACTGCTATCCATATCTTGGTGCCATGCCTTGAGCATACTTTGTAGTTCTTGCTGGAAGTTGCGCCAGTCCTCGTGACAAGCGGTTCCATTATCAGATACAATACAAGTTACTGAATGTTTATTGTGAAATTAACAATATATATTTATGGCAAGCTGATGTGTATAGCTTTTAATAGTCTATTTCACTTTTGAGTCTAGCTTTCATAATAAACAAAATAATTTACACAAACAAACAAACTTTTTCGTATATTGTATAAATATGGTCTGCCATGCCAAATAAATTGAAAGAAAAGATGAAAGAAAGATTTAAGTTTAGTTGTATAAATAATGACGTAAACTTAAGCTTAACGACTGCGACTCTGTAATAAATCATTTAATTCATATTAATTAAATGATTTATTACAGAGTCGCACTTTTTAGAAATTTTGTAATATCTCCGAAACTATATAACTAATTAACATACTGATTTATGATTATTTAATTCAATGTACATATTTAACTGTAAATTTATGATTATTAAATAATTTATTTTGATAAGGATTTAAGTTTAGTTCTATAAATAATGACGTAAACGTAAGCATATGAATTAAATGATTTTTTTTAACACAAAAAGTTATGTATCTGCCAAACTATAAGAGATAGATATATGCTATCGCGGACTTTTTTGTAGAACTTTTTAAGATGCATAAAGTTTTCATACAATGTTTTCAATTATATCCAATATCTAAGGCAGAGTACGCGCATAAAGCTAAATTTAATAAATTTCACGCCCCCCCCCCTTAAAAAAACTGTGATAACTCGGGTAATATATACAATACAAATATAAAATATAGTCTATAACACTCACCGATAACGTGGCATTCTACTGGTGAAAGAATTTTTAAAATCGGATTCGTGGTTCCGAAGATTAGCCGCGACAGAGTTTTATTTACAAACTTACAAACTTTACCTCTTTATAATATTAGTATAGATTATTCCTATGAACGTGCCATTGCTAGTGACGGTATGAATTCATTTTAAATAAAGTTACTAGTCAAAATATTTTATAAAAATGGCTACTTGGAACAACACCAAGATCCTACGTTACAATTATATATTAAGCTTCAGTAAATTTTATAGTGTTAATTTGTAAAAGTTGATCATATAAATAAATTTTATTAAAAAGTTTTATTATGTTTTTTTAAACCTAAATAAAATAATTATTTTCCGTATAAATTCGTATTAAAAGAAAGATGTAGCTACATATATACGTAGGTAATAGCTATGTTTAACTATCGCAAAGTTTATTGTAACCGGTAACTAGATGGCGTTATTACAACCTTAGCAAAAACGGAAAATAAGCTGGAGTTGCCCGTTTATCTCCAGCATAGATTAAAGACAACTAGATTGGTAGATGTAGCGTGTCCACTCGTGAGACAGCAAGACAGCCTTATTGACATGACAGGTCAACATTTAAAGGACATCATGAAACGTTACGTTTTAAAATATCGTAAAATACGAAATATTACTTTATATAAGATAGTTTAGTAAACGCATAATACATGAAATTTGGTAAAAAAACAACATATCTAAGCTTTAAATCATCAATGAATGAAGTTTATGCCTACTTACTTATGAAACGTAATTCCTTCGATTTTCCGTTCGCTGCGATGTTTGCAGCCGAAAATACTACAACCCACCATAGCACGATAACGTTTAAATTAATATTGTAACCGCTAAGTTTTATTATTTATCAGCAAATTTAATAAAAAGCTAATAATTGCTCAGATATGTCTTTTGTTTGTTACAAACTCCAATCTTGACAAACAATAAAAACGAACACGCTGAAAGGGACAAAAAATAATCTCGTGTCTCATTCTAATAAAGGCTGAATGAAATAAGTCTGTCACGCTCTTGAACCTACAGCCGTGTTATGACCCCATCTAGTTGTCTTTAATCTATGATCTCCAGTATTACATTGTAGTCTTTGGTTTTGACAAGTTGACAAAGACAGAAGTGACACCACGAGTATTTAACTCGAGAAATTGGAATTGCGCATAACTCAATTATACTTGAGTCGGATTTCCCTAATTTAATTTGTTGTCTGAAATTCTTTACTTTATGGACTTAAGTGGAAGCGCATGCATGTATTCCTGTGTGGCAGAAATCATTCCATAGAGGAAGTTAATCGTCATCCTATTAATCTGTGGCACGCCTAATGTTCTGTGCGTAACCAGGCCGTTTTAAAAAAAATTTGCGAAAGCGTGACAACTCACAACTGACAAAGGCCTCGAAAGCCTCGTTTCCATTTCGTGAAATCGGGAACTGTTTTGAGTATCCAAAATTTAAGATTTAGATTTCGAGTATCTTGTAAATAAATAAAAGAGAAATGAGTGAATTATGGGCCCGTATTGCTACAGAAAACGTGGTTGGCAAATGCAAATGCTGTTTAAGCGAGATTGAGCTGAGGAGTCTGTGGGATCATCATGAATTTGAAGGAGACGAAGAGATATACGGCGAAATGTTGAGTGAATGTTTTGGTATTTCGGTACGTATTGTTACTGTTTAAAACTACTTTGGTTGGGAAGACTATTAATCTAGATACTATTCTTAACAATTTGTGTTAGATTAACAGGTAACCTGCAAAATTAAACAATTACAGTTTAAACTCCATGTAAAGTCCCTCGAGTTGACTACAAAGCTTAGCTTGTTTTCCGTACATGATACAACTAATTTAAAAATATGTCTGCGTTATACATTACACTTGTCCACTTGGGTTCAATTTGATTGGCTGGGCCAATTCAGAATTTGGGAGGCTTCGGCCATGACTAGTTACTACTTGTATTCAAAGTGAATAAATACTATGACCTTACTAATGAACTAACCAAAAATGGCTATGTGGTTAGTTTATACGCGGTAGAAGTGGGTGCGAGGGGTATACCAGCGAAGTCTCTCTACAACCTGCTAAAAGACCTTGGCCTTACTAGAAGTGCAGTAAGCTCCATATTGGAACGAGTGTCCAAAGCTGCACTAGTAGGGTCCTTCCGAATATGGTTGGGCAGGGAGAATAACTTGAACAGAGGAGGTGAGTGTTGACGGCCGTCACTAAGGGTACCCTTAAACCTACACCCGTGTCACAAGTCTCGGGCTCTGTTCGGAGTTTTTCTCTCAGCCACGCGATGGACCCGGCACCCGCACGGTGAATCCATGGAATGCTAAGATATTCGTCTCAATTTGGCTGGGCAGGGAGATTAACTTGAACAGAAGAGGTGAGTGTTGACGGCAGTCACTAGGAGATCTCTTTCAAACCTACACCTGTGTCACAAGACTCAGGCCCTGTTCAGAGTTTTTCTCTCAGCTACAAGATGGAGCCGGCACCTGCATAGTGAATCCATGGAATGCTAAGATATTTGCCTCCCCGGCAAAGACATTGAGCAGAAACCTGAAGGGATGTGGATTTTATTCTACTCCTAACAAGTTAGCCTACTTCCATTGTAGATTGCATCATCACTTACCATCAGGGGGGCAAGTGCGAGTTTTTTACCGAGCTACTGCGTAAAAATTACTCGTAACGTCAAATTATATAGAAAAAAAAACTTCACTTTCGCTATAACTAGATTGCTACTCCAATTCCATATAAAATTTGCATTTAATGTTTTCGATATCGATACGGTAAAATCTTACACTAGGCACTGGGTGAACTTTTAAAAAGAAATCTACTTATTAAATTTCAGTGGGAACAGGTTGATGTACAGGAGTCAATTTGTGAAGTATGTATAATACGGTTGAGAGAGGCACTCGAATTCAAAAAGGAGATCATAGCAACACAGGAACTGCTGCTAGAAGGTAAGAACTATAACTGCATAGTTGCACATCTATACAAGTTTTTTTCCATTTTTTTTTTATCGGCTAGAAGTTGGCCCTTGACTGCTATCACACCTGATGTTAAGTGATGATGCAGTCTAAGATGGAAGCGGGCTAACTTGTTAGGAGTGGGACGAAAATCCACACCCTTTTCGGTTTCTACACGACATCGTACCGGAATGCTAAATCGCTTGGCGAGACCAGTCAGACCAAGACAAATTAAGAAAAATCTCAATCTGCCCCTCCGGGAATCGAACCCAAGACCTCTGTCTTATAAATCCACCACGCATACCACTGCGCCACGGAGGTCGTCAAAAATGCATATGAAAGTACTTATTGTACTTACATCAAGAATTCCCAGCTGGTCTGTCTGTTTATTCCAACAAATCTCTGAACCTATCAGTCTGATTGTAAAAAGTCTTTGTATGGAATAGCCAGAGGAGTGACTGTAAGCTAATTTGTATTAGGATATTCTGGGAATAGGAACTATATGGGTGAAACTGGGTATCGGCTATTGTTATGAGCAATGCTATCTTATTAGGGTGGCTAAGAATTAAGGACGCTTTTAGAAAATAAAGAATGTGAATTATACTAACATTTCCTAAAAAGATCGGTTCAGTACACTTTCATAACCAAAGTTTTGTAACCAGTTACGAACATGGAATTTTTTTCTTCCTTTGATAATATGAAAAAGAAATTTATTTGTCGTTTTAGTAACCAAATTTTGTAAAACGAAAGAAGATTTTCATTTCCATTTTCGTACCTGGTTATTAATTAAGAAAAATTTGGACACTTTCATAACTGTCTTTCGTAACCAGTTAATGGAGACAAAAACCTGGATTTCTATTTGGCTGGTTTCTTTCTTTTTTTTATCCATTACAAGTTAGCTCTGGACTGCAATCACACATGATGTTAAGTGATGACACAATCTAAGATGGAAGCAGACTAACTTGTTAGGAGTAGGACAATATCGACACCCCTTCTGTTTTACCTCTCGTTTAGAATCCAAGGAAAGTTTATAATTTTCCTATAAAATTTATAAATTTGCGGTTCTCGCTATTTTCCGGTGACATATACAAGAATTGCTTGTTTAACCCCTGTGGGCCTGACATTCAAACCTTCTTTGAGGCCCGCGGCTACCCGGGTAGCGACGGAGCTATAATGACAGCTGTCATTATTTGCCTGACGGTTGCCAGGGGACCCCTCGGGGCTGTGAAACTTTAAAGGTATGACAATTGTTCCAGGAGTTCAGGTTATAAAGGAGGAGTGTGAAGTAGAGCAGAGTGAGGAGGTGCAAGTTGAAGTGGATGTGCCCGGCATTTATGACAGTGTGGAGTACCTGGATGAAAACGACGGAGATGACTACCAACCAGATGGTACGATGTTTCATCATTATGTCCACTCTCATCATGTCATGTCATGTCTCGGTATAGGCCTTTTTTAGTGACTTCCCAAACGCAACTTTTAAGTAACGGCTAAGTAAAGGGCAAATGCATACATTTTCATAACATTTTACAAACTGCAATCACCAATATGTCTCTCAATAAAGTCAATGTTCAAACAATAAAAAGACATTTAAGTGATTTGTTGAATTGTTTTCAGAAGCCCCATCGAGCTCCGAAGGGTCGTCGCCGGAGCCGCGCAAACGCAAGTACCCTAAGAAGCTGGCTCGCAGATACAGGAACAAGACATACAAGCAGTACACCCGACAAGACCTTCAAAACGCTGTGCAGGAGGTACGTTATTTTCAGAAGCACCATCGAGCTCCGAAGGGTCGTCGCCGGAGCCGCGCAAACGCAAGTACCCTAAGAAGCTGGCTCGCAGATACAGGAACAAGACATACAAGCAGTACACCCGACAAGACCTTCAAAACGCTGTGCAGGAGGTACGTTATTTTCAGAAGCACCATCGAGCTCCGAAGGGTCGTCGCCGGAGCCGCGCAAACGCAAGTACCCTAAGAAGCTGGCTCGCAGATACAGGAACAAGACATACAAGCAGTACACCCGACAAGACCTTCAAAACGCTGTGCAGGAGGTACGTTATTTTCAGAAGCCCCATCGAGCTCCGAAGGGTCGTCGCCGGAGCCGCGCAAACGCAAGTACCCTAAGAAGCTGGCTCGCAGATACAGGAACAAGACATACAAGCAGTACACCCGACAAGACCTTCAAAACGCTGTGCAGGAGGTACGTTATTTTCAGAAGCACCATCGAGCTCCGAAGGGTCGTCGCCGGAGCCCCGCAAATGCAAGTACCCTAAGAAGTTAGCTCACAGACATAGGGAACAAGACATACAAGCAATAGGCCAGGCCTCCCTCAGTATAGGGGGATATGGAACATAGACCCACCACTCTGCTCCAACGAGGGTTTGCGGCCTTTAATAATAATAATAATCTTTATTGCTATGAAAACCATATACAATGTTATTACCGGTGGTCTCCACACTAGGGAACCTGTATCGTGACCTTAGCCGATTAACAATTGCAGGGTATCTATGAACTAGTTGAAAATAGTATCTAAATTAATAATAAGTAACCTCCAATATTAACCCGTGAGAAGGCGCGCCTAATTTTCTTACACGATTAGGCGCGCGCGAGCAAATTGCTCACACTATCATAAATGTTTATATTTTTAGTGTTTCTATATTTATTGGCTTATAATGTATTAAAATAAATAACACAAGGTTTAGTAAGTAAGAAAACAAGTATTTTAACCAAAACTATTAAACATAACAGCAACTTCTAACGCAAACAACAAAACAACCTAATATTAATTGAATTTTTTGGCACGTTTCATAAAAATCACAATAAAAACTGTTACATAACAAAAACTAAAAAGTGTTATTCATCCATTAAATCTACACTACTGTGCCTCTGGAAACACACTGAACACATGTATTTTACATATTCGATTCAAAGTAATTGCTTGCACGAAGTACATGGTTTTTTATGGATTTTTACGTCTAGGACATATTGCACAAAATCCGCTTGGTCCTGGCTCCGCAACCGTATTACTTTCGTGAGGACTATGGATGACAGAACTATCGCTTTCTATGGTGTCAACACGATATTGTTCCCCATTTTCAAGTTCTGCATACAATTCATCACCAGAATCCTCTTCCAACCACGAACAAATTTGTGCTTGCATTCGATCGTCCATTTTGTCTCTGTAGTGTAGCTAGAAGAAAAATAAAAATAATAGCATTATTAATAAAGAGTTTTAACATGATAATCAACTAATATAACTCAAAAAAATGAAATAATATGGCAGAAATAATGTAACTTTTTTAAACCACAAAAATAAATACTTACACGGATTGGCGCGTGATGAGCAAATTGCCGCATGTTGGTACACGGCCTCCAAATGCCTTGCTGCGCGGTCGCAACGCCACTGAGCGGATCGATTATTGCGTCAGGGGAGAGGGGGTAAATATTCAGGAAGGTACTTAAGTGCTTGAATTGGTGTGGCAAGGGAAAGACAAAAAATTTTTGAATTAAAATTTTGTGTGAGCAAATTGCTCATAGCGCGCCTTCTCACGGGTTAAGCTAAAATTATGCTAAACACAATAAATAAGTATATGAATTAAATAATTACACGTGAATTTGACCTAATAAAATATATAAAAATGAGAACAATTAACATCTTATTTTGAGAAAGAAATAAAAATGGGCATATAATGTGCACTGTATTATAATAACGTAGTTAGTTTGTTTCAGTCAGCGTTAGTATGTGCTCGGTAGCTATGTAGGGTAGGGTTTTATTATCATTCATTATCATTTCATTATTTCATTATCATTCATCATCACCATCATCATCATCATTATCAGCCGGTGGACAACTGGTGGGGAGTCGACCAACACTGCGCTTTCCGGTGCGGGGTCGCCAATCTAGCACCTTGGGCCCCCACCGTCCATCAGCTGTTCGAACCACGTGCCCCGCCCCTCGCCATTTCAGTTCTGCGACTCGCTGAGCAAAATTTTTTTTTTATCGACGACAAATGGCCCTTGACTGCTATCACACCTGGTGTTATCATGCCTGGAAGCGGGCTAACTTGTTAGAAGTAGGTTGAAATCCACACCCCTTTCGGTTTCTACACGATATCGTACCGGAACGCTAAATCGCTTGGCGGTACGTCTTTGTCGGTAGGGTGGTAACTAGCCACGGCGAAAGCCTCCCACCAGCCAGACCAAGACAAATTTAGAAAAATCTCAATCTGCCCCGCCGGGAATCGAACCCAAGACCTCCGTCTTATAACTGTACCGCGCATACCACTGCGCCACGGAGGTCGTCAAAAAGCTATGTCGGTTACTTTGGTTCTTCTGCGGATCTCCTCATGCCTTATGAAGCCCGCAGTCAACGACTATGTCTCAGATCCATGGGTCATCACTGGCAACACACTGTTCGAAGACTCTCATCTTTGTCTTCTAAAAACTGTTCCCTGAACCAGGAATAAATATTTTCTTTTTAAATAACAAAATATCAATCAAGTTTACTACTTGGTACAGAAATCAGCTGATTTAGTTTGATTGCTAAGTACGTTTATTCCGTTATTTTTTACTAGTTTTAAAGTGTGTTGTTGGTATGTACCTATACTAAAGCCAAACTCGATTGAGAATGATTGTCAACAAACAAATTAAAAATGAAGGTAGAAATCAGTAGTCACTTTACACCTAATTTTTTTAGTTAACTTGTTAATGACGAATTCACGACAATAAATTAAATTAGTAAGCTTATAAAATTTTTTAACAAAAAATAGAACCGACTCAAAACGCACTAAAAAGTAAAAAATAACTGTGTCATTTAGTAGCTTTAATTTACTTAAGCATATCTATGAAGTCGGTGCTAGCCAAGTTTAAGGAACATTTATTTTACGTAGTAGAAACCTTGGCTGGCACCTACTCCTAGATATGCTTAAGTAAATTAAAGCAACTAAATGACACAGTTATTTTTTACTTTTTAGTGCATTTTGAGTCGGTTCTATTTTTTGTTAAGAAATTTTATTTCTTACTTTTTAGTGATTTATCGCTTCGTAGCGTACTCGTACTATTTTCATAGTATATTATATGGCACTAGTAGCCAAAAAGCTACCGATACCGAGTCAAAAACCGAAATCGCTGTAAGCGTGCCTCCAAAATTTGAAGAGTTCCTTCAATTTCCCCAGGATATCATCATCAGATCCTAATATGAGGATACTGGGACCACCTTGGATGTATGCCCTTTCTAATAAAAAAAGAATTATCAAAATCGGACAACACTAAAAAGTTATGCGTGGTCATACATAAAAAAAAAAACAAAAAAAAAAATATACGTGTCGAATTGAGAACCTCCTCCGATTTTTCGTCGGTTAAAAACTAATTAATATATTCAATATCTTTTAAATAACATTTTATAAAAAAACAAAACATTATTTTTAAATTTATTAGGCATAAAGCGTGTTGAATTTTCTACCTTCATTTTAAATTTGTTTGTTGACAAGTATTCTCAATCGAGTTTGGCTTTAGTATAGCTGCCTTATCCTCCAAAAGTTTAGTGTTTGTATGTGTGTGTGTCAGGTCTAGTAGGAGACTTTCCTTTCTCTATTTTATTTGGCAATCGAATGTTTAATATATAAGTGCATTTTTCCTTTGAACTACCGGCGGTAACTCTGTTATTATTTTAGGAATGCATTGGATGGTGTTATGCAAAATGTCGTGAGTAGATATTTTGTAGGTAATATTTACATTGACGTGACAACGTCTTATAATTCGATAGCCGGCTGCACGCACGAAAAAACATGACGTCATGCGTCGTTACCTCGCTTTGAGGCGTTCCATGTAAGGCTTGAAGTGCAAGCGAGAGCGCGGAACGAGCGACGAGAAACACAATCGGCCTTTGCGTTCGGCAGCGTTCGACATCCGTCTATTAAATATAATTATTAAATATATTAATTTTAAATTAAAAATTAATATATTTATTATAAATTTAAAATATAAATTTATAAAATCAAAATCAATTAATATTTATAAAAATATACTTAAATTAAAAATTTTAATAACCAATAAAATGCTACCATTCTATCAGTATTTTCTTAAGACATTGTCACGTTCAACTATCGTCAGTAAACCGACTTTACAGACAACCAATTTTTTTACTGGTTCTAGGAATAATTTTATTCCGCTGTTGTAATCAATATATTTAAAATTTTCTCCAGTTTCAACGCTGGCAGATAATTCAGCCTCACATTGTATAGCGACAGGCTACTCATACAGAACCAAATATTACAAGACTTATACTTCTCATTCTTCAAGGAAGTGAGTTTTAAGAAAGAAAAGTATCTTCGAATGTATTCAAAATTTTAGTACCTATGAAAGACTTCTTTTGAAAACATACATATAATAGAAAATAGCAGAACTATGTTTTGAAAAAATACTTTCAAAATTTATTCTATAGTGTTGTAAGCACTATCCAATAACAAAATATGATAAAAATATACTTTATTCTAATGCCAAATTCATGAATAAATATCAACAAACAAATTGAAAATAAAAGCAGTAAATGCATGTGTTTCCTTACTTTTCTCAAATTTAAAATTATCTGTTGTTTTTATATAATATATTCTCATCAATTTGTCATTAAAATTATGAAGTGGAAAATGAGCGATTTTATACCTTCATTTTTAATTTGTGTGTTGATAATAAAATCCATAGAATGCAAGTTATTCATCTATTTGCAGGTACGGAATGGAGCGATGAATTGTGCAGAAGCAGGCAGGCGGTACGGAGTTCCCAAGGGGACTGTGCTGGCTAAAGTCAATGAGTCCATATCAGAAAACAATGACGGTGAGTTACCAAGTCGTAAGGTTCCTTCGAGTATTTTCTCAATAGCTGACTTTCGAAGGTTTTAGATCATTGATTCCATTTTCAGTACAAAGTACCAAGACAACCAAATAATACATACTATTTTTATTTTATTCTAAATAAAGTAAGTGGGATTCCTATTGGTGTGAAACTTATACCATGGGGTTGCAGGGGGTCAACCAGAGCCAGCTAAAGTGATCCATGAGAAAAAAGTCAAACAGAATCACGAAATAAATAAAGTGGCATGGCATTCAAGGGAATGTCAGCTGCATATGTCATAAGTCGCTCAACCAAATTGCTGATTGCTATTGTGGCTGATTGCATGATAGAAAAATTACAGAAAAGAAAGTTTTTTCTTTCTTATCTATTACAGATCTCTTTACTCTTTAGGCCATACACTGAACAGTTGATGAAAGAATTTTGTGGTTCAACGTTTCAACAAAAATGCTTCTAATTTCTTACACATTTTGTAATTTACAGTTGATGAGGTGAAAGAGAGCATCAACGATAAGTTCTACAATTTTATTGAAGAAATTAAAACTCTCTTAACATACACCAACGCTATACCATTCAAGACGAGAGCGACCAGATACTACTGCTTCTACTGCTCCACCGATGGGCCCCTATTCGAAGACCCGGACGAGCTCCGTATACACACAAACACTAAGCACCGCAGAGAGAGAGTCACGAGCATAGAACAGTATATGAAGCCGCAGTGGATGAACGAGGTCATCAAACTTGATATACAGGACTTGCAGTGCACCATATGTATGGCTCTGTTCCAGGATTGGAACAACATGTTTGTGCATTTCGCTGACACACACGACATTGGGTTCGACGAAGCGTACACCAGAGTCATACCATACGCTCTCAGCGCAGACCTGGAGTGCGTTCTGTGTCGCGAAAGATTCGCCAACTACGGCCTGCTCGATGCACATATGAATTTACACTACAGCAACCATATATGTTTCAAGTGCGGTGACACATTCTTGTCTACGGCTCGTTTGGATAAGCATTTGCTGGTTCACCAGACCGGCACCTTCCCGTGTACGAAGTGTGACAAAGTGTTCGCTTTGAAGAAATATATGACAAAGCATTTCGCATTGGTGCACCAACAGAAGACTCCCAAGTGTATGTATTGTAAAAAGCATGTTGAAGGTCCTTTGCATTTGCATATAAGTGAAGAACACAGTGAAAAAGTAAAACCAATGACATGTGAAGTGTGCGGGAAAGTGTTTACTTGGAAGCCGTACTTCGTAGCGCATATGCGGCGGATACACAACGGTGTGAAGAAACACAAGTGTGAATATTGCTCCAAAATGTTTCTCATGCAGTATGAGTTGAAGACTCATCTCAAGATTCACACTCGCGCGAGGATCTTCGAGTGCGGAGAGTGCAAAGCTACTTTCAACAGCATTTCTGGTCTGAAAAAGCATATAATTGTTCATAAATCGAGCGGGTAGTTTTTATAAATAAAGTTTTGTTGTGATTGTTCTTCACTGCATTAAACTGACCTGATGTTAAGTCAATATATCTGAGTACTACCGATGCCCTATGAGGTCTCAAATGTAAATTTTATTTTACGACTTCGGGACTGTTCAAGTATTACGTAAGCACTATAGAGGGGTGGGGGGGTCTGTGTATTGCTTATTTTTGATGACATGGGGGGTGGGGGGTCTAGATGATGATTACGTCATCGATAGTTATTTATTTTTTTACACGAATAGCAAAAATTCGTGAATTCTCTATGTTGAATACTGTATCAGTAAAATCCAATATCTACACTAAAATAATTTTCTAATTTTTAAAATTATAATTATGACAATTATTAAAAAAAAATATGAAATTTATAATTGAAAAATGTTTACGTAAGCATAGGGGGAGGGGGTAGGAACTTTCCTTACTTTTGCTGACAAGGGGGGTTGGGGGGGGAAATAATTGTAATAAATCTGCTTACGTAATATTTGAACGGACCCTTCTAAGTTTTAAAACCAGTTTTTAGATCAGACTTAAAATGGAAAGGCACCCGTAAAACCTTTTGTCCTTTTACACTATAAAATTTTTTGTTTCATTCACAAAAATTAAAATATGTTTAATGGGGTTTCTTGTCTGAAAATATGTGCGATAGCTCATTCAATTTGGAATAACGTCAAAAAAATGGTAAAGCGAATATTTATTAGCACAAAAAATTGCAGGTTTTTTTAACTGACGAAAAAAAACGGAGGAGGTTCTCAATTCGACACGTATATTGGAACGAAGTTCCTTATCGCGCGTTGTGAAAGGGGGCTAGACGGAAAAAATTGGTACGAAAAGTTGTCACGACACTTTTTGATCAAAGGATCTTGCCGCCGCCTTTGATGTGTGTGCGCGTGAGCGGCGGGGGGCGCCCGCGCTGTATGTACAACAACAAATATTATTATTACTTAAAAAAATAAAATTTTATTACAATTCCTTCACTAATTAATCGAAAGGAACTTCGTTCCTTCTTTTTTTTTTTTTTTATGTATGACCACGCATAACTTTTTACAGAGTTGTCCGATTTTGATAATTCTTTTTTTATTAGAAAGAGCATACTTCCAAGGTGGTCCCATTGTCACCATGTTAGGATCTGATGCTGATATCCTGGGTAAATTGAAGGAAATCTTCAAATTTTGGAGGCACGCTTACCGCGATTTCGGTTTTTGTCTCGGTATCGATAGCTTTTTGGCTACTAGTGCCGTAGAATATACTATCACAGTATAGTACGAGTACGTTACGTGGCGATAAATCACTAAAAAGTAAGAAATAAACATTTTTAAATAAAAATAGAACCGACTCAAAACGCACTAAAAAGTAAAAAAAATAACTGTGTCATTTAGTTGCTTTAATTTACTTAAGCATATCTAGGAGTCGGTGCCAGCCAAGGTTTCTACTTTAAGGACGTTACCTAGAACCCACAAACTGCTTAAGTACGTAAAATAAATGTTCCTTAAACTTGGCTGGCACCGACTTCATATTTATTAGCACAAAAAATTGCAGGTTTTTTTTTATTTATAATTTCCGCCAGCAAGTGTATAATTGTAATAAATTTGTATATAACTGACCTGATATGATTCTGTCTCTAGTTTTATTGAATCGACAATATAATAACATTAAAGTGTTTTGACGTGACAACGTCTTATAATTCGATAGAGCCGGCTGCATGCACGAAAAAACATGACGTCATGCGTCGTTACCTCGCTTTGAGGCGTTCCATGTAAGGCTTGAAGTGCAAGCGAGAGCGCGGACCGAGCGACAAAGAAGCACAATCGGCCTTTGCGTTCGGCAGCGTTCGACATCTGTCTATTAAATATAATTATTAAATATATTAATTTTAAATTAAAAATTAATATATTTATTATAAATTTAAAACATAAATTTATAAAATCAAAATCAATTATTTTATTAATTTAAATTAATATTTATAAAAATATACTTAAATTAAAAATTTTAATAACCAATTAAATGCTACCATTCCATCAGTATTTTCTTCAGACGTTGTCACGTTCAACTATCGTCAGTAAACCGACTTTACAGACAACCAATTTTTTTTGTATATAAAATTGTAATCAGATGTCAACATGTTCATTTACTCCACACTTTTATCTCAATTTATTGAGACGATTCTTTGATTGATGTTATGTTTTAATTGTATATTTAAATAAATAAAAATTGATTTAAACAAAATACGCGAGTATGTGTACTTTAATTTGTTTATTTTATTTAGTTTAATTATTAAAAATTGTTTTTACACATAAGGGATATGAGACTTAAATTAGCTTGAACAAGAAAATTCAAACCTGGATTTTGAACCTTGAAACTAGGTACACGCCAATTACAAGTTAGCATCTGTGCACTATTTAGCAATCTGTGCAAAGTGTGTTAAATAGAAGAAATTAGTTTCTTTATATCCGCAATGGCTAGGTTTTTATTTTCCTGGTCAGGCTGTAAATGTTTGTAAATAAAATATAAATTAAGTTTTAAGCGATGTTATTTTATTGTTGTCCCTTGTCACCAAACATCCATGAGGATGTCCACGCTTTTACCCATCGCCCGTAATTCCCCTACCCGTGATTTACCTGAGATACAAATTAGCCTATGCCACTCAAGAATTATTAGGGCTAACGCTAAAACTCGCGCGGGCGCACGCTCGCGTGTGTATACTGAAAAATAGTATGGACAGCGCAGGCGGGCGGCGGGCACAGGCGAGCAGGTTTGTTTCTACAAATCAGACGAGCGCCGCTAGATGCCACGGTCACACGCGTCGGAGACTAGGTACAATCATGAACATCGATACAGAGCGCGTAATAATTGAGCTGCAATTTCGGCCAGTATTATGGAATATGACGAATGAATTATCGAATTCTCCGCAGAGAATATCGATACTTGTCAAGACGGATTATGTAGTCGACGTTATTTCCGTTGACGTCTTTTTGCCAAATAATAAATTAGTAAATAATCCATTGTAATCTACTCGACACAACTGTACACGCTCGACATCAAAATTATACAGAGCGCTACAGACACACACAAGTTTTTCAGAAATTATTTTCAATTTTATTTCTTTGTAAAGATATTCACAAGTTCTTTCTCGAACACAATTCACTTCTAGGCGAAAGTCTCAAGGATGCTAGAAAATATGAGAGGCAAATTACGATCTGCTGGATAGACCTAGAAAATGCGTTTGGTTCTGTGCAGCATGATCTATTGACTTTCGGCCTGAGGTGGTACAATTTTCCTGATTTAGTTATTGTTTTAATCACTTCTTAGGTACTATTCAAAATTGAAATTCACCATAGCAGTAAGCAATGAGTACTCAAAACCCCTACAATACAATGTGGGATTGTTTCAAGGTTGCTGCTTATCTTCAATAGCTTTTAAATTGCACAAACGTCTTTAAAATGGTATTGAGGTTTTTAATATATTTTTTTTAAACTGAATAGTTTGCGCGAACGGCGAAAGATACTGCCAAAGTAGTATGTGTCCCCTCCTGTAACTTCTAAAATAAGAAAATATTTTTTTAGACACAACTACTACTTGGTTTTAACAACTTAGCTTTTGTCGCAAAGAACATTTATTTGTTAAAAACAAAATGAAATATCAATTAAAATAATATAAAGTTTATAACTTATATGGTATAAGTAAAGAGAAGAGCAAAAACTATGCTACAGTACTATATAGAACTATTGGGATATAATTTGACAGCACGGAAAATATCCTAACAGTTCTATAGAACTACGATATGGGGTACTACTGGGATGCAACCTGCTTGACTTGAACAAGTAAATTATGCCATTTAAAGACAAAATGTTCATTGGGACGTAAATCATAGATGATGTTGGCCAAAACTCCAAATATCAAGATTCTCGCGACACATTCATGAAACAGCAAATGAAGTTAATGTAACTTTTATTGTTTAGAAATAATGATATATTGTCTTTATATTAGGTAGGTACAGAACTACGGACAAAAAGTTTTATCATATATTATTAGCAAATTAACTGGGTTATTAACTAGCATGGGTGGAGATCAAAGTAAATTATTTAAATTTTAAAGTATTGCGTTTCTTATCTGTAAAAATAATAGTGATTAGTGTTGGTAATGGAACGCAACCCTCTTAGTTAATGTCACTGTCACTATGTGGCAGCAACTGTCAATTGTCTCACTCACTTAACAGCTTAACACTTTTGTTAAACCTGTTCACTATAATTGTTACTAGAATAAACCAATATTATATTTCAAGATCCACGCTTTTATTCATCAAAAAACCTTCATGGTAGCAGAGCGTGGTTCGATCTCAGTGTTCAAGATCGGAAATATACATATTCAGCGAGTTTACCGAAAAAACAATTACCGAGTGCAAGTTGAAGTTATAAGAAAACACGTGGTGGCGTGTGGGAAATTTTCAAAATGAGCTCTCATGGCCAAATGTTCAATTTAGAAAAACTTACTGGACGAGAAAACTTTGCCACATGGAAATTTGCAGCAAAAACTTACTTAGAACACGAAGATTTGTGGCAATGTGTTCAACCGACACCCGGCAAAATTGTGGATTCTACCAAAGATGTCAAGGCCAAAGCTAAATTAATACTTCTTCTAGACCCACAGATATACATACATGTTCAGAACTGTGAAACAGCCAAACAAGTATGGGATAATCTGCTTAAAGCCTTTGATGATCGAGGATTGTCCAGAAAAGTTGGTCTCTTAAAGAATTTAGTCAACACATCTCTAGAATCATGCAATAGTGTTGAAGATTTTATAAGCAAAATCATGACTACAGCCCACAAGCTTAGAAATATTGGCTTTGAAGTAAACGATGAGTGGCTCGGAACCCTCATGTTAGCAGGCCTTCCAGATATCTATGCCGCCATGATCATGGGACTAGAGAGTTCCGGTATTGAAATAAGTGCTGATCTTGTGAAAACAAAACTCCTACAGGAAATAAAGACTACTGATAATAGCGCTGCTTTCTTTACAAACTCCAAGAAGACCTACAACAATCAGAAGCCATCAAAATATAAGGGCCCTCGGTGCTACAAATGTAACAAATATGGGCACTATGCTAAGTTCTGTAAGAGTGCTGAGAAAACACACAATAAAGAGCGCAAAAATGAAGAGAGTTCAAGTTTTGTCGCAGCTTTTTCAGCCACAGTGGGAGAAGAGAAAGATAAATGGTATATGGACTCCGGTGCATCCATGCACATGACAAGCAGGAAGGATTGGATGTACAATGTCACTGAGCCACCAGTAAATAGTATCACAGTGGCCAATAGAGAACCACTGCCGGTGAAAGGACTTGGTTGCATAGACATTCACCTGTCAAAGGGCAACAAGATACAGGTCAAAAATGTTTTATATGTTCCCGGATTGGCAACGAATCTTCTCTCTGTAAGTACCATTGTTAAATGTGGACATAAAGTAACATTTCATGACAAGGGCTGCGATGTGCATGATGCAAATGGAAAATATGTGTGTTCTGCTACACTGAACAGGAAGTTATATGTATTAAAAACCATAAACAACTATGAAACTGCTCACTTAACTTCAGATAGTTTTTTTTTTTTTTTTTCCCTTTGCTGTATCTGCGATCAGTCTCTGGACTATAATCAGATGAGTTGTGCTGATTCTGGCTGTTCAAGACAGTAGAGCCATCGCTCTGCCATCTACTAGTTATCCAAGCACGTCCGCTCGCTTCAGGCGTTTAACT
Organism: Mycalesis mineus; assembly: GCA_034621355.1. Taxonomy (NCBI): domain Eukaryota; kingdom Metazoa; phylum Arthropoda; class Insecta; order Lepidoptera; family Nymphalidae; genus Mycalesis; species Mycalesis mineus. Next base: position 890,009 of record JAXAVZ010000012.1, on the reverse strand, counting down.
CGCGGTGCATGAACCAATGAACTGACGAGACTATTTGGATGTCGGGTCAGCCGTTCTTTATGCTTTGTGCAGTGTTTCTTAATTTCCTCACAGATGGTTGGGATATTAAGGTACTCGTGGATCTCTTCGTTGCGAGTAAACCAGGGGGCGTTGCAAATGCTCCGAAGTATAACTTCAGATAGTGAAAATATTGAAAATATTGATTTGCGGCATCTCAGGATGGCCCACTTGCATGTTTCAGCCGTGAATAAATTACCAAACTGTGCAGATGGTGTGACTCTGACTCAAGCTGCTAGTAATGTCACCAAATGTATCCAGTGTTGTGAAGGTAAACAAGCTAGGCTACCATTTAGTAATACAGGTACCAGAGCTTCTCAACCTTTGGAAGTTATTCATTCAGATTTATGTGGGCCTATGGAACACTCATCACATTCAGGTATGAGATATTTTATAACTTTTATTGATGATTATACCAGAATGGTGGTTTTGGAAATATTTAAGGATTACAAACTTAAAGTAGAAAACAAATTAAATCACAAAATTAAAGCTATTAGGACAGACAATGGTAGAGAATACTGTAATGAGCAGTTTGAAAAAAAATTTTTGTCTAGCAGTGGTATAACTCACCAGACTTCAACACCCTATACGCCCCAACATAATGGCATGGCAGAAAGAATGAACTGCACTCTTGTCGAGCGGGCAAGATGCATGTTGTTTTATGCAAACTTAAATAAATCTTTTTGGGCTGAAGCCATAGCTACTGCAGCATACATTGTGAACAGATCTCCTACCAAATCTTTAGAATATAAGACCCCCTATGAAATGTGGACTGGAAAAAAACCCAACCTATCACACATCAGAATATTTGGGTCTGAGGCTATGGTACACATCCCGAAGGAAAAACGGCGCAAATGGGACAAGAAATCAAATAGAATGATATTAGTAGGGTATTGTGAGACTTCTAAAGGATATCGATTATTTGATCCAAAAACAAGTAAAATACTCATTAGCAGAGATGTAATATTCTTTGAAAAATTACAGAATAATACACCAGAACCAGAAGCCATCAATCTTCCATTGGATAATCACTTCAAAGAGCCAGCTGTGTCCTCACCACCTCACAGTAAGTGGAACATTTACTCCAACAATGAGGACCCCGATGTGGACAACTCAAGTGAATATGAGACTGATGTTGGTGACCTGGATGAGAGTTATCACCCACCAAAGAACATATCTCCGCAAAATCAAGCTAGACCTATGACTCTAAGATGTCGTAACAAAGCAAATAAACAAGTAAGTGAAAATAGCATGTACTGTATGTTCACTGACATATCTGACCCACAGTCATTAGAGAAAGCACTGTCCTCACCACATGCTATCCAATGGAAAAAGGCCATGGATGAAGAATATGACTCATTGATTAAAAACAAGACGTGGACCTTGACTGATCTTCCTCCTAACAAAAAAACCTTGCCCACTAAGTGGGTATTTAAAACCAAGTCAGATCATGATGGTAACGTTGTACGATACAAGGCTAGACTTGTAATAAAAGGTTATGTCCAGCGAAAGGGAACAGACTATGAAGAAATCTATTCACCTGTAGCAAAGTACACTACTCTGCGTTACCTGTTTGCTCTGGCTGCTAGATACAATCTTGACATTGATCAGATGGATGCTGTGTCAGCATTTTTACAAGGAGAAATAGACAAAGAGATATATATGGAGCAACCAGAATTATATAATAAAGGTTCACAAGTATGTTATTTACATAAATCTATTTATAGACTTTGGAACACAAAACTTAATAAAGTCCTACTTGAAATAGGGATGATGCAATGTAAAACGGACCCATGTGTTTATTTTGATATGGAAAAGAACACATTTATTGCTGTTTGGGTTGATGACCTAATTCTCTTCACATCTCATCTCAAAAGAATCACTTATATGAGAAAAACTATACTAATTAATCTAAGTAAACTATTTAACTAAGTGTACAATACAAATTAGGCTTACATAATACTTATAATACATTATTTAATTGTTAAAGTACCCGCACTTTCAACGACGTTAAACGACGGTTGTAAACGACGAAGTTGTGAATGCTACAAAGAATATAGTTTAATTATTGTATTAAATAAATCTACAGGCGTAATATGTAAGTATTTTTGCAGTAATTAACTGTTTATAGCCGGATGTATGCATATTTACCGTTCAGTCCGGAGTAGTAGAATCTCGAAGCCCCCCTCCTACTTCTGTAGTGGGTTCATTATAGTAAATTATTTGTTTGGAATTATTTTGGTCCACCTTTGTTGCCGAATTGTTAACAAAGAATGTAACGTCACTAACTTAGAAATTCTGGGAAGGTGATCCAAACCACATAGGCTTACTACTGGACCGATGGGAATGGGACCACCTCCGTGGCGCAGTGGTATGCGCGGTTGATTTATAAAACGGAGGTCCTGGGTTCAATTCCCGGCAGGGTAGATTTTTGTTACCAACCTCCTGACAAGGGCGTACCGTCAAGCGATTTTTTGGATTTTGGATTGCATCTTCACTTAACATCAGGTGTGATACAGATAAGAAATAAATTAAAAAAATGGGAAGAGTCCTCGCGATTATTTAATATCTAATGTAACCCTTACAAGAATAAATTACCCTCAATATGCCCTGTCCTACGAGGAAGAGGTCTGGCCTGTAGTGGCCATTCAAACTGGCTAATAATGGGGTGAGATACCCTTGTAATATATCTACTGCTCAAGCATTCGTTCAATATAATACGTTTTTCTGTTAGCAGAACGAGAGAGAAGGGCACCTGTGTCTACTTCTTCGCTGCTTGCTGTACGTAAATGTTATAAACGAAATTATCTATACTTTATTTATCTTTATAGATGCCATCAATTTTACTATGTTTCACTGTTTACACAGAGTACATTATTACTGGATTTCATTTAAAATGAATCACACCAACAATACTGTTATCTGCATATCTATAAAATAGGTAAAGCGAGAAATAATCGGTTTTTATTTTTTTCCTATTTTTAAAAATGACAAGAGATATCAACCTCCTCCTGTGACGTCACAGTACGCGATGCGACGCCTTCGTACATCTCCACACTTTGGTTCGTGCGTTTTAGCGATTCCGTTACACATTCATTTGTTTGTCCTATAGCGAATTATTGTTTTACAAATATTATATTGTGCCTATGAGTACCTACTAACTACTAGTTTCATTGAAACGACACCCTAAAAATTATGTTATTTGCATATATTCTATGGCTTCATTGCATTAACTTTCTATTTGATCTAATTGAAGGTTTTTTGATGAATAAAAGCGTGGATCTTGAAATATAATATTGGTTTATTCTAGTAACAATTATAGTGAACAGGTTTAACAAAAGTGAGTGAGACAATTGACAGTTGCTGCCACATAGTGACAGTGACATTAACTAAGAGGGTTGCGTTCCATTACCAACATCCTCTCCTGAACACAAGCCCATTTTACTTATACAAAACAAGAGCTTATCTAGGGTTGTACCCTTAGTTAAAATATCCGCTACAATTTCACTACCTCTACAAAAATTAAATTTAACTTTAAACTTGTTAACTTGATCTCTGAGGAAATGGTGCCTAATATCAATATGTTTAGTTTTTGTCAAATAACAATCATTATTAGCAAGTCTTATTGAACTAAGATTGTCACAATGAATAACGATTGGGCTGGCCTGTAGCTGTCCAAGCTCGACATGTAGTTGCTGGAGCCAGAGGGCTTCTTGGGTTGCAGAGGACATGGACATGTACTCTGCCTCAGCCGTTGAGAGTGCCACTGTTGGCTGCTTGCGTGAACACCAAGATATGGCACCATTCTGTAACATAAAAATATTACCAGTGCACGATTTACGGTCGTGTATGTCGCTTGCCCAGTCAGCATCGCAGTATCCTGTGATTGTTCCATCACCATCCTTGGTATAGACCAGCATTAGGTCTTTGGTACCCTGCAAGTATCTTAACACTCTCTTGACAGCAATCCAGTGTTGAGTCTTGGGTTCTTTATTATATCTACTTAACATATTGACAGTGAACGATATGTCAGGTCTCGTGCATTGTGCTACATATAAGAGTGAACCTATTGCTTGTTGATATGGATGGTCACATATGCTGTCGTCTTCAGAGAACTTAATTCCCACTTCCACAGGGGTTTTTGAGGGTTTACAGTCAGACATTCCGAATCTAGCTAATATTTCTTCAATGTACTTCCTTTGATTTAACATGACTGCATTTTCTTTTCTTATTATGTGTAGTCCTATACATTGGCTGACACTCCCAAGGTCTTTCATATCAAAGTTAAGTTTTAATTGTTCTTTAATGTTGTTCTTGATGGATGATTGAGATGTGAAGAGAATTAGGTCATCAACCCAAACAGCAATAAATGTGTTCTTTCTGATTGTTGTAGGTCTTCTTGGAGTTTGTAAAGAAAGCAGCGCTATTATCAGTAGTCTTTATTTCCTGTAGGAGTTTTGTTTTCACAAGATCAGCACTTATTTCAATACCGGAACTCTCTAGTCCCATGATCGTGGGGGCATAGATATCTGGAAGGCCTGCTAACATGAGGGTTCCGAGCCACTCATCGTTTACTTCAAAGCCAATATTTCTAAGCTTGTAGGCTGTAGTCATGATTTTGCTTATAAAATCTTCAACACTATTGCATGATTCTAGAGATGTGTTGACTAAATCCTTTAAGAGACCAACTTTTCTGGACAATCCTCGATCATCAAAGGCTTTAAGCAGATTATCCCATACTTGTTTGGCTGTTTCACAGTTCTGAACATGTATGTATATCTGTGGGTCTAGAAGAAGTATTAATTTAGCTTTGGCCTTGACATCTTTGGTAGAATCCACAATTTTTCCGGGTGTCGGTTGAACACATTGCCACAAATCTTCGTGTTCTAAGTAAGTTTTTGCTGCAAATTTCCATGTGGCAAAGTTTTCTCGTCCAGTAAGTTTTTCTAAATTGAACATTTGGCCATGAGAGCTCATTTTGAAAATTTCCCACACGCCACCACGTGTTTTCTTATAACCTCAACTTGCACTCGGTAATGTTTTTTTCGGTAAACTCGCTGAATATGTATATTTCCGATCTTGAACACTGAGATCGAACCACGCTCTGCTACCATGAAGGTTTTTTGATGAATAAAAGCGTGGGATCTTGAAATATAATATTGGTTTATTCTAGTAACAATTATAGTGAACAGGTTTAACAAAAGTGAGTGAGACAATTGACAGTTGCTGCCACATAGTGACAGTGACATTAACTAAGAGGGTTGCGTTCCATTACCAACACTAATCACTATTATTTTTACAGATAAGAAACGCAATACTTTAAAATTTAAATAATTTACTTTGATCTCCACCCATGCTAGTTAATAACCCAGTTAATTTGCTAATAATATATGATAAAACTTTTTGTCCGTAGTTCTGTACCTACCTAATATAAAGACAATATATCATTTTTTCTAAACAATAAAAGTTACATTAACTTCATTTGCTGTTTCATGAATGTGTCGCGAGAATCTTGATATTTGGAGTTTTGGCCAACATCATCTATGATTTACGTCCCAATGAACATTTTGTCTTTAAAATACAGTTCGGTTTTTTGATATTCGTTGAAGTTTTTCAATTGAACTAGTTCTTTATCTTTTTTTAGTTCCGGAACAGTCTGGATAATATTCCTAATACAAAGTTTAACAATATGGATATCAAGGCTAAGGATCTTCGAAGAACTACTCTGGGTGCAGAGTTGAGCGATATTTTAGAAGTTGCTCAGACGGAAGAAAGACAAAACTCAGCCAAATCTAACTCTCAAGTGTCCGCCAATAGCGATTCAAGCAGTAAAGGTCAAATATATAACCAGAATTCAGGCGGCTCACAGAAAATAAGGATAAATAGCAATTCAGAAATAAATGTTTCCAGTAACAATGATATACCTGCTAATATAGTAGATCTGCTAGCTGAGGAGGCTTTGCAGTATTCACGACGCGAAGACACTACAAGTTTCTGCGACCACAACAGAAATGTTTTAGATAAAACTTATTCGGTAGACACAACAAGATCTAGGCGAACCGATAAAAGAGATTACAATTTTAAGTCTACAGTAATATATGACACCACCACAACTGATGAATCGAATACGTTCATAGAAAATTCACCAATAGTGCCTCCACAGACAAAAAATAAATCAGTAGTGACACGAATGGAAAAAGAGTCGGTAAAAGCAACGAAGCATACTTGTTTTGTACAAACTACTTTTGATGAGAACATACTCGAGAACTGTTTCTCTCAGTCTTTTGCTAAAAATAGAAAGGGCGATTTGACTATCAGTCCAACCTTAGTGAGGAAATCATCGCCAAGCGTATTTAATCTTTCCCATTCGGATGAACCTATGAACAACCTGATGGACGAATCTGTTGAAGTTGTACAATGTTTAAACTCTGTTGTTGATACAGTGTGTGCAGATTTAGAACAAACACAATCAAAACAAATTTCAAGTCAAAACAATATCATGAATAGAGATATAAGCGAAAAAGTACCAGAAGCTACCAATGTTTCTAAGTCGGCTGTATCAAACAATACGAATCGTAAAAGGAACAATAAAAAAAGTAAGCCGGTGTTAAAGTTACAATTTAAAGAAAACAAAAAAAAGCGCCATTAAAAAAGATTAATAAACCTGGTTCCAGTAAAAGAAAGATTACAAATACATCCTTCGAAAAGGAATTGTCGGATAATGATTCACGGAGTCCAATATTTAAAAAAAAAAAGGTAAGCTGTACCCAAAAAACGATAGTTTAGTAAATGAAAATCAAGGTCGTAAACACGTGTCGGCAACTGATGACGACAGCGACTTGGTACAACGCGAACTTGTAATTCCTTATAGAGAAGTGGAGAAATTGCGTAAAGATATTGGCACACGTCAGTTACGCAATCGAGGAACTCTAACTTATTCACAGAAAAACTAGAAAATGATAACATATTCGACCAACTGAAAAAAAGTGTCCGCAGTGGTGAGTTTTCTTACTTGGATAAAAAAGATATTGATAAATATGCAGTGTACAACATTCCGAGTGCAAGTAGTGAGGACGACGATGTTTTTAAAAAGAAGGCAGTTGCCACTCGCAAAACATCGAAGAACACGCCAGCTAAAACATATAAAGTCTACTCCAATGCAAGGAATAAGAACAGTGATAAGGTAAAAACTACAAGACCAACAACACAATCCACATTAAAAAAACAAACATCAAAACCTGCGCTACCAACAAGAGCCTTGATCGATGAACATATGAGAGATGCCACTGAAGTGCTAAACACTTCTTTTGTATCGCGAAAATCTCGCGAGGACCTGACTACAGTCAACATTGAATATGAACCTAGACATAAAAAACCGAAGATAGAAGTCGTCCAAGAGACAGTGGCACTAGGAAGAAAGACAAGACGTAACAAAACAAGCAAACGAACAAAAGAAGAGACGGCCAATAAGCCTGAAAATTCTAGTAAAGCCGGAGACGACACCGGAACGAGTAGTCCACTGCCGGCACTCGAAATAGAAACCGTGCCGAAAAATGTTCAAGGCGATACCTCTATAGAATTATTGCAGAAATTGATTGACAATCAAAGAGACGATTTTGACGTCGTAGATGTGATTCAAAATCTACCGCATGGGGTCGATGAAACCGCGAGTATCAATGAAAGACCATCAACTACCTGCGTCAATGTTCAAAGACCTCGTAACTTGAGATCTTCGAGCAGTAGTACTGTTGTGTCACCACATAAAACACTGCTGGTTACGCTTGACAAATTCGATATCAACCCACAGAATATACCACTGAGATCATTTCACGGAGCAAATGACGAATCTCCATCGCGAGCCAAGGACGACAGACGCAGTCGCCCGCGGAGCACGCGCGACCTACCGCACAATGCAGCGAACTCACAAGGGAGCAGACATTCTAAACCAATGGTTTAGAATGTCTGTTCCCTTGTGAGTTTGTTCGTCTGTTACCAGGAGTGGTTGTATGTGTTACGTCGTCTGCTTCATCACACGCAAAGGATTCCTTCGCATTCTTCGCTGCATTGTGCGGTAGGTCGCGCGTGCTCCGCGGGCGACTGCGTCTGTCGTCCTTGGCTCGCGATGGAGATTCGTCATTTGCTCCGTGAAATGATCTCAGTGGTATATTCTGTGGGTTGATATCGAATTTGTCAAGCGTAACCAGCAGTGTTTTATGTGGTGACACAACAGTACTACTGCTCGAAGATCTCAAGTTACGAGGTCTTTGAACGTTGACGCAGGTAGTTGATGGTCTTTCATTGATACTCGCGGTTTCATCGACCCCATGCGGTAGATTTTGAATCACATCTACGACGTCAAAATCGTCTCTTTGATTGTCAATCAATTTCTGCAATAATTCTATAGAGGTATCGCCTTGAACATTTTTCGGCACGGTTTCTATTTCGAGTGCCGGCAGTGGACTACTCGTTCCGGTGTCGTCTCCGGCTTTACTAGAATTTTCAGGCTTATTGGCCGTCTCTTCTTTTGTTCGTTTGCTTGTTTTGTTACGTCTTGTCTTTCTTCCTAGTGCCACTGTCTCTTGGACGACTTCTATCTTCGGTTTTTTATGTCTAGGTTCATATTCAATGTTGACTGTAGTCAGGTCCTCGCGAGATTTTCGCGATACAAAAGAAGTGTTTAGCACTTCAGTGGCATCTCTCATATGTTCATCGATCAAGGCTCTTGTTGGTAGCGCAGGTTTTGATGTTTGTTTTTTTAATGTGGATTGTGTTGTTGGTCTTGTAGTTTTTACCTTATCACTGTTCTTATTCCTTGCATTGGAGTAGACTTTATATGTTTTAGCTGGCGTGTTCTTCGATGTTTTGCGAGTGGCAACTGCCTTCTTTTTAAAAACATCGTCGTCCTCACTACTTGCACTCGGAATGTTGTACACTGCATATTTATCAATATCTTTTTTATCCAAGTAAGAAAACTCACCACTGCGGACACTTTTTTTCAGTTGGTCGAATATGTTATCATTTTCTAGTTTTTCTGTGAATAAGTTAGAGTTCCTCGATTGCGTAACTGACGTGTGCCAATATCTTTACGCAATTTCTCCACTTCTCTATAAGGAATTACAAGTTCGCGTTGTACCAAGTCGCTGTCGTCATCAGTTGCCGACACGTGTTTACGACCTTGATTTTCATTTACTAAACTATCGTTTTTTGGGTACAGCTTACCTTTTTTTTTTTAAATATTGGACTCCGTGAATCATTATCCGACAATTCCTTTTCGAAGGATGTATTTGTAATCTTTCTTTTACTGGAACCAGGTTTATTAATCTTTTTTGATGGCGCTTTTTTTTGTTTTCTTTAAATTGTAACTTTAACACCGGCTTACTTTTTTTATTGTTCCTTTTACGATTCGTATTGTTTGATACAGCCGACTTAGAAACATTGGTAGCTTCTGGTACTTTTTCGCTTATATCTCTATTCATGATATTGTTTTGACTTGAAATTTGTTTTGATTGTGTTTGTTCTAAATCTGCACACACTGTATCAACAACAGAGTTTAAACATTGTACAACTTCAACAGATTCGTCCATCAGGTTGTTCATAGGTTCATCCGAATGGGAAAGATTAAATACGCTTGGCGATGATTTCCTCACTAAGGTTGGACTGATAGTCAAATCGCCCTTTCTATTTTTAGCAAAAGACTGAGAGAAACAGTTCTCGAGTATGTTCTCATCAAAAGTAGTTTGTACAAAACAAGTATGCTTCGTTGCTTTTACCGACTCTTTTTCCATTCGTGTCACTACTGATTTATTTTTTGTCTGTGGAGGCACTATTGGTGAATTTTCTATGAACGTATTCGATTCATCAGTTGTGGTGGTGTCATATATTACTGTAGACTTAAAATTGTAATCTCTTTTATCGGTTCGCCTAGATCTTGTTGTGTCTACCGAATAAGTTTTATCTAAAACATTTCTGTTGTGGTCGCAGAAACTTGTAGTGTCTTCGCGTCGTGAATACTGCAAAGCCTCCTCAGCTAGCAGATCTACTATATTAGCAGGTATATCATTGTTACTGGAAACATTTATTTCTGAATTGCTATTTATCCTTATTTTCTGTGAGCCGCCTGAATTCTGGTTATATATTTGACCTTTACTGCTTGAATCGCTATTGGCGGACACTTGAGAGTTAGATTTGGCTGAGTTTAGTCTTTCTTCCGTCTGAGCAACTTCTAAAATATCGCTCAACTCTGCACCCAGAGTAGTTCTTCGAAGATCCTTAGCCTTGATATCCATATTGTTAAACTTTGTATTAGGAATATTATCCAGACTGTTCCGGAACTAAAAAAAGATAAAGAACTAGTTCAATTGAAAAACTTCAACGAATATCAAAAAACCGAACTGTATTTTAACCCCTGGGGGCCTGACAGTTGACAACTGCTGTCAGTGTCAGTTACGGGCGTAGTGCCCTCCCGCTCGCGCGCTGTTTTCTATTTCGGTCTGATACGAAAATCATATACCTGCTAATATAGTAGATATTAGCAGGTATATCATTGTTACTGGAAACATTTATTTCTGAATTGCTATTTATTCTTATTTTCTGTGAGCCGCCTGAATTCTGGTTATATATTTGACCTTTACTGCTTGAATCGCTATTGGCGGACACTTGAGAGTTAGATTTGGCTGAGTTTTGTCTTTCTTCCGTCTGAGCAACTTCTAAAATATCGCTCAACTCTGCACCCAGAGTAGTTCTTCGAAGATCCTTAGCCTTGATATCCATATTGTTAAACTTTGTATTAGGAATATTATCCAGACTGTTCCGGAACTAAAAAAAGATAAAGAACTAGTTCAATTGAAAAACTTCAACGAATATCAAAAAACCGAACTGTATTTTAACCCCTGGGGGCCTGCCTCGCGCGCTGTTTTCTATTTCGGTCTGATACGTTACTCTACAAAAAATTAATAAATAATCTTCTTTTAAGCCATATTTTGCCATTCTGTAAAATGTAATGACTTGATTGATATATTTCCTAACTTTAATCTATCAAAATGTTGATATAATCAAAACTTTATATATTTGTTTTACGGGTTTAACATTTTGGAACTATGTTGTGCGTTAGATTACGAAAAATAAATGAAAATACAAACAAAGTCTAAAGAACAAGTGTCTATGCTATCTATTTATTGTAAACAACATAACAAAAACAATTGGTATGTTTACCATAAAAACACTTGAAACACGACTCCACCCGACACTTCGAAATATAAAAACAGCTAGGGATGTGTTCTTTCACTTTTGGTAATTTTATCGACAGTTATCCTTTTTGTAAGGTATTATTATATAACGTGAATAAAAATAAAATTATTCTCATTTTTATTAATTCTTCCTTTTAACTACCTAAAGTATTTTCGAAATGTTAGATGTAGAACTCATTTCTATTGTTATTTAATTTTACATTTTTTTAATACACCGTCATGACGGAGCAGGTCTTCGTCGGCGCTAATCTCAGCCTCATCGTCATAAATGAGGATGCGGATATCGGCCGGCGGGTTTTTGTCCTCTCGCCAGTTTTCTGCCATACTGTAAAATAAATAAATGAAAAGTTATTGTCATCATGTGTACGTTATTGTCACTCCTGTGAGCACCCGGATCTTTTGATTTTTTTTTTGTTAAAAAAACTCTAAACATAAATTTTCAAGTAGCTTGTATTTGCTTTTTATAATCAATTTATACAAAATACAAATATAAATTGAACCAAATTTATCGATATCTTTTACTCACGGCGATGTATCGATACATCATTATGTCCTACTTTACAAACAAAGGGATTCTTATTGGTTACCGGTAAACCGTCCTTAGCGCTTCACAAATAAAGACCAAAATAGCTCGTTTTACCAATACCAAACGAAACTGTTTTGTTTGGTATTGACAGACCAAAACGGTCGCTTCGAAATCAAGAAACGTCAAATTTTAGTTGCACAATAATAAATAATTTTCTAATATTTTCCAATAATATGTTATTAAATACTTATGTAAACTACTTCCAAGTAAATTTTATACATTTTTAGTAATATTCACTACCATTCACAATCATTAATCGGACGTAATTCCAGAAGATACGTATCGGATGTTGTCACGATTTATTTAAAATTTTCGATGTATTTCTTAAAACAAATTACGTTAAAGCAATCACTGTATGCAAAATAATTAGTTTTGTAATAAAAATTGTACTTACATTCAATAAATTTGCAATAATCACGAAAAAACACTCTGACACTTTGCATTCGAGCAACTGTCCAATAAGATTAAAAATAAACACAATGTCTTGGAAATTTATCACAGAATATGAAACAATTTTTTTAAAACTAAAACCTAAAACTTAGTTTTTAGCGTCTAAAAAAATCAAACCTTCGTTGAGGCCCACGGCTACCCGGGTAGCGACAGAGCTATAATGACAGCTGTCATTATTTGCCTGAGACATAGATTAAAGACTAATAGATGGAGTCATAACGCGGCTGTAGGTTCAAGAGCGTGACAGACTTATTTCATTCGGCGTTTATTAGAAAGTGACACAAGATTATTTTTTGTCCCTTTCAGCGTGTTCGTTTTTATTATTTGTCAAGAATGAAGTTGGTGACAAGCAAAGGACATATCTGAGTAATTAGTAGCTTTTTATTAAATTTGCTGATAAATAATACAACTTTGCGGTTACTATATTTATTTAAACGTTATCGTGCTATGGTGGGTTGTAATATTTTCGGCTGCAACAGTCGCAGCGAACAGAAAATCGAAGAAATTACGTTTCATATGTAAGTAGACATAAACTTCATTGATTGATGATTTAAAGCTTAGATATGTTATTTTTTAGCAAATTTCATGTATTATGCGTTGACTAAACTATATTATATAAAGTAATATTTCGTATTTTACGATATTTTAAAGCATAACGTTTTATGATGTACTTTAAATGTTGACATGTCATGTCAATAAGGCTGATTTGCTGTCTCACGAGTGGACACGCTATGGGCTCTATCTATTAGTCTTTAATCTATGGCCTGAGAGCACGAGGGGTAGCCTAAGGGCTTTGAAACTTTAAAGTACAACTTATGAATTTGAATTAAACATTTATCTGTGGCAGGAATAATATTCTGTCATTGATTTTATCTAAGTATTCTGACATCTGTGCGCAAAAGAAGCATTAAAGTACTTGACTCCAGGCCGTTAAATATATGAAAAAGCCTCGTTTCAATTTCGTTGTTTATGTACTCGTAACTCTTGGTGAAATCGCAAACAGCAAATTATTTGGAGTACCTATCCAAAACAAAATCAGAGATTTTCAACTTGAGCGTCTTGTACGTGTGTAAATACATAAAAGAGGAAATGAGTAATTTATGGGCTACGGAAAACGTGGTTGGCAAATGCAAGTGCTGTTTAAGCGAGATAGAACTGAGGAATCTGTGGGATCAACATGAATTCGAAGGAGACGAAGAGATATATGGCGAAATGTTAAGTGAATGTTTTTGTATTTCGGTACGTATTGTTAAAACCACTGGTTGGGAAGATTAATAATCTAGGTAGTATTCTTACGTGTAGTAGATTTAGTTTTATATATTGCTTTGCTATTCGAGTAAGATTAACAGGTAACCTAGAAAATTTAATAAAACTTGAATAAAGTTGACCAATGCAAGGATATTTCCGCGTTATTATTACACTTAAATATCAAAAATAAGCTTAAATATACTTTTTTTTATAAATATACAAAACATCTCATAAATATGCAGTAGGCGTAACAGATATACAGAAAAATAGATGAAATTTTTATAATAGCTCTTTAATATAATGTTTAAAAATATAACTTGCTGAACAGCTCTTTAATCAGGGTTTTAATAGCCTCTGTACTGTAGTGGTATGTGCAGTGGATTTATATGATGGAGGTCCTGGGTTCGATTCTTAATTAGTCGAAACTAGCTAGTGAGACACTTTGGCCATAGCTATACTAAAGCCAAACTCGATTGAGAATGCTTGTCAACAAACAAATTGAAAATGAAGGTAGAAAATGCAACACATTTTATACCTAATAAATTTAAAATTATGTTTTGTTATTTTAAAAAATCGTATTTAAAAGATATTGAATATATAATTTAATTTTAAGCTGACTAATCTAATTTATTGACATGAATTCGTCATTAACTTGTTAATAAAAAAAATAGGTGTAAAATGACTAGTAATTTCTACCTTCATTTTTAATTTGTTTGTTGACAAACATTCTCAATCGAGTTTGGCTTTAGTATAGCTACTACCCTACTGGAAAAGATGTTATGTAGACACCCAACGGGATGTAGATTTCCTAACAAGACCACTTCCATCTTAGACTCCAGCATCACTTATCACCAGGTGTGATAGCTGTCACTTGTTATAAATAAAATTAAAAATATAAAGAAATTTTTGAATCATAAACCTATTGGTACAATATCTATCATAGGCCTCAACTAGTATTTAAAAAAATTAAATTTCAGTGGGAACAGTCTGATGTACAGGAGTCAATTTGTGAAGTATGTATAATACGGTTGAGAGAGGCACTCGAATTCAAAAAGGAGATCATAGCAACACAGGAACTGCTGCTAGAAGGTAAGAACTATAACTGCATAGTTGCACATCTATGCAAATAAATAAAATGGTATTGTTTTTTGAAAAATAAATCATCAAAGAGTGAAGCGGCAACTGGATGCAGCTGTCACACACAGCAGTACAAAGTAGATGCCATACTTACATCAAACATTCTGTCTGTCTGTTTCTTCCAGCTAATCTCTGAAACTACAAGTTGGATTGTAAAAATTATTTTTGTATATGATAGTCAGTCTCATTAGGCTAATTTGTTTTTTGACATTTGGGGAATGGGTACTGTGTGGATGAAACTGCGGGCATCAGCTATTATTGTGAGCAAGGTCGTCTTTAACTGCGCTGGGTGTGTCATAAACAATGGTGGGTACAAGAATCCTCTCTTCCTCCTTTAAAAGTATTAGATACAAGAATTGCTTTTTTTTTTTTTATTGACTACAAGTTGGCCCTTGACTGCTATCACACCTGATGTTAATGATGATGCAGTCTAAGATGGAAGCGGGCTAACTTGTTAGGAGTAGGATGAAATCCACACCCCTATCGGTTTCTACACGACATCGTACCGGAACGCTAAATCGCTTGGCGGTACGTCTTTGTCGGTAGGGTGGTAACTAGTCATGGCGAAAGCCTCCCACCAGCCAGACCAAGACAAATTAAGAAAAATCTCAATCTGCCCCGCCGGGAATTGAACCCAGGACCTCCGTCTTATAAATCCACCCCGCATACCACTGCGCCACGGAGGTATTTTATTTTACCTAATATCTCCCGTCTTACCAGCGCGTACATGGGACACTCAGCTATAATAATAATAATAATAATAATAATAATAATAATAATCTTTATTTATCAATCAAAAGTACATTCAGTGTAGATTTGAAGCCCTACCTCCTGTGCTAGTTATTACTGTATTACAGGAGGCAGTGTCTTCCCCATATCAATGATACAATGTTATGATGATAAACAATTAGATTTATACAAAAGCAAAAAAAAAGAACATATAAAAAGTGAAAAAAAATAACCAAGGTAGGAGTGTGGGTGTGTGCGTGTGCGTGTGCGTGTGCGTGTGTGTGCGTGTGTGTGTGTGTGTGTGTGTGTGTGTGTGTGTGTGTGATGTGATGCTATGAAATGATAACTGGTCTCCTCTTCGCCACACTCTGGACACGAAGGATCATCCTTTATTCCCATTATCTTGAGATGCCTATTGAGCAGACTGTACCCAATAGGCATCACAAATTAATTCATCATCAAATTGCTTATTTAAAGGTATAAGATTAATTGTTACAGGAGTTCAAGTTATAAAGGAGGAGGGTGAAGTAGAGCGGAGTGAGGAGGTGCAAGTTAAGGTAGAAGTGCTCGACATGTATGACAGTGCGGTATACCTGGAGGAAAAGGACAGAGATAACAATCTACCAAATGGTTTGTCATTTCATCACTACCATCAGCCGATGAATGTCCACTTATGGACCTTTTTTGAGACTTTTTTTTTTATCGACTACAAGTTGGTCCCTGACTGCTATCACACCTGATGTTAAGTGATGATGCAATCTAAGATGGAAGCGGGCTTCTTGTTAGGAGTAGGATGAAATCCACACCCCTATCAGTTTCTACACGACATCGTACCGGAACGCTAAATCGCTTGGCGGTACGTTTTTGTCGGTAGGGTGGTAACTAGCCACAGCGAAAGCCTCCCACCAGCCAGACCAAGACAAATTAAGAAAAGTCTCAATCTGCCCCGCCGGGAAACGAACCCAGGACCTCCGTCACTGCGCCACGGAGATCGTCAAATACAACTTTTAATCTTTTTTTTTCTATGGATCCATGCTAGTAAGCTCTGGCCGCGATAGACAAAACGACGTAGGTTCGAATCCCGCCGGTTCCGCAATCTTTGATATAATGTTTGTTTTCAAAAAATGCTAAGTATTAAAAATGTAATTTTCGACTTTTAGAAGCACCATCATCGAGCTCTGAAGGAAAGGAGCGCAAGTACCCTAAGAAACTAGTTCGCAGAAACAAGAGGACAAACAAGCAGCACACCCAACGAGACTTGCACAACGCTGTGCAGGAGGTATGTTGCTGTTCGAGACACTTGTAAACGTTTGCGACTTTAATGTGACGTAATAAACTACAGTGCGTTTATAGCGAATGTTTTGGATAGATATAGAAACACTAAGCTAAAAGTTCAGAAGTCGGAAGGAGTCGAAGTAACTAATAAGCGACAGTGATACGGAAAAGAGTTTATTGTTACACAAGAAGAAATTACACGGAAGATACAACAGATATATGGATGATAGAATTAAGCACTACGCAACTATTTTGTAGGTATATGTAAATCCCGCGCAAGGTACGCTACAAACAGACGGGCTGACTGCCCCGCGCGTGCGCAGGCGGCGGCGGCCGAGATGTACCGCTAGCTTGTGTGCGTCGAGTTAAGTGTGAGACACGCACACTAGTGCCGCGCGTTAATATATTAAATATTAGTCAAATAATAGAAATAATTGCGCAGATACTTTTCACTATGCTGTTAATTAAATATATTCACATCATCAATTAAACATAATAATATATTAAAAAAAAAAAGTATAGTGACAGAATCATAAATATAATATAAATTTATAATTGATGATAATAAATTTATGCTTAAATAATAAATTAAAATTGATAATATGACGTGGGCCAGAGTGGCCCACACGTTGTTCAAACTTAGATGTTGTAATTCGTAACTTGAGTACAATGCGAATTTTTTTTTCTCTCATTATTCCTACAATCTGTCTTGAGACATACAGCTGGATGTTATATATTTATTTGGGTGCATCCCAGTAGTACCCCATACCATAGTTCTATAGAACTGTTGGGATATTTTCCGTGCTGTCAAATTATATCCCAATAGTTCTATATAGTATTGTAGTATAGTTTTTGCTCTTCACTTTACTTATACCATATAAGTTATAAACTTTATATTATTTTGATTGATATTTCATTTTGTTTTTAACAAAAAAATGTCTCTTGCGACAGAAGCTAAGTTGTTAAAACCAAGTAGTAGTTGTGTCTAAAAAAATATTCTCTTATTTTAGAAGTTACAGGGGGGGGGGGACATTTTACCATTTTGGAAGTATCTTTTGTGCAAACTATTCAGTTTAGAAAAAAATTATGTTAAAAACCTCAATACCATTTTAACGATGTTTTGTGGAATTTAAGCAAAGCTGTATTAGATATAGTATGTTTATAGATACTCTCAAATTTAAGTGTACATTTATTATTGCAATCAAAAGAGATTCCATATTATACTTATAAAAACTATAGATATTTTATATGTAACGTACAAACAAAATGTTGATATCGACATTTCTTTAATTTCTATATAGAACTAATGGGACACTGATATGTATATACGCGGGTTGGTAAATAAAACAACCGCTTAGTTAGTAACCGAGTTTAATACTGAGTAGGTACATAAGGCGAGCGCTGAGATCGCGTCCAGTGACGCGTACGTACGTACGTTCATACATACACATCAGACACACTAACACATATAACACTAAGCACTAATATGGTGTATCAACAGCTCTATAGAACTAAAATTAGGGGGTATTACTGGGATGCACCCATTTATTTTAAGGCGTGTTTGGAGCAAGACCAGTGACTTGCCCAATTAATATTTTCTACAGTCAATAATAAGGACATCTTGCAGTGCTCTTCTCCTGAGCCTTCTAAAGGTTGTACCAGGTTTTTTATACAAACAACAATGCAAATGAATATCAAGCCCATACATTGTTTGCCCCAGGAAAAATTAAATGTTTATGCGTCTCAATGAAACTTTTACTTTTGGGTTGGTAATCCTATCTAATTTAATAATAAATAGTATATTTGGCCCTAGATAGAGGGGTTATTGCATAATCAGTACCATAAACTCTTACTACAATACCTGCCTAAAAAATATTGTTATAGGTAATTTAACGAACACAAAGTGAAATAATTGTTTTATTATGTCATGTTAAGTGTTATTTTAACTACCGAAAATAAAATGTTATGAAAAAAAGTAATTTCTTTATACATTTTGTATGCAACTCTCCATATCAACTACGACTCGATAGGATAAAAATAATATCTTTTTTTAGGTTTATTTTAAAACCCTGCTAGTTCTAATATTTCTATTTACATATTTAAAAATTATAATTATAAATAAAGCTATTTTATTTCGTTTATTTTGTTAGGTCTCTAGGTGTTTTTCATATAAAACCCTGGGGCAATTTTGGGACATCTCCTTTTGAAAATGACATTTGATTAAACATTCTTTTTTAATTGGCGCTGTAGGCACATGGACCATGTATGTTCCTTTGCTCCAACAGTTGCAATCATTATTATTTATAACTAGTAGACTGCACCCCGACGACCTCCGTGGCGCAGTGGTATGCGCGGTGGATTTATAACACGGAGGTCCTGGGTTCGATTCCCGGCGGGGCAGATTGAAATTTTTACTAATTTGTCTTGGTCTGGCTGGTGGGAGGCTTTCGCCGTGGCTAGTTACCACCCTACTGAAAAAGTATCGCCAAGCGATTTAGCGTTCCGGTACGATATTTTGTAGAAACCGAAAGGGGTGTGGATTTGATCCCACTCCTAACAAGTTAGCTTCCATCTTAGACTGCATCATCACTTAACATCAGGTGTGATAGCAGTCAAGGGCCAACTTGTAGTCGATAAAAAAAAACCCATACGATGAATGCAAAACATTCATCTGTTCGCAGGTACGGAATGAACTGATGAATAGAGCGGAAGCAGACACATTTTATGAAGTTTCCAAGGGAACTGCTAAAGTGAACAAGTCCAAATCAGAAAACAATGATGGTGAGTTCCAAGTCCAAACTTTCCACAAGTATTTTTTCAATAGCTGACTTTCAAAGATTTTAAATCATTGATACCCAGAGTCATCCAGAAAGACTAAAGTTTTTTTTTTTCTATGTTATCTATCAGAGATCCATCTATAGGCCATACTCTGATCAATTGATGAAAGAATATTGTCGTTCTGGGTTTCATCAAAATGTTTCTTTTTTCTTACACATTTTGTAATTTACAGTTGACAACGGAAAAGAGAGCATCAATCATAAGTTCTACAATTTTATTGAAGAAATTAAAACTCTCTTAACATACACCAACGCTATACCATTCAAGACAAAATCGACCAAATACTACTGCTTCTACTGCTCCACCGATGGACCCCTGTTCGAAGACCCGGACGAGCTCCGTATACACACAAACACCAAGCACCGCAGAGAGAGAGTCACCAGCATAGAACAGTATATGAAGCCGCAGTGGATGAACGAGGTCATCAAACTAGACATACAGGACTTGCACTGCAGCAAATGTATGGCTCCGTTCCAGGATTGGAACAAGATGTTTGTGCATTTCGCTGACACACACGACATTGGGTTCGACGAAGCGTACACCAGAGTCATACCGTACGCTCTCAGCGCAGACCTGGAGTGCGTTCTGTGTCGCGAGGGATTCGCCAACTACGGCCTGCTCGATGCACATATGAATGTGCACTACAGCAACCATATATGTTTCAAGTGCGGTGACACATTCTTGTCAACGTCTCGTTTGGATAAGCATATGCTGGTTCACAAGACCGGCACCTTCCCGTGTACAAAGTGTGACAAAGTGTTCTCTTTGAAGTTCTATTTGACAAAGCATTATGCGTTGATGCACCAACAGAAGACTACCAAGTGTGTGTATTGTAAAGAGCATGTCGAAGGAGCTCTGCGTGTGCATATAAGTGAAAAACACAGTGACAAATTGAAACCGTTGACATGTGAAGTGTGCGGGAAAGTGTTCACATGGAAACCGTACTTCGTAGAGCATATGCGGAGGAAACACAACGGTGTGAAGAAACACAAATGTGAGTATTGCTCCAAAATGTTTCTAAGGCCGTACGAGTTGAAGACTCATCTCAAGATTCACACTCGCAACAGGATATTTGAGTGCGGAGAGTGCAAAGCTACTTACAACAGCATTGCTGGTTTAAAAAAGCATATAATTGTTCATAAATCGAGCGGGTAGTTTTTATAAGTAAAGTTTTTGGTGCATAAAACTAACCTGACCTCTCCAACCTGAGTCATATCTGTTCAGCCTCTCGAGCTAGTGGGGTTGCCAAGTTTTAAAACCAGTTTTTAGATCAGACTTAAAATGGAAGGCACCCATAAAAATTTTTGTTCTATTACACTTTAGAAATTTTTAGTCTCATTCACATAAAATTAAAATGTGTTTAATGGAGTTCCTGATCTAAAATTATGTGCGATAGCTCATTCGATTCAGAATAACAAAGGTATAGCAAATATTTATTAGTACATAAAAATTGCAGGTTTTTTTTATTTTTCTAATCAGACTATAATAGTAAAATCATAATTTTCACCAGTTTTATACAAATTTATTAGAATTATAGTAATAAATTTGTGTACTGACCTGATATGATTGTCTCTAATTTTATTGAATGGACCATATAACATCAATGAAATGTTTTTGTATATAAAATTGTAATCAATTTATTAATTTACACAACACATTTACCTCAAAGTATTGAAATATTATGTTTAAATTGTATATATAAATTAAAATTGATTTAAACAAAATACAAGTATTTTTTTACTATTGAAAACTATTTTTACACATAAGGGTTATTGTATCCTTTCCTACAATATAAGATTTCAATTAGCATGAACAAGAAAATTAAAACCTGGATGGGGGCGCCACACGAACTATATAGCACTCTGTGCAAACTATTTTAAATAGAAAAAATAAGTTTCTTTTTTCTGCAATGGCTGAGTTTTTTATTTTCCTGGTGAGGCTGTAAATGTTTGTAAATAAAATAAAAATTCAGTTTTTTGCGATGTTATTTTATTGTTCAATTTTGCCTCCAAACACATACAGGCGAATGTCTGTGGTTTTACCCTTTGCCCATAGTTCCGTGGTTTCTCTGATATTCATCAGGATTATGGAGGGTAGAGGAAAGGAGGATCATCTGTGTATATGAAAAAAGTGTCCGTCAAAATGTATTAAATTAGGATGGCGCCACAGTTGCACCAAAGTAACTCTCAAAAGAAGCGCCAAATATTGTTAGAGTATATTTTTTTTGTTTTGAGATTTACGTCCACTTGGACAACTTTTCACAACACAAATTTTACCCATAACTGTTCTGTTATTCAGTCACTTTTTCATAAAATTAAATGTTTATATATCAATAACCGTACTATTTACTGTTTACGAACTAAAATCACTCTAAACGCACGTTTGGTTATAATTCTGTAAGGTTATATTTACCACAATATTTTGTACAACGTAAGTTGTTGAAGTTCTCAATAATTAACTACTTTAGTCGATAATGACATTGAATTTTTTAACTCGGCATACTTTAATTCATCTACGATTGCTACATTCATACCATACCCTGTGCATCCACCAGCGCGATTGTGGAGGATTTTTGAACTGTTATTTAACGCATACAACTGGACACTTTTTCAACTTTTCTCCCATATAAGATGACTCTCCTTTCCTCTACCCTCCATAATCAGGATACAGATTAGACTATGTTATTCCTTATGAATCTGGCTATCATATGCAAAAAAAAATAATTGCAATTTGACTAGTGATTTTCAGAGATTAGCCAAAATAGACAGACTGAGAAACAAAAAATTTTTTAATAAATATTATTGAATTATTTAGTGAACTCTTAAAATAAAATTGCCCACACACTTCAATTTTATTTGTTTATAAAGTCCTTAGAAGCCTCTGTGCAGCAGTGGACTCCATCGGTTGATAATAATAAATGAAATTAAATTCCTTGGTATAAACGAGCGGACGCTCGTGATTTTGTCCGCATGAAAAGGACGTGGAACCTGGATGAATCTTGGGACTGAGGAGCTTGGGCCTGATCTGAACAAGTAAAATATGCATAATAAATATTTATAATTTCAAGGTCCTTACATTACCTCTTGGATCTCAAATATCTCCTCCTTGGTGCGCAATTCCAATATCAAATTTATGCAGCTACAGGCTTTAGTGTTTTGAAAACCCTGATCCCGCCGCCGGCACCGGTACAATAGTTAAGAGATTGTTAATCGAACGTGATAAAAAGTGGATCCTGTACGATAATCGGAAACGCTCATCGCAATGGAAAAACTAAACTCTGGCGAACCAGTCGAATTCTGCCTCTAGCGAAAATTGAAAAAAAAAAATTACTTGTGAGCGTTTGGTGGATTAGTGCCGGTGTCAAAGTCAAAGTCAAAATGTCATTATTCAATGATTATATATTCTTTTAATAATATATATCCTATACGTAGGTAACTAAGTAAACTGCGGCATTCCTCTATTAAATACCTAATCAAAGATCATCATCATTATCAACTTATTTATACGGCCCAATACAGGCCAGGGCCAGGCCTCCCTCCTTATAGGAGAGGGGATATGGAGCATACACCCACCACGCTGCTCCAATGCGGGTTGGCGAGCTTAGGTTGATAATGTTTCATTTACGATCACTACCAGATGTTGATGGTAGTGACTGGGACCAACGGCTTAACGTGCTCTCCGAGGCACGGGGGTGTAACACCACCAACTTCCAGACTCCGGGCTTGGAATGTACTGAGAATTTCATAGAAGAATTAAAAACTCAGAATTATTTCGTGACCCGACCCAGTATTTGAACCCAGGACCTCGTAATCGAAGCCACATAGACCAATGAGGCAGTCTTATCTTTTTTTTAATCAAAGATAACAACCTCAAGTTTACGTCCACTGTGACCAAAGATTAAAGAGCATGTAAAACACAGACAAAAGTAACTTGGATCAGAGTGTTATGGACTGTAATCAAAAGACTTGGAACCCCGAGCCACATAACAATTAAAAATAAATGATCCTTTTTTTTAATTATCTACGATATTTAATAATTTCATCGAATTTTCATCAATTTTTATGTTTATTTGTTGTTTTCCAATGGTGATTCAATGAATATGAACAAATTTAAAAAGCCTGGCCAACACCAGCAATGTCGATGCTGTTTAGAAGTGGTCGGCCTGAAGGATTTGTGGACAGAATATTATAATGGTGACGAGAAGGAAGTTTACGGTGAAATGGTGAACGAATGCTTTGCGATGCCCGTGAGTTTCTTTCATTTATGAAGCGTTCATAATTAGCATGTTCTCGGCCATTGGTCACAACAGCCAACCTTATTTATAGTCCATTAGTTATCTACGGAGAAGGAAACAGCTAATATAGTCACCTACGTAGAAGCATAGTTTTCACGTAAACAAAGTTGCACTTTCTATTCCCTTACTCTCATAGTCTGAAAGGACTGACGATACGGCCAGAAGTATTATAAGGCCTTACTGTTCATAGATCACTTTCAAAATTTACCTGGTTCAAGTTGACCTGTAGCTACGTCATTTCCCAAAACTTTTAAAAAATATGTAGATTATTATTATTAAATCTAACTATGGGTGTTACGGCTTAGCTCAACCCACAAATTAAAATGTCTGCCTGCATTGATGGATGAGATCAAGCCAACATTTTAGTTCTTCACTATGAAACAAGATAAATTTTGTTTGGACATGGTCCCTGTTTCGAATTTGGACCCCCATTTTTTTTACCACGCTTGCTGCAATGCTTTGAAGCATACCACCAACTTTCAATGCGGGATTGATATTTTTTGAAAGAAATATCAAAACCAACTTCAAAACACAAAAAAATAATGACATCATTTAGGTGCTTTAATTTATTTAGGCCTATATCTATAAAGTCTGAGCTATCTAAAGATGTAAATCTTAGCATTACATGGATTCACAGTGCAAGTGTCGGGGCCATCGCATGAAGAAAAAATGTCCAGAGTCAAAGACTTGTAACACTATTGTAAATATGGATAGATCCTACTAGAGCGGCTTTGGACACTCAATCTATACTAAAGCCAAACTCGATTGAGAATGCTTGTCAACAAACAAATTAAAAATGAAGTTAGAAATCAGTAGTCATTTTATGCCTATTTTTTTAAATTAACTAGTTAGTGACGAATTAATGAAAATAAATTGAATAAGTATGTTTAAAACTAATTAATATATTCAATATCTTTTAAATAAGATTTTTAAATAAAAAAATCATAATTTTAAATTTATTAGGCATTAAATGTGTTGCATTTTCTACCTTCATTTTAAATTTGTTTGTTGACAAGCATTCTCAATCGAATTTGGCTTTAGTATAATATGGGGCCTGCTGTATTTCTAGTAAGCCAAGGTTTATAGACTGATTTTGCTGGTATACCTCTCGCACCCACTTCTATTGTGTATAAAATTTTTAGTTAGTTCAATAGTAAGGTTGTAATAGTTATTCACTTTTAATACATGGTCATTATTTCTTCTGGTATTTGGTAAACTTTTCCTCAACTGTGGTTGTTGTTATGTATACATAATTGATTTGCCAATATATAATAACCAAGAATATTGTTTTTAATGATATTATATGATAGGTGATAATAAAATGTCATATATTTATCTTCTGTAAAGAAACAACATTCCAAGTCTATAATTCAGGAATTAAAAATCATGGTTTAAAATTTTTTAACACTAAATAGAACCGACTCAAAATGCACTAAAAAGCAAAAATTACTGTGTCATTTAGTTGCTTTTATTTACTTAAGCATATCTATGAAGTTAGTGATTTATCGCCACGTAACATACTCATACTATACTGTCTTAATATATTATAAGGCACTTGTAGCCAGAAAGCTACTGATACTTACACAAAAATCGAAATCGCTGCAAGTGTGCCTATAAAATTTGGAGAGTTCTTTCAATTTTCCCAGGATATCATCATCATATCCTAATATGATGACAATGGAACTACCTTGGAAGTGTGCCCTTTCTAATAAAAAAAGAATTATCAAAATCGGACAACTCTGTAAAAAGTTATGCGTGGTCGTACATTAAAAAAAAAAATATATATATATGTGTCGAATTGAGAACCTCCTCTGTTTTTTTTCCTTGGTTAAAAATGAATATAATAACATTTGACATGTCAGAAAATTAGCCATTTGGAGTATTTGTTACATACATATTACCACAAAACAAAATTCCCTTGTATCTCTTTTCAAGTGGGAGCATACTGAGGGTAGACGGGAGTACATCTGTGATGGTTGCGTGGCTCGTCTCCGGGACGCCCTCAGCTTCAGGAAGGAGATACTCCACTCGGACCAGCTACTTAATGAGCATATTAAGAATGGTAAAGTTGACACCATGTTTAAAAAAAAATAAAAGTCACTAACCATAGTTGAACATGAAAATTCGAGGTGACAGTGTTAATACTCATTGCTTTCACATATTGATCCTTTGTTTATGTTTATTCTTTTAATAAATGGTCAAACATTACTTGTAAATATCAGAGGTTGCTAACATTATTTTAACTATTGCCGCCTTTGAGAAATTTTTCTTTTCCAGGGCTCCAAGGTGTTTTTTTTAATTTTTTTTTTTTATCGACTACAAGTTGGCCCTTGACTGCTATCACACCTGATGTTGAGTGATGATGCAGTCTAAGATGGAAGCGAGCTAACTTGTTAGGAATGGGACGAAAATTCACACAACTTAGGATGGTAACTAGCCACTGCGAAAGCCTCCCACCAGCCAGACCAAGACAAATTAAGAAAAATCTCAATCTGCCCCGCCGGGAATTGAACCCAGGACCTCCGTCTTATAAATCCACCGCGCATACCACTGCGCCACGGAGGTCGTCAAAGTTGTAGCTAAAACTCATGTATTTATCTAGATGTAAAAACTCCACAGCTGAAGTGTGTGAATTTTTGTATTTTATCCTATACTAGAGGGCGCATGCGGTTTTATCCACATATTTCCCGTTCACGTGGGAATTTCGGGAGAAAGTTAGGCCTATGCTATTTTGACATGTTATGTAACCTATATTATTTTGAAGTTTCATCAAAATTAATTCTATATTTTTGTGTTAAAGAGTAACAAACATAAACATCCATCCATACATCCATGCTTACTTTCGCCTTTATAATATTAGTAACGATTTTTTTCTTTAAATACATTTTCAGAAGCCATTGCCAGCCATAATGTGAAAGAGGAGGAAGTGTCAGATGCGGAAATAGAGACAGAGTACCTGAGCATAGACTATCTAGATGAGGACAAAGACAACAAGAGTAACACCAGCATAGGTAAGATATAAAATATACCTCTATACCTGCATGGTTAGGATGTGTCAGTAGACATGTTGTGTAATGAAATAGAGACAGTACCTGAGCATAGACTATCTAGATGAGGACAAAGACAACAAGAGTAACACCAGCATAGGTGAGACACAAAATATACCTCTATACCTGCATGGTTAGGGTGCGTCAGTAGACATGTTGTGTAATGAAATAGAGACAGTACCTGAGCATAGACTATCTAGATGAGGACAAAGACAACAAGAGTAACACCAGCATAGGTGAGACACAAAATATACCTCTATACCTGCATGGTTAGGGTGCGTCAGTAGACATGTTGTGTAATGAAATAGAGACAGTACCTGAGCATAGACTATCTAGATGAGGACAAAGACAACAAGAGTAACACCAGCATAGGTGAGACACAAAATATACCTCTATACCTGCATGGTTAGGGTGCGTCAGTACACATGTTGTGTAATGAAATAGAGACAGAGTATCTGAGCATAGACTATCTAGATGAGTAGAATATCTATCGCATACAAAAAAAAAAAATTAAAATAAAACATTGTGTATTTTTTTTTGTATATGACAGCCAGACTCATGAGCAGTGACACAGGCTTTCCTGATGTTCTATAAACTACGCGTGTGAAACCGCGCGCGTGCACTAGTACATAGATAAGCATCAGAACCCTTATCATGCAAGTTCCATTCATAGACTAAATAAAACGGGTTTCTTATTTGCACCCCCCGAAACTAAAACCTGTATGGCTATGATGCGACCGAAGACATATCTCGTCTGAGAGAAAGAACAAACGCAACGAAAGAGTGAGCGATAGTTTTGATTATATGGCATTGGACGACGCTTAGACCATATGGTCGTAGGTTATATAACCAACTAGCTAACTTTTGTGATAGTCCGACAAAAAGTTGTCTGTGACCTTCCTCAAGCTAGACTATCTCTGTACCAAAGGAGATGGTCCATTTCAGCTTTACTCTTATACCTTCTTCTTTCAGTGCCTCTCCGACTAGCGAAGGTTGGCAGTCAGTTTCGCAAATTCCTCTCTATTTTTCGCGAGGCGAAATAATTGTGCGGCACTCGCGATTCCGGTCCACTCTCTGATATTTCTCAGCCAAGACTTCTTTCTGCGACCAACGCTTCTTCTACCGGCAACGTTTCCCATCAAAATGAGTTGTAGGTGCTCGTATCTCTCGTGTCGTAGCACATGCCCCAGATACGCAACTTTTCTCATTTTGACGGTCTGCAAAAGTTCACGCTTCTGATTCACGCGGCGCAGAACTTCGACATTCGTCA
Organism: Mycalesis mineus; assembly: GCA_034621355.1. Classification (NCBI taxonomy): domain Eukaryota; kingdom Metazoa; phylum Arthropoda; class Insecta; order Lepidoptera; family Nymphalidae; genus Mycalesis; species Mycalesis mineus. Next base: position 861,832 of record JAXAVZ010000012.1, on the reverse strand, counting down.
CTTTATCAGTCCAACTGATGGCCAGTATGCGTCTAAACGCCCACATTTCGAACGCTTATATACGTTTCCTGATGTCCTCTTTAATTGTCCAGGCTTCACATCCGTATAGAAGTATGGGCCAGATGTAACAACGCAGGAGTCGAATGCGCAAAGGGATCTTAAGACTGCGATTGCAGAGAACTTTTCTCATTTTATTAAATGAATGAATTCAGAACAATCAGTCTTATGAGTCAAGTTCTGAAGGTATTTTTAAACATCATACACGAGCGGATAAGATCTAAGTGTAACGAACAACTTGCAGACAGTCAGTTTGGTTTTAGAGCGGGTGTGGGCACAAGGGAGGCTCTCTTTGCAGTACAGATTCTGGTGCAAAAATGCAGAGATATGCAGCAAGACGTATTCCTTTGTTTCATCGATTACGAAAAAGCCTTTGATCGAGTTTTGCATGACCGCCTTATCGATATATTACATAATATTGGCTTAGATGACAGGGACATCCGTATCATCCAGAATCTTTACTGGAATCAACAAGCTACGGTTCGAGTCGATAGTGAAGAAACAGGTTACATTGAAATTAAAAGGGGAGTTCGCCAGGGTTGTATTTTGTCACCTACGCTATTTAATTTGTACTCTGAGACAATCATAGCAGAGGCAGTTGAAAATTTAGACTGTGGAGTCAAAATTAACGGCAGAAACATTAATAATATTAGATACGCTGACGATACAGTCCTCATTGCCTCATCTCTGGAAGAACTTCAAAGACTTGTAACCAGTGTTAATGAATGTAGTGAGCACGCTGGTCTTAGAATGAATATTTCAAAGACAAAATTCATGGTTATATCAAAAACAGATATTGATAACCTTGAACTCGTCGTAGCAGGCCAAAAAGTAGAGAGAGTGCGTAAATATAAATATTTGGGAACTTGGCTGAATGATAACTGGAGCAGCGATCAGGAGGTTAAGACTCGCATCGAAATAGCTCGTAGCACTCTTGTACCACATACCATTAAAATGGAAAAAATACAAGGATTTTATCAAACATAAAATAAGTGAACAAAACGAATTAAATAAAACATTGGTTAAAAATGAAATTCCTAGTTTTTGAGGTATTAAAAGATGGCGTCTTTCTAATATTAGTCTGTAAGTGATAAAGATGCGGTGACATTGATTTGTTATAATACATTTTAGACATAGACATCTTAGCTATAATAAGAAAAAACTCAATGTTTTAATCTGATTATTTAGTAATCCGTTAGGTGCCTATACCTAACCAGTAACCATCAAATCAAATCGTCAATAAACACTGACAGCAAAAGTCAAAATACCATCAATCCGCCACCTGGAGAATGTCTACCATAGATAATATAACTTATCTAAGATCCGCCATGATTATACGTAAAGTGTTGCATTGTTTTGGAGAGGATGAATAATATTTAGTCTAAATAAAAGTGAATTCAGAGATTTGGCTAATCAAAACTAGATTATTAATACATTTGGTTTTTTTTTAACTTATGTACAGAAAGTGAGTCTGTGCTCCATACAATTTTGGGCCATCCTTTGATTTAAATCGTATCAGTAGCTTATCGATCGTAAAGTAGTAGTAAAGATCGCTGGCACGTTGTCTTCGGTTGCGTCGTAGCCTTGCTGACGGCGCCCGTGACCGCCACATCTGTTAGGCCGGGCGCCCACTGTGACTTTTGGCGACGTGACTGTCACTCGACTTATGCATCGCTATGCGAGTGCGCTCACTGGGCGACTTTTCGCCATTGGGCTGCTGAAAGTTCCGATTAGACGTATGCTACACATAAAAATTAATCACTTTTTGTTTGAAAGGAGATGCCTCAAAATGTTATAAAATTATTCATATTTTTAAGCAGACTAAAAGTAATTTCTATAGATAAAGGAAACAAATTATTGTATGAAAATTTATAATTTTCAGTTTTTTTGGGTGCCCCATTAATTAGTTCAATATTTTTTTTTCGCTTCTTATGTAATCCCTTGCCTACAATAAACCATATATAATTAAAAAAATGTATGCATAAATTTAAAGTGTTCAGTTTAATTCAGAATAAAAAAATATATTTTAGTAATCTTTCAGTGTACATATAGGATGCATCCTTTAGCGTCTTTTTCGTTTAATTTATTTTTGTGTATTCTCAGAGAACATATTACAGCAACCTAATTGAAATCGATCTAGAACTCGAATAAGCTCTCTTTGTCACCCGGTGACAGTTACCTACAGTGGGCGCCTTGATGGTGACAGAGGGTGACGGCAACAAAATGTTACCGTGACAAAAAATCACAATGGGCGCCCGGCCTTAATACTGCGCTGATTTTGATCTTTCTGTTTCTCTGCTCTAGACATTAAACTAGAATCCGAGTCCAGTGTAAAGGAAGAGATCACCCCATCAAGAAGCGGTAGACGGTACACAGAGGAGGACTTTAACAAGTGCATGGAAGCTGTTAGAAGCAAGAAGCTGTCGCAGACCAAAGCCTCCATCATATACCGTGTACCGAGGGGGACCATTCGGCAGGCATTGGGCAGTGAGTACACATCTTTATTACAAACTAGCTTTTGCCCGCGACTTCGTCCGCGTGCAATTAGTTATTACGGCAGCCTAATTTTTCTAAGCTTTGAATGTCATATTTATTAATATCTAATCAACTGCCTAAGAAATAGGTCTTAAGCTTTCAAAATGACGATACTTTCATACAACATTTCTTCCCCCCTTTAACCATTTTTTTTGCAATCAAAAGTAGCGTATGTCCTTTCTCAGGCTCTAGACTTACTGTGTACCAAATTTCATTTAAATCGGTTCAGTAGTTGTAGAGTGAAAGCAAGACAGACAGATAGACAGAGTTAGTTGCGCATTTATAACATTAGTTAGGATTAATATCCCGGCGGCAATTGTTAATCGTCTCGGGAAAATGGGGTATAACAGAATAATGAAATAGAAGTCCATGGCATCGTTACTTTTTCTTTTTTTTTTTTTGAAATTTAAAACGGATGTGCATATTCTAAACAATTTGATGTCTAGAAATATTTTCGTTTCAACAATACCATCAAAAATATGCAATTTTAGGGAGTTTTTCACAATTTGACGACCTCCTTGGCGTATTGGAATTCGCGGTGGATTCATAAGACGGAGGTCCTGGGTTCGATTCCCGGCGGAGCACATTGAGATTTTTCTTAATTTGTCTTGGTCTGGCTGGTGGGAGGTTTTCGCCGTGGCTAGTTACCACCCTACCGACAAAGACGTATCGCCAAGCGATTTAGCGTTTCGGTACGATGTCGTGTAGAAACTCAGAGGGGTGTGGATTTTCGTCCCACTCCTAACAAGTTAGCCCGCTTCCATCTTAGACTGCATCATCACTTAACATCAGGTGTGATAGCAGTCAAGGGTCGACTTGTAGTCGATAAAAAAAAAAATTACAACCACTTCCAGTTGACCTAAGACTTGAGTAACGAAGAACACTCATCACGACTTTTCCAATAAGGATATGTTATCATATCGGAAATATCAGTCAAGCCATTTGGGAGTTGTAAAGCCGTGTCCACACTATGTAGATCGACTCTGTCGACCCGGTCGATTGATAAAATCGCTCGATAGCATCGACGATGTCAACTCGTCGAAATTGCCTCAGTACATGTGGACGAGTCGACCGACAACCATCATAAATTTTTATATATAAAATATGAGTTTGTTTCTGTTTTTATAGTTAACATCACTTGAATCCCATAAGTAAGAACGATCACGGTACATTTCAATAAAATTCGACGTTTGGGTATCACTCCAATTCATTTTCAATAAAAATGTAAGCACTTGAACAACAGTATAGCACTATTCTATTTTTTAAAACGGCAGTGACAAGATCGACACGTCCACACTGGTGCCTTCGACTCGACTGTCTTTGATCCGGACCGACCTGATTCGGGTTGCGTTCGACTCGACTCGACACCGCTCAACAATGTCTAGCGACACGTCCAGACTTGTTCGACATTGTCGATCGACTTTGTCGATCGGTGTCGATCGACATAGTGTGGACGCGGCTTAAGAAAACGTAAATAGTGCGGACAAACAGACAGACATACAATAAGAATTTAAAGCATACCGCAGAAATGTAATTAGCTTAAATGTCATGTACACGCTATTTTTTCCGAGACGATAAAGAACTGTACTCGGTATAGTGTAAACTTTATATTATATATATCTAGCTAGAGTTCCCAAAGTATGTGTCGCACCTCACCAGGGGGTCGCGAGCGAATATTTTGGACCCTAAAATATAAAATAACTCGAACGATCGTGTTAACACCCGCTCGGCCACTGATGGTGAGGGTAGTGATATCAGGGTTTCTCAATCTTTTTCATCCCGCAGCGCAAAACAAATTTAGTATCATTTCACGGCGCCCTACCCTTCCAAAAAGATATAGTCGATATAGGTAATAACGTGGGAGGGGTAGACGACCAGGGCCGAGTCGCCCCTATGTGCGAAGTGTGCGGCGCACACAGGCGCCAAGACAATAGAGGCGCCGCCATCGAAATTATTTTTGTTACACTTACACAACAACATTATATTGTGGTAGACTATCGATGAGTAGGTTCAATAGGCGCAACATGTGCCTTGTAAATAACAAAATAATTATAATGCGCTTATTATACAAGCCTGCTAAGATAATACTCGAGTGTGTGATTTAATTTTTACCCGACTGCGTCAGAAGGAGGGTTATGTTTTTCGAGCGTATGTATGTATGTATGTCCATTTCTTCATTCTATACCATAAACTAAAACTAAAAAGTCTCAAATAAAATTATTATTATAAAAACAAAAAACCCGACTGCTTAGAAGTTATGAACTGAAAAGAGAAAAAATTGAACCGACTCAAAACGCACTAAAAAGTAAAAAATAACTAAATGACAGTTATTTTTTACTTTTTAGTGCGTTTTGAGTCGGTTCAATTTTTATTTAAAAATTTTTATTTCTTTTAAGTGATTTATCGCCACGTATCGTACTCGTACTATACTGTCATAGTATATTATATGCCACTAGAAGCCAAAAAGCTACCGATACCGAGACAAAAACCGCAATCGCTGTAAGCGTGCCTCCAAAATTTGAAGAGATCCTTCAATTTCCCCAGGATATCACCAGCAGATCCTAACATGAGGACAATGGGACCACCTTGGATGTATGCCCTTTCTAATAAAAAAAGAATTATCAAAATCGGACAACACTGTAAAAAGTTATGCGTGGTCATACATAAAAAAAAAAAAAAAAAAAAAAAACAAATATACGTGTCGAATTGAGAACCTCCTCCGTTTTTTTCGTCGGTTAAAAAACAAGGATCACTATATCTGTATAAAATTCTAAATACTTTATGGTGCTACAGGCGGGGACAAACGTAGTTTTGGTAGATCTTTCTTTCCCCGCAGGTTAAAATTTTTTGTCCCTGTTTGCAGCACCATAAAGTATTTAGAATTTTATACAGATATAGTGATCCTTGTTTTTCTCTTTTTAGTTCATAACTTCTAAGCAGTCGGGTTTTTTGTTTTTATAATAATAATTTTATACAATTTGGGTTTTAGTGTACTTCATTAGTTACGAGCTTAGTTAAAATCAAAAGAAGCGCTGTGAGTTTGTTTAAATGAATTATGAATGTAACCCGATGCTATGCGTGCGACGCAAGTGGTGTAAGACACGAGAGTGCGAAAACATTAAACAATTGAACAATTAGTAAATTGAAAGTGTGTGTAAGGTGAGGCGCTTCATAGGTTTCGCACACAGGCGCTGTGGGGGGTTGGCGCGACCCGCACGACGTGAGTTCAAGCTCATATAAGGTACTTGCAAATAATTATGGTTTGGGATAATGATACAAGATCGCCTTATGATGCTGCTTTTTACTTGCTACGGCGCACAGTTTGGGTATCCCTGGACAATACTGAAGCCAAACTCGACGTGGAATGTTTATCAACAAAAAATTAAAATTTTTTAATAAAAAATAAATCTGAATTCAAAACGCATTAAAAAGTAAAAAAATAATAACATCCGTTTTTAAGCATACTTATCTTTAAAGTTTGCGCCATCCGCGAACAAACGAACATATGCAAAACCTACTCGTACTAAACTATGAGTACCATTATACGCCAGGCACTTAAAAAAAAAATTAAAATCCTCAGGAATCGCTCTATCTATTAGTGAAAACCGCATGATAAACCTTTTAGTAGTCTTCGAGTTCATTGCGAACAGACAAACAAACAGGCGCATCGGAGGACCTTGTTTTATAATATATAAGGTAAACGTCCCAATAGTCGTCAGTTTCTGAACTTCGCTACCTTTGCAGCCTTGCCAGATTACTACTAGTCATAGTAGAGAAAAACTAATTACATGACAAGAGAGCAAATTTAATTAATTTTTTAGAAATATAATTTTGGTATTAATTAGTCAATATAATGTAACTAAATATTTAAAAAATTTTCAAAATGAGCGATTTGTACCAGTATCCGCCAGGTTTGTCCTAATTATCGTCAAAATGTCCCAGAACTCGTCAATTTTTAAAAAGAATTTGAACTTTATTGACTTAGACATAAAGTTCATTTTATTAATTATTTTTTTTAGTTCAATACATATGATATGATTGTTTTGATATTAGCACTCCAGCTTTGGAAATCTGTAGTCATAATGGGAATAGTATGCAGTCGATCTGGTGGTACTTGTTAATGGTAAATTTCCGAGCACCGTGTCTTGCCAATCGATTGAACTATAACCAAATCCTACAGAGATTTTGCAATGTGACGTACTAGTTATGGGAAGTGACAAAATCAAACATAATAAGATTGACTGTGAGTTGTTATGTTTCATCGAGTTCGATGCTAATTTGTTTGTGAGGCATTTGTTATAGGCAACATTATTTGGTCTCGTTCCCATCCGTTCAGAACGCACAATAAGAAACTGCCCTCCGAAACAAAGTTATTAAACTAAAATCAGCGACCGACTCGAACCTAAACGTGAACATGTGTGACCAAGCGTGGAACACGGCATGTAACAAAAAGATCCAAATGCAGGACACTTGAAGAAAACTTTTAACGCAGCCTCCAAATCCTACAAAAGTACTATTGCCAGGGCAAAGTGCAAGTTCATCAACGAATTAGTCAGAGGTTGCTTAAAATGTCACCTGGATCTCGTGCTTTTTGGTCTCTTTCCACAGGCATTCAAGGCAACTTCTGCCGTTCTTCTTTTCCATCACTCTGCAAATTAGACGATACACTGGCCTATTCTGCTAAAGAGAAAGCAGAAATTCTTGGTACTCTCTTTGACAATAATTCTACGCTTGATCATCGGGGAAATACACCGCCTACCATCCCGCGGTGTAATAGCTCTTTGCGTGACATACTTTTCACCCAGCGTGAAGTGGACAAAGCGCTTTTGTCCCTAGACATCAACAAGGCAAGTGGGCCGGATGGTATCCCGGCGGTTGTGTTATAACTTGTGCACCAGAGCAGACTCCAATCCTGACACGTCTGTTTCAACTATCCTATTCCTCCAGTACTGTTTCGACCACTTGGAAGACTGCCTTGGTACACCCAGTACCCAAAAAAGGCGATAAGTCAATTCCATCCAACTATAGACCTATTTCTATAAACTCCCTGCACTCCAAAGTGATGGAACAAATTATCAACTTCTTGGGTACCTAGAAGAACGTCAACTCCTCAGCGATTCTCAATATGGCTTTCGCCATGGCCGATCAGCTGGCGACCTCCTAGTTTACCTCACTCACCGTGGGGCACAAGCTTTAGAGAGTAAAGGAGAAGCTCGCGCGGCGAGCTTAGATATTGCGAAGAAGTTTGATCGAGTATGGCATAAGGCACTTCTGCCCAAACTACCTTTTTATGGACCCCCGGAGAAGCTATGCGATTGGATCGCCAGCTTTCTAAATGAACGGAGCATTAAATTCGTAGTCGACGGTTTGTGCTCCCTTCCCAAATCAATTAACACTGGTGTTCCACAAGGTTCTGTGCTGTCGCCCACGTTATTCATACTGCACATAAATGACATGATTTCCAGCAACTACATGCGTTGCTATACGAATGATAGCACGGGCGACGCCCTTTACAATGATCGCGTACAGCTTTCTCTTAAACAGCTGGAGGAGTGTAGGTCCAGACTTGTGTCTGAAATTGAGACTTCCCTGAATCATCGTTAATTTCAGCCTCAACATAGGCTCTTGCCCTATAAAGCCCAAGTACGTGCGCACATGGAGTACTGCTCACATCTATGGGCTGGAGCACCTTAATAGCAACTTCTTCTACTTGATCGCATTCAAAGGCGGGCAGTTCGCTTTGTTGACAATTCCAAATTCACCAGCAAGTTGGAGACCTTAGAACACCGTAGGGACGTTAGCTCTCTATGTGTGTTCTATCGTCTTTATTATGGCGAGTGCTCTGAGGAGCTGTTCGAAATTATACTACCCTCTGTCTTCTCTCAGCGGAACTTGCGGCGTAGAAACCTGTTTCACTTACACCATCTGGATGGCTGGCTATCTACAACCTCTAGATTTTCTAGATCGTTTCTGCCGCGCATATGCAGACTCTGGAACCAACTTCCTGCTGCGGAATCATATTTAACTTCAATTTTGACTTATGTTAAAAATGAAGGCATTGTAACTATCAAGCGGATATATTATCATCTTAACATTTAAAGCTAAGTTAAAGACTTAACACTACCAGGCCGTGCCTAATGCAACTTTCACCCTTATCCCCACGCAATAAAGCTGAAACTAGAAACGGTGTCAGATTTACGTTCATTTGCTGTGTATGTCCCAGTGGTCGATTTTAACGAGTTCTGGTTCAAGTTGGGAATTCAAAGTACGAGCAGACGTCACACGCCCAAAATAAAAATTAAAGGAAATATAACATGGTTTTTTTGATTATTTCGGTAGAAAATTAAATTGACTCTTCTATAAAATAATTGGATATATCAAAAGTTGACAACAAATGTTACAAAAGTTACATCGTATAAAAGCATGGCGAGCTGCGATTCAGTACCCAAACTTGTAAAAAAATACAAATATTCAAAAACGCAAACTTTCGTTTATTGTTTCTCAAACACCATTAAAGTGCTCATTAAAACTTTGCATACAAATTATCGTGTATAATACCACAAATATGTTAGAGTAAATAAATTTTACTTAGTTATTATAAGAAATAAAAAACAGGCCTTTTCCCATATTATGACGGCTATTGGGACACTGTCGACTTTACCAGCGTTTACCTTAGTGATGTAAAAGAGTGTATGAACTATATTGAGCCATTGAACGACAGAAAACAAATGAATCAATTTTGAAAAACTGACAACTTTTCGCTTTCTTTGCTTACGAGAGATAAGGACAGAGATAATACTCGCCCGCCTTTGTATACCGGTCCTTTATTTACATTTATTTTTTTAATGAACAAACTAAATATACCTACTTTTGTACCTAAACAAAATAAATGCAGCAATTTAGCACCAACAAGAATAAGTTTAATACCCGCAGAAGAGAAAAAGGAAAAACCAATAACCTGTCCTGTTTATTTGTAGGACGGGAACGCACCGGCGCCAAAGCGAGCGAAACGAAAGCAAATTGCAAAGATCTTGGTGAAATGACTGACTTCAGTAGCAGAATGTTCCCAGAACTAATCAATTTTGGGATCGATATAAGCACTGTCATGGACTATTCGAATGCGACGCCCATCCGCTGCCGAGGCGGCATAGGGTACAAGTGCTGCTACTGCAGCGAGGAGTTCCCCGACGCTGCAGACCTTAAGCAGCACACAATTAAAGCACATGATCGTAAAACGAGATGTGGCTTAATTAAAGGCAAACACGGAACATCTTTAGTGAAACTGGACATCACGTCTTTGCAATGCAAATGCCTCTGCAATTTTGACACTTTGGAACAGCTGATAGATCATCTAATACATGATCACGGCAAAAACATACACAGGGATATCAAAAACTACATATTGCCCTTCAAGTTTCAAGGCGAGGAACTCCGCTGCGTCGTGTGTTTCACCAAGTTCAACAAATTCAAAGTGTTACAGGAGCACATGAACGTACATTTCAGGAACTTCGTCTGCGATTATTGCAGCTCGGGTTTCGTCACTAGGACGATATTGTTGAACCATATGAAAGGACACGAAACGGGTTATTACAAATGCGACTTCTGCCCAAAAAGTTACAACACTTTACGTAAAAAGAAGGCGCACGAACGCCTCGTCCACATACACAGGAATATGTTGAACAAATGCGGTTATTGCAATGAAAAATTTAGCAGATTTTCAAAAAAAGAGGAGCATTTGGTCCAAGTGCACGGAGTCCGCTCGGTGACCTTCAACTGCCAAGCTTGCGACAAAATATTCGTGAGCCAAAGATCGTTGCGCGATCACACGAAACGCGACCATTTGATGGAGCGCAGACACAAGTGTACGGTGTGCGAGATGCTGTTCTTCAGGCAGAGCGACGTGAGGAAACACATGGTGAAGCACACGGGGGACAGGACGTTCCAGTGCGAGGTGTGCCTCAAGTCGTACGGCAGGAGGAACACGCTCCGCGAGCATATGCGTATCCATGCGGACGACAGGCGGTTTAAATGCGAATATTGCGGGCAGGCGTTCGTCCAGAAGTGCAGTTGGAGAGGACATATGCGGACCAAACACGGGGAGCAAGTTTAACCTGTGATTAGAAGCAGCAGAATATTGTTCAAAGGTTCACTATCGTCAATATCTGATAGTCATACAGACTTTTTGGAACGAAGTTCCTTATCGCGCGTTGTGAAAGGGGGCTAGACGGAAAAAATTCGTACGAAAAGTTGTCACGACACTTTTTGATCAAAGGATCTTGCCGCCGCCTTTGATGTGTGTGCGCGTGAGCGGCGGGGCGCCCGCGCTGTATGCTGTCTCGCGCTCTCGTGGCGCCCTCTGGTGTTTCGGTGTACAACAACAAATATTATTATTACTTAAAAAAAATAAAATTTTATTACAATTCCTTCACTAATTAATCGAAAGGAACTTCGTTCCATCCGGGTGTCCCTTGAGACCTCTCAACTTTTTTTTATTGACTATAAGTTGGCCCTCGACTGCTATCACACCTGATGTTAAGTGATGATGCAATGGAAGCGGGGTAACTTGTTAGGAGTAGGATGAAATCCACACTCCTTTCGGTTTCTACACGACATCGTACCGGAACGCTAAATCGTTTGGCGATACGTCTTTGTCGGTAGGGTGGTAACTAGCCACGGCGAAAGCCACCCACCAGCCAGACCAAGACAAATTAAGAAAAATCTCAATCTGCCCCGCCGGAAATCGAACCCAGGACCTCCGTCTTATAAATCCACCGCGCATACCACTGCGCCACGGTGGTCGTCGAAACTTAAATTTATGGTATGATAATATGGTTTATCTATGATTCTATATTGAAGAAATTACATCATGCTAGGGAAGTTTCCCCAAATTTCATATTATATATTTTTTTAACCTAAAATAATGCTTTGATAATGCAAAGTTATATAATAACTGGCAGACGCCAGCGACCAAAATAGTGTATTGCGTACTTCCAAGAACAGCAAAAATAAGTACATGACTCTTTGTTTGAGAAAGAATGGTTATAGCAATCCTTAAAATATAGTTATATGATATCGAGGAGTTTATTGTCCTAATAAATAGGAACGGGTGCATCCCAGTAGTACCCCCTAATTTTAGTTCTATAGAACTGTTGATACACCATATTAGTGCTTAGTGTCCCATTAGTTCTATATAGAACTAATGGGACAACATTAAAGAAATGTCGATATCAACATCTTGTTTGTACGTTACATATAAAATATCTATAGTTTTTGTAAGTATAATATGGAATCTCTTTTGATTGCAATAATAAATGTCGACTTAAATTTGAGAGTATCTATAAACATACTATATCGAATACAGCTTTGCTTAAATTGCACAAAACGTCTTTAAAATGGTATTGAGGTTTTTAATATAATTTTTTTCTAAACTGAATAGTTTGCGCGAAAGATACTTCCAAAATGGTAAAATGTCCCCCCTGTAACTTCTAAAATAAGAGTATATTTTTTAAACACAACTACTACTTGGTTTTAACAAGTTGGCTTTTGTCGCAAGGTACTTTTTTTTGTTAAAAACAAAATGAAATATCAATCAAAATAATATAAAGTTTATAACTTATATGGTATAAGTAAAGAGAAGAGCAAAAAATATACTACAGTACTATATAGAACTATTGGGATATATTTGACAGCACGGAAAATATCCCAACAGTTCTATAGAACTACGGTATGGGGTACTACTGGGATGCACCCATAGGAACAATCCTGCCATATTTTGTTCTGTTATATCTCAAATAGAGCAGCGTTGTCGATAAGCTTCCAGACGGTTTAAATGATTTTTAAGCTCTTCCAACATTTATCGTCATATTATTAAAGGAGATCCAAAATTGTATGGAGCACAGACTCACTTTCTGTACATGAGTTGAAAAAACTACATGTATTAATAATCTAGTTTTGATTAGCGAAATCTCTGAATTCACTTTTATTTGGGCGAAATATTATTTGTTCTCTCCAAAACAATGCAACACTGTACGTATAATCATGGCGGATCTTAGATAAGTTATATTATCTATGGTAGACATTCTCCAGGTGGCGGATTGATGTTGTTTTGACTTTTGCTGTCAGTGTTTATTGACGTATGGTCCATTTGATTTGATGGTTACTGATTAGGTATAGGTACCTAACGGATTACTGAATAATCAGATTAATATATTGAGTTTTGTTCTTATTATAGCTAAGATGTCTATGTCTAAAATGTATTATAGCTAAAAACAAAGCCCGGAACACGGAAGAAAAGACTTGTCAAAAATGAAATATTTTGAGTTTGACAAATCAATGTCACTTTGTCACCCACAGACTAATATTAGAAAGACGCCATCTTTTAATACCTCAAAAACTAGGAATTTATTTTGTTAACCAACGTTGTATTTAGTTCGTTTCGTTCACTTATTTAATTTTTGATATAATTTTTTCCATTTACCTTTATTCAAAAACTTAATAAATTATATACCAAAACCTTTCTTCACTCTATATATTGGTGGAAACCACATGAACATCCGTTCAGTAATCTTTGAGTTTATCGTAAACGGACAGACAATTGCGGCGGGGACTTTTTATAACTAGAGGACACCCGCGTAGTCCTCATTCCCATAGGAATTCTGGGGTAAACTTCACACGCCAGCTATAGATTACTTACAACCCGCCAGGCTCATATATTTAACTGTATACAGAAAACCCACCGAAAGCTACTGTATAAACCACACAATACTTTAAAACGTGACATGACTAAAGTTTGCCGGTACACTCGATGTAGGACCAAATTTAAAAGAAAACAATTTGCTTATCAATCTTCTTTCCTTTACAACAAATTTAACACAAGTCATGAAATTTACACACACGCACGCACGCACGCACGCATGCACGCACGCACGCACGCACGCATGCACGCACGCACGCACGCACGCACGCACGCACACGCACGCACGCACACGCACGCACGCACACAATACACAAATTGTAATTCTGTTATATTTGTCAACTAAAGGTTGCTCATTTTCAGAATGCCTATGTGTTATTCTGATATTTAAGCTATATTATTTTGAAGCTTCATCAAAATCTATGTAATAGTTTTTGCGTGAATTACGCCTTATAATATTAGTACGGATGATATTATGTGTATGTATTCATTAGGATATTAGTTGACAGCGCTTATAGAATATTTTAAGCTATTGTATAGCTTTTATCGCGGGCCTTGAGCAATAGAGACCGAATACAGAAATTCTGTAACGAAAAAACCTAACACCCCCCCAGTATCAAAAACATAATATCAAAAGCACAATTTCGGCAACGATGTCATCAGGGAACGTGGCTTAGCGGTAAGGCGCTCTAAGTGCCCGGATTGCCAGAGAGACACGAGTTCGAATCCCGTCGGTTCCGGACTCCACGCTTTTTTTATAATAAAATATTTTTTTTTATTTACACTATTATTAATTTATAGTCATTGACATATTAATACTATGGACTTCGGGTCAGCGATAAAAAGTGTCCGAACCAAAAGTAAGCCAAAACGCGAAATGATTTCCAATCGCAATTCAGTCTCATATTAGCTGACTGACAGAATACACGTCAATAATGCCGTAATGTGTTATAAAAAACTTGTAAGAACTACCCGAGTAAGGTGAGAAAAGAAGACGGTGTACCATATTTTCAGTAAGTAAATATTTACTGATGATTTTAAAGTATTATTTTGCTTAGAAACAGGCTATTTTATTAAAATTTTAATAAACTATAGAAACGAATTGCATAATCAACCAAAATGAACAAAACTATCTATCTGTCCTTTTCCCATACGCTACCCGCGTATAGGATAGAAGGAGTGCAATATGTTTATCTAATTAACCACATTTAGTTCGGATCTGCCGTGAGCAATAGAATGTTTTAGAACAACGACTGCATAGAGTTATTTTGTTGTTTAACATTTGAATTATTTAATTACTTAATTTTTGAATGAAAATAATTTGATTATTTTCAATACAAACATTTTTATTTTTTGTGTCAACTTTTATTTTTTATGTCATGAATATTAATCAAATAACTTTTACTATAATGGTATATTAATTTGATAACTATAACAATTATCTACATGAAATTAGGAACAGTTATTTAAAAAAGTGATCTAACGTCATTGAAGTAAAAAAATATATTTTCAGTTTAATTAAAAAGAGGAAAATATCGAGAACTTAAAATTTCAAAGTAAAGAACTATGTCGAGTGGCATATCATTTTGTACATTAGTGGATTTGGTTTGTAATTAATTATTATTATAACTAAATATTATTTTATACAAGATAATTACAACAATGATTATTTGGTACAAGATTTATCCCAGCATATAGAGGTCAGGGATATGTAAATATAAATTAAAATTTGCTGTAAATATAATATATAAATATAAGATGCCAAAAAAAATTGAAAGCTACCGACTCCACACCATTTATGTTGTCCTATTTTCACGAGAAGCTGTCATGTCAAAAAAAGGCTGCCATGGTAACCGTCAATCGAAGCTGATTACTTATTGCATGCAATTAGACCGTTGCAAATTAGACTGTATAACAATACGATAAGACATACATTACAATGTTATTTTGTGTATAAAAACATAAATACATCCTAGTGTGTATAAAATATCTTGGGACACTTTTGACGTAAATTTTGCATTAGACCCGAAGTCCATAGTATTAATATGTCAATGTTTATAGTTAATGAAATTTTTAACACTATTCTTAATTTAAATTTATTAAAATTTATTTTCTATTTTTTAGTTTGGGTTTCTATAAAAAGCGTGTTTTTAGTTTTTTTAAACTATTATTTATTTTTAAGTTATAAATGAAATTATTACATATTATATATTTTGTTTTGTTAATGTTACTGCTATTATAAATACGTAGTATAGAAGTATGTTTAAGATATACCAATGTTTATTTAGAATGGAATATTTATTAAACACTTTAAATGGCAACCACTCAAATGCAGTGTTTTCTTTATATATAACTTAAAATACATTCTGCCAATACAAAATGCCACAGACTTATCTGAGTTAAACATTTCCATTCACTCTCGCGGCTCTCTCCTCATAAATCTCTTTTGTTTTCGAATACGAACGGATTAAAGAAGATGGCCTCCGTGGCGCGGTGGATTTATAAGACGGAGGTCCTGGGTTCGATTCCCGGCGGAGCAGATTGATTTTTTTCACCCTACCGACAAAGACGAACCGCCAAGCGTTTTAGCGTTCCGGTACGATGTGTAGAAACCGATAGGGGTGTAGATTTCATCCTATTCCTAACAAGTTAGTCCGCTTCCACCTCAGATTGCATCTTCACTTAACATCAGGTGTGATAGCAGTCAAGGGCCAACTTGTAGTCGATAAAAAAAAAATGTACAGAGAATTATCTACATGATCAAACCATTATTTTTTTATTTTATTGACTATAAGTTGGCATATCACTCTAATTGGCAATCTAAGATTGCATATTCACTTAACATCAGGTGTGATAGCAGTCAAGGGCCAACTTGTAGTCAATAATAAATAAAAATAAAATGTACAGAGAATTATCTACATGATCAAACCATTATTTTTTTATTTTATTGACTACAAGTTGGCACTTGACTGCTATCACACCTGATGTTAAGTGAATATGCAATCTTAGATTGCATTATACTTAACATAAGGTGTGATAGCAGTCAAGGGCCAACTTGTAGTAAATAATAAATAAAAATAAAATGTACAGAGATTTATCTACATGATCGAACCATCTGAGCATCCCTTTCTCTATTTTAGTGACTACATCTTTTTACACTCCAATCTGCTCTCTTATCATATTAATACTATATTACATTATTATTTAAAAACTATAAAACTAAGCACCCGGTTACACCTACCCTACCGCAACTCAGTCAAAACTTTTTTTGACCGTTTACAAATTATTACAAACGCATACATTATAATATGCGTTTTGGAGAAGCTTGCGTTTGACAATAACCTTCAACTTATTAAAAGACATTTGGCAATTTATTATAAAAACTTATTTAAATTATATTTGGTCTACCATTATACAAGTACATTATGTTGTTGATATCCAGTAAGACTATAGACAGAACAAATAATGAGCAGACAAATTCATCATTACCAACTTGGCGGGCTTAGGACGGTAATGTTTAATTTATAATCCCGTCAAAGCGAATGGGCAGTCACGCCTGCGCCTTGAGTGATCAACGATCACTATCAAATATTTATGATATATTGAGACCGAAGGTTTATCGTGTTCTCCGGGGCACAGGGGCTTAACACAACCAACCTTATTTGACGACCTCCGTGGCGCAGTGGGATGCGCGGTGGATTTATAAGACGGAGGTCCTGGGTTCGATTCCCGGCGGGGCAGATTGAGATTTTTCCTAATTTGTCTTGGTCTGGCTGGTGGGAGGCTTTCGCCGTGGCTAGTTACCACCCTACGGTACGATGTAGATCTTCGTCCAACTCCTAACAAGTTAGCCCGCTTCCATCTTAGACTGCATCATCACTTAACATCAGGTGTGATAGTAGTCAAGGGCCAACTTGTAGTCGATAAAAAAAAAGAAACTTCTCGACCCCAGGTTTAGAATTTATTGAAAATTTCTTACAGGAAAGAAAAACTTGGAATTTTCGAAGGACCATACAATTACAATAGCATACAATAAAGGAGACTGACCGTTTTGGGCCCAACACGTTACAACAATAAAATGTATCTTCAAAAATTCTTTATTTTTTTATAAATCAAAATCACCAAAAATAAATAGAATTCGCAATTGCAAACTACAAAAAATATTTTTTGAAATGTGTATATTATTTCTTGATATCGTGCATTTTTCAATGTACTCTTATATTTCCCAACCATAAAGATAGCCTGTGTTAAGACAGCCACAATATTATCAATGTTGCCAACTTAGAGGATTTGCCACTAAAACTGGTTGTGTACATCCCCTTTTAACTGTTTAAAGGGCTGGCGGGTATTTCTGATTAATGGTTTATTTTATAATAATTAGGTATAATTATACCATCAACAAAGAAAATAATGTATTTTTGTTATTAAAACTACAGTTTCCATGGGTTGTGATGACTACATACCATCAGTTGACCTATTATTATTATTATGTACCAGATATAGGTATATTATTAGATTTATTAAGTTCCTCGATCATCTAAGTTTCATAAAAACATGTAGTAGATTTTAGGTTTTCGTTTTGCAAATAATGACATAATAGTGGGTCCGGCATAATTGAAACTGGCAACACCGGTAATCGATCCATTTCCATTACTTAATGTCAATATCATGTCATCAATGCAATTGAAAGCTTATGGCTTTCAATTGCTTTGAATTCAAAATTGATTCAATTCGACAAATAAATTATCTCTATTCTGAGATTATAATATAATGAAAACTTATTGAAATTCAATTAGTCGTCAGATTCTGACTATAAAAATAGGTTGGTAATTGCAAAGTCGTGTATTTGTGCTCATATCTTGATTATGCAATTGCCAATTAAACTGAAATTAAACATGTTTAAAACTGATATTATTATTTACCGAATAACACTTATTTGGACATTGTAACGGTTTATCAAATTTTGGGCCCAGCGATGTATGAAAAATGGTCAGTGTCCTTTGCTTACTTGTATCTTTTTTATTTACACAGCACTTCTAGAGATATCGTTAACTTTAAGAGTTTCTGTTTTATGTTGATAAATACACTACTTCTACATAAAATATCTTGTTTTACCGAATTTATACCAAAAAAATATGCGTCTAAAGTTTTTTTTTGTACGTATTCGTTAGTTTATTCCCACATTAGTCCGTTCGCTGTTTTAGGAAAATTAGTATTTATTTCCGAAATTGATGGTCATCTAGTGCAGTCACGAATATCTGACAATGGATATAGATTAAACGTCTCCTCTCTTTATAGGAATAAAAAAAGAAGAGGATGAGGCCAAAAGAGAGAAAACATCACCAAACAAAGCCAAACAGGAAGAAATGAGAAGGCACGGAGATAACATTTACACCATATTCACTTACACCAATGCAACGCCTATACGATGCAAGAACGATTTGGGTTACGCTTGTTGCTTTTGCACAGATGTATACCATGAGCCTGAGATGCTTAAACAACACACTATCAAATGCCACGGATCTCAAATGAGGACGAAGTTTATGGAAGGCAAACGTTTAGGCGATTATGTGGTCAAACTCGATATCACAGGACTCGAATGCAATATATGCAATGCAGGTTTAAAATCTCTCGATGAAGCGTTTGGACATTTAAAGGAGCATAACAAACCTATGCATTTAGATATAAACAACCACATAATGCCGTTTAACTTTGAGGGGGAGGAACTAAGATGTCTGTACTGCAAAGTTGTTTTTAACAAATTCAAGAAACTTCTGGAACACATGAATAGACACTACAGGAATTGCGTCTGTGATATTTGCGGTGCAGGTTTTATCAACCGCAATACATTCACAGTCCATTACCACGGCCACAAATTAGGGCACTTTACATGTCAGCATTGCCAAAAGGTTTTTGATACAAAAAGGAAGCAGAGGTCACACGAAATGGCCATTCACGTTCACGCCCAAAAGACTTACAAGTGCGGTTATTGCAACGAGCATTTTAGCACGCATTGGAAGAAAGAGAAGCACATAGCTGGCAACCACGGAGTTAATTTGCGGGAGATAAAATGCCAAGTCTGCGATAAAATCTGTCTCACTGCCAATTCTCTGAGAATTCATGTTAAGAGAGATCATTTAAAGGAAAGGCGCTATGAATGCAAGGTTTGCGAATATAAATTCTTCGGTTCCCAGGAGTTGAGGGAGCATATGGTTAAACATACTGGGATAAGAGACTATAAATGTGACATTTGTTTAAAATCGTATGGAAAGAAATCGACTTTACGAGAGCATATTAGAATCCATGCCGATGATAGACGTTTCAAATGCGGACATTGTGACTTGGCTTTCATACAAAAGTGTAGTTTAAATAATCATCTACGCTCAAAACACGGTTATCTACGAGTATAATCTTAGACGAAATATATGCTGCATTATCTGAAGCATTCATTTCGTTTTCAAATTATATTTATAGTCTAGTCTAGTTACTATTATGTCTTAAATGTTCATCTAATAAATAAAATGTTTTGAATATTTTGTCTCTTTTATTACTATGTTTTACATTAACATGTATGATATTTATAAGCTTGACCAGGAAAATAAAAACATGCATTGGGGGCGCTACAAGTATTTTTAGCAGTCTGGGCATAGTATGCTTGTAGAATAAAATAGTTTCTTTTATTTCCCCAACCTGGCAATTTTTGTTTTCCTTGATAATTCATGATTAAAAATGATAATTATTACGTGAAATATCTTTATACAGTTATAATGTGATTACAGTTAAACAACTAGAATTTAAAGAAGAACGGATCCAATTTGACTGCACTGGATAATAAATGTATCCTTTCTTTATAGGCCCAGGCGATGGCCAGGGGGATGAGAAATTTAAAAAACCCACAAAAGCCGGATCAAACTCGTACAAAAGCAACCAGGACGGAAGAAACAAACACCAAGACAACATTACATCGATCCTCAAATACACAAACGCAACGCCGATACGTTGCGAGAAAGATTCGAGGTACGCCTGTTGCTTCTGCGCAGACTTGTACAGAGAACCGGCAGAGCTTAAAAAGCACAATATAAAAAAACACCAAACTGACATACACTCTATAATGACGGGCAAAAGATTGCAGGATTATTTAGTGAAACTGGATATAACAGGGCTGAAATGCAATTTGTGCACGTACAATGTGGATAGTTTAGAAGAAATGATGAAACACTTGGAAGATCACGACAAGCCTATCCACATGGACATAAACAACCACATTGTGCCCTTTATTTTCGAAGACGACGACTTGAAGTGCGCGATTTGTAAAATAGGCTTCAACACTTTCAGAAAAGTGTTCTTGCATATGCACACCCATTACAGAAACCATGTCTGCGACATTTGTGCCGCCGGTTTCATAAACGAGAAATCGTTCCTCGTTCATTACAAAATACACAAGAAAGGGGTCTTCTACTGCAGATTCTGCCACAAAGAGTTTGAAACTTTAAGCAGGATGAAATCCCACGAATCCGGTGTCCATACCAACTCCCTAAGATTCAAATGCAGTTATTGCGGCGACAGATTTACGAATTCTAGCAAGAAGATGAAGCACATCTCAACTGTCCACAATGTTCGTCAAAGGGAGATTAAATGCAAGCTCTGCGATCGAGTTTGTTCCACCATGGAGGCATTAAGAGTTCACACTAAAAGAGATCATCTCATGGAGAGAAGATACGAATGCCATTATTGCAAGAATAAGTACTATCGGATGAACGAATTGAGAAACCACATAGCTACTCATACTGGTGAAAGGGAGCATTTGTGCAAAATTTGCAACAAATCATTTTCTAGGAAGATGGCTTTGGCCAATCATATAGTTGTACATAATGTAGACAAGTAAATTAAGTTTTGACTCCAAACCGCATTGGAACATCATGGTGGGTAGCAATAAGTACACACTTGGGCTCCACAATATTTCTATACTAAAATCTATTAAAATCGCTACGATGGATCGGAACATTCCAACATACATACAGAAACGGCCAAAATATCCTTCCTTTAGGTTATGACTACGGCAGTCGGGTAAAAATTTAAAGCTTAAATTTCACATTGGAAAAGCCTCTTGGGTTTCCTCCTTTTTGGCCTCTCTTGAACTTAGTAATACGCGTAAATACTTTGATCATTTATTCCTTAAACTTGAAAACTTGGTAAAATAGATCTCAAGAAACCTTCCGTTTTCGGATAATTGCGAAAAACCACTTTTTATTTTTTCCTGATTAACTGGGGTCTGCGAACATTAACTTTACCCATGTAATTAATACCCAAAGGACATTGCCAAAAATTGTATGGAAGTGTACCCCAGGCTGCCCAGTAATGATATATATGTCATTTAATAGTGCAGATTTACTATTTACAGAAAAACAAAGTTGTATGTAGCTATGCAGTCGCAGGAAAAAGTTATGAAGGTTGAAAAAGTTGACTTTTCATACTACGACGACGGTCACATGATTCAGAACACAAAAAATCGATTGAAATTATTATTTTTTTGATTTATCTTCAAGTGATTGCTATGAAACATGGGTAGTTGTTTAAAATTCATTGTGTATTTAAATAAAACAGTTAAATATGAGCATACGTTTGGACAGCCTGGGGCAAATTTTGGCAATGTCCTTTAAGGAACGTCTATTTAGCGAAGTGGCAAAGAATTTTGTGGGTTCTTGGTAACGTCAAGCAACTATATGACGCAGTTATTTTTTATTGTTTATTGCGTTTTGAAGTTGGTTCAAGGTTTTTTATTTTTTTTTCTTTTTAGTAATTTATCGACACGTAACCTTCTATACTATTAGAGCATATTTATGGCACTTGTAGCCAAAAAAACGACACGACAAGTGTGCCTATAAAATTTGAAAAGTACCTTCGATTTCCCAAGGATCTCATCATCAGATTCTAACATGATGACTATAGGACCATTTTGAAAGTCTAATAGAAAATAATTATCAAAATCGGACTACTAAAAACTTAACCGTGGTCATACATAAAAAATACGCGTCGAATTTAAAACCTGCTCCGTTTTTTCATCGGTGAGAAAACACTCTCTGCAAATACTAACTTGCAGAACATTGGTAACAAGTTTCATAACTTACTTCTGGGTTTTGTAGGGTATATTTAAAATAATTAAATTATAGCTTGATCTGGAAAATGAAAAGCCTGGATTGAGGGCGCCACTAGTACTTTTGTAGTCCTCATACGCTACGTCGTGCGTGTACGTCCCATGTTAGGTAATTGGTACAACACCCCGAAACGTACCAATACATTTCGATCTCGTTAACACAATTCTGTCTATAAAGTTATTATTTTAAATTAAAATAAATCCATACTTTCTTTTTTTCTTTCTTTTATTCTCTCTTTTTACCCGACTGCGTCAGAAGGAGGGTTATGTTTTTCGAGCGTATGTATGTATGTATGTATGTCCATTTCTTCGGCACGCGCTACAGCCTAAACGGCTAAACGGATTTTGACATGTGAGATGTCGTTGAATTTTTCAAAATTGTGGTAGTGACATAGGCTATATAAATTTTCAAAATGGGGGAAAAAGGGGGGATGTGTGTATTTTTTTCTCTTATCTTAGCAATATGGGTGTCAAATGAAAGGTCGTAAAAAGACCATTTCAAAAATATAAATATCATATCATGTTTATATTGCCGTTTTAACAAAAAATGGCAAAAAGTGTACTAAGTGTACCGTTTCATTTCTATACCATAAACTAAAACTAAAAAGTCTCAAATAAAATTATTATTATAAATACAAAAAACCCGACAGCTTAGAAGTTATGAACTGAAAAGAGAAAAATAAGGATCACTATATCTGTATAAAATTCTAAATACTTTATGCTGCAGGCGGGGACAAACGTAGTTTTGGTAGATCTTTCTTTCCCCGCAGATTAAAATATTTTGTCCCTGTTTGCAGCACCATAAAGTATTTAGAATTTTATACAGATATAGTGATGCTTGTTTTTCTCTTTTCAGTTCATAACTTCTAAGCAGTCGGGTTTTTTGTTTTTATAATAATAATTTTTTAACTGTTGGTTCACGTTGTAGAGGACATTAGTTCCTTATATACGCGCAACATGTCGACATTTATAATTTTCCTCGTCAGGCTATAAAATATATACCTACTCTTTACTAATTTTTTGTTAAAATAAAATATTAGTTAAATTAAAAAAATAGCCAAATGTATAATGTTCATTAAGAGTAATTTATTATCACAAGTTTAATTAAATCAAAGTATTAATAAAATAATTAACATTATAAGATATTATAATTTATATATTTAAGAATATGTATAAATAATTTCAAAAATAAAGTTAAATTAAAAAGATACATTTACATGTCTTTTTCTTATTCCAGTAAAGGACATAGGTAAAAAATGTATGGAAGTCTGCCCCAGAGATGTCCAGAGATGATATATATGTCATTAAATAGTACAAATCTTCTATTTAAATAATAATAAAGTTACTTGTAGCTAAGTAGTCGCTGATAAAAGTTATGAAGGTCGATAAAAGTTGACTTTTCATACTACGACGACGGTCACGTGATTCAGAACAAAAAATCGATTGAAATCCTTATATTTTTGATATATTTTCAAGTGATTGCTATGAAACATGGGTAGTTATTTAAAATTTATTGTGTATTTAAATAAAATAGTTAAATATGAGCATACTGTTACGACCTAGGGGTCGGAGATTGGAAGAACAACCACACAACAGGGAGAACTAGACGTTTATTAACCAATAAGTAGTTAGGTATACAAGATTTGATGCAGCACGCTGCGTCGCCCTCGTTTCACGCTTCTAATCCTGAAGGAACCCATCACGGCGGCGACGATGATCTGCCTCGGCACCTCACGGCCACACACCCCAACCACACTGGGGGACCACTACAGATCCATCGTCCTTACACGCACACTCTCAGGGAACATCTCCCTACATTCCTTCAACCGTCTTCACTCAAGGACAACTCGCTTTGAACTCTCTGAATCTAGTCTTTGTTCTGCACACGAAATAATTTTTTTTTTTTGCTTGATTCTTTCCCGTTGGGAAAAGGCAAAGGTATAACACACACGAAATAAATTGTTCCATTCTTTTAACTTATTCCTTATTTAACTTGCATTTACTTTTAACCCAAATGAGGTTTCCACCTATAAACACTTTTACTTTGTAATTCCTCCGAGGGGTCATCCGTAACAATACGTTTGGACAGCCTGGGGCAAATTATGGCAATGTCCTTTTAGATGTTTTTATATTCTACTTATGGAGGGTAGAGGAAAGGAGGATCATCCGTGTATATGAAAAAGTGTCCGTCAAAATGTATTAAATTAGGATGGCGCCACAGTTGCATCAAAGTAACTCTCAAAAGAAGCGCCAAATATTGTTATCACTCTAAACGCACGTTTGGTTATAATTCTGTAAGGTTATATTTACCACAATATTTTGTACAACGTAAGTTGTTGAAGTTCTCAATAATTAACTACTTTAGTCGATAATGACATTAAATTTTTTGACTCGGCATACTTCAATTCATCTACGATTGCTACATTCATACCATACCCTGTGCATCCACTAGCGCGATTGTGGAGGATTTTTGAACTGTTATTTAACGCATACAACTGGACACTTTTTCAACTTTTCTCCCATATAAGATGACTCTCCTTTCCTCTACCCTCCATAATTCAACTATACAAACTTTTATGGTTTGTGGTATCAATATCGTTTGTGTTGGTGTACTTAGACGGTTTTGACATGTAGAAATAACGGATTAACAAAAGAGATTTTTGAGGAATGGAAATGCTGGAAGGGGAAGGCTTAGGCGAATGTTCCTGGAAAATTCAGGACATTTTAAGGTATCGCCAGGTCATAAGTAATCGAAACCGACTAACTTGTATGAAAGGCTTAATCAGAGTGGAAGAAGCTAAGGAAGTATGCAAGGACCGTGGCAAACGGAATGATGCGCTTGGGGTATGTAAAAAAGCCAATGATATTAAAATGTAGAGAAAAACGAACACAATCAATATCCAGCCATTGTTGTGTTACTTGGGTTGCGTCGGTTCTTTTATTCATTAAAAGACAGTCCTTGACAGTAGTCACACTTGATGGTAATTATTAAGTAATGATGCAATCTAAGATGAAAAAGGACTGACTTGTATAGGAGTAGGATAAAATCTACAAAACTTTCGATTTCGGTACCATAATGCTAAATCGCTTGGTGATACGCCTTTCCTGCAGGGTGTTCACTAGCCAAGAAACTAAGAATTTAGTAATTTTTTATTTGACCCTAAAACGTACGTAAAATATACATTATTTGTAACTTTATAAAAAAACGAGATTTTTCTTGGTCAAGTGTTTGTATAGGTAGGTATATGATATGGTGGGTATATGATATGGTGGGTATATGATATGGTGGGTATATGATGTGGTGATGATGTATGATGACCCCTAAGAGATAATAAAGTAAAGGTCTTTTTATATCTGGCGGAAGAAACGTCGACCGTATCAACGGTCTCGTCAATTAGTACGTTCGATGCACTGACGCATCATCGAACGAGTTTCAAATGTTTTATTAACTTTATGTGTTAACATCGGTATTACACGACACATCTTCCGTTTGATAAAAACTCCTTAATGAAAGCACCACAAATAAACTATTTGACTTTTCTCTGCAGATCCTGAGAAAAAAACTATAAACGACAAGAAGATCGAAAGAAGCAAACACATTGACAACATAAGCACTCTATTCTATAATACAAACGCTACCCCAATACGATCGCAGAAAGATATCGGCTACGGATGCTGCTTCTGCGAAAAATTCTTCATAAAACCAGCAGAATTGAAACAGCACACTAGAGAAATTCACCCAAACGAAATCCTTAATATTATGAACAATAAGTCTTTAAATGACTATTACGCTAAACTAGATATAACAGGTTTGAAATGCAAAGAATGCGAAACCAAGATAGGCGATCTAGACGCCATGATGAGGCACCTGAAAGACCATAACAAAGACATACATTTGGACATAAATAACCAGATAATGCCCTTTAATTTCGAAAACGACGAATTTCGCTGCGTTATATGCAAAGCGGAGTTTATAAAATTCAAAAAGCTAACTGAACACATGAACAAACATTACAGGAATAGAGTTTGCGATGTTTGCGGAGCAGGTTTCATCAACGAGAGATCCTTTCAATTACACTTCCAAGTTCACAAAAAGGGCGTCTTCGCTTGTAAATTTTGCCAAAAAGTTTTCGATACGATAGGCAAGAAGAAATCTCACGAATCAGCTGTTCACATTCACTCGCAGATGTTGAGTAAATGCGGGTATTGCTACAAAAGGTTTAAGACGCATAGGAACAAAGAGAAGCACATTTCTAGCGTGCATGGCGTCAGTTTGAAAGAGATTAAATGTAAGCTTTGTGGCAAATTGTATCAAACAGCGAACGCTTTACGAGTCCACACAAGACGGGATCATTTGAAGGAAAGGCCGTTTGAATGCCAACTATGCGACTATACAGCATATGGCAGCAGATGCTTAAAGAATCATATGCTGAAACATACAGGGGTTAGGGAGTTCCAGTGCGACGTGTGTCTAAAGTCGTATGCGAGAAAGAAGACTTTAAGAGAACATATGCGGATCCATGAAGACGACAGGCGCTTCAAATGCGAGCACTGTGGTATGGCGTTTATACAGAACTGCAGTTTGAAGGGGCATTTGCGGTCCAAACACAGGGATTTGATGCCTTCGGTGTAATATTTTTTCATGATGTTCGACTAAAATCATGCCTAAAGAGCATCCCTGAATATTTTATGTCGCGTTGGTTCACGTCGTCATTCTGTGTTTCGTGCTCAGTTGAACTTAAACTACCGAGCGAGACGACGTGTGGTTGATTCGCTACAATGACTTATAATTTAAAAATTAATTGAATAACACAAATAGGTATAAATACCTACATTATATTTTGAATAATTGCATATATATAAGCCCCGCAAGTTGATATTGCGATTGGCGGCCATCTTGGTGACGTAGTCGACTTCGCACCGTCATGTCAGTACCGTTCACAAGGTCAGCCATTTTAATAAACTCAGATTTTTTACATACGAACCTGGTTTTATTTATAATTATTTACCACATAACCCAGACATTAATTAAAAAATATTTTCATATTTACACATCAAGAATATAATTATTATGTACTTATGGGTGTAATCATTGTTTTTTTATAAGCATACAAATCTTTTATGGTGCCGAAATTTCTTAGAAATATACCTATGGTCATAAACAGCTGTCTCGCTGTTACAAATAAACCCATAACCCTAGCGTATTTACTCTTTATTACAATTTTTTGTTGCTATCTGTACTTATTTGTGACAGATGACGTCACGCAGCTGTTATTGGGACAAGGTTCCATCGCAATATCAACGTTTATGCCCTTCATTATTTATGTGATTAGAATGTTTTAATTTCAAATATTATTTTCGTTATATTATTAATGTACATTAATGTTTTTGTCTATCCGCTCAGATGTTTATGTCATGAATTTTATGATTGCACAGTTAGATAGGTTGTCATAATGTAAGTCTATTTATATACTGTTTAAAAAGTAATAAATTTTCTGAAATTTCTTGTTTTTATTATTTAGACCCGAATCATAAAAACATTTTTATGCCTTAATATTTTTTACTAAAGGCATGTGTATGTCCAACTGCCTCGCTGGTCTAGTGGTTAGCATATGTGGCTTCGACCTGGGTCCTGGGTTCGATTCCTGGGTCGGGTTGCCGGAATGATTCTGAGTTTTTTTTATCGACTACAAGTTGGCCCTTGACTGCTATCACACCTGATGTTAAGTGATGATGCAATCTAAGATGAAAGCGGGCTAACTTGTTAGGAGTAGGATGAAATCCGAACCCCTATCTGTTTCTACACGACATCGTACCGGAACGCTATATCGCTTGGCGGTACGTCTTTGTCGGTAGGGTGGTAACTAGCCACGGCGAAAGCCTCCCACCAGCCAGACCAAGGCAAATTAAGAAAAATCTCAATCTGCCCCACCGGGAATCGAACCCAAGACCTCCGTCTTATAAATCCACCGCGCATACCACTGCGCCACGGAGGTCGTCAAAGTATTTCATTCTTCTAGGATATTTTCAGTATCATCATGCACGGTGCTGGGAAGTTGGTGGTGTTACACTCCCGTGCCTTGGAGAGAATGTTAAGCCGTCGGTCCCGGTCATTATCCTCATCTCCTGATAGTGATTCTTAATGTACAAATTATTATCACCTTAAGCCTACCAGCATGGAGCAGTGTTGTGGGTCTACGTTTCATATCCCCTCGCCTACTATACTAAAGCCAAACTCGATTGAGAATGCTTGTCAACAAACAAATTTAAAATGAAGGTAGAAAATGCAACACATTTTATGTCTAATAAATTTAAAATTATGTTTTGTTTTTTTATAAAATCTTATTTAAAAGATATTGAATATATTACTTAGTTTTAAGGTTACTAATCTTATTTATTGTCATGAATTCGTCATTAACAAGTTAATTAAAAAAATAAGGTGTAAAATGACTAGTAATTTCTACCTCTATTTTTAATTTGTTTGTTGACAAGTATTCTCAATCGAGTTTGGCTTTAGTATAGGCTGGAGGCCTGGCGCTATAATGGGCAGTTCGTAGACTGATAATGACTATCAACTGTAAATGATAGGACCATGCCTAGTGTAAGATTTTACCATGTCGATATCGAAAACAGTAAACGCAAATTTTATATGGAATTGGAGTAGCGCCATCTAGTTATAGTGACAGTAAACGCTTTTTGACGTGACAACGTCTTATAATTCGATAGAGCCGGCTGCACGCACGAAAAAACATGACTTATGCGGCGTTACCTCGCTTTGAGGCGTTCCATGTAAGGCTTGAAGTGCAAGCGAGAGCGCGGAACGAGCGACAAAGAAGCACAATCGGCCTTTGCGTTCGGCAGCGGTAGACATCCGTATCTCTCCTACTTGAGTAGGCGATGCGTCTGCGTGGACAGCTGCTATACAATAGTATATTTACATGTTTTATTTTTTTCACAAAATTACAAATTTTTCTTTGAACATTCCATCAGTATTTTCTCAAGACGTTGTCACGTTCAACTATCGTCAGTAAACCGACTTTACAGACAACCAATTTTATTTTTAATAAAATTTCACGTTACGAGTGAGTACGTTTTTACGCAGTCGCTCGGTGAAAAACTCGCACTTGCCCCACTGAAACTTTGCCTCGGATAGTTAGTTTAGGTTAGACCACCTGATATTAAATTATAAGTTAAAAATAAAAACCTTTAGCTTAGTATCATGAGGTACTCGAGGCTATAAAATATCGAATCTGTTTAAGAAAATCTTAGTAGGTAGCAGCAGGAGTTAGGCAAGTTCGAGATATTACACTGCCGTGCCTCGGAGAGCACATTATTAAACTATCTTTCCTGGTTATAAATTCCGTCTTCCAAAAATATAACAGAACTGTTAGTAATTTGTTATAATGGTTGGGTTAATAAAACGACATTTTGGTGAGATTACATTTTAATTCCAAGAATAAAAAAGCAAGTACAGAATTTGACAAACAGAGTATCTACGTCACAATCAAGTTTCATAGTTACGTAACATAACAATATACCCGTAAGTGATAATCGACAGAGCTCAGTATACACTTAACAATGCAATGATTATGAGGATTTGGAAATGCTACTACCCTTAAGGCCTGTGTGCACCAAGATTTCGGCTATCATAACCAACGGTTAACATAAGCTAAACGTAAAATTTACTGTTCACGACAACCCCGACAACCCGTACGTCGGTTAAGGACGCTCCGTTAAGATAAATGCCCGGTTTACGTCCTTAACCGGCGTACGGGTTGCCGTGAATCGTAAATTTATAGTAAAGTGTTGTATTTATAGTATAGTAAAGTTATGATAACCGAAATCTTGGCTGCACACAGGCCTATATAATACGTAAGCTCGGTTAAGATAACCGCCCGGTTTACGTCCTTAACCGGCGTACGGGTTATCGTGAACAGTAAATTTTACGTTTAGCTTATGTTAACCGTTGGTTATGACAACCGAAATTTTGGTGCACACAGGCCTTAGAGATCATGGTGTAACCCCCATAGGGGGGTTAGTATTTTAATTATGCGCGTGCTCAATAAATTGAGATCTGGTGGAGGTGGCGCCACATACGCGTGTCGTCAAAAATGTCGCTATCGCTTGAGGGGCAGGAGGGGGGGAGTTACAGAGGAAGCGGGCGGAGGGGGAGGGTTGCATTCCAGGCGAGTCTCAACTTACCGTGCGCGGGCTATACTTGTAATTAAAACGCGTAATTGAATACGTATTTGGTATTTGTATTTCAATGACGTAAAATGTTATTTGTAATCAGTATATAATATAGCTTCTGTTAACAAACAGCCAGAAGGGAATACAACTTAAAACACCAAAAGACAAACTTAACAACAATTTATTTATAAAGACATCAAATATGATCAAAATGAAACATTATTACAGTAATTACTTAATTAAACATTACAAGCACAGATTCTAACAATGGTCATACATTATGACTGCACAAGACTTGGACACTAAGGTGAATGATCAGAATTATCCATAGGGGCATATTTTATAGCCTGCCCGACGAGTACCGCCCCTAGTCTATTATCTATAGTTTAACCGCGGTACCAACAATACAGCAAATGAGGCCACTATATTGTCTATAGTCTACAATGCTGCCAACACGGCCCTCCTGATATTGGGTCGCCCTCGACCCAGGCATCTCCGGAGACGTGACTGGGACCAGCGACACCAGTCACTGACGACTGCACCCGGAGCCGCACCATTAGCCTCTACTATAGAGGCCTGTAGAGCTCGTAGTGTCTGACACCTGCATTGAGGAAGTGCAATGCACATTCATCATCGTCACCGTCATCTGTGAAGAACAATATATTAGAAGGCAAATTCAACATTCTAAATTTTATCTTCCAACTCTTGCATCCTGTCATCACAGCAGTTCCTTCAATTAACTCTTACATCAGACAACTGAATCATTTTAAATGCATTCTTACAGGTTTTATCTGCGAGGGGTCTCAAAATAATAAAAACAATTTGATACAGTGCAATAGTTGTCCGTAGAGATAAAAGACTAAAAGAGCACGATAGAGGTCCATGAAGTCTAATAGAGACCAATAGAATCTAGTATCGCCCTATAACGAATAGAGCATACTTGATATTTTAATAAGGATAACAAAAATAGTAAAAGTAATCAATAGTATTGAAAATAAGTGGTTAACCAAGCCACCACATGCATGAAGACAATCGTTCAAGAAGCGTGGTGCACGCAGCTAGAGGTGCGCCAACACCGCGGATGCAAACAGCTGTCAGCAACGCAGTGTTGCCAACACGGCCATGCTGCACGGTGCCTGCCCCGGGCACCCCACGAGTCGAGATAAAGTCACTGTTTAGAAACAACACAGATTACAACACACATATACACAGATATATACAGATTAGACGCTCCTGAGTCAATGTTTTGCGTAGTTTTTAGAGGAATTTTCGACAATCGACTTTATTTATTTACTTGATATTTACTTTACTTGATATTTTTATACTCTAAACTTTAGACTTAATACTTTAACCATCAGAGACTCTTAAAATACCAGATTATTTATTGCTACAAAGTTGTCAACGGAATATTGTCCTTTCGTTTTTACTCTCTTACGACAATCTCTTACATGATCTCAAACTCGACTCCTACAACATGACCACCCGACACCTAAAGGGAACATAGCCACACTTAGGATTCCAGATTCGCCATTATTGTAGACCATTTTCACTTAAATTCTTTACGACAAAGAAGCTCTTACAACATGACCACCCTTCCCTAAAGGGTCATAGCCACACTTAGGATTCCGGATTCGCCATAGTTGTAAACCACTCTCACTTAAAGAGCATGTATCTCACTTAAGCTGACCAAGTTGGTGAAGACATCTTGTACTTAAAGAGCATGTATCTCACTTAATCATACTAAGATGCCTTCAAGCTTAAATGTCGTTTTGTGTTTCTGCAAATTACTCGTATATTCTCAGACCAATATTCCGTTTCAACTAACATTCTATTATTTTATTACAGCTCGCTACATCTACATAATTATGGTTTACTACTAGATTTATACCAGAAAATACAAAGATAATTACTTTTCACTTATTTACTTCCAATTCCGAAAAATAAAGATAGAAACTTTTTTTTTTACACAGGTGGGTACTTTCAAAATTAATAACTTAGATCGTTATAGCTCGGTCAGCCCTGACCTCAACTTAACGTTTTATTTTACTTTGCAACTTATAATAGATACTTTTACTAATAACTTTTTACTTTTCGTTTAATAATAAAACTATTTTTCTTACTAATCCTGGTCAACTTTACCGAATTTCTTTTCTCACAATATTCTCACACAGCCAGCCAACTGATGTCCACAGCTCATCATTTTGTCATCAGCTCATCATCATTTTGTCACGTAGTATCATCAACAGCATGCGACAAAGCCACCATTCTGTAACCTTTTAAAAATCTATGTTAGAAAACATCACACAAACGCCCCACTATAGAGCAATAGGTACTTCTTAACCGATACATTTTAATTTTAGATTGCTTAATTAGACATTGAACACTAATTTATTCTAAAAATGGCACTACTCTTAAGCGAGACAAAGTCTTTCATTTGATAAGTACACAAACTTTTTTTTTTTTTTCAAATAAACCAGCATAGCAACAAAGGTATTCGTAATTGTGCCGAAACAAATTCTCGTAATTTCGTTATGACCGTTTATTGTTAACTCGTTCTTTGTTCTTCAACTACCCTCATTCGTAAATAGTTTCACGTAATAATCTTTTCTTATTGCAATAACTCAAACAGGTTACTCTTAATAGCAAATCGACTAGTAATAAAACAAAATATGCAACTTCACACAATAATTCCGTCAAACACAATGTCTTTCTTTTTCTTACCAACCATCGTAGCCACTGTCTTACTCACAACTTTCTCCGATTATCTTCCGTTACTCACAACTCCTCGTTACTTTCCACCACATGAGTACTCAGCTGCAGTAAACCACGATGTTTGCGGCAACGTGTGTCAGAGGCTCGCCCATAAGAACCCAGACGTACGCAAAATTACACTTCAATCCCGAATCACTACTTTTATAAGATTTCATTTTGATAATCATTTTAATTTCTGTTTAAACAAAAATTTTTTTTTTTTTTTTAATTTCTGTTACCTTTTTGTGGGCATTAAGATCCATACCACTTCTGATGTTAACAAACAGCCAGAAGGGAATACAACTTAAAACACCAAAAGACAAACTTAACATCAATTTATTTATAAAGACATCAAATATGATCAAAATGAAACATTATTACAGTAATTACTTAATTAAACATTACAAGCACAGATTCTAACAATGGTCATACATTATGACTGCACAAGACTTGGACACTAAGGTGAATGATCAGAATTATCCATAGGGGCATATTTTATAGCCTGCCCGACGAGTACCGCCCCTAGTCTATTATCTATAGTTTAACCGCGGTACCAACAATACAGCAAATGAGGCCACTATATTGTCTATAGTCTACAATGCTGCCAACACTTCAAAATACATCTAAACATAAATAGGTACAATTAGAGATCTTATAAATGAGTGAGTTTTGCGAATATATTAAATTAAGTTGAAAAATACCCCGATTAAAATGTAATTCGCTATTCTTTCGTGGCGGCCATCTTGGATTTGAAACTTCATAGAGTATTAAAAATATTTTGTATTTCGTATTTTATATATATGCGAGATACCTAGTTATATTGTAATTTATATTTTAATTAATATAAAAGCCAAAATTGTTGTGGAATGTTAATCATTTAAAATGGTATAAATTGGTAGTTTTAGTAGCATTTTTCACCTAATAATTTTAATTAACTGGTGTTCCGCTAAGCTGCCAGTCCAAATGTCAATTCTATTGCATTTAATTAAAATTTTAAAATATAAATAACTGAAACATCTGCTTGTTCATTTAAAGCAGCGTGAAGTAAAGTAAAAAAAAAATTGAGAGGTGTCAAGGGACACCCGGATGGAACGAAGTTCCTTTCGATTAATTAGTGAAGGAATTGTAATAAAATTTTATTTTTTTTAAGTAATAATAATATTTGTTGTTGTACACCGAAACACCAGAGGGCGCCTCGAGAGCCAGCATACAGCGCGGGCGCCCCCCGCCGCTCACGCGCACACACATCAAAGGCGGCGGCAAGATCCTTTGATCAAAAAGTGTCGTGACAACTTTTCGTACGATTTTTTTCCGTCTAGCCCCCTTTCACAACGCGCGATAAGGAACTTCGTTCCAAAAAATCAAAGCCGCGTTACATGAACATACA
This sequence comes from Mycalesis mineus, assembly GCA_034621355.1. NCBI lineage: Eukaryota > Metazoa > Arthropoda > Insecta > Lepidoptera > Nymphalidae > Mycalesis > Mycalesis mineus. The sequence goes on along the minus strand of JAXAVZ010000012.1, from coordinate 827,065 downwards.
AGCTCATGACTAACGACGCCGTACGGGTTCGAAACTAGTCGAGTTTCAGCCGTTTTAATAAATAATAACCGTTCACTAAATTGGGAATTTTATATTATATAAAAGATATAGGCGTTTTAAATACATTTTTGAAACTTGATTTGATAACAAATAAAATTATGAAAAACTTATATTAAATTCTTTTAATAATAAAAAAGTTATAAGAGTTTAAATATTTCTAATTAGACTGAGGACTAAGGCCTGTGTGCACCAAGATTTCGGTTATCATAACCAACGGTTAACATAAGCTAAACATAAAATTTACTGTTCCCGACAACCCGTACGCCGGTTAAGGACGTAAACCGGGCGGTTATTTTAAATTTTTCAAATTCAAAATCATTTATTTCAAGTAGGCCAATTATAAGCACTTTTGAAACGTCAAATTAGACTATTTGTAGTGACTCTACCACCGGCTCGGAAGGCAGGCCCTGTTGAGAAGAGCCCGCAAGAAACTCAACAGTTGGTCTTTTAAAATTATTAATTTTTACAATATTAACTGTATTGTTACATAAAATTATTTATTCTACTACTTGGTTGAAGTTGAAAGCAATTGCCTCTCAACCTCTTTGTCATTTAAAAATTCATCTATAGTATAATAACCTTGACTCAGTAAGTGAGTTTTAATACATTGCTTGAACTTTTCGGAGGCGATACGCTGATAAAACTAATTTATGTCGATTCCTAAGAAGACGATCGTTTAAGTCCTTTTTCTGTTTATACATATTTATATTTTGTTTGACAAAGACTAGGTTATTATATGTATATTGACAGGCTACTGTAAGGATTCCTATTTCTTTAAATTTATCACGAAGGGACTCACGGGGTTTTAGTTTATATATCGACCGAATTGCTGGTTTCTGAAGTACAAATACAGAATTTATGTCAGCAGCCTTGCCCCACAATAAAATGCCATAAGACATCACACTGTGGAAGTACGCAAAATAGACTAGTCTAGCAGTTTCTTCATCGGTAAACTGTCTTATTTTTCTCACTGCAAATGCAGCTGAGCTAAGTTTACCTGTTAGTGATTCTATATGAGCGCTCCACTGAAGTTTACAGTCCAACCTTTTCAAAGTCTTAACCGATCTTATGTCCTTAACCGGCGTAGGGGTTGTCGTGAACAGTAAATTTATAGTAAAGTTATGTTAACCGTTGGTTATGATAACTGAAATCCTGGTGCACACAGGCCTAAGTACCTAACTGTGAGCCACAGTAATAGTAGCTCTTTATACTGAAAACGTATGGGCTGACACTTGCAGCTTTTATAAAACCACAAAGATCGTGCGGAATGTAACGAAATTAGCTACCATACATACATACATAACATCATGCCTTGTTCCCACAGGGGTAGGCAGAGACCACATCCCTCCATTTGCCACGGTCCTTGCATACTTTCTTAGCTTCTTCCACTCTCCTTTCATACAAGTTCGTCGGTTTAGGGTACTCGCCACCTGGCCATTATTTAAAATGTCCTGAATTTGGTCCAGGAACATTCGCCTAGGCCTTCCCCTTCCAACATTTCCATTCACCCTCGCCTTGTAATCTCTTTTGTTAATCTTCTTTCATCCATTCTCTCTACATGTCCAAACCATCTAAGCATCCCTTTCTCAATTTTAGTCACTACATCTTTTTTTACACCACACTGTTCTCTTATCACACTATTTTTAACTCTGTCACACAGTTTTAACCCGCACATACTCCTCAATGCTCTCATTAGCTACCATCTTATGATTAGCTACCATCATCGATATAATCAACATGATGCGCCTTCATATGCCCTTTCAAACTGCATTTCTGGACAAACGCCTGTCCGCACACAACACACACATACCTCCTGTCATTATTGTGTATTCTCATATGTTCCTTTAATGTCTTCTTCCTCGCATACGACTTCTTGCAAACTAAACATTCGTACGTCCTTTCACCGTTGTGTTTGACCATGTGAGCTTTCAACTCAGTCGTCGTATAACATTTGTATGAACAGAGGGTACACTGAATATCTTTGAGTTCTAAATGCCTACGTTTCATATGACACGATAAAGCGTAACGGCGTTTAAATAAAGAATCGCAAACGTTGCATCTGTATCGCAGAGGGGGTTCCCCGTGCACCTCGACCAAATGTCTGTGTTTGTGGAAATAATCGGAAAAACGTTCGAGACACTTGGGACATTTGTTCTTCTTAACCATTTTGTGAACTGCGTCCACGTGAGATTTGTATTTGAATCGCGTTGTAAATGTCTTTTTGCATAAATTGCAAGGGAAATCCCCTTTGAAATGGGCGCATTTTATGTGGATTTTCAATCTATTTTTGGTCACGTAACCGGCGCCGCATTGGTCGCAAACGTAATTTCTAAAATGTACGTTCATATGTCTTTCTATAGCTCCGAAATTTTCGTAACTACTACCGCAATTAGGACATTCAAACAAGTTTAATTTGTTGAATTTAAAAGGAACTATTCTATCACCGAATGTCGTATACAACTTTTTTTGGTGTACCCTACTCAAATGTGTTTTTAGTTCGTTTAAATTCGCCATTTTGATATCGCATAAAGTGCATTTAATATCTGTTATAAAAACATAAACAACAAGGCCCTCTGTGGGTGATTTATTTAATAATTTCTTGACATTCTTTATACACTTTTCTTCTATCTGATGTTGGTGTAGTTTTTCGAAAGTATCACAAACTCTACTACAGTAGTAGCAAGGGTAGCCAGTTCTTCTTTTTGTTTTGAACGCTGTCACGTTGGAATGTTCTAGAACGGTCGATATATTGATGATGTGAGCCACTTTCTCTGTGAGGTATATCTTTGATGTCACTTTGTGAGGTTTTGTTTCTATTAAAGTTTTCAGTGATTTTGCTGTTATAATTTGATCTGTAAATAAATAATATTTCATTTTGTTTATAGGTACAATGTTGTTTTTATTCGACGACCTCCGTGGCGCAGTGGTATGCGGGGTGGATTTATAAGGCGGAGGTCCTGGGTTCGATTCCTGGTGAGGCAGATTGAGATTTTTTCTTAATTTGTCTTGGTCTAGCTGGTGGAGGGCTTTCGCCGTGGCTAGTTACCACCCTACCGACAAAGACGTACCGCCAAGCGTTTTAGCGTTCCGGTACGATGTCGTGTAGAAACCTATAGGGGTGTGGATTTTCATCCTACTCCTAACAAGTTAGCCCGCTTCCATCTTAGACTGCATTATCACTTAACATCAGGCGTGATAGCAGTCAAGGGCCAACTTGTAGGCAATAAAAAAAAATTTATTTTTACACTTGCCGAGTCCTGCGATTTCACCAGTTTCCCTTCCCGTAGGAATACTGGGGTACAATTTGACCACATATAATAAAGTAATAGCAAATAATAATAAATATCTTACCTTTCAATATTTCTAATTGTTGAAAAAAATTACTATTTCGCAGCATTATTTTAGTCGGCAGAGGTATTAAGCTGTCTGATGAAAATCTCTCCAGCAGTTCAGTTTCTCCGTCTACCAAATCTTCTTCATAATTTGACACCTCAGAAATATCTAAAAGTGAAGGTAGTTATTTTAATATTTCAAAGTAAAGCTCATTATCACCCCATTAACGGCAGACTTATAGGAACTTTTTGATCTAGTTCCCCCCTCGCCCTTTTACCATAGAACTGCTAGGCATCGTAGTAGTCTGCACCCATACGTAGTCGATATTCCGTGGACGCGTACAAAACGTTTCGCTTCCTCGTTCCTGATTCCAACTGCGAAAATATGGAATGCCCTTCCAGCTCACGTTTGCCCTACCACCTACAATATGGGTGTCTTCAAGTCAAGAGTGAATAGGCACCTTCTAGGCAAGCGCGTTTCACCGCAGGCTGCATCTTCGCTTACGATAAGGCGTGATCGTAGCCAAGCGCTAGCCTATACACTATAAAAAAGACTTCAGGGCCAGACCTCCCTCCTTAGTGATGAGGGGATTTGGATAGTATACCCACTATCCTGCTTCAATGCGGGTTGGCGGGCTTAACAATGTTAATTCATTTAACGATAACATTCAGAAGATGATAGTGATCGCCATTACAACAATACGTAATTCGATTATAATCGGAACCAACATCGTGAGGACAACACTATTATTTTTAAGCTGACCACATTATTTTTACTTTTGACGTTTATTGCTGTCATTCTCTATAGTTAAAGAATGCTTAAATTATTTTATAATTTCGGTCAGTTAATAGTGAATGCACGCGACTCCGTGGCACTTATAGCGTCTTACCGCTAGGCCAAGGTCCCGATGACGTCAGTGCCGAAATTGTGCTTTGATATTATGTTTTTGATATCCAGGTATACAGCCGGTAGTGCCATCTACATCATCGGGACCGTGGCCTAGTGGTAAAGCGCTCTAAGTGCCCGGATTGCCAGAGAGACGCGGGTTCGAATCCTGTCGGTTCACATCACATCACAATCAGATGTTGATTATAGTAACCGGGACAGTTGGCCCGTGTCTTCCAAGGCACACAGACCACAATTAACACCTGACCCAGGAACCAAACCTAGGAGCTTGTGATTGAAGTTACAAAGTTAAATATGCTACCCACTATTGATTTGATCAAGTTAGCATTATGTTTATCAACTCACTGTCATACTCGTTGCCGCTGTTGTCAGGTTCACACAGGTCGCTCTGTTCCTCTTTAACTGCGGGTGCATTGTCTGCTTTCACATCTATCTCTATGGGTGCATCACCAACTGGAATATCAACAATATTTAATAAGAAATTCATGGAATGCTAATATATTTTCGCTTCCAAAAATTGCATACCAGTTTCGGTATGAACTAACCAAAAATGGCTATGTGATTAGTTTATAAGCGGTAGAAGTGGGTGCGAGGGGTATACCAGCGAAGTCTCTCTACAACCTGCTAAAAGACCTTGGCCTTACTAGAAGTGCAGTAAGCTCCATATTGGAACGAGTGTCCAAAGCTGCACTAGTAGGGTCCTTCCGAATTAGGCTGGGCAGGGAGAACAACTTGAACAGAGGAGGTGAGTGTTGACGCGCGTCACTAAGGGTACCCTTAAACCTACACCCGTGTCACAAGTCTCTGTTCGGAGTTTTTCTCTCAGCCACGTGATGGACCCGGCACCCGCACGGTGAATCCATGGAATGCTAAGATATTCGTCACTCTCTAAAATTTTTTTATTGACTAAATGATGATTTTGGCCTCTGTGGCTGTGATGCAGCAGTATAGGCGTTGGCATTATAAGGCAGAAGTCCTGCCGGCCGGGTTAATAAAACCCTGATGGTGAATAAAGTTGCAATGTATTATTATTATTATAATGGTGAGCCCCGCCATAGTGGATGCACTTCAACCCTTTTGGATGTTTTGTACTCGCAACGCCCTCACCTCCCCTATATCAGTTCAAACACCCACTCTAAGAGTTGGATGGTTGCTTTCCGGTTGCAGGCACAGTAATCCTCTGGTAGTGAGTATGCCACCCCCAGGAGATTCATTCTCTTTCTAGCCAATCCGTCACATTCACACAAAATATGTTCCATGGACTTTGTGTCTTGGGATCCTCAGAGATACCCATTTTGCAGAAAGTTGCAATGTAAGAAGGAAGCAAGTTAACATGTTAGGAGTAGGATAAAATCCACAGCCATTTTGGTTTCTACACAACATCATACCGGAACACTAAATTGCTTGACGGTACTTCTTTGTCAGTAGGGTGCTAACTAGCCATGGCCAAAACCTCCCATCAGCCAAATGTACAAAGTAGTGAGAATATTAAACTTACTGTTAACAAACATCATGTCCTTGTCCAGTGTGTTCATCATCAGTCTCTCGGCTTGCAGCACCATGCTGCGGAAGCTGCTGGCGTGTTGCAAGCTGCGCACGCATGATGCACAGATCAGAGAACTCTTGGATGAACTAGTACATAGCTGGATAATGTAATAATATATGAGAAACCACAATACCCTCAATTAATAGAAATCCTCAAGTGTAAGAAACATTTTTTTAAATAAAGAAAAATTACTAGTTGAATTTATGTGTTTTTTACATTTTTTTACACTTGGTGAGCGTATGAACGCTTACCTATACTAAAGCCTAACTCGATTGAGAATGCTTGTCAACAAACAAATTTAAAATGAAGGTAGAAAATGCAACACATTTTATGTCTAATAAATTTAAAATTATGTTTTGTTTTTTTATAATATCTTATTTAAAGGTATTGAATATATTAATTAGTTTTAAGCTAACTAATTTAATTTATTGTCATTAATTTATCATTAACTAGTTAATTTAAAAAAATAGGTGTAAAATGACTAGTGATTTCTACCTTCATTTTTAATTTATTAGTTTGGTTTTAGTATAGTTCCTAGTACCTAGTTTCTCGCCTAGTTAATAAATTACCTACTAATGTATGGGGCCATATTAACCCTCATAACATAAAAAAAACTGAAAACTTACTTTTAAATCACCTCTCATGGTGTATAACTTTGTTCTACTGGCAATTGTTCTGTTAACATACCTAGATTATTAACTCCTTTGTTAAGAAACTACTTAGGTTTGTAAGGTATGTTACAAACCTGTATTTTACTCATTCGTGTGGTTTCAATCATGTGGTCCTGGGTTTGAATTTTGGGTTAGGCCATGGTTTTCCTTTCTTTTAAGAAATTTTCAGTGAATTCTATTCCTGGAGACAGGAAGTTGGTGGTGTCAGACCCCCGTGCCTTCGAGTGCACATTAAACCTTCTCAATCACTACAACTGATAGTGATCGTTTATTACTTGACAACCCGCATTGGAGCATTTATGGTGCGTACGAGCTCCATATCCCCACTCCTAAAACGAAGGAGGCCTAACCTATATAGACTGATGATGATGAAGTTACGTAGGTATCAAGAACAGAATACTTACGTATAAATTAAAACATTCTTGAAATAATTCGTAATATACTTCGCGATTACCGTTTGAGTTATATTCTTTCATTAGATCTTTGTGATATCCATTTGATGAACAAAACCGGCATTTACCGTAGGTGCCCTTATTATTATTACTTTCCATTTTTTCTAATGAATTACAGAAAAATTATTGCCTATATAACGTAAATATTTACGTTTCACTTTTTTTTTAAATAGACTTTGACACATAGACATAAACAAAGGTATAAATAATATACTCCGTAAAGGGACGTACTACAGGGATTTATTCGATATACAACGATGCACCGGGATCACTCGATGCGATACATTGAATCAATCCGATGTTTAAAAACTATCGATATAATCGAATATCGATGTACTTTTTTTTTTCATAAAACAGAAACGTTGATAAAAGTTAAATTCACAAAAAATCCGTTTGATTTCATAACTTCGACCACTTCTGGCACCTTTTGTATATCTGTTTGTTTTTAGACATTAAAAATAAACTTAGTGTTCAAGCCTAATTTTATGTAGCGTTATGTAAAATGCGTAAAAACAACCATAATCCTTCATAACTTCTTGATTTCAAAACTCTGTACAGGTGGTGTAAAAAAAAAAAAAAATATATATATACGGTCGAATTGAGAAACGTCTTTTTTTTTGAAGTCGTTTAAAAAGTAGGAGTGTCCTTGTGAAACGGAACGTAAAATGGAATGCCCAAGCGACCCAAGTGTCAATTTCAGATAAGAGGTTATTTTATAAGTAATTTTGTGGTGGCTTTTTAAGTTTTTAGTTGTGATTTCATTCAAAGTATCTAAAGCAAATGAACAGTAGTGTATATGATTACAAATTAAGGTATATAGTAATTTTAAAGTATAAGCATGGGCTCATACTCTTGCCATAGAACATTAATGCCTTTACATTTTTTATTCATATATAAAAGATGGGTAATTATGTGTGTGCCAATCCGTGCAGTCTGTTATCGAGAATTATTCCCAGACATTTAGCTTTATTCACCAGGTTGATAGGTTGATCCTCAAAGTGAAAGCGTAGGGACCGATCTTTTTGTCAGGAACACAACCGCTTAGCTTCTATCCACTTCAAGAGATAAGCCATGGTCAGATATGCAACAATTATTGTTGCATATCTGACCATGGCTTATCTCTTCAACATACTGCAAAAGTTATTTACCGATGATTCTAAGTCATGAACAGCAAAAATATATGTATATCTTTGGGGCCTTCTGATAAGGAAGAATGTATGTTTTGAACAGAGGGTTGGGCATAGATCTGGGGAAGTTTTCTTGCCTGAATTTTCATATTGCGGCCTCTCCTCTTCGACATGGTGCTTTCTGTCTGGAGATTTTGTTGTTTGGTTTGTCTCGATACATTATCCACCGGAATCTAGGAGCTCTTGCGCCAGTTATTTTTCACAAAACAAACGCTTAGACACTTACACCGATCAATCTTAAGTGTATCTCTTATACAACTTGATATTGGCAGAGTAAATTGTACGCAGTTAGTACAGTGGGTACAATTGGGTTGCTTCTAGCCTTAAAATTAAAAATTCAATTAGTTTTGATTGCTAATTGCTCATGGATTGCTTATAGCTGGTCTTTTAGATTTTAGACAAAGGTTAGAATTTAATTTTGCATTATTGCAAAAATAAAGAGTGGGAAGTATATATGGTGTGCTGTTATGAAATAAATGAGATTAAAAGTTATAGTTACTTACCTATAGACACTCATGAGTCAGGGGGAAATTGTAGGTATTCAAATGCACACATTGACTGCTCATGCATTATATTTAATGCATTTTAGATTTGGTTGTGATATCTGTGCATAACATTGCATGCATTTGGTAATGTCTACTTAATGAAGATTCTTGGACTTGACTCGTTGTATTCTGTAGGTCCAAATCCTCTTGAAGATGGTCTTGTATACTGCAATTTTGCTTTCATTGGAAAGTCTAGATTTGTGACCTACCAGCAAGTACATAGATCTAACTTAGGTGTCTAAATGTTTTCATTTGGTCCAGATATGCTTTAGCCTGATGAGCCGTTGATCATGGTGCATGCCTAGATATTTTACATCTTCAGCTTGTGATAATTCCTCATTGTAAAGATTTATTGGAGGGCAGGTTTTCCTACTCAGCATAAAAATTATGTGGACCGATTTGCCCTTTTAACTTTAATTCGCCATTTGTCTAGCCACTTTTCCACAACATAAATGTGAGCTTGGAGAATTTTGAGAGCATGTAGCAGATGTGGATTCTTAATGTGTGGACAGATCAGCCGTGAATAGCAGGTACAGTACAAGTCCCAATATTCTACGTTATGGCTGATTATTCGCCTGATTTCATTTACAGTGGACCTTCGGTAATCCGACAAGCATTATGCAGGGCAGTGTCAGACTATCGATTTTGTCGGATTATAGAGCACTGCCTAAGACCGCTATAGTCCGGAAATTTTCACAAAAGAGTACCTTGTAATCCGACAAATTACATATCCTATGATAAGAATCTATATGTTATATGTACATATGTACTTTGATGTACAAATCATACTTAATTTATGTAAGTCGAATTTAGTAAATTAAATAACAATTGAGAGCTTACGTTTTATTATAAAATTAAGCATATATGCACATACATATCTACCAAAATAATCAAGAATTATTAATCAAAATAATGTAGTGAATTTATCAAATTATGAAGCTTTGAAATATTCATAATTTTTTGTTTGTTTAAGGTTGTTATAAAGCGAGATCAGAGCTTTGTCCCTCAGTCTTCTCAAAAGTAAAAGTTTGTTGTAGGATGTACCATTCTCATCAGCCCATTGTAAACCTAGCTCAAAAGCGTTAACTGCGTCTTGTTCAGTGACTTGTGGAGCAGTCTCAATCACGTCGTCGTTATCTTCCTGATTGTTTGTTGTATAATTAGAAACCTCTTTTATAATATCTTCATCAGACATTTCATGAAAAACATTTTCTTCTTTATCCATTCCACGGCACCGGATTTCCATATCTTCCGGACTTATCTGTCTTTCAGTAGCGACTTGTTCTATAACTTCCGAAGTTACACTGATTTGTGGATCGTTGCTAGGAGTGGTGACTATATCTGGCCATAACTTTTTCCAAGACGATTAGTCCAAGACGATTTAATAGTTGAGGGGTGCCAAACCATAACGTTTCAAGTGCCAGAAAGTAAAATTTTCAGGAGATACAAAAAACATTTTTTTTGGAAAAAGAAAAAGCATTTCCATAAAAAAAGAATGTATTATCGAATTATCATTTATTACTCATAATTTAACACAACTTTTGTATTCTTTCAAAACAAGGAAATAATATTAATTAAATTATGGAAAAAAATAAAAGAACAAAACGTTTTAAGTGCCATTATTTATGCAAGTCATAACGTTGTAAGTGTTTTATTACTTGCACATTACTCAACTTTAAATATCTTTATTTTAAAATGTTTTCATAAAACAATTTGCTGTCTCCGGCTAAATACGGCAACATGGCACTAATGTCTTTCTTTTTCTCGGCAGATAAAGATACAGGTGTCTCGATCATGTCAACTCGTAGTTTCTCAAAACTCGCCTTAGTAATTCCAGGCTTAAGCACTGGAGTCGATATCCAAGGTGCAAATTCTCTATAGCTTTTCTTTGTAAAAATGACACCAAAATTTTCAGATGTAAGGCGGATCATCGTTGCCGAAGATATCTGTAGCTTTTTGGTATTTATCATATTTTTAGCTAGATTCATCCAACCAAAAAAGGTTTTATTATCCACTACCACGAATGGATTTTTTTTGCAAGCGTTTGTAATAATTTCAATAAGGTCTTTTGGAATCAATGGCTTTGCATGCTTTTTCGCTTTTTCAATGACCGCAAAATCACGATCGCACGCGAGAAATGTGTGACCTTTTACAGGAAATTTATGAGTAATTTCCGTAAAATAACCTTTGGCAATTAAAACAAGGAACATAGCAAGTACAGCTTGGTTCTTGTTTTGTCCACCACAGTTATCTGACCACAAAATTAATTTCTTTTTATGCGTAGTGTAGCCTATTTCATTATAAGTGAAAAACTTGTAAAGACAGGAAGCGATCTCGTTGGAACCCCTTTGCCCAACAGTTTCATTCCAAAGAAACATGATCCCCTTTCCTTCGTCCTCCAAATGAATTCCCATATTGACCAACGCCATCTGACGACTGTAGTACATGTGTGTGTGGGTTAATGTCGGGAGGTACATCTGTTGTTGGAGGTCAAACTGTACCACTCTAACATCTGAATTAGAGCATCTAGAGTCTGCTCCATCATTATTCATCAGCTTTCTGGCCATCTCAGTTTGCTTATGATGAAAGTCCAATTTTTGCTTAGCGAGTTCTTTTACTTCTTCAGTTGGAGCAGTATCTATTTCGATTTTAGAAGAGTCACACGTCGGGCAAGCGCGGAGGCTTAAATGAAAGATAAAACTCCGTCAAAAATATTTCATTAAACCATTGCCTAGAAACTGGTGGCTTAGTAGATCCATCACGGTGCTTTTCTAAAAACCCTTTGTATAGTTTGACTACACTAAGTTCTGTTGGGAGATACTTTCTATTAGGAGCGTCATTTCGATTGTAATGGCTTTCTTGAGCCGGTATTGACTTTATGTACTCGATAATTTTTTCTTTCCATTGAGGCTCGCGTCTTTGCCTTTTTCCACCGCGTCTATCTTTGACAGATACATCGTCAGTAACAATTTTTTCGCAGAGCATCGGCGTTGACTGATACCAAAAGTATCGCAAAACGTCTTTTTACACACCTGAAATGAAAAGGAACTTATAACTATTTTTAGAATAGAATTATTTTTAAAATATTAATCATTGTACTTACTAACAATACAATTCAACACTCCACGACTGACAAAGAGCAAAAACCAAGTCTTTCATATTAAATTCTTTTAAAGTTTTTTCTATTGGTTGGTGTTTTGATACAGCTCTCCAAAGTAGGTTTTTTTTTTATAGTCTTGCTTAAAAAACTGAATGATGTTCTGGTCCATTGGTTGAATCAGTGCAGTGCAATTTGGCGGAAGAAACATCGCAGTGATGCATTTATCCTCAGTTGTCAGTTCTTCTTCAGACGGACGGATTCACGCACAGAAGCTTACTTCCCGTGCTGCCCCGAACTTCATCTTGCCCCGGTCTCCCCTACTTTTGCATATATCTTGTTTAAAAAATACTGGCAGAATCGCCAAAAGTGTACCTTAATTTAATAATGGCATAATTTCACGATGAGACGAAGTCTCAATCTAACATGAGTTAAAACTAGTGTCCGACCGAAAGTTCGGTTTCGTTTTGGGCCGAGTTTCGGCCAAAAATCAAGTTTCGGCGGCAGTTTCGGTTTCGGCTTAAATTGGTCGAAACTTTTGCCGAAACCGAAACTGATTTCGGAAGTAGTCGTGCACTAACTACCTAACGTAACTTCGTTTCTCGCGGCAACACTATGGCGGACGCTGGCGGCCCTGTTCGGGAATTGTCATGCGCCGTTTGGATAGCTCCGTAGCAACAAAACTTAGTCATTAATGTAAAACTTAGTCAGTTAATGCAGCATAATGTGTAAAATGCATCAAAGGAGACACTGGTACGCTTTCATACAATTTTGGGCCTGATTGAAAAAGATGAAAGTAGTGCCAATTAATAGCTTATATATTATTAACCTATCACTGCGAAAAAAACGGACTTTGTCAATCTGGTAATAGTGATATACGAGATTTAGTAAAAGTGAGGTTATATAAGACAATATACCTATAACCTCACTTTATGAACAGCTGATTTTTGAAGTTTAAGTATTTTATTCTTAAACAAAGACTTTCATATTTTGACGGCGTCAGAGCACGGTGGATTTATATGACGGAGTTACTAGGTTCGATTCCCGGTTGGACTGATTGAGATTTTTTCATTGATTCACACTTTCCACCCTACTGACAAAGACGTACCGCCAAGCAATTTACAAATGTAGCAATATGATGTGTTGAAACCTAAAGAGGTATGGATTTAATTCTACGCCAAACAAGTTAGTCCACTTGGATCTTAGTTTGCAGCATCACTATCAGATGCGGTTGCATTCAAGGACTAACTTGTATTAAATAAAAAAAACTTAGGTCATAAGTAGAGTAGGGTATAAAGAGATGGTAAAATGAAAGAATTTTTTCAGTTTATTTTTATTCCTCTTCAATTATAATCAAAATATCATCTAAGAATTGTGCAGGTGGTACTATATTTTCTTGGTACCTAGCCCAACTAAGGTACCATATAATCGACATCACATGTGCGCAGCAGCCTACAGTTCTTTTGCCTACGATGCAGTTGCAATAATATTTGAGTATAGCTTCTCTACCTCTGCGAGAGCTGTCGACTAAAATATATACAAAATAAGTTTTTCGACTTATATGTCTATTATGGTATTTGATCAGCTCTCGAAGTACACACACTGCACACTTCTATTACATAGCCACCGTTACCCCTTAAATGCTCGCTATAATAGGATCGTGCCTGCTCTATTTGATAAATCCCTAATGAAATAAGAATTAGTTCGCTCTCTGTAAGCGGGGGAAAATCATCAATATTATCATTTTGTACTGTAATCATTTCAAAATTCGACCTACGTCTATTATAGTGTTCCCTTATAATAATATCGGCTAAGGCATTTTCAGTATTCATATGAATATTTATTTGTTCTAATAGTTCCCCAGCATCTACACGATCTACTATAGGAGGGTGAAAATTGTTCAAATGAGCAGCAGCCACCTTAAAATCTTTCATAAAACTTTTACTTGCTATGTTAAAATAATTTTGTCGTAATAGTTTAAAATCTCTTTTAAATCTCCCATTTACAACTTCTACAACCCAACGGCATATGGTGACTAGTCTCGATTTATTTGCTGCACTAGTGGAAAGTTGTGTTTCACCCTCCTCTAAGGAAGCAGGCACGTAAGTTCTATATCCATACTGCTGCAATAAGGGTAATGAATCACGGAAGCCCCTGTCCAATATAAAAGAATCTCCTTGTAGAAAGTATTCCCGTAATGGCCTCTCTGAGTTAGTAGCGGGATAGGGGCCCAAGACATCAATTATATGTCCATCCGTACATACCATTAAAAATGGCTTCATTAAGTTTCTGAATTTATGCAAGCTATAAGTTTTTTTTTTGTATAAATAATTCGAACTCTTTTCAATATAACAGTATGTACCATAAAATATTATAATGGGCCTATCAGCCCCTTCATAGTTCCCAAACAAAGCATTAGGTATAGATAGATTTTTACTTATTATTTGTTGTCTATTTATATGATTTAAACCTAGATGACATAATGTTCAGTTCTCTCACTCTGTGAATCTACTTTTATAGCATTCGCCTTGAAACTTTTAATAAGGTTGACAATCTTTCATTGGAATCCCCAGTTCTAAGTTTTATTATAAAAAAAGTATTATTGACTTTTAAGTAATATATGGTTGATGATAAACATTGTAATTATATATATGATAAACAGTGTTAATTAACTAATAAATAATTGAATACTTACAGGCTGTGGTGCACGCCATCGACGAATCACTGACAAAGTCAGTTCATGATCTAAAGCTCGTCGACCTGTGATATTACAACTACTAGTTACTATACCACAGTTCACCCAAAGATCCATGTTGTTAATATCCAATCGATAAGCCGTTCAATAAATCTAAAATAACGAGCCAAAGTCAGACGTGTAAACAAGATTCGTGTCCGGTGTGATAGCAAGGGTCGTAACAGTTAGGCAAGATCAGAAGTCCGTAGAAAAAGGCAGTGGTCGATGGATAGATATTAAATACAATGGAAAACACTCAAAACGCAAACGCAATTAACACACGATACGCAACGAGTGACGATTGATTCAATGCGAGGCTGTCAAGTGTCAACAAAGATAAAATAGAGCAATAAGGAATGTATATTCCATTTTTCTAGGAATGAGCAATTTATAAGACAAATATGGTCGTACTGATCACGTGACATTTTATGACGTAAGCTCTAGGGATGGGCCTTTGATGAACTGTATCAGGAATGAAGTATTGAATGAAATTCTGAACCAAGGAACAATTTAATTGAAATATTCATTTCGAATCCATTATTTAAATTCTATTACGAAGATGTCATACAATATTTTTTAAAAAATACTTTAAGTCATAACTTAATTTAATTCCTAAATTATTTATTATACGGGATAAGTAGGAATACCAAACAATTTATTAATAATTTTATTGAAATTAAATTTATGATTCTGTGGACGAAGATCCGTCTGAAATTTCACTTTCGTCTGTCGTTATATTAATAATAAATGGCGTCGTGTCCGTATGGTTATCTATGATTCCATCAAATCGCAACATGTTATCCTCTTCTTTAATAATATGTTCTATACATTTTCTCCATGACGCTGCGCTAATTCTCTGAACCCCATCGGTGACTAATTGTTTTAGCTCAGCCATTTTAAATGTTTTATTATTTTTTCCAACGTAAGACTTAAGCTGAGCCCATATCAACTCGATGGGGTTCAATTCACAATGATAAGGCGGGAGGCGTAAAACTATTATATTTTTTTTGGCTGCCATGTTATCGACGATTTTCTTTTTAAAATTTTTTTTTTTCAAATTTGGTGAGTAATATTGCCTTCGTTTCGTTTCCGTTATAAGGGAAGCCTTTCTCGTGCAGCCACTTTGTATTTCAGCCTTCCGCCAACTCATGTTTGGGACACGATCTACCAATCTGGAGTGGTACGGTGCGTTATCTACAACGACTACCGACCCAGGTTCGATAAGTTCAAGTATTTTCGCGAACCTGTAAAAATGAAAAAAGAATTGAATGCTATAAATCATGGAATTAATAAGCACAGTCTATTTATAAGGCGGAAGTTCGATTCCTGGCTAAACCCAAGGTCGAGCTGGTGGGAAACCGTGACCGTGGAAGATTATATAAATAAGTAGCTAACCCGGCAAACGTTGTTTTGTCATATAAATAATTTCCTAGTAATTTCTAGTGTAGACAAAAAATAGCTTACTTATTGTAAATATGTATGTATGTTAGAATGTGTATATTGTATGTATGTAAGAATGTGGTATATGCGTGAAATAAGTATGGAGCACTGTGAACGATGAGGGAATATAAAAATAACAAAAGGCAAACATTATTTTTAAGTTATTATATTTTATTCCTTAAAATTATATATCATTAATTAAACAATTACGACAGTAACACTATTATTACAATATCAATCTCTTAATGCTATAGCGTGAACAATATTTTTTGTTAGTCCATCTTTAGCTAACACAAACAGACTGGATGGTTTACCCACTCGAGAGCATGCCACGTATAATTGTCCGTGTGACAATTGGTGTTCTTAAATCTAATCCACAAACAGACATCGTTTGACCTTGGGATTTGTTGATAGTCATTGCAAATGCCAATCTAATCAGAAACTGAATACGTTTGAATTGAATTGGCACATCTGTAGGTATAATAGGAATCCGTGGTAAGAGTATATTTTCACCTCTGAACTTGCCATTTAAAATCCTGGCTTCGATCACGTTAATCATTAATTTTTGAATGACTAATCGCGTACCTTTGCACAGCCGGGGCGGGTTCAAATTACGAAGCAAGATAATTGGAGATCCAACCTTTAATTGTAAATTATGCGGTGGCATGCCTGGCAAATCCAGTGAGTTTAAAAACTCTGTGGGAAAATTTACTGCTTCGCTGTCGTCGCAAACTGTATCAATAGATTTATATGATACCAAGTTTCCTGGCAACAACATTTGTATCTTCAGATTTAAATTGTCAACGTCTACATTTTTTGCCGCTAAAATCGCTCTTTCTGCAAGCCACTCATGATTTATGTACTGTGTGTGTTCATCGGGAAATATTTGTTCAATGAGAGTATCTTGCGAATCAGCGATTGTGCAGAAATCGGTCGGTAATTTTACGTATCCAGTTTCATCTATAGCAACTTTTCCATCACCGATATCTAAGAGTTGTTTTGAAAATGTTTCAGCGGATGGATCTTGAAGCATTTGAACGCGCATATTTATTTTTAGCTGTAATTTTTCAACATTACGCCACAATGGAGATGATTTTAAGCAAGCGTTGATCTCATCAGCGTATGTTGAACGTGGAATGACTGGAAGTGTTTGTCTGAAATGACCTGAAAGGACCAACAGAGTTCCGCCAAATAGTTTGTCACTGTCTTTAATATCTTTCAATGTCCTGTTCAACGCCTCAAGTGAATGTTTGTGTGCCATAGTACATTCATCCCAAATAATAATTTTACACATTTTCAGCACAGTGGCCATGGACGATTATCCTCCTCTCAGCTATTACGCGAGACAAACGGATCGGGACAAAAAGATTATATATTACTGCTAGTAACTAATATATGGAAGCTTCGTCAACAAGAATTGACGCTAATAGTTGTTAACAATACGTCACAGGAATAAGGCTACCTACCAGGGTGTGCAAAGGTTGCCGGAGAGTTGTGATTCTCGTGTATGTCATGAAGAAGGACTTTACATGCCTTCACAGGCAAATGCCCAGTTTTTTGCATTGTTTCTTAATGTTGCATACTGCGTCAGGGTTATTCTGAATATTTAGTGGCAGCTTAAATACTGAATGAGCTATTCTACCTCCATCCAATAAAGTTGCTGCAATGCCCGATGATGCAACGGCCAATGCGATGCCATTATTTGATCGTATTTCAGCAAGAATTAGCGAAATAACGAATGTTTTGCCAGTTCCACCCGGTGCATGCAAAAAGAAGAACCCACCTTGTCCAGCTGAAACTGCGAGCATAATGCGATCATAAATGGTTCTTTGTTCCTCATTCATTAGTGGGACATTGCGGGCAACAATCGCTGCCATTTCTACAGCACTGTACTGCAGTTCACGATTCATTTCAGTATTTATTAAATCAGATGCAGTACGATTTGGCGAATTCATACCGAAATTACTAAGTGGTAAGTTGGCAATAACAATGCAAAGATCCTCTATAGCAATCAATGCTTCATTGTACATTTCGTCGCTGAATATTATGGTTAGATCGTGGCACCGTATACGATGCAATATATCATCAGTCATTGAATCTTTGTGATTTTCCCATAATATCTGTGCTCGGGCTGGGAAACATGTAGTCAACACTATAGCGAATAGTAGACAAATTTGTATTGCTGTACAGTTCAATGCAGCTTCAGCAAGCATGCATTCCCACTGGTTGTCGTCTTCCAGCAAGCCGAGTGCAAGGCATGCATCTTTATACGTTGGATATTGTTGCCCATTCACTTTACGTATATCTTGAAATGATAATGGGCCAGTAACATTAACCAACAACAGTCGAAGATAAAAGCACTCCGTGTGTCTTGGATTGACTGTAAACAATCGCCCCAAGGCGTTTGATTTAAATAAATTGAGACATGCAGCAACTGGTGAGCCTTGCTTGCGGGGCATCCATGTTTTTCTTTGAGCCCATGTGAAATAGCGTGGTACTTGTGAATAGAGTAATGTTCGTGCAAAGGCACCAAAATCATCCGCACGATTACACAATTCAAATGCAGTGAGTGTAGTTTTAGGTGGATTTATTGCCCGATCAATCGCTGTCTCGTTCGTGAAAAATACTCGCTGACCGTTTTCAAGATGGATGGCTAACTGAACAACTGCTGGATCCCGTTCATGAATTGGAAAACCAAAGATACGCCAAGCAGCTTCATTGGAGCTGATGTACCGACCAATTTGGTAGAGCGTTATTTCATCGTTTTTATTCACTGGAGGAGCATTCACATTAGTATTTTCCACTCTTAACACAGCCATATCACTGCCTTTATGGGACATACTTGCAAATGTATTTGATGCTCTTCACAGAACTGCAGAACTCAACATTAATATGACTACACTTGATGCATAAACAATATTGATGGCCGACAACTCTGTAGGGAGTGAGAAAGAAAGGAGACCGGCTTCGTTCTCATCCCTACTCCGTGCTGTTTACTGGGTCAGGAGTGATACCTGTAGACATCTGGCGGGGATAAGTAATTAAATGACGATTGATCAGTTTTCGACCGGAGAGAAAAAATGATTAAATTACTAAAATGGCTGTTAAAAAATAAGGGTTGATCGTAGAAGGGTGAAAATTAAGGTTTGTATGTATTTTTGTATGTTGTATCATAAAAAAATAGAAATTAAAAATTTTGTCTAAAAAATAAAAAAAATTTAGGGGTGGACTACCCCTAACATTTAGGGGGATGAAAATAGATGTTGGCCGATTCTCATAGATAGCGGATAAGCACAAAAAATTTCATCAAAATCGGTCAAGCCGTTTCGGAGGAGTATGGCAACGAAAACTGTGACACGAGAATTTTATATATTAGATAACCACATGTGTTGGTAAATGTGAATAAACGATCGAAAATTATTAATTATTATATTATTAAATAATATATTATTATTAATAATTCACGACACATATTGTTGAAAGTGATAAAATAAATAAAAACCCAATGTTTTTTGACCAGTAGGTATTTATTTAAAATATTAAACACAGTCTTACAATTATTTTAATTTGAGATCAAACAAACAAGGTTACTTGTACTTGCTTTAAAACGAAAGGACAACAAATTCACATTTTCTGAACTAGAATACTAAATAAATCAAACAAAAAGGGCACATTTATCACAAAATTACCAATAACATTCTTATTAAAATCAAAGCTACCATTAAACTTATGCAAGAAAGTCTTTCATGGTACAGTTTAATTTTGTAACAAAAATAAAATTAAACAATTATTGTTTCATTAACAAAATCAACCCGAATTGTAAAAGCAATTATCAACAATCATATTTGGTTTGCCTGTAAATCTTCTGTAGCACCTATAAATGCAACAAATTAAATTTTTAAAAGTATTATCATAAAATTCAACAAATATTTGTTGTGAAGTAAAATATATTGCCATTTAAATTGCAATAAAAACAACATCAAAATAAAACAATTCTCTCTCAAAACTCATAGAAAAAGAAACTAAAAATATTATTTGTTTTTGCAAGAAAGACTTTTATGGCACTTAGAATTGCAAAGAACGTGCATTTTTTTTCATTTGCAGCGATTAGAGTTGCATTTGCCAGTACAGTTGCAGTGTTGAAAGCCTTGCCCCCCCCCAAATTTGAGTCCTTGCGGGCACATTCTCGCAGACTGCAAGTTGTATTAGGAACCTCAACAATACTGACAAACTTTTCCTTGCAAACTGTAAACTCATTTCGTGAATACAGTTGATTTAGAACGCCATACTTTGTTCCCAGCTAAGCAGTTCCCAGTAACTGACATAATAACGCCAATTATGTTTAAGCTATCTGCCTTGGCTCAATCTACTTCTGGCACGCGTATCCTAACGCTGTCCCCTATTTTTCCAACTGGAAATTTTGTGTTGGATAGTTTTAACATTTTTTCAGCCTACTTTTGGAGAGACTCTCTCGCAGAATCTCGAACTTCTTGAATTTTAGTGGAAGTAGTGGCGATGATCGAGACAAGCTCTTTATCTATAATTAATCTTTATCCTTATTTGCATTGTCAACAGGAATTTCTTTGGAATTTTCCTGATTTGAGTTAATTTCACAGCTCACTCTGCAATTCAGGTTCAATTTGCACACAATGGGCATCAACCGGATAAATATTCGAACTAGGTTCAATTTGTTGAAAATGGGTATCAACTGAGTGCACGTCCGTAGTTCCAAGGAGTTACAGTCGTCAGTATCAGCATATTGAAGGTCTTGAAGTTTTTCTAAATCTTCTTCGCTTGTAATATGTGAAATATCAACAGCGGACAGAAAAGTTTTTAACCCAATTTTTGGTTTACAACCAAACATAGCTTCATAGGGACTCGTATTTATTCCTGAATGGAAAACTTTGTGTTTCATAAACTGTATGAATCTTAGACCTTCTGACCAATGTGTTGTTTTGTTGGTTTCCAACCAAGTAGCTTACATTTTTTCAATGTCTTGATTTGCTCTTTCGACAGATCCTTGAGACTGGCTGTGTCGCGGCTTTCCGTGAACAATTTTAGATTCATCCCACATTTTACACACCTCAGTAATGACATTATTCACGAATTCACGCCCATTGTCACTATGTCAAATACAAGGCGCTCCAAATATAGTAAATATGTCTAACAAATGATAACCAACTTCCACAGCACGCTTCGTTTTTAATGCTCTGAGTTGCACAAATTTTGTAAGGTGATCTTGGTATACCATTATAAACTTATATTGACAGACTGCCTGTGATTGCATGTCAATAAGGTCAACTTGACATCTTAAATTGAATTCGGTACTCTTAATGGGCCTTACTACCAACCCCTTTTTAGGAATATTCATTTTCTTTCGGCATGGTTGACACAAGTTCAAATAAATAGTTATAAGTTCAAGTGTATTATTCTTATATTTATTTTTAAGCTCCTTAACCATTCTGGTGCGCCCTCCGTGACCAATAGAAATATGAGTCTCATGAATAATATCAAAATTTTCCTTTAAATAAGAGTAGTAAATAAGCGAGTCTTTCTCGTCCTTCACTGGAACTACTATTTTTTGGTATTTCCTATATTAACAACATCGTATCTTGACAGACGTTGATAGTGTTCTGGCGTTTTTTGCTTTGTTTTCTCCTTAGAAGTTATAACGTTGTTTAAAAAAGTAAAATACTCGTGTAGATAAATCTCGTGTAAATAATTGGTGATTTTTTCCTCTCTTCGATTTTATTTCAAGGCATTTCTCATTAATTCTGGTTTTCATAATAAGAAGGTCTTCCATTTTAATACGAAAACGGTACTCAAACTCAAAAATTCACAAACTTTTTACGTCAGCAACAACAAATAACGAGCGCGTGCTTTTAAAACAATAAAACTGAGCCAACTAACGCGTCATCTACTTACGCGGTTCCCTCGCGTGGCACCCTCCCGCGCCTCTCGCACGTCGCACACACCGCCCCGCCCCGCAACCCTGAGCCATTTATTACATTTACCACTACTAGGGTCAAATTATTAATAATAACCGACAAATGTGATTAAACTATCACTTTTACCTCGACTTTCGGTAATTATTAATAATAAAAGATAATTATTAATAATCATCAATTATTCACTCTTACCGTAAAATATCCATTATTAGTGTCTAATACTCTGAGGTTACGGAACCGACATACTTAATAGTCACGTAAAACATCGCCTGCAGCATTTCCACCCAGATTACTATATAGCATTGTTTTTCATCAGAATTGATTTACTGCTACACAGATTTTTCTCCTTTTGCTGCTAAAACCTTATTGCCCTTTTGATTCAGAAAATCGCTGTCTCGTCCATGTTAAATAAAGTCTGTACGCTTAGATAGTGTCGGTACACCCGCAGGCATTTTTTTGTACTGTGTTTGTAAATTAATGTTTATTCAATATAAGAATAAAATAGAAAACTTTATGATTATTTTAATAAAATAAAAATAATAAACGCAAGTTAGTCCGAAAATAGAATTTTAATGAAAAATATAAGTAAGAAGGAAGGTAAAGATAAACGAAAGTAAAATAAACACTATTCATCATTACTCGAAGTGTCGGAGTAATCGCCACCTGTATTTATGATGAGAGATCCGACGTCATCACGTTCTGAATCTATACTAAAATATCGATTTTCCTCTTTAATCGCATGACCATCTTTTCCACACATACGACGGGAGCATCTGCAGGTTTGCAATTCCTTGCTCTTATGTCGTGCTTCACCTTCGACCAGACATGTTCAATTGGATTGAAAATACAGTGATACGGCGGAAGACGCACGATTTCAAAGCCTTTTGACACTGCCTGCTCATCAATAAAATATTTCTTTTCGATTCCGGCTTTTTTACAATGTCGACCAATATTGGTTTTGTTGGAATTGGATCTGGTATAGGAATATTGTTAGAGGTCATAAAATCCAGTATATCAATTTTCCTTGTAGACATAGTAGGTACATTAACTGATAACCGCGAGTGGTACGCTGCTATAACTATAATGCTGTTATTTGGCACGTTTGGCAATAATTGCTCCTCAAACTACTTCTTAAATAAAGAAGAATTCATGTCACAGTGATAGTGTCAGCACTAGCGTCTTTGATTTGTTTTGCTGACAGCATTAGAGCATTTTCAACCCATTCGTCTTTAGAAACAGCATTGACAATGATAACCCGTTTTCCTCGAGAAGAAGCACATTCAAATCACATGAACAGCTACAGTCTGCCCAACTTTTTTTGATTGTGTCGTGTGTATCGTACCAAGTTTCATCCAAATATACAATATCACGTCCTTCGCGACGTGCCTTTCAAAGCGTCGTTATATATTTGTATCACCAAACTTGGAACCGCATCGATTCAAGCAATACTTTACGCTTATTACGTGTTTTATACTTAAATCCAAGTTTAATCAACACATTACGCAGAGTAGTACGTTTATACGAAAAGTCTGTATTAGTTTGTAAATCTTCCAGAATCATGTCTAGTGTCGAAAGTTTTTTATTAGCACAAAATTTGTATACTGTGTTACATTCAAAATCGTCCATTTTCGATAGTGGGATTCTTCTGTTTTTACGTTTTTTTGGTATAGATGGACCGTTTTTTAATATTGATCCAACGCTAGTTCTTGGTATCCCCATTATTTTTGAAGTGTCGGTGATAGTTGCAGACACATTCATTTGAACACAATACCGATGGACATTGACTATCATTTGTTTATACGTTTTACAAAAGATCCGTCTTTTACTTTTTGGTTTAGTCAAAATTTCATCTTGAAGCACTTCACTGTCCTCCTAAGGACGAAAAATCATTTTTTGTATACGTAGGAGATTCTACAAAAACAATCTTTCAATACGGCGCTTCGATCTAAAATGCCAAATTCTCCTGTGAGTGTACGCCGCATGCGGTGACCTTTGACTTCGGGACGGCGCCTTTGACAAAATGCGGCATGTGCTAAGGCGGCGAGACACAAAGGGCGACCGTATCTCAGCGAATAGACTTTACTCTCCAAGGATCGTTTACGATGTCCATGTAATTATTATCCCGAAGATAGAAGTTATCTTCTTAAAATCAATTTTTCAACTGTTTTGTTGTTACTAAAGCTCTTGATATCAAGTCTTGCTATAAGATCGGGTTATCGTTACAAATAACTGTTGACCATTTTTTCCCGGGTCTACGGCCTTTAAAAGGAGCGTCAATGTTTAAATCATCCATAATTTACCTTACACTGTCTTACAGATTCTCTTTCTCTATTGGGAATCCTTGTTTTACCATTACTTATTATGTATTCACTTTACAAGCATATCTTTAGTTTCTTCTGTAATATAACATGTTTTTTACATTTTTTGTTTTATTGGAATTGTGCCCTTTACCTTTTTCAGCAGAGTCACCCTTGGGACACCAAATTGTTTCAACGCACTTGAAGTTGGCATTCCCTGACTTTGTTCTATAGCGGCTTCCATATCCGTTTTAGTAACGAAACATCTGGCCATTTCATCGTATTGACCAAGGAATCTGAAAAGCAAAAACAAAATCAAGAATTGAATAGAGTACTTTCAATTTCCAAAACATAATTATTAAATATTTTCTTAGAAATAGTGTTGATAATTGCACAAACCTGACTATTTTCAAAACCGAAAAATAATAAACACAAGGATTTTTAAAAATTAAACTATCCCGAGTATAATCCGTATTATTAAAATATAAACGGCTGAAAGTCACGTCACGGTTGTCGGAGTATGTCCGACTAGTTTGGAACCGATACGAGGTCCTTGGTCATGAGCTTGCTTGTTCCGGTAAAGCGGGTTTGCTTCACGCCGCCTTGTTATTTGTGACATTTTTCAGCATGAAGTCACGTTTTTTGGGCATATTGATACTTTATATTAAACTACATTCTTTATCACTGGAAGTTTTATAATAATGTCCTGAAATACAAATTTCACCCACAGCACTAAATATTAAAATCCTTCCTTGATTTTGTTCATCCACGAGTCTTCATTGTTACTAAATATTATGACTTAAGATGCTCAAGTACACAGTTTTGGTAACTTGGAATGGAGGTGAGAATACCCAAGGTATTCTTTCGTCACCTTACCAATATCTTCCCTCTTTTTGGAATTGATACGTGTGTGATTCATATTCGGCTCCGACCATTCCATTTCCTTCTCTTGATTATCGATTTCAAAAATACTTTTCTCTTTCATTTTCGATTTTCTTGGACTTTCGAAGTATATTCTTGTGTTGTTGATCTATTATCATTAGTCTGAAGAAGTCGAGATAGCATTCATGTGGTGTGGTTGCTATAACCAGTTTCATTCTGAAATAGTTATATATAATACAACTGTTTTCCAATAAGTACAGTTATATTCAGACATCAGCTGGCAAATGTTTTCTCTTTTATATTGACTGGATTTTTGATAAAGACATAATGATTCCGCATTGCGCGGAGTACAGTAGTAGCATTTAAATGTGATGCGTTCACAGTTTGTGTGATTATCTCCGCATTTAGGAATACGTATTTTATTTGAAGGGCACATTCTAGTGAGATGTCCAAACCGCACTTGAAACATTGATTGACTGAGAATACAAACGGTTTCAAAAGGATACGCTTATGATGAAGGAATACATAAGGGCGAAGTCTAGATCTCCCGAAACCAATTCTTACTTGGAACCAATTTATCTTCATCGGTTCTGGGATTTAAGCATTTTACCGAGATTATGGCTTCATCAGGTGATTCCTTTGTTGGGACGGTGGGTTGTCTGTTCCTTCTCTGCGTGTACCTCTGGCTTGGGGGTGAAAATAATACTGCTGGATAACTCTTACTGCATTTATTATATTTAGCACGTGCGAACAGCCCGCTGGCTGGGTAGGTACTGACTAGCGTTCCTGCATGTTACAATATTGTGCTAAGTCAGCCCCTACAATATTCCCCCCTTGTTTAAAAAATCTTATACTTTTGTTGAACCCGGTACCTCTATTTTTACTTTACACGAATTATTATCACAAGGACATAAGGTAGTTAAAAAGTTTACAATGGCTCGCTCGTAACCTGATCCTCTATTGTTTACACATGTAGATAGATACGATGCATTACAATTTACAATACAACTTGATGACATATTAATTCCAAAGTGCGATACGTCTTATGTAAATTTTAAAAATAAGTATATGTGCTTAATTAATTTTTGGACATAATATTATGTATTATTTAAATATTCAAATATACTAGTAATGGACTGGGGTGGGTTGAGTAACAGTCTGAGTTGCTGTATTCGCTGCCTCGGGTTGCGTTCCTCGACCTTGTTCCATCTTTGCAACAACATCATTCACAAGATAATTATGCATTTTTCGTCTACAGTACTGGCAGAAGATAAAAGTGCCTATTGCTCCAATAATTATAATCACTGCTATAGTCATAACACAACTGACCCATTTTCTTTTGTAAGTCCACTGTTATCGGCACCGTTTTGCGCGATGATTACTTCAGCGTTTTTCGATTGCTGCTTCCCCATATTTACAAAAATGGCCATAACATTTTTTTTTTTGACTTGAATTTATATTTTACAGTAGATATTATTTCCAACAATTAAAGTTTTACAGTATATACTGAACAAGTGTTAATAAGATAAATAAAGTTTTATTTGACAAAATATGCTTACAAACTAAAGATGATGACCTAATAATCTAGATATTGAAATACTTATAAATTTATTGCATCTTGTCGAACGTGTGGCCCAAGTAATAAACTTGTAACGAGTAGTGTAGGTACCTAACCACATGTTATATTATATTACTAATAATTTATAGTCTAATCGCTAAATCTTACTGGTTTTATTACTTTGCGACCAGATTTTGTCATTTTGGGTAAAACTAAGTTGTTACTATTGTATGACATTGTACTTTGCGTACCAGATACCTTACAGTTAGTATCATCGTTTAAAATAAAAGCTGGTTTTAACCTATCTATGGAAACGTTAACCTGTCTCTTTGGCATTTGAATTTTAAAAACTTTGTTGTTCCTACTTATGACGATGTAAGGACCGTTATAAGTGCGTGTTAAAGGTTTTTCAACAGTGCCATTCCTTATAAAAACATGTGAACTATCTTTTAGTTCTTTATGTACAAAAAGTTTACGAGAATCGCTAACAGTTCGTGACTTAGGACGAAGATTATTTATGATGTGTCGCAGTTTTTCTACGTAGGTGTAATCGTCTCCAGTGTACAATGGACCTGCCTCGCGGTAAAATTCGGCTGCGCTAAGGCTAGTGTCACATCGGGATAGAATCTTAGAAAAGATTTTTATGTCGCTTTATCCAGAAAATAGTATCCACACAAACATATATAAGCTTATTATAAGACTTACGTTTTCGTGTAGATGGGATCGTTCAAGTCATTTTCTGTTTCTCCTTCTGAAAAAATACGTAATATGAACAATTCGTGGCGTGGTTGTTCAATTTAGTGTTGATTGGTGGGCTTAGAATGATTGATAATTCATATCAGAGAATGGAGTTTTGCGTCCACGTAGGCACGTAGTCCGAATAAAACTGTGGGGAGTTCATCATTCCAAGATCCGTTTTCAGATAATTTGGCAGTTAACGCTGCTTTTAAAGAACGGTGTAATCTTTCGATAGTCCCGTTGGAAATCGGGTGAAATGCAGTGGTCCTAATTCTCTGAACTCCTAAAAGCTTTAAGAGATTATCAAAAAGTTGACTTTCGAATTGTCTCCCTTGATCACTCGTCAAGCGGATAGGACATCCGAATCGACATATCCAATTCTCGTAAATAACTTTTGCTACCGTCTAGGCTGTTATATTATCTACAGGAATAACTTCCGGCCAGTGTGTACACCGGTCTATAATTGTAACGCAATATCTGTTATCGCGCGAGTAGTTGCTAATGGGTCAATTATATCACATTAACCACTATACCACTCGATTTTCGTTTTGTCTTTTTTCTTCGAATTATGTAAAAATTATTAAGGTACATGCTTTCAGCTGCTTTAGGTAAATGCGATCTATAAAAATTGACCATCCCCAGAAAACGTCTTAGTTGTTCGACTGTTTCTGGTTTTGGGTAGTTTGCAATGCTTTATCGGGTAAGGGGCTAATTCCTTCCGGCGTAACTTTCTATCCTAAGAAATCGATTTCATTTTGCTTAAATAAAAATTAAAGTTTTACAGTCTATATTGAATAAGTGTTAATAAGATAAATAAAGTTTTATTTGACAAAATATGCTTACAAACTAAAGATGATGACCTAATAATCTAGATATTGAAATACTTATAAATTTATTGCATCTTGTCGAACGTGTGGCCCAAGTAATAAACTTGTAACGAGTAGAGTAGGTACCTAACTACATGTTATATTATATTACTAATAATTTATAGTCTAATCGCTAAATCTTACTGGTTTTATTACTTTGCGACCAGATTTTTTCATTTTGGGTAAAACTAAGTTGTTACTATTGTATGACATTGTACTTTGCGTACCAGATACCTTACAGTTAGTATCATCGTTTAAAATAAAAGCTGGTTTTAACCTATCTATGGAAACGTTAACCTGTCTCTTTGGCATTTGAATTTTAAAAACTTTGTTGTTCCTACTTATGACGATGTAAGGACCGTTATAAGTGCGTGTTAAAGGTTTTTCAACAGTGCCATTCCTTATAAAAACATGTGAACAATCTTTTAGTTCTTTATGTACAAAAAGTTTACGAGAATCGCTAACAGTTCGTGACTTAGGACGAAGATTATTTATGATGTGTCGCAGTTTTTCTACGTAGGTGTAATCGTCTCCAGTGTACAATGGACCTGCCTCGCGATAAAATTCGGCTGCGCTAAGGCTAGTGTCACATCGGGATAGAATCTTAGAAAAGATTTTTATGTCGCTTTATCCAGAAAATAGTATCCACACAAACATATATAAGCTTATTATAAGACTTACGTTTTCGCGTAGTTGGGATCGTTCAAGTCATTTTCTGTTTCTCCTTCTGAAAAAATACGTAATATGAACAATTCGTGGCGTGGTTGTTCAATTT
Organism: Mycalesis mineus; assembly: GCA_034621355.1. Taxonomy (NCBI): domain Eukaryota; kingdom Metazoa; phylum Arthropoda; class Insecta; order Lepidoptera; family Nymphalidae; genus Mycalesis; species Mycalesis mineus. The sequence goes on along the minus strand of JAXAVZ010000012.1, from coordinate 798,030 downwards.
AGTGTTGATTGGTGGGCTTAGAATGATTGATAATTCATATCAGAGAATGGAGTTTTGCGTCCACGTAGGCACGTAGTCCGAATAAAACTGTGGGGAGTTCATCATTCCAAGATCCGTTTTCAGATAATTTGGCAGTTAACGCTGCTTTTAAAGAACGGTGTAATCTTTCGATAGTCCCGTTGGAAATCGGGTGAAATGCAGTGGTCCTAATTCTCTGAACTCCTAAAAGCTTTAAGAGATTATCAAAAAGTTGACTTTCGAATTGTCTCCCTTGATCACTCGTCAAGCGGATAGGACATCCGAATCGACATATCCAATTCTCGTAAATAACTTTTGCTACCGTCTAGGCTGTTATATTATCTACAGGAATAACTTCCGGCCAGTGTGTACACCGGTCTATAATTGTAACGCAATATCTGTTATCGCGCGAGTAGTTGCTAATGGGCCAATTATATCACATTAACATGCTCGAATCGCTGACTGTATGGAAATGTACCTAATTCTGTTACAGCGTGACGATTTACCTTGCTTTTTTGACACGGTATGCATGGTTTAGCCCATTTGCTGATGTCTATATTCATGCCTGGCCAAAAAAGTCTTTTACTTACCATCTTAAGTGTCGTTCTCACACCTGAGTGGCTGATGTTGTTTACCGATTCCTAAACGGCTTTTCGGAATTCTGGTGGCACGTACGGTCTGATTGTATTATTAGATATATCACAATACATGGCTATGTTAGTATTAGGTATAAATATCTGTATCAACTGCAATTTCGAAGCGTGGGAGCTCTGCAGGTACTGCGTAAGCTGATCATCTACATCCTGCGCTGTCGCTAATTCTTGGTAATATATAACGGTAGGGCATGTTATCGTTTTAACGCGTGATAAAGCGTCAGCAACTGGATTGTTGTTACCTGTGACATGTTGTATATAGCTAGTAAATTCGCTAATGTACAACAATTGTTGTATGCGTTTCGGCGTTTCTTTTTCCGAACCTATCTTAGACAGTGCGAATGTAAGGGGTTTATGATCCCTGTAGATAGTTAGATCACGGCCTTCTAATACGTTTTTGAAATGAATGATAGACATATATATAGCAAGTAATTCTCTATCATACGTACTATACTTTTGTTGACTTTCCGATAACTTTTTTGAGAAGTAACCTAGTGGTTGCCAGTAGTGGTCAACCTTTTGTTGTAAAACTGATCCTACGGATTTTGATGACGCATCGGTCATCAGGGAAAGCGGTGCTCGTGGGATAGGATGAGATAATGTTGCGGCGCTTTGAAGGCTTACCTTACATTTCTCGTATGCTTCCTCCGCTCCCGGGTACCACTCGATTTTCGTTTTGTCTTTTTTCTTCGAATTATGTAAAAATTATTAAGGTACATGCTTTCAGCTGCTTTAGGTAAATGCGATCTATAAAAATTGACCATCCCCAGAAAACGTCTTAGTTGTTCGACTGTTTCTGGTTTTGGGTAGTTTGCAATGCTTTATCGGGTAAGGGGCTAATTCCTTCCGGCGTAACTTTCTATCCTAAGAAATCGATTTCATTTTGCTTAAATAAAAATTAAAGTTTTACAGTCTATACTGAACAAGTGTTAATAAGATAAATAAAGTTTTATTTGACAAAATATGCTTACAAACTAAAGATGATGACCTAATAATCTAGATATTGAAATACTTATAAATTTATTGCATCTTGTCGAACGTGTGGCCCAAGTAATAAACTTGTAACGAGTAGTGTAGGTACCTAACCACATGTTATATTATATTACTAATAATTTATAGTCTAATCGCTAAATCTTACTGGTTTTATTACTTTGCGACCAGATTTTGTCATTTTGGGTAAAACTAAGTTGTTACTATTGTATGACATTGTACTTTGCGTACCAGATACCATACAGTTAGTATCATTGTTTAAAATAAAAGCTGGTTTTAACCTATCTATGGAAACGTTAACCTGTCTCTTTGGCATTTGAATTTTAAAAACTTTGTTGTTCCTACTTATGACGATGTAAGGACCGTTATAAGTGCGTGTTAAAGGTTTTTCAACAGTGCCATTCCTTATAAAAACATGTGAACAATCTTTTAGTTCTTTATGTACAAAAAGTTTACGAGAATCGCTAACAGTTCGTGACTTAGGACGAAGATTATTTATGATGTGTCGCAGTTTTTCTACGTAGGTGTAATCGTCTCCAGTGTACAATGGACCTGCCTCGCGATAAAATTCGGCTGCGCTAAGGCTAGTGTCACATCGGGATAGAATCTTAGAAAAGATTTTCATGTCGCTTTATCCAGAAAATAGTATCCACACAAACATATATAAGCTTATTATAAGACTTACGTTTTCGCGTAGTTGGGATCGTTCAAGTCATTTTCTGTTTCTCCTTCTGAAAAAATACGTAATATGAACAATTCGTGGCGTGGTTGTTCAATTTAGTGTTGATTGGTGGGCTTAGAATGATTGATAATTCATATCAGAGAATGGAGTTTTGCGTCCACGTAGGCACGTAGTCCGAATAAAACTGTGGGGAGTTCATCATTCCAAGATCCGTTTTCAGATAATTTGGCAGTTAACGCTGCTTTTAAAGAACGGTGTAATCTTTCGATAGTCCCGTTGGAAATCGGGTGAAATGCAGTGGTCCTAATTCTCTGAACTCCTAAAAGCTTTAAGAGATTATCAAAAAGTTGACTTTCGAATTGTCTCCCTTGATCACTCGTCAAGCGGATAGGACATCCGAATCGACATATCCAATTCTCGTAAATAACTTTTGCTACCGTCTAGGCTGTTATATTATCTACAGGAATAACTTCCGGCCAGTGTGTACACCGGTCTATAATTGTAACGCAATATCTGTTATCGCGCGAGTAGTTGCTAATGGGCCAATTATATCACATTAACATGCTCGAATCGCTGACTGTATGGAAATGTACCTAATTCTGTTACAGCGTGACGATTTACCTTGCTTTTTTGACACGGTATGCATGGTTTAGCCCATTTGCTGATGTCTATATTCATGCCTGGCCAAAAAAGTCTTTTACTTACCATCTTAAGTGTCGTTCTCACACCTGAGTGGCTGATGTTGTTTACCGATTCCTAAACGGCTTTTCGGAATTCTGGTGGCACGTACGGTCTGATTGTATTATTAGATATATCACAATACATGGCTATGTTAGTATTAGGTATAAATATCTGTATCAACTGCAATTTCGAAGCGTGGGAGCTCTGCAGGTACTGCGTAAGCTGATCATCTACATCCTGCGCTGTCGCTAATTCTTGGTAATATATAACGGTAGGGCATGTTATCGTTTCAACGCGTGATAAAGCGTCAGCAACTGGATTGTTGTTACCTGTGACATGTTGTATATAGCTAGTAAATTCGCTAATGTACAACAATTGTTGTATGCGTTTCGGCGTTTCTTTTTCCGAACCTATCTTAGTCAGTGCGAATGTAAGGGGTTTATGATCCCTGTAGATAGTTAGATCACGGCCTTCTAATACGTTTTTGAAATGAATGATAGACATATATATAGCAAGTAATTCTCTATCATACGTACTATACTTTTGTTGACTTTCCGATAACTTTTTTGAGAAGTAACCTAGTGGTTGCCAGTAGTGGTCAACCTTTTGTTGTAAAACTGATCCTACGGATTTTGATGACGCATCGGTCATCAGGGAAAGCGGTGCTCCTGGGATAGGATGAGATAATGTTGCGGCGCTTTGAAGGCTTACCTTACATTTCTCGTATGCTTCCTCCGCTCCCGGGTACCACTCGATTTTCGTTTTGTCTTTTTTCTTCGAATTATGTAAAAATTATTAAGGTACATGCTTTCAGCTGCTTTAGGTAAATGCGATCTATAAAAATTGACCATCCCCAGAATACGTCTTAGTTGTTCGACTGTTTCTGGTTTTGGGTAGTTTGCAATGCTTTATCGGGTAAGGGGCTAATTCCTTCCGGCGTAACTTTCTATCCTAAGAAATCGATTTCATTTTGCTTAAATAAAAATTAAAGTTTTACAGTCTATACTGAACAAGTGTTAATAAGATAAATAAGTTTTATTTGACAAAATATGCTTACAAACTAAAGATGATGACCTAATAATCTAGATATTGAAATACTTATAAATTTATTGCATCTTGTCGAACGTGTGGCCCAAGTAATAAACTTGTAACGAGTAGAGTAGGTACCTAACTACATGTTATATTATATTACTAATAATTTATAGTCTAATCGTTAAATCTTACTGGTTTTATTACTTTGCGACCAGATTTTGTCATTTTGGGTAAAACTAAGTTGTTACTATTGTATGACATTGTACTTTGCGTACCAGATACCTTACAGTTAGTATCATCGTTTAAAATAAAAGCTGGTTTTAACCTATCTATGGAAACGTTAACCTGTCTCTTTGGCATTTGAATTTTAAAAACTTTGTTGTTCCTACTTATGACGATGTAAGGACCGTTATAAGTGCGTGTTAAAGGTTTTTCAACAGTGCCATTCCTTATAAAAACATGTGAACAATCTTTTAGTTCTTTATGTACAAAAAGTTTACGAGAATCGCTAACAGTTCGTGACTTAGGACGAAGATTATTTATGATGTGTCGCAGTTTTTCTACGTAGGTGTAATCGTCTCCAGTGTACAATGGACCTGCCTCGCGATAAAATTCGGCTGCGCTAAGGCTAGTGTCACATCGGGATAGAATCTTAGAAAAGATTTTTATGTCGCTTTATCCAGCAAATAGTATCCACACAAACATATATAAGCTTATTATAAGACTTACGTTTTCGTGTAGTTGTGATCGTATAAAGTACTGTTCAAGTCTTTTACAATAGTGGACATGAGATCATTTGCTGTTTCTCTTTCTGAAAAAATACGTAATATGAACAATTCGTGGCGTGGTTGTTCAATTTAGTGTTGATTGGTGGGCTTAGAATGATTGATAATTCATATCAGAGAATGGAGTTTTGCGTCCACGTCGGCACGTAGTCCGAATAAAACTGTGGGGAGTTCATCATTCCAAGATCCGTTTTCAGATAATTTGGCAGTTAACGCTGCTTTTAAAGAACGGTGTAATCTTTCGATAGTCCCGTTGGAAATCGGGTGAAATGCAGTGGTCCTAATTCTCTGAACTCCTAAAAGCTTTAAGAGATTATCAAAAAGTTGACTTTCGAATTGTCTCCCTTGATCACTCGTCAAGCGGATAGGACATCCGAATCGACATATCCAATTCTCGTAAATAACTTTTGCTACCGTCTAGGCTGTTATATTATCTACATGAATAACTTCCGGCCAGTTTGTACACCGGTCTATAATTGTAACGCAATATCTGTTATCGCGCGAGTAGTTGCTAATGGGTCAATTATATCACATTAACCACTATACCACTCGATTTTCGTTTTGTCTTTTTTCTTCGAATTATGTAAAAATTATTAAGGTACATGCTTTCAGCTGCTTTAGGTAAATGCGATCTATAAAAATTGACCATCCCCAGAAAACGTCTTAGTTGTTCGACTGTTTCTGGTTTTGGGTAGTTTGCAATGCTTTATCGGGTAAGGGGCTAATTCCTTCCGGCGTAACTTTCTATCCTAAGAAATCGATTTCATTTTGCTTAAATAAAAATTAAAGTTTTACAGTCTATACTGAACAAGTGTTAATAAGATAAATAAAGTTTTATTTGACAAAATATGCTTACAAACTAAAGATGATGACCTAATAATCTAGATATTGAAATACTTATAAATTTATTGCATCTTGTCGAACGTGTGGCCCAAGTAATAAACTTGTAACGAGTAGAGTAGGTACCTAACTACATGTTATATTATATTACTAATAATTTATAGTCTAATCGCTAAATCTTACTGGTTTTATTACTTTGCGACCAGATTTTGTCATTTTGGGTAAAACTAAGTTGTTACTATTGTATGACATTGTACTTTGCGTACCAGATACCTTACAGTTAGTATCATCGTTTAAAATAAAAGCTGGTTTTAACCTATCTATGGAAACGTTAACCTGTCTCTTTGGCATTTGAATTTTAAAAACTTTGTTGTTCCTACTTATGATGATGTAAGGACCGTTATAAGTGCGTGTTAAAGGTTTTTCAACAGTGCCATTCCTTATAAAAACATGTGAACAATCTTTTAGTTCTTTATGTACAAAAAGTTTACGAGAATCGCTAACAGTTCGTGACTTAGGACGAAGATTATTTATGATGTGTCGCAGTTTTTCTACGTAGGTGTAATCGTCTCCAGTGTACAATGGACCTGCCTCGCGGTAAAATTCGGCTGCGCTAAGGCTAGTGTCACATCGGGATAGAATCTTAGAAAAGATTTTTATGTCGCTTTATCCAGAAAATAGTATCCACACAAACATATATAAGCTTATTATAAGACTTACGTTTTCGTGTAGTTGGGATCGTTCAAGTCATTTTCTGTTTCTCCTTCTGAAAAAATACGTAATATGAACAATTCGTGGCGTGGTTGTTCAATTTAGTGTTGATTGGTGGGCTTAGAATGATTGATAATTCATATCAGAGAATGGAGTTTTGCGTCCACGTAGGCACGTAGTCCGAATAAAACTGTGGGGAGTTCATCATTCCAAGATCCGTTTTCAGATAATTTGGCAGTTAACGCTGCTTTTAAAGAACGGTGTAATCTTTCGATAGTCCCGTTGGAAATCGGGTGAAATGCAGTGGTCCTAATTCTCTGAACTCCTAAAAGCTTTAAGAGATTATCAAAAAGTTGACTTTCGAATTGTCTCCCTTGATCACTCGTCAAGCGGATAGGACATCCGAATCGACATATCCAATTCTCGTAAATAACTTTTGCTACCGTCTAGGCTGTTATATTATCTACAGGAATAACTTCCGGCCAGTGTGTACACCGGTCTATAATTGTAACGCAATATCTGTTATCGCGCGAGTAGTTGCTAATGGGCCAATTATATCACATTAACCACTATACCACTCGATTTTCGTTTTGTCTTTTTTCTTCGAATTATGTAAAAATTATTAAGGTACATGCTTTCAGCTGCTTTAGGTAAATGCGATCTATAAAAATTGACCATCCCCAGAAAACGTCTTAGTTGTTCGACTGTTTCTGGTTTTGGGTAGTTTGCAATGCTTTATCGGGTAAGGGGCTAATTCCTTCCGGCGTAACTTTCTATCCTAAGAAATCGATTTCATTTTGCTTAAATACACTTTTACTTACATTAATCGTGATACCCGATTCGTTAAATCTTTTAAATAACTCTAACAAATGCTGTCTATGAACTTCTTCATTTACTGAACCGATTATGATGTCATTGATGTAGTAAAATGAATGAGAAATAATATTACCTTCAGAGTCCTGTAAGCTTTCTATACCTTTTAAGACAGTGTGGTTCATGAATCTTTGAAAACTCTGTGCGGCATTTCTTAGGCCGAATGGCATTCTTAAAAATTCGAATAATCCAAATGGCGTAATTACGGCGCTTTTCTCTACATCTTCGGGTGCTACCATAATGGCGTGATAAGCACGGTTTATGTCTACACTAGAAAATATTTTCTTAGCTGCTAAACCGTAGGTGAAGTCCTGCAAACGTGGCACGGGATACCTGTCCGGCTTCGTGATTGTATTGAGTAGTCTCCGCATGTCCTCAATCTTCCATCTTTCTTCGGAACTACATACAACGGGCTAGCCCAAGTACTCTTAGATGATCTACATGTAGTTATAAATAAAAGAAACTGTATTTTAATGATTTTAATTTATCCAACAAAACCAACCATATTACCATAGATAAGAGAACAGAGGAACAGAGTTAAACTTAATCATTATAACAAATGAATATTTATGTTATTATGAATCAAATCCTAATGCCGCATGTATATAAATGTTTTCTATTATCTGTTTACCTAACGCCTTAGTTAACATGTCAGCTGGTTGCTCACTTGAGTTAATATAATTAACAAAAATTTTATTTTCTCTAACCAAATCTTTTACAAAATGGTAACGGATATCTACGTTTTAATCACTTTATATTATCTGTTCTAGCATTTATTATAGCCGTCTGATTGTCACAACAAAATAAAATTAAAACCTAATTCAGTTTATATATTTATAAGCCATGATGCATCACTGGCAGCCATACTCAGCTATTAATAATGCTAATTTTTCACTGCACTTTTTATATTTTTCACTCTCTTTATCAAAATAATTATTAGTTTTGGATACAAAATAAGTACTAATGCTTGCCTGACTTGTCTCGCCTTGTTCTATATTTTTCTCCACACTAGAGTGACATCTTTTGATGTGATCTTTAAGATTGGAAGTATTTCCTGACGTTTTGTACTCTTGTAAAAGAAGATGCATGAGATGAAAACGAGTATAGCACAAAGAAATTTAAGAACCATTGAACAAAATAATGAAGCAACATCATCGTATTCAACCAAAGGCACAAGTACTGTAGTTTTTACGTCACCAATGAAAAAAAGACGAGTGGTATCAAGAAAAATTAATCTTGATGAATTCGATATTGGCGTAGTAAGACGCACTATTCAAAATTTTCACATTGAGTATAATCAATACCCAACTTTATTGAGATTAAAAAGTGTCTTAACAGACCATATACAGTTTAGTGGGTGCAAAACAACACTAAGAACGCTATTACATAAATTAGGTTTTAGATGGAGAAAAATTGATCGAAAAATCGAAAAGTATTAATTGAAAGGCATGACATTCAAATGTCAAGAATCAAGTACTTGAAACAGGTTAAATCTCTACGTAATGCTGGTAGGCCTATTGTATACACCGATGAGACATACATACATACTAACCAAGTGCAAAATAAGTCGTGGTTAGAAAAGGATTTAAAAACAGGTATAAAGCAAAAGCTATCAAAAAGGGAACGAACGATTTTAATTCACGCTGGAAGTGCAGCTGGATTCATACCTAACGCTTTGTTAGCATTTAGAGCAAATATAAAGACTGGGGACTATCATGACAATATGAATACAGAAAATTATTTAAAGTGGTTAAAAGATAAACTTATACCCAATCTTCCGAAAAATGCTGTGGTTGTTTTAGACAATGCACCTTATCATAATTTTTAATCAAAAAAGATACCGACAGCTAACTCCAAGAAAATGGAAATGCAGACTTGGCTTTCTGAAAATAATATTCCGTTTGAAACGAGCTTTAAAAAATTAGAACTATATGATGTTATTAAAAAATATAAAGATAACTTCCAAACGTACAAAGTGGACGACTTATTAAATGATCACGGTTTTTTTGTCTTGCGGTTGCCACCATATCACCCGGACCTTAATTTTGGGGCATAGCTAAAAATTATGTTGCCAGTCGTAATATTAATCAAAACGAAGTCTTTAATAAAATAACCAATGACGTTTGGGCCAATACGTGTCAACACGTTGAAAAAATAGAAACTGAGTATTTAAAATATTTCGATTTGGATTTTAATTTTACTATAAATGTCTGTGATTCATCAAGTTCTGAATCAAACACTTCTGATTTAAGTGACGATTCGAACTAATTTGAGGACGTGTGTGATGACTTTTTTATTAATTCTTTATTTCTCTGTTGTTTTTTTATTATAATCATTATATATATAACAGGAGTTATTACATATATATATATATATATTATCCATTACATAGTACATAGGTGAAGTATTTTCCTAAGGAATATGTAGAGTACCTATATATATATATATATATATATCGACGACGATGAAGACGATGATGACAATATATTGAATTCACAATATTTTTTTATATTCAGGACCAACACGCATTATTTATTTTAAAGAAGTTATAATAAAGTAGAGGAGCATACTGGATGTTAAACTTGACATTCTCCTTGACTTAACTAACTTTATACTTTGTGTGAGTGTGCACACATTGCTACTCGTCACGTAGTAATAGAACTTACATTCTTGCAGTTTTTATTGCACACTTGCACTGTAAGCGTTTGAAAAACAAAAAACTACGAGCCATCGTGGATTGACCAAGCTATAGTTTAATAATCATATTTTTTGAATTATAATTAAAGCCCAAAAATTTACATTGTTGTTTTGGAACCAATGCACTTTTTTCTACATTGATTGCAAATCCTAGATATTCTAATAGCTTCACCGTATAATTTACGTTATCATAACATTCTTCAAATGATTGGCCAATACATAATATGTCATCTAAATATATTTATAACGGACATCAGATCTTTATTTCTTAGATATTCTATGACAGGTTTAAGTAGCTTTTTAAACACGTAAGGTGCTGTACATAAACCAAAAGGAAGACAAGTGAATTCGTAAAGGCACGCTTGAGAGTGGGTGATTCCTATATTTAAAACGTAAAAATTTGCGTTGAGATTTATTTATAATTAAAAAATAAGCTTCCTTTAAATCGATAGTTGCCATGTAACAGTTAGGAGTTATTCATTTTGATGCAGTTCGATAGTCTTCCATTTTAAAATGGTTAGTTTTAATGAATTTATTAAGGTTTTTTTAACTTAAGATAAATCTGTTTTCTCCGTTTGGTTTAGGTACTAAAAATATACTAGACAAAAACTGCGAGTTTTCATGCTTGCATTTGTGAATTGCTCCAATTTTTAGTAATTTGTTTAATGATAAATTAAAATCTATGGATTCTTGGTGTGTTTTTGTACAAACACAAAAATCGTTATTTTGAAATGGCAATCTTTCAAATGGAATAGTGTAGCCCTGGACCCATGATAAAATAATGGGATCCGAAAAAAAAATCGTCCAGCGTACGATACCTCGTGAGTCGCTAGCGGCGGGCAGGCGCGTCCCTGCGGCGAGGCGGTGATCGCGGCGGAGCGCGCTGCTGAGCCGCCCGGCGCGGAGGAGCCCGGTTGTTCTGCTGACGGAACTGGTGCGAAGCCGGCTGGTTCTTCCCCACATCCAGTCTTCCCGCCGTCTTCGGATGCAGAGTCTTGAAGTTTAACTGATTTTTGATGTAGTTTGATATTTGTATCTTTTGATTTGCTTTGAGGGACTCGCCAGTTTTTATGACATTTTTTGCGGTTTTAATTTTTTCGCCCATATTGTCACCAAATAAATATTTATCGGTACTTGCAATTACTAAGGTATCTTTTAGTCCTGTACTGATGGATGATATTACGAATTTTTTCCTCGTCATGTCACATAAGATTCTACATGCATCATTAATTGGTTTAAGTAATTTCAATCTTAACTCAGGATCAAAACTTTTGGCAATGATTTCTGTAACTGGGGCTAAGGCCGCTAATACATTACTAATTGGTTTTTGTCTTTACACAAGAGAAGAGTCTCTCTTTATGAAAGACTCAGTTAAAGCGGCTTTCGCCTCGGGATTTAAAATTGGCGGTACTAATAATAATAATAATTTATTTATTTACTCAAAAATCATTTACATTACTTAAAATTACTCTGGACCCCCAAGCTAGATATCCCGTGACTTGGGGGTCAGTCCAAAATAGTTCACAATTTTGTGGTAATAGATACTCTTTAGATAATTTTTCTTTGATTTCTTTAGTTAGGCCCTTTTTTACAATATCTACCCATCTAGCTGCAACATCCTTGTGGATGGGTTCTCCTAAAGGAGTCTCAGATTCTGGCGCTTCACCTAGTATTTCTAGTACTTCGGTATCAAGGTTTACCTCTTCACTAGTCGCCTGTGAAACTCCCGGATTTGCTACCGCTTCCAACAAGTCATCGACGTATGGTGCCGTAGGTGTGCCCGCCAGAGTATCCTCGCACATGTCAGCAAGGTGCGATTCGCGTGAACAACGCGTATTTTGGTCTTCACAAACGTCACTGGAGAAGCAATATTCATGCTACGTTCATCGCCTGAAAGAACAATTTATTGTTCTTTGATACCACCATGTACATTGAAATAGCCCAAAATTAGCTATTCGCAATTTATTTCTTTTATGAAGGTAAAAGCCCAATAGTTGGCAATTACGCATCAATATTAATATTGATGGATACAACTCAGTGAATCATACGCATGGTGTACAATTTGATAGTTGTTCGCATCGAATGAATAACATTTCATTTATTAATCTTCAATTTTTTTTTATAATATAAAATTTGTTTTTACTTATAGTTTGCATCTTCATCAGACGACGAAGAGATAATTCGTCGACGTCTTTTGAGTTTTTCATTTAGTTTTCGTATTTTTTTCTTAATCTTTTCCTCTCGGTCTTCATGCTTCCTCTTCTTTCCCATAGTTTAGAACGTATAAATTTATCACAAATAATTTGCGGGTAGGACGTGCGTAGGCTTCAGCACGGAAACACGTAATGACAAGCCGACCGAACGATGGCCACGAGCTGTGAGGTAGATAGGTAGATAGGTAGTAGGGGTAGAATACAAGTGGCTAGTGTTCCTATTTTTTAATATTGATATAGATCTAAAAAAATCCGTGTGTTAGGCTGATGCGTGGACACAACTACAACATGTAACATAAATCGCAAAGAAAGAACCTGCGATATATAATGCCGCGCTTAATTCTAGTCGAGGAATGGTCATAGGTTTCAGAGGTGCTACCTTGGACTTCGCACATAATAACTTAATAATAGCATGACCGTTTTGGTTTACCGATCTCAAATAAATACATGCGCGCGCCATAAGCGGATTGAGATACATCACTAAAGGAATGCAGTTCAATATAAACTGATGATTCGCCCAGTGTGAATGTCTTGGAATTTGAATTTTAGATAAAGCGTCTAAATTCGAAAAATGCGAACAAGGTCATCCCGGCCTATTTTGTTTACCTACAATAGCTGCAAAATAATTTTAGGTTTAATAATACAAGGGCTTAATAATCCAAGTGGGTTAAATATTTTAAAAGATGATGAGAGAATTATTCTTTTAGTTAAAACGTTTTTGCATGATGGCCTTTGAATAGGAAAATTAAAAGTATCAGAACTGGGATTCCACCCTAATCCTAAAGTACTTGAAGACTCACTAATACTTAGATTTTTAGTAAAGTCAATTGTGGACGCTTGATAAATAACTTTAGAATTGGATCTATATTTTCTTAAATTAAAGCATCCCCTTTTTAACGTCTCAGAGACAGAATTTTGAATGTAAAGGAGATCCTCCTCCTTATCGGAAACGGTTATTAAATCGTCGACACAAAAATCATATAATATGTTTAATTTGCTCATCATCGCATTCCTCCCTCAGCTGCCAAAGGCAACGTGTACTTAAATAGCTGGCACTTGCGAAACCGTAGGTGACAGTATTCAAACGAAAGGTTTCTAAAGGCAAAGACTCTTCTTCTCTCCATAATATTAGTTGAAGATTTCGCTGCTCTTCGTCAATCAAAATTTGGCGGCAGATTTTTTCTATGTCGCCTGTTAAGATATATTTGTATTGACGCGCTCGAATTAGAATGGAGGAAAGAGAGTCCTGAATATTTGGGCCTTTTAGTTGAATATCATTGCTAGAACTCGCGCAGAACCGTCGAAAACGACGCGGATTTTTGTTGATTCACTATTTGGTTTAAGGACCGAATGATGAGAAAGAAAGTATGATGGATTTGGTATAAAAATTTTCGATTTTTCTAAATGATCTAACTCAGAGTATTTACGCATGAAGTCTATATACTGTGATTTAATAGCCGGTCGCTTCTTTAGTCGTCTTTCTGAGTTAATGAAACGGTGTTTTGCTAGCTCATAAGAGCTGCCTAAACAATTAGGGTCTTCGGTTAGCGGTAGTTTAACATAAAATCTACCTGTGCTCAATCGTCGAGTATAATGTTGGAAATGGTTTTCACAAGCAATTTCATTGTCGTTTAAAATTACCTTTGCAGGAACTAATTCAAGTTCCCAAAATTTTGTTAATTGTTTGTCGATTTCGTCTACATATGATACGTTAGCAAGACATTGTTTGTTTTTAGAATTAGAAATATTTGATATAGGACCCGCAATTAACCAACCGAACTTAGAACTTCTTAATTTAGGATTGTTGGGGCCGAGAGAACGCTGTTCACAACCCAAGATGTCCCAGAAGATATCGGCACCAATCAAAACTTCAATTGGAGCTGGTTGATAAAAAGTCGGATCTGCTAAACTTATGTCAGTGGGTATTTGTAGTTTTTGAAAGTTGATAGGCATTTTAGGAATTCGACCTGTCAGTTGTTCCATAACATAACAACTAAGTTGAATATTAAAATCTTTGTTTGTTGAACCTAATTGTAGTGTACAAGTCTCTGTGACTTCATTGCAATTGGTATTACCTATACCAATTATATTAATTGTTTCGATTGACTCCCGCAGTCAAGGAGAGCCTTGACCTTTTCAGTTTGATTAGTTTTAGGATTCGTCACTGTAATCAAAACAGTGGATAAAATAATTTGATTAGTATTGTGTGTAGATGTGGAGCAGTTGACTATGGCATCGTTGTTATCTGATATGTTGTGAGTTGTATTGTTAGGTATGTTGTTGGATACATGGACTGACGCGTTTTTGTTTGAGATGGTATATAGAAGACTATTATGGTATTTCTTACAAGTGCGGCATGGTCCAGACTGACAGGAGCGAAGAGAGTGAGAAACGCGTAAACAATTATAGCATAGCTTGAGTCTTAAGACGTCGGCTTTACGATTCTCTACACTCTTTGCTAAATATGTAGGACAGTCGTATATACGATGATTGTTCTTGCATACAGAACAGCGATAAGAATTTGTATTAGAAGTAACAACAAAAGATTTCAATTGTCGTTCATTATTATTGTTGAAGTGATTGTAGTTGCGAGATGAACTAGCTATTGGCCGTGGTAGTTGCTTACACTTGTCAAATTTATTACGATTCAAATTTTCTAGAACATCTGCACGCTCAGAGAAAAATTTATTGAATTGTACGAGAGTAGGTATTTCGTCAAAACTATTACGGCGCTTTTCCCACTTCCCTATAGTGATGCTGTCTAATTTTGAAGACATAAGATAAATTATAAGCGTATCCCATTGGCCTGTCGGTTGACCTAAAGTCGCCAAAGCACGAAGATTTTTTGGTACGTGGTCTATCAAAAATCGTAGCGACTTCGCGGACTCCCGGGCCAGCGGATCGATACCAAAGAGTGAATCTAAGTGATGATTAATAAGCTGTTTTTTATTGTCATACCGCTCGCACAGTAATTGCCATGCATTACTGTAATTAGCTACAGATATTTCAATATTAGAAATTATACGAGCGGCTTCACCCTCCAAATATGACACCAAATAGTGAAACTTATGAATCGATTTTATTGGATCGTTGTTGTGAATTTAAGATAAAAAGGTATCACGAAATTTCAACCACTTAAAAAAAGCACCCTCATATTTGTAAATTTGGATTTGAGGCAACTTGAAACCCATGTCCTGATTATCATGTTGACAAACAATAGAAGTCGAATGGTCGTGCTCGTTACGTGACGCGTGTGGCCGACTTGAGTTTAAGATGCTTTTATTAGAATCAATGAGATGTAAGCCTGTAGCAATCGTTATCATAAAATCTTGTTCAATGCTTTGTGCGTACCCATTTCTCGTAATTGGTGAAGTTCATGTCCTCATGATAATCACCCGTTGTTGTACCCGTTTTGTACATGACGAGGGCATTGGGACAAACCCTTCTTCAGACCCGGCGTGTACTATTATAATTCGCTGGCCCTTTGCTACGGGCCGCTTTAAGCCCAGGTTCGAATCATCTGACCATGATTTAGGCGCCGTGTGTGTCGAATGCACTTATGACTCTTCCATGTATACAATCGGTCGACCTTCATCTCTAAATTTTGTTAGTTTTTCGAGATATGCGATCCTTTTTAATCGAATATCTGTTTTTTCTATTAGAATCTTGCGGTTAGTTTCTGTTCGGCGCCATCTAATGCCTAAATTTGCCTTAAGCTAGTAAGGCCACCTTGAATCATTTTTTACTTTGGCTAAAATTTTTTTCACTGTCGGCATTTCCTTTTCCGTCGTGTGAAAATTGTGAATAATCCGCTTGATTACACCCTGGTCGAACCTATCAATCCCGGTCACCGATTTCGCCTTTACTCTATTTTTTCCGGGTGTACGGAACACTTTAAGCATGTTGTCGAATTTCTTACCTTCCGCAAGAATCCGACGCACGGTACGCTCAAAAACACACTCGCTTTCGCGACTCTCGAATGAAGCGCGTTTAGATTCTGAACGCCCTCCTTTTTCTTATTTCATAAATTCCGCAACGATGTACACAATCTCTCCCGCCGCCCTTTGTTTTGGCATTTTTTGGCAACAAAATAACAATAACAACGTAAAAACTTAACAAAAGAAAGAAAACAAATTAAAAACAATAACACACAACTATAACAAAAGTAACAATAACAACTTTTTACGCGACTGTACTTAGAAGAGAGATAGCGTCGTAAACAATAAGCGAATGTTGACGAGCGACTGAGACAGAAAAGTTCGTACGAGCGCAATGGCGGCGTCTAGTGATGTGCGTCACAAGTCACAACTAAAGCGTGTTATAATTAGTAATTACGTCGGTAACGTACTCGTAATTAATAATGTACCTATATATATATACCCATGCCCCAGAAGGGGGAGAGTGCGAAATAGGGGGACAAGGACAGAGATAAATAACTTGTACGGGAGTCAAGAAGGCGGCCCGGTGATGAAACGCGAAGAGAAGTGCGGATTCCGGGCCGCTCTCCTGACGATTCGGCCTGCATAACCGCGAGCTTGATAAGGCCATGGGAAGGTGGTGGGTTGTACCTATATATAAGAATCACCATTACCTTTACCATTACCATTACCTAATTGGTAACATTCGGTCTTATGAAAATGTGTCAGAGAAATTAAGTTCCGATAAAATTGGAAACCGATGGGACATCTCTAGCTGGTGCCATCTTTTGCACCTGTCACCATTTTGGCCTTATTTTGTTCGCTGCGGCGCCTCGCGTGCTAGCTTCAGGCCGGCCACTAAACAGCGCGCGAATTGTAATGGCTTATTTGCGAAGCGAGTTTAAGCAATACTGCATTTATCGTTATTCAATTAAATATCTTAAATACTTTGTGCATTTAATATAGAACTCTATTGCCCTTTATAGCATGTAATTTAAATGAATTTTTACCAAGATATATAAGATTCAAAATGCAGGGACATAGCGAGCGGCTGGGCAGGCGCGCGGGGCGTGCGAGTGCCGCCGCCGGTACCAGCATTGCACCCGTGCGAAGCCGGAGCGCGTCGCTAGGTTTGATATCTGGCATTACCGCCTACCTCTTAAATAAAAAAAATAATTTTTGAAATCGGTTAAGAAATAATAGAGTTCTGAGGTAGCAAACATTAAAAAAATATACGCGTCGAATTGAGAACCAATTCCCTTTTTTAAAGTCTGTTAAAAATCAACAAATATTTATTTTTTCATTTATGATTCAGTATGGATTTAAAATAATCATATTCGTAAAGAAGGGTGGAAAGTAAATTCCGGGATGTTCGATGTCTCAGATGGGACAGCGTTTGGACCAGTTCAATCTCTTCTTGAGAGGAGGAGAGGTTTTCCATGCCCATTTATCTTTGACATCATCTCTATTCATTACAGCACGCGCTCAACGTATTTTATCCAAAAAATGACCCACAGATAATTCGCCTGTTAATAATTGCATCTGGGCTTCAATGATCAAGTCATTTCTGTCTTGGTTAGTTCTGCGTCGTTTACGTTGTGATTATTTGAATTGCACTCATAATTAATTATTTTATGTAATTTCTAAAATAAGAATATAAATAAAACTTTTAATATAAATGACAATTAGAAACATGACATATACTTAGATATATAAATTCTTTTTAAATGTTATGACATCTTTTGTATTTTTAAGAGGATCTGAATGGACTTGCTTTGCGAACACAAATCCTTAAGTTTAACTACCCCCAACAAGGAAAGAACAAAGCGATAGTACTATAAACGAACGATAGATGTCACTGGCTGTCTCAGCAAACATCGACATATAAACATGTTAAATGTTATGTTGTAATGTTCTATTCGATCACTTTACGTACCTACTAATTAAAGTAAGTAAATATAAATATTTGTTGATTTTATTGAATAAAATTTAAACAAAGTTGTAAAACCTAAGTGTTTCTAACTATAGTGTTTTTGCAGCCTTAAAAAATTTCGCAAGTGATCATTATGTGGAACTAGTTATAAAATATTCAACATTGGTTCCATTGTCTTCGTATTCCTTTCAAAATGGAACTAGTGATAAAAAAAAATGTTTTTTTTCATCAATAGTTCCAACATGGAACTGTTAATGGTACTAGTGGCAACGAACCTATTTGGCGTAGGTGGTCACAAGAATATCTCTCTCAGTTTATGCATCGTTACAAATGGTCAAAGGTCACACCTGAACCAAATATAGGTGATATTGTACTTGTGATGGAAAATGATCTGCCGCCATTCAGATGGTTGTATGGTAGAATAGTAGGGAAGTATCCAGACAATCTGACTTTTGTAGTGACTCTCAAATGTAAAGACTCTTTCAAATGTCATAATCTGATGGTCATACCCAGTATTTTTAATTACTTAGTGTAAAACTTAATATTCACTTTTATTTTGCAAACATCAATTTGTATTCCAATATAATTAATTTTGTATTTTTTAGTAATCTAAAGTAGTCTTTAACATATGACCTATTTAACAATTAAAATGATGTTAACCAATCTTTCTTAAAGATATTAATGATTAGTAGAATTTCATCTATCTTCTCTATAATTTGTATTTTTGTTTGAGACATAATAGAATAGTACTACTATTATAAAGGCGAAAGTTTGTATGGATGTATGGATGTATGGATGTATGGATGTTTGTTACTCTTTCACGTAAAAACTACTGAATGGATTTGAATGAAACTTTACCACAATATAGCTTATACATCAGAATAACACATAGGCTACATTTTATACCGAAATTCCCACGGGAACGAGAACTACGCGGGTGAAACCGCGGGCGTCCTCTATATTATATACTATACTAATATTATAAAGAGGAAAACTTTGTTTGTTTGTAATGAATAGGCTCAAAAACTACTAGACCGTTTTTAAAAATTCTTTCACCATTCGAAAGCTACGTTATCCACGAGTAACATAGGTTAAATTTTATTTTGGAAAAAAATAGGGTTCCGTAAAATATTTGGGTTTTTCGGACACAAGGTGTAAAAAATCAACCAGAAAAGTTACTTATTTTGCGTACGCTGCCTAAAGTATAAAAGATAGAACCATAAAATGTTCTAATTAATTGGAGATCTTATAAATATCTACAAAAAAGTCCACACGACGACACACTATACCTATCTTTGTCGAGTGAGGCACAACAACCATTTTTTTATTTAAAAATCTTAAATTTTTTTTGGACTACATTTAAACGCATTTATTTTACTCATGCTATTAATCCTTATCAAAATAAATTATTTCATCACTAAGTACAGTTTATGTAGATAATATTTAGTATTTAAAAGATTAAAATTGGACTTTTGGTTTTGAAGTTATGGCGAAATTAAAATATTACTATTTCTGCGTTGCGAAGTGAGCGTCACCAAGGGGGCGCGCGTGCGGGAGAGTTTAGATCTATGTTATATATACGATGATGAATTAAGAATTCGATCTTTGTTCAAATATCTATTTAGTACACGGAGTTTGTTCGTTTGTTTAAACGGACTAATCTCTATCTGCGTGTCGCATTGTAAAATTATTTTTGTTTATTCTGAAGGCTAGACTCAAGAGTGAAATGTACTATTTAATATCAATTAATACCCATCAGCTTGCCATAAATATATATATTTTTTGTTAATGTACTGAAATGTCATACAACGTTGAACAAAAATGTAGACCTTTAGTACACGGGACGGGACGGAGAATATTGCTTCACGGGAAACTATAAAAAAATTAAATTGAGAGGGGGAGCGGGGAATGAGCACACTATATGTGCCTTCACACATTTTGTATGAAAGTCTGTTTTTAAAATTAGAAGGGTACCTAAGAGGTTTTCACGCGGACGAAGTCGCGGGCGACTGCTAGTTTATAATATAGATATTGTTACGACCTAGGGGTCGAGGATTGGAAGAACAACCATACAATAGGGAGAATTAGACGTTTATTAACCAATAGATAGGTATACAAGATTCGATGCAGCACGCTGCGACGCCGTCGTTTCAGGTTTCAAGGCGTGAAGGAACCCATCAGAACGACGATGATCTGCCTCGCACCCCAACTCCACTGTGGGACCACTACAGATCATAGTCCTTACACGCACACTCGTAGGTATACATCTCCCTACATTCCTTCAACCGTCTTGACCCAACGACAACTCGCTTTGAACTCCTTGAATCTTGTCTTCGTTCTGCACACGAAATAATTTGAATTGTTCCATTTTTTTTAACTTATTCCTTTTTTTTAAATTGCATTTACTTTTAATCCAAATGAGGTTTCCAATCATAAACTCTTTTACTATCTAATTCCTCCGAGGGGTCATCCGTAACAATATAATGTAATTAGTATAGATACAGTTCATATTTGTTACTTACAAGTTACATTGTACAATTTTCTTTGAGATGTAATCATCAGCTGATCACTGATCTTAAGTATTTAATAATGTATATGTCGATGGCAGATTAGCTGCTTCGTCATTGAAGGCATGTTCTTTATTTCGATCCGACTGCATGCTGTGGGTATTCGGGCAAGTAAACACTAAAAAACTGATTACACAATTTATTGGAACACATTAATCACTACAATACGCTTTAATCACTAACTCACTATAGCACTATGGGGAACGATAGGTTTGGCGTGGCGGAATGGCCTTTGACCGCCACGCTTCACTGAGCCTGAACACACAACTGTCCATCGCAGTATTCTCACGTAGAACCTCAAGTCTCGAGTGAACCGCAACACTCACTGCCTTGCCTCTACTTTCTACATTGTCAACATCCCCTGCCAATACCGCCCGTCCAACTCTATCCAGATATGCATCAACAAATCAAAAAGAGTCAATGGAGTAATTGAATTACAGACAACAAAGATGCAACACCCGTGTTCGTCGATAGAGGTCGCTTTATGATACAATATCCTAGTTCACCAACAGATGTCGCTTTTACTTTAAATAATTTTTATCTTAATTTCCGACATATCGTAGGTGATATTCTGAAGCCGCGGAACTAACAGCAGTGGCGGATTTATAAATTTGCCGCCCGTAGGCTATTCAATTTTTGCCGCCTCTAAATTTTGATATCTTAGTCCACAATCATATCAATTTTCTATCAATAAAATTCCAACTTTATAATTTGTGCCCCATCATCCTCGTTACTTCAACTTTTCCCATATAGTTATTATTATTGAGAACTATGGTACCATGTTAGATCCTTGATTATTTTTACAGCAAAGAATTATCAAAAACATTATTTTAAGGAAAAAATATCTCAATCGTATACCACTTTTAAAGTAAGGTAAGGTATGTCTTAAAACTATACAATACTTACAAAATATGAATTAAGCTTACGTAAAAAAAATACATTTGGCGAACGTTGATTAACATTTATTATTACACTCACAGTTTAAAAACAATACAATAAATATATCTTTTCTTTATTATTTGTTAGCATTATGATTTAAGTTAAATTATAAAAGCATTACAATACTTTTTGCGAGACTTTGAATTCGCAAAATCATTTATTATATCGTCGTACGAAATCTTGTTCATTAGCTCTGACTCTATGCACAAGAGAGCTAAAGCGTTTAGCTTTTCTTGACTTAAAGTCGATTTTAGTTCTTTACTCTCTTCAAGCAAGAGAAGCTTCTTTCACCTGAACAATTTGCCGCTGGTGTACAAAGAGCCATACGAAGTGCTATATCCAAGTTTGGATAAATGTTTCCTAGATTCTGTTTTTGCAGGAATGAAGACAGACTTATTAATGATATAAGATATTGAACTAGTTTTTTATTTAATAAAAATTAGTCAATTTTAGTCAGTATTTTTGTTAGACCATCGATATTATATCGATTGAATTGGGTAAGCAGATCTCATAATTATTACGTACACGGAGAAAAAATTATAGCGGTTATCAGTGAAGAATATATGTAAAAATTACTAAATTTCGATTATAATATCGAATCGCGATATTCTAAAAGTTCATAATCATTAATGTATAATTAGTAAAGCGTTTAGGAATTGTTCATGCAGAGATGTTGAACTATTTATTAATTAGCACTGTATTTGAGAATATTTCGATTTTTGTTAAATATTTCAATTTCTCTCCAATTTTCGAAATTCGTATTATGTGTGTGTATAATAATTTTTTTTAAATTTGTAAACCGAAATAATAAATTTATGAAATAAATTTGCCGCCCCTTAAAATTTGCCGCCCTAGGCTCCAGCCTACTCAGCCTGCTGGTAAATCCGCCACTGACTAACAGTGTTTAAAACCGCGTAAGGTAGGTGCTGTGAATTTTACAGGAACGAGGAAAAACAATATTTACTAAATCACATGACAAATCATATGTATTAATTAATTAGTAAATCGACTTTCGCGGTTTTATTATCACAAATAAAATCAAAATGAGTTTTTTTATGTCACTTAAGCGGAATAGCCGCCGAAATAAAACAAGAATACAATCAACATGTTATATTTTGGAATGATTGACCATTCTTTGTAAAACAGGTGAAGACCTTCCAGACTGTTCTTCGGACATGTTTCTTTTTTAACCAAAATTCAGTCTGATTTTAAAAACGAATTTATTATAAAACTGATGACAATATAAATAAACTAATCAAACTTTATGTGACTCAGGCGCAATCCGTATTAAAATTGATGATTGATTGAGATGCGCTTGGTCGCACCGCGTGCCTTTTATAACACCGACGACCGATCCATCCCAATCTCGCCTGACTCATTGAGTGGTGCAATATTGTTGTTTCATGTCTTGAATGGTCGTATTCTGCGCCGACATATAATTATTTATTAAGTCAACTTCAGAGTTTCATTTTTGGCACATAGTATCACCGGTAATCAACAATATACCTAAAATTAACACCATAAATCCCCATAATGTTGAAAAAATTGCTCTTAATAGCTAAGTATGTTAAACATACCTTGTTGAGAGGGTACTTACGAATTAAAAGTTAAAACTAAAAATGAAGAACAAAACGTATATAAATTTTACTTCTGAGTAGAATAATAATTGCACATTGAGGTCTTTGTTAAAAATGAGATCACTAAAACATTACTTTTTCTTAAATGGCAAATTATCGTAAAATAAGTGACAATCTGCAGGTAACACACTCTTTAATTGCTGTAAGTGCTGATACTTTCTGTCTAATATAGGCAGCCTAGATGAATACAGGGGAGGTACATCATTCACTACAGCTGAAATAGGTTTTGGTCTCCGAGGGAGTGGGCTGAAATCATCTTTAAAGTGTTTTTTAAACTCTATTGTGCCGTTAGGATTATACTTTAAAACCCTCAGATCCACTACGCAATCATCACCAGCAGAACGCCCAGGACGAATGAAATGATAAATTTGGTTTTCTTTTAGACTGTAGTCTTTAACAAAGGTGTAAGCTGGTTGAGAAACCTGGTATGGGGAGGAGGCTTGAGGCATACTGAGAAGGAAGAAAAATTTCAACATTTTTCAGCTTTCTTTCCACTAAGAAGTGTACGGAGTCAACCTCCATTTGAGTGTGACCTTTTTCCAGATACTTTTGTGTAATTGTTGTATTTTTGTCTACTGCTAATCTTAGAAGGGCATTAGGAACTATTGAGTTTCTGTTCTGAGCAGTGCAGCCGTCCATCCAGATGACAACATCCCTGCAATCTTCTTCTAATAACTTAGTCAAAAAATCAATGAAAAATTATGCGTAGGTAGCTCGTAAATCACAGGCGGTTTCGTCGAACCAGTAGCAAGTTACATGGCCCGTTGCAATATCGTATAAAGTAAAGTTGTGCACAGCTAATTTGGTCTTAATGTATAAAGCACAAGCTGATAGCGAAGGGCACAGCTTCACAGCCTGCAAATCAGCGGTCACAGCATGAAGTCCTCATTGAGCACTTTGCTTGTCACTAAGTTTTTCAGCTCGAGCCAATTCTGTCAGCTAGTTGTGGTATTGGTAGTTCTCTTCAGAAACGTTGCCGGCTTTATATGAACAACAATAATCACATGCGTCTTTCTTAGGTTGAAATAGTTTTGTTCGTATAAGATGTCACTGGCTTAGACCTTGATGATGTAAATACGTACGCATTATATAGCTGAGATTTTGATAACCACACATAAAACAACTCCTTCGCTGATTCGTCACCAGTCCACACAGAATCTTGCTTTGCACGGAATTCTCGAACACGGGAGGAAGACATCAATGATTCAAAATACAACAAATGTTCAGGACCAATGAAAGCTGGTTTCTCTGGTATGTCGTGTCGGGAAGAATCAGTCATACATTTTTCGTAGCTAATTGCTAAAACCATTGCTAACTTCTTTTGAGAGGTCATTGAATGTGGTCTGTAAAAGGGGTGCAAAGAGAGCCTTCGTAACGCATCGATTCCCAGTCCTCAATTTCTGATCATTAACAACCTTCTTCCAAGAATTTTTCAGTGGTCGGAAAACAGATACGTCTACTGGTTGAATGATGTGAGTAACGTTTGGATAGAGTGAATATAAAAGAATGCCATTATCTATACACAATTGAGACACTTCTTGATTTATATGAGACTTATGGCTGTCTGCCAGCAATAAAACCGGAAATTTTGTGTTGTTTTCTTTTAATTTTGGGACCAGAGTATTTGCAATAGAACCGTAAAAAAATTTTACTGTCATCCATCCCTTTTCTGACTTACCAATGCTCCAATCTTTATTAATTTGTCTAACGATAATTAAGGGTGGTAATAGATGCTGCAAAAGTTCCTAGTACGGTTATGTTCTCTTTTTCTTTAATTTCGTAAAAATCTCGATTTTGCTAGTTTTGTAAATACGCGGTTTTACACTGTTAGTTCCGCGGTTTCAGAATATCACCGACGATATATGTTTTTGTATGTAGCTAAATGTTAATAAATTTTTGCAGTTGTTTATACTGTTATGAACTTATATAACTTAATACTATATCAGTTTTAATGAAACCTAGCATTAAATTAGTATTGTTTGATAGATAAAGTTTGTGTTGTATTAAAGATATATGCAGCCTATAGTAGTTATCATAAGATTTTAGTTTTGAGTTTTGTATAACTTTAAGTTTTATTTTACAGTCTACAACTTGCTTGCTATCGAAATTTGATATAATTATAAATAGTGCAGCTTATGAAACTTCTTGAATATGTTGTCAAACTTTTAATGGACAAATAATGTCTGTATTCAGCCATTATTTGTCCATAGGGTCCGGTATGTTTATTCTGTGACTTAAACTGGCATAACTGTGGAATAAAATAAAGGAAAGTATTTGAGCCATTTAAGATTTGCTGACGACATCGTGTTGTTATCAGAAAACATTACCGAACTTAGGATTATGTTGCAAACTTTACAGCAAGGAAGTAGGGGCGTTGGCCTAGAACTGAATCTCAGCAAGACAAAAATTATGACAAACTTTGCAGAGCCCCCTACATATCTCGAAAAAATTCCTATAACAGCCAAAGTAACGAGCTAGAGGTAGAAGGAAGAATCAAGGGTGGATGGAAAAAGTATTGGAGTCTTAAGGAAATTCTGAAAAGTGATATGCCAATGAAATTAAAGACTAAAGTATTGGAAACTTGTGTGCTGCCTTCGTTAACATATGCTTGCCAAACGTGGAAGTACAGCTCTCGTATAAGAAGTAAAATTAAAACCTGCCAAAGAAGTATGGAGAGAAGCGTAACCAAAATTTAAAAAATTCAAAAGATACGACATTCCATTATTCGTCAAAAAACAAAGGTTACAGATGCTCTCCAATACTCTCTAAGGTAAAAATGGCGATGGGCAGGCCATGTCGCAAGGATGAGCGACGATCGTTGGACCTCAATATTGACATCGTGGCTCGGCCCTGCGGGGCACAGGAGAGTAGGAAGACCATTCGGCAGGTGGTCGGACGACGTATCGAAAATCGCTGGCAAGAAGTGGCTACATCTGGCCAAAGATCGGAACAGATGGGCTGCTTTGGAGGAGGCCTTCACCCTCAACTAGAGGGGTTCTTGTATAAATTAAAAACAGAAAATCATTTATTGTATTTTTATATTAGTTATTTGTTATACCAATTATTTGTAAAAACAAGAAATAAAAGGCTTTTTATTTTATTTATTTTATAATCTGTTACTAAAATGAATGTATATTTTGGCAACACCAAACTTTTTTTTTCTTGCGGCCACTTAACAAGAATGTATGTGTAAAATTTTCATGGAATAAAAAGACTACTTAAAAGTTGAAACTTCCTGTTTTACTGTGCTCTCTTACAATAATATTAAAACCCCCAATAAAATAAAGTTCGATAATTGAACAATCATACTTCAACAAAAAACAAAAAGATCATATTCCAAACGTAATTCAAGCAAACTTTCTCCATTTCCATTCACTCTTTTGTCACCAAACATACCAAGTACTCTCTTATACCCATCATGCTTCAGACCCATCCATTAAAATCTCCTAACGTAATTACAAAACTCTCTCTTTCTGTTCACATTTATTCAAAGTATCACCCAGGCTTTTCAAAAACGCATTTATTTCTTTCCCTACATTTTTGGTATTTCTTGATCCCGGATCCGTCGGAGCATATGCACCTACAACAAAAATCCGGATTAGTCCTATTTTTAATCTAAGCCAAATGAGTCTTGGGCTCACATACTGAACTTCTTTCACACAATCAGACAGCCTCTTCTGTCCTTGGAAACGCCAGACCATAGGCTGTATAGGAGTTGTGGTTAGTGGGATCACATCGTCGCACAATATACTATATACGTTCTATATATACAATATCCATCTAGCATCCATCATCTGGCATACTTTATGTATCTTTTTTTTTATCGACTACTAGTTGGCTCTTGACTGCTATCATACCTGATGTTAAGTGATGATGCAGTCTAAGATGGAAGCGGGTTAACTTGTTAGGAGTGGGACGAAAATCCACACCCCTTTCGGTTTCTACACGCGACATCGTACCGGAACGCTAAATCGCTTGGCGATACGTCTTCGTCGGCAGGGTGGTAACTAGCCACGGCGAAAGCCTCCCACCAGCCAGACCAAGACAAATTAAGAAAAATCTCAATGTGCCCCGCCGGTAATCGAACCCAGGACTTCCGTCTTATAAATCCACCGCGCATACCACTGCGCCACGGAGGTCGTCAAAACTTCGACCATTTTTCCTCGAATGTTCAATGTGGCAAAACGGCTCTCCGTAGCCCGCTTTTCGTCACTATGAGGAACGAGTTATGATGGATCGCGAATCTCATCGCCGCCATTCGTGTCTTTATTTTTATTATTGGACATTGCGTTCCCACAAGTAGCAAGGGATAAACTGAGTCAATTCTGGCAGAGCCCCGCATGCCATAATAAGACTAGCCTTGTTCAGGGTAACGACTAGACATGCCCCTTATCCATGAGTCCCTCGGCACGGCAACCTTCGACTGACCATGGAAAACTCATTCTAAAATTATATTTAACGATTAAATGTACATAAATACATTCTGCTCTGTGTCCAAATGTTATATCGCTTCGAGAAGCAAAGTAACGGATTCCTTCAAATGGTTGCCTTGTTTCAAGCAATCGGTGATAAATTAGGTACATTTTCGCGAAATTCTCATAATTCACAAGTTTTTTTTAATTTCGAGTCGAGTTTTTTAATAATATTTTTTTTGCTTTGTCCCATGGTAATAGTTAATAGTTAACTTTCTATCAGGGTTTTTAAAAATCAGTAAAAGTTGTTTTTACTAAACTATTATTTATTTTTTTATGCCTGATTCAATATCATCCACCACCAGATTAAAAACAAAGTATGTATTTACACTAAGATACAAGTTGTATAATAATTAATCTATTTCTAAAAGGAAATAACTCTCAAATAAATAAAGTCAATATTTAAATACAAATAATCTAGTTCCCAGAAGTTTTGATCTAATCAAAAAAATTTATCACGCAAAAGATAGATCAAAGAAAATGGTCCATTTCAGCTTCACTCATGTACCACATACCATTAAAATGGAAAAAATACAAGGATTTTATCAAAAATAAAATAAGTGAACGAAAAGAACTGAATAAAGCGTTGGTTAAAAATGAAATTCCTAGTTTTTGAAGTATTAAAAGATGGCGTCTTTCTAATATTAGTCTGTAGGTGATAAAGATGCGGTGACATTGATTTGTCAAACTCAAAATATGTCATTTTGACAAGTCTTTTCTTCCGTGTTCCGGGCTTTGTTTTTAGCATAGATAGAGCCCATAGCGTGTCCACTCGTGAGACAGCAAATCAGCCTTATTGATATGACATGTCAACATTTAAAGTACATCATAAAACGTTATGTTTTAAAATATCGTAAAATACGAAATATTACTTTATATAATATTACTTTAGTAAACGCATAATACATGAATTTTGCTAAAAAATAACATATCTAAGCTTTAAATCATCAATCAATAATGTTTATGCCTACTTACGTATGAAACGTAATTCCTTCGATTTTCTGTTCGCTGCGACTGTTGCAGCCGAAAATATTACAACCCACCATAGCACGATAACGTTTAAATTAATATAGTAACCGCAAAGTTATATTATTTATCAGCAAATTTAATAAAAAGCTAATAATTGCTCAGATATGTCCCTTGTCTGTCACAAATTCCACTCTTGACAAATAATAAAAACGAACACGCTGAAAGGGACAAAAAATAATAAAGGCCGAATGAAATAAGTTTGTCACGCTCTTGAACCTACAGCCGCGTTATGACTCCATCTAGTACTACTACTAGTAGTAGTAGTCTTTAATCTATGGTTTTTAGGTATAACACATTTTAGCAAAAGTCGAAACTATAGATAATATAACTTATCTAAGATCGGCCATGATTATACGTAAAGTGTTGAATTGTTTTGGACAGAATAAATAATATTTCGCCCAAATAAAAGTGAATTCAGAGATTTGGCTAATCAAAACTAGATTATTAATACATGTAGTTTTTTTCAACTTATGTACAAAAAGTGAGTCTGTGCTCCATACAATTTTGGACCATCTCCTATACTATAATAACGTCTATACACCGTGTATTTAAACACGGTGTATAGACGTTATTTGATTATTAGATAATTGTAATAAATGTGAGTTGTAAATTAGACAACCATGTTTATTAAACTCTTTTGCCACTAACATTCTGCTCACTGACAGTAGGTTGGCGTTGAGATTGGACACACACAACACATTCACATCAATAGTATATTCATTGTCTCCAACACATGTTGTGAGTTGAAGGCATCATTAATTCTATTATTGCAAAACCTGAACCGTTTTTTGTTAACCCTAGAAGCCCAATCTACGTCGTTTTGACGTATAGGCCGAAGAAAATTTTCTGTCTCTTTTGTACGCGCGATCGGATTGGTGCGAAAGTCCGAACCAACTTAGTAGCTGCCGAGGTCTATCCATAGACGGCTGTGTCACTTCGGTAAGTGTAGCCATTTTGTAGTAATAACAGTATTGCACGTCTATTTGACGTATGTTTGGGCTTTATGTTATTTTTGCAAATATTACATGTTTCATTTTATTATATTTTTTTAGTTAGATAACGGTTTTTGTAGTAATATTTTACTATTATTTATTATATTTTAGCCTAAATGACACAATGACGGCTCGTCAACAGTTAAACCAGGATGAAATAGCGGTTATACTGGAAAATGAAGAGGATTATTTTCCACGTGACACTGACTCTGAAGAAGAAGATTGCGTGTTCCAAGACGATGCACGGAGTTATGGTGACGACGAAATGGTTGACTACATAGAGGATATGAACCCGGCAAATAGGTTAGAGACGGATTTTGCGACCGGTGACCCTACTTCAAAAGGGGCTAATCAAGAGGTAACACCGTCGACTTCACACAGAATTGTTACTTTACCTCAGCTTTCAATTCGTGGAAGAAATAATCATATATGGGCAACAACAAAAGGACAGTCCACGGGCAGGACCTCTTGTATAAATATTGTACGTGCCAATAGAGGACCCACACGAATGTGTAGAAACAGCGTCATGGATGCAAAAACGTTTGGAGGCACCTACTCTAAAGAGGACATTACGCGATACTATCACAAATGTTTAGAAAACTATGCCTCAGACTGTAACAGATACTTCCTGTGATGAACCAAAACCAAAAAAAAGCGTTATTGTGGGTTTTGTTCTTATAAAAAAAGAGGATGACCAAAACACAGTGCTCAAAGTGGAAAAAACCTGTATGCGGGGAGCACAATATTGATATTTGTAAAGGCTGTATATAAAAGTATTTTTTATCATTTTAACTATTTAGTATTGATAAGAGTTAATATCATTCTAAGAAAACAAGTTTAATTTTAGTTGATTTTGGGTAAAATTTATTAAATTTTAAGAAAAACTAAGAGGATCTCATTTTTTGTTAATTTTTATATGTTCCTAAAGTTATTATTGTAAAATAATAAATAAATAGTGAACTTTGCTCTATTATCATTTTTTATTTCATTATACACTATTTTCATAAAATAATATAAAAACTTGATAAATATATAAAAAAAAATATACATATATAGCGATTTAATTTTTACACGTCATTTTTACGTATGATTGGGCTTTATAGCTCCTAAAATATGATTGGGCTTCTAGGGTTAAAAGCCTTAATACTCTCACTAACCGCCACACAAGCCAATATCTTTCTCGAGAGATAATTAAAGTTATGGAGATATACGGAGGCAATAAATTCGTAACCCTTATCGGAGATAACGCTAATAATATTCAAAAAGCATTCCAAATGGTAAAAAATACATATACACACGTGTTGCCTCTTAGATGTGTAGCTCATACATTAAATTTACTATGCGAAGATTGTTTAAAACCAGAACCTATCAAAGCATTTATATCGATTGCCATAGAGACCATAAAAGCAATTAAACGAAGTCAAGCCATGAGTGCTTTGTTAGCCCAAATCATAAAAAATAAGGGTTCAGGCGAAACATTGAAGTTGCCTGGGAAAACCCGCTGGGGCAGTTACTGCACCGCTTTGAAGAGCCTGAAGAATTCAAAAGTATACAGACCTTAGAAGTGCACGAAGATGCTACTATTTCTGAAGAAATAAAATCAAATATATTAGAATTAAATTTTTGGTCAATGATTGAACATTGTATCAAGTTATTAAAACCAATTACTAGGAAAGTTTTTAAGCTAGAAGGTAATGGAATACATATAAATGAAGTATACATGACTTTCAAGGACATCAAATCCACACTCAATTTTGTGTTGCCAGAAATATCTATTTTAGATGAACAACACAAACAAGTTATAATAAATAATTTAATCAAACGCACAGATAATTGCATGAAGCCAATTCGTTATGCTGCATATATGTTGGATTCAAAATCCCAAGGTATTGAACTAGATGAACAAAATGAAGTGGATGCCATGGAATATATTCATGAAGTGAGCCAATCACTAAATATCGACGTTGGTCTAGATTTAGCTAATTATAGAGCTAAAGAGGGTTTACGGGGTAAACCATTTATTAGGAAAAATGTCGCAGAAATGGATCCAGTAGTTTGGTGGAAAGGCCTTTGCAAATCCAAATTACTAAGTAGAGTTGCTGTAAGAATTTTGCCTGCTCCTTGCACTTCGGCTGCCAGTGAAAGATCATTTAGCACACATGCACACATACATAGCCATAAAAGAAATAGATTAACAACGGACAGGGCAGCAAAAGTAGCATATATTTCTTAAAATTGGAATCTTCTAAATAAACAAAAAGATGAAGACAATGACGATGATGACGAACCATTATCTTCTCCAAAACGATTATCGAGTTCGAGTCCAACTCCTGAAGAACAACCTTCTACATCAAGTGGAAATCAGAAGGAAATTGAATTTTGCGACGTGCTTCGTATAAATTGTTACAATGATAGCGATGACAGTGAATAATGTTTCACTTAATATAGAAAAAATATACATTTCTTATGTTGAATATTTGAACTATATTGGCTTTGTTTTATTTCCTTTTATCTTATTATTTACAGATTTTTTAATCAAACCACAGTTTATTCATACCTAGTAAAATAATGAAGGTATATTTTATATTTCATTTGTTCATAAGAATGTAAAAATTAATAAATGGTGTGGCACTTACTGTTTTTTTTTTTTTTTTTTTTTTTTTTTTTTTTCTTTGCGAGGAGGAAAAAATCCCTTCGGACTTCTGCCTGCTGGCAGGGTATGTCCGACTTGCACGGACTAAAACGACCCCCCCTCTGCTCTCCAAGGTTGGCACGGAACCGCAATGCATTACTTCATGCCCTCCTCTTAATTATTATCTCTCTTTCTCCGTTCACATTTCTCCATTTCCTCTCTTCTCCTCATTATGTCCCTTAACATTTGGGCGTGTGTGTGCCACTCTTCTGCGCTGCTGAGCATACGCGCAATCAGGTTTTGGGACTCTACGGCGCTGCTCGATCCCTGTGCCACCAGTCTTAAGTCCGCGCATGCCGGACACTCGAAAATAGCATGTCTCGGGGTGTCCTCTTCTCCGCAGTGGTAGCATTTATCTGTTGGAGCTTTCCCAATTGCAAAAAGGTAGGTGTTGAACACCCCGTGACCGCTAAGCGCCTGTGTTACCCATCGGTCTACCTCTCCATGCTTTCTATTAATCCAATTTTTCAGGTTTTTTATCAATTCCCTGGTCCATGCTCCTTTTGCTCCTTCCACCCATTCCTTTTCCCATTCTATTAGAGATTCTTGCCTCAACTCCAGTGGGTTTTGCTCCTTATTTGCAAACATCTGGGCCCGTTCCCTGACCATTTTGTCGATGGGAACGAGACCTGCAATCACGAGCACTGCATCGGTGGATATCGTGCGATATGCACCGCAGATACCGATCGCTAAGCGTCGCTGTACCCTTTCCAGTTTCTTTCTATATAACTGGACTCTCATTGCACTACTGAATATTGGCGCCCCGTAGAGAACGACAGAGTGGGCCACTGATGCCAGTACCCTTCTCTTGCTCGCTCTAGGCCCTCCTTTAGTCGGCATTAACCGGTACAGTGCCTCCGTCATGTTCTGCGCCTTTTTTGCTATTTCCTCTATATGATTCTTATAGTTAAGGTTCTTGTCTAGCCACAATCCCAGGTATTTAATATGATCCTTTGGAGTGATTGTGGCGTCCTTAACTATAAATCGGATTGGGTCAAGTTTGCGTCTCCCACTGAAAACTATTGCTTCCGTCTTTTCCGGGGCTAAAGACAGCTGTTTTCCGAGCATCCACTGGTTTATTAGTTTAAGCGCTGAGTTGGCCTTTACCATGAGCGCTCTTTCTGTTTTTGCGACGACCACTAAAGCCAGATCGTCGGCAAAATCCACTAACTGGACGCCCTCTGCATGGTTTATGTGAAAAACCCCGTCATAAAGAATGTTCCACAGAGTCGGCCCCAGAATTGATCCCTGAGGTACACCGCTGCTTACTTTTATTATATCCTCCCTTCCATTGACATCTTTTACTTTAATATACCTCTCCTCCAGGTAGCTACTGACTATATTTAGTATGTATCCTGGAAATCGCCTCTTTCTCAATTCTAGCACAATTTCTTTCCAGGGTGCAGAGTTGAAAGCATTTCTTACATCCAGGCATATCAAGGCACACAGTTTCCGATTTTTGGAAGTACATTGCTTAGCTTGCATGGCAGTTTCTACCACCTTTTTTATTGCCATCAACGTAGATCGACCCTTCCTAAAACCGTATTGGTGGTTTGAAAGACCACCATGTTCAGGTAGTAGCTTCTCAATCCGGTTTAAAATAACTTTTTCCATGAGTTTTCCATAGGAGTCTAAGAGGCAGACAGGTCTATATCCAGTCGGATCATCCAGTGGCTTGTTTGCTTTCTTGAGCAGCACTAAGCTAGCTATTTTCCAAGGTGAAGGAAAGTTGCCGGATGTAAAAGCTGCGTCCAGAATACTTTTGATGGTGTCTGGGATCACTTCGACTGCAATTTTAACAATCTCTGGATAAATTTGGTCAGGTCCAGGTGCCTTTTTTGCTTTGAGACTCTCTGCTGCTACCTTTATCTCCTCTATTTTTACTTCTATATTTGTGTTAGCTTTCCCTACGATTCTGCAAAAATCATCATGCGCTGGAAACAACACATCCGTCACCGATTTAATAAGATCCATGTTAAGTCTTGGGGGACTTCTTCGCAGTTTCTTGGTAACTATCCTATAACCAAGCCCCCAAGTATCCTTGTCCACTTCCTCGCAGAGCTCTCTCCAATGGTTTTCTTTTGATTTACTTATAGCCAGCTGCAAAGTAAACTTGGCAGATCTGTATTGCTCTCTTAGTGTTTCCTCTTGCTCGCCCTTTTCGTGTCTGCTAGAATCCTTATTATTTTTTTGTCTTTGCCTGGTATATTTTCTGCGGCATCTTGTACAGAGTTCCCTTTTCTCTCGTACTTCCTCGTTCCACCAGTAAACCGGTGTTTTCCTTAATACCGTTTTCCTTGGCATCGCTTTTTCGCACGCCTTTGTAGTGACATTAATCAGTTCAGCCGGCGTTTGGATGTTCCCTTGCTTTAAAATACGTTCCAGTTCTTGTCGGTCAAGTTTGTCTAGTCTCCATCCAGTTGGTACTTGCGTAGGCGGCTTTAATTCCTTCCGGTTCACATTGAACTGTATGTATCTATGTCCGCTCATGCTATCTTCCTCCAAGACTCGCCATTCTGTTATTTTTTGCTTTAGGCTAGAGCTTACAAAAGTGATGTCCGGAGTAGAGTTTTTTGTCCCTCTTTGAAAAGTCGGGGCAAGGCCTACATTAGCTATGACCATGTCTGCGCTGGCTAGAAACTCCATGATTAGGCGTCCTCGAGCGTTTTCCGTTTTGGTAGACCAAACGTTCGAGGACGCGTTGAAGTCTCCAGCTACCACTATGTCTCTGCCTGCTGTCAGCTGAGCCTCAATACTATCGAAAAGCTCGCTTAGATCTTTTTCGAATTCTTCTAAACTATAGTTTGGCGAAAAGTAACAACTAAACAAAATAAGTTCGGAGAGTTTTATTGCTATAAAGCCGTTACCCTGAGCCTCAACTTTAATCTGAATCCCCGTATTAAACGCAATCACAGATGCGTCCCCTCTTGAATCTGTTAGCCAATTTCGCTCCTTCGCTATTTTTTTGTTTGGTTCCGATATGATACCTACGTCTATATCATGATCTTTTGCAGTTACCTCCAGCAGGTCGTGGGCGGATCGCGTCCTGTCAAGGTTTATTTGTAGTACCTTGAGTGACTCTTGCAGTCCACGACCTGCTGTTACACCCCGTTTTTTGACCTCAATTTTCTTAGGCCAGGCACCACTTCCTTCCAGGACGGGCAGCTCCTTGACCCAATTCGGTGATCTGTTCTCTCCCTCTTCTTATCTTTGCATATGGCGCAAGTCATCTTATTCGCACAATCCTTTGCTTTGTGCCCATCACTCCCGCAGTTATAGCACTGTGTGCTTCGATCCTGTCCTGGGCAGGCAATTGAGATGTGTCCGTATTCAAGACACCTGTAGCATCTTTTTTTATTAGCTACAAGGCTAATTGAAACCCTCACCCAGCCTATCCTTATTTTCTTTTCATCCGCAAGTATTTGAGCTTCTTCCTTTGCCATTTCTAGTATTGCTGTCTTGACTCCATAACTGTTCTCCCAGAAACTCTTAATGCGAAATTCATTAACTTTCTGCTTTATAGCATGCTCTATATCTTCTCTTTCGACTGTGTTATCTAAGCCTTTTATTATGACGTCAGCAGTTTCTTTAAGTGTTCTTAGCGTTAAAGTGGGGCAAGTTTCTCGTACTTTATTTTTTATTTCGGAGACACCTCTGCTGTGTCCTTTTTCTAGTTCCAATAGTATGTCGCCTTTCCTAGTTTTCCTCACTTTCGAGAAGACAATTTCCTCTTGTCCTAGTCCCGACTTTACTTCTTTCAATACGCTAGCGTAGTCCCGGTCTTTTATCTCCACTAATAGAGCTTCAGGTTTTGCAATAACCTTTTTAGCTTTCGTCCTTGGCTCCCCTTTTTTAACTTCTACATATTTTTTTCCTCTCTTATTCAGTACTTGTGAGCTCTCCGTGTTCTGCACTCTGCCCATAGTAATTTCGTCTTTCTTGTCCTTTCTTTTCTCTTTTGTCTCCTTTGATTGCCATTTACTGGTTTCTTTGTTTTCATCATGCCTTATATTCTCCTTACGACGCCTTCTCTTTCCTTTAGCTCTCACTTCCTTCCATTCTGTTCCCAAATTATCGTCCCATTCCAATTCTTCCATCTCACCCCCGGTAGATGTGTTTGTACCTTTATCTTCCATAGACATTACTCTTTTCGCCCTCTTCGGGATCCTTTCCCCTTCACAGTCGTTATTTTCTGCCTTCATTCTTCTGATATCCATAATTCGCCCGCATGATTTTTGTAACTCCCTTAGTTTTAACTTTACTTCGTTTGCCGTGTTCTTATAAGGCCCTTGCCTGTCCACAAGAGAGTTAACGATCACAATGTTATCAAATAGTTCTTTCATTAACCTTTCTTCCTTTTCTTCCAAAGTTTCACTCTCTTTGCCAGCTGGTGATTTCTTTCGCTTACATTCACCTCTATTTCTTGGCGTACTCGCCAGAGGCGAGAAAAAGGTTAGAGGGCTCATATATGACGCTCGTCGATATTGTGCCCCTTCGTCACCTGTAGATATCCCGTCTTCTGTCTCCGTTTGCTCCGTATCAGTTTCCATCCTTACCTGTGTCTTCTTCGGTGGCGTGCGTTTTAGCAAGCCAGATCTTGCAAATGGTTTTTCCCACTTAGGCAAAACTTCGCCCCCCCCAGAATACGAGGGGCAGCCCCTATCATCGGCCGGAGCCTCAAGGGGGCGGGATTCTCCGTTGCCAGTGCTACCAGCGCCGGTACCCGCCTGGGGTAAGTATTTTTCCAGTTGTGCTTCCATGTTAAAACTTAATCCTTTTCCTCCTACTAACATCTTCCGAGAAAACCAGCCGCCCAATATGGAACAGACGCTGGTACCAGGCAAGCCGCTCGCTCCGAGTACAGACGCTGCCTGGATTTTGTTTGCTTGCTTTTGGTCCGCGCTGGGTATTTTATTTCCCCAGTACCCGCCAGATGAATCTGGTGAGGGAATTCCCCTATCCGCCATCCGGGGACGCGCCCGATGGGAGAGCAGCCAACTCCACACGGGTGGCACTTACTGTAAAAACGAAAATACCCATGACTTGGGTATTTACCACATAAATACCATTTTACCCATTTTGGGTAAATACCCGGGTTGCTTTTGGGTATTTACCCTTTGCCCATCTCTAGGCATGATAGTTTTATTCGCAACAATGATCGCTTTAGTTTTGGGTTTGTTATAAACATGATAATAAGTTCACGTTTGAAATGTGTGTGCTTGCGCCGGAATCCAAGTGCCAGTCTGCCTGACTGAATTCTTACGTAAGAAACACTGCACTAAAAGCATTTTTGACGACCTCCGTGGCGCAGTGGTATGCGCGGTGGATTTATAAGACGGAGGTCCTGGGTTCGATTCCCGGCGGGGCAGATTGACATTTTTCTTAATTTGTCTTGGTCTGGCTGGTGGAAGGCTTTCGCCGTGGCTAGTTACCACCCTACCGGCAAAGACGTACCAAGCGATTTAGCGTTCCGGTATGGTGTCGTGTAGAAACCGAAAGGGGTGTGGATTTCATCCAACTCCTAACAAGTTAGTCCGCTTCCATCTTAGATTGCATCATCACTTAACATCAGGTCTGATAGCAGTCAAGGGCCAACTTGTAGTCAATAAGAAAAAAAATTGACTTTGCTTTTACTGCAATATGACACTGATTTTTGAAGTGGCCAGTTTGATTGCATTTATAACAACGTATTGATGTGCCTTCCGGAAAACATACAGCATTATGTAATGTAATGTAATGTAGTCCACCAGCAGATAACAAACACGTCTTCATGACAATGCTGTATGTTTTCCGGAAGGCACATCAATATAACGGTTTTACATAACAATAAAACCGATATTATGTGCCGAGAGAGAAAACATACAGCATTGTAGGAAGTTCTTCCTGGTGAAGACTATGAAGCAAGAGCAGCACTTTGCACCGACGCCTTGCTGGCGGACGTAACTAGCGCCACCTATAGTAAGTATAAGGAACTAGGTATTAACCATAGACCACGAGGCACAGGTAAAATACACGACTGCTTCTTCATGACAATGCTGTATGTTTTCTCTCTCGGCACATAATATCGGTTTTATTGTTATGTAAAACCGTTATATTATTTTCTTTCTTGACGCCATGTTATGTCCGCTGCCTTTGTTTATTTCCGTACATTCCATTCGTTCCGATTCCGGTTTGAGGTTGAGTTCTTACAGTACCGCCATCATTACGTCTATGAAAATTTTTCGCCAGAAATGCACCTTCCGACTTAACCTCAAAATTTGCACTCATGTTCGGCGTTGTACAATAGAGCGTGCACTATTATAAAACGTCGTTCTTCTTGGGTGTAACAACTTTAATAGAAAACAGAGCCACAGACAAACAAAATTACATACAAGGTTTAATGGTGGCGCTAGAGGATACAATTTTACATTTTGATACATCAAACTAACACGCACCCTATTATTAACGTTCTGTGGGTTTTTCAAAATAAACTGCACTTATTACGACTTTCTATATATCATTTATTATATATCACTTATTAACTAGTACAAGAACATTATTATTAAGATAAACCGTATAATCACTTTATGCTTACAACTCTTCAGTCAGCGAAAGACAAGGCCGAATATCTGCGAGCATGCTTTTTTATATCGAACTACCCGTTCTTTTAGGAACGTAATCATCATTCATGTCATTCACACGAAACATCTATCTCCTGTGAATGACATGAATGGTTTTCATCAATACACTGTCTCTTATTATTATATATCAAAATATTAGTAGGATTCATAATTGCTAACAATTAATTAATTATTAATCTCTCCCTTTAGAATAAAAAACAATACCACATGTAGTTGCCAGAACCACCATAGTAGATGTGCGAGAAGCATTACAGTTAGATAATGAACACAATGTTACATTATTGGAGCGTGCGGGTATATGCGGTGTATGCAATTTATTTGTATCACTATTACCAGGCGGGGCGACCAAAGAGGAAAGTATGCACACAATCAGCTGATCTAACCTCTGCAGCCCTCTCTGTCTCTTAGGGCTAACGCTAAAACTCGCGCAGGCGCACGCTCGCGTGTGTATAATGAAAAATAGTATGGACAGCGCAGGCGCGTGCGACGGACTGCGGGCGCGGGTGGCGGATCGTCACCCGCGCGGCAGGCAGCGGGCACACGCCGCGGGCGCCCGCGACGGGCACACGTGAGCGGGTTTGTTTCTACAAATCAGACGAGCGCCGCTAGATGCCACGGTCACACGCGTCGAAGGCTAGGTACAATCATGAACATCGATACAAAGCGCGTAATAATTGAGGTGCAATTTCGGCCAATATTGTGGAATATGGCGAATGAATTATCGAATTCTCCGCTGAGTAACCTACTTGTCAAGAACGGATTATGCAGTCGACGTTGGTTTCGTTGACGTCTTTTTGCCAAACAATAAATTAATAAATAGTCCATGGTAATCTACCCGACACAACTGTACACGCTCGACATCAAAATTATACTAGCAGCGCTAACTGAAACTGTGTTTTAGCGTTAGCCCTTAGAACATTGGCGGCAGCGGGACATAGAATGACAGAAAGTCAGCACGTGGTTAGAAAATTAAAACATTTTATTTTCTTTAACATACTTAAAACGATCATTTACTGTCATTTTATTAAAGACAGAACATGTATACAAATGTTCATGTCGCATATTACAAAGTGGGCATATAGGTTGCCCAGATGCAGTCGCGGTATTTAAATACGTACGTGTTGGTTTTATATTTATTTGAAAAATATCAGTTTAATAAGATCTTTTTGTCGACCTCCGTGGCGCAGCGGTATGCGCGGTGGATTTACAAGACGGAGGTCCTGAGTTCGATTCCCGGCGGGGCAGATTGAGATTTTTCTTAATTTGTCTTGGTCTGGCTGGTGGAAGGCTAACGTAGTTACCACCCTACCGACAAAGACGTATCGCCAAGCGATTTAGCGTTCCGGTACGATGTCGTGTAGAAACCAAATGGGGTGTGGATATTCGTCCCACTCCTAACAAGTTAGCCCGCCTCCATCTTAGACTGCATCATCACTTAACATCAGGCGTGATATCAGGTGTGATAGCATATCTTTATATGTTCCCGACTAAAAGAACTAAGATCCTCACTGGTGGGTATTCTGTAACAATGTTTTTTTCATTCAAATGAGCGGATTGCTTCAGGGTCTAACTTTTTAACGTCATGTGTAGGAATAAGAAATCTGCTAGGTTATTTAAATTTAAATGTTTAAGCGCTGCAACTGATGGAGAAAATGTATCTAAAACACGTTCTAAGTTATTTAGATCGCAGGTTGACATTGGTCAAGCTTCATAAATTTGGTCCACATAACAAGTAGCAAGGTAACGTTTATCTTAATCAAAGAATTCAAAAATTCATAATTTTCCTCGCAGGGTGTGAACCCGGAGCAAGCCAACTTTGCTCTGCCAGTTAATTTTCCAATGGATATTTATAATTTTTCTGCATTGGTTAAAGTGCTATTATCATTTAGTGTCACCTTAAAGCTATTAAAAAAAAATTTAATAAAAAATTAAACCGACTTCAAAACGCACTGAAAAGTAAAAAATAAATGCGTCATTTAGTTACCTTAATTTACTTAACCATATCTATAAAATCGGTGCCATCCAAGTTTAAGGAAATTTATTTAACAAAGTAGTAAAGCACTTTGTGTGAATCAAGTATCGTCTTTAAAGTAGAAACTCGTTCTAAAATATGAGTACCAATATTCGCCAGCCACTTATAAACTACCGACATTGCTGCAAATGTGCCTATGAAGTTTGTGGAGTTCCTTCGATCGAACCGCTGCCCCCGGACGCTTCTGCATCTTCGGATAGAACTTCGGCATCACTCTCCACCGCCACATCGTTATCGACTCCCTCTTCCACCTGTGATTCACTCGCAACGTGCGCGTTGGAGAATCGTGACAGAGAAAACCGATTACCTTTTACTTTAACTATTTGATCCTGGTGTCGACGCCATTCGACCCCTTCCGATATCTACTTTGTATGACACTGGCCCAGTTTGACTCGCCAATATTCCTTCAGCCCATTTATTCCCTCGTGAGTAGTCGCGCGCCAGAACCGTGTCCCCAACTGCAATATGTCTCTCAGTACCTCTTTTATTGTTAATCTGGCGATCTTGTGCCGAGCGTACTACGGATACGCCAGTAGTGGCGTGATCGCAGTTTTTATAATGAAATAAAAACTTATTTAGAGCTGTTGAAATATTTTCTTTTAGTTAAAATTTTGTCTTTTTACTATTGGAGACACTATCCCATTCCACAAATAAATGAATTCTTGGATCAACTTTCTAGCAAATACTTTAGTACTCTCGATCTCGCATCTGGCTTTCATCAAATTCTTGTAGAAGAAGAAGATAAAGAAAAGACAGCTTTCTCTGTTCCTGAAGGTCTTAGTATCAATTCACCCGTATGCCATTCGGCTTAAAAAATGCCCCTTCAACCTTTCAGAGATTAATGAATACAACACTGTCCGGTTTACAGGGCACCAAGTTTTATATATCTCGACGATATCGTTCGTTACGGGTATGACCTTAATCAAGCCATAAATACCTTACTCTTTTAGCTCTTTTTATTTAAAGCAAATCTCTTATTTTTTTGAAGATCTAAATGACGGATTATAGATAATAATTTTTTTTCACTTTAATAGTCCGTTCAAAAAAGGGGTTTAACAATTTTTCCCGTAAATTTGACAGTTTTTGCATATTACTATATTAGTTAAACCATATATACCATCTTATAAATACGAGTAACAGATTTTAAATTAATTTTACATTATTTGTTCCAGGACCATGAAAGCCAGGAAACTGGCATTAGAAAATTCGATGATATGGAAGATAATGATAGAGTAGAGACAAGTGATTCAGGAAACATTACTTCATCACAAAACAATAATCTTCCGAAGTCTCAAGGTGCACAGAAACGCAGATCAAAAAATCCGCTGGAATTGCAAGGAGCCAGCAAGCACGTGAGCGCTGCATTTAACACATTAAATAAAGTTTTGCAATCTAAGAACAATAAAGAAGACAATAATGACGATGACGACAGCGATTTGTTTGGTAAACTTATGGCAAAACAGCTTAAAGATTTCCCTAAAGAAGAAAGAGAAGAGATAATGTACGAAATACACGGATTAATAATAAAAAGACGTCGTGCCTATCAAGAACGAATGTTGCTGCATAGTCTTTCGCCTACTATTAGACGCAATCGTAGTTCATCAGCACAAAGTTATTCAAATGAATCACTGCCAAAATGAAACATTTGCTCCCCAGAGTCACCTTCGCCTACTCTGTACACGCGTACTTCTCCTTCGCATACAATCATCGGTCACACTTATTCACCAGGCACCTCCTACATTACAACAACACTTCCACAAAACTCAGCTCAAGAAACAGAATATCAGACTTCACTAGTTGATCAACAGCCTATATTATACTCTCATACTTCTCCATCGCATATAATCATCAGACGCCCTTCTTCATCATCTAACTCTTATAGTACAACAGCTCTATCACAAAAATAAACCAAGAAACATCGTTTGATCGTCAATACGTATCTAACAATGTCCAAGTACTGTCACAAGAAACAATCCAACCAGGAAAAATAAATAATCTCTTGCTTGAGGCATATGAAAAAGCGATGGAAGAACCAAAATGAAGAGATGGCGTTTATCATTCTGTTATAGAATAAGTTTGAAACATAATTTCGTTACATTAATTACCTGTGTAAGTTTATGATTAAAGCTTTTTCTACCTTACTTTTATTTACCTTCACTAAATCCTTCGAAACTTCAATAAGTGCAGAACATACTTCTGGTATTATCTTAGATATAATTTGAGTATAAATGTTAAAAAGATGATGCAAGCTCTTGTAGCTGTCCCCTGTAGCTAAATATCTTAATGTCACGGCGTATTCTCGCAGGAATAGCGTCTCTCCAATCAGTATCTTGTTTGGCAATGATAGGAGATATTTTTTGTAACAAAATTATCAAACTCTCCTGATGGCTCAGCAAGAAGCTCATCTAGCTGTTTGTTCATACTGCTCCTGAAATTAAAGCATAATACAGATTTTTCATATTGATGCCCGATGGTCGAGATCAAGAATTAACTAATATACAGACGGGAACTTGATAAAGAACACTTAATGAAAGTAGACTCATCTGTGTGTATGCCATATTTCATGAGTAGATAAAAAAGAGTGAAGAGATAAGATACAAACAAACATAGCTACATTCTCATTTATAATACTACGTACGAGTACTCGTAGTTAGGTTAGTTTTGATTAGGATAAAAGATAGAATCATACTAGTTAAATTATAAATTTACCTTGTTCCGTTTCTATGTATGGACATCCACCACCTTCTTCTTTTCCATTTTTTTTCAATAACTCTTTTCTTATATACACTTACGTAGTAGCGGTATGCAGAGAATAAATAAATTGCAGCAGCCGTCAAAACCCCAAAGTCCATTTTTTCGTCCGCACATTGGCCCGAACGGAAGCAAACTGATCGACCTTCCAACGTGTGGACGCCATCACAATCTCTTGGCAAACATCTATGCCACAATGTCCGCCAATATCTTCGCCAACGTGTAGAGCCGCCATTAGCCTACCTGTTTGATGGTAACAATATTGACATCCATATTTACCACGATAGCATTATATACCCATCACCTAGTGAAGTTCCAAAAATACTGAAAGAAAACCATGATATCCCTATTGCTGAACATTTAGGAACTTCTAGAATGTTAAATCGTATAAAAGAAAGATATTCATGGAAGAACATGCGCAAAGATATAGAAAACTATGTAAAGAACTGCCAATCATGTCAAACTAATAAAGCCCTACGTAAAGTTAATAAAGCACCCATGGTAATAACATCAACCTCTACATCACCCTTCGAAGGATTAGCCATTGATATTGTCGGTCCCCTGCCAGAATCCGGTACTAAACTCAAGTATATATTAACTATGCAGGACGACCTTACTAAATTTTCATTAGCATACCCTCTTCGCAGTAACACAGCTGCAGAATCAAGTGATTGCCTTCTTCATTTCATATCCCTGTTCGGAATACCTAAGTATATTCTCACAGATCAAGGTACCAATTTCACATCTGATCTTTTTAAAAGAACATGCGACTTCCTCAAGATCAAAAACCTATGGACAACACCCTACCATCCACAAACACAAGGCGCACTAGAAAGATCGCATTCCGCATTAAAAGAATATTTAAAATCGTATGTAAATGAAAATCAGCATAATTAGCCGCAATATGTTTATACATCCATGTGTTAGGATCATAATTTAATTAGCGTTAATCGTATCATAATCGATAAATTATATCGTTTTTATTTTTTAAGTTGGCAACATAACTCTTCGTACAGAATAGTTAACTGTCATTTTGTGATTGGTTAACGCAAAAAGGCGGCAACCAATCAGAGTTCACTTTCCCTTCCACGTCAAAAAGAGATGTTGTAAGGTTTTTGGCTTCGTGGCGCGCTCATTGTGTTTTCTAATTTTGAAGGAATCGTAACGTTCAAGTAGATACTGTTTGTGTAATTTCTGTAATGTAATAAAGTGAATTT
Source organism: Mycalesis mineus (assembly GCA_034621355.1). NCBI lineage: Eukaryota > Metazoa > Arthropoda > Insecta > Lepidoptera > Nymphalidae > Mycalesis > Mycalesis mineus. The sequence goes on along the minus strand of JAXAVZ010000012.1, from coordinate 753,057 downwards.
ATACAAGTTTGAGTATTCCTTGCTACCAACGTTCCCTGCTGCTGAGGTTTATACATATTAGCATATAACACTGCAAAACACACAACAACACATTATTCCCCGTATGAGCTAATGTTCGGACATAAGCCCCATATACCAGACTCGATTTACAACGAAAACTCTACAGCCACTTATCCCGACTATGTAAAACTTCTACAACACAGATTAAAACATGCGCGCGATAAAGCGTTACAATTCACACGTAAATCCAAAGAAACCTCTAAAGGTTACTATAACTCTAGAACTCGTCCGGTTCAATACAAAGTAGGTGATTATGTCCTATTGGAGAACCATCTTAGAATGCGCAAGGCTCTATCTCCGATGTGGAAGGGACCATTCAAGGTCGTGAAAATACACGGCAACCACACGCTGTCTCTACTCATTAATAGAAGACATGTAAAACATCATTATGATAAAGTAAAATTGGCAGAAGTTTCAACTTAGGTTAAAGTTTAGAATAATTTGGGTTTAATAATACTATGCATTCAATAAAAATTAACGAAGCTAGACTTAACGAAGGACTCGATATCCTTTCATTTAAACTAAAAAATGTAACGAAAAATTATAATAGCTTATTAGTGACTGACTCCCACGCAACTATACCAAAAACTTGCCGATAATATTAGATACTTACCTACCGATCTTAAATTACCTGTAACTTTAGAGTTAAGTCGCCTCCATACATTAATGAATGTATCGAATGTAATTTGTTATAGTTTAAATAATGAGATTATTTTTGTTTTAAGAATACATTTAGTATCCTCTAAGGAATATAGTTTATATCATAGTATAGCATTACCTACACCCCATAATAGTATTAAGCCAGATTCGTTTATATTCATAGTACCTTTTTTTTTTAACGCTGGGAAATGCGTTTATGCATCCCCTCCGGAAACAGAACGGTCATAGCTGCGCAATTTCCGGGGGGGGTATGTGGGACTCCCCGGCTGTGAAGCAGCCGAAATACCCACTAAAACCCAGCGATGTTCCTTCACGCCGCCTGGTTACTGGGTCCCGGGAGCATTATGAATCGTCCGCAACCTAGCCAGCGGCATCCGCCGAGGCAGACCCTCATCTGGGGAATCAATGAATTCCCAAAAATCGTTTGGGGCGCACCAAGAACATGCAGTGCGCCCCCCGACTCGAGGATGAGTCTCAACAGGCAATGGGTTCCTCAAACCCACTGCCTAGAAGACCTTGTTAGGGAGGCAGGCGACGATCGTGTGCACGACGCCTGCGTCCTACCCTTATATTCATAGTACCTAGCAGTAAGTATATCGCATTGACTAAGGATAAAACTGAATATTGTAACCTTGAATCACTGAAAGTTTGCAGAGTAATAACCTCCAATGAGTTTTTGACGTGACAACGTCTTATAATTCGATAAAACCGGCTGCACGCACGAAAAAACATGACTCATGTGGCGTTACCTCGCTTTGAGGCGTTCCATGTAAGGCTTGAAGTGCAAGCGAGAGCGCGGAACGAGCGACAAAGAAGCACAATCGGCCTTTGCGTTCGGCAGCCGTCTATTAAATATAATTATTACATTTAAAATATAAATTTATAAAATCAAAATCAATTATTTATTAATTTAAATTAATATTTATAAAAATATACTTAAATTAAAAATTTTAATAACCAATTAAATGCTACCATTCCATCAGTATTTTCTTCAGACATTGTCACGTTCAACTATCGTCAGTAAACCGACTTTACAGACAACCAATTTTTTTATGTGATGTTACAACAGTTTACTCAACAAGTGCCAACCCTAGTTGTGAAAGTGAACTATTATCTAGTGTAATAAGCGCTTTACCTATTAAATGTCAAACCGACCTCTTATATGGACATTTGGAAAAAACTTTTAATAAATAATTGGATTTATATACTGTCAGAGAATAATACATTATATATAGAATGTAGTTCAGGGAAAAATGTAGAAATTAACATAATCGGAACAGGAATTGTAAAATTACCTAATAATTGTAACGCCTTCTGCAAATCTACTAAATTAATTCCTAAATTCATTAACATATTAATTAATGTATCCAATTTTCATAGTGATTATAATATTATTAATGATTCTTGCTGTAACGTAAATAGAATTAAAAACCAATTGAATGATGAGTCTGGGATTAAATTAGAAAATATCGATTTAGACACTTTTACCCCTGAGGCCAGAACTAAATTGAAATCAATATCCACTGAAGCAGATAAAATAATAAATTCACACAATATCATAAGATACGAGACTCATTTTACAATTACCCTAGCTTTAATTGTAAGCATTATTATATTATTCATTATATTCAAAATGTTTCTTTGTATTAAAGCGCACAACCGTCTTTCCTACAGTTGTCCCACGTTTTTCCGGTCATCCCCTGTTAACACCCCTGTTGAACAAGTAACTAAACATGACCCAGTTATAGGTGATAAAACCAGTATACTAAACCCAGAAACTCCAATAGAAATCCCTTGTCCCAGTACACGACGACAAATCTATCAAATCTTCTTCTCCTTTTCTTCCTAAACCTCGAAATTTCATACCCGAAGTTTAGTCTACCCCAGGGAGGTGTTATAACCCTTGCCTGCACTACCTTCTGCTGACTCAACAGCTCTTTCTTGCCAACTAAGCCTTCTCCTCGTGAACCTGTATCGCCCATGCATCCGCCCCAGTTAGTTTTTTCTCCGCTTTCCAACCAGACGGTCGTGTTCTAATTTTAAATTGTGTTTTATTCATTTCCAATTTTTTTTTTAAAAGGCTAAGCCCTAATCCTTAATAACAGAACGACATTATGCTCTCAGTACGACGTGCGTTCAACGCGGCGACTGGTCGGCGACTGAGTGAGTGATGGAGCATACAAACACGTGCAAACAACTGGCGGCGTTGCCAGGTGGCCAGCGTCACCAGTCGCCGCGTGCGGAGCGGTCGACTCTGGCTACTCTGGCTACTTGGCAACACCGCCAGTCGGTCGCCAAGTGAATTAGCCGTCATACATCTCAGTATGAACTAGTTGGCAACGTCGCTGGCCACGTCGCTATGGCATCTCGGTCACTTTCTTTATTGTTTTGACCATATTCTCTGCCGCGCCGTTGCCCTGTGGCCGATATGGTGCCGAAGTTACATGTTTTATACAGTTTCGAGCACAATAACTCTCAAAATCTAGCGACTTAATGGATGGTCCGTTATCTGTAACGAGCTGGGCAGGTTAAATAATATTTTTAAAATTTCAGTATATTTAATAAATGCAATCGAAATTACTAATTAAACTAAAAAAAAGTTCTAAATTGTGTAACTCTGTAGCAGGGGTGTTTGCAAGCTTCGAATTATGAAATTTTGCTAGTTACAACAGTTCGGAAATATCAGCTTCCAATACTTACAGGGCCGTTGAAAGTTTATATGTGAAATACAGCGCGGGATACACACGGAATCACAATTCACACATTCTTGTTTTTATGGATGGAGAGCAAAGAGGAAGGAAAATTCGGTGACAGTCACCCTATGTAAACATTGGAGCCCCGCTCGCTTTGACATGTCGCGATGCGTGGGCTCCATGATGTTTTTTTTTCTTTTCTTTTTTTTATATATAGCTAATTATTTTTTAAATTTATGAAAAAAATATCTTGTATTAATGACGGTGACAATGCGGAGGTGAGTGGAAGTCAACCTTCTGCATCATTGTTGCGTTGCTCCTTTTGTAGTGAACCTAGTTTTTTTAAAGGAGTGCGGGCCCTTAAGGTACATTTCGGTAAAGTAAATAAAATCCAAAATGTACTTTCATGCCCCGTACATAACGCAGTTGACAATTGTTTACACTAAACCCTTTTGGCAAGCATTAGCATGATTTAAAAATTTCATTCCGGTTGTAAAAAGAATTCCACGAAGCGGGAGACCTTCCGTGGCACGAAGCTTGGCTCATTGTATAGGTCTCGTGGCTCGCGAGAATTCCCGAGAAGCTTGGGAGCAACTTCTCACCTTCTCTTATAGGATTCTACATGTTTCTGTTAAAGATTGAGGGGTCTTTGGGCTTGCAGTGAAACAACTGATCTCGGTTGAGTCCCGTTTAATACTGAATTAATAATACAAGTGTTACATCTTATATATCGCCGTACTACTACACTATGCTTCCTTACTACACCTAATTTTACCCCTCATGGCGACCCTGCCCAGCGACTACCATATTTGGGGCGCGTGACACTAGTATCGTTTTACAACTGTAAGAGTGACTAAGAAATGTGACTACATTAATTTGATTACAAAATAAACAATTGCAAGGAGAAAATGTGACAAAAATAATTTAAAATCTTTAATTAAGTGTCCAAAATGTAGATCAAGTGTAGAGAAAGACACATTTTTGCTGAACCAAAATGCAGCCGGTTCAAATGATGGCCATATGGAAGACATCAAAACACATATCTCAACGATGAACATACTTATAACAATCATATGCGTTATTCTTGGTCTCGGCGTTTTATATTTCGTTTATCAGCAATATAGAAAATGTCACCATGGATGGATCAGGGAACATATCATAAATAATAATCTGAGAAGGTCATTTACGAGAGCAGTTCGTAATGACGAAGACAACAATATCAATATTGCAATGAAGTAAGAGAAGACCTAAAGTTTTGTGTTTGTGTAAAAGTGAGTTGTGAAAGACAAAGTTATATACAATAAGTGAAAATTGACATTATAGTTTTATTGAAAGACTTAAATTACAAAACTCTAACGTTTTAGCCATTCATTGGTTAAAAATATATTGTTATGAAATTGATCGTGTCATGTAATATCACATTACGGCGCGTGCCGCGTGCCCCCTACTAAGGCAGCTTACGATGAGAGATTGGTATGTATTTAAATTTTATAATATTATTTTGTAAAGAGGAATGGAAAATGAGTTATTGCAATGCTTAGAAGATATCAAATTAATAAAAAAAATACTTAATTAAGAAAGGAAAATCTCGTTATAAAGGGAATGTTATAAAAACAAAATTAGTCGAGACTGAAATTATTTATAAGGGGGCGTCCATAAATTACGTGAGGTGTTTAAGGGGGGGAGGGGGTCGAGTCAAATCTCATCTAATCTTACGTTGGAGAGAGGGGGGTCTCGGCAAATATCACGCAATTTTTTTTCTGATTGAAACAAAAAAAAATTATACTATTTTGGTCTATTTAATCGTATCGTACATGATTCTCCATGGACTGAATTAGAGTAGATATTCTTTTTTCAATTACAGTATTTACGATTTAAGTATTCTATTGTTAAATTTTTATTACACTTATAATTAAACTCTCAGCAATATTGATTCCTAGTCTTAACTAGTCGTAAATAAAAGGGCGATGCAAATTTGTTTTTTTCTTTTTACAATAACAATCCAACGCGTTTACGTAAGAAACTCACATTTTGAAAAATCTCACGTGAGATTCGGGGATGGGGGAGGGGGTTGAATAAAATCTCACGACATCTCACCAGGGGGGAAGGGAGGGGCAGAAAATTTAAAAAAACACCTCACGTAATTTATGGACGCCCCCTAATAAAAGTCAGGAATTAATCAAATTGTTATCTACTAAGCAAGGATTAAAAACAGATATTTTGTCATCTTTATACGTAGCAAATGAAGAAAAAAAATCCTGTTATTTACAAATAATTAATTTATGCTCTGATATTAAACCAGATAGCGATAGTGAAAGTGATTCCGAATTAATCATGGAGTTTGATTTACAAACGGCGTGTAGTTTGATTCCTGTAATGAACAGTAATGAAAATAATATTAAAAGTATCATTGACACTGTAGAGATGTATGCCGAAATGTTATCAGACGCGGGTAAAAAATTACTTATAAAATTTGTCTTGAAAAGTAGAATATCGGAAAATGCTAAATTACGTATGTTGGATGAGTACACATCTATTAACGATTTTGTTAGAGATTTGTGTGAAACTCTCTTACCCAAAAAATCATTTACGGCCATACAATCGCGGTTACAAAACATAATACAAGGGTGGCATACAATCGACCAATATGGAACAGAGTTAGAAAAATTATTTACCAATCTGACAATCTCTCAAGCAGATGGGAATACACAAAGTTATTCTGTACTAAAGCCATTAAACGAAAAATTAGCGATTAAACGGTTCGCAGATGGATTGAAGGATTCCAGGTTAATTATTGCAGCTCGTAATTACGATAGTTTAAAGGATGCAATCCAAGGGGCAAAAGACGAGGAGTCGACAGCGGCATCGACTTCAGCAGGCGAACATGTCATGCAGTTTTCCCGTCGTGGTAGAGGTAAGCCTCCAAATAATAATTTTAGAGGTTCAGGAAGATTTTATGGTCAACACTCGCGTGGTAATCGAGGATATTATATGAATCATCAAAATTCGAACAATTTTAAAGGGAATTTCAACAATTCATATTCCATTAATTTAAGCAGAGGTTATCACGGAAACTCACGTAGTAGACCATTCTACAATAATTATCGTAACAATGGTAGAGGTTCATATAGGGCTTGCAGTGAAACAACTGATCTCGGTTGAGTCCCGTTTAATACTGAATTAATAATACAAATGTTACATCTTATATATCGCCTACGAATATGCTTACACTATGCTTACTTACTACATCTCAAGATCATTCATCCCATAAAACTTTAACGGCCAAAAGTAAGCAAAATTGCAATGCTTATTCATTATCGGATAATCACATTTCTGACCCCAAATTTATTCCATGCCGCAAGAATTCGCTTTTTAATTATGTAGAGTCAAAACTAAGAGAAGGTGACATAAGAGGTGCATCTAGACTCCTCTTCAGCAATGATGTGGTGGCGTCTTGCTCTTCCGATACACTTGCGGGTCTGAAGAGTAAGCATCCTGAGCCAAAGGATGACCTTACCTACCCGGACCCATCCGATACTGACATGGAATATCTGAGTATCACAGCCAAGGACGTTTTCGCAGCCGTTTCTTCCTTCCAAAGTGGTTAAGCTGGCGGCTTTGAAGGAATTAACGGCCTTAGCGAACCTTATGCTCGCCGGCAATGTGAACGAATACATCCCATTGCCGTCGGGTGTACTTTTAGGCGTATGATAGCCAAAATGTGTTGTAAAAAATACAGCGATATTTTAAAATATACATTTCAACCAACCCAACTGGGATTCGGTTCAAAAGAAGGCTGTGAAACTGCCATACACGCCTTATCTACGTACCTTGGCTGTGGCAAGGTGATGTGAAGGTTGACCTCAAGAATGCTTTTAATTCAGTCAACAGGGACACCCTGCTAACGCAGGCTAAATTAGAAACACCAAAAATTTTTAAATTTATTTGGCAATGTTTCAGGTACCCTACCAAATTACTTTATAAGGACAATCTTTTGGCTTCTGCAGTTGGATGTCAGCATGGTAAACCCCTCGGACTAGTTATTTTCAGCCTGGCAATTCATCCTATAATTCCACAATTGAATTAAAAAATTAAATATGAGGTATTTAGTCGACGGAACCTTAGGAGGCGATTTAGAGACAATTCTTCAAGATTTAAATTTCTTAAAAACTGAATTTAAATCAATTGGCCTAGAACTAAATTTTGATAAATGTGAAGTATTTTTTTTTTGACAAGGTTCAATCAACTTTCGGCTATATCAAAATTCAACATCCTGGCACCCATTAAAATATTAAACAAATCGTCTCTGCGCCACCTTGGTTCACCAATTTTTGAAAACAGTTTTGTTTCCTTTATAGCAGAAAAGATTCAAAATTTCTGTGAAGTTTCAGACAGATTACTTGAAATTAACATACAATCGGCTTTCACTATTATTCGGCACTGTCTTTTCGTACCCAAATTTACTCATTGTCTGAGATCATCACATTTTTGGAAAAACCTATCTGTTTTGGAACCAATGGACAAAATTATGCAAAATTCTCTTTGTAAAATCTTAAATGTTCTTTGAAAGATCGAGTGTGGCTACAGGCCAGTTCGCCTGGGTGGCCTCGGCATTCGCAAAATTTCTTAGTATCTAACATTAGTTTACCAGCGTTGTTGTCCTCAGTCCACGCCACGGAGGAATTAACCAGGAAAATTTTATCTGCTACACTAGTTAATTTGGAAGTGGCGTTTAAGACCGACGCCATAAATGCTTAAAAAATAGCTTGTTCGAGCGCTAATATACCAAAAGTTTCATTTTCCCAGAGACAGTGGGATGAGCTCTGCAAACTGGTTAGAGAGAAACTAATAAGTTCCTCCGCCAATGCCGCGGGGCGTGCCCGTTTGCTGGGTGTGGGAGAGTGGGATTCAGGTCTTGTGGGAATCCTTGTGTTTCTCCGCATCGGTGTGTCTGTGGAGGGGCTATCGATAAACTCAGACATCCCGTCGCATATCCCGCCACGCTAGCCTCAATGACGAAAGCACTCTCTTGCTGGCATCCGCCCCGCGCGGACGTCTGCCCGAGTTCGCTTCGATCGCCGTCCCGGTCTGCCACCAGCGGCTTGCCCCGGGTCCCGGTTATCGTGACTCATGACAGAGCGCGTCGTCGCTCTCATCTCCGATCCCAGTGCCAGTGTGTGACTGTGACTCTAGCGTTGTGATAGTGTTAGTGTAGTTCCAGGGTCCGGTAGCGTGAGTAATACACACACAGTGTAGATTAAGTACACCCTCGTCACCTAAAGGCGAGGACTCATTAGGGTCTCACCTTAGGTACACACCTCCCTGCTCCGGCGGGGAGGCCCAAGCTAGCGTCCGGGTCCAACATGGACCCAAAGAACCTTACCAACGACCGACTTATCGTAGAGCACCTCATCAAGGTGCTCCAAAGCACCCAGCCAGGGTTCCTAGAGAACCTGTTGGCTAAATACCCAATCGCCGCGAGTGTCCCTCAGACGCCGCCGACCCATGCCGGGCATTCAGCCCAGCCCCCGACCGCTGCGCGTCCTCCGCTAGGACCGCAGAACCAACCCAGGCCCGCCATACCACCAACCACTGCGCGTCCTCCTAAAGGACCGCAGCCCCAACCCGGGCCCTCAGCCCAGCCCCCGACCGCTGCGCGTCCTCCTAAAGGACCGCAGCCCCAACCCGGGCCCTCAGCCCAGCCCCCGACCGCTGCGCGTCCGCCGACAGGACCGCAGCTCCGACCCGCCACGTCGCAGGGCGACTCGGTCCACAGGCCATCCGCCATGGACACAAGCCCCGCTAATTATGACTCCCCAGCTTCACCCGCTTTGCCGGAGGATAGGGGCGACGGCTTCACCGTCGTTCAATCTAAGAAGCGAAAGCTTCGAGCCCCTAAGGCTCAGTCCCAGCCGGCGCGTAAGGTGACCGTCACCGACGCGAGAGATTCGGAATCCGACTCCGAAGTGGAGGACTCCCATATGGAGGAGCCTCCTAAGGAAAAATCTCCCTCCCTTATTCATAAGGGATAAGGACTCGTGGATGAGGCTAGTGCCCTTGCTAGCCTCCCACAACCTCGAAGTCCCTTCGGCCCGCCTAACCGCCATAGGCATCAGGGTTCAATGCCCTACCAGCGACGTACACCGCCACTTCACCACCCTACTGAGGTCCAACTCAGTAGGGTATCACACATACACCCTCCAAGAGGAGCGTGTCCTCCGCGTCGTAGTACGCGGACTCCCCAAAGAGCTCACTACTGAGCAAATTAAAAGTGACTTAATCAGTCAACAGATCCCCGTGCATGAGGTTCACCGCATGCACAACACCCGCACTAAGGCCCCTATGGACTTAGTATTAGTCATTGCCGAGCTCTCGAAAGAGGGCAAACGCATTTATGACCTGAGGGCCATCTGCCACTTAACGGGGCTCAAGTTTGAGGCCCCATACAATAGAGGTCGTATAGGACAGTGTCACCGCTGTCAAATGTAGGGCCATTCGCAGAAAAACTGCTTCGCCCGTCCCAGGTGCGTAAAGTGCCTAGGCGACCACGGCACTATCGATTGTCCCCGAAAGGAGCCAATTGCCGAAGTGCCCCCAAGTTGCGTGCTGTGCGGTCTACAGGGACATCCCGCGAGCTATCGCGGATGTCCCAAGGCCCCCCAGCCCGGCAAGCGAAGGGGCAAAACGGCCGGTCGGAAACCTGCCGCCCCCAAGCCCGCCGAAAAGTTTGTCCCCGCGCCGGTACCTAGTACCAACGCGTGGGGCAAACCCCTTTACGGTGCGCCACCCGCCGCCACAACGGCACCCCTGCGGGCCGCCGCCCCCACCGCCCCTTCCCAACCTAAGGCCCCTCAGGCCCAGGCGACAAAATACCAAGTAACCTCAAGTTACTTGGACACACTCGACCCAGAGGAGTATGATACATCTGATAGGCTGGCACCAATTAGAGATGTATAGGAAAAGTTTATTGAAAATTGCAAGAAATGGTACAAGCCAGGTTCGTACATAACCGTGGATGAGCAATTAGTTGGTTTTAGAGGACGTTGTCCTTTCCGAATGTATATCCCGAATAAGCCAAATAAATATGGCTTGAAGCTTGTGATGGTAGCTGATTCTAGTACGAAGTACATGTGCAATGCTATACCTTATATGGGAAAAAACACGAACACTGGGAACGAGCCATTAGCAAATTATTTTGTGAAAGAACTATGTAAACCATACAAAGGGTCGAACCGGAATATAACGATGAATAATTGGTTTACTTCGGTTCCTCTGGCTGCTGAACTATTGAAGCCACCATATAAGTTCACAGTAGTAGGTACTTTACGAAGTAACGAGCGAGAAATCCCCAAAGAAATGGTGAACACTAGAAATAGACCAGTTGGCACTTCGATATTAGGTTTCGATAAAGAAATGACTTTGGTGTCCTACAAACCGAAGACAAATAAGATCGTTTACCTTCTTTCCACCACACATGATCAACCTTCAATCAATGCAAATTCTAAAAAGCCAGAAATTATTAAATTCTATAACTCCACAAAAGGCGCAGTTGATACAGTAGACCAAATGTGTTCGATCATGAGTACCAACCGAAAGACCAACTGATGGCCGCTTTGCTTGTTCTTCAATATTCTGAATCTGACTATAGTAAATGCATATGTCATCCATGTCTCTAATGCGATCCGTAATGGAACAAAACCCATGAAAAGGAGGCCTTTTGCTTTACAAATGGCAGATGATCTCATGAAGCCTTGGCTGCAAGAGAGATATCAGACTGTAACTTTGCAGCGAAATCTGAAGCTCATCATCGCAGAGATCTTGAAAATTAATGATCCTCAGGAAGGTCCTAGTCATGACGTACCTAAAACGCGAAAAACTTGCAACACCTGTCCCGCAAAAAAACGTCGTATGACGACGACATTCTGTAAGGGGTGCAAAACACCGATTTGCAGGGAGCATGTGGTATCGACTTGCAATTTGTGTTCAGGATAGTAATTTATAAAACATATTATTTAGTTTTATTAAAAGATAAGTAAGACTGTTAATTTAAGTCATTCTGTGCCATTAATAAAGTTGATTTAATAATTATTGATGTTTTAATTTGTCGTAAAAACTACGAATGGTTAGTGACAATGTCACTCGAAAATAAGGTTAGTGAGCTAGGGTTAAGAGTGTAAATATTTAGGTAGCGTCTATACGTGCATACGTACGTAATAATTAGGTAATTATATCGGTTGGTAGAAACACAGTGTTCTATGGCACCATTTTGAAAAGAACAATTCTACTTCAAAAGCTACGTGTAATATATGTAAAGATATTCTAAGCTATAAATCTTCTTCTGCTAATTTAAAGTCATTTAAAAAGGAAACATCCTGCAGTTTATTTGACGGTGTTCAGTACTGATGACCAAGTGAATAGTCCCCATGCATTGTATGTTGAACCCATTCCAGCAAATTCCTTAGCTTTGGAAGCGGAGCCCGTTCCAAGCACGTCATCAGCTCAGTTTTCATCAGCTTTACAAGCGCCGGCGGCGCCAGTTAAACGACAAAATGTGATGGATACATTTATCAGAAAAAAAATAAGCGTCGAGCAAGAAAAGGCTATTGACAACGATTTACTCGACCTATGCATAGACTCCTTCCATCCATTTTCAATTATAAAGGATAGATCTTTTAAAAAATTTTGTAGGTGGATACCGGGGTACAAATTACCAACCAAAAAAACTCTGTCCGGTCCCTTATTACAAGAATATTACAATAAAGTCGAAGAAAATATCAGGACACAAGTTGCCAAAGAAGCCGTGACAATTTGTATTACCACGGATTTATGGACATCGAGAGTAATGGAGAGTTACATCGCCGTCACGGGCCACTATATTACTCAAAAACTAGAATTTAAGACTGTGTTGTTAGATTGTTGTACTTTTCCCGGAAGTCATACAGCCTCAAACATCGCATCCGAGATAAATGGTATTCTGAATAAATGGAGTATTAAAGATAAAATAAATTTTGCTGTAAGTGACAGTGCTCCAAATATTGTTAAGGCAATCAAAGAACATCTTGGCTTTAAGCATTTTGGGTGTCTTGCGCACACCATAAATCTTATAGTTGATGAAGCTCTAAAAGGACAACTCAGTTTAATTGATAAAATTAAAAAAATAGTCGCTCATTTTAAAAGAAGCTCATTATCGTCGGAGGGACTCGCATAGTTTCAAATTCAGTTAGAGTAGCAGCCTAAACACCTAATAAGTTATGTAGAAACCCAGTGGAATTCCGTGTTTTATTCATTATTGAGAGGATGGTCGAACTGCAAGACGCAGTGCGATCAACATTAGCGCTTGTGGACAAAAGTTTTCCAACACTTACGAGTGACGAATGGACTGGAATGCGCTCAACTGTGTCTAGTTTGACGCCCATTTGAAGAAATGACTAAGTCCATAATTGGGCAAAAATATTTAACGGGCAGTTCCGTAATTATAATGGTGCCTTGCCTAAAAGAATCTTGTAAAAAAATTATGCAGAATACCAACTTCACAGATTCAATACGTGAAGTCGCGTTGCAACTACAATCGGGCTTGGATACCAGATTCGAAAGAATTGAGCAGAGTGGCACGCTTGGTCTTAATACTTTCTTGGACCCCCGGTTCAAAATTCAAGCGTTTTCGGATGTTAACGAGGCTTCAAAAACTAAAGACCGGGTCAGGAAGGTTGTAGCCGCTCTTATTTCAGATCAGCATACTACACCGAATGTAGTAGAAGAAAAAGAAAAAGACGGATACAATCCTTGGGACATTTTTGATAATCTCATTAACCAAACCTCTTCTAGCGGAACACCGTTATCCAAAACCATTAAAGAAGTGGATATGTACAAAAAACCACCGTCACGTCTACCCTAATTTATTAAAATTGTATATACAAAATTGCAACATCGTCGCTACATCCGTTCCTTGCGAACGCATGTTCTCAAAATTAATAATTAATCAGCGCAGAATAAGATTAAGGACGAGAAGAGTAGAACAATTAATGTTCTTAAATGTGAATTTGAATGAAGATAGATTTAAAAACTGTATATAAAGTGCGTGTAAATATGTAAATACCTGTAAATAAGTTAATTATGTATATAAAATGAAATGAACTTATAAATACGCCAGGTTCATAATATTATAGTATACCAGCGAAGTCTCTCCACAACCTGCTAAAAGACCTTGGCCTTACTAGAAGTGCAGTAAGCTCCATATTGGAACGAGTGTCCAAAGCTGCTCTAGTAGGGTCCTTCCGAATTTGGCTGGGCAGGGAGAATAACTTGAACAGAGGAGGTGAGTGTTAAAGGCCGTCACTAAGGGTACCTTAAACCTACGCCCGTGTCACAAGTCTCGGGCTCTGTTCGGAGTTTTTCTCTTAGCCACGCGATGGTCCCGGCACCCGCACGGTGAATCCATGGAATGCTAAGATATTCGTCTCTCTAATCTAAAATAATAAACCTGCCAGTCCTAAGCCTGGAAATAGTATGAAGGGGAGTTCATTTCAACGTGCTCGTAAATATTGTCATATAATCGTTCGTGTAACGGTACCACCGCTCAAAACGCACTTGAACGTAATCTACTTTAATAAACCAAACGTACTAAATTTAATAAACTAGACACTAGATGTCTAAACCTACGCGTCTACGACATAAACTAGTTGAAAATTCGACTGTTTTATAAACTAGTCTATTGTTGACGATAAACGGTGTCGTTGCGTCGACTGTAAAATCGTCGACGACCCGCCACTATGCTACGGCATTATTCTCTGGGGTAACGCTACAGAGGTAAACAGAATGTTTTCTAATACAGAAAAAGTATATTAGGGCTATATGAAATGTTTCAAAGATAAAATTTTAACAGAAATGACCAGTTACCGAGATCTTTTAAAAAAAAGATTTATTGTTAGCATTTTAAAATATTAGAATTGTTACCATACACGATATTGTCTATGGTAACGTAAAATAATGTCTGTCGACCGTCAGATGATGTAATAACTGAAAGGACTTGATTCCAGGCCTAAAATAAATTATAAGAATTGACATGTCAGAATAGTCGCGAGTAGTGTGACTTACTGTTCTTTTTATTGTTATAAAGTATGCCTGTTTTTAGTGTAATGATTATTGTAAAATAAAGTGTACGAGTAAAATTTAATTGAGAAAAGAGCATGAGTCGAGTTTTTCTGGTCGTGTCTTTTCTCGGCACGGAATGTTTTTTCCGATGCCGCAGTAGATAAAAGATTAACGAAAGAATAAAATTATTTTGAAGACATCGGAAAATTATTTCAAAAACCCGCATCAACATAATAGATCTGCGTTTTCTGCATAAAATTTTTAATAATGGTATTGATAATTCGGAAATATTAAGTCGAGTTCAATTGTATGTACCAAATCAGAATGCTAGATCACAAAACAAAAACAAGCAGTCTTTTAGGTCGCGATTTCCTAAAAGTAACTTAGTTGAAGTGGCTTCACTCAATAGGATAGCTGTTTTATATAACAATTTATTCAAAAAAGCACAGCTTGATATTTTTAGTGATTCTGCCAAATCATTTAAGAATAACATTAGAAAACATTGCTTGCGTATTTTATAACTGTACTAGCGGCCCGGTACGTGCTTCGCAACGTATAAAGTGAAAAATTAAAAAAAATTAGGTAATTGGAACATCAAATTCAATTATTCAAACAAAAATATTTTATTAATTCTTAGCTATTTTAAATCTTAATGTCAAACATTTAGATAAACAATATTTTTTATTTTTCCATTTTGAGAATAAATAAACAAACGGCTGGGGGTACCCACTCTAAAACAGGCAACATAAAGTTGGCCATGTGAAAAACTGTCAGATATTTGCTCGTGTGGCTCGTGGCATTTTTCTTTCATATAAAAAAAACCACTAGTATGAATGCACTCAACAATTATATTTAAATATAAACACAACAATTATTATCGCTGACTATTTGCTTTATCTTTTTTTTATTTATCGAAGCACGTCCAAAATGAAATGTCCGCAGGAATGACATAACACGGAAAAAAAATAAAAAAGTTTCAATGTGACAGCAAACTCCCCATCTCAAAAATTTTTTTATACAAACTGATCCGCCATTTGTTAAATTCATTTATTACAGAAAATGTAATAAATAAAAAACCACACGACAGATTAAAAGCAAACTTCACATAAACCATCTGCTAACCAGTCCGAATAAAGCCTAAAAATTTGGTTTAGACAGGTGAGCCCGTTCTTGAGTTATAAAATAACAATGAAAAGTGGCATTGATTTTTATATATATAGATATACGTACTTTGACGTCTGTGTATTCTTATCTGTATTACTTTTTGTATTTAATTCTAAGTATTTAGAAATATTGGCCAGCCCACAAGGAGAAAACGAGAAGATCGATAATTTTCTTTGCCGAAAACGTGCATTGCTCGGTCACTTACCAGCAAGACATCATAAAGAAGAAGAAGAAGAAGAACAACAACAAATAGATTTATTATATAATCTACTAAAACTAGAATTAAAGAAAACGTTAGCGAGATCAGACATAAAAAACTTTGCGGATCTAGTAGAACAAGCACGTCATTTTGAAGCATTGGAAGAAGAGATGCGTTTTCTGTGGTAAGAACCGACATCTAGTTGAGTATATGATCCTGTAACTAACATTGTCACAACCAGCAGAGATATAGTTGTCACGGAAAGTCCAAACCAGAATATGGTAGAAATACCATTGGAATGTAAGCATCCAGTGGAGGTAACTGAGCAAGAGAATGATCATGAAGAAATTGAGAGCTCTCCCTCTGAAGCTGATTGTGGGGATGAAATTTATGTCCCAAAATCTGAAGTTTCAGTGAGTACTTCCAATGATAACTTATTTGACACAGTCTCAGATCCAGGTGTTGAAATAATAAAGCCAGATCAATTACTCAAACGCACTAGAGTGAGACCAGATAAGTGTGGTTACAATAACTTGTGTATGGTGGAGTGTGAAGACAGTAGTCAAGGAAAGACCACACTCGGAGAAGCATTAAATGGCCCAGAAAGTAAATTTTGGTGAGCAAGTATGAAAGAAGAACTAAAATCATTTGAAGAAAATTATGCATAGGTACTTTTGATCATCCTAAGGACAGTTCAGTGATTCAGTGCCGATGGGTGTTTAAAAAGAAATATGACAGTGAAAATAATGCGATATATCGTGCAAGATTAGTTGCAAAAGGTTTTTTCCAGCAAGCTGGTGTTGACTTTCATGAAACCTTTTCTCCTGTGCTTAAATATTCTACGTTAAGGTTGTTATTTGCTTTAGCTGCAAAGGTACAGTTAGCAATCAGTCATCTTGATGTAACTACAGCCTTTTTAAATGGTATTTTGAATGAAACTGTATTCATGAAAAGACCTGTTACTTTTAAGTGTGGTGATACAGATAATAATAAGGTATTAAAATTAAAATTAGCAATATTGGCTTGAAGCAGTCATCTAGGGCTTGGTACCAAAGAGTAAATGATTATTTAATTAGTCTAGGTTATAAAAAATCTGAATATGAGCCTTGTTTGTTTACAAAATTTTAAGGGAATGTTAAATTAATTATTTATCGATGATTTCTTTGTGTTCTCAAATTGTACTAAAGCTACTGAACAGCTAGTTCAATAACTAGGTAATCAATTAAGAACTTAGGTCAAGTGAAACAATGTTTAGGTCTAAGATTTTAATATGTGTAAAAAAGAATACAATAAGGAACTTAAGCTAACTTATCCTAATAACTATACAAATCATACCCACGTGGAATGGTGGCAAGAATACTGGCTGCATGTCCGCGTTGGATAGCCAGGCTAATCCTTTGCGCAAAAAATGAGCCGGCCCTTCGGTCACCAGCTAAGGCAATTAGGCGCGGTGAAATATTACGGAAAAATTTTTTGGCACTACGACTCCACGGCAAAAGTAACAAATATGTAACTCTCTGTCAGAGAGGCATACTTGTGCCACTTACCGGTTTCAGCCTTTTCTGCTGCGGCTCCCGGTCTTGATTCTGTCTCCCTGATATGACACGGAGCCAATGTGTCAACGCAAGTAGCGTCCCGCATTAGGGCCCGTCCCACTTCCCAGGGAACCAGCGTCAATCCATCAGGTCTCTTGCCATCATCCCGGCTTATTCCTGACGGCTCGATTAGCGCAGGAACGTTTATGGTGGCAAGAGCCCTTATTATTATATTGTGGCGACCCTATTCATATAGTTAGGGACGCGAGCCGCTTGGCACGCGGAGGAACCACTTTCGGCGACGCGCTCCGGCGGGCCTACGTGACCCGGCTCAAGCCGCAAGCGCTAGTCACTTTCCAACGCCCGTTGGCCCGGGTCATGCGTATTGTTATCGCTGTCTCGCGACGCGCGAGGACTCCGAGGCGTCCGATATAACGTAACGGTAAGTTTTAGTTATTCGTAGGTAATTAGTATTATATTTTTATAATGTGGGAACTGAGATATAATATAGTGTTCAATGTTTAACAAAAGACTTTCATAGAACTATCCCACATATTGGTGATTTTCCTACAAAAACAATTAATTTATAGTTTAAACATTGTGTTGTGTATTCGTTTTTAGTGTGGAAATATGAACTACACGAGGCCCGCGATTCCTTCCGTGAGTAAACAAAAGTGATAATAGTAAGACATTGTTATTTCAAAATGACGGAAAATAATTCGGCGGATAGTGAAGAGACTGGCCGCGAAACACAGTTATTTCGTGTGGGTGTTAAACCGCCATTTTGGCCTCACAAGTCCAAAATGTGGTTCGCACAGCTAGAGGGCCAATTCGAGTTGGCCAATATAACGGCGGACGCAACGAAGTTTTTCCACGGTACTTCTGTATTAGAATTAAAATACGCTGAAGTCGTGGATGATTTGATAATTAACCCTTCAGCTAAATATGAAACACTTAAACAACAATTGATCGAGCGTGTGTCCGCAACCCGCGGGAGCAGTTGAAGCAACTGCTTACAATAGACAATATTACAATTGTACGATAATACGTTACCAACCTTAGCTCACTTCACTTTTTAGCTTTGTTTTTTTCACTGCACTCTCACTGTAGATAGATTTTTGGAACGAAGTTCCTTATCGCGCGTTGTGAAAGGGGGCTAGACGGAAAAAATTGGTACGAAAAGTTGTCACGACACTTTTTGATCAAAGGATCTTGCCGCCGCCTTTGATGTGTGTGCGCGTGAGCGGCGGGGGGCGCCCGCGCTGTATGCTGTCTCGCGCTCTCGTGGCGCCCTCTGGTGTTTCGGTGTACAACAACAAACGCGTGTGTGGTACGCGTTTAAGTTTATATAACATTATATTTGTTAATAATAAAAAAAAATATTATTATTGCTTAAAAAAAATAAAATTTTATTACAATCCCTTCACTAATTAATCGAAAGGAACTTCGTTCCATCCGGGTGTCCCTTGACACCCCTCAACTTTTTCTACAATTACTTTTATACCGTCGGTTGAGTGGGAAAAATGGCGCAATGCGGCATATTCTCCCACCTTTCTCCAGTACTGCCAACCGTTTCGTGTAGTGGGGCGCCATCAGTTCAATATGGCCAACTGCGCACCCACAGATAACGTAATATTTCCATGGACAATTCATAGACGACAACAGTTTTAAGTGTGTTCCTTGATTTCATAAATATCTTATTTTAATTTTACGTTAATTTTACTCAATTCTTGACTATTAATAATAAGAAAATGGAGATTTTAATTTATTTTGGAAAATACATGTGTGTTTAAATTATAGTAATACATTTCTGATTGTAGTATTGGTCTGACAAAAAAAGCATGTTAAAAAAAAAGTTGCAGCACGCTCTGCTGCTAGGCGTAGGACTGGTGGTGGGGTGGAGGATGTAGTGGAGCTATCAGAGCTTGAAGAAAGAATTGTTGCTATATATGGTGGTGATAGCTTTTCAACAGGAGATGCACATTTAGGCATACAGCCATTTCCGGTAAGAAAGAATCATGTCCAATTTTAACCTGAAAAATTTCTAACGCATCTTGTGATGTGATATACATTAAAAAACAATGTTAATATATTTATCATGGTGAGTTGCTGTGAATTTTTATTAAATTTACTTACCTGTTTCAGGAAAATGATACTCTGTCTCTATCACATGAAGTGCAACAAAGATAAGTAAGATGCTTAATTTTAATTCATAATTGTATGGGATTAATTAATGATATACTCTTATCTAGCATTTATCTGTTTATATTTACTTATTATAGATTCATGTACCACAACAACAGCAGAGTCAGGCACCTACAGAGGAATCACCAGCTATTGTATTTTTTGTAAGATATATTGTACTAAATACTAGGTAGTACCTAGTCACATCAGATTTATATAGGTACATACATGTACCCACTATTATGAATCTAATGTTTCTGGATTATATTCTATTAGATCTAAATGTAGTACCTATAAATATTCAAATTTTATTACCAATATAATCCAAATAGTAATTTATCTGTAGGGTATTATTTGCAATCAAAATATTTTAATCTAATTTTATCAAACAAAGAAGATATGGAGTAACATGTTATCCAATTTACTTTTCCGGATTCCAACCTGATTGAGGATACTCAAGAACACAGTCGTAATTACAGACCACCAGATCGTGCAGTTTCAACAAAACTGTTTGCTTCCTCATCCAGCTCAACTGTAGGAACAAGCCAAAGCATTTTACAGGTAAGTATCTGAGTAGAGACAGATTTGAGTTGTCACAGCAAGTGTATCCTGTGATTGTGATGATTCCAATCATACCTTGAGAAAAGATCCACTACACTTGACTCAAGCTTTAGTCGGGTACCTATATTTACTTTTATTTAACTACTTATACCTAAGGAGTATACATAAGATTTTTTTAAAATTTCTTTTTGAAATTTCAAGTGCTTTAATATTATTTACTGTGTCACTAGCAACTTTCCTTGGAATTGTCAATATTTAATTATAATATTAGGAAGTGGGTTTCCTTTTTAAGATTGTTTCTGTTGTTTCAGAGTAACCAGTTAGAACATACTCCTCCTCCAAATCCTCTTGTATATTATCCTACCCTGTCCCCTCCACCTATAACACTTTTACACACACCCACACCTTCACCTTTACGTGGATCCACCCAAGTAGCCTTCCCAGTGATTCATCGAACTGCTGCTTCATCATGTAAGTGACCAATAATGTTAAACAACTTTCACTGCTATTAGATCGAAAATTTTAGTTTAGTGAAGTGCTTTAATATTATTTCCTGTATCACTAGCAACTTTATTGATATAATATCAAGCAAGATGAATATTTTTAGGGTCAATTCACACCGAGACGCGATGCGAGGATACTGGAAAAGGCCTGTGATTTCGCGCCGAATTCTCGCAATGGAATGTGAATCTTTTCGTGTAGACATTTATCTTTTTAGCTTCACGTCACGCAGCTTCAGTTGCTACACCTTCTCGCCGCCCTAGGACAGTTCGTGGTAGTCGACGAGGTGGTTCTGTGTGTAAGTGAAAACTAAAAATAACTATCAAAACTTCATTTTTGAAACAAATGACAACGAAAAGCTCCTATCTATTTAAGAGTTTTTATTAACACATGTAGTAATAGGTGTTTTCTTTTCAGCATCACGTCACACGTCTTCAGTTGCTGCTCCTCCACCATCACAACGGCGAACGGAATTCTCCACCATCACCGAAAGATTCCTGAGGGTGGAAGAACAGCAGTTGGAGATACAAAGATCAAACGCACAGATCTTGCAGTCCTTTCTGGAGAGGAGTGCAGAGAGAGATAATATTTTAGCCGAAGCTATGGCTGCAGTCGGGAAAGGGTTGCAAGTATTGGCAGAGGCTAAGAATAGAGTTAGGGTATAGGGAGGTAGGGTAGGGAATAGATTAGAGATAAGATAGGAATAGGGATAGTCATGTTTTAGTTTTTAAAGTAGGTAAGGTTTTTCAGTCGAGTTTTTTTTATTTTGAAATTAAACACTTAACGAATACTAGCGCAGATTTATTGAAAGTCTGTAATCATATTTCGCAACTTCTCTGCGTATGTATACTGATCGGCCGACGTTGTACTTATTCGTTATAAAATTCGCCTGGTAAGCGTAACGTTTGTCCGTAAACAAGCTCAGAGGTGTGATTCTGTAAGACTTCATTCTAAACTTCGATTCTGAATCCGCTGTGAGTTTCTTGATCGGCATTCTGTTGATTCGGTTGATAATTCGAATCTACACTAGCGCTACTCTTGCAAGCGTGTTTGCGAGTTGAACTAAATTCACCTCGAGATTTTGACAGATAAAGTATGAGATGACGTATAAAGTGGCATTCTCCCGTCAATTCGACGTTCACTTCGCACTCGAACCCGATTCAAAGTGTCAAATTAAAAGCATCTATTTTACGAGTGAAAATAGAAGAAATCATAGTTAAATAGTGTTTTTTACAATGACCGTCATTTAACAGCTCGCAATTCTGTAGAGAGAACAATTGGCCTCCTAAAAGGACGATTTAGGTGCTTGTTAGTACACAGAGTGCTCAGCTATCATCCAGATGTAGTTGCAAAAATAGTTATTGCATGTTGTGTTTTGCACAACGTATGCAATCGCGCAGGAATGCCGGCATTCACAATTTCAGAAGAAGAGCGACTAGAACAGCTCCTAACAATTGCTGAAGTACAAAGAAGGCAAACTAGGGATTCGCCATCTAACGCCGATTTAGCTCTAGGGCAATTACGTAGGCGAAACGTAGTAAATAGGTGCCTCACACACCACAGTATACATACAATAAACGACACGACAGATCAATTAATTATGACGTGAACGCCAAAGCCTATTTAATTCCAGACACAGATGAAGAAAATATAGTACAAAGAAAACGAAGACCTTTAACGAATTTATTTATACCAGTGTCTTCAGATAAAAGTGATAATATGTCTTCAAAAGAAAACAAATGTGAGATAAATGCTAAAAAGAAAAAGAGAGTAAAGAGATTTGTTCCTAAACAATCTATTATATCTAGCGAATCTGAAGAAGAGTTAGGTAACATTATAAGAACTCACGCCATTATTGAAACACCATTGGACCAAAACCAGATGCCACCCCAACCTCAATCACCTGAACTTCTTGGCTCTAATAGGGAAGTGAGACAATCTACTAATATGATAATAGCTGAAACTACATATTCATAAACATGTGTCAACAACAGGCGAAATATGCTCAAGTCGTAGTGGCCCAGACAGAATCCGATAATAACGCCAGGGCAGAAATAGAAAGAAAAATAGAAACATACAGCATAATTACATTTGTCATATTGGCCATAATTTATTCAGCATAATATGTTTCTGCATCCTTGTGAAAAAGAGTTTGAAACGAGTAAAGAACAACATCATAATTGATTAGGATCATCATAATTGATTAGGATCATCATAATTTATAGGATTTAATCTCAAAAGTTGAGGAAGGGCGCAATAACACTTCAACTCCATCAGGACATCAACAGTAACACCTATTTATTAACTGTATTGTGACAACCATATATTATAAGTGACAACCCTGGATAAAAAAGATGTAATTAGCCTAAGTTTTATATTGTATCAGTAGCATACCTAGTTTATATTCGTACCATTGTGATTCATACATTTCTCCCAACGTCGGCACATTCCTCTATTGCAATAACAAGTATCGTCCGTTTGAGTACAATTATAATGTCAAAGTAATGATAGAGTACAATTCGCGCGCTGTGTAATGGCCGGCCTAAAGCTAGCACGCGTGGCGCCGCAGCGAACAAAATAAGGCCAAAATGGTGACTGGTGCGGGGGTCGGGCGCAGGGAATAAAGATAGCACCAGCCAGAGATGTCCCTTCGATTTCCAATTTTTTCGGAACCTAATTTCTCTGACACATTTTCATAAGACCGAATATTACCAATTAGGTGATGGTGATTTTTATAGGTACATTATTAATTACTAGTACGTTACCGACGTAATTACTAATTAAGTATGTACTTCCTTGTTCGTTTTTTGCCGTTTGCTGACAGATAATATTCATTAAATAAAGTTTAAAATTGAATTGAATATGAAGTATATAAAAAAACATACTGTTCCCCGCGGTTTCGACCGCGTTGTTATGTAGCTTATAACCTACCTCGATAAATTGACTACCCAACACAAAAAGATTTTAGTACCAATTAGTATACAGATAATCTTCATCAGATAATCAGATCAAAAACATTCATTATTTAAGCATAAAACATTATTATGAAATCGTTCCCCGTTACATTTTCAAAAACCGAATACCTAACTATTATAACACGCTTTAGTTGTGATTTGTGACACACATCACTAGACGCCGCCATTGCGCTCGTACGAACTTTTCTGTCTCAGTCGCTCGTCAACATTCGCTTATTGTTCACGACGCTATCTCTCTTCTAAGTGCAGTCGCGTAAAAAGTTGTTGTTGTTACTTTTGTTATAGTTGTGTGTTGTTTTTAATTTGTTAAATTTTGGTTTTCTTTCTTTTGTTAAATTTTTACGTTGTTATAGTTATTTTGTTGCCAAATATGCCAAAACAAAGGGCTCTACGCCGCCAGGCGGGAGAGATTGTATACAACATGCAGCAGTGGTTAAGCCAAAAGGCGGTAGCGCAAGGAATACGTAATTGATAAAATTTTTGAAGAAAATCACCACAGCGTATTAAGGCCCCCTTATCATTCAGACTTAGACCCCATGGAGATGGCGTGGGAGGCAGTAAAGGGCTATGTGGCGAGTAAAAATGTAGACTGGAATGTAAATAAAGTAATGGCTCTAGCCAAAGAAAAATGTGATGAGATGGGGGCCCAAGAATGGTCAGCTTTGTGCAAAAAGTGAAGAAAGTAGGGCGACATGAGGAGCGATCATGTCATAGACAAAATGACAGAAAATTTCATCCCCCGAACCGAGGATTCGGAATCTGATAGTGATTCGGAGAGCGATAGTGACGACAGTCCAGTACAGCCCAGCACCTCGTCAGGCTTTCCAAATGACTTAGGTAATGTCATTGAAGGGTTGGCTATGCTATCCTCGGATAGTGGTAATGTCTGATGTTGATATTGTCTATTAATAAAAAAAATCTTTAATCAAGTAATTATATTATTTAAAAAAAAAAAAAATTCAAAATCGTTTATTTCAAGTAGGCTTATTACAAGCACTTTTGAAACGTCAAATTGGACTATTTGTAATGACTCTACCACCGGCTCGGAAGGCAGGCCCTGTTGAGAAGAGCCGACAAGAAACTCAACAGTTGCTCTTTTTTATAATATTATTAATTTTACAATATTAAGTATGTTGTTACATAAAGTTATTTATTTTACTTTCTGTGTGATGTTGAAAGCCGATCCAATTGCCTTTGAGCATCTTTGTTATTTAGAAATTCATCGATAGTATAATAACCCTGACTCAGTAAGTGAGTTTTAATACATTGTTTAAACTTATGCAATGGCAGATCTAAAGATGAATTGGCCATCTTGTTGTAGAAGATAGATACAGCTCCTCGTTTAGTTCGACCACGCGAACCAGCCGATGTTCCTACGGCAAGTTGCACATGAAGATTCGTGAGAAGATTGAACGTAACTCAGTCAGTACTTTTGAACAAGTGTTGAATTCGGCTTGGAATGTGGAACAGTTACTCAGAGAAAACCCTTCCACACCATCAGCCTGTCAGGAAAAAGAGACATCAAAGAAATTGAGGTGTACTTTCTGCCGGCGCCCTAGACGCCATATCATCGAGGTCTGAAGAAAATAGAACTAACATCAGCCTAATGACCACAAGAGAGTTCTTGTTTTGAGTTGGCTATTAACGAAAATACAGAAGCCTGTATTTTCGTGTTATGGCTGCATAGCACCCGGTGTAGTACGTAGCAAGTGTCCCACCTGCACTTCATCTATAATGCAGCCTAATAAAACCGAAACACGGAGGATTTCTTTTCACTAAACGTCATTATGGATCTACGACCAAGGCCGATAGTTGGTATAGGCATATATGACACAGTGCGCATCGCCAATGTTGATACGTGTGCTAAAACAAGCATAGCGTCATATCAGCTGTATACACATTTGAAGGCCCGAGATAGCCACTATCGGACAGAAAGTGAGTATCACCCTAGCTGACGGGGTAAAGAGGTGGGAAAACGTCCTCTCGACTACGATTCCCGTCACGATGTTAACCAAATTGGTCGTGTTCTCAAAACCCTTTAAGGTGTGGGGTTTATACAGGATGTTGGCATGGTGATCAACTTACCGCAGCTTACATGGCATTTCGTAGACCAGCCAAACGTTACCTATGATCTGCAATTAGAAAACATGGAAGAATCAGTGATCATAATCATTTATTTATTTGCTAAACAAGGGTTACAAAAGTAATGGAATTCTAATAAAAAGATCCAAACATGTTTTGCCAAGGACTAGGCGTGCAAATATTGGGACGTGCGAGTAACTATCCAGGTGAAGGATTCTGCACAGCCGCAGCCTGCTATCCAGACTGCCTCGTGTGGGCTTTAATGTTACCCCGCCAGACTACACAGAATACTTATATGCATATGCAGTAAGGTCCATAGAAAAAACCCAAGTCAATCTGTTCCCTATATCCGCAGCTCTATTTCCCGGTTGCATAGGTATCAGTTCATTCAGTCAAGAAGGTTTAATAGATCTGGAACCTGAATTAAATAATGAGCTGAAGCAGTATGGTACCTGAAAAGTTATGGTACCTGTACCATAACTTAAAACTTAACTATAATGCGATTATGATACCAGACGCTTCCGATGCCGAGAATCGACGATGTACGCGAAGAAGACCAAGACAAAACGAACTTTATAACTGCATTTGGTATTTATAAGTTTAAACGAATGCCCTTTGGACTTCGCAATGCACTAGCGACGTTCCAGCGCCTGATCGACCGTGCAAAAGCATTAGTGGGGAATATAAAAATGCTGGCATACCTAGATGACCTCATTATAATATCTGCCACATTAGAGGAGCATCTTGTGGATCTCAAGAAGGTCCATTTTGAAGGAAATGAATTTGTCCGTTAATCTTGAAAAATGTCATTTCTATTACGCAATTGTCAAATTCTTGGGACATTATATCCCCGCTGAAGGACTACGAGTTGAAAGTGTTTCGAAGGCCGAATAATTTAAAGCATGTGTTGTCCTTTGTGCAGACCTGTTCCTGGTACGTACATATTTTTCGGATAGATCAAAGTTTTACAGTAAGTCATTTACTACGATGTCTATCATGATGTGGAACAATCTGCCGTCGGAGGTTCGAGAAAGTAGTTCGCTACCCATATTTAAGCATCGTCTGAAGAAACATTATCTATTGTTAAATATTTAGTGTATTTTGTATTTATTTTCGTATATTTATTAAAATCTATTTAATCTGACTTGCACCATTTCCGCTATCATTTCAAAGTTCCAATCATCAAGGATTGCTCCAAGCAATAAGGCCACGTTTGCACGCTTTCATATTTTTTATTATTTTTTTTACTGTTAGTTTGTCGTATGTATTATTTGTACAATAAAGATTTTCTTCTTCTTCTAACCATACTGGCAGAAGACGATCATAGGAGCTAGGCAGACAAGCCCACGAGCATACGTTTCGCTATGAATACTGCAGCTAACCTAGTAACAGGGTATACCCCTATTCTACCTTCGCACGTGAGTTGCGAACATTGGATGATAATGAACATGATCTAAGACGGATACTTCTGGCTGAAAATTTTGTACCTGAAATAACACCAAAACTGCTACTGGTAGCCAGAACATTAAAGCATGTGAAAGAGGTTAGAAATAAAATCCAGGAAGCACGGAAGGTAAAGGGTGATGAAGGTCGCAGACCGGGTCCCGGGTATCAACCTCAAGATTTGTGACTCGCGAAATTTTATGCTATCAGCAAAGCTGCAGAGGGTGTTAGTGCAAAATCCCCCCCACCACCATTAAATCCCGTCAGGGGGCTACATCATATATGTTGATCAATGTCGACGACCCTGAAACCCAGATGGAAACGTTTCACACTTTGGCACTATTACGAAATACGGGTGATCCAACCAGTCCTTCAGCACTAGTACAGTCAATGAGGAAAAGAGGACGGCCGAAGAAGAATCTCCCGGTGCAAGCAGAAAAAAAAGGAACTTTGGGTCGCCTTCAGGGACAGAGGGGAGAATGTAACAGTAAAGATTTAAGAATAATGGTTATCTCAACCGATAACTGATGGCGCTACTTGTCTTTCAGCACGCGTTACCTTTGTTCCTACTGGAATGTAGGAATGTGTTTGTTCCTACTAGAATGTACAAAGACAATTTCCGGCCGAAAAACGTGGAGGTGACGAAAGATCACATAAATATAGGGATAAAAAGAAAATGTTATTAACTTAATAAAAAAATTTAAATGTTCCGAAGCTCAATATTGTAGAGGTATAATACAAAACGTATGTATTTGCCATCGGAACTCTCTATATTATTTAAAAACATACATTTTTAAATAATTGCCTGGTTGAACCGGGATTTGAACCCGGTACCTACACGAGCAAATCACACTTTAGTTTCACCGGATTCAAATCCCGGTTCAGCCAGACAATTTTTAAAAAATTTATGAATGCAGTTTAACTTGTTTTTAAAAATAAAATAAAGTCTACTTTTAGTAAAATGTTCTATCTACAATAATTAAGGTACTTTCCCTCCATGTGGCATAGCCGTGGGACGCCCTGTATAATAACAGTAAACAAGAAGACCTCAAAGTGAAATCAATGTTCAGAACAGCGTTCAATACCTCTTTTAATCGAATCAATGTGTATTCAACTCAAATAATGCCCCGAACTAGAGCTCATGCTAGTCGCCAATTTTATTTAATAGCCTAATTATTGCAAAATTAAATAAACAAAATTTTAAAGGAACTATTAACAAATGGATTTAAGGGTAGAGTTACGATAATGTTGAGGAGCTTATATCTAATACTAAATCTCTACGAGTACATATGAGTTTAGTTATGCTATTTTTTGATAATGTTCTTACGGAGTAAAACTAAATATCTGTAACAATGAAAGTCAAATTACAAACATTATAAGCACCCTCCTTCTATCTCTCACACACATACACGCACATGCGCACACACAGTAGTTCTTTTATTAAATTAATTGTTAAATTTTGTGGTAAACCATTTAAATAAAAAATGAAAACTAAACTATATTATTTGTTACATAGAGAGATAATGTTTACTTTTGTACAACACAAAATTGCCTTTCTGCGATAATACGTCTACAACTGAGAATTAGAGGATCACATATCACGGAATCAAGGAAAGCAGAGAATGAATACTGGCCCTCCCCCATCCACAGAAGACTCAACCCAGGATTCAATCAACAATCTAAAAATACAGCGCAACAAGTCCTGTCAAGTTCTGCTGCAAGACATTACAAGAAACACAAGATAGCTGAGAACCAACAGGAGGAGAACCTCAAGTCTTTTTCTGCGAAATATACACAAAAAATTAGTTGCACAAGTTAAGAATGATCAACTGTCTAGTTGCAACATTCCTCTTAGGAAAACAATTATTTGGTACAAAAAGATGTAACAGATTTTCTGGCACTAGCAGTTATAAACTTTATGATAGTTTACAATGAGTTCCACCCAAATAAAAAAGTAAGGTAAATGAAGTTATCGTAAACAACTGATGACAAATTGAAGATGCTCATCAGCAATTACAAGTATGCAATGCACTACCACTGCCAAACACTACTTGTTCGTCTGAAATAGTAAGACAAACGCAATTCGAAAGCCTGTCTTCATCATCCTCAAGTACAGTGCTAAGTTCCAACTAAACCTCACATTTTTTGGAACCTACTGGCAATGTTAGGGGTAAATCTATACGTAGACGATGTGTTGGGAGTTATAAAAACTTATTTTTCACAGTAGTCTTCCAAATTATGCATGTGCAAAAGTGAAAAGAGTTATCACGCAGTGCAATCCTACTACTATTATAAAGGCGAAAATTTGTATGGATGTATGGATGTTTGTTACTCTTTCACGTAATAACTTCTGAATGGATTTGAATGAAACTTTACCACAATATAGCTTATGTATAAGCTATATTGTGGTATAGCTGGCAGAATAACACATAGGCTACAATTTTTGAGGTTTCTAATGTGAGGTCGTAAAAAAAACACATTTTTTGCGCTTACATTGCAAACGCTGACTGAATCCTACAAGATAGATCAAAACAATTTACTACAGTATTGTACAACTTAAAAAGGTCTACAAAAAAGTCCGTGATGGTATATGTTTATCTCTTAGGAATAACCCACAATAACCATTTTTTATCCTTTACTTTGTACGAGAAATAATGGCTTGTTTACGAAGCGATTTTAAGCAATACAGTATTAATCCTTATCCAATTAGGTATCTTAAATACATTGTGCATTTAATAAAGATCAATATGGCTTTTTACAGCATGTAAATTAAATAAATATTTTCGAAGATATCACAGATTTAAAATGCAGAGTCATAGCAATTTCGGCGATAAATACCGTTTCGGTGATATATACCGGCAGCGGTGCCAGGCGAACGGGGCGTGGGGGGAGCGGGGTAGGTGCGGTGGGGAAGAAGTGGCTCATCGCTGAGTGCGCGACCCGAACGCGGGCAGACGCGTGAGGGCAGACGTCGCTGACGGTTGTGTCAGTTTTGCGAATTTTCAAGGCACTAGCGATTTGATAAAAACGTATGGTCGCCTACTTTAAGTAATATAGGCCTAAGGTTAGTTATTGCCAGGTTTCTTTTTGGTTAGGAGTTACACGTACAAAAAAATACTTCATTTTTACGAATTACTTCATTGATAATTCAATTACTATATAGATAGGTTACTTACCGTTAATTATAACAAATTATATAAATAGGTTAATTATAACGAATTACTTCATTGATAATTGAATTACTATATAGATAGGTTAATTAAATAGGCAAGGATTGCATTAAAGTACAATCATAACAATAACTACCGTACTGTATTTTTTGGAAGTATAGAAACAACACGTACTTAAGAATTATGCCGCGAAAGCGTAAGTCTAATCTTTCCCAAAGCTCTAATAAAGCTCGAACTATGAAAGTAGCTAGACTTAACGAGACGTTTCCACAAGCCGAACTGCGAAGGCTTAAACAAGCAGAGCGCAGAGGCAGCTCAAAGAGCTGCTGAGACACCAGAGCAGTCCCAAGATAGACGTCGACAGCATGCTGAGTATCTAGCATCTCAACGGGCTGCAAACACACCCGAACAGTCTCAAGCTCGACGTCAACAGAACGCTGAATATCTGGCATCTCAACGGGCTTCTGAGACACCCGAACAGTCCCAGGATCGACGTCGACAGCATGCTGAGTATCTAGCATCTCAACGGGCTGCAGAGACACCCGAACAGTCTCAAGCTCGACGTCAACAGAACGCTGAATATCTGGCATCTCAACGGGCTTCTGAGACACCCGAACAGTCCCAGGATCGACGTTGACAGCATGCTGAGTATCTAGCATCTCAACGGGCTGCAGAGACACCCGAACAGTCTCAAGCTCGACGTCAACAGAACGCTGAATATCTGGCATCTCAACGGGCTTCTGAGACACCCGAACAGTCCCAGGATCGACGTCGACAGCATGCTGAGTATCTAGCATCTCAACGGGCTGCAGAGACACCCGAACAGTCTCAAGCTCAACGTCAACAGAACGCTGAATATCTGGCATCTCAACGGGCTTCTGAGACACCCGAACAGTCCCAGGACCGACGTCGACAGCATGCTGAGTATCTAGCATCTCAACGGGCTGCGGAGACACCCGAACAGTCTCAAGCTCGACGTCAACAGAACGCTGAATATCTGGCATCTCAACGGGCTTCTGAGACACCCGAACAGTCTCAGCTCAAGTCGCTTGCTGAAGACGCCGAGTCTTCAGCAAGCGACTTACATAGGGTCCCAAAGAGCTACTGAAACTGTTGAAGCTGCTGAAGCTCGCAGACGCGCTGTTGCTGAAAGGGCACAACAGCGACGATTAATATTTACAAGAAACGCGTGGGGAGTATCCGATAAAGCTGCATTTGAGTACGATGAAACTCTTGATTACGAAAGCCACAAGCTTATAAAAATAGAAGCGATGAATAAAGAATGCAGATTTTGCGGTGCTCTTAAATGGAAAGAGGAAGCTGCAGGCATGTGTTGTTCGGGAGGAAAAGTAGTTCTTCCTTCAAAAGACGAGCCTGTTGAACCTCTTAAAGAACTTTTTTCAAATGAAACAGATGAGTCTCGCCGTTTTTTAAAAAACATAAGAAAATACAATACATGCTTCCATATGACATCTTTTGGAGCTGATAACATTGTGTCGATGCCAGGATTTTGCCCGACTTTTACAATCCAAGGGCAAATATACCACACAATTGGCTCTTTGCTTCCTGCTACTAATACGCAACCAAAATTTTTGCAAGTTTATTTCATGGGTGATGAGGAAGCACAAGTTGATAGGCGTTCTGAGTACGTACCAGGTGTGGAAAGAAACACAGTTCAAAAAATACAAAAAGTTCTACATGATCACAACGTTTTAGTGCATGAATTTAAAATGGCTAAAGATAGAGTGACTAGCGATAATTACAAGGTCGTGATACACCCAGATCGTGTACCACGTGGTGAACACGAAAGACAGTTCAATGCCCCGACCACAAACGAAATAGCTGCCGTAGTAGTTAATACTGAACAAACTGCGTCTCGGGACATTGTTATTCAGGCGCACGATGGCCGGCTTAGGCCCGGCGCCCATTATCGGCATCGGTACGAGTGAGGATTTTAGGTGGCAAATAGCAATATACTATAACATAATGGCAATAAAGTAGAAATTTCCGTGATATATGGTCGTAATAACAAAAATACCGCTTCGGTATGCTTGAGGCTGCTGTATGGGCAGCCTTGAGAATGCTTCGGGATGCTTCGGCATCCTTCGGCATCGTTCGGTACGCCGCCGGCGCCGAGGCAACACTCGGGGGATAGTTTGCCCTGCGGGGCGAGGGGAGGCATCCGGCATTTGCATCATTTCACTCACACAACACAATCCAGGTAATCGCTGTGTGTACCAGTTGTTTGCTGTCACATCGAATGTCATGGCGGAAGAAAAACTTATTAATTTAGTTCGTCTACATGAGTGTTTATACAATATAAAATCGCGTCACTACAGTGACCAACACATGAAACATAATGCGTGGGAGCAAATCGCCAAAGAACTCAATAAAACACGTAAGTAAGCATCTTAAACATTTTATTTTTATTGAGTTATAATAAGTACCATCAATATGATAATGATTAATTACATTGACTTACAGATCGTTAGTATTTTATGATCTATTGACAATATTATTCTGCCAACTAACTGACCCATGTTCAGAGTTAAAATATTGTTTGAATTGATCTCTAACGACCATACACTCGCACATGATAATATCGTTATCGCCTACTATATTGTTATCCACGGAACCTTATAAAATATCACTTTCCTGTAGTGGGTTTGGAAGTTCCGTCGTTGCATTGTTAATGATGTAATTATGTAAAGAACAGCAGGCTAAAATGATGTTATCTATATATTTTGCTTGTACTTGCAGTCTTCTCTGAAATATTTCAAACCTTGATTGAAGAATGCCAAAAGCACTCTCCACGATACGCCTTGCTCGACTTAGTCTGTAATTAAAAACTCTTTTCTCTATATTTGCCAATTGATTCGCAGGGTAATGCTTCATCAGCAACAAAAACGTAGGGTAATTCTTCAGTTATTCCTCGTAAGCTCACATTTTGAGGAATATTTAATGTGTCGTTTTGCAATTTTAAACCCAATTTTGAATGATCTAATATACCACCGTCGCTATTTCTACCATAAGCACCTACATCGACAATGACAAATCTGTATTTAGCATCTGCTACAGCTAGCAGAACGATACTAAAAAATGTTTTATAATTAAAATACATACATCCACTATTATTTGGAGCTCGTATCTTGAAGTGCTTGCCATCCATGGCACCAATACAATTTGGAAAATTCCATATTTCATCAAAGTCTTTAGCAATTATCTTCCATTGTGCTGCTGTTGGTTTTGGCAGAACGACACGGCCAAGAATATTCCAGATTACACGGCAGGTTTCATGGACTATACAACGAACTGTACTAAATCCCATTTGGTAATTGAATGCTAAAGTTTTGAAACTGACTCCTGTTATTAAAAACCTGAAAAGAAACATTATGTTTTTAAATATAGCTTAGGTACCTATTAATATTATTAAAAATATTTAAATAATACCAATTTTAATTTTGAAAATTTAGAATATATTACCTAGGCACTTTTGATAATCATATTTTAAATCATACAATACGGATTACGAAACATTATACATAATATCACCTGTGCTGCGGGTGCCGGACACTTACGTTTAACTAACAAACCATTAATTTATATGTTTATTATATTATTTTCAGCTCAAGAATGTCTCAAAATGTGGACGAATATCAGAAACAACTATCGAAAAGCGATGAAAAATAGAATAAGCAAAAGTGGTGATTCTGCAAAGCCACAAAGGCCTATAAAACACGAAAGAGAACTCCAATTCTTGAATACATTTTTACAAAATAGAGCGCAGGTATCTAATTTAGATTCTTCTTCCGAGGAGACACAAGATTCTTTCTTGGATTCTCCTCAATCACGGCCACAATCAGAAATGTCACATTCAGATTCTCAAAAGTCGCGTCCTCGATCACAAAACATAACCACAGCTGAGATATTAAAAGAATATATAGATTATAAAAATAACGAAGATGAACATCCTATAGATATATTTTTTAAATCAATGTCTGCTACGGTAAAATCTTTACCGAAAAAGTTGCAACTTCAAGTGAAAAGAGATGTATTGCTTGTTAATAAGGCGGAAATCGAATATTCAGAACTATCAGAAGCACCACAGAATATTGAAACTACAAGATCTATTTATGAACCATCCACATCGAAACAAAAACCTCCTGTGAATCAATCAAACTACACCATGGACGATTTTTCTTATTACACACCCCAAGCAACATCCGTAAATAACGAGGACAACATACAATCAACATTGACATATACTACTCCGACACCCATACTTAGATGCCAAGACGAAAACATTGAAACATTGCATCAAAGCTAATGTGATTAAAAATAAAGATATGATTCGAATGTCAACAACAATCGCTCCACGACGACAGTCCTATGACCGGCGCAGCAAGAAATATAGATTCAGACGAAATAGTAATGCAGTCTGCGATCTGAAGTCACCATTCGAATCATACCTGTACGAGTATATGTGAATTAAAAAATAATAAATATGATTAAACTTATTAAAGTATTTTTTTATTACTCACCTCAAGCACACAGACAATCTTTCTTCAACAGGTATAGGTGAGCGAAATCTTGTTGTTGTTTTTTCTCCATGTAAGGTTGAAGCAAATGAACCAGACTTTCAAAATTTTCATAACTCATTCTATAATAATCATAAAATTTTCGAACGTCATAACGCAAATCGTTGAATAAATTGTTGAATTCACCGGACATATATCGTTGCTTCCAAAGGTTGTTCACCCAAAATCTTCTTGATTGATTAGATTTCTCTTCTTCTTCAGCAAGAATTGCTATGAACACTAGATCCCAGTCCACCATATTAAATACAATTCAGACAACTAGCTTGTAACAACTCTGAGACTGTTATGATGAGAAATACGATATTGGGACGCTTCGGCAAGCTACAGGACGGTGCGGCATCCTTAAAGACGCCTCGTCATCCCTAAGAACGTTTCAGCATGCCAAAGCATAATTGCCGATAGTGTGCGCTTGCATGTAGGATGCCGAAGGATCCTTTTCCTTGCCGATGCCGATAATGGGCGCCGGGCCTTAATGTTCACTTAAGATGGGATCGTAAAGACTGCCATCGTCTGATCGTAAAGTCTTGACCATATAATAAGAATGTCCTTGTGGTCCTTGTCTCGCTTTAACATGCAGTCCTGTAGCCAGACTACACAGAGACTAGAGGTATTGCACACCCTGTTTCCATTGCTAGCGCTGTATTTACCGAGAGCAGTGGCGATTGAAACAAAACCAACACTATATAAAAAAAATACTTTATTGATTACTGTCACCTGCCACCAGTCTGACATATAACATCAAAATCAATAAAATAATTTCAAGTAAATAATTCAAAAAAATATCAAAATAATAGCTGAAAATGAACACAAAATTATAACTGAAAATAAACACAAGGCATATAATAATGAGACAACCCACCACCTCCCATGGCCCTACCAACCTCGCGGTTATTTGGGCCGAATCGTTAGGAGGGCAATCCGGAATCCGCACTTCTTCCGCGTTTCATCACCGGGCCGCCTTCTTGACTCCCGTACAAGTTTTTCGTCTTTTTGTTTTCGTCTTTTCAAGAGGCGTTGGATTTGCCGCTTGTTCATTTTGCAAAGCCCTGTCAAACTATCGAGGCTTTGAAATGCCAACCATCTATGCTGTGTATCGCAGCTTTCTCGGAATTTTTGAGGCGAAGATGAGAAGGGCTAAAATTCGCTTCCCGGCAGTAAATCCTTTACCCTACGATTGTCGCGAATTTCAACTCAGTCCCGAGTGGATCGAGGTTATGAATACGGCAACTATTGCCCCTGAGCCTTTGTTCAGCATCCTCACATCTTTAGGAATACTGAAACACGGGGATGAAACTTATCTACCCGTGATGGCAAGAGATGAGACCACAGAGGGCGGCCGTTTAATACCATCTCCACAAGTTGTGGTCCTTTCCAATCTTCGCAGCGTCGTAATGTCACTCCAAGACGTCCGCACACCAAGAGAGGTCAGGGATGCATTCCTTCGCAATAATAATGAGACGTGATGGCGGCCGATCAAAAAGCGCACAATCAATACCTAGAACATCGTCGTCGTCGTCGCCGCCGTCGGACGTTTATGGTACCCCGCCATCATCTGCGAAGGATGTGACGCCCTCTCCAGCTCGGAGGACACATCGGGGCGTCACCACACGGCGCTAAACAACGAC
The DNA here is from genome assembly GCA_034621355.1 of Mycalesis mineus. Lineage (NCBI taxonomy): Eukaryota > Metazoa > Arthropoda > Insecta > Lepidoptera > Nymphalidae > Mycalesis > Mycalesis mineus. The sequence goes on along the minus strand of JAXAVZ010000012.1, from coordinate 716,516 downwards.
GACGGACGACGGACCACCAGCGAGCTTGGTGCAACAGGAGCCGATGGCCCCCGCGAATGCTCCCGCTGCCAGTAGTTTAGTGCGCCGCATGAGATGGTCTCATAATATGAATGAGAGTGTCATGCGTGCGTACTACGGGGCGACAGAGGGGGGAACTAACCTCACTGCGTACCGTGCAAGAATGCTGTCTCTGTTTCAGGCGCTTGAACCAACAGTGACCGTGACTGCACAGCGATTGGCGGTTTAAATACGGGCCATCCAGCGACGTCATCTGCTGGATGAGGCTCTACTTGAACGGCTGCATTCAACTCAACCACAGGTTAATACCACTTGTAACTTACCTCAGCATGCAATACCAACTAAGAACCCAGCATTGCAAAATAACATCCAAGAGGAGTTACAGAGTGGTATCGATCTGGCAGTAAGTAACCAGGATGATGAGCAACTGAGGAGAACTTTGGAGGATGCGATTCTGATGTACAGGTATATGCCTCTTAATTTAAGACCACGTTTGCCTCGGATGCCTATACATAGACGATATATGGCATTAGTGGGGGTTCTAGACCAGATATTAGGTAATAACCTTTTAACATCTGAGGACCTAAGTGATACGCATTCGATCCTATACTGTGGAGCCGTTGCGGCGTGTCGAATCGCGGGAGTTAGATTCCCTGAATCACGCACGGCACGGCCCCGCAGAGGACGGGTCAAGCTCCAGCTTGGCAGACCAGAATCGAAAGGCGTATCACACTAGCTAGAACTCTCATTGCTAAGCTAATCAACTTTAAGGAGGGCAATAACCGTCCGCCCTAGGGTCATACGATTCGTGAACCAGGCTTTTGCTGGGACTGATACACGTCCGTCCCAGTACTTGGACTGTGTCACGGAACGCATCGATTTCTTGAAGCAGAAAGTCTATGCATGGGCAAAACGTACCAGGCGTTATAAAGAGCGCAATGACCGATACTGTCAGAATCGGATCTTTCAAAGTGACCAACGGAAAGTATGTAGGAACTGGGAGCAATCTAGTGTTTGTGTGACTAATGGAGAGTTTCCAACTTCTGATGCTATGTCAGATTTCTGGCGTAGCATCTGGTCGGCCCCCATTGATCACACAACCGGCGTTTGGATGGGTATTATCAAGGAGAAATGCGCGATGGTAGAACAAATGGTTCCAATAACCATAACTGCGGAAGACGTAGGTTGTGCAAACGGCCGGCTTCCAACTGGAAATGTCCAGGTCCGGATGGATTGCACAACTTCTGGTTGAAATGGTTCCGTAGTGCACATTCTATCTTGGCAATACAATTCCAAAGTGCCGTTGACATTGGATCGCTACTGACATACCTAACAACTGGTGTCTCGTTCCTATTATACAAATCCGAAAGTACCACGGATCCCAAAAACAACCGACCGATTACAAGCTTACCTGCCATCTATAAGCTCCTTACATCCATTCTGACATCAAAAATAACAATGCATATTAATGCAAATAATATTTTGGCCCCAACACAGAATGGATGCAAAGCCCGGTCTCAAGGTACAAAGGAACTGCTCCTCATTGACACTGCTCTTTGCCAGCAGGTTCGGCGAAACAGAAAAAATCTCAAAGCTGCTTAGATTGACTATAAGAAGGCTTATGATTCAGTCCCTCATTCATGGCTCATGGAGGTCATGCGGTTGTACAAAGTCGATGCAACACTATGCTCTTTTCTTGAGTCATGCATGGGTCAGTGGATGACAGTCCTTAACCATCCAGGCATCTCTGAGAGTTCTGAATTGAGTGAACCGATAGGGATTAGGCGGTATATTTTCCACGACGATAGTTTGAGCCCTTTATGGTTTTGCCTAGCTCTTAATCCTCTCTGTACTTTGCTGATGGATTCAGGGCTAGGCTTTCGCCTATGCGGGTTGGTGAGGCTCATATCTCACTTGCTTTATATGGATGACCTCAAACTGTATGCATCAAAGCGTTCAGACCTTGTGTCATTGTTGAAGATGACTCAAACCTTTAGCAATGACATAAGGATGGAATTTGGTGTAGACAAGTGTGCAGTAATCAATATCGAGCGTGGCAGAGTTGTCTGCCAGCTCTGAGAATATACTACTTTCAGAAACAATTATTCTCGCGGAGGGGAGACCTATAAATACCTTGGAATGTCAGAAGCACTTGGTATTGAGGTAGGGAATATGAAACAACTAGTGCAGTGGCCGCCTGAAAAAAGTCCTAAAAAGTCTTTTATCAGGTGGTAAAATAAGGTTTAATAAGGTTCATGTACTCTTTTGGCATTCTAAAGTGGACTCAAACTGAACTGGGCTCCCTGGACTGTAAAGTCCGCAAACTGCTGGCGTCATATTAGATGCACCATCCATGTTCATCTGTAATGAGATTGTACCTCCCACGTAAGTGTGAGGCACGTGGTTTCTTGAACGCCAAGAACCTCCATGGCCCTGTGTAGTTCTGCTACAGGACTGCATGTTAAATCGATACAAGGACCACAAGGACACTCCAAAATTTGCACATCCTGAAGGACCATCGATGGCTAATTTAAGAACATCTCATAACTGTATGCCTTTAACGGAAGCATTCACACACAAACAGGACACGAATATTGAATAAGATTTAACAAACCAGTTACTAGCGCCAAACTTGCGTACGAAAAACTGTAAATTAAATTAACTACTTATAACTTCAAGAGTGTGCTGATACTGCAGATTTACTTTTTTTAATAGATCAACTCTTTGAGTCATTTAATGAAGGCTCATATAAACAAAGCCATAAAATTTATAAAAGTTGCTTAAGAGCAAATTCAGAGCATTTAAAATTATGGAATAGGACAGCGCTTATTTTAAAAACAATGAGATTCACTATGTATATGCTATGAACAGGTTCAATCTATAAAAAACTGGCTACATAACATTGATACAATGAAAGACCTGTGGAAAAAGTGAAACCAAAAAAATAATATAACAAGTTTATTAATGAGAACTTTCAATCAAGCCCCCGTGAATTTTATATTTCTCTGCGAGATGCCACTCTGAGGACCCAAACACTATCTTAAAAAAATTAGATAGTTTATTAATGCAAAAAAATTATCAAAAATCAGCACCAGGTCCGAGTGAGACTGTGGATGTTGATATAAAAATAGAAAGTATAGGTAGTTGTACAGAGGAAAATATTTTAGCCCCAAAAACAAAGCAGTATGTAACTGGTTATTGTATAAAAAAAATTAAAAAAATATTTGCAAGTCAAGCCTAAAATGTAATAATGAACTATGTAATACTACACCACCTCAAGAAAATGAATACATAGTTTATCGATGTTACATAAAAGTCCTTGTATCGGCCCTCAAAAAACTTTTTAATACGTATAAAAGGTGTAATAAATGTTTTGATTTTAAAAAATATATAATACATTTTGTTACCAAACTGTTTATTCATAGCTGGTGCTATAATGTTAATAGCATATTAATGACGTCTTAAAAATTCAGGCACTTCAATATGTTCAAAGTCATAAAAAAATAAATAATGTAATGTATACACATTTTTCAATATAATATTGCTGCCTCACAGCTGTTTAGAAATGCAATTGTATGCAAAAAATAAAAGATACTCGTAATCCAATGAACAAATTTTCTTCCGAGAGTCTTTCTGCAGAGACTCACATTTCACGGGCAAGTAACTAAAAACATTGTCAATGGACTATACGAGAAGTTTTTAAGGACATCGCATAATTATTGAAAAGTCTACAAAGTTAGTCTAGTAAAGTTAGCATTAGTACATCTTAATTTGACTATTGAGCAATTTAATAAGCTTGAGCGGTATCTCTGTATTCGGTTCATATTTGGACTTCGTAAACATGACGATATTTTTGAATTTCGCAATAAACTCAAGTGGCTTCCAATTTGCCTTCGCAGGAATACTCATATTATTTCCGCGTTATCTCTGTTATTTTCCATCATCATACTTGTCTGTATCTGGAAGAACACTTTAGAGTTCCTCAGTGATTCTCTTGCTGTTGCTGTTGCTTACTTCGGTCAAAAGATATCCTAAAAATTCCATCTCACAGTGCTTCTTTTTTTCTATATCCTTCACTGAAGCCCTCTTCATATCGGAGGCATTTCACTGCAGATAGACCTGGTGGTAAGTGACGATCTTATTTAAGATATGACTCCGTTGCTAATAGTAGGATGATATCCACACCCCTTTCGGTTTCTACACCACATTGCAGCAGAACGCTAAATCGATTTTGAATTTCATGTGGCAGTGAGAAAACCCTCGAGCTACATCTGAGACTTGAGACTCAGGATGTAGGTTTATGTGGCACCTTGACGACAAGTCAACTCTCACCTTCATTGTTCGAGTTAATTTCTATTATACTCAAATCACTACTATACTTTCTATTATACTCAAACCAATTTATGAAGATAAGTAGGGGAGACCGAGGGCATTTGAAACAAAGGTGATTTGAAACAGTACAGATTTCTTGGAACTCAAAACCGTTAGCGAGCTGGGAACGTCGCTTTACACCAACTTCCCTTCTCCCGCGAACATGTCAGTGCGCGTCCGTCGCGTCAGTCGCGCGGTTGTGGAGTTTTGTGTGCTAAGTGACAAAAATCGTGAAAAGTAAGTTTTTAACGTATTTTTACGATGCCTATATTTTGTTAAGGGTTTTGTATTTTGGTTTAAGTTATATATGTTTCGAAAGCTCATTAAGTAATGATTCGTTATATATATTTAGTACAATTGATTTCTGTGTATTTTCTTCTTAATCATAGATTTAATAAAACTTGGGAGGTTTTTTCTTACTGAGGAGATTTGAAACAGGCTGTTTCAACTCTCCTCGTTTTCAATTTTATATGAATTTTATTTTTGTTGTTTTAATTAGGTAATTTTGTTTCAGCATGCCTACTGATTATAAACGAAAGACTGATAGGGGTATGGCGAGTCGCGAAATATATGATCTCGCAGCAGAAGAAGTAACCTTGCGACATAAAAGTCTCCGTGACGCGGGTTCGAGTTATAATCTGAACCATACCTCCCTCTTCAGATATATTAAGAAAAAAACTGCTTATGAAGCTAACGAAACTGCGAATGCGCCAACGGTTGGATACCCAGAAAAGACTGTTTTTACAGCTTCAGAAGAAAAAGTACTGTGTGACTATCTTTTAAACTGTGCTGCTGCTAACTTTGGCCTAAGAACTAAGGAAGCCAGAACTTTTGCCTATAGCTTGGCTGTTAAATATAATAAAAAAATTCCTTCTTCTTGGACTGAGCATGAAATGGCTGGAGAGGTTTGGCTTCGATCTTTTATGAAGCGTCATCCGGTTCTTTCTCTAAGACTACCTCAACCTACAAGTATCGCTCGAGCTACAAGTTTTAATAGAACCAACGTGCAACTTTTTTTCCAAAATTATACCTCAGTAGTTGACAAATACAAGTTGCAAGCAAAGGATATATGGAACGTTGACGAATCGGGCATCACGACTGTTCAGAAACCGGACCGCGTCATTGCTCGACGAGGACAGAAACAAGTGAGTGCCATGACTTCCGCAGAGAGGGGAACATTAGTTACTATAGCACTAGCAGGAAATGCCCTTGGGAACCACATACCTCCAATGTTTATCTTTCCGCGAAAAAGATTTAATGATCACTTTATACGTGATGGACCTATTGGATCAATTGGTTCTGCGAATGGGTCAGGGTGGATGCAAGAAGAAGACTTCTATATATTTCTTACATTTTTCAAAGACCAAGTTAGGCCATCTAAAGAAAATAAAGTCCTATTGTTATTAGATAACCACGCATCACACATTGCTGTTAAAAATATCGAGTTCTGCAAGGAAAATGGCATTATTTTATTAACTTTTCCACCTCACTGCACCCATAAGTTGCAGCCAATGGACAGAGCCGTTTTTGGACCGGTGAAAAAAGCAGTTAACACAGCTTGCGATGATTGGATGCGGTCTAATCCAGGAAAAGTAATGACCATCTATGATATTCCTGGGATAGTAAAAACTTCGTTTGATACAGCCGTCACACCGCGCAATATATCTTCCGGATTCATCCATACCGGACTTTGGCCAGTTAACACTAATATATTCCAGGACGCTGATTATCTTCCCAGTCAGGTTACTGATCGACCTTTGGCAACTTCCATTAGTCCTGGTCCATCCAGCTCTAACTTGGTCAGCATTTCAAGAAGTGAAGAACCCGTGCCATGTTCTACCCTTGCAGACAGTATTTTACACGATTCCCGTACACCAAGTCCATCAATCTTAAATTTACCGGCTACTCCTCCTCTATCCAGCTACGATACAGAAGACGTACCTAAGCCTGCAGAAAACCCTCGTAAGAATTCACCTGATCTGGCGATATCTGAACCCGTTGTTCCCTCCACAGTCTTTACATCTGATGTAATACCTGTAGCATCAACATCACGAGACACTTCAGTTACTATGACAGAAATTCTATTCTCACCTGACACTCTTCGACCCTTGCCAAAGGCTCCACCCAGGAAAGGAAATCAAACAAATAGACGCAAAGTGAAATCTGCTATCTTAACCGACACTCCCGTAAAGGATGAACTAGCTGCTATCGAAGCAGTTAGAATGGCTAAGAAAAAAGTGAAAAAACCTAACTTTGAAGAAACCAAAAAAAGGAGTTCAAAACCAAATACTAAAACTAAGAAGACCAAGGTTGGCAAGAAACAAAGAAGAAATGAAGACAGTGAAGAAGAAGAGGAATGTATTTGCCTTTGTTGTTTTGAGCCTTATTCTAATAGCAAAGCCAAAGAAAAATGGGTGCAATGTCTGGAGTGCAAAAACTGGGCTCATGAAGCTTGCACTGGTGGGGAACTTTCTTATGTTTGCCACAACTGCTTGTCAGATTGATATTATTTAGTTTCATAATATTTTTATTTTTCTCATTTGTGTGATCGTTGTATTGTTATTTAAATATTCCAAGAAATACTGATTAATCAAGACTGATTGTAATAGTTAAGGAACGACTGAAAGTTAATAAGTATTTTATGTTAAAGGCTTATAACTTATATTAATATATAGGTAATGTTATATAAGAATGTACAACATTTTTGTTTATCTGGTCATTATGTTGATTGATGGTCATTGTGATAGGTATTTTAACTACTTTAGGAGTTGATTATTCGTAGACTTGTAGTTACCTCCTTAACTGAAAATTATATCAGTATAAAATATTGATAAAAAAAATTGTTTCTTAATTGAAAAGTTTTATACCTTTAGGCCCTGTGTAGTCCTGCTACAGGACTGCATGTTAAAGCGAGACAAGGACCACAAGGACACTCCAAAATTTGCACATCCTGAAGGACCATCGATGGCCAATTTAAGAACATCTCATAACTGTATGCCTTTAACGAAAGCATTCACACACAGACAATGCACCAATATTGAACCTGTACCCTCAACTTCCAGACATTTATTTATTTATTTCTCGCAGTGATTCAGGATTAGTGTCTCCATATGACATCAGTGCAGTACCAAAGAAGAAAGGGATATCTTCTAATAGAGGAAGAAAGGCATAGTATGTTTTTATTAACAAAATTTTAAAATATCATAACAAAGATCTAACGCACACAATAAGATTTAACAAACCAGTTACTAGCGCCAAACTTGCGTACGTAAAACTGTAAATTAAACTAACTACTTATAACTTCAAGAGTGTGCTGATTTTTTTTTTAATAGATCAACTCTTTGAGTCATTTAATGAAGGCTCATATAAACAAAGCCATAAAATTTATAAAAGTTGCTTAAGGGCAAATTCAGAGCATTTAAAATTATGGAATAGGGCAGTGCCTATTTTAAAAACAATGAGATTCAGAAAAGAAATTAAAAAAAGAGATGGAACCCTAAGTATATGCTATGAACAGGTTCAATCTATAAAAAACTAGCTACATAACATTGATACAATGAAAGACCTGTGGAAAAAGTTAAACCAGAAAAATAATATAACAAGTTTGTTAATGAGAACTTTCAATCAAGACCCCGTGGAAAATTTATTTTTCTCTGTGAGATGCCACAGGGTCAGGAATATAAACCATACATGCCAACAATTTGAAAATATTTATAAACCATTATTAGTAAAATAATTTAAGTTCTAATCACTCGATTAGAATCGAAAAAAATTAGATAGTTTATCAATGCAAAAAAATTATCAAAAATCAGCACCAGGTCCGAGTGAGACTGTGGATGTTGATATAAATATTGGCAGGTAGTGGTACAGAAGAAAATATTTTAGCCACAAAAACAAAGCAGCTGTAACTTCAATAAAAAAAAATTTAAAATATTTGCAAGTCATACCTAAAATGCAATGATGAACTATGTAACGCTACACCGCCTCAAGAAAATGAATACATAGTCTATCGATGTTACATAAAAGTCATTGTATCAGCCCTCAGAAAACTTTTTAATATGTGTAAAAGGTGTAATCAAATTCACTAAAAACGCGTTACAAAGCAATCCCAGCCAAAGTGTATAATGTAAAATGATTAAATCATTAATTAAAAACCACATAAGTTTCTACTTTTCAACATGTAAAACTCATGTTGATTTTAAAAAATACATAATAAATTTTGTTATCAAACTAATTATTCATAGCTGGTGCAATAATGTTAATAGAATATTAATGATGTCTTAAAAATTCAGGCACTTCATTATGTTCAAAGTCAAAAAAGAAATAAATAATGCGATGTGTATATTTTTCAATATAATAGTGCTGCCTCACAGCTGTTTAGAAATGCAATCGTATGCAAAAAATAAAAGATACTCGTAATCCAATGAACAAATTTTCTTCCATTTTCGTTTAATACGCCTCGGAAGTCGGAACGCAAATCAAACTGAGAGCCAATGTGCTCACAATCACAACTACACAACAAATACAGCCAAGTTACAGTTCACAAACAATCAGATTCGCAAAATGTGTCCGTCATAGACACAAAGTTATCAGAATTTGAAGATATTGATCTGGCCCAAGAATTCCAATGACCTGTGAACATGTCGTTTAACGAGCTGCCTCAAACCCAGCAGCAAGCTACTGCAGCAAATGTACACACGGTGCAAAGATGTGCTTTTATTTATGGAGTACATTGCTATATATTACGTTCCTAACACCACTACACTATTTCTTAATACCACAGGCTATGCCAGGAACAAATGCTTTTGCTCCTTCAATTTTATCAAATGCTCCTCCACCTGATCATAGTCAAGAGTATGTATCAGCTCTCGAATATCTTCGAGAACAAGTTCCAGAATCCGGAGATACAACACTATCTATTTTATTTGAGGCCTGAACACCTGATCACGGTGATAGATCACCATCAATTTTGACACAGATTCGAATACCCAATGACCCGCGAGAAAATATAACACCTGTTCATTGTCTTCGACCAACGACTGTAGAACAAGTTAAGCAATCTCCAGCAATGGCATCAACATCACCAAGATAGATCTCAAGAAAGCTAACCATGCAATGTAGCAGCTAGTATCGCACAGTTTATGGTACAAGCTCTTGTTCGGAGAAATCTGAGGATCCACTCAGTCCGTTTAAACGAAAAAATTATGATCTCCTATCTATACCTGTTAAAGTTCAAACAACCGACTGTTACACGAAAGGCAATTAATTATCGAGGTACTCATTTGTTTGATAAATTTAATGAAGAGAAAAGATTTAGTAAGGAAATGAAAAGCAACAAAAATAGGAACAAAAAAGGTAACAAAATTATGGCTTGCATTATCAATCAACAGCATTATCAACAGATTTGTAAAGCCATCATTGCGACAAAGAAAGATACAAAAAACGGCGAGGCTTTGCTCAAGAAATGACTAGCTATGATGAAGATTTAACTGTGGTCAAATGGTTGGATAATAAGTTTATCCATTTAGCATCTAATTTTATTGGAATTGGTGAAAACGATTTGAGGTGGTGTAAAAAAGAAAAGCACTTTATTAAAGTGGAATGTCCCGAAGTTGTAGGGAAATACAATCATGCGATGGGAGCAGTAGGTTTGCTAGATCAACTCATGAGTTACTAGAGGACGTTTACAAAATCAAAAAAGTGGACCTTACGTATAATATTCCATGCGTCAGATTTAGCAGTAGTTCAAGCATACCGAGAATACCAAGTCGACAACGAGGCGCTTAGCATACCAATTACACCACGTAGCCATATAAGAATCGCTGACTCCTTGCTTACACCCATGGGACGAGGCACAGAGTCAGCTATTGCGACATCGACCCAAATTGGGCAATTAACCTTTTAATGCAGAATGTAATTTTGTTAGGCATTCTTATTATACATCGCGTATTAGTAGGAACACTTTTAGTATTAATATTTTTAAATTCTTAAAATAATAAATTGAGCTAAGAACAATTTTGGCTTTTTTTGGAGTCTTCTGCTGCGATCTTCTTAACTGGCGCAGTCGTTTGGATACTCTAGAAGAGGAAAAAGAAGAGTATAAAGAAGAACCTAGAAGAGACCAGCTGAAGATAACTCCAGACATCGAGTTCACCAGAGAAAACCGAAATGCTCGAGCGTATGTGAGTACATAGAAATTAGAATAGCCTGTATCCTTATTACACCCGACATACTTATTAGAAATAACTTCCAAGATTTTCCATCCCAGGAAATCATCCAAACGCGATGCAGGCTCCCCCTGCATCGAGTAGGACTTCTCGTAGAGTAGGTTTCGATAGAAATAGAGTTTTAGACGTAATTGAAACAATTTTCAAAGCCTTACACGCTGTTCCCGAATTTGACGGGACGTTACGTCACGTACTACCTAGATTTATTAATTTGTGCGACCAGATAGTGGCTCACTATATAGGAACCGAACCTGGTTCAGAATTAACGAACCTTACATTAATTAATAGTATTTTAAATGAAATAACAGGCTCCGCAGCACGTTTTATTAATTCTAACGGTATCCCGGAGACCTGGATAGGTATAAGAACTGCACTTATTAATAATTTTTCAGATCAGCGGGACGAAACCGCTCTATACAATGATCTGGGTCTAGCCACACGGGGCAATAAAACCCCACAGGAATATTACGAACATTGCCAAACGTTATTTAGTACAATCATGACATATTGTATGAAAGTCTCCCAACAACTATAGAGGCAAAACGGACATTTCATAAAAAATTAACAATGCAAGCCTACGGGGACTGAAGGAGCCTATAGGCTCCCGTATACGTAGCATGCGTCCTGATAGCATAGAGAAGGCCTTAGAATTTGTCCAAGAAGAGTTAACCCTTAATTTGACAATATATGCCCTGACATACATGAAATTTGAAAAAATTTTTTGTTTAAAAAATTGCAAAAATAACGCGGTTTGATAATTTTATCTACTTGCAACACTATCTATTTTTAGGAGAAAATATAAAACAGATATCTGACAACACAAATTTTGACATTAGTCGACGAAAATGGCGACCCGGCGGCAGTCAGCTGTGCTATCCAAGGTAAATAAATTTAAATTGTATTTATTACGCGGTTTAGGGCATGTATTATTACTAAATTCTATGCATGACATTATGATACTATAATATTGGTAATAATTTTGAAGCTTTACTTACATAAAATGGTTGTTTTTGGGGTACTAACATTATGTATGCTGTGACATACATTGCCAAGTTCATAATAAATTACCCTCTATTTTATTTGTATGTCATGGCATACATTGCCAAATTCATAATAAATGACCCTTTATTTCATTTGTATGTCATGGAATACATTGCTAAAATAGGGGTTTTGCTTCGCTTATTTGGTGTTTTAGCATTTTTTTCTTTGTCGGCAGCAAAAGCTTCAAACACGTGGTGGTAGAATTTTAGCGCTAATTCCTATTCAGAATGCACCTTCTGACGATAGTGAACGTTCAGATATTGAAGACGAGATATGTATGCGCGCTTCGCTTTCCTTGTCAAGTTCCTCTGCACCCTCTATTGATAGCTCTTTAGAAAGACTAAACCTTTTAGACAATGAACAAGACCCTGCTATCGAAAACGTTTGCCTTACGCCAATTTTCCAAGCTGTTTATCCAAGTTCATCTCTAGAACCAAATTGCAATATAGTACCGGTATTAAGTGACATTATATCATTTCCCGCAACACCTGCAACGCCTGCACCTCTTGCATCCCCTGCACCTGGTTTGGCAACAACACGTCACAACGTCCCACGGTTTATATTGCTAAACGAAAGCGAATTCAAAAATTCACTCTAACTTATCGCTGGAAAAAAGCTGTATTTCGACATATGGCAACCACGGAAGAGGAAGCGGATTCTACAGGCGATGTTCAAATCTGTTTTCACTGGAGTATTTCTATAAGTTTTTTTCCCCTGACATTTTAACAGATATTGTTGAACAAACAAACGCGTATGCAATTTTAAAACTGGACGTACCATTGGTTTGACTGAAGACGAATTGCGAGATTTTTTAGCCATACATATAATAATGGGTGGTTGTGTCCATGCCTTCTTACAAGTAGCGGCACGAAACTCTAGCGCTGACCGTTATTGCGCAGAAGTAAAAATTTAGGTATCATGGGGGAGCTTGAGGAATGAGGGGCGGGCGTGCGTAGCGGCGATTGGCTCCCCTGTCGCATTCCGTCCCCCGCACCGAAACGACGCGACGCGGACTTCCAGTGTACAGTCTCGCTCTGAGTTGCATTGTTATTATTGTTAATTTTCAGTTGGTTTGTTAAATATAATTATATATTTTGTTGTTTTTTTAAGTTTGTTTATGAATTTAAAGGGAATAATATACCTAGAAGAAATACCGTTTTGCGACGCCAGGCGTGTTACCATTGCCTGATTCAGATTAGACTAGTCTTATATCTATAATAAAAATTGAGAATATAATAATGTTTTATTTTTCTACTCCCCGTAAGCTTTTCAAAATTTATTTATTCATTTATGGTAACTATCCATATATTTTAATATTTTTATATTTTTAATATTTTAATATTTTTTACTATATAATTATGTCTTAAGTAATACGAAATCTTTGGAAATTAGAACTATGAACTATAACATATATAAGCACAAACACGCACGTAACGTACACAAACACATACACACACACGCATGCACGCACACACACACACATATTAAAACGATGTCGTAACATGATTTGATATTAATTAGGTAATTAAAGTAAATATTGTATTGCGTACGCGACGGTACCGATGCGCAGCCATCCCTACTACGTTTCGTTCAGCGCTAGACTTACATGCCGCTAGTTATACACTGATTATTGGAGTTTGCGATATAGATACAAACTGGTTGCTGATTTGATGTCTCTAAAACGATATCAAGAAATCCGTCGTTATTTACATTTCGTTGACAACAACATTCAAAACTCCGACAGATATTATAAAGTAAGACCGCTAATAGAAAAAATTAGGGGCAATTGTTTAGTACAAGATAATGAAAAAAGATATTGATGAAATGATGATACCGTATAAAGGGAAAAAAGCGGGCAAGCGTCGTCAATACATGAAAGATAAACCCAATAAGTGGAGATTCAAAAATTATGTTCGTGCCGGTGTGTCAGGTATGATTTATGATTTCGTCTTTTATGGGGGAGAGGATACTTTCCGATTCCATACTTTTAGTGATAAGGAAGCTTCTATTGGATTTGGAGCGCAGGTGGTAATCGCTTTATGCAAAAGTATAAAGTCTAAACCAGCATTTGTTTTCTGCGATAACTTTTTCACTTGTCCGGAATTATTTTATATTCTTAGAGAAGATTATGGGATCTTTGGATTAGGCACAATCAGAAATAACAGATTGAGAGGTGCAGACACAGTGCTGCCTACTGAAAAAAATATGAAAAAGAAACCTCGGGGTAGTCATGCTCAAGTTACGTGCGATAAAAATCGTTTGGCCGTAGTACGGTGGAATGACAACAAAGCTGTGACATTGATAAGTTCCTATGTGGGGGTAGAACCAGTAAGTACCATAAAAAGATACTGCAAGGATTCGAAATCAAAAGTTGACGTACAATGTCCACAAATAGTAAAAGAATACAATAAACATATGGGTGGGGTTGATTTAGCCGATATGCTTATCTCGCTATACAGAACCCCTTTCAAGACGCGCAGATGGTACATAGGTATATTTGCCCAACTTCTGGACATATGCATAAATAATGCGTGGCTTCTACACCGGAGAGATAACTTTAACGGGTTAACACAAGCTGCTATTGAAACCTATGCGGTAAAAAGAAGCTACCGTAAGAAACCAATAGCGGGTTGGAATAGGCATGTGAGAGACGCTCACTTGACTGCTAGGCAAAAGTTCGAAACTTGGGTATGGTTTGGCAGGCCCAAGAGTGGTCCAGTTTATAATGATATGGCTGACTCACGAAGAATCTTTAAAGGTAAGCTCAAGTGGTGCCAAAACCACCAGGATCAAATAAAGATGGATCTAATGGCGACACACCACTTGAACGCTGACTTTAAGAGCTTTTGGAAATGCACAAATAAACTTACTCCTAAGCCTAGCATTCCAGTCAGCGTCGATAATGTTGTGAATCCTAAGGACATTGCAGATATATTTGCAAACCACTTTGCAGTTAGATCGCCCTTGGGACCGCCACGTCGGGATTTTGATGCTGAGCCTAACGGTACTAGAATATCTTCAATAATTTTGGCCAAAGATATAAAAGCAGCTATCAGTAAATTGAAGAGGGGCAAGTCACCTGGTCACGATGGGCTCAGCATCGAGCACTTAAAGTATGCTGGTTACCATCTGCCTCGGGTTTTAGCACTGCTCTTTAATTTGTGTTTGAGTCACTCGTATCTGCCCCCTGACCTGATTAGGACACTAGTGGTGCCTGTTGTCAAAAGAAAAGCGGGGGATGTGTCTGATAAATGTAATTATAGACCGATTTCGCTAGCTACCATCATAGCGAAAGTGCTTGACAGTGTGCTTAACTCACATCTTAATAGGCATGTTAAGCTGCACGACGGGCAGTTCGGATTTCGATCTGAATTGTCAACTGAAACTGCCATCTTAAGCTTGAAGCACACTGTGAAGTACTATACGGACAGAAACACCCCTGTTTACGCTTGTTTTCTAGACCTCTCGCGGGCTTTCGATCTAGTCCCGTATGATATTTTATGGCGAAAGGTTAGACAAACAGGACTACCACCAGAGTTCACCTCGCTTTTTAAATATTGGTACCTTAATCAGGAGAACCGGGTGAGATGGGCGAATGAGCTTTCGGACACTTACAGGCTGGATTGCGGAGTGAGGCAGGGTGGATTGAGCTCTTCCCTGCTTTTCAGCCTGTACGTGAACGAGCTGATTGAACGACTCAGCGGCATGCAGGTCGGCTGCTACGTAGACGGTGTCTGCGTTAATAATCTCAGTTATGCCGACGATATGGTGCTGTTGGCTCCTTCAGTCGGTGCGTTACGAAAGTTAATTTCCGTGTGCGAATCTTACACTGCTGCTCATGGTTTGCAATATAATGTAACAAAGTCTGAATACATGATTTTCAAGGCAGGTACCAAATGTCCATCTTATGTTCCACCTATAACACTCAATGGACTCAATATTAATAGGGTATACAGTTTCAAGTATTTGGGGCATTTGGTGACTGAAAACCTTGGGGATGATGCAGATATGGAAAGGGAACGCAGGGCATTGTCAGTCCGAGCGAATATGTTGGCGCGCAGGTTTGCCCGGTGTACAGACGCTGTGAAGGTCACGTTATTCAAAGCGTACTGTACATCATTATATTCAGCGAGCCTGTGGGTCCAGTATTCGCAAAGGGCTCATAATGCCCTGCGAGTCCAATATAATAACGCCTTTAGGGTGCTGTTGCGACTGCCACGTTTTTGTAGTGCATCTTCTATGTTTGTGGCGGCGCGAACAGATTCCTTTGACTCTGTTTGGAGAAAAAAATCCGCGTCGCTGCTAGCTAAGATCCGTGGCAGCAGCAACAGTATCTTAAGGATGGTGAGAGATTGCATGAATAGTCCTCTGGTGTGGAAACTCACGCAGAGGACTAAATCTCTTTTAGTTCTTAAGTACTAACATAGTTTATAAGTTTTTCATTGTTACTAACCCTAAATGGACTTTGTGGTCTGAAAAAATATAATAAATAAATAAATAAAATAAATAAATAAATAAATAAATTAGGAAAACGATCCATGTCTTTGAAGGACTTTCGATATGAATTATACGAAGGTCTCATAAAATGCGAACGCACTGGTGTCAAAAACAAAAAACGGGTACCACAAGCCAAACCAGTCGAATCGTCACGATTTGACAACGTTGGTCATTTCATGACAATGACCACTCAAGGTCGATGTCGACTATGCTCCAAACTAACGGTTGTGGAATGCATAAAATGCCAAGTCCGCCTTTGTTTCGTAACAGGGAAAAACTCTAGGAACTGTCAACTGGAGTACCATAAAAGAGCGTAATTTTTTTTCCACTTCTATAAAGGTTTTACATTTTTTTTTTTCAAGTATAATTTGTACTCATATTAAATTCTAAATCTAAAAATCGTGTCTTTTATTTCATAGTTAGTTCGTAAAGTTATTGGCAATGTATGTCCCAGCATACAATAAATCAATAAGATGTAATATTGAGAAATTGGCAATGTATGTTGTGGCATACATAAGTTTTCAGGAAAACTAAGCTTTTCTGATTTTTTTTATTATTTTCCTTCAATAGTTTTTTATGTATCAATTACAATTACAAAAAAAAATTGGTTTTTACTGCATTTTATACTTTGCCAAATTAAGGGATAAAAGACTCAACACAGGATTTAGGTATAAGACTCAAACTCATTTTTATTTATGTGGGTTAATAATAAGAGAATACTAAAGCTCACATTATTTAATTATTTGTACATCTACCACTGGACTAATGTAAATTATTTCGTATCTATCGTAAAAAGTCAGACGGAAGTGGCGGATGAGATTTGTTTTATAATATGTAGTGATATTACAGACCTCATCGCAGCAGTGGTTAAAGTATCTGGTTTTTTTCATAAGGTCCTAAATTTTAGTTCTCAGCTGGGCTTTGAAATACTAAACTTTTTTCTTAGTTTTAAAGAATTCTTAGTTGATATCAGCCCAGAGTTGGAAAGTTTCAAACTATATACATACTACACTATGACTATTATATGTATAGCCATATAGTCGTAGTATTAAAATAAACGGAAATAGTAAGCATGATGATTATAAAAAAAACCATTTTTTTGTGGAAATTGGGAAAAGTCACCTAGAGTAATAAAAACTGAAAGCGGTAAGCTTTTATATTAGCTAAAAAGATAAATAATTAAGTATAATTGTAGTGTTGGTTTTGTTTCAATCGCAGTAAATACAGCATTGGAAAAAGGGTGTGCTATACCTTTAGGCCCTGTGTAGTCCTGCTACAGGACTGCATGTTAAAGCGATACAAGGACCACAAGGACACTCCAAAATTTGCACATCCTGAAGGACCATGGCCAATTTAAGAACATCTCATAACTGTATGCCTTTAACAGAAGCATTCACACACAGACAAGACACGAATATTGATCCTGTACCCTCAACTTCCGGACATTTATTTATTTATTTCTCGCAGTGATTCAGGATTAGTGTTTCCATATGACATCAGAGTGCCGAGTGTGAGTTTTCACCAAAACAAATCGAAATTCGATTGAGAGAAAACTCAACACTGGTGTTGAGTTTTCTCTCACTTCCGCCAGGGGCGCTGCTTCAGTTCCATATAAATATGCCCTTAACGCGAATGTGAAGTTTTCGATTTGTTTTGGTGAAAACTCACACTCGGCACTCTGCCCAGTACCAAAGAAGAAAAGGATATCTTCTAATAGAGGAAGAAAGGCATAGTATGTTTTTATTCACAAAATTTTAAAATATCATAACAAAGATCTAACGAACACAATAAGATTTAACAAACCAGTTACTAGCGCCAGACTTACGTACGAAAAACTGTAAATTAAACTAACTACTTATAACTTCAAGAGTGTGCTGATACTGCAGATTTACTTTTTTTAATAGATCAACTCTTTGGGTCATTTAAAGAAAACTCATATAAACAAAGCCATAAAATTTATAAAAGTTGCTTAAGAGCAAATTCAGAGCATTTAAAATTATGGAATAGGGCAGTGCCTATTTTAAAAACAATGAAATTCAGAAAAGAAATTAAAAAAAGAGATGGAACCCTATGTATATGCTATGAACAGGTTCAATCTATAAAAAACTGGCTACATAACATTGATACAATGAAAGACCTGTGGAAAAAGTTAAACGAAAAAAATAATATAACAAGTTTGTTAATGAGAACTTTCAATCAAGACCCCGTGGAAAATTTATTTTTCTCCGTGAGATGCCACAAGACCGGAATACAATTGCGTATGTGCCGAAAAAACACTGCCCCAGGCCCTGACGGTATCCCTGGCCGCGCCTGGGCTCTAGCTATGGGGCCACTCGAATCTTGGGTTTTAGCTTTGTTTAGTGCCTGTCTTGAGCAGGGCCAGTTTCCGGGAGTGTGGAAGAAGGGGAGACTGGTTCTGCTCAGGAGGCATGGGCGCCCGGCTCATGAACCGTCGGCGTACCGACGGTATTGCGCGGAGCCGTTCTTTCGGGCGTCGACATTACCTGTTACGCTGACGATACCCTTGTGAATGCTCGTGGCAGCACTTTTAGAGAGGCACGATGCAGGGCTACAGCCGGTGTGGCTCATGTTATGGCCAGAATTCGACAATTGGGTTTGGAGGTGGCCTTGCACAAATCAGAGGACCTCTGTTTTCACGGGCCTCGGAAAGCGCCCCCTGCCCGGTCCGAATTGGTGGTGGGCGGAGTCACCATCGGTGTCAAGCGTACGATGAAGTACCTCGGACTCGTCCTTGACGGCCGATGATCCTTTGAAGAACACTTTCGGCAACTTGTCCCGAAGCTCATGGGAGCTGCAGGAGCTTTAAGTCGGCTCCTGCCAAATCTAGGCGGACCGAACTCGCGGTGCCGCCGCTTGTATACAGGCGTGGTGCGATCGATGGCGCTCTACGGAGCACCTATTTGGTCGGACACTTTGACCCCCCAAACTCAGGCTCTACTGCGAAGGCCGCAGAGGGTCATGGCGGTCAGAGTGATAAAAACTGAAAGCGGTAAGCTTTTATATTAGCTAAAAAGATAAATAATTAAGTATAATTGTAGTGTTGGTTTTGTTTCAATCGCACTGCTCTCAGTAAATACAGCATTGGAAAAAGGGTGTGCTATACCTTTAGGCCCTGTGTAGTCCTGCTACAGGACTGCATGTTAAAGCGAGACAAGGACCACAAGGACACTCCAAAATTTGCACATCCTGAAGGACCATCGATGGCCAATTTAAGAACATCTCATAACTGTATGCCTTTAACGGAAGCATTCACACCCAGAAAAGACACGAATATTGAACCTGTACCCTCAACTTCTGGACATTTATTTATTTATTTCTCGCAGTGATTTAGGATTAGTGTTTCCATATGACATCAGTCCAGTACCAAAGAAGAAAAGGATATCTTCTAATAGAGGAAGAAAGGCATAGTATGTTTTTATTCACAAAATTTTAAAATATCATAACAAAGATCTAACGAACACAATAAGATTTAACAAACCAGTTACTAGCGCCAGACTTACGTAAGAAAAAGGGTCAGGAATACAAACCATTTACCATACATGCCAACAATTTGAAAATATTTATAAACCATTATTAGTAAATAATTTAAGTTCTAATCACTCTATGGGAGCGAACTGTGAGGAGGACCCAAAACACTATCTTAAAAAAATTAGTTATTTTATTAATGCAAAAAAATTATCAAAAATCAGCACCAGGTCCGAGTGAGACTGTGGATGTTGATATAAAAATAGAAAGTATAGCCGGTAGTGGTACAGAGGAAAATATTTTAGCCACGAAAACAAAGCAGCTGTAACTTCAATAAAAAAAAATTTAAAAATATTTGCAAGCCATACCTAAAACGCAATAATGAACTATGTAACACTACACCGCCTCAAGAAAATGAATACATAGTCTATCGATGTTACATAAAAGTCATTGTATCAGCCCTCAGAAAACTTTTTAATATGTGTAAAAGGTGTAATAAAATTCCCTAAAAACGCGTTACCAAGCAATCCCAGCCAAAGTGTTAAATGTAAAATGATTAAATCATTAATTAAAAACCACATAAGTTTCTACTTTTCAACATGTAAAACTCATGTTGATTTTAAAAAATACATAATAAATTTTGTTATCAAACTAATTATTCATAGCTGGTGCAATAATGTTAATAGAATATTAATGATGTCTTAAAAATTCAGGCACTTCATTATGTTCAAAGTCAAAAAAGAAATAAATAATGTGATGTGTATATTTTTCAATATAATAGTGCTGCCTCACAGCTGTTTAGAAATGCAATCGTATGCAAAAAATAAAAGATACTCGTAATCCAATGAACAAATTTTCTTCCATTTTCGTTTAATACGCCTCGGAAGTCGGAACGCAAATCAAACTGAGAGCCAATGTGCTCACAATCACAACTACACAACAAATACAGCCAAGTTACAGTTCACAAACAATCAGATTCGCAAAATGTGTCCGTCATAGACACAAAGTTATCAGAATTTGAAGATATTGATCTGGCCCAAGAATTCCAATGACCTGTGAACATGTCGTTTAACGAGCTGCCTCAAACCCAGCAGCAAGCTACTGCAGCAAATGTACACACGGTGCAAAGATGTGCAGATTGTATAATGTCTAAATATGTTGTCATGTCTGTGTAATAAATAAAGCAGATTTAATGAACAGGATGGGTGTAAATAAATGATATAGATGTACTATGTGATTACATTAAAGTTTCACAGCCCCGAGGGGTCCCCTGGCAACCGTCAGGCAAATAATGACAGCTGTCATTATAGCTCCGTCGCTACCCGGGTTGCCGCGGGCCTCAAAGAAGGTTTGAATGTCAGGCCCACAGGGGTTAATAAAGGTTATATGTTTTAGTTGGCATTTAATAAATGCATCTTTCGGTTAACGATTATTCAAACTAAAAAGCGAAAAATAACATCTTTGAAGTCGGTCTAATTTTTTTAAGGTTTTTGTGTTTTTAATGCACACATTTTAATTAAGTTACTATGAACGACGCAGAAAACTCAAACACCAGTAAGCAAAAATAACATTTCTAACCAGTTTAGAACTCAAAATCAACGCAAAAATCATTTAAGTAAAACAGACTTCAAAAATGTATTACACAATGACATCTTTGAAGTCGGTTTAATTTTTTGTTTTTTTTTTAAGATTTTATTTCAGTATTACTAGGAGCGACGCAGACACTCAAGTACCAATATGCAGAACAACATTTCTAACTAGTTTAGAACTCAAAAATCACTTAAAAACAATTAATTTCCTTTTTAATCCCTTGTACTATTATTAATATATAGTATTACTAACTCCGAAGTAGATAGAATCTCTTTAGTACCAATAAGCAAACATTTCTAGGCAGTTTAAAGCAAAAAATGTTAAAAACAATTTAACAGACTTCAAAGATTGCTAAAAATAACAACTTTGAAGTCAGTTTAATTTTTTTGTTTTTTTTTTAAGATTTTATTTCAGTATTACCACGAGCGACGCAGAAAACTCAAGTACCAATATGCAGAACAACATTTCTAACTAGTTGAGAACTCAAAAATCACTTAAAAACATTTAATTTCTTTTTTGTAGTAATCCCTTGTACTATTTTTAATACAAAGTATCACTAACTCCGAAATAGATAGAACCTCTTTAGTATCAATAAGCAAACAACATTTCTAGCCAGTTTAGCCCTTGGCATGCCTGGTAGGGTCTGTCAGACCCACACCAACGCGCGAACCGTTGTAGTTCGTTTAAATTTGAATTTCGAGCCTCACCGTTTTTAGTAGCTGGCCGTTACTAACCGCGGAATGCCCTCCGCCCGCTTACCCAGTCCGCGGCGAGCTACGAGCGTAAAAGGACGTGCGTAAAGTGCGTGCGGGTCCCACAGACCCCACCAGGCATACGGCGTGACTTTATTTTGTAAGTATTTATTTTTCTTTTTTCTTACAAATATTGGCATCTGTCCGTTAAATAATATTAGTTTGTACATTACATTATCCTATTCTATTTTTTGTTTCAGTTTAATCATGAATGAACAACTAACAGACAAGGATATAGCTAGTTTATTATTCCAAGAGTTGGATGAGGAAGACTTAGTTGCATTTGATTCAAGTGGAGAAGAGTTTGACGTTGCTCTAGAGGGTGAAGAAGCTGATACTGAGGAGGAAGAAAATGATGCAGGCTCCACCTCTTCGGATTCTGAAATGGAGGTGCCTCTGTCCATCCTTGCGACTGTGCCCACAGAAGAAACTAACAGAGGTAAAGATGGAACAATATGGTTTAAAAATCCACGTAGACCTAATGTACGAACACGTAGTGAAAATATATTGACGGGCACTCCGGGAGTAAATGGTCAAGCAAAAAATGCAAAGACTCCATTAGAATGTTTTGAACTCTTTATAAATGAGTCAATGTTGTCATATATTTTGTGTCATACCAATACAAGGATAAAAAAAACTAGAGAGAATTCAAATGCTTCTAATGAATATTCATATTGTGATGTTTCTATGATAGAACTACGTGCCACAATTGGTCTTCTTTTTTTGGCAGGGCTTTTTAAATCGGCTAGACAAAACTTACAAGATCTGTGGTCCAATGATGGCACAGGCATTGCTCTTTTTCCCATGACAATGAGTCTAAGAAGATTTTCTTTCATTGTCAATCATCTGAGATTCGACGATGCCAATTCTCGTGAAGAAAGATTAGCACAAGATAGATTGGCACCATTTCGTAAACTGTTTGTAGATTTTGTTGCTAATTGCCAATTGCATTATACGCCTTTTGAGAATCTAACGATTGACGAAGAACTGGTGGCATTTCGAGGACGTTGCAAATTCCGTCAATACTTACCGAGTAAACCTGCCAAATATGGCATTAAAATATTTGCGCTTGTAGATGCTGCTACATTTTACTCCTTGAATTTAGAAATTTACGCAGGAGATCAGCCCCAAGGAGACTATAAAGTCAGTAACAAGCCACATGATGTAGTTGATCGTCTTCTGACACCGATTTCCCGATCAGGACGCAATGTGACAATGGATAATTGGTTCACAAGTTATCCCACTTATCAACATTTGCTAAATCATCATAAACTTACGGCAGTTGGTACAATGAAATCCAACAAAACCTGTATACCTGAAAAGTTCAAAGCCGGGAAGCGCGAAGAGAATTCGTCAATGTTCGGATTTCAACAAGATTTGACTTTAGTATCTTATGTTCCGAAACCCAGAAAAAATGTTTTTCTGCTGTCATCTCTCCATCATCAAATGGAAATTGACGAAGCTACTGGCGCAAAACAGAAACCTGAGATCATAAGTTTCTACAATCGGACAAAGAGCGGCGTAGACAATGTCGATAAACTCATACGTTCTTATGATGTGTCGCGCAACTCAAGAAGATGGCCACTGACTTTGTTTTTTTGGATGCTAAATACTGCTGGAATCAATGCCAAAATTATCCAAATACTTAACATTCCAGAAGATAAGAGCAATCGAAGAAGTTTTATAAAGGGTTTGGCTTTAGCGCTTCTTGAACCACATTTGAAATCAAGACAATCGAATATTCGCCTTTCCACTGATCTTCGTAAAAGAATAGCCGAACGCACAGGTGATCAAGGTTGCCCACCGTTGAAAAAATCAACTCCTGGAATAAAGCGAAGATGCCACGTTTGTCCTGTGAAAAAAGATCGGAAAACCCAGTACATTTGTGAGACATGTAGTTGTCACATTTGTCTTGACCACTCGATTTTTCAATGCGCAAAGTGTTACCAATCCAAAGATTTACAAAGTGTAAATGCAAGTGATGAAGACTAATTATTTTGTGATTTAGATTAAGTATATGATAGTGCCTTACACTGGATTAAAGTCTGATTATGATCTCTTTACTTTTGATACTAATTATATGTTAACAAAGTTATAGTCACGAAATGTTGCTTAAAAATGTGAGTTAAAGTTTAATTTCAAATATTTTAATAAAGTTGATTAATTTCTAATGTGTTTTTTTTTACTATCTCTTTTTTGCCCTTTAAGCATGCGTCTTGAATCATTAAATCACCTTACATCATAACATTTATAGGAAAAAATGCTATTTTGAAATCGGGGTCTGAGAGACCCACCAGGCATAGCGTGTAACTTATGCCCACCAGGCATGCCAAGGGTTAGAGCAAAAAAAAAATTTAAAACAATTTAACAGACATCAAAGATTACTAAAAGTAACAACTTTGAAGTCAGTTTAATTTTTTGTTTTTTTTTTAAGTATTTATTTCAATATTACTACGAACGACGCAGAAACTCAATTACTACACACTACACTAATATGCTAATAAACATTTCTAACCAGCTTAGGACTCAAAATTTGCTCCAAAAAATCACTCAAAAATTGTTTGAAATAATTTAACAGACTCAAAGTATTCAAAAATACAAGTACCAGTATACTCAAAAATTGTTTAAATTAAACATACTTCAAAGATGTATTGCACTAAAAATAACATGTTTTGGGTCGATTTTGTTGTTTTTTTTTTTTTAGATTTTACTTCAGTATTACTACGAACGACGCAGAAACTCAAGTACCAATAGAACAACATTTCTAACCAGCTTGGGACTCAAAAATCACATAAATTGAGAAAAAACACACTTCAAAGAAATAACATTTTTGAGGTCGATTTAATATTTTTGTTTTATTTTTTCAAGATTTTATTTCTGTATCACTACGGACAACACAGAAACTCAAGTACCAAAATGCTAATAAATATTTCTAACCAGTTTAAAACTCAAAATTTACTCAAAAAATTCACCCAAAATCATTTAAATTAAACAAACTTCAAAGATGTAACTCAACCAAATCAACATTAATTTTTTTGTAACACTTTGTACTGTATTCCAGTACACACAGTACTACAATTACAATTACTGTGCCAGAACCACTTCCCTACCAAGATGTCAATTGTTTTTTTTATTATTACTATTTAATTTCATTTCCTGCTTGTTATAATACCTTTATACAAGGATCGAAGATATTTTAGTAAAAACGCGTAATAATTATAAATGAATAAATCTTCCGTGCTTCAATATTATTCACTTTATATATTGTATATTGAAAAATAGAAAAACTAATAACCATAAGATCTATACTAAAGCCAAACTCGACTGAGAATGCTTGTCAACAAACAAATTTAAAATGAAGGTAGAAAATGCACCACATTTCATGCCTAATAAATTTAAAATTACGTTTTGTTTTTCTATAAAATCTTATTTAAAAGATATTAAATATGTTAATTAGTTTTAAGCTCACTAATCTAATTTATTGTCATGAATTCGTCATTAATAAGTTAACTAAAAAAATTTGATCTGAACTGACTAGTGATTTCTGCCTTCATTTTTAATTTGTGTGTTGACAAGCATTCTCAATCGTGTTTGGTTTTAGTATAGTCTGACGCATGCAGTGACCAAAAATAAAAATGAAATCATTTGTTATATTCGCCACTAGTTAGCTGACTGCAATCACACCTGATGGCAAGTGATGATGCAGTATAAGTTAGGTGTAGCATGAAATGCAAACCCCTTTCGGTTTCTACACAACATCGCACCGGTACGCTAAGTCGCTTCAAGTCTTTATCAGTTAGGTGGATCAGCCACGGCCGAATCCTATCAGCTAGACCTGGATCATTTAAGAGAAATTTCTTATTTAAATAATAGATGGAAGAAAAAAGTAATGTTATGATGATGATGTTTATAACTTATTATTTTTATTTATTGCTTTCAGTAAATTTCCTAAAATTTACTTAAGTAAACGAAATAAATATTTACAATAAAAATTGATAAATAATAAATAATTTAATTAAACGTTACAAATTTTCGATTATATATAAGTAACATATAGTTACAACTTTTTGTGACTTTAATATTAATATTTATGAATAAAAGACCATTGACTATTTACATTTAAACTAGTTAGTTTACATAAAGATTATAACATAATGGTGGTAGAGTTCATATTTAGACAACTGAGAGGTGACATCCTACACCGGGTGTAAGGGACATGATAACTTAACTTAAACCAGTGATTCAGTACACGATTCTGAATCCCTCAGCGTTGCAACATATAGATAAAAAATTCAAAATTAACAAAGATTTCAGTTTTTAAAAACCAACAATAACTAAATAACCCTATTTTTAACCGACGAATAAAAACGGAGGAGGTTCTCAATTAGACACGTATATATATATATAATAATATATATATATATATATATATATATTTTATGTATGACCTAACTTTTTACAGAGTTGTCCGATTTTGACAATTCTTTTTTTATTACAAAGGAACACTTCAAATTTGCAGCGATTTCGGTTTTTGTATAAGTATCGGTAGCTTTTTGGCTACTAGTGCCGTATAATATACTATGACAGTATAGTACGAGTACGTTACGTGGCGATAAATCACTAAAAATTAAGAAATAAATTTTTTTAACAAAAAATAGAACAGACTCAAAACGCACTGAAAAGTAAAAAAATAACTGTGTCATTTCGTTGCTTTAATTTATTTAAGCATATCTAGGAGTCGGAGCCAGCCAAGGTTTCTACTTAAAGGACATAGGATCTAGAACCCACAAACTGCTTTACTACGTAAAATAAATGTTCCTTAAACTTGCTGGCACCGACTTCATAGATATGCTTAAGAAATTAAAAGCAACTAAATGACACAGGTATTTTTTACTTTTCAGTGCATTTTGAGTCAGTTCTATTTTTTGTTATTAACAAAATACTAACAATTTAAATGT
Source organism: Mycalesis mineus (assembly GCA_034621355.1). Classification (NCBI taxonomy): domain Eukaryota; kingdom Metazoa; phylum Arthropoda; class Insecta; order Lepidoptera; family Nymphalidae; genus Mycalesis; species Mycalesis mineus. The sequence continues at coordinate 689,576 of JAXAVZ010000012.1, read as the reverse complement.
AATTTCATAACAGATATAATCAACTGTTGTACTAGTAACCTAAGTTGCCTGCAATAGGTTAAGTATAGATTTTGTAGATCAGTAACACCTTATGTAATTTGCTTTTTCACGAAATATTCGTTAACACATCCCTTACACCCTGTATTAATTATAATCTCAGCAATTCAGGATGATGCGTTTTAATATGACCTTTCAAACTGCAGTTTTGCACAAAAGCCTGCCCGCAAGCCTTGCATGCATATCGCCTATCATTATTGTGAATCCGCATATGCTCTATCAGCGTTCTCTTTCTAGCGTACGACTTCTTGCACACCTGGCAATCATATATTCTTTCCCCGTTGTGTTTTATCATGTGGAATGTTAATGCTGCTTTAGTGAAGCAAGTATAGGGACATAGTTTGCACTGGTAATCTCTTTGTTTTAGGTGAAACCGTTTCATATGCATGGAAACCCTGGTTTTTCTATCGAAGACTCGGTCACAAACATTGCATCTATATTCCAACTTTGCAACACCGTGGACTATCTCCATATGCTTCTGTCTTTGGAAGTATTCGTTGAACCGCTCTTCGCATTTCAAACATTTATGCCTTTTCACCATTTTGTGGACGTTTGTTATGTGGTATTTCAGTTTTGGTTGGGTCGTGTAGATTTTTTTACACGTATCACATTGGTAAGCACCCTCGATGTGCTGTTGGGAATGCTTTTTATATCGACTCATTGTCACAAAACCTGTACCGCATTCCTTGCAGACGTAATTCCTGAAATGTACGTTCATATGTCTGTCCATAGCTCCGAAGGTTTCAAAAATGCATTTGCACACTTGGCACTCGAAAATATTTGTACTTAATTTGAAAGGGACCATTCTGTCGGGGTAATCCTGCATTTTTTTATTGTGTTTTTTGACTAAATGTGATTTAAGTTCTGCCAAACTTGGGATTGCTTCATTGCAAATTGTACATCTTAGGTCTGTAACGTCCACATACACTATAAATGCTTCCGCTCCTTGTAAATGTAGCACATTTTTGAGTTCGTTCTTCGTATGTGATTGTTGGTGTACCTGTAAGGTGCAATTACTTAATAAAAAGAGACCTAGAATGACTTAGTGTGTTTTTATATTTTGGCGACGATTTATAAAGCAATAATTAAAGTTATGGATATAAAGGTCAGGAGAATCATCTCACTTTGAGTTAAAGCAAAAAATTGGTTGTCTGTAAAGTCGGTTTACTGACGATAGTTGAACGTGACAACGTCTGAAGAAAATACTGATGGAATGGTAGCATTTAATTGGTTATTAAAATTTTTAATTTAAGTATATTTTTATAAATATTAATTTAAATTAATAAAATAATTGATTTTGATTTTATAAATTTATATTTTAAATTTATAATAAATATATTAATTTATAAATATATTAATTTTTAATTTAAAATTAATATATTTAATAATTATATTTAATAGACGGATGTCGAACGCTGCCGAACGCAAAGGCCGATTGTGCTTCTTTGTCGCTCGTTCCGCGCTCTCGCTTGCACTTCAAGCCTTACATGGAACGCCTCAAAGCGAGGTAACGACGCATGACGTCATGTTTTTTCGTGCGTGCAGCCGGCTCTATCGAATTATAAGACGTTGTGACGTCAAAAAATATCACACTTCAAGGCTGAAAGGTTGTGTGTGTGTTTGTATGCGTATGTGTGTATGTATGTTTGTTACCTCTACACTTTGGCTTTGGCTAAAATCTGGAATTAGTTAATCCAATTATACTTTGGATAAAAAAAAATATAGGCTACTTTTTGTATCAATATTTCTATGGGAATAGGAACTGAACAGTTGAACCCCATGGCAAAGCTAGTATACTGTGATGATTTCAGCATTTATAAGTTGGTATAAGTACCCAATTTTAAAAATTTCTTTAGCTTGTCTAGTATAAACGAATCTCCATATGTTTAAACAAAAGTAAATAACAGTATATTTACATACCCTCATATTGCATATATCCTGGAAGACCATAGAGCAGTAGAAGCAAGGGTATCCTCTCTGATATTTTGGTTTGAATGGTGTCACATTCGAGTTTTCAATGATGACCGTAGTGTTGTGAATGTATGCCAGTTTCTCCAACCTGTTGTTTCTTTTCAATTGGCATGAGGTTGGGAGTTTTTTGGGATTGTTTGATTCCTCTTTGTCTGCTGACAAAACAAAATCTTATTGATGACTAGCAGACGCCCGCGACTTCGCCTGCGAGAAAAATTGTCTATAGCAACCTTCATACAGTACAGTAGTTAGTCTTAAAGAATACTTCAATTTTAAAAAATACTCTTCAAATTTTATAGGCACACTTGCAGCGATTTCGGTTTTTGTGTAAGTATAGGTAGCTTTTTGGCTACTAGTGCCGTATAACATACTATGACAGTATAGTACGAGTACAACACGTGGCGATAAATCACTAAAAAGTAAGGAATAAATTTTTTTAACAAAAAATAGACTGACTCGGACCGAGAACCGACTCAAAACGCACTAAAAAGTAAAAATAACTGTCATTTAGTTGCTTTAATTTACTTAAGCATATCTAGGAGTCGGTGGACTAGGGTGTAGGTTTAAGGGCACCCTTAGTGACGCGCGTCAACACTCACCTCCTCTGTTCAAGTTATTCTCCCTGCCCAGCCAAATTCGGAAGGACCCGAGAGCAGCTTTGGACACTCATTCCAATATGGAGCTTACTGCACTTCCAGTAAGGCCAAGGTCTTTTAGCAGGTTGTAGAGAGACTTCGCTGGTATACCCCTCGCACCCACTTCTACCGCGTATAAACTAACCACATAGCCATTTTTGGTGAGTTCATTACTGTCCGTGTTTTATTATGTAATACTTAACTGAAACCATGATACCTATGTAATTAACAGTATGATAGTAAATAATTTAACAATTACCAGCTTCTTCCATCTCATTCAGGGGGTCATCGTCAAAGTTCCTCTCATTCTCTGCGCTGCACGTCTCCGACTGTTCACTTTTGATCTTCACCTCAAACATTGATGATGTAGTCGAAACATCATCTGGAATAAAAACAATAATTAATTTTTGAAATTATGTTTTAAAAAAATATAATTGGAACGAAGTTCCTTATCGCGCGTTGTGAAAGGGGGCTAGACGGAAAAAATTCGTACGAAAAGTTGTCACGACACTTTTTGATCGAAGGATCTTGCCGCCGCCTTTGATGTGTGTGCGCGTGAGCGGCGGGGGCGCCCGCGCTGTATGCTGTCTCGCGCTCTCGTGGCGCCCTCTGGTGTTTCGGTGTACAACAGCAAATATTATTATTACTTAAAAAAAATAAAATTTTATTACAATTCCTTCACTAATTAATCGAAAGGAACTTCGTTCCATCCGGGTGTCCCTTGACACCTCTCAACTTTTTTTTATAATTATAAGTTTTTTAAAAATACACACACATACATGGGTGTAGCCAGGTATATAATTGGGGGTGATCCTATAAAAGAAAATTCTAGACTATATTGTTTTAACCATGGATTTTAAGAAACTGGTGACTTAGATGGGCTCACCGTGCAACAATTTTAAAAATTACCAAAACCTTCCTCATGAATCCCTCTATCTAACTCATGAATTTGACGACCTTCGTGGCGCAGTGGTATGCGCGGTGGATTTATAAGGCGGAGGTCCTGGGTTCGATTCCCGGCGGGGCAGATTGAGATTTTTCTTAATTTGTCTTGGTCTGGCTGGTGGGAGGCTTTCGCCGTGGCTAGTTACCACCCTACAAAGACAAAGACGTACCGCCAAGCGATTTAGCGTTCCGGTACGATGTCGTGTAGAAACCGATAGGAGTGTGGATTTTCATCCTACTCCTAACAAGTTAGCCCGCTTCCATCTTAGACTGCATCATCACTTAACATCAGGTGTGATTGCAGTTTAGCCAACTTGCAGTCGTTAAAAAAAAAATTTTTTTAAGAGTGTTTGAGTCAGGTGCGTAGCTACCGCCGTATCTGCCGTATCAATTATACGAGGCCCCCCGAGCCACGGGGGCACCCAAAGTGTGTAAGGAAAAAAAATAAAAACTTTCTAATTTATATTATTTTACAAATGACAAAATATTGTCCATAGAGGCAGAAACTTTAGAAAAACTAAAATCATCACCAGCCATAAATGATTTAATAAATCAGTTTGCCTAAAAAAAGGCAAGGAGAGTGAATATTTAAAAATTGATTTTTATTTGTAAAATGGTTAAATTATAATAAATAAAAACTTCTTTTCACAATATTTTTTTTCTTTTGTGAAAAATCTTTACCCCCATATGAGGGCCTCCAAACATATACGGGGCTCCGACAAGGCACGCTACGCCACTGGTTTGAGTCCATGAATTTAATGGAAAAGACGCAACATATTTACATTCTCAGCTATTATATATTGATGGGGGGAAGATGTATTTATTTTTAAGCTATTGTATAGCTTTTATCGCGGGCCTTGAGCGTGGCGACCTAATACAGAAATTCCGTAACGAAAAAACCTAACACCCCCTGAGTATCAAAAACATAATATCAAAAGCCCAATTTCGGCAACGACGTCATCAGGGAACGTGGCTTAGCGGTAAGGCGCTCTAAGTGCCCGGATTGCCAGAGAGACACGGGTTCGAATCCTGTCGGTTCCGATTTTTTTTTTTACAAGCGTGATATTTCAAAAAGTAATTTTTTTTAATTAATGACTTTTTGCAATATCACGTCTAAAAAAATTATTTTTTTTAGTTTGTTTCATTTTTTAAAAAATAAAAATAAGAAAAAAAAATTAAATAAAGTAAATTAAAAAAAAAACAAACTAAAAAAATTAAAAATCCAACATCACGCGGTGTTCCCGGGCGGTCACCTATCCAAGTATCTACTGACCGCGCCCGATGTTGCTTAACTTCTATGCAATAGCTTTACCGCGGCAGTCTCCGAGTGCCACACGTCTTTTTTTTTAATTAATCATGCAATTTAATAACCTGCAACCAAGACGTATTTATGATATAATGTTCTTAATTTCAGAATAAAATTGGATTATACTTAATAACTGTATAACTGTATTTAAACATAAATTAAAAAAAAATTCAAAGATACTTTGTAGATACTAAGGCCTGTGTGCACCAAGATTTCGGTTATCATAACCAACAGTTAACATAAATTTACTGTTCACAACAAACCATATGCCAGTTAAGGACGTAAGATCTCTTAAGATAACCGCCCAGTTTACGTCCTTAACCGGCGTACAGGTTGTCGTAAACAGTAAATTTATAGTAAAGTTATATTAACCATTGGTTATGATAACCGAAATCTATGTAAAGACAGGCCTAAAAAATACAGGCGCGTTAAATTTACATTAAATAAATAAAATTAATTTTATTTCATAAAAATTCAATAGCTCCTATAATAAAACATCATGAATAAAATCTTCTAAAATATAAGAAAAACCAAAAATATGACACCACCTCACCATTTCCGGCTACAGACACCTCCTCCTCCTTGACGCAGCTGTACAGACTCCTCTCCGCCTGCACCACCATCCTCTTGAAGCTGTTGGCATCTCGGAGACGGAGCACACAGCTGGCACATATCAAGCTACTCTTGTCTGTGCTCAACTAAAATAGAACAATCTGTCAACTAGCTGGCTCAATAAAGTTTGTCATCATTACCAGCCCAAGGCCAGGCATGTGGTTTTTGAGAGGTTCACTATATAAACTACTTTTTCTTGATCTTGCGATGTTTATTGGTTCAAAAATCCATCCTTGGAGCACTTGTCGACAATTAGTGTACATCCACAAGGTCAGAGCGGTAACCAGGAATTCAAGCATCCTGCCAGCATGCGTAACTGTGCCATACAGACTTGTAACTGACTCTAAATAAGGTATTGTTTGTATGTGGTCTAGTCATTTATGCGCCCCTCCAGGGCCTGCGCCCTGTGCCTGGGCACCACTGGCACTGACCTAGTTACGTCACTGCACAAGGCAACAATGATCAAGTGGGCCCAATGGGATTTGACTTAAACCAACTATATCTTAGTAGCAGACACTATTGACCATGAGCTAAATGGTGTTGTGTAACCTTCAAAAACAAATCTATTTTTTAAACAAAGTACGGGTAGAGAAAGATGCTATTACAGACTTGTAAAACTAATAAAGAGGAACAATCCCTTCAAACATTGTTTTTTTTATATTTCAAATGAATAAAACAGCATTTTGAATTAAAGCTTTTAAGTCTATTACATATACAAATACATAGCAAATTATGTACTAAAACCTCAAGAATCACTCTACCTTTCAGTGAAAACCGTAAATAAATCCGTTCAGTCTTTGAATTTATCGCGAACAGGCAGACCGACTAAAGTTGTCTAACTGCTGCCTTTACTAAGCTTAACCACCGAACAATTGTGGATTAATTACGTTTCAGGTAAATATGTCACAAAACAGAATTTCTGAACCTCGAGGACGAAGTTGCAGGCATCCGCAGTCCGCTACTAGATAAATCGGGTTGAATTTTAAAATCACTTATTTGTCGTGACCTTAGAGACGTCTTCTGAACTCTAAAACTCGAAAGCCTCACGTTTTTTTATCAAGACGACTGATTTCGTGACTTTAACCGTTAAATCACAAGATAGAGAGCAGTATTAAAAAACTTACGAAAACATTGAAACACTCCAAAAATATTTTGAAATAAACTTCACGTGCGCCATTCCACTCGTACTCTATCATCAGGTCTCGATGGTTGCCTGTTGCGAAACAACACCTGCATTCACCATATTTCGTATGGTCATTGCTCTCATTCATATTTTAGAAATCGATACGTTAAAATAGGTAATAATTTTATTTTATAATATATACGACACACAACAACACCGACAGCCATTTTACTTTTTAGTTTTTACTAGTGTTGCCTATCGATAATCGACTATCGCTAAACTATCGATAGCCTATCGATAGTATCGATGCTACTACAGACAAAAATACTATCGATAATATCGAAAGTATTAGCTTTAGCTTTAATAGTATCAATATTATCGATAGTGTCGAAGACCGATATACGTTTAGGCATAGATTAAAGACTACTAGATAGAGCCCATAGCGTGTCCACTCGTGAGACAGCAAATCAGCCTTATTGACATGACATGTCAACATTTAAAGCACATCATAAAACGTTATGTTTTAAAATATCGTAAAATACGAAATATTACTTTATATAATATAGTTTAGTAAACGCATAATACATGAAATTTGCTAAAAAATAACTTATCTAAGCTTTAAATCATCAATCAATGAAGTTTATGCCTACTTACGTATGAAACGTAATTCCTTCGATTTTCTGTTCGCTGTTTCATGCAATTCATTAAACTATAATGTGATAAATGATAATATGAGTTATCGATACTATAAATACAATCGACAGTATTACTCCTAAACGCATAGATTAAAGACTACTAGATGGAGTCATAACGCGGCTGTAGGTTCAATAGCGTGACAGACTTATTTCATTCGGCCTTTATTAGAAAGTGACACAAGATTATTTTTTGTCACTTTCAGCGTGTTCGTTTTTGTTGTTTGTCAAGAGTGAAGTCTGTGACAAACGAGGGACATATCTGAGCAATTATTAGCTTTTTATTAAATTTGTTGATAAATAATATAACTTTGCGGTTACGATATTAATATAAACGTTATCGTGCTATGGTGGGTTGTAATATTATCGGCTGCAACAGTCGCAGCGAACAGAAAATCGAAGGAATTACGTTTCATACGTAAGTAGGCATAAACTTCATTGATTGATGATTTAAAGCTTAGATATGTTATTTTTTAGCAAATTTCATGTATTCGTTTACTAAACTATATTATATAAAGTAATATTTCGTATTTTACGATATTTTAAAACATAACGTTTTATGATGTACTTTAAATGATGACATGTCATGTCAATAAGGCTGATTTGCTGTCTCACGAGTGGACACGCTATGGGCTCTATCTAGTAGTCTTTAATCTATGAAATAACTATTGTGACTTACTGGTAGTGCCGCCACTTAAGTCTGTGCACAATACCACAGGTACCCTCTGTTGGTGAGTAAAAGGAACTTTTACACAACTAGTGACGCCTGGCGTGGTTTTGGCTTTATCTTAATTTCCATTGATTCCAGTGTACAGTTACTGTTAAAACCTTATTTGGTTATAACGCGTTTTTACGTAAACTCCTTTGAATATAAATAGGTACCTAATTTAGGAAAAACCTTTGTAAAAACTAGAAATAAAACCAATACGAAGAAGAATTTTAAATAATTTAAAATCCGACCAACCCACCCACCCGACTCCATACAGTCTTGTCTGTACTACCCCTAGTGTTTTTGTAAAGAGCTAGGACAGAAGCCTGCGAAGGTAAGTGAAGCTGATTAAACTGAATGGAGGGTACGATGGAGTATATAGTCTGGCGTAGCTTTATATAGTTGCGTTAGCCCAGGTTTTTTATTTTCCTGGTCAAAATGGGTCGTGCTATAATTTGAAACGAATATCTTAGCATTTCATGGATTCACCGTGCGGGTGCCGGGTGCATCGCGTGGCTGAGAGAAAAACTCCGCATAGAACCCGAGACTTGTGACACGGGTGTAGGTTTAAAAGAGATCTCTTAGTGAGGGCCGTCAACACTCACCTCCTCTGTTCAAATTATTCTCCCTGCCCAACCAAATTCGGAAGGACCCTACTAGAGCAGCTTTGGATACTCGTTCCAATATGGAGCTTACTGCACTTCTAGTAAGGCCATGGTCTTTTAGCAGGTTATGGAGACTTCGCTGGTATACTCCTCGCACCCACTTCTACCGCGTATAAACCAACCACATAGCCATTTTCAGTTAGTTCATTGAGTCAAGTAAATAAATATTATGACCTTACTGGTCATAATATTTATTCTAACTAACGTAACTCTGAGGTGTTTAGAGTTCCGATGGCCTTTTTAGTTCTAACCCAAAATTGTTGTAATTTCTGAATAGAGTTATAAAAGTAAGTATAGTAAGAGCCACCGAAGCGACAGAAAACAAATAAATCATTCTTGAAAAAGACTACAATTTTGGTTACGACAAAAAGGGACACACACACACTCGACCGTTCTCGCATACCGATCCTTTGTTTACGTTTATTTTGTTAATAGCTCGGCCGCGTTATAGACAATTCTATTTAATAGTGGGTGATGGTTTAATAAAACATAAATAAATTATTGCATCCTCGTTTTTTAAGCAACTCAAAATAAATTAGACTTAACATATATTAAATGATTATTCCGTCAACTTAAATATTCTATTTGCCTATTGAGATGTTTTTTTATCGTTTTCATGCGCCTTAACATGCTCCCTTAAAGTGTAACTCCTAGCATACGACTTAGAACATACAGTACAAGTAAATGGTCGTTCACCCGTGTGTTTCGACATATGTTTTTTCAAACTATGATTAGTGATAAACGCCATATTGCAAACCTTACACTTTTTATTTTTATTACCATGAGTCTGTCTAACATGCGTTGCTAAATAATGTTTAATGTTAAACTCCTTGTCGCAAAACGGACATTTGAATTTATGTGTGATATTGTGCACCATAGACATATGTTTTATTCTATCGTTATAATGCTTCATAGGTTTGTGACATATTTGACATTTTATAACGCGTTTTGAATGACTCTCCATGTGATTCGATTGAGATATTTTAGTTTTTAATACTTTGCCACAAGCTGTGCACGGGTATGCACCGTTTTCATGCGTTCTTTTATGGACTATTAAACGTTTGGAATTTATAAACGATTTTCCACAGACATCGCAAATACAATTAGCATAATGTACATTTAAATGAGTAGTTAATGTCCTAAATACGTGAAACTCTTTTTCACATAAATGACATTTATAAGGACTCGAATCAACTTTGTAATCGGCTATACACTCTTTGTACATCACTTTATTGTGTTTTTGAACGAAATGCTCCGCCATCTTGTCGACATCTGTCAACATTGTGCAACAATGGCGGCATTCCAAATTTGAAATGTCTATTTGGAGCGAACGCGGGTAACGTTTTATTTTTTTAATTTCCGTTTGGACGTCTGGGTGCGTTTTCAAATAATGGCTTTTTAATAAATTGATTTCCATGAAATCTTCTGTACAGAAAAAACATCGAAACCAACTTTTGTGATGACGGAAAGGGCAAGCTGTTGTTTCTAATAGAACAATACTACAAGTTATAGTTATACGTTTTCGTTCGGATACTTGTTTGATTTTCTTTTCTGGCTTATCAGTTGGGTCTGAAATTGAAAAAAAAAGAACATGTTTAACACACATTTTACATATTCACGGCCGTGGCGAAATTGTATGTGCAGTGGATTTACAAGACAGAGGTTCTGGGTTCGCTTACCAGCTGGGCAATGAGATTGGAGTGGAAGTTTCAGGCTACTCCTAACAATTAGCCTGATCATCTTAGATTGCATCATGACTTACCACCAAGTGTGATTGCAAGGACTAACCTGTAATGAATAAAAAAGCGTCCATCATCAATTTCATCAATTTCATGAAACTCCAATAAAATAACATTCTGCATAAATACCTGGGGGTGTAAGGGGGAGGCTAGTACCAGTCAGCCTCTCCAAATGTCAACTTCACCTGCTCGCGGTGCACCCTGCAGATGGACCGACGAGACTTTGGCGACCGATGAATGGCGGTATAACCATTCTGAATAGGCTAGGCTATAAAATGAGGCCAGTGTCGGGCAGCAGTGACACTGGTACAAATAGTCTAGTCCTGCGGTGACCAACCCTCCTGCCCAGCGTGGTCACTATAGGGCATTTGTTTTATGGGAGAAGTCCCTAAAAAGGCCTATGTCCAACAGTGGACGTCTACAGGCTGGTAATGATGATGATGATAAATACCTGTTATATTAATGTCGACTTTATCATCACAGGCATTAAGTCCATTATCTGTTACTCCCAGCGGAACCTCATGGATACTCATTTCAAGTCGGGAACTATTTTTCCATGTTGCAATAGGTGTGTCTGAATCATATTCATTACTATTATATTTTCTCTGTTTCAACCTTTTTTGTCTCAAATTTGTTATGCGTCTCTTTTCAAGGAGATATTTCTGACTAGATCTAGACTGTGGACTTGATAAGTTGTCTGCATCTGAAAATAAAATAGATCAATTTATCAGCTGACTGTGACTTCAATCACGGGTTTGAATCCTCAATCGGGTCATGAAATAATCCTTACTTTTTTATTTGATGTAATTTTAAGGACATTCAGAGCCCGGAGTCGGGATGTTGATGGTGTTACACCCCCATGCCTTGGAGAGCACATTAAGCCGTCGGTCCCGGTCACTATTATCAACATCTGATAGTGATTGTTAATAAATGAAACATTATCACCGTTACCCACCAACCCGCATTGGAGCAGAGTTGTGGGTCTACACTCCATATCCCCCTCCTATAAGTTAGCCCACTTCCATTTTTGATTGCATCATGTTAACATCAGGTGTGATTGCAATCAAGTACTTGTTGTGAATATACATGTAGCAAGGCTTACTTCTAGTGAATAAAAAAAAAATCTTTATATTTTCAAAACATTAATACTTACCCTCAAAAAAACTATCTAGTGCACATTGTTTTGGAAGTATGGTATCTAAGTAATCTGTTGATTTTTGTTCCTTATCTGAAAAAAGGGAAATTAATAAATAGTTTTTTATTCTTATCAAAGAATGAAAATTTGTAGCACATTTTTTAGTCATGAATGCCAGGTGTAAGGGGTATATTAACAAAAACTTCCTATAAAGGTTACAATTAAATAATGAGTATAACTCAACATGAGTTACCGTTTTGTTACTATTTATTATTTATTTATATATTTTTTTGTATTGTGAACAATGTAATAACAATGCTATGCAAAAACACCATATAACGCACGACATAGCCGCACAGTGCGAACTGTGTTTGACTAGTAGAACAGATTATGTGCGTTTTGACACATGCGTTACTAGTTTTTGTAAAAATTCCTATTTTATCGGTCTTTAACATAGGTGATTTCATGCTGTTTTTTGTAAAATAATTTTATTATTTTGAATACTTTAAAAATAGCACCAAAAAATACACCACTTCCAGACTCAAGAGTCTGAATCGCTGATTTAAGTTTTCGTTATCATGCTCTTACACCCGGTATTACTTTTATTTATTTATTTTTTTTTTTTTCTTGTATGTCTAATCTGGGACCAGTCCCAGGACTTTAAGCAAATCTGTTGCGAGAGTCATTGTCATTACTTTTATAACATACATTATTAACTAAATTCCTGGACCTCATGATTAAAGCCAAATAAGCTAACCACTAGACGAATGAGGCAGTTTATATGTCTAAGGACAGATTCAACTTACCGTTCCTAGTACTCCAATAACGAGAGAACAATTCTTCAGAATGTACAACTTGGCTGTGAAAACTCGAGACATCACGAAGTTGGGCCACACAGATGTCACAGACAAGATGACTGGCTTCCTTCTCATTCATACAGGAAAACTGAAATATAGTACTATACTGCTTAATCTTAAATAATTAAAATATTCTTAATATGTTAAATTAACATACACAATGTCCCACACAGAATTTGGCTGAAAGATTAGTTACTTGACTCAGACTAGGACATGAATCTTTTATTTTTTTAGTGGTTTTTGTATTTTTTTCAAAATGCGGCCTTATAACCATAAACCGCCTGAATGGATCCGTGGCGCAGTAGTTCTCCGCGGTGGATTTATATGACGGATGTCCTGAGTTCGATTCCCGTCGGGCAGATATAGATTTTTCTTAATTTTTCTTGGTCTGGCAGGGTGGTAACTAGACAGAGCTTTCGCCGAGTCTAGTTACCACCCTATCGACAAAGACCTACCGCCAAGCGATTTAGCGTTCATTTCATCCTACTCCTAACAACTTAGCCCGCTTTCATTTTAACTCACAGAAATTCCAAAACAATGTCGAAGTAAATCGGCGAAAACCTCCTTAACACCAGCGTCTGTTATGTAAGCCGCAGTCAAGTCCCAAGTCCCGCTACCCGACAAACAACACCGGCAAACATCTGGCTTCGTTATCCAATTCGAAATTTGCTCTATATCCATGATTTTAATTGAAAACCTATTCAAAAAACAACAATAACGCAATTGAATGTCAGTTGTTTGATTTTGACAGCCTTTTGTTTATTTTTGTTTTTTAAAATTTCATATCGATATTCATATCGATTATAAGCAAGACAAAATCGATATTATATCGATTAAATAATGACATTGTTATTATAAATAAAATTTAAATTGGTTAATAAATTCAAATAATTCCGGGTAACCATTGATTTCCATTTCTGATATTTTGCTACATCAAAAAGATGTTCTTTCGAAGACGTTCTTCTGTTCTCGTTGTCGTGCAATCTACAGTTTGTCTGCTTCTTAGACGAAAGTACTCTGTGAAGGTAAATGACATATATGAAATGCTACCAACCTATCAACCTGTTTTACCGCCGTGGAATCCGTTAAAAAATACGTGTTCTGCTGTTTTGTATTATTTTGAAATTAAAAAAAAAGCGGCAAGTGAAATCCTAAAAATAATTACTTTGATGACCGTAAAATGCGAAACGTTGAAATAAAAGCCAGAGTGAATGACTTCGAGGCAATATGCAAGATTGCCGAAGAGCTAAGCGGTGGAAGTGCGAAGATAATTCAACAAGATGACACGTTTTATAAAGTAAACAAAGGCAGGCTTAAGATGAGGGTTTACGCTGACCAATCTGCAACCCTCGTGAGGTATGAGTGTTCTAATATTTGTTAAATGCTTCTGTGTATATCATAAGCCATATCAGGTCAGGGCAAGACAATGGTGGCTGTATTCATTGAATTTACTTAGCATTTGGATAGGAGCTCTAGAGTAATATTTTTACAATTAGGTAAACAAATGTGATATATACTTTATAATAAAATCAATTTAGTGCAGTAATATTCTTAGAAAAATGCAAGTGTAAAATTAATTGAAAACCCTACTGTCAGAAAAGGCAAAATAAATTATGTTATATCCAAAACTGCTTCACTAACTTTACACAGCTTTTTGAATTATCCAATTTAGACATCCGAAAAAAGGTGTGGGCTACTGCTAGTTTTTATATTTTTAAAACTTGTGCGGCTATTTTATTACTAGCAGTCGCATGCGACTTCGTCTGCGTGAAAACCTCTTAGGTACCCTTCTAATTTTAAAGACAGACTAAATACAAAGTGTGCTTATTCCCCCTCCCCCTCTCAATTTAATTTTTTTTATAGTTTCCCGTGAAGCAATATCCTCCATTTTTTCACATTTTCCATTATTTCTTCGCTCTCAATAGTTGCAGCGTGATGTTACATAGCCTAAAGCCTTCCTCGATAAATGGTCTATTCAAGACAAAAAGAATTTTTCAATTTGAACCAGTAGTTTCTGAGATTAGTGCGTTCAGACAAACAACCAACCTCTTCAGCTTTATAATATTAGTATAGATAGTATGTTATTTTTTTGTAATGTGTATTTCCTAATAAATGTTCTTTCGATATACAAAATACTTACTTCAAAAGAACTGTTTTCTGAATTATTGATTGTCTGTTCATGCATCATTCAAAAACTAATATAAATTAAGTTGGTTTAAAAAGTACGACATATTCTAGGTATGAACGAGATGATGAACAGGGTCCAAAGCTGTGTGACTATGATCTTCTGGAATTTTCTGCCAATGATAGAGAAAAGTCGAAGGGGTTGGATGATATGCTGAAAAAGAGTTTGGGAATACGCGGCAAAGTTGTTAAAGAGAGGTAATAACCACAAATCAGTTTCACGTCCAGTCCTCCGTCCTTTTAAAAGATAGGACATCTTCTTCTTCTTCTTGTTCCCGGGCTTTTTCCGCACTTGGCCATGATTTTGGCCGTTGTACGTGATTCCTCCGGTGTAATCCAACCAGCCGAGCTCGCTCCAGAAGCTTAGGAGGCCGCCCAGGTCGTCGATCGCTTCATGGAGTGTCGCTGAGGAACCAATGTAGGTAGCTCGTTGCTCCGACACACTGCTGCATCTAAGCATAACATGTATCGGTGTTTCGTTTTCCTCCATGCAGGCTCTGCATAGAGGAAGGACAGGCTCTGCATAGAAGAAGATAGGACATATAGCTTAGACCCACCACTCTGCTCCAATATCGGTTGGCAGGCTTAGGCAGTGTTAATGTTTCATTTTCTAACAATTATAAATAACTGTTAATAATAATGACTAGGATTGCTGGCTTAACATGAGCTTTCTGAGACTCAAGTTTATAACAACAACTTCCAAACTCCAGGCTGAAAATTTTCACTAAGAAAATTAGAGACCCCAGAACATAATAAACAAAAGCAGTAGTATAGGTACAAATGGTCCCAGTTCAGTGGGGCAAGTGTGAGTTTTTCACCGAGCGACTGCGTAAAAACGTAGTCACTAATAATGTCAAATTATATAGCAAAAAAAGCGTTCTGACACTCGCCCATTTGAGTTTTCTCTCACTCCCGCCAGGGGCGCTGCTTCAGTTCCATATAAAATTTGCCCTTAACGCGAATGTGAAGTTTTCGATTTGTTTTGGTGAAGGCTCACACTAGGCACACTGATCGTAGATTCTGGGCTATTTAAAATTTTGCTAATTGGTTATGGTCAGGCTATTGGTAGCTTTTGTCTGTGGCTAGTTTCCACCATGCAGACAAAGACAGTGCCAAGCGACTTAGCACTCTAGTATGGTGCTATTTTTTTTTATTAACTACAAGTTGGCCCTTGACTGCTATCACACCTGATGTTAAGTGATGATGCAATCTAAGATGGAAGCGAGCTAACTTGTTAGGAGTAGGATGAAATTCCACACCCCCTTTTGGTTTCTATACAACATCATACCGGAATGCTAAATGGCTTAGCGGTACGTCTTTGTCGGTAGGGTGGTAACTAGTCACGGCGAAAGCCTCCCACCAGCCAGACCAAGACAAATAAGGAAAAATCTCAATCTGCCCCGCCGGGAATCGAACCCAGAACCTCCGTCTTATAAATCCACTGCTGAAAGGAGTGTAAATTTCATCATATTTGTAACAAGTTAACCCACTGTCATTTTAGATCATCATCACTTATGATGGGCTGTGAATGCAGTCAAGGGTTAACTTGTAGTGAATAAAAAAATTTTACCATTTTATCTTCAAAGGACATTGCCAAAAATTGTATGGAAGTGTACCCCAGGCTGCCCAGTAATAATATATATGTCATTAAATAGTGCAGATTTTTATTTACAGAAAAACAAAGTTGTATGTAGCTATGCAGTTGCAGGAAAAAGTTATGAAGGTTGAAAAAGTTGACTTTTCATACTATGACGACGGTCACGTGATTCAGAACACAAAAAATCGTTTGAAATTTTTATTTTTTGCTATATTTTCAAGTGATTGCTATGAAACATGGGTAGTTGTTTAAAGTTCATTGTGTATTTAAATAAAACAGTTAAATATGAGCACAAGTTTGGACAGCCTGGGGCAAATTTTGGCAATGTCCTTTATTCTATTTAGCCATAAAAAGTTCAATATGTTTAATATTGACCTTTAATCTATTTACAGAAGACTGTATATGGTGGACCAAACTCGCATACACATAGACAAAGTTCAAGACCTCGGTAGCTTTATGGAGTTAGAGGTTGTTCTCCGCCCTGAGCAGAGTTTAGAAGAAGGACAGGAAATAGCTAGAGATCTCCAAAACAAACTTGGTGTAAAGGATGAAGACTTGATTCAATGTGCCTATGTTGATTTGTTGGATAAGACTGTTTAATATTACCATGTTATTGCAAGCGTTTTCTATATTTTAAGATATTAATGTGATAATAGCATGTTCTGTGATGCATATCTAAATAAAATTATTTCATGTACTTAATGGTTTTATTAATAACCAGGTATGTAAGTAAACTAGATCCTAAGGGCTAACGCTAAAACTCGCGCGGTTGCACGCTCGCGGGTGTATAATGAAAAATAGTATGGACAGCGTGACGGGCGGGGGGTACACGGCGCGGGCGCCCGCGACGGGCACACGCGAGCGGGTTTGTTTCTACAAATCAGTCGAGCGCCGCTAGATGCTACGGTCACACGCGCCGGAGTTTAGGTACAATCATGAACATCGATACAGAGCGCGTAATAATTGAGGTACAATTTAGGCCAGTATTATGGGATATGGCAAATGAATTATCGAATTCTCCGCTGACCTGTAACCTACTTATCAAGAACAGGTTATGCAGCCGACGTTGTTTTCGTTGACGTCTTTTTGCCAACTAATAAATTAGTAAATAATCCATGGTAATCTACTCCACACAACTGTACACGCTCGACATCAAAATTATAATAGCAGCGCTAACTGAGACGGGCGCACGCGTCGGGTGCCCGCGCGCGGATTTGTGGCCCGCCGCGTGCGCCCGCGCCCGCACCCGCGCGAGTTTTAGCGTTAGCCCTAAAAGAGCTGGGTGCCAAATGTGAGCACTTTAATTTCTAGAATACTAGCTGACTTCGCATAAATTGTTTTGCCATGTATATAATTTATAGGAAACATTTTTTTAAAAATAGGGGTGTAAAAATAAGAAACAATGTACTGGAATGCCATCTGTGAAGAACTTAGGGCTAACGCTAAAACTCGCGCGGGTACACGCTCGCGGGTGTATAATGAAAAATAGTATGAACAGCGCAGGCGCGTGCGACGGAGCGCGGGCGTGGTTGGCGTATTGTCACCCGCGCGACGGGTGGCGGGTACACGGCGCGGGCGCCCGCGAGCGGGTTTGTTTCTACAAATCAGATGAGCGCCGCTAGATGCCACGGTCACACGCGTCGGAAGCTAGGTACAATCATGAACATCGATACAAAGCGCGTAATAATTGAGGTGCAATTTCGGCCAGTATTATGGGATATGGCGATTGAATTATGAAATTCTCCGCTGAGTAACCTACTTGTCAAGAACAGGTTATGCAGTCGACGTTGTTTTCGTTGACGTCTTTTTGCCAAATAATAAATTAGTAAATAATCCATGGTAATCTACTCGACACAACTGTACACGCTGGACATCAAAGTTATACTAGCAGCACTAACTGAGACGGGTGCCCGCTCGCGGATTTGTGGCCCGCGGTGGTCGCCCGCGCCCGCAGCCGCTCGTGTTTTAGCGTTAGCCCTTATAGTAATCAATGGTTCGAGTAAATAAACCAATCGAACTTGATAACTATAGAGCACAGAATAATTAATATTGAATTTGGGTAGAGTGTCTATACCTACAATGAAGAATCTTGTAATTACTTGACTGATTTTTGCATAGGTTACAAACAAGCATACTGTAATGTACGTGATTTAAACACAGCCACCCTCAGTCTAACACATACTACGTACAAACTACACATCACTATTTATACATACACTAAGTTACAACACTACACATACAAGGTTATTAGTCTGTGTAAATGTATTTCAAAATCATTTTTTAGGACATAAAAAACTTGATTCCAGGCCTGAAAATTAATAAAAAAAAAATTAATTTGTGTAATTTTATTTTTGTCTGTGGTGTATGTTTTGTTTTGGGAATTTGGATTTCTGCTTTCCATATAATTTTCCAAAGTGTAAAAAATAAATTAATAAGTATACCCATTTATCAATAATGGAAAAGAAAAAGGGTAAAATGTATGGACAATGCAGGTTTTGTTTATCAAACGGTTACCACAAAGATATTATGAAGGAATACTATGTGAATGGCACACGAGAAGTGTACATCGATATATTCATGGAATGCTTTAATTTATACGTAAGTTTACACCATATCCTCTTCTAATCATCGAAATCTATATTCTATAGAAATAACCTAAATGAGACATGGTTGTTTGAGAAAAACTCAAACAACGAACATTACCAACGAAACAATAAAAAAATATTTTTATTGTTTCGTCTACTACCTAGCCTAGCCTATGTGTTTTAGGATCAGAAGGTTAGTAAGTTGAGCTCAGTTAAACTTCTCATTTAATAGTTTGGAAGACGATGGTTTTACACCCCCAAGCATCTCTTCATCAGCCCTGGTCTTTAATAATGCTCTTTAATACATGATAGTAATTGTTAAAGAATCCAACATTAGTGTACTAAGCCCATCAACCTGTTCTGAAGCAACATAGTGGATTCAAATCCACTCCTGTGAGGAGGGAGGCCTGGCCCTGTAGTGGGCCCTTTTATTTTTTAATTCATTGCAAGTTAGCCCTTGACTAATCACACATAATGTTAAGTGTAATGTCATCTAAAATGGAAGTGGGCTAACTTGTTAGGAGTAAGATCAATGTTTCAATGACTTAACAGTAGATATAACAAAAAATAGAACAGACTCCAAATGCACTAAAAAGTAAAAAATAACTGTGTCATTTAGTTGCTTTAATTAACTTAAGCATATCTATGAAGTTGGTGCCAGCAAGTTTAAGGAACATTTATTTAACATAGTAAAGCAGTTTGTGGGTTCTAGATAATGTCCCTAAAGTATAAACCTTGGCTGGGACCGACTCCTAGATATGCTTAAGTAAATTTTTTTTTTTTTTTTTTCTTTTTTTTTTCTGTTTTAACTCATGCGATCAGTCTGATGACTATGAGCAGAGGCGTTGTAAGACAGTTGGCGATCAGAGATAACCTCCCCAGCGGGAGATACTCTATATACATTTCAATTGCGGCTTTCTCTTCAGATTAGAATTTGCCGTCGCTTTAAACGTCGAATCGCCTGTGGTATCGTTAACTGCACAGCCAGATGATTCGGATGTTTTATGAGTCTAGCTTTGTAGTTGATGCTACTTGCTCTTATTTCCTCTTTCACTGTTGGCATTTGTAGATGTTCATGGATTTCAGACATTTTTAGAAACCATGGCGCGTTCGACATTTGTTTCAGGACATAATTCTGTGCTCTCTGTATTATGTTGACATTGGAGTCGCATGCTGAGCCCCATAGCTGGATTCCATACGTCCATATGGGCTTGATTACAGTTCTATACAGAAGCAGCTTGTTTTCCAGAGACAACTTTGAGTTCCTCGCGAGCATCCAGTACAATTTCCTATATCTATGGTAGATCTCATCCCGCTTGGTTTGGATGTGTCTCTTCCAGGTAAGTCTTCTATCCAGATACAAGCCTAGATATTTAGCGCTGTCAGCTTGTGGAAGCTGGTTGTTGCCTAGCGACACTGGAGGGCAGTTTCCTCGTCGAAGAGTGAAAGTGACATGTACTGATTTGGCGACGCTGGCTTTTATTTTCCATTTAGCGAGCCATTTATCAATTTGAAGTAGGCTACGTTGCAAGATTTCTGATGCTTTATCAGGGCAACTATTACGGGCCAACACGGCTGTGTCATCCGCAAATGTTGCTATGACAACATCATCGGCTTGAGGTAGGTCACATGTGTAGATTGTGTAAAGAATCGGACCCAAGACTGAACCTTGCGGCACGCCAGCTTTGATCGGATAGAATTTGGAGGTGTATTCTTCTTCTTTCACTTGGAAGATTCTCTCACTAAGGTAAGACTTAATTATTCCAAAGAATGTATGGGGTAACAGTGTTTTAATTTTATACAGCAGCCCTGAGTGCCACACCCTATCAAAAGCTTGCTGCACATCTAAGAATGCAGAGGAGCAGTATTCTTTATGTTCAAGAGTTTCTCTTATGGTTCTACAAACTCTATGGATCTGTTCAACCGTTCCATGTTGCTGTCGGAAACCAAATTGATGGTCTGGAATAATGTGTCTTTCTCGAAGTTCCTTCCAAAGTCTATGCATTAATACCTTTTCGAAGACTTTGGAGGTTACAGGTAACAAACTAATTGGTCGATATGAAGTTATCTCATGGACTGGTTTACCCGGCTTTTCGATCATTATGATCTGTGACACTTTCCAGAGTGCTGGAAAATATCCGATTCTCATGATACCGTTAAACAGAGTACAGAGGAACACAATGCCTTTTCTGGGTAATTCTGACAGGACTTTTTTATCTATTAGATCGAAACCCGGAGCCTTTTTATCTTTCATATGTTTAACTGTGTTGAAAATTTCTGTTGGGTTTGTTGGTTTCAGTGGTAAATGTAATTGATAGGGTTGACTAAGAGCTTCTACTATTTCGTTGTCTTCGGTGTTACTGTCAAATTCATGTGGTGTGAATATTTTGGATAGGTGTTCTCCAAAGGCATTTGCTTTCTGTTGTTGACTTCGAGCCCAGAGACCTCGTTCCAGCTTAATCGGTGGTTTAGGTTGTACTGGTTTATTATGATTTTTGCAAGCCTTATAAAGTGAGTAGTCAGTAGCGCTTGTAGCTGTAAGGGATTCCAAATATGTTTCTATGTCAGCATCATTTACTGCAGCTAAGGTACTTTTGAGATCTTTTATAGCTTTGTTTAATGCGGCTTTATCTTCAGGGTGTCTACTATTGTGCCATATTCTACGCAGCCTTCTTTTTTCCCTTACACGATTTTTGATTTCAGAAGGAACCACTTTGTGTCTTGGTTTTGCATTAGGTTTTTCTGGAGTTGAATTCCAACAAGCACTCTGCACTACAGTCATAAAAATATGGGCGGCTCTGTCTATATCATCCTCCGATTTGAGTGTTATTTGAAGCTCTAGCATGTCAGTCACCAGAGTTCGAAATGCTTCCCAGTCTGTCCATTTGTTATAAAGTTGGAGCGGCTCTGACTTGGTCACAACTTTTGAACTCATGTTTAATAGGACTGGGATATGATTAGATGATCCATCCAAGGTTGAGCTGATCGTGAAGAAGTGCCGAGACAAACCCTTGCTTATGTAAAAGTCTAGCACATCTGGCAGTCTGTTCGGATCTGTAGGCCAATGCGTTGGTTCCGGAGTTGCAATAGTTGTTAAATGGTTCTTGTCTACACTCTTCTTTAGTTCCCTACCGCGGGTAGTTATTAGCCTCGCACCCCAATGAGGATGTTTGGCGTTCCAATCTCCTCCTATAATGAAACGACCTCCAAGGCTTCCAAAGAAATTCGAAAATATCTCCTCTGATATCCTATGTCTTGGTGGACAATAAACTGCTGATATATTAAAATCGCCATTTTTGTCCACAATGGTTACTGATGTAGCTTGAATTTGTTCAGTATTGTATGGTGGCAGTTCATAGTGCTTTATGGAAGATTTGATTATTATTGCAGTGCCACCATGTGCAGTCCCATCCGGGTGGTTAGTATGGTAAATATAGTAGCCTTTAATCTTTATAACACTGTTGCTAGTAAAGTGTGTCTCTGATATAAGAAGTATATCAAGCCTTTGCATGTGAAGTAGTAATTCTACTTCATCTTTGTTGGGGGCTAATCCATTAATGTTCCAAGTACCAATATTTAGGTCTATTTTGGTGTTGTGGAAATTAACGTTGTAATGAGTTGAAGTAATGTACTCATGTGTTGTAGGAGTAAGTCTATTTTTTCTGTTTGCTTGATAAACATATGTTCTAGTGTTTTGTAGGAAGCTGTCTGTGATTGTATATCTTGATGATTCAATTTTGTATCTTTGGTTGCTTCAGCATACGTTTTCGGTCTCTTTGTTCTATTACGGTTCACTAAATGTTCATCGTTAATAGAATTTAAGTTTATAGGATGATTATTCATAGTACGGCGCATTTGTTTTGTCTGCTGTTGATCCTTTTTTGGTTCAGATAATTTAGATGCTTTTCTGTTCAGGATTTCCTGATAAACTTCACATCCCTTATAGTTAGCTGGATGTGGACCTAAACATAGAGCACACATAGCTGGCGTATTTCGATCCGTTTTTTTACATTCTGATGTTTTGTGAGATTCTGCACATTTAACACAGCGATATGGTTTCATACAGTAGTTTTTAGTATGTCCATACTGTTGGCATCGTTGGCACTGTACTATAGTTTTTCTTTTGCGCGGGTCTTCTATAATGACAGTTTGATGGTATATAACCTTTATGTCTTTTACCGCTTTGTTATTGGGGCCAGGCAGAAGATTTACAAAAAAGGTATTTGTAGGTTTCTTATCAGGTCCAAATTTGGCATTTATAATTTCTCCTGACACTGTATTTCCGGTGTCTTCAATGGTTTCCTTAATGGCATCCAGTGGAGTTGTGTGATGTAAATTTCGAATTACGATTCTGTAGCATCTGTTATCCTTCCGATTAAATGTATGACCAACTAGACCATTCTCACGGATTACAGATATAATCGTCTTATATATATCTACATTGTAGGATAGGATTTTGAGCTGGTTTCTGTTAATGATCTTGTAATTGAACTGCGATTTATCAGTAACAGATTCTAGTAGCTCAGTCAATTTGTTCAGATCTTCTATTCCATACAGTATTATTGGCGGAGGTTTGCTGATCTTCTTTACAGGCTCATCAGATTGTTCTTCATCAACTGGTAAACCACAAAAACTGTTACTTGTTTCAGTTTTGTCTGGTGAGGGTGTCCCGGATGGCATTTTTGGATTTCTATTATTTGGGACTCTTTGCCAGTTAGGAGGCTGAGGAACGCCTTTTTTTTCCTCAGACTGATTTTCATAGCATTGCCTTTGTTTTTTAGTTGGTGGGTTTTTATTAACAGCACATGGTAGATGACTGTTATTACTTTTGGTATTCATTTCAGTTGAATTGTTAAGCAATGGTTCTGCTATCTGTTGTGCATTAGAACGATCCTTTCTGTTCTCTCCTTGTGGAGGGGATGTACGACTTTGTGATTTGTGGAAAAGACCGGGATGAAAAATTTGCTGAGTCATCTTCATCTGTGCTAGTTCCTTGGTCTGGCAGTTCTGTGTAGGCTTCTTCGTTGGCGGTGGAGTTCTCTGTAGTCCTCTTCTCCTGAATGGGTCTTCTTCTTTTTCTTCTCCCTTTTCTTCATTCTTCTTCTGTGATTCTCTTCTATTCTCAGATGATGATTTGGGTGAGCGGGTGTTGCCCCCCCCAGAATACGTGGGGCAGACTGACATATAGTCAGTGAGGGATTCTCCTTCCGCGATGCAGTCGGTACCCTCCTGGGGTAGTGTGTACACCTTGTTTGTTCCCGCCATCCAAATATTCCCCATGTTTCCCTCCCGTGTTTGGTCATTTGATATCAGAGTTGACCTTCTCCTAGATGGGTTACCAGCCAAGGTTGACGAGGCCCACCTCCCCGAGCAAAGAACTTAATTTTAGAGTGGCGGTTCTTACTCGCCACTGACATTCACCTTCACCGAGTTGATATGCGCCATTTACAGGGGTATGCTCCGCTACAAGCTCCCCAGCGCCCCTCCGGTGAACCGCTCATTGTCCGCGACTGCTTATTGGGTATTCGCAGCTAGCCCCTATATCTAGAGGCCGTATCGCTATCCGCAACCCGCGACGCGTGTGGTGGCATAGAGCTCTGCCCCTGGGAATTATCACCCAGAACACAGCTTAAGTAAATTAAAGCAACTAAATGACACAGTTATTTTTTACTTTCTACGTTTTAAGTCGGTTCTATTTTAGCTTAAAATTTTTTATTTCTTACTTTTTAGTGATTTATCACCATGTAACTTTCTCATACTATACTGTCATAGTATATTATACGGTACCTGTAGCCAAAAAGCTACCAATACTTACACAAAAACTGAAATCGCTGCAAATGTGCCTATAAAATTTGAAGAGTTCCTTCAATTTTCCCAGGATATCATCATCAGATCCGATATATGAAATGTTTTTTTAAAACTTGTTTTAATAATAATTGAAATTATAAAAAAAAACTAATTAAAGTCATCAAATAGTAAAAAAGTTATTAGACTTTATATAATAGGAGTATGGCCTTACATGATGTTATACTTAAGTAATGCTCAGTACAAATGTTTATTTTGCTAGGAGACTCTAAAATTACTCTCTCTCTAGAGACTGCCATTCTAAAATTAAAGCGCCCATGCCGCCCATAACTCTGTATGTCTTTGTCTGATTTTTACTCTAATTTTCATCATCATAATAATTCTTCTTCTTTTATTTTTTAAGTAATAAATAATGATTTTTCTTCTAACTAATAATAAAGTAAAAAAATATTCATTTATCATCATACCCATGTATTCAGAGTGAATAAATATTATAACCTTACTAATGTACAAACTAAAAATGGCTATGTGGTTAGTTTATATGCGGTATTTGTTGAGCTTACAGTGCAGTGGGAAACAGACATCCCTAAAGGCCATGTATTTAAAGTGAAGAAATATTATGACCTTACTAATGAACTAACTAAAAATGGCTATATGGTAGTTTAAACGCGGTAGAAGTGGTTGCGAGAGGTAAACCAGCGAAATCTCTCTATAACCTGCTAAAAGAACTTGGCCTTACTAGGAGTGCAGTAAGCTCCATATTGGAACGAGTGTCCAAAGCTGCTCTAGTAGGGTCCTTCCGAATTTGGCTGGGCAGGGAGAATAACTTGAACAGAGGAGGTGAGTGTTGACGCGCGTCACAAAGGGTACCCTACACCCGAGTCACAAGTCTCGGGCTCTGTTCGGAGTTTTTCTCTTAGTCACGCGATGGACCCGGCACCCGCATGGTGAATCCATGGAATGTTAAGATATTCATCTCTTACCCAACAGCTGTTCACAATGTTTCCAGTTGTCCACAAACAATGTGTTAAGTACGCTGATCTGCGCGTCGTGCGTGCTGCGCCTACGCAAGGCCAGTAGCTTCCGCAGCATGGTGGTGAGCACGGAGCAGCAACTGCTGGCCACGCTCAACGAGAAGGACACTGTCTTCATTAACGGTAAGGTATTAAGATTCTTCAGCATAGCAGCAAATATGCAACATGCAGGCCACATGAGCACTTTTCTAAGTAATTAAAATATTGTATGGTACAGTACATTTACTATCACTGAATTGCTCTGGACAATCTGGGGAGTTTTCTTTTCCATAAAACATCTCTTCAAGAACGCCGTTTTTCTTCTATTGGCACTGCTTCTATTTACATTCTGTCGGGTGGTCGACTGAGAACTGTGTCGCTATAATAATATACGGCGCGGTGCCCCATATTTATACAAATTAATTCGGGCATTCTAATTGGTACATGATTATATCCAATTAGAGAGCCCAAATAATAACCAATCAATCTTATTTTCTATCTCTATCTAAAGTCTGCCCTCTCGCTCTACTAAAACAGGCTTTCTGATTGATCAATTAAATTAGTCATGAAGAAATAAATTCCAAACAGACAGTTAACCATGTTAATGGTGTAGTACTTGAGGTTTCCGACATAGGCCCGCAGTGGTTTGCGCGGTGGATTTATAAGACGAAGGTCCGGGTTCGATTCCAGGCAGGGTTTGGTATAATTTACCAATTAAGGCAGATTTGATTATAAATTATTATTTTTCTCTAATATGAAATGAGATACAAACTTAATTATTTTCATGTATAATGCTGTGAACTAATAACTTTTAATATTTTTTCTACAATTTTTTTAAAAAATTAATATTATTAAACAATGTTGACAGTGGGGGACCTGCATGGGATGGAGATCAAGGTGGAGGCCCCTGCCGTCAAACTGGAGCCAGGCGAAAGTGGAAGCGAAAGCGCCGTCGAATGTGACTACACCTCCTACGAGGAGACTGATGAACTTGGTGAGTTAATCGTGACTTTATGTCCTGTCACATCTAGTGCGGCATAGGATCTATATAGAAATCTTCTCCATCCTGGACTGCATGCTCGAGCATATTCCAGGATGGGTCAGCTGCTTTATCTCTACTTCTAATGACCATTTCAAAGTTGCCTTTTGCCCCCTGAAGGAATTCCTGAGCATGGATGTTCATCCACTCATTCGACGACCTCCTTGGCGCAGTGGTATGCGCGGTAGGTTTATAAAGCGGAGGTCCTGGGTTTGATTACCGGCGGGGCAGATTGAGATTTTTCTTAATTTGTCTTGGTCTGGCTGGTGGGAGGTTTTCACCGTGGCTAGTTACCACCCTACCGTGCTAGACGTACCGCCAAGCGATTTAGCGTTCCAGTACGATGTCGTGTAGAAACCGATAGAAGTGTGGATTTTCATCCTACTCCTAATAAGTTAGCTCGCTTCCATCTTAGACTGCATCATCACTTAACATTAGGTGTGATAGCAGTCAAGGGCCAACTTGCAGTCATTAAAAAAAAATCCACGCTGAGGACTTTGTAGCTTAAGAGTTCTCCTAAGCTTCACCGGATATTCAGTGTTAAATGAGAACTCTCTAGTTCCATTTTTAACCCCCGACGCAAGAACGACGGGGTGTTATAAGTTTGACTATGGCATCGTAACTCCCAAACGGATGATCCGATTTTAATGCGGTTCTTTTTGTTTGAAAGGTATATCAGTCGAGAGTGTTCTTAGCTATGTTTGGTGGAAAGCGGTTCAGGTCTGCAAGGTCATCAGGTCGTTTGTTAGGTGTGATAAAAATGTTACACGCTCAGATTGCTTGAAAGCATGTGTGTGATCTGACATTTAAAACACTAATGTCTTCTGGAACTACTGAGCTGGTCTGATGATAAGGCTCAAAGGTAGGAGACGTAACCCTGGTCTAACTTTTTAGTAAACCCATCAAGTTTGGGCTCGTTGAATTTGTCTTGACTGGTTCTTTTCATGTTTCTAATTTGGGTCGGAGATTTTTTAAATTTTTAATTTATAGTTATGTACATTTTATTTGGTCAAACTGTAATTTAATAGGTAGGTCATCCACTATACTAGTAACATGGTCAATATAAAACAAGTCCAAATTTAAAAGTTCCTGCAGACCTTTAAAAATAATAAGAAGTATAATTTGGGCTTATTTCGCTGGATTTTTTTTATTGAGAAAGAATACAATAAGGAACTTAAGCTAACTTATCCTAATAACTATACAAATCATGCCATAGCCTAATCCTTAGCGCAAAAAATGAGCCAGCCTTTCGGTCACCAGTTGAGGCAAATAGGTGGGGATAAATTTTTGTATTACTGTCAATTTGTCACTGGATTACTTTATTATCATTTTCTTCTAATGTCAATTTTCAAGCCGTTTGGAGCCTGTTTAGACCCTCTAGGAATCAACTGGGAGGACCTAAACAGCACCACTTGGCCTGCGTAAAATGTGGCCTGTCCAGTTCCATTTTCTGTTTTATTTTGTCAAGGCATTCCAACGAGGGTCCAGAGCTTACGCATGTTTCTTGCAAGTTGATGTCATTGAATCTGCAACTTTTACAAATAGGTTTTAACTTTTAGTTCGCGAGCTACAGAAAAGTTGTTTTCATTTAGATCTGCAAGCAACTGAAGAAGAGTTGGAGGTGTCGGCTCGGGAGGCGGCGCTGCTGGCCCGGTTCCCCGACAGCACGTACCGGCTGCCCACCAGGATGACCCTCTACTCGTCACCGTGCCAGGGGTTCGCCGCGCACTTGGACATGTTGAGAGGTATTTATTATCTTTGAGTCTTGAAGAATAAAATCACAATTGAAAAAAACATAACGCGTGAGAGGTCACTGACTCCCGGTCGGAATAAAATCCAAACTAAACACCTAATCTCGTAAGCGTCGAAAAAAAGTCACTTACACTTTATGCGGTCTAACGCACTTAGGGCTAACAAAGGCGGGTGCGGACGCGGGCGCACGCGTCCGAAGAACTTTGATGTCGAGCGTGTACAGTTGTGTGGAGTAGATTACCATGGATTATTTACTAATAATTATTTGGCAAAAAGACGTTAACGGAAACAACGTCGACTTCATAACCCGTTTTTTCACAAGCAGCTTACTCAGCGGAGAATTCGATAATTCATTCGCCATATCCCATAATACTGGCCGAAATTGCACCTCAATTATTACGCGCTTTGTATCGAAGTTCATGATTGTACCTAGACCCTGTCGCGTGTGACCGTAGCATCTAGCGGCGTTCATCTGATTTGTAGAAACAAACCCGCTCGCGTGTGCCCGTCGCGGGCGCCCGCGCCGTGTAACCGCCGCCCGCCGCGCGGGTGAGAATCCGTCGCACGCGCCTGCGCTGTCCACACTATTTTTCATTATACACACGCGAGCGTGCGCCCGCGCGAGTTTTAGCATTAGCCCTTAAGGTCAAAACTATAAGGAACTTCGTTTGAATAGATTTGTTACCTAATCATGGCAGAAACGCCGCGACCTGGACCTTGAGTTTTAATTATCGTGTAATGTTTGTAATACAATTCAAGTGTCAAAGTTTACCCGCTAAAGTTACTCGTATGATACGAATAGCTGGCTTCGAATTCAGATTCAGGCAGATTCTGTCAGCAATTTAACTGAAACATCAGCTGTGTCCACTGAGCATGGTATTTTCGAGAGGCTGTAGAGAGAGTGTAGGCTCTATAAACTGTAGTCGCATCACTATAAACTTTAGTTTCCACTTACATGAGATTCCTATACAGTAATCGCTTAATTATTCTCAATTACAATCATAGAAAATCTGAAACTTACATTACTACATCAAACATCTTATCGTATCTTCTTATTTCAGGTAAAGTAATCTTCCCAAAAACCTTAGAAGCATTACTGAACGATGAGCAAGATAGAGGGCCCGGAGTGAAGGTCTACATCACGGAGAAATTAGCCCACATACAAAACGCGTCCATCATTTTAGAAAATTCCAATGTTACTCCCTTCAAGAGCAGAAATAAATCCGGCTTTCCGTGCTTCTACTGCAGAAACATTTTCGAAAATTTGGACAAACTGAAAGAACATCAACAATCCACCCATCAGAAGTCAGAAATCAAGAAAGTCCTGGGCACTTACGGGGCTGAGTGTCTCATTGTTTATGTCGATATAACCAATTTGGCTTGCACAATATGTTTTGAACCGATACAGAATATAAACGAACTAAAATCTCACCTAACTAAAGTGCACAATAAAAAATTCCACACCGAATACCCAGATAGGGTCATCCCATTTAAACTATCCCTTAATAACGTCTACGAATGCCAAGTTTGTGGCTTCAACTTCGAGACTTTCGGCTCAATTGAAAGGCATATGAATGTCCACTACAGGAACTGCGTTTGCAGTCAATGCGGCACCGGCTTCGTCACCAAATACAGATTAAAAGTTCACATAAAAAGCATGCACGTCGGAGGAAGTTTCCCGTGTGAAATCTGCAAAAAAGTGTACACAACCCAACAAAAATTGAAAAACCATGTTGACACGGTCCACAAAATGGTGAAGAGGTTCAAATGCCCTAAATGTACTGAGAGATTTACAGAATATTTCAGGAGACAGAAGCATTTGGTCGAAGTACATGGCGTCGCACCTCTCCGATACAAATGCAATGTTTGTGATAAGGCTTTTGAAAGGAGATACACTCTATCGAGACATATGAAGAGGGACCATCTGGAAGAAAGGGATTTCCAGTGTCAACTATGTGCTTACAAATGTTTTACGAACGTAGAATTAAGGGTGCATATGGTGAAACATAATGGGGAAAGGATTTTTGAGTGTTCTGTCTGCAAAAAGTCGTATGCGAGGAAGAAGACCTTAAAGGAACATATGAGAATACATAATAATGATAGGAGATTTGCGTGCGCGGTTTGTGGTCAGACGTTCGTGCAAAAGTGCAGCCTAAAAGGGCATATTAAAACACATCATTCTGAATATGCTTTATCCTAGAAACTTTTTAAGCAATCCTGACTGCAGAAGTGAATATTTGAAAAAGATGTAAATCTTTTGGGGATATACAGAGCTTCCCGAAAATAATGGATCTTAACCACCACAGATGCTACGTTGAAAAATGTGATTAAGGAGAGAAAATGAAAAAATCCGAAAAATATGTTATTACCCTACGGTTTTTTGGAGAACTAATCAGATGAGTTTTAAATACCGGACTCCTTGTTTATGAGCTCAACGAGTCCAAAGTTAGTGACAATGAGCGGAGGACATAGTTTGAAGAGATGCTGGACGTTAGAGACCCCAAGTTGCTGGAAAGGCACCTCGCACCGGAAAGCCAAAAAAATGCAATTTAATATCAAATTAAGGGAAACATGATTCCGTTAGGATGCGCGGCGCGTGCGTCGATGTGACTTGAACGGCAGTGTTGTCTTTATTCCGGCTAATCTATCAAACTACCAGAGGTATTGTAAATTGTAGGATGTACGTGTAATGTAGACATATTTGAACCCTGATATTCCCACAATTGTAAAAACGTTATATTTATATTAATTTTACTATAAATAAAAGTTAATTTGATATTAAATTGCATTTTTTTTTCAGTATATGAATATCCAGTGCATGCAAATGACCATTTTCTGAAGACAAAAATTGGGTACAAGATATAAATGAAGCCCATGACATCATTGCTTTATTTTTTTTTAAGCTTTTGAAGCTTATTTCAATAAGCTTTATTAATTCAATAAAATTTATTTTATAAATAAATTTTATGCTTTTTCAGTAATTCTGTAATAATAAAACATTAAAAGGTTACATTAACAAAAAATATGCCCACAGTGAAAAAAATTTTGGTCAAAGTAAAAAATGATTTAGGCTTTCGAGGTGGCCTTACTAGCTTAAGGCAAATTATAAAAAAAATAGGCTTTAGATGGCGCCGGACAGAAACTAACCGCAAGATTCAGTAATCAGTAATTTACAGTAATCAGACAAGTTTACAGTAATAGAAATTAAAATTGCAGACTTCTTTGACTTTTAATCCCCATCAACAACTGCTTTGGTTTTGAGAAATAAAGATATATTATGCATCCTTTAGCGTCTTTTTCGATTAATTTATTTTCGTGTATTCTGAGAGAACATATTACAGCAACCTAATTGAAATCGATCTAGAACTCAAATAAGCTCACTTTGTCACCCGGTGACAGTTACCTACAATGGGCGCCTTGATGGTGACAGAGGGTGACGGCAACAAAATGTTACCGTTACAAAAAATCACAATGGGCGCCCGGCCTTACAGTCTGAAGGATGTATTCTTCTAAACGGGGCGCCACAACACAGAAAATCGGCACCTCGATAGTCTATGGTTTGCAGAGCTGCCAACAATACAGAATATAGATAGGTAGACGATTGCTAGACTCCAAACTATGTTATACTAGTTATAACAAAATTGTATTTATATTACAGATTTTGGAAGTTTATTGTTTTCTGAACGCTCGCTAGATGGCTGGAGTATCGAATAAACCCGCGCTATCGTTTTGTTTTACCAGAAGCTATACTCGTAGTTCAGTACCTATTTGACAGTGTATGTAAACTTTGTCCATATTTTCGATGTTAATTGAATTTTTGAAATTCGAACGGTTACGTTCGGATAACGGCAGATGATAAAAAATGTATTTTGGCAGTTACGCCATTAGATTTTAAATTTAACCCTAGCAGCTAGCCAAGCCTAGAATGTTCGTCAAAGAACATATTTACTCTAATGCCCGCACTATTAGCATTTGGCCGCCCTAAGCTAAAATTAGTAACATTTTTACAATATGCATTTGTCAAGGTCTGGCGTTCTAGTAACCTGCCGGCGTACCTCACCTCCTTGCTTTAAAAATTAGAAGAAAATCAAAGAAACCGCACAATGACGTCATACAACGTTACAAACGAAGCAGCTCGACACTTCAATGAAAGTACTACACTAAAGCCAAACTCGATTGAGAATGCTTGTCAACAAACAAATTAAATATGAAGGTAGAAATCACGTAGTCATTTTACACCTATTTTTTTAAATTAACTAGTTAATGACGAATTCACGACAATAAATTAAATTAGTAAGCTTAAAACTAATTAATATATTTAATATCTTTTAAATAAGATTTTTTTTAAATAACAAAACATAATTTTAAATTTATTTGGTACAAAATGTGTTGCGTTTTCTACCTTCATTTTAAATTTGTTTGTTGACAAGCGTTCTCAATCGAGTTTGGTTTTAGTATAGTAGCAAGTTATAAAACATTATCGTCACCCTACTACATTCTACTAATTCGTAAAATTGATGTAAGTGTGCGCGCTAACCGGGTTTCTTTGTTTACGATCAACACGCGTCCACGTACCTACAGGGCGCTCGTGGGGTTTGTTTACAAGCGCTGAATTTTCATAGCTCCTAATTGTCTTACAATTTTGATTATTTTTGAAATTATTCAATAAGTAAAATAACTAATTATCACTGCACCATATTTTTTCAGACACGATAATAAATTGCACCCGGTGTAGAGAAGGAGTGCAGAACACTAATGATTTTTATAATTATGCGCAAAAAAAAATATATTCAATTAACGAGGAAGGCAAGTGGCGCCACCGTAGATAACATTGCGTTTTTGTATGGGAAAATAATAATAAAAAAAATATTGTAACTGCAATCCAAGTAAGCGATGAGCTGTTTTTTTTGTATTCGAATTGAGGAACATCAATTTTTAATAATTGAAAAACAAAAAAAAAATTTAATTAAAAATAAAACCGACTCAAAACGCACTAAAAAGTAAAAAATAACTGTGTCATTTAGTTGCTTTAATTTACTTAAGCATATCTATGAAGTCGGTGCCAGCAAGTTTAAGGAACATTTATTTAACGTAGTAAAGCAGTTTGTGGGTTCTAGGTAATATTCATAAAGTAGAAACCTTGCTGGCATCGACTCCTAGATAAGCTTAAGTAAATTAAAGCAACACAGTTATTTTTTACTTTATAGTGCATTTTGAGTCGGTTCTATTTTTTGTTAAAAAAATTTATTTTTTACTTTTTAGTGATTTATCGCCACGCAACATACTCGTACTATACTGTCATAGTATATTATACGGCACTTGCAGCCAAAAAGCTACCGGTACCGAGACAAAGACCGAAATCGCTGTAAGCGTGCCTCCAAAATTTTAAGAGTTCCTTCAATTTCCCCAGGATTTCATCATCAGATCCTAACATGATGACAATGGGACCACCTTGGAAGTATGCCCTTTCTAATAAAAAAAGAGGTATCAAAATCGGACAACTCTGTAAAAAGTTATGCGTGGTCATACATAAAATATATATTTATATATATAGCAACTAAATGACACAGCTATTTTTTACTTTTTAGTGCGTTTTGAGTCGGTACTATTTTAACTATTGTTATTCTCCATTTAATTAAAAACACAATATATTTATATTGCAGGTTTTATAAGTAAGCCTATGGTTTTCTGAGCGCTCGCTAGATGGCTGGTGTAGCGAATAAAACCACGCTCTCGTTTTGTTTCCTGTTGCTATAATATATATATATATATATATATATATATAGACATATGATAAAAAATATAGACAGATGATAAAAAAATGTATTTTGACAGTTACATTACGCTATTAGGTTAGGTACACTACAGTTCGCGTTATTAGCATTTACATAGCACATAGCTACCCTAGGCTAAAATTCCTATCATTTATTACTACAATATGCATTTATCAAGGTCCATCCTAATAGCTGCCCCTCCGTACCTCACCAGATTAAGATTTTTCTTAATTTGTCTTGGTCTGGCTGGTGGGAGGCTTTCGCCGTGGCTAGTTACCACCCTACCGACAAAGACGTACCGGCAAGCGATTTAGCGTTCCGGTACGATGTCGTGTAGAAACCGAAAGGGGTGTGGATTTCATCCTACCCCTAACAAGTTAGCCCATTTCCATCTTAGATTGCATCATCACTTAACATCAGGTGTGATAGCAGTCAAGGACGAACTTGTAGTCGATAAAAAAAAATAAGATTTTCTAAATTGTAAAGAATATTTTGTCTCTGTGCGTTTAACTGGTTGTTCCGGCTTATTTCTGAAACGGACCGTTTTTGACGACAAACACTGATGTCATAAGAAACTTGGCTATTTTTATTTTATTAATTTGATTCATTTTAATTCCACGCGAAGGAGTTCGCTAGCAAATACTAGTTATTGAAATAAAAACGCAAATTGTGACGCAGGTATGATTTATTTCCAAAAAAAGTTTACATCATGTTATAACAAAATGGCGGGAACTTTTTAACAAAGAGAACTTTAATGTTCAGAGGATAATTACTTATTTCCAGCATAAAAATTATTAATATGATTTAAATATACTTACAACTATTCTACAATTTTACATACACCTAGACAAGGCCTAAATAACTATTGACTTTTGTGATTAAAGTAGTGAAAATAAAAATTTGCGGAAAATATTTGTACTGAATATCACTAAATAACATAATTAAAACAAATTACTTTATGTAAACCACAATTTTTTTTTATACATTTTGTTGTAGATTAAGTGAGTAGGTATTTATTATTTCTAAAATAAAATTAAAAAAATAGTAAAGGTGTTTAATGTTTTTTTTTCAGTTTTCTTCTACGAGACAGGCAAAGAGTCTATTGATTTTTTAATTAAATTATTGGTTAGATTAAAATCTTGAAAATTAAAAGTATTTTTTTTTAATTATAGACAAAATGAAAAAAAATTTAGTAATCCGGATGTAGGACAGTCTATAAATTAATTGAATACTTGATATTAATTACTTTAAGAAGCGATATTCTTTTAAAAGACCAACTTCTTTATGTTGCCTAAAAAATTAAAAAAAAAATTGTAACAACTCTATGGTTGACTGAAAAATAATTTGAAAAGGGAACGTTTTATTTTTAAGACGATAATAACAAAAGTGTACGTATATATTTTTTTTATTGTTTAACTACATTACAAGGGCTTGGACTCTGGTCTTTCTTAGATGTCCATGCCGAGGAGTTTCTTGTCGAAGATGAACTCTCCGAGGGCGGAGTGTCTGTCCATCATCTTCTTGAGTGTGGAAGCCTTGCCGGCGATATCGCGCTGTCCCTTGTATTGCTCCTCCAGGAACTCACCCGTCAGGTAGTCGACAAGCTGTAACAATATCACATGTTTAGCCATCTGTTCTAACTTTATCCTAAACTAGCAGTCGCCCGCGACTTCGTCCGCGTGAAAACTTCTTAGGTACCCTTCTAACTTTAAAGACACACTTTCATACAAAGTGTACTCATTCCCCGCTCCTCCTCTCAATTTCATTTTTTTTATAGTTTCCCGTGAAGCAATATCCTCCGTCCCGTTCCGTGTACTAAAAATCTACATTTTTGATAAACATTGTTTCAAGTAAATCCAATAAGAAATCAAAATTTTCAATTTACCCCCCTTTTCTCCCCCTAGGGAGAAAATTTCCAAAAATCATTTCTCAATGCTCACTTGCTTCACTGGTGGAATCTACAAACAGTTTCAAGTAAATCCATAAAGAAATTCAAATTTCCACCCCTTTTCTCCCCTTAGGGGGGAAAAATTTCCAAAAATCTCAGTGGTCATTTGCGTCACTGGTGGAACCTACATATAAAGTTTCAAGTGAATCCATTAAGAAATTAAAATTTTCAGGTTTCCACCTATTTCTCCCCTTAGGGGGGGAATTTCGAAAAATCCTCTCTTAGTGGATGCCTACTCCCCCTAACAAACATACGTGCCAAATTTCAGCTCTCTACGGCCAGTAGTTTCGGCTGTGCGTTGTCTGTCAGTCAGTACATCACTCAGTAACGGAAGAGTTTTATATATATATTTTTAGTGATTTATCCACGTATCGTACTCGTACTATACTGTCATAGTATATTGTACGTTACTAGTAGCCAAAAAGCTACCGATACCGAGACAAAAACCAAAATCGCTGTAAGCGTGCCTCCAAAATTTGAAGAGTTCCTTCAATTTCCCCAGGATATCGTCATCAGATCCTAACATGCGGACAATGGGACCACCTTGGATGTATGCCCTTTCTAATAAAAAAAGAATTATCAAAATCGGACAACACTGTAAAAAGTTATGCGTGGTCATACATATAAAAAAAAAAAAAAAATACGTGTCGAATTGAGAACCTCCTCCGTTTTTTTTCGTCGGTTAAAAAACGACGAGGCATCGTGGATTGACCAATCTATAATGATAATTAATATAAACAACATGATTATAATTACGACACGATATTTTCGACCTGTTTCACGTTATCCTCAGGATGTGGATGGGCGTCCTTCGCGAGGTTCGTCTTTTGTGGATGTTCTGCCCAACTTAAACTCCTTGGTCAAGCGTGTAACTGTGGAATACGGAGGAGCAGAGTCCCCTAATGTTTCCATAAAGTCGCTGTGTATGTCTTTGGTAGACATTTTTAAAGCAGAAGTACTTCATAACGACTCCATTTTGATGATCGCTCTCCGAAAGCTCGTATTGAAATTATTGTAGCTCCGGGAAATAATGGCCTATTTATATGATTTTTCTAGCCTGAGTTAGTGGATAGTATAGCAATATAAATATATTTTTTTTGGATTTTTATGTGCAGTGTAAATAACCGATTATCACTACTTTTGGATCACCCCTCGTATACGGCAATGTTGTTTTTTAGAAATTTTGTAATATCTCTGAAACTATATCACTAATTAACACATACTGCAAAAGGTAAATCTTACCTCTATAATATCCTTGTGATTATTAAATAATTTATTTTGATAAGGATTTAAGTTTAGTTGTATAAATAATGACGTAAACCTAAGCATATGAATTAAATGATTTTTTAAACACAAAAAGTTATATATCTACCAAAATATAAAAGATGGATATACTTTTTTGTAGAACTTTTTAAGATGCATAAAGTTTTCATACAATGTTTTTAATTATATCATATAGCTAAGGCAGCGTACGCGAAATAATGCCGATTTAATAAATTTTACGATCCGACTTGCGCTACAAAAACTGTGATAACTCGGGTAATATATACAATACAAATGTAAAATATAGCCTATAACACTCATCGATAACGTAGTATTCTACTGGTGAAAGAATTTTTAAAATCGGATCAGTAGTTCCAAAGATTAGCTCCGACAGATCTTTATTTACAAACTTTACCTCTTTATAATATTAGTATAGATTATCTTCATCCTACCACATTCTACAAATTCGTAAAATTGGCGTAAGTATGCGCGCTGCCCGGGTTTCTTTGTTTACGATCAACACGCGTCCACATACCTACAGGGCGCTCGTGGGGATTGTTTACAAGCCCTGAATTTTCATAGCTCCTAATTGTCTTACAATTTTGATTATTTTTGAAATTATTCAACAAATAAAATAACTAATTATCACTACACCATATTTTTTCAGACACGATAAAAAATTGCACCCGGTGTAGAGAAGGCAGAACATATTGGAAAATGGGGTTGAAAAATATATAAAACACAAATATTTTATAACTGAAAATTATATTGTTTCTAAATTATTAATTTTTATAAGCAAGGAAGGTAATACGTCCGTTGCCTAGCAACAGTGAACCGTCAAGAAGAATAAAAAGAAAGTAGATGAAGAAGGTTCGTTACATTTGTACGAAGTATATATATACAACAAGTATCTTTCTCTAAAACACGGCTTGAAGATGAGGTTAAAAGAAGAGTTAACATAACTTGGAATAAATTCTGGAGCAATAAAGAAGTTCTCAAAGCAGACCTCTCCGTAAAACTAAAGAGGAAAATAATGGACTCATGTTTGCTGCCCTGTCTCACATACGGCAGTCAAACATGGGTATACAATACTAAGATAAAAAACATAATACAAGTCTGCCAGAGAGCAATGGAGAGGAGTGTACTAAAGATTCGAAGAATAAACAGAATTAGAAATGAAGACATAAGAAAAAGAACAGGAATCATAGACGCTTTGGAACATTCTCAAAGATTGAAATGGAAGTGGGCGGGCCATATTGCACGTATGGATAAAGAAAAATGGTCACATAGAGTAACTACCTGGCAAGGACCGCCTAACAAAAGAAGAAAAGGTAGACCTAGAGAAAATTGGGTAGATGATATAGTACGAAAAGCGGGATCAAACTGGATCACCAAAGCGAATGACAGACCATTGTGGGGGAAAATGGAGGAGGCCTTCACTCATAAAGGGGTCCATAATAATTTATGAAAAAAAAAAAAAAAAAACTTGTAAAAATGGAAATAAACGAGGCTATAATAATAATATATATATATTAATTTTTGTACAAATAAACCAACAGAACACTAATGATTTTTTTGTAATTATGCGCAAAATAAAATATATTCAATTAACGAGGAAGGCAAGTGGCGCCACCGTAGATAACATTGCGTTTTTGTATGGGAAAATAATCATTGAATAAGAAAAATAATTTTTAAATAAAAATAGAACCGACTCAAAATGCACTAAAAAGTAAAAAATAACTGTGTCATTTAGTTGCCTTAATTTACTATGCTTTAGATATGCTTAATCTATGAAGTCGGTGCCAGCAAGTTTAAGGAACATTTATTTAACGTATTAAAGCAGTTTGTGGGTTCTAGGTAAAGTATTCTAGTTCTATTCTTAAAGTAGAAACTTTGCTGGCACCGACTCCTAGATATGCTTAAGTAAATATATATACACGTGTCATCCTAGTATTGAATGAGGTTGTGCTGAAAATTGACTACGGAATAAACGGTAAATAGGTTGCCACTCTTTTTTAACCGACGAAAAAAAATGGAGGAGGTTCTCAATTCGGCACGTATATATGTGGGATCTGCTCAAAGTAAAACACTACGAAACTGATTTTAAACTTTTATTTCAACTTGATACGTCCTTACGTCCTACGTCTTATTCACCTTCCTCCGCCATCTCGCCTATCCGTCTCCTATCTCCCTTTCACGCATACATCTGTCCCTCTCACACTTACTTACGTTCCGTTCCCACAACTCGGCCATTCTACTTACTCCCTGTCCTCAGGAACACACATCTTTCATACCATCATCCACACTTACAATGAAATACTTACATAAACATCTTAAGTGTAAAATCATAGAAACTAACAATCATTTCTTTACTACAATAGAAATCTTAAGCATAAAATTATATAAACTAAAAAATCATTTCTTTACTACAATAGTCATCTTAAGCATAAAATTATATAAACTAAAAATCCTTTCTTTACTACAATAGAAATCTTAAGCATAAAATTATATAAACTAAAAATCATTTCTTTACTACAATAGTCATCTTAAGCATACAATTATATAAACTAACGATTGCTTTCTTACAAGATATTACAAATTAAATACAACATAACATATCATACAACATAACATATCATACAAGATAACAGATCCCCTTAAGATTAAATTACAGACATTATTTCTAAAACATTCCATCCCTCTATCGTTCATACAATACAGTCATCCTACATACTCACCTCATTATGGCTCAGGCCATTTTTTCATTTGGTCAGCTGAGCTGGAAGTACAGTTCGGGCCTTCTGTAGAACTGTCTACCTTTTCCATCTCATAGCGATCATTTAAATTTACTTTAGTTATACGATATGGACCTAGGTATTTCGCCTTGAGTTTAAGCCCTTTACCGAACTGTGTTCTTTTTATTGCTACTAAATCACCCATCTTATACTGCTGACTCTGCTTCCTGCGTCTATTAAAGTATTTTCTATTTTCTTCTTGTATAGCTAAAATTTGCTGTTTTGCTTTCTCACGTAACTCTTCTCTGTTGCTATCGTACTGTTTAGCCGCTTCTTCCTGTAATAATTCTAAAATTTCGAGGTCCTCTTTACATCTCATCTTGATGCCTATAAGTAGATTACACGGGGTGGTATTAATGCTTCTTTGAAAGGTGCTATTTAATGCTCTCTGAACTCTACTTACATGCTTGTACCAAACACCTGAGTTTTCAATACAAAGCTTGGTCAGCATGGGAATTATTATACGGTGTATACGCTCCACCTGCCCATTTCCTCTTGGCACACCAGTAGTGATGGTTATATGCTGGATATCTTCCTCTTTACAGTATTCTTGAAATTCATGGCTGGTGAAAGCAGTCCCTCTGTCAGTTATCAGTCGCCTGGGATTACCGAAGATTTGCTGATGTATCTTAAGCTTGTTCAGTGTTTCTGCACTCGATGTACTCTTTGTAGGAAATAACCAGACAAACTTGGTGAAGGCATCAATTACTGTGAGAATATAATTATACTGCTTTCGAGTTTCAGTCAAAGGTCCAACATGGTCGATATGCAAAGTATCTAATGGTGAACTTTCTTTATTTAAAGGGTTTAGAAACCCTTCCTGTTTACCCTCTTTCCTCGTAGCTAATAAACATGGTATACACGATCTTATAAACTCTTCTATCTTTCTTTCAACATCTTTTATATAGTAATCTTGACAAATCAATTCTTTCATTTTCCTCCTTGAAAAATGCCCATTACTGTGTACTCTTGATAATATTTCCTTTTCTAATTGTTTAGGTATGACTAATATTTTTCCATCTCCCTTGTACAGTATATCTCCATCTGTTGAGTAATCTTTGAATGACTTTTCCTTGAGTATATCCTTTATTGCTTTTATGCCATCGTCATGGTCTTGTGCTATTTTAATCTGGTCACGTAAGGATGTTACTGTAGTCACCCATGGATATCTGCTGAGTGCATCAGCTTGACGCATCTTCTCTCCAGCTCGGTGTTCTATTTCGAAGTCATATTCATTCAGCATTAG
Source organism: Mycalesis mineus (assembly GCA_034621355.1). Taxonomy (NCBI): domain Eukaryota; kingdom Metazoa; phylum Arthropoda; class Insecta; order Lepidoptera; family Nymphalidae; genus Mycalesis; species Mycalesis mineus. Next base: position 648,129 of record JAXAVZ010000012.1, on the reverse strand, counting down.
TACCCATCTTGCTACTTTTGCAGAGAGATCTTTTTTCCTCAGGGTCTGCTGAAAAGCTTTACAATCGGTTACTATCTTAAAATGTTTTCCATACAAATAGTGGCGAAACTTTTTAACGCCTTCCACAACAGCCATAGCTTCAAGCTCATAGCTCGACAGCTTGCTTTGTGCTTCATTCGTCTTACGGCTCATATAATGCACTGGGTGTAAGCCAGTGTTGGGGTGAAATTGCATGAGAACGGCTGATATTGCAGCGCTTGATGCATCTGTATGCAATTCAGTTTTAAGGTTAGAATCAAATATCTTCAAGACTGGACCAGAACACAACTTTTCTTTTAACAAATAAAAAGCCTTTCTGTGTTTGTCATCAAACACACACTCTACATCTTTCTTTAACAAATCATTAAGTGGCTTAGCAATAGCGGCATATTGTTTTATGTATTTCCTAAAGTAGGAAGTTAGACCTAAAAAACTTTTAAGTTGCTTACTCGTTTTAGGTTCAGGAAATTTCATAACTGCCTCTGTTTTCTCTGTAGCCGGTCGTACCTCACCATTCGTGATTGTATGGCCCAAGTACTCAATCTCGGTCTGTATTAACTTTGCTTTCTTCCAATTAATTCTTAGCCCATACCGTGAAGCAACTTCCAAAACTTGCTTTAGACGTTGTAATGCTTGTTCTTCATTTACTGCGGGAATTATAATATCATCTATAAAAATCATCATTATCTTCTGCGCTAGCAGCTCACGGAAGATTACGTTAACGAACCTCATAAAATATTTAGGACTGATCGAAAGTCCAAATGGAGCTCGCAAAAACTCATACTGTCCCTGGTGACACACAAAAGAAGTGTAAGGAATCGACTCCTCACTAATCTTTAAATGGAAGAAACCATTTTTTAAATCAAGCACACTGAAAACATTAGCTTGGGATAACTTATCGATAAGATCATCAATGATTGGTAGTGGATATTCATCCTTAACTATCTTTGAATTAAGCTGCCTGTAATCCACACACACTCGGATGCTGCCATCCTTTTCCTTCACTAACACAAGAGGGCTAGAGTATTCAGAGAAACTTACCCTTATGATTCCGTCTTTCAACCACTCGTCTATTTGTTTTTCAACAATACCTTGTTCCATGTAAGATAACCTCCTTGGCCGTTGAGCGACAGGCACATCATCCTTTAATATAATTTTCAGCTCTAAAGGTGCCTCCTCAACCTGGACTGGATGGTAGTTGTCTATGGACTGATGCACTTCCTGTCTTAATAAAGGATTCTTAATATGTTCTGTAAGACAATCTAATTCATCTGAAATGCAATTAATATTATTCACCCATTCATTTCCATCCCTAGATATAGAAACGCATCCATCTCTCATTAACATTGTTACTCCTTTCAGAAACTCATGACCTATAATCAAATCATACGGCATACAATTTCTAGGTATAATATAGAACGAAATATTATCGTAGCACTGTCCATCTATTTTAATTGAAGTCTTAATTTTGCCTAATGACTGTACTCGTGAACAACCAAGACCAGTTAACATAAGTCCGCCGACGTTAAACTCAACTTTAAATAATTTAGCGCACAACTCTGCCGAAATAAGATTTACGTCACTGCCCGAATCTATTAGCGCACTTGAACTGTGATTTCCCGACACAATCACCACTTTTACAGGTTTTCCATCGCTTTTCCTATCTTTATTTATTTGCAAAACTTCAAAGTCGTTGACCTGAGACTTCTCGACGTCACTGTCACTGTCACTGTCATGGCCGCTCGCGCATCCCGTCGAGTCAACCGTGCCAAACATGGCCGATCGCTGTTTTACCGGCTCCGTTGATTGGCCCGCCGCGCGTAGTTGCAGCGCGCTTTGTGCCGGCTGCTTTACCGACTTCCCGTTGACGCCGCTGAATCTCACGGTGCTTGGAGCGCCACTGGTTGCACTGAACTTGGGACATTGATATGAAAAATGGCCAAATGTATTGCAGCGAAAACATTTAACGCCATTTTCACAATTCTTTGCCATATGACTTTCCCCGCAGTTATAGCAGCGTCGCGTCGTTGATGAGGATGCTTCTATTTTTTTTTCTAGGCACTGTCATGACCTTGACTTCTTTCTTTATGTTCTCGTGCATTTTTTCGTATATTAGAAGTTTTTCTTTAAGCGCAGTATATGTTGTTACGCCATATAACACGACCTTGTTTGTTTGACAGTCTTCTATGCCGTCGATGATATATTGAATGGCTACATAATCGGGAAATTTAGCTCTTTTTCCTAACTCCTTCATAGCCAGCATGTACTGATAGTAACTTTCATTCTTCTGTTTTTTTCTAGATGCCATTAATTCGTGCATTTCTTTGCTGTTGATAGCCTCCGGAAATTCTCTTTGCACGGCAATTTTTAATTCGTCATATGTTTTAAACACTTTTTCCGACCTTAGCCATAGCCCGGCCGTACCACATAACGTCCTTCTTGCTATTATTAATTTTTGATGCGGTGTCCATTTAAAAATTTCGGCGTTATCTTCTATATCCTGTGCCCACTTTGTAGATGTGTACGACTTGTCCTCGCCGTTGAACTGAGCTATGCTTCCCTCGAAACCATAAAACATGGCGGTGGGCGCCGCGGCTTGTGTGGCGTCCCCCATCTTTTCCGCTTCCATCTTAGCAATCAAAGTTGATAAATTTCGTCTTTCGTCTTAAACGTCTTTCGTCGTCCGTCTTTCCTTCGTACGTCGTGTTCTTTCGTGATTATTCGGCGTATGTCCGGAACACGCGCGCCTCGCGTCTTGTGTCGCCCGCGCCGGTTGCGTCGTATGTTAATATATTTCGTGATTCACTTTATTTCGTCACGCGCACACTTTGAGCGATCCCGGACGAGCCCCCAAAATGATTTGTGGGATCTGCTCAAAGTAAAACACTACGAAACTGATTTTAAACTTTTATTTCAACTTGATACGTCCTTACGTCCTACGTCTTATTCACCTTCCTCCGCCATCTCGCCTATCCGTCTCCTATCTCCCTTTCACGCATACATCTGTCCCTCTCACACTTACTTACGTTCCGTTCCCACATATATTTTTTTTTATATATGTATATTATTTTTCAGTTCGCGTTATTAGCATTTGGCTGCCCTAGGCTAAAATTCGTATCATTTATTACAATATGCATTTATCAAGGTCCATCCTAGTAGCTGCCCCTGCGTACCTCACCTACTTGCTTTAGAAATTAGACATTAAGACAGAGCACCTGAGTTCGATTCCCGATAAAGCCGACTAACATTTTCTAAATTGTAAAGAATATTTTGTGTGTGCGTTTAACTGCTTGTTCCGGCTTATCTCTAAAACGGACCGTTTTTGATGACAAACACTGATGTCGTAAGAAACTTGGCTATTTTTATTTTAGTAATTTGATTCATTTAAATTTCACGCGAAGGAAGTCGCTAGCAAATACTAGTTATTGAAATAAAAACGCAAATTGTGACGCAGGTATGATTTATTTCCAAAAAAAGTTTACATCATGTTATAACAAAATGGCGGGAACTTTTTAACAAAGAAAACTCAAATGTTCAGAGGATAATTACTCATCTCCAGCATAAAAATTATTAATAATATGATTTAAATATACTTACAACTATTCTACAATTTTACATACTCCTAGACAAGGCCTAAATAACTATTGACTTTTGTGATTAAAGTAGTGAAAATAAAAATTTACGGAAAATATTTGTACTGAATATCACTAAATAACATAATTAAAACAAATTACTTTATGTAAACCACAATTTTTTTTATACATTTTGTAGTAGATTAAGTGAGTAGGTATTTATTATTTCTAAAATAAAATAAAAAAATAGTAAAGGTGTTTAATGTTTTTTTTTTCAGTTTTCTTCTACGGGTCAGTCAAAGAGCCTATTGATTTTTGGATTAAATTATTGGTTATATAAAATCTTGAAAATTAAAAGTATTTTTTTAATTATAGACATAATGAAAAAATGTCCGGAAGTAGGACATAGTCTATAAATTAATTGAATACTTGATATTAATTACTTTAAGAAGCGATATTTTTTTAAAAGACCAACTTCTCTATGTTGACTAAAAAAAATTGTAACAACTCTATGGTTGACTGAAAAATAATTTGAAAATGGAACGTTTTATTTTTAAGACGATAATAACAAAAGCGTACGTATATATATTTTTTTATTGTTTAACTACATTACAAGGGCTTGGACTCTGGTCTTTCTTAGATGTCCATGCCGAGGAGTTTCTTGTCGAAGATGAACTCTCCGAGGGCGGAGTGTCGGTCCATCATCTTCTTGAGTGTGGAAGCCTTGCCGGCGATGTCGCGCTGGCCCTTGTATTGCTCCTCCAGGAACTCACCGGTCAGGTAGTCGACAAGCTGTAACAATATCACATATTTAGACATCTCTTCTAAGCATAGATTAAAGACAACTAGATGGAGTCATAACGCGGCTGTAGGTTCAAGAGCGTGACAGACTTATTTCATTCGGCCTTTATTAGAAAGTGACACAAGATTATTTTTTGTCCCTTTCAGCGTGTTCGTTTTTATTGTTTGTCAAGAGTGGAGTTTGTGACTAGCAAGGGACATATCTGAGCAATTATTAGCTTTTTATTAAATTTGCTGATACTTTGCAGTTACGATATTAATTTAAACGTTATCGTGCTATGGCGGGTAATAATATTTTCGGCTGCAACAGTCGCAGCGAACAGAAAATCGAAGGAATTACGTTTCATACGTAAGTAGGCATAAACTTCATTGATTGATGATTTAAATCTTAAATATGTTGTTTTTTAGTAAATTTCATGTATTATGCGTTTACTAAACTATCTTATATAAAGTAATATTTCGTATTTTACGATATTTTCAAACATAACGTTTCATGATGTACTTTAAATGTTGACATGTCATGTCAATAAGGCTGATTTGCTGTCTCAGAAGCGGACACGCTATGGGCTCCATCTAGTTGTCTTTAATCTATGCTTCTAAGTTTGCCTTTTTATTTTTTATTTTTTGTGCATCTATTCTGATTAGCCAGCTTCCATCTTAGATTGTATCATCACTTACCTTCAAATATGTTTGCAGTCACGGTTAATTTCATCAGTAAACAAAATACTGAAAATGATTCTTACATGATAATCATTGTTGTCGTTGTCCTCTCGGTCCTGTTCGCACTTGACGATCACGTTCCTGATGGCCTTGGTGACCTCCGTCTCCATCTTCAGAGCCTCCTCCAGAGCAGCCTGTCCTGAGGCCCAGAACTTGTGCTCGGGGGGCTGGAATACAAAATACATTAGCTACATTCACTAGGATGTCTTAACGCGTTCATGTTTTTGATGAATTGCATTTAGCCTGTTTTTTTACCCGACTGCGTCAGAAGGAGGGTTATGTTTTTCGAGCGTATGTATGTATGTATGTATGTCCATTTCTTAGGCACGCGCTACAGCCTATAAACGGCTGAACGGATTTTGACATGTGAGGTGTCGTTGAATTTGTCAAAATTGTGGTAGTGACATAGGCTATATAAATTTTCAAAATGGCGGCTGTAAATGGGGGGGAAAGGGGGGACGTGTGTATTTCTTTCTCTTATCTTAGCAATATGGGTGTCAAATGAAAGGTCGTAAAAAGACCATTTCAAAAATATAAATATCATATCATGTTTATATTGCCGTTTTAACAAAAAATGGCAAAAAGTGTACCAAGTGTACCGTCTCATTTCTATATCATAAGCTAAAACTAAAAAGTCTCAAATAAAATTACTATTACAAAAACAAAAAACCTGACTGCTTAGAAGTTATGAACTGAAAAGAGAAAAACAAGGATCACTATATCTATATAAAATTCTAAATTATGGTGCTCCAGGCGGGGACTAACATAGTTTTGGTATTTCTGCGGGGAAAGATCTTTCTTATATACATAAAGTATTTTGTCCCCGCTTGCATCTTTATACGGTATTTAGAATTTTATATAGATATAGTGATTCTTGTTTTTCTCTTTTCAGTTCATAACTTCTAAGCAGTCAGGTTTTTTGTTTTTATAATAAAAATTTTATTAATGTGTGAAATTGACGATAGTGTCTACTTTTGAAAAGACATGTCCATATTGTTTAGTATTCTCTGTCTCTAAACTTTACTCTCTCTGTTCAGAAAGTATATTCTGCTTTCTTTTATATTATAAATAATAATAATTCATGCATAAATAATAATAATAAGTCTATGACTTTTGATCATAATGACGATCAAGGTGATCTATATCTAGAATTAAAGATCATATAATATTGTCTATGGTCCTTACCCTGATGGTGATCAAGGAGGTGACGTTGGTGGTCAGCTCTCCCCTCATGAGCAGGTACTCGATCAGCTTGAGAGCGTGCTCGCGCTCCTCCGAGCTTGCCTCGAAGAACAACTTAGCGAAGCCGGGGCGGTTTACCTATGCAAAAAAATAAGTCAATAATTTTAAACCGACGAAAAAAAACCGAGGAGGTTCTCAATTCGACAAGTATATATTTTTTTTTATGTATGACCTGCGTGGTCATACATAAAAAAAAATATATAACTTTTTACAGAGTTGTCCGATTTTGATAATTCTTTTTTTATTAGAAAGGGCATACTTCCAAGGTGGTCCCATTGTCATCATGTTAGGATCGGATGATGATATCCTGGGGAAATTGAAGGAACTTTTCAAATTTTGGAGGCACGCTTACAGCGATTTCGGTTTTTATCTCGGTATCGGTGCTTTTTGGCTACAAGTGTCGTATAATATACTATGACAGTATAGTACGAGTACGTTACGTGGCGATAAATCACTAAAAAGTAAGAAATAATATTTTTTAACAAAAAATAGGACCGACTCAAAACGCACTAAAAAGTAAAAAATAACTGAGTCATTTAGTTGCTTTAATTTATTTAAGCATATCTATGAAGTCGGTGCCAGCCAAGTACAAGTCATTTAGTTGCTTTAATTTACTTAAACATATTGGTGCCAGCCAAGGTTTCTACTTTAAGGATGTTACCTAGAACCCACAAACTGCTTTACTACGTAAAATAAACTTGTACTTGGCTGGCACCGACTTCATAGATATGCTTAAATAAATTAAAGCAACTATTTTTTACTTTTTAGTGCATTTTAAGTCGGATCTATTTTTTGTTAAAAATTTTCATTTTTAAACTATATTTATAGATTGTTCAATCCACGAAGGCTCGTCGTAATTTGTTTTTCAAACGCTTACGGTTCAAATGTTCAATAAAAACTGCAAGAATATGAGTACTATTACTACGTGACAAGTAGCAATGTGTAATAGAACTCATATTCTTGCAGTTTTTATTGCACACTTTCACTGTAAGCGTTTGAAAAACAAAAAACGACGAGCCTTCGTGGATTGAACAATCTGTAGTGTTTCTGATAAAAGCTTAAATATATATACAGCTACATGATCATGTCTTATTGGATCTTCGTAGTAACCATAACTTTGTACACTGGTATATATACTGGGTGCTAGCGAAAACTTAAACCTGTGATTCATTCAGTACATGACTCCGAGTCCCTAAGTGATGCATTTTTTCGTCGCTCTTATCATGACGTTATTTTTGTTTAACTAATTTCAGCATCTCATTACGATTTTTTTAAATTGTATAACATAAATTCTTTATTCAAGAAGAACTGGCAACATAGGTAATAGATAGCCACTCACCGAGTCCTTGGAGAAGTGAGCTGCCATGGCGAGGTACTGCACGGAGGCGGCCACCTCCATCTGCACCTGCTTGCGCACGGCACTGCGGCAGCCGCCCGACATGGTGATCCATTGCTTGGGGATAGTCACCGGGTTCACGTTACCTGCCCCATCATAAGTAATTATTATTACCCGACTGCGTCAGAAGGAGGGTTATGTTTTTCGAGCGTATGTATGTATGTATGTATGTCCATTTCTTCGGCACGCGCTACAGCCTAAACGGCTGAACGGATTTTAACATGTGAGGTGTCGTTGAATTTGTCAAAATTGTGGTAGTGACATAGGCTATATAAATTTTCAAAATGGCGGCTGTAAATGGGGGAAAAAAGGGGGGATGTGTGTATTTTTTCTCTTATCTTAGTAATATGGGTACCGATTGGAAGGTCGTAAAAAGACCATTTCAAAAATATAAATATCATATCATGTTCATATTACTTTTTTAACAAAAAATGGTATAAAGTGTACTAAGTGTACCGTCTCATTTCTACACCATAAACTAAAACTAAAAAGTAAAATTATAGGCGGGGACAAACGTAGTTTTGGTAGATCTTTCCCCGCAGGTTAAAGTATTTTGTCCCTGTTTGCAGCACCATAAAGTTTTTAGAATTTTATATAGATATAGTGATCCTTGTTTTTCTCTTTTCAGTTCATAACTTCTAAGCAGTCGGGTTTTTTGTTTTTATAATAATAATTTTTTTAAAACAATACTATCGAGACGACTACGACATCGTGGGACGTCACTTCGAACAAGAAACAATTGCTTGGTCATGCAGCAGATTATTGAGCTGGCACTTTTTGAAGTGAAACTTCTTTATCGGGGTTGGAAAAAAATTTAGTGTAACATTTTTTCGTTACGCGTCACATTTTTCCGTTACGCGCCATCTTTGACTTATGGAAGTGACGTGATAAGTATATATATATATGTTATATTGAAGTGATCAGCAAAATCAAAGGGTTTATTTTAATTCTAATTCCAGTGAATTTCTAAAACAAGTAAGTAATTACGACATCAATGATAGTAATAATTCTATTACAATTAATGAAATTCAATAATAATCTTTGTAGTAATAAGCTAAAATTAAATAATTGTAGAATTTGTATTTATGTCTATGATAATAAAAGCCTTTTATTAAACTTTATCTAATTTAACTTTATTTAACCAATTTCTGTAAAGTTACATATAGTAAATTATTTTTTGAAAAATAACCTCACAAAAAAGTTTCACTTCTTACGAGTGTACGCTAGTACACGCACATTTTTTTCTTTGTGCCATACATGATAGGAAAAATGCTTCTTATTCTTAGGTTTTTAGTCTTGACTAGCCAAGGAGGTAGGTTGATTAAGATAAACAAAAGTTGAATGCGCAAAGGCGGTCTTATCGCTAAAATCGATCTAATACAAGCAACCCGCATTGAAGTAAGTAAATAAAATTATAGCTATATATACATTAATTAAGAAAGTTGAGAGGTGTCAAGGGACACCCGGATGGAACGAAGTTCCTTTCGATTAATTATTGAAGGAATTGTAATAAAATTTAATTTTTTCAAGTAATAATAATATTTGTTGTTGTACACCGAAACACCAGAGGGCGCCACGAGAGCGCGAGACAGCATACAGCGCGGGCGCCCCCCGCCGCTCATGCGCACACACATCAAAAGCGGCGGCAAGATCCTTTGATCAAAAAGTGTCGTGACAACTTTTCGTACGAATTTTTTCCGTCTAGCCCCCTTTCACAACGCGCGATAAGGAACTTCGTTCCAATAAATATATACATATTATATAACCGTACTTAAATAGTACCTAATAATTAAATTACATTTGATAAATAGCAGTTTTTCAATCGATCTTTGAAGATGCCTAATGGATGCAGACTGTCGTCTCTCGGTAAATCTGCGCTTTCTAGTTTTTTTTCTAACAATTTTTTGCAATTTCTTCTAAATAACAAAATTCCAGTTAAATGTTGCAACTGTAATACCTATTAACAGTTAATGTCAAGCTTATCTGTCAACCAAGCGCGAACTAATAGCCTCAGATAATGACTCAGGTCATACGATATACCTACCTACACCACCTATCTACTGCGCAAAATAAATGCTTGGCTCTGTGTTGTTTTTATTCTGTTGACTTTGTTATTAATGTTATGGTTATGACTTATTTCAGAACGCGAACCCGAGGTTCTCAATTTGATACGTATATTTTTTTTTATGTATGACCACGCATAACTTTTTACAGAGTTGTCCGATTTTGATAATTCTTTTTTTATTAGAAAGGGCATACTTCCAAGGTGATCCCATTGTCATCATGTTAGGATCTGATGATGATACCCTGGAGAAATTGAAGGAACTCTTCAAATTTTGGAGGCACGCTTACAGGGATTTCGGTCTTTGTCTCGGTATCGATAGCTTCTTGGCTACTAGTGCCGTACTGTCATACAGTATAGTACGAGTACGTTACGTGGCGATAAATCACTAAAAAGTGAGAAATAAAATTTTTTGACAAAAAATAGAACCGACTTAAAAGGCACTAAAAAGAAAAATTAACTGTGTCATTTAGTTGCTTTAATTTACTTAAGCATATCTAGGAGTCGGTGCCAGCCAAGGTTTCTACTTTAAGGACATTACCTAGAACCCACAAACTGCCTGATTGTTCATCAGTGGAAAATGTGAGAAAAACAGGGGAAATTATTCATCTTCGAGGGCTAATATAATCTTAATATATATATATCTCCTGTCACGATGTTTGTCCGCGATGGACTCCTAAACAGCTTAACAGATTTCGTTCAAACGTGCACGCAATAAGCAGTTTGGTCCAACTTGAGAGATAAGACAGCTTAGATCTTTAATTATAGTCGCAATTTTATTTTATTGCAAATTATTTGTCAATAATTAATTGACAGTCACAATTATCTGTTAACTCCTAAAGATTCTAACAGATGTCACTACTATGGTAAACTGACAATCGTGTCATAAGCTACAATTCAATAGCATGATTACATTGAGAGGGTAGAGGGATAAGAGCACACTTTATATGAAAGTCTGTCGTTAAAATTAAAAGGGTACCTAAGAGGTTTTCACGTGGACGAAGTCGCGGGTGACTGCTAATAAGTTATAAGGAGAGAAAGTAGTGTGAAAAAACTAGTATTATAATATTAACCGAGGCAATTTTTTAGTATTCTTCCTGGAGTATTTCTTAATAGCAAGTGGGTAACCATTAAACCGATGAGATATTTAAGTATCTATAGCACTCAAGGATGGTCTAGCAACACGCGGCAACACTATCTTGATTACAATAAAACTTGAATATTATTGAAGAGTATTAGAGATAAGAAATAACACAAAATCTGTTCCATGTGTTAAATAATGTGTTTGACGACCTCTGTGGCGCAGTGGTATGCGCGGTGGATATATAAGACGGAGGTCCTGGGTTCAAATCCCGGCGGGGCAGATTGAGATTTTTTTTAATTTGTCTTGGTCTGGCTGGTGGGAGGCTTTCGCCTCAACCCAGCCACAAACTACTTTACTACGTTAAATAAATGTTCCTTAAACTTGCTGGCACCGACTTCATAGATATGTTTAAGAAAATTAAAGCAACTAAATGACGCAGTTATTTTTTAATTTTTAGTGTGTTTTGAGTCAGTTCTATTTTTTGTTAAAAATTTTTATATTCTGAAATGTTTACAGGAACAGGAACTATGCAGGCGAAACTGCAGGCATTCTCTAGTAAATCATATTCTCACTTAGTACAAAATTTTTATATTATGATCAATAATAAACTCTAATAACTGTATTTTAAAGTTCTATTTGCTAAAGCCACAGTAATTAATTATTAATATTACACAAGTAAAAGTAATACTGCATAGAGTGCATCCGGTGGCTGTTACGACTTGGGTACTATCCAAAAGTAAAGTTGGATGCATTATTGTTATTATTTTGTAAACAGTATCGCTTTGTACATATTTATTTTATTTTAACCAACCTAAAAATAGGGCATCAGTTCAATAGTTATGTAAAAAAAAAGTTGAAAGGTGTCAAGGGACACCCGGATGGAACGAAGTTCCTTTCGATTAATTAGTGAAGGAGTTGTAATAAAATTTTATTTTTTTTAAGTAATAATAATATTTGTTGTTGTACACCGAAACACCAGAGGGCGCCACCAGAGCGCGAGACAGCATACAGCGCGGGCGCCCCCGCCGCTCACGCGCACACACATCAAAGGCGGCGGCAAGATCCTTTGATCAAAAAGTGTCGTGACAACTTTTCGTACCAATTTTTTCCGTCTAGCCCCCTTTCACAACGCGCGATAAGGAACTTCGTTCCAATTGTCAGAATTACACAGTTGTATATTTGTTAGTCTCAACCAGCTTCTATACAAGTGTGCTATGTTGCATAAATACATTAGTCTCTTTCTGTTTCTCATAGGGAGAATGAGGGTTGGGGGGGCAAGGCTCCAAAAATGATGTATTTATATAGCTTTTGCTTCAGTCACCATGGTAAAGCATAGAATTCTCAATTAACTCAATGTAATATTTTGTGTAAAATCCATCTGATGAATAATGTTCAACTTATTATTACTTATCGACGGCCGAGTGGCGCAGTGGGTAGTGACCCTGCTTCTGCGTCCTAGGCTGTGGGTTCGATTCCCACATCTGGAAAATGTTTGTGTGATGAGCATGGATGTTTTCCAGTGTCTGGGTGTATATCTATATATTATAAGTATTTATGTATAATATATATAAAAATATTCATCAGTTATCATAGTACCCATAACACAAGCTACTTACGAGTATGCTTACTTTGGGGCTGTATAACGATGTGTGTAATTGTCCTATAATATTTATTATTTATTTATTATTTATACTTAAGCTTTGTGCTAGGTGGCTGGGGGTCCAGACCCCCTTTTTATTTTAGTCTTTCCTAGTATTTCTTTCCAATTTTTTTTTGTTTTTTTGTTGTGTAGTAAAAAGAAAGTTCTTGTAAAAATTGCACAGAAATTTAGAAAACTTAATAACTAATTAACAGATATTTCTTACTCAAATTCAAATAACCGGGTGAGTAAATCTGAATGAAATATGGCAATGGTTTGAGATTATAGTCTGGTATAGCACAGAAGCTGGATCTGCATGGGTAAAACTTTTACAATAAAAACCAGTGAAATACTTTATTTAGTTTCTTTTGTTTATGTTTAGTTATTAATAAATTCTAATAATATAAAGTAAGACCAAAATCAGCTAAATAACTATGTAGATACCTATACTAAAGCCAAACTCGATTGAGAATGCTTGTCAACAAACAAATTTAAAATGAAGGTAGAAAACGCAACACATTTTGTACCTAATAAATTTAAAATTATGTTTTGTCATTTTAAAAAAATCTTATTTAAAAGATATTATATATATTAATTAGTTTTAAGCTTAAAAAAATTTTTAACAAAAAATAGAACCGACTCAAAACGCACTAAAAAGTAAAAAATAACTGTGTCATTTAGTTGCTTTAATTTACTTAAGCATATCTATGAAGTCGGTGCCAGCCAATGTTTCTACTTTCAAGGACGTTACCATAGTATATTATAGTTTAGTTATGAATTTGAAATTTTAATAATTTTTATCTGTATACCCTGATTTTTGTCATTGTATAAAAGTTGAAAGTTCGTCAATGCTCCTACATATTATTATTTTAAGCTAAAATTTTTGAAACAATTGTACATTGCTGAAGTAAATAGTCTATAGTAAGTCTTTGATTAAATACAATATTTCTTTTTTTTTCTAATGAACATTGTGGGTAGTAGTAACTATTGAAATGTTAAACAATTACACATAGACTATCCTTTTGTGTATAGAACTACTTTAATTTTTTTATATAAATAAATATAATTATTCTTATTCCCAGTAATTCGGAAGTCCAAATCCATGATCAAAAATTTAAATTACTCAGAACGTCACTTAATGACCTTAACCTTCAACACAAAAAAATAAAAAAAAAACTTACATTGTGTTGCAAACGCCGAGGAGCATACAGCCAAAACAGTGGCTACAAACAGCAAAAAGGTTTTCATGGTGTCCTTTTTTTCTTTTTTCTTCTATATTAAAAATCACAGATACTTTGACGAACGAAGATCGCACTGCAACGAATTGACGATTGTTATTGACAGAAGCCTTTACACTCACTGGTGCAGAAGGCTACTTATCAATACGAAGTATAAAGAAAGACAAGGGCTAAAAGCGATTGTTCCGAATTAAAAATATTGAACTACGCAGCGATAACGATACCATCTCGTGTTGACAAGTGGCTCACAATGAATATGACACACGACGTGCGAACGAGATGGAAGATTCTGGTACAAATTCCCCGAGCCGAGGTTTTGTGTTTCAAGTCTATTATGGAATATTTCTCGCCCTCAAACGGGTTTTTGGGAGTCCACTGTTGTCTTTTTTATGCGATTTTCAGATTCCTCAATTCAAAAGACAGGTTCGACAATGGCCTGAGAGCAAAAAAGTTATTTGGAAGCGATGATAAATTGTGACGAAATCCTTGCAACACAAAACCTCAGCATTTATCAGATTGTGCGAGTAGGCTAGACGACGTCACTTGCAACTCATTCAGGGGGTGAGGCAAGAGGAGGCGGGTGTATTTTAATACCAGTTAACAAATTTTACACACATTAATGTTATTTACATACAAAAGAGCAGTGGCGATTGCAAATTACATCCGTGTTTGCAATTAGAACTCGTATCACAATTTTACAAGGAAAAAGTTCGTGATAAGCAATTATTTATTTAATGGTAATTACCTTTGTTCCTATGCACTTTTCGGCAAATTAGTTCCAAAAACTGGTCACACTGTGTTAATAATCCAAGTTCGTGGGGAGATAAAATTAAAGTACCTTTGTATTTGGCCGCTGTCAGTCGATATACTACGCGGAAAAACAGTGATAAAGCATTAATATACTTTGTTTTGTCTCTCGGGGAGTTTATCACTTCGGGTTCTTCGTATTGGAAGTCGCCTTCTGCGCCAGTGTGTGTAAAGGCTGCACTTTCAACGGGACAATCCATTTACATTCGCAATAAATAATTCTATTTTGTTTTTAAACGTCGCAAATATAGTAAGGTGAGTTTGTTTTTTTCTAAATTACTTACAGTTGAATGTCACACGTTCTTTGCCGATTAATTAACCATTGACCTTAAAAATGTTTTGTTCGATATTCAAACATGTACGAAAACATTTATAATGATTAACATTGTTAAATGACTTTCAACAACTATCACTATTTTTAAACTAAAGACTACCCTTAATTTGATTTTTATATTACTTACTTTGATTGGAAAATAAACTAAAACCTTTTCTTTTAAGAAATGCTAGACTTGTGACTACCTTTGTATGGATTTGTAATAGATTTACACTATTCATCGTAATAATATTCCGGCATTAGCCAATAATAACAAGGACAACTTGGTTCCAAAATGTTCTTTGCAAACTATTTTCAAGCACCAACATTAACTTTTTGGATTTTTCATTTTTCAAGATTATAATGAGATGTAGTAAATGACGTTTAATATCTATTTAAAATTGCAGAATAAAGCTGATACCCTCCCAGTAAAATTGCAGAATAAAGAGGATACCCCACTATCCCACAGTAACTCTTTAGTTTCTTAAAATTGCCTTTGTCTCCAGGGTATACTATATCTCCATTCCAAATTTCAGCTAAATTGATCCCCTAGTTGTTGCTAAAAAGAGTAACACATATACTTCAATAAAAAAGTGTGGTTGTTGATCTATACTAAAGCCAAACTCGATTGAGAATGCTTGTCAAACAAATTAAAATTGAAGGTAGAAATCACTAGTCAGTTTACACCTAATTTTTTTAATTAACTAGTTAATGACGATATCATGACAATAAATTAGATTAGTAAGCTTAAAACTAATTAAAATATTCAATATCTTTAAAATAAGATTTTATGAAAAACCAAAACATAATTTTAAATTTATTAGGCATAAAATGTGTTGCATTTTCTACCTTCATTTTAAATTTGTTTGTTGACAAGCATTCTCAATTGAGTTTGGCTTTAGTATAGATAGATGTATTGATAGATTTAGATGCTTTGATAATACTATCAATATCTGGATCTATAATATCCAATAATATCAGTAAGATCTTTATTATTTGATCCTATCTATGAACAATAATATTGTTTATAGATAGGATCATTAATAAAATCAAAATATAAATAATTGATAAGTAAAGTATGATAAAATAATAGTATAAAAATACAGCACATTTGGCGGCCGAGTGGCTCAGTGGGTAGTGACCCTGCTTCTGTGTCCTAGGCTGTGGGTTCGATTCCCACATCTGGAAAAATGTTTGTGTGATGAGCATGAATGTTTTCAAGTGTCTGGGTGTTTATCTATACATTGTAAGTATTTATGTATAATATATATAAAAATATTGATCAGTTATCATAGCATCCATAACACAAGCTACCTAAGCTTACTTTGGGTATATATAGCGATGTGTGTAATTGTCCTATAATATTTATTTATTATTATTGTTATCTCTCATTTATCTTTATTTACATATTTTTTTTTTAATTTTTTTATAATGTTATAGGTATATAATACAAAAATATATATAAAAACACTATTAAAATTTATAAAAACATCCCATTTGCGGGGCTTTTGCGGGCCCAAGCAACCGGTGGTCAGGGCTCCAGAGTGAGAAACCCCCTCACAATATGCGCTGTTTCAAGGACTACTGCCTTATTATTATTATTATTAAGGCTTTGGTCATGGCTAGTTACTACCATTCCAGCAAAGACATACCCCCAAGTGATTTAGCATCCCTGTATGATATCGTGCAGTAACCAAGTGGGTGAACTTCATCCAACACCTAACAAGTTAGCCAACTTTTATCTTAGATAGCATCATCACTTGCCATCTCTTGTGACTGCAGTCAAGGGATAGCTAGAAAAAAGAACATTGATTTTTATATACCTACTTTATTGCTCATGTATTAATTCAGTCATATGTTTATTAGTGTTTGTGTTTATTGCAAACAGACAGACAGACATGTGATAGACTTTATTTAATAATATATAGTGATATGGGACAGTTTACAAAAGACCATAGATTAAAAAGTAAAAATGTTATGTTTCTTTCAACAACAAATAATAATTGATAATTGATCGATCTACATGCCGTGCAATGATTGTTGATATTACTATTCTGCATGACGATAATCTGGTGAAAGCTGAAAAGGAAAAAGTATCAAAATACTTCAACCTTGCTCATGAGATTACAGCAATGTGGAATGTTGATTCAACGTTGATTGTTCCTATAGTCATTTCAGTCAAGTTGGTCTTATAGTGAAAAGCTTTGACCAACATCTTAAAAAGCTTTCGCTTAGTTGTTGGGTCAAGGGTCGGATGCTGAAGGCAGTAATTCTTGATAAGGCGCTTATTGTGAGGGGGTTCCTAACTCTGGAGCCCTGACCACCGGTTGCTTGGACCCCCGGGCCACGCAGCAGGCAGATAATTTTATAAGCATTGTTAAAAAAAATTGGTTGTCTGTAAAGTCGGTTTACTGACGATAGTTGAAGTGATGTCTTAAGAAAATACTGATGGAATGGTAGCATTTAATTGGTTATTAAAATTTAATTTAAGTATATTTTTATAAATATTAATTTAAATTAATAAAATAATTGATTTTGATTTTATAAATTTATAATAAATATATTAATTTTTAATTTCAAATTATTATATTTAATAATTATATTTAATAGACGGATGTCGAACGCAGGCGAACGCAAAGGCCGATTGTGCTTTCTTTGTCGCTCGTTCCGCGCTCTCGCTTGCACTTCAAGCCTTACATGGAATGCCTCAAAGCGAGGTAACGACGCATGACGTCATGTTTTTTCGTGCGTGCAGCCGGCTCTATCGAATTATAAGACGTCACGTCAAAAAAAAATGAAAATAAATAAATGAGAGATTAAAAATGGTTAACAAGACAAAAAAAGACAGTAGACTATAAATTGTTTGTTTATGCTACTGAATCAAGGGTTATGATAGCACCATATAGTAATTACTGATTTGATAATGTATGATGTTATCTATACAAGGTGTAAAGCCACTGGAATCAGATTTTATTGTACCCATATCTATATATCTTAATACTGATTTACAGTTAAAAGATATTAATGTTTTATTACTGTAATCATAGGCGTTTGATTCTGGTTTACTTAAGATTTTAGCAATATTGTAGAACTATAGTAACTATGAAATTAGGAATCCATTTATCTATTTTTTCTTTTATTTATTAATGTTTAGTAATTGGAGTCCTTTGGAATAATTTTTAATTTTTCTTACTGCAACTTTCCAATTAAAAATTTATTCTTTCCCATATGTTATTAAACACATAATCACACGTTTTTAGTTCAAGACACAAAAAAATAGATTGAAGACAACTAGATAGAGCCCATAGCGTGTCCACTCGTGAGACAGCAAATCAGCCTTATTGACATGACATGTCAACATTTAAAGTACATCATAAAACGTTATGTTTTAAAATATCTTAAAATACGAAATATTACTTTATATAAGATAGTTTAGTAAATGCATAATACATGAAATTTGCTAAAAAATAACATATCTAAGCTTTGAATCGTCAATCAATGAAGTTTATGCCTACTTACGTATGAAACGTAATTCCTTCGATTTTCTGTTCGCTGCGACTGTTGCAGCCGAAAATATTACAACCCACCATAGCACGATAACGTTTAAATTAATATAGTAACCGCAAAGTTATATTATTTATCAGCAAATTTAATAAAAAGCTAATAATTGCTCAGATATGTCCCTTGCTTGTCACAAACTCCACTCTTGACAAACAATAAAAACGAACACGCTGAAAGGGAGAAAAAATAATCTTGTGTCACTTTTTAATAAAGGCCGAATGAAATAAGTCTGTCAGCTCTTGAACCTACAGCCGCGTTATGACTCCATCTAGCAGTTTTTAATCTGTGCACAAATATATCTCCTCACAGAGTAGTTTATCATAGATATAAACCACAGATAATATAATAAAGTTTGTCTAATGTAAGAATTACAAGTTTGAGTGCAATCTGCACCTGATTATACAATTTATGATGGAAGCGGGCTAACTTGTTAGGAGTAGAATAAAATCCACACCCCTTCGGTTTCTACACAACATCGTATCGGAACGCAATTGACTTGATAGTATCTTAGGTGGTAAATAGGCACGGCTGGAGCCGTGCAACTGCACTGCAGAGGCCGTGAAAACCTGCATCAAGCTTAGCTTACTCGGGTCCATTAGGTTTTGAATGGACAAATTGATGTCTTGGACAAAGGAACAAAAAAAAATTATTAACTACTTAGCACAGTTAGTATATTTATTACAAAGGAATGTTTGTTGCAGAATGATGAAGACTGTGTTCGCACTAACCTGCCTCCTGGCCGCGTCTGCTGCAGCGGACGTGTGCTACAATGAAGTCTCCATGGAGTGCGGCAGGGCTACCAACAGTTTAGGTAATATATTTTTTTACTCCTATTTCATAATCCTCTCAATACAAAACCTCACAAACCATAAAGCTTGTCATTCCTACAGTTTGGTGATGTTCATCCAATCATTATTCAGCTGACCCAAAGGGCCAGGCCTTGTAAGTGAGGGCATATGGACCGTAGACCCACCATGTTGCTCCAATGTGGGTTGGCAGATATAAGTTAATAATGTTTAATACAATTAGGATAATAGTTATAGTAATGACGGCTTAACATGCACTCCGAGGCATGGAAATTTCTTAGAATTTTTCTTAGATGAAAATAAATCTCAGAATTATTGTTTGACCTAGGTTTCGTGGTTGAAGCCACATAAGTTAGCCACTATACCAACAAGGCTGTCAGTCTAACAAGACTAACATTACATATATACGTACCATCCTGTCTCATTCCCATTGAGGTAGCCAGAGATCACATCCGTCCACTTGCCACAATCCTTGCATATATCAATTTCATAAATCCTTACATACAAATTCATAGGTTAAGGGTACTTTTTACCTGGCCTTTATGTTCTGGAGGTTCTATGAACCACCCTATAAGTTTAAGTGATATTGGATTTTGTTATACCCGCTGATATTCTACTTGGTACTTTTTGAACTAATGTAGTGCTATGCAACAGAATTTGCTCAATGTTGCCAGTACTAAAATTTAAAACTACCAATTCTTGAAAATGTATTTATAAAACCTACCATTTGTTCAAAGCCAATTTATATCATACTAGTACCTGTGTAGTTCCCGTTATCGTGGAAATATCGGGACGAAAGTTATGATTTAATGCAGGATAAAATTCTATCTCTCTCTCTGCATGAAGGAGTAACAAATACACAAACTTACGCTTTTATAATATTTTAGTGTGATACTCGGCTGTACAGCAATAATTGCATGAAATACGTTTATCCCGTAGCCCTGCCCAGCTGTAACGCGGTATACGGCAACTTCGGCCGTCAAGGCAACGTCGCCAACGAGCTGCAAGCATACGCCAACCTGCACTTACGCCGCTCCTACGAGTTCCTGCTGTCTTCCGCCTACTACCACAACTACCAGACGAATCGGCCCGGCTTCAGCAAGCTGTTCCGCAAGCTGGCCGACGACTCCTGGGCCAAGACCATCGAGCTCATCAAACATGTCACCAAGAGAGGTACGTCATGATACCTAGTACCTCAACACCACGTCATGATACCAGGGATAGTCAGGGATGAGTTAAAGAGTATGGTTATGTCTAGTAGTAGTTATTGTGCCTTTAATAGTACATTTTAAGATGCAGCTCACCTTAACAGAAGTCTTATTTTTTGATGACTCAAATATTTCCCAGGCAATGATAGGATTTTCAAATGCTGTTTATAGTCTCGCAGATATATGTTTGTGCTCTTATGTTAGATTATTATAATTATGGGGACATGAAAATAATAAAATTTCCATTTCATAAGTGTTTAAAGACGATTTGAGCTTTCTTACGCAAATAAATTCTATAAATGTGACTTACAAAAGAAGAAGTGTTCTTTAGACTAAATTATGCGATGAATAACGATCTAATTTCGATCGATGCGTCTACTTCTCCTGTCGTTCCGCAGGTGGCACCATGGACTTCCACAGCCGCAGCACGCAAGAGGTCTCGGAGGAGAGGAACAACACCATCGAGCTGCAGGAGCTGGAGTCCCTCGCGCGCTCGCTCGACATACAGAAGGAGCTGGCCGAACGCGCCTTCTTCATCCACCAGGAGGCCACGCGCAACAACCACAAGACTCACGACCCGGAGGTATGGGTATATTCAATCATCCGAAATGTTTATAATCTTCTATAAAAATAGGCTTTTATAAAATAAAAACGAAGCTCAGATGCATTTATTGTAGTCACTTAATAACCATTTTATTTTTACACAGATCGCGCAATACTTGGAGGAAGAGTTCATCGAAGACCACGCCAAGACTATCAGAGACCTCGCAGGCCACACCTCAGACCTCAAACAGTTCATCACAGCCAACGGAGGCAACGACCTCTCTGTCTCTCTCTTCCTCTTCGACGAGTACCTCCAAAAAGTCGCCTAAAACTAAAATAGTACTCAAAAACAATAAATCATATAAAAAAATTATAATTTACAAATTAATTTAATCCTACCAATTTAGCATATTTCGAACAAAAAACTACCGTTTTATTAGATATGGTAGAGAATAGATCCTGGCAACACTGTTGCGTACAAAGTAACTGGCTGTTTAGTCTGTGTTATATTTTAAATTAAGAAACATATTTTAAGTGTAGTAATTGTATTGCTTAGTTACGGTTAATTATTCTTTTTTCAGTTATTTTCAAATAAATATTCACTACCGTTATCAGCATTTTATTTCTTCCTATTAAAAGAAGTATAAATAAAAATATTTTTTTAATTAATTACAAATTAGCCCTTGACTGCAATCGCACCTGATGGTAAGTGTTGATACAATCTAAGATGGAAGCGGGATAACTAGTCAGGAGTAGGACAAAATCAACACCCCTTCAGATTATACGATATCGTATCGGAACGGTTAGAAATTTAGAAATTCTTAATCGACCTAGCCGGGAATCGAACCCAGGTCCTCCCGTCTTATAAATATAAATGGAGGCCTACAAAAACATTTTGCAGCCTAGGATCAGAGCACTTAACAAGACTAATCAAACGAGTACAAACTCGATGGGTTTGTGTCGCAAGTTTTGATGCGGCCACATTCCAGCTTCATCATAAGATATGTCATAATATTGCATTTTCAAGCGATGTATGCATATGCATGCAATATTTCAGCTCAATTGAGAAGTCGGTCAAACTTGCAAGATTTCATGGCAGAGTCCGAGACAGGTAAAACAAAATAAAACTTGTAAAAACATTCTCGTCTCGCTTGTTCAAAAAGTTGCTTGCTTTGCCAAAACACGAAGCGTATGCTATTTAAAAAAAGAACAGTTCAGAAATGAGGTTTCTTCCGATAGATTAGGTATACAGAGTATATACCTAATCAGACGTTCTTCCTAGTATTTATGTCACTTATCTGTTAATAAGATTTTCATTTCCTTTTTATAACATGTATTTAATTAACAATTTCTTTCCGTCAAATTATTAAAACATAACAAGAGTAAATAATTAGTAAAGTAAAGAAAGAACAGGCTGTATGTTCACCAACCTGTGCTGTCGCGTAGAATAGAAAAATAAAATATTTAATAATCTTCCATTAAAAAATTAGCAAGATATTACACGCGTAGGGAATATGATCCAAAGCGCAGGCAGAAGATTCGTCGTAAGTGCTTATTTCTAGATTCAGTAGGTGTTATTTTTGCCATTTGCAATTTTAAATAAAATTAGTATTGTGGTATAAAATACACTGCAAGTGGTTTCGTTTTGCTTTTCTTGTGAATTTAATTTGAACAAAAACGAGAGTGTTGTGATTCCATTAGAAAATATTGATGAAAAATTACATGCTTTACACTTTGCCCGATTGTACCTTTCTATCACTTGGTGCGCGCTCTCGCTTTCACGCTCGGCTCAGACGGAACGTGACAACGAGTCATGCTTTCTTGTGCGTGCAGCCGCAGTTTATTGATTTACAAGGCGTTATCACGTCAAAAAACCGTCTTCGAATAATTGAAATATTTTGTATTTACACACACAATCTACAAAGGATGACTGTACCTATTATACATAATAAATTTCTAATATTATTGCTTCTCCATCAACGCCAACAATCATCTCAAGATCAGTATTATTCAAGTTTTAACTGTAAGTAGGTACTTAATCAAACTGACTGCGGCTTTTGACGGCATCCATGGCGCAGCGGTTTTTTTTTAATAAGTTTTTATTGCTCTTCAGTACGAATTAAACGAGCATAAACAAAATGGGATTGCGTCATTTTATTGCAAAATTCCTATCATCATATCTCCAACTCCAGCATCGTATCAACATAATTGGATATTTGACAGTAATCTAAATATTAGAGTTTAAATTTATTTTTTAAAACTTGATTCTATAACAAATAAAATATGATAAAACTAATTAAATTGATCTAATAAATAAAAAGTTATAAGCATTTGAACATTTCTGTTTAGAATGAGACAGTCATACTGTGATATGACGTCATACCACAGTATCCCCATAGTGGCTTAGTACAAATATACGTTTTGCGAAAAGGACAGAAGATCCCTACTCCAAACATTTAAGTGCCTTTTACTTTGCAGATCTTTATCGGATTTTTATTATTTTTGCAGGGTACGTTATTATTTTTATCCTAGTTTATAATAAAGTAATAAACTAAGTTTAGACAAATACCCAATTGTTATTGTAATACAATGTAATTTTCTACATATGCATACAAAATTTCAGTTCAATCGGAAACCGTGTCAAAAAGTTGCAAAATTTGATTACAGACAAACCGTTCCAGATAAAACTAGGTGCTCAATCTCATGAATTACCTACTGTACTGACACGTTCACACGTATCAATTAATCAATATTATAAATAGGTACCTATAACTATTTAAAGTCTTTGTGTATCCAATCTTCTTATTGTTTCACCATCTCACCAACAATCATCTCAAGATAAGGATTAACATTCAAGTTTCAACTCGAGATTGCAATAATTTCTTGATAATATTGCTTGATTGACAGTTATATCGTATTGATGCTCAAGTACGTACGTATTGGTACGTGGCCGATAATGTGTGAGCGACACGTACTTGATACAAGAGATCAACCGTTGCGACCTCGATTGAGATTATCTATTAGTAAAATATACTTACCTACTCGTATATCTATGTATTAATTTGTATGAAATCAGATTTACCTACTAGTTTTATTAAGTAGGTAATAATTATAAGTGTATTTGAAGGGGGAACTAACTTCTCTGCGTACCGTGCAAGGATGCTGTCTTTGTTTCAGATGCTTGAACCAACGATGACTATTGTTGGATCAAGGGTCGGATACAGAAGGCAGTAGTCCTTGAAACGGCGCGTATTGTGAGGAGGTTCCTCACTCTGGAGCCCTGACCACCGGTTGCTTGGACCCGCAAAGGCTCCGCAAACGGAGGAGAAGATTTTTTTGTAAATTTTTAATAGTGTTTTTATATATTACTTATAACATTGTTAAAAATTTTAAAAAAATATGTAAATAAAGATAAATGAGAGAAAAAAAATAACTGTATTTATTTTTTAAGTATTATTAATGGCTTACTAGTGTCAGGCCTTATAGGAGAGGAGTTATGGAGCGTACACCCACCACGCTGCTCCAATGCGGTTTGGTGGGCTTAGGGTGATAATGTTTCATTTATTAACGATCACTATGAGATGTTGATGATAGTGACCGGGACCGACAGCTTAATTATTTTTTCGACAAGTTGGCCCTTGACTGCTATCACACCTGATGTTAAGTGATGACGCAATCTAAGATGGAATCGAGCTAACTTGTTAGAAGTAGGATGAAATCCACACCACTTTCGGTTTCTACACGACATTGTAACGGAACACTAAATCGCTTGGCGGTAGAGTGGTAACTAGGCACGGTGAAAGCCTTCCACCAGCCAGACCAAGACAAATGAAGAAAAATTTCAATCTGCCCCGCCGGGCATCGAACCCCGGACCTCTGCCTTATAAATCCACCGCGCATACCACTGGGCCACGGAGACCTTCAAAATGTGCTCTCCGATGCACGGATATATCACTACCAACTTTTCGACTCCGGGCTAGGAATGTACTCAGAATTATTCCGTGACTCGACCCAGGATTCGAACCCAGGCTGATTTAAGCCACATACTCTTAACATTAGACCAACGAGGCAGTTTTTTTAATTAGTCAATTTAAGAATACCTTATTGGCTCAGTGGTTACTAAGTGGCTTTGGATACGATATCTTATATGCTAGGCTATGATTTACTCAGTTTTTCACAGAAATTTTTAGTCCGAATTTTGGAAATTGGTAGTGTTAAAGTCATCAGTCCCAGTTATTATGTGTATGTGATGGTAAGTCAACTGAGCAGGAAACAGCTAAGGTATGCCATAGCCCCGTACACAGGCCATTATAGCACCAGCTCTATGCTCTGCAAAATGGGTATTTCTGAGGATTCTATCTGCAGGGCCTGTAATGAAGACACAGAGTCCATGGAACACATTTTGTGTGAATGTGACGGATTGGCTAGAAAGCGAATGGATCTCCTGGGGGTAGCCTATCCACTACCAGAAGATTACTGTGCCTCCAACCTAAGAGCAACCATCCAACTCTTGGAGTGGGTGTTTGAGCTTATATAGGGGAGGTGAGGGCGGGGCGAGTACAAAAGATCTATAAGGGTCGAAGTGCATCCGCTATGGCGGGCCTCACCATACTAATAATAATGTGTATGTGATGGCGATCGTTAAACGTTATTAACATAGCGCGCCATACCGCATTGGGGTAACGTGGTGGGTCAAAGCTCCATATCTCGTCTCCTACCTGCCTCACAAGAAAAGTACCTATGCTCGTTCCCTTTTTCATCTATATTCCGTAAGCAAGTTAGAAAGAAGAGTTACTCTTCTAGACTTGCAACTTTTCAGTAAAAGTGAGATGAAAATGTCATTTACCGTTTACGATCTAGACAAACAATGCTCTCAATGAAACACAAAAGCTGCTATTTTATAGCCACAGCACTCGAACTTAGAATGTAATTATGAAGAAGTAGAAAGTTTGTTAAAATTAAATTTATAAAATATGTTCCAAGAATTGTTATTGAAATTTATGTATGTAACACACGCACGCACGCACACACACACACACACACACGCGCGCATTTTTACTAAAAACTTAATTTTTTAACTACCTGTGTTGAATTTTGTGCTGTTTTATGAAATAAACGATTTTTGATTTTGATTTGATTTAGAACCTCGTAATTTCAAGACAGAAGCCAAACGACTTTCGCCAAGGACAAGGCAGTTCATTTTATTATAAAGAATTATGTAATAAGAGATAAATGTTCCTGTCTCTACATTTATCATTTATTTTTATTTACTGTTATCAATATGTAGGTAATTATGTTAATTTACTAATTAGTATATTTTGTTGACTCATACGACGAACAAAGAATGGACTTTGAAATTTTTCTTCCCACATTTAAATTAACTAATTAAAAACAAAAAGTCTATCGGTTCATTGTTGCCACCATAACAAAGAAATAAAAACCGAATGTTTTCGTCATCATCAGGCAGTTGTCAGTATGACGTTGACGTCAGGCAGTACCACATGACTAGGGATGTGACGCTTAGCAATTCATGTTTATCGCTGACGATACTCGCTGCATGAATCTAGCTCTTTTTAATTTTAGTAAAAAAATTAGCTTAAAAAGCAAATTATTCTTTAATCGAGTCGATATTTATGAGAATCGATATTTATGAGGAGACTTCGTTATCGTAGTTATACTAATGCATAGTTTCTAGGGATTAATCTTTTATTGACTATATGCGATAAATTTTATAAAAATAAAAAAACTCAAAATCATTTATTTTTAACAAGCTGTTTTACAAGGGCAGTGCCAGCTGGACGCAGCTGCACAGGGCGCACACCCTGAAGGGGCGCCGAAATGACCAGACCATATACAAACAATACCCTATTTAGAATAAGTTACAAGTCTGTCAGTTACGCACGCTGGCACAGGGCGCATAATGGACACAGGTAAAAAAGGGTGCATCCCAGTAGTACCGCATACCATAGTTCTATAGAACTGTTGGGATATTTTCCGAGCTCTCAAATTATAATCCCAATAGTTCTATATAGTACTGTAGTATAGTTTTTGCTCTTGATTTTATTTATATCATATAAGTTATAAACTTTATATTATTTTGATTGATATTTCATTTTGTTTTTAACAAAAAAATGTCCCTTGCGACAAAAGCTAAGTTGTTAAAACCAAGTAGTAGTTGTGTCTAAAAAATATTCTCTTATTTTAGAAGTCACAGGGGGAGGACCCATTTTACCACTTTGGTAGTATCTTTCGCGCAAACTATTCAGTTTAGAAAAAAATTATATTAAAAACCTCAATACCATTTTAAAGACGTTTTGTGCAATTTAAGCAAAGCTGTATTCGATATAGTATGTTTATAGATACTCTCAAATTTAAGTGGACATTTATTATTGCAATCAAAAGAGATTCCATATAATACTTATAAAAACTATAGATATTTTATATGTAACGTACATACAAGATGTTCATATCGACATTTCTTTAATTTTGCACTAATATAGTAATAATAATAAATAAATAAATTGTTTATTGTCCAAAAACATAGGTACAAATAGTATTACAGCTTCTTAAGAATTACTTAATTTAAGTTATTCGAAATGTATGAGTATACAGAAGTCAACTGTCCCTAAGCTAGGTATAAACCTGTGTTTTAGGCGACAGTGCTCTCCTTATATAATATGGATCGTTTAAGCAAAACAAAGATGAAATCCGCAAAAAAGACAAGTAAATAGTAATTGTATAGGTACTTAAACTAATACTAGATACGATATGAAACAATTTATGTACATCTATAGAATAAAGTTACATTTTGAGTCGTTCGTGCGAGTGTGTGTGTATGTGTGTGTGTGTGTGTGTGTGCGTGCGTGCGTGCGTGCGTGCGTGCGTGCGTGCGTGTGTGCGTGCGTGCGTGTGTGTGTATGTGAGTGTAAGGGCATACTTAAATACATTAAACTGATATTTCCAGCAACTTTTCTGTTTCAGCATATGTAAGTGTGAGTAACCACTCTTTAACTCGTTTTTTACATTCATTTCCATTAAGTTGATAAATATTTATAGCATCATGTATTTTTTTGTAAAGTCTAGAGCTAATAATGTGGTACTGTCTCCCAGCAAGTTTACTTCTGTGCTTTTCCGTTCTAAGCATATCCAATCTTCTCTTAACCTGATTTTTATCATAAGTAAGTGAGTTATGTTTACGTTTTATAACTTGAGATACGAAGAGTTTACGGACCGATAGAACCTTGCATTCCTTATATAAATCTACTGTGGGGAATCGATATGGCTTTTTTGTTATAACCTTTAAAACGAATCTCTGTGCTCTCTCTAACTGCAACAGCAATGTTTTATTACTACCTCCCCAGACTGATATGCAATACATGAGTAATGATTGTACAATTGCGTAATACACCATGAACATAATACTATGATTAGCTGATGAACTAAGATTTTTGAATACATATATTAGTTTCCTAACTTTAGTAGTTAAGTTTGAAATGTGTAAATTCCATGACAATGTGTTATCTATAAGTAGTCCAAGATATTTTATGTTAGTAGCATATTCTACAGCAGGACAAGTACATGTTGAGTTATCAGCAAAAGAATTACAGGTATGAGCTTTCACTACGCATGTATCAGCACTGGGTTGCGAAATTGTGGAGGGTGAAAAGGTAAGTAACTTTGTTTTATTAACATTTAGGCTAAGTAAATTTCCGGTCAGCCAGGCTGATACCTTATTTAGAGCATACTCAGTATTATTAAATGTTTCTTGCCACGTATTTCCTGTGATAAGTAAAACGGTATCATCTGCGTAAGCTATTATTTTGCAATTTGGGATAGAGAGACGACAGAGGTTATTAATATATATAAGGAACAGTGTAGGGCCCAAAATACTACCCTGGGGGACGCCATAGGTTAGAGGCAAATCATCACTTAGGTATTCATCAACTTTAATTTGCTGAGTACGATTTGTTAAATAATCTTTAAAAATATCCAGCGCTATGCCCCTGATTCCTATTTTATCCAGCTTATCCAGGAGTATGGGGATAGAAACAGTGTCAAAGGCTTTAGACAAGTCTAAGAATACTCCAACACATTTTAGCTTTTGATCAAATGCTCTAGTAATAGTTTCAGTTAATTCTAGAGTAGAATCTTCTGTAGATTTTCCTTTCCTGAAACCATACTGATTTGCACATAAGAGACCTCGGTTCTCAAGGTAGCAGACTAATCTTTTATTTAAGGCCTTTTCAAATATTTTTGAAAGCGCTGTAAGCATCGATATGGGTCTATAATTGCTGACACTGCTTCTATCGCCATTTTTATATATAGGTATAATTATAGCCTTCTTAAAGCAATTTGGAAAAATATAGTGTATCAACAGTTCTATAGAACTGAAATTAGGGGGTACTACTGGGATGCACCCACAAAAAATGTATGGAAGTCTGCCCCAGAGATGTCCAGAGATGATATATATGTCATTAAATAGTACAGATCTTCTATTTAAATAGTAATAAAGTTACTAGTAGCTAAGCAGTCGGAGATAAAAGTTATGAAGCTAATAAAAAAGAATTATCAAAATCGGACAACTCTGTAAAAAGTTATGCGTATCATACATAAAAAAAAATATACGTGTCGAATTGAGCACCTCCTCCGTTTTTTTTCGTCGGTTAAAAATAAAATAAGTATAGTTTCAAATAATAAATTTATTTAGACACTTATAACTAACTTACACAAATTATCTAATGTATCTCTCAACCACGAGCACACCTTTATATTTTCATATACATTTAATGAAAAACTGTTAATTTCTCTTCAATTTTATTCATTTCTACAGATTTTATAAAAATTGCAATAAAACTCAGTGAAACTTTTTAGACTTATAGCGCCATCTTGTAAACTCGCACAGAGTGACATTGGTTTGTTTCGAAGCTGTAAAAGCATTTAGCTAACTAGTTCAAGTACTAAAATGTAGATGGCGCTTGTAAATATTTCAACAGATTGAAATAAAGTTAAATTGCAAAATATTAAAACGAAAACGGTTTTTTTGACTATAGATTCCTCAAAGCATCAAATAGATACGAATCTAAAGAAGCTTCGCTTTTGATATTACAAATAATCCGTCTGGCGGGTCGCTGACATCGATTGTATTCAATTATTCCAGAGCAGTGAATTTGTAGACGCTGTTTCAATAATTTGGTAAACTGTAGACCCTCACTACACAGGCATCATCACAGACTAGACGTCTAAGATGCGTCAATAGAGATGTCTCGTGTAGAATGTAGAGAAAAATATTGCAGACCAATAGTCTCCAAATCGAAAACTATCATTGCGATGGGACAAAAGGGAGCGAGTTTCTTTGCTAGCAGTCGTCAATATCTTTTTCTCTACACCAGATGTCTATTATCGCATTCACAGCTTACAATAACTATAATGTCCTTGCTATTGACAATGCCACTTTCTTTACACTCTCTCACACAACATTCGTCTAATGATTAATTCCCAAAAGGATGCGAGTACGCAACTGAACGTAGAGAACAACAGGCGTGTCACAGCGACGACGATAAAAGTGATTTCATAGAAGTATAATTATTATAGTGAGTTTGATAAAAAAGCGTTTACTTTCACTATAACTAGATGGCGCTACTTCAATTCCATATAAAATTTGCGTTTACTGTTCTCGATATCGACGCTGAAAAATCTTACACTAGGCACACAGAGTTGCTGCGTAAAAACGTAATACAAATTTATATGGAACTGAAGCAGCGCCATCTAGTTCAACGAGAATAAACGCATTTTCATATTATTTGACGTTACGAGTGGTTACGTTACACGTATGGAGAGTAGAGGTAAGGAGACTCATCTTATATGGGAGAAAAGTTGAAAAAGTGTCCAGTTGTATGCGTTAAATAACAGTTCAAAAATCCTCCACAATGGCGCTGGTGGATGCACAGGGTATGGTATGAATGTAGCAATCGTAGATGAATTGAAGTATGCCGAGTTAAACAATTTAATGTCATTATCGACTAAAGTAGTTAATTATTGAGAACTTCAACAACTTACGTTGTACAAAATATTGTGGTAAATATAACCTTACAGAATTATAACCAATTTCAAAAAAAATGACTTCAAAAGTTTTATTTTGTATTTGGCGCTTCTTTTGAAAGTTACTTTGATGCAACTGTGGCGCCATCCTAATTTAATACATTTTGACGGACACTTTTTATATACACAGATTGTGTATATAAAAAGTGTGTTTCCTCTACTCTCCATAGTTACACGCAGTCACTTGGAGAAAAACTCTTTGTCGCTGCGACACGTCGCCTGCAGTTGTCGTCTGTGGCCTACAGTCTCCAACATCACAGTGCACGGTGGACGCGCTACTCGGAGTCGCTGGAGTCGGAGGCGGCGTCCGCCACTTCCACGCTGAACTTGTACTCCTGGTCGGCGCCGAGGTACGCGTCCGACATGAAGTACAGCGTGTACGTGTGCCGGCCGGGCGCTCCGCACACGAAGTCCAGGCGCACCTTGGCGCTGCGCCCCAGGGACACGCGCTTGATGGACAGCAGCGTGTTGCTCTTCGGGTCGCCCACCACTACCCACCAGCCCTCCTCGCGTTTCTGCAAATATTACATTATTAGTATTGTCGAAAATGTATATAGTTGACATAACGCTCGACAGATGGCGCCGTACAGAATTGTCAGTTTCTTGCTGAGTCAGTAGTCGTCGCCATAAAAAACCAAAACCTCCTCAGTAATTTCTCTAAACTACGAGACTGACAAAGTGATTTGTACCGTCTTGGCATAACCAAAAGCAGAAGAACATTTACAAGAGACTTT
Source organism: Mycalesis mineus (assembly GCA_034621355.1). NCBI lineage: Eukaryota > Metazoa > Arthropoda > Insecta > Lepidoptera > Nymphalidae > Mycalesis > Mycalesis mineus. Next base: position 616,266 of record JAXAVZ010000012.1, on the reverse strand, counting down.
TCTAACGTGTTTAACAATTACTTAATGTGAACACAAGTGTTTTTACTAGTTCAAGAGTTTCACAATTAAAATACGTGGCTGTTAACAACTGAGTTTCATTAATTAATGACCATTATCAGCCGACAACCGTCCACCGCTGGGTGGCGTCTTGTAAGGACTTAAAATTATTTATATTTTTTATTAACAATAGACAATTGGGTATTTGACTCGATTTATTTTATTGATTTATTATAACTAGGATAAAAATAATATTAACTAGGATAAAATAATAACGTACGCTGCAAAAATAATAAAAATCCGATAAAGATCTGTAAAGTTACAGCTACCTAAATATTTCGAGGAGGGGTCTTCTGTCCTTTTCTCGCAAAACGAGTATTTGTACTAAGCCACTATGACGATACTGTGGTGTGACGTCACATCACAGTATAGCTGTCTCCGTCTAATCAGACATTCAAATGCTTATAACTTTTTATTTATTTGAACAATTTAATTAGTTTTATCATATTTTGTTTGTAATGGAATCAAGTTTCAAAATATAAATTTAAATTTTATTATAAATATTTTGATTACTGTCAAATACCCAATTCGATGCTGGCCATTTTTAAGCACCACGATGTTAGCCGACAGCATATCCAGAATACCACTCGATATAAGTGGTACGAATGATTATACAAATTCAATATAACACCGCCGTCTATACTAAAGCCAAACTGGATTGAGAATGCTTGTCAACAAATAAATTTAAAATGAATGATGAATGCAACACATTTTATGCCTAATAAATTTAAAGTCATATTTTGTTGTTTAAAAAATCTTATTTAAAAGATATTGAATATATTAATTAGTTTTAAGCTTACTAATTTACTGTCATGAATTCGTCATTAACAAGTTAATTAAAAAAATTAGGTATAAAATGACTAGTGATTTCTACCTTCATTTTTAATTTGTTTGTTGACAAGCATTCTCAATCGAGTTTGGCTTTAGTATAGTGTCCAAATAGTAAATAAACATAGTAAAACAGTGATGCGAAATACGACCAGAATGAAAAATAAATGCCACCTGAGGGAAGAAGGGCGCGATGACGGGCCCCACGATCTCGTCCTCTCTCTCCAGGGACACCTCCACGACTATCGGCTTGCCGGCGCGCAGCCGCCTCTCGTTCTTCACCTACGAACATATTGTTATGGATATCTATGCTAATCTATACTATTGTAATGAAATTATTTAATTTCTTTAGCAACATCATCGCTATTATCATTTCCAAATAAAAAAAATTGGTTGTCTGTAAAGTCGGTTTACTGACGATAGTTGAACGTGACAATGTCTTAAGAAAATACTGATGGAATGTTAGCATTTAATTGGTTATTAAAATTTTTAATTTAAGTATATTTTTATAAATATTAATTTAAATTAATAAAATAATTGATTTTGATTTTATAAATTTATATTTTAAATAAATATATAAATATATTAATTTTTAATTTAAAATTAATATATTTAATAGACGGATGTCAAACGCTGCCGAACTTGATTGTTCTTCTTTGTCGCTCGTTCCGCGCTCTCGCTTGCACGTCAAGCCTTACATGGAACGCCTCAAAGCGAGGTAACGCATGAGTCATGTTTTTTCGTGCGTGCAGCCGGCTCTATCGAATTATAAGACGTTGTCACGTCAAAAATAGAAATAGTCTTATACTAATATTATAAATGCGAATGAAACTCAAGTACAAATATTTTAGAATAATTTTTAACTTAATACTTACTTACCTCTAGGCGTTCATGAAGAACCCCTCACTTTTCTCATGAACGCGTAAAGGTATTAAATTGAAATTCATATCAAATACTCAGGTCTATAATACCTTTAAGCTGTAACAAAATCAAATATACCTACAGATTTGTATAGAGCGCGAGTTCGACTCGCACTTGGCCGGTTTTTAACATATTACTCAACTTAATTTAAACTGTTTCTTGTTCATGTGATGTTGTATAAATATAAATAAATAATTAAACTGACCTCATAAGTGAGTTCAACGTTGGGGTATCGGTTGCAGAATCTCGCCACATCGGCCATCTCAGTGGGCGACAGCTGCAGCAGCTTGGCGCGAGCGTTGTCCTCCAGCTCCATCACGTCGAACACTGTCTCCACACCCTGGAAATTTATAACTGTGATACTAGAGGGCTTTGGTGAAATTCCAGGTATGAAATCTTAAAATCGAAGCTGATTCTTTGGGATATCTTTTAAACTTCAGCTCTTCAAAGTCTTCTATTTTTTAAAGCAGAGGGCTATGGTAAAATTCCTCAAGGTATGTATATCCTAACACTGAAACTAATAGTTTAAGCCATCTCTCAAGCGCCAGCTCTTCAAACTCTAGTAACTCTGAAACCAGAGGGCTGTGGTAAAATCCTTCAGGGTATGGTAATTGTATGATAAAAACAAATAATTTGAGCTATATCTTAGCTTTAAGCGCTTCAAATGTTAGTAACTCTGAAAGTACGGGGCTGTGGTAAAACCCCACAGAGTATGTTAATCGTATCACCGAAACTAATTATTTGACCTATATCTTAACCTTCAGCTCTTCAAACTATAGTAACCCTTATACTAGAGGGCTGTGGTAAAATCCCTCAGGGTGCAATTTTCCCAATAACAAGACTAACATTTTAAGCTATCTTCCGACCTCCAACTCCTCACCTTATCTGAACATCGCTGCACCAACTCGGGTGTGAAGTGAGGCAGTTGTCGCAAGTAAGAGTCCTTGGCCCACATGGCCTGTGTCACCATTTGAGCCAGCTCCATAGCAGCCACCGCTGGTGACAGCCATCCGCTGCTCGAGACCACGTCCACACAAGCTTGGATAAGTCGAATAGCCTGAAACAAAAAATTGGTTGTCTGTAAAGTCGGTTTACGGACGATAGTTGAACGTGACAATGTCTTAAGAAAAAACTGATGGAATATAATAAATTGGAATGGAATAAATAAATATTCATTTAAATTAATAAAATAATTGATTTTGATTTTATAAAATTATATTTTAGATTTATAATAAATATATTAGTTTTTAATTTAAAATTAATATATTTAATAATTATATTTAATAGACGGATGTCGAACGCTGCCGAACGCAAAGGCCGATTGTGCTTCTTTGTCGCTCGTTCCGCGCTCTCGTAAATAAAAAAGTAAAAACTTAAACACTACAATAACCTAATCTATATATAATATATATGTGGGAGGGACGAGCGGGATAGTCGGAGAGTTTGGTTCATCTTCGTCCGCCATCTTGGGTAGTGTGGGTGATGTTTCTTCGGAATAAACTCGCAGATTGATCACAAATAACCTCTTTAATCGATTTACTTAGTAATTTACACGAAATATGGTAACTCTAATGCGATGTAGACGGATCGCAATACGAAACGTGGAGAGTTCTGCGCTTGCGTCCGTTCCGTCTCGCGGCTGGCGTTAGAATGCCATTTTAAACCAAGCACAGACCAATCCCAAGCGATGACAGCTGTCAATGTCATAGCCCGACGTTTCGCGCGATCGAAGCGCCACCTCGGCGACAACGTTTTGCACGATCGCAGCGCCACCTCGCCGACACGGCCATCCTGCCGCATCACACGTCCTCGTGTGTGTCTGAAAGAAAAGCACACTACGAGTAATCTCGTCATCGCTCGGTCATCTCTGACCAATAAAAACACGGTTACATAACCATCACATTTATTACAACTCTACATAGAAACTCTTGAACCGACTGACCTCATATGCCGTGTACACTAATCACATACTATGTACATTGATCACAAACTAGGTACACTGATAATATACCAGGTACACTGAACACGTACTGCCTTAGTAAATCAACCTCGAAGGATATCTGAAGTTCGGACTTTAAAACCAAATCTTAACACTAATCAGTACACAACTCAACACATATCGTGATTCTATGCAGTACCATAGAATACACACACCAGACACATAACACTTCCCTCGAGCATTATGTTCTCTTTGTGCCTTTAACAACACAAGCAAAACGCCTCCCTCGAGCGTTATGCTATCAATGCCTCCATCGAGCATTGTGACAACGTGCCTCCATCGAGCACATAAGCAGACAATGCCTCCATCGAGCATTGTGACAACGTGCCTCCATCGAGCACATAAGCAGACAATGCCTCCATCGAGCATTGTGACAACGTGCCTCCATCGAGCACATAAGCGGACAATGCCTCCGTCGAGCAATGTCTCCGCGAGCACCTCCATCGAGCACTCAGGTAGCACCTCCATCGAGTGTTACCGAACTTAATCACGCGATGTGCCAGGAACTTCAGATACATGATCATCACTTTGATCAACCAACTCTTCTACAGCCACCTGACCTTCAGGCATCCTTCTCAGTCTATCATGGGCATACTTGTATGTCCTCTTAGAGTCTAACGCCTTTAACAAGTAACAATCACCATCTAGCAACTCAATGACTTTAAACGGTCCCTTGTATTTCGGATCTAACCTCGTCTGGTTACGCTCCTCATTTTGTATCAAAACAAAACTCTATATGTGTACAGAATAACCAACAACTAACTTTAAGCTTGTAAATTGGATGCTTAGCCTAGAAAATAGTTTCATTATGTTGGATTTGTCCTATACGATTACTTGTAGTCACTCAGACAAAACAAACTATTTTTCTATCCCAATCAATCACGCGTGATACTTTCTTTAACTAAGAAATAATCAAACAAAATGAAAACTGCTCACCAAATTCAGTGCCAAGACGGTGACATACTACGCTTGCTCTCTCTACGCAGGTATCGCGCCGCCACTCAGAACTTGCCACGTCTAAGCATCTCGAAGCCCCGTGGCTTCAACTCAACTGGTTACAGGAGGCTTCGATGTAGTCACCACCACACGACCACACACAGCATGAAAGACTGTAAAATGCAATACAAAACATTAGAGAACCATTTTCTTTTTTTTTTGATAAACGCAGCGTTCATAAAAGCAATCGCGTTTTACCAACAAAATAACAACAAGTTTAATTGCTAATAAAACCATGTACATACTGGCTAGTATATGCAGCGAAACATTCGCCATCCTGCGGTTTTCAAGTAGACATTTTAAAATTGTCACTTCTCACACACCTAGCGTATATCATAACCAAAGAAAAATTAAAGGAATTATGATAGATTCTACCCACTTAATTTCAACAATAGCAAGCTACTTTCCGGACGAACTTATACTTAGCATAAAAATAACTACGTCCCTGTAATATCAGCAGTCGCTAGCCAGACTCGTGTGCCCGTGTCCTCATCTTCTAGCTGGAACGAGGGCAGCACTGCCTTCATCTTTGACACAGCCTGTAGTTTGTTAAGTGCACGCCTCCACGAGCAGTCCCACACTCCTTTCCTGTGACTCAAATAAAACGCGATACATAAACGTGCAATTTGATCTGTTATAATAGGTACCTAAAGGAAAGCGATCGGGAATAGTGTTAAACGAATCTTAAGTTTTCCGGTAGTGATCTTTGAACACGATTTACCGCGTTAACAAAAGCATCTGAATGTTAAGCAAAGTCAACAGTCGCGGTCTATCCTCCGCTTGTATATCCGTATCAATATTGTTTGTATCAATATAGGGATTAGAAACACTACATTCATCGACAATTTTTCTGTTAAAGCTTGGATTCCCAATACCAGTAATATTAACAATTTCATTAAAAAAAGTATCTGGTATACGTTTATTCGCATCAGATTCTTTTACAACAGAGTACCAAAATCATAACGGAATGAAAGCGACTGACCTGATTGGTTTAATTAACCTGTAAACGAGCGAATATTGCACGTGTCTACTCGCCGCCGCTCGACCGGCCTGGTCCCGCTGCTTACAGCGTCGCGCGCCCTGCCATCGACGTTGCCAGCGCCGTCGTTGGTCGATGACATGCATTTCCGAAGATGAAGGTAGTTCGTTGTCGGTAGTTTCTTTTTGTTCCGGCAGTAGTTTCCAGGCACGCAATACTTGCGATGAAAAGTTCCTTGAATTTGTCCACGTCATACCCGGATATGTTACTTCAGATTACCACGCTGATGCTGCTCCTTTTTGGGCCTTGCTAGTAACGATTAAGTGACCTCCTTCCACGGAGTTATCGGTAAAACACAGATCCGATGTTGCACGCCACGAACGTGTGTTAGCGTCAGTCTTATCAGGATAAAACTCTGGAAGTTTCACAGTTTGAGAAGAACGCTTTGATTTGCCAAGTGCTTCAATCAACGCTCTCATATTAGAATTTTGCATTTTGAACAATAGGCGCCAATTATTATCACTGTTACCGCCATTTTCTTCGCCTGGTTTAATTACACTATGCGGTCCGTCTGTTTGCTCGGATCCCCCGACGTGGTGGGAAGTGGCTTCGACTTGCACTGGGACGCTTTATGTCCGGGTTTTCCACAGTTGAAGCATTTTCCTAGGCTGGGTGTGGTTGAAGGCTTGAATCGCTTAGTATCAGGTCCTTCATGTTCGTTCGGCTTCCTCTTTAGGAACGATACAGCAGACAGTTCTTGTTGGAGCCTCGATGATCGCCAAAAAGTTCTGATTTTGTTGCTCCAACAGATTGCGCCACATGTCGTCGTCGTTTCCAAGTGGGAGATGGCGAGAAGATCCCACTTCTGATGTGGGAGGGACGAGCGGGATAGTCGGAGAGTTTGGTTCATCTTCGTCCGCCATCTTGGGTAGTGTGGGTGATGTTTCTTCGGAATAAACTCGCAGATTGATCACAAATAACCTCTTTAATCGATTTACTTAGTAATTTACACGAAATATGGTAACTCTAATGCGATGTAGACGGATCGCAATACGAAACGTGGAGAGTTCTGCGCTTGCGTCCGTTCCGTCTCGCGGCTGGCGTTAGAATGCCATTTTAAACCAAGCACAGACCAATCCCAAGCGATGACAGCTGTCAATGTCATAGCCCGACGTTTCGCGCGATCGAAGCGCCACCTCGGCGACAACGTTTTGCACGATCGCAGCGCCACCTCGCCGACATATATATAAAACAATTAAAAAAAACAGTAAAAAACTTAGGCGTCATAATATTCCTCAGAATCGGTGTCGAGCGGTAAAGTGCCCAGAAGGCTGGCAGCATTGCCACGTTGAATGGCAATGCTGATCCTCTAACCTAAAAAGAGACCAGCCCTCTGGTCACGGGACGTCGATCAAACGATTTGTGATTTCTCTATAAAAAAAGCGAGTACTCGGACCCCACGTAACTAGTGTAACTCTTTTATATAATTTTTGAAGTGAAACTTCTTTATCGGGGTTGGAAAAAAATTTAGTGTAACATTTTTTCGTTACGCGTCACATTTTTCCGTTACGCGCCATCTTTGACTTACGGAAGTGACGTGATAAATATATATATGTTATATTGAAGTGATCAGCAAAATCAAAGGGTTTATTTTAATTCTAATTCCAGTGAATTTCTAAAAAAAGTATGTAATTACATCTCTTTTTCTAATACATAGGTGTAATTATGGTATTTATTTTTCCACGTTATTCAAAATGAACCTCAGTTTTTGATTGTATTTTTCAATACACTAACACGTGGGTGTAATTATGGTATAAATTTTTTCTAATACTTGAATGTTGATAAGTTAGTTAGTTAGTTTCACTTCTTACGAGTGTACGCTAGTACACGCACACATTTTTTTATTTTGTAATTGCCTTAGGCCCCAGAGATGTGACCTATTTGAAATACTTCTATTTAAAATGCAAATACAAAATGCAAAATACCTATTTTGTATTTTGCATTTAAATACTTTTTCAGAAAAACATTTTGTATTTTATTTGAAATACCTTTTGAGATATATTTTGCATTTTTAAAATTCATTTCAAAATGCAAAATACTTTGTGATTAAGTTTAACCAACATTACCAGTCAAACGAAATGAAATGAACAAATGACGCTTGTATTGCCGAATTTGACCGATAGTGGCGCCTGCTAGCCATGCGTGCCTATTTTTAACCGACGAAAAAAAACGGAGGAGGTTCTCAATTCGACACGTATATTTTTTTTTTTTTATGTATGACCACGCATAACTTTTTACAGTGTTGTCCGATTTTGATAATTCTTTTTTTATTAGAAAGGGCATACATCCAAGGTGGTCCCATTGTCCTCATGTTAGGATCTGATGATGATATCTTGGGGAAATTGAAGGAACTCTTCAAATTTTGGAGGCACGCTTACAACGATTTCGGTTTTTGGCTCGGTATCGGTAGCTTTTTGGCTACTAGTGCCTTATAATATACTATGACAGTATAGTACGAGTACGTTACGTGGCGATAAATCACTAAAAAGTAAGAAATAAAAATTTTTAACAAAAATAGAACCGACTCAAAACGCACCAAAAAGTAAAAAATAACTGTGTCATTTACTTGCTTTAATTTACTTAAGCATATCTAGGAGTCGGTGCCAGCCAAAGTTTCTACTTTCAAGGACGTTACCTAGAACCCACAAACTTCTTTACTACGTAAAATAAATGTTCCTTAAACTTGGCTGGCACCGACTTCATAGATATTCTTAAGTAAATGAAAGCAACTAAATGACACAGTTATTTTTTACTTTTTAGTGCGTTTTGAGTCGGTTCTATTTTTGTTAAAAATTTTTATTGTTAAAAAATTTTATTTTTTATTTGGTCAGAGTGCACGCCTTATGTCTGACTAGTGTCAATGTCTAAAAAATTTAATTAAAAAAATGTTTGTCTGTCTGTCCGTCTGACTGTCTGTCTGTACGATTCACACTAAAACACTGAATGTATTAAAATGAAACTTGGCACGTTTGTAGTTCATAGTTTGAGATATTGTATAGGATAGTTTTTGTCGCGAAAATTAAAGTAGAAGGGGTTGAAAGTTTTTATGGAAAGTCTTTAATTTTTGAAGTTATGTTAATGAAAATTTGTATATGAACTACTGAATAAATAAAAATATGTTATTCAAGGATTTTTCAAAATTTCGTCCCTACAGAGTTATATAAGGGTGGAAAGTTTGTATGTAAAATTCCTTTTAAATGTTCTTAATTTAAATATTCAAATCAAATTATCTTTATAGAACTACTTATTACACTGCACCAACAATCAATTTTTTGTCAATCTATTTGTTCCGGCTAATCTCTGTAACAGCTGGACCTATTTAGACGGGTCTTTCGACACTTATTTACTAATGTTATAAGTAACAAAGGGTAATCTTATATTAGTAATGTTGCAAGTGACTATTCTAAAATAAATGAAAATATCATACGATTTGGTCAAAAAGTATTTTATTTTAAAAAAGCATTTTGAAAATACCTATTTTGCATTTTGCATTTGAAATACAAAACTCAAAAGCATTTGGTATTTTGTATTTGAAATAGTAAATCTGAAAAGTATTTTGCATTTTGTATTTAAATGCTTTTATGGAACCATTTTGTACATCTCTGTTAGGCCCATAGTGAGACTACAGCGGCGTCACCGAACTTGGAGCTCGTAGTAACCTTTACTCGCGGTTGCACCTGTATATGTACATTTCTGTAGTGTGCGTGTCCGACGGAACGATCAGTATCGGCCGAGCCGTCGCAACGGTCACTTGTGCTTGTTTTTCCACGTTGCATATTGCCACGAAATGCTGTCAATCACGAGTAAAGCTTACTTCACCTTCGTGAATCCCCGTACAAAATAACCTATTTGGATTTGTGGCGTGGTCATATAATTTTGTACGGGGACTGAGAACGTATTAAGTATCAGAGTGAGCTCCAGACCATTGTTTGTAATCAGCTGATGATGTGGCTCTTACCTTGACGAGTACGATGGCAGTGTCAGCCTGCAGCTCGGCGGGCAGTTGCATCCGAGACAAGTGAGCTTGGAGCAGCACGTGCGCTTTGACGTGCGGCTCGTTGTACTTCACCGCACCGCCAGAGGGCGTGGCCGGCTTGTGAGGAACTCTGGGAAAGACGAACACGAACTTAATAACTATAGATGAAGAAACACTTTATTAAGCACATAATACTGGTTAAAACGTATTTTTAGGCAGTTGATTAGATATTAATAAATGTGGCATACAAAGTTTTAAAAAATTAGGCTGCCGTAATACTTAATTCCACGGGGACGGAGTCGCGGGCCAAAGTTAAGTAAGCAAGTATATAAAAATTTATTTAATCGATGCAGATTATGTGGACCATATAACTTTGGTCTGCAATAAATGACTATGCTTATATAACTCACTTGGTGGCGAGCGCTTTGATGATGTTCTCCTCTCGGTGTCGGATGCACAGGTCCGAGTATTCGGCCGCAGAGGATATGATCTCCAGCAGACCGCGAATTTTGGTCTTGGACGTTAAAGACAGGCTGAACAGTTCTGTGGACAAGATAATGGTCAATGTTGCATCACTTCTTTGCCGAGTTCTGTAATAACGATTGGATTCTATGTTTACAATTATTAGGGCTTCGATTATGTGCCTTCTTGTGGATTAATCACCTGCACCAGTGACGGGTTTGATTGGGACATTATAGTTAGTTCACGTAAGAATGCAGTGAGTCATCAAACCTCGCCCCCCCACCCCCTAACCAATCAAATCATGCGTGGCGAAGCTGAAGAATTTCGGCACTGACGTCAGCGGACACCGTAGCCTAGCGGTAAGGTGCTCTAGAGACGCGGGTTCGACGTCCATGGCGCAGTGGTATGCGCGGTGGATTTATAAGAAAGACGGAGGTCCTGGGTTCGATTCCCGGCGGGGCAGATAGAGATTTTTCTTAATGTCTTGGTCTGGCTGGTGGGAGGTTTTCGCCGTGGCTAGTTACCACCCGACAAAGACATATCGCCAAGCGATTTAGCATTCCGGTACGATGTTGTGTAGCTTCTTTATCGGGGTTGGAAAAAAATTTAGTGTAACATTTTTTCGTTACGCGTCACATTTTTCCGTTACGCGCCATCTTTGACTTACGGAAGTGACGTGATAAATATATATATGTTATATTGAAGTGATCAGCAAAATCAAAGGGTTTATTTTAATTCTAATTCCAGTGAATTTCTAAAAAAAGTATGTAATTACATCTCTTTTTCTAATACATAGGTGTAATTATGGTATTTATTTTTCCACGTTATTCAAAATGAACCTCAGTTTTTGATTGTATTTTTCAATACACTAACACGTGGGTGTAATTATGGTATAAATTTTTTCTAATACTTGAATGTTGATAAGTTAGTTAGTTAGTTTCACTTCTTACGAGTGTACGCTAGTACACGCACACATTTTTTTATTTTGTAATTGCCTTAGGCCCCAGAGATGTGACCTATTTGAAATACTTCTATTTAAAATGCAAATACAAAATGCAAAATACCTATTTTGTATTTTGCATTTAAATACTTTTTCAGAAAAACATTTTGTATTTTATTTGAAATACCTTTTGAGATATATTTTGCATTTTTAAAATTCATTTCAAAATGCAAAATACTTTGTGATTAAGTTTAACCAACATTACCAGTCAAACGAAATGAAATGAACAAATGACGCTTGTATTGCCGAATTTGACCGATAGTGGCGCCTGCTAGCCATGCGTGCCTATTTTTAACCGACGAAAAAAAACGGAGGAGGTTCTCAATTCGACACGTATATTTTTTTTTTTTTTATGTATGACCACGCATAACTTTTTACAGTGTTGTCCGATTTTGATAATTCTTTTTTTATTAGAAAGGGCATACATCCAAGGTGGTCCCATTGTCCTCATGTTAGGATCTGATGATGATATCTTGGGGAAATTGAAGGAACTCTTCAAATTTTGGAGGCACGCTTACAACGATTTCGGTTTTTGGCTCGGTATCGGTAGCTTTTTGGCTACTAGTGCCTTATAATATACTATGACAGTATAGTACGAGTACGTTACGTGGCGATAAATCACTAAAAAGTAAGAAATAAAAATTTTTAACAAAAATAGAACCGACTCAAAACGCACCAAAAAGTAAAAAATAACTGTGTCATTTACTTGCTTTAATTTACTTAAGCATATCTAGGAGTCGGTGCCAGCCAAAGTTTCTACTTTCAAGGACGTTACCTAGAACCCACAAACTTCTTTACTACGTAAAATAAATGTTCCTTAAACTTGGCTGGCACCGACTTCATAGATATTCTTAAGTAAATGAAAGCAACTAAATGACACAGTTATTTTTTACTTTTTAGTGCGTTTTGAGTCGGTTCTATTTTTGTTAAAAATTTTTATTGTTAAAAAATTTTATTTTTTATTTGGTCAGAGTGCACGCCTTATGTCTGACTAGTGTCAATGTCTAAAAAATTTAATTAAAAAAATGTTTGTCTGTCTGTCCGTCTGACTGTCTGTCTGTACGATTCACACTAAAACACTGAATGTATTAAAATGAAACTTGGCACGTTTGTAGTTCATAGTTTGAGATATTGTATAGGATAGTTTTTGTCGCGAAAATTAAAGTAGAAGGGGTTGAAAGTTTTTATGGAAAGTCTTTAATTTTTGAAGTTATGTTAATGAAAATTTGTATATGAACTACTGAATAAATAAAAATATGTTATTCAAGGATTTTTCAAAATTTCGTCCCTACAGAGTTATATAAGGGTGGAAAGTTTGTATGTAAAATTCCTTTTAAATGTTCTTAATTTAAATATTCAAATCAAATTATCTTTATAGAACTACTTATTACACTGCACCAACAATCAATTTTTTGTCAATCTATTTGTTCCGGCTAATCTCTGTAACAGCTGGACCTATTTAGACGGGTCTTTCGACACTTATTTACTAATGTTATAAGTAACAAAGGGTAATCTTATATTAGTAATGTTGCAAGTGACTATTCTAAAATAAATGAAAATATCATACGATTTGGTCAAAAAGTATTTTATTTTAAAAAAGCATTTTGAAAATACCTATTTTGCATTTTGCATTTGAAATACAAAACTCAAAAGCATTTGGTATTTTGTATTTGAAATAGTAAATCTGAAAAGTATTTTGCATTTTGTATTTAAATGCTTTTATGGAACCATTTTGTACATCTCTGTTAGGCCCATAGTGAGACTACAGCGGCGTCACCGAACTTGGAGCTCGTAGTAACCTTTACTCGCGGTTGCACCTGTATATGTACATTTCTGTAGTGTGCGTGTCCGACGGAACGATCAGTATCGGCCGAGCCGTCGCAACGGTCACTTGTGCTTGTTTTTCCACGTTGCATATTGCCACGAAATGCTGTCAATCACGAGTAAAGCTTACTTCACCTTCGTGAATCCCCGTACAAAATAACCTATTTGGATTTGTGGCGTGGTCATATAATTTTGTACGGGGACTGAGAACGTATTAAGTATCAGAGTGAGCTCCAGACCATTGTTTGTAATCAGCTGATGATGTGGCTCTTACCTTGACGAGTACGATGGCAGTGTCAGCCTGCAGCTCGGCGGGCAGTTGCATCCGAGACAAGTGAGCTTGGAGCAGCACGTGCGCTTTGACGTGCGGCTCGTTGTACTTCACCGCACCGCCAGAGGGCGTGGCCGGCTTGTGAGGAACTCTGGGAAAGACGAACACGAACTTAATAACTATAGATGAAGAAACACTTTATTAAGCACATAATACTGGTTAAAACGTATTTTTAGGCAGTTGATTAGATATTAATAAATGTGGCATACAAAGTTTTAAAAAATTAGGCTGCCGTAATACTTAATTCCATGTGGACGGAGTCGCGGGGGGCAAAAGTTAAGTAAGCAAGTATATAAAAATTTATTTAATCGATGCAGATTATGCGGACCGTATAACTTTGGTCTGCAATAAATGACTATGCTTATATAACTCACTTGGTGGCCAGCGCTTTGATGATGTTCTCCTCTCGATGTCGGATGCACAGGTCCGAGTACTCAGCCGCAGAGGATATTATCTCCAGGAGACCACGAATCTTGGTCTTAGACGTCAGGGACAGGCTGAACAGTTCTGTGGACAAGATAATGGTCAATGTTGCATCACTTCATTGCCGAGTTCTGTAATAACGGTTGGATTCTATGTTCACAATTATTAGGGCTTCGATCATGTGCTTTCTTGTGGCTTAATCAAATACACTAGTTACTGGTTCGGTTGGGACATTATAGTTCGTTTACATAAGAATGCAGTGAGTCATTGTTCGCTGGCCAAACCTCGTCCCCTAACCAAATAATCGCGCGTCGCGTTAGAAGCTGAAGAATTTCGGCACTGACGTCAGCGGACACCGTAGCCTAGCGGTAAGGTGCTCTAGAGACGCGGGTTCGACCTCCGTGGCGCAGTGGTATGCGCGGTGGATTTATAAGAAAGACGGGAGGTCCTGGGTTCGATTCCCGGCGGGGCAGATAGAGATTTTTCTTAATGTCTTGGTCTGGCTGGTGGGAGGTTTTCGCCGTGGCTAGTTACCACCCGACAAAGACATATCGCCAAGCGATTTAGCATTCCGGTACGATGTTGTGTAGAAACCATAAGGGGTGTGGATTTTCGTTCCACTCCTAACAAGTTAGCCCGCTTCCATCTTAGACTGCGTCATCACTTAACATCAGTTGTGATAGCAGTCAAGGGCCGTAGTAGTCGATAAAAAAAATGTTTATTTCTAATATCATTTCATTTCATTTCAAACTGAAACTTTTTTGCGTTAAACATAAAATTAATTTAAAGAGCACGTTTAACAAATATCCAACACTAAAGCCAAAATCAATGTGGAAAGCATATCAACAAATAAATTTAAAATAAAGGTAGAAAATGCAACACATTTTATGCCTAAATAATTTAAATTGTTTTGTTTTTTTATAAAGTCTTATTTAAAAGATATTGAATATATTAATTAGTTTTAAGCTTACTAATCTAATTTATTGTCACGAATTTGTCATTAACAAGTTAATTAAAAAAATTACTAGTGATTTCTACCTTCATATTTAATTTTTTTGTTGATAAGTATTCTACATCGAGTTTGCGTTTAGCACAAAATCTGTTCACGGAATGACGATGTTTCAACTCGATACTATCATTAATAGACATAGCTTTTTTTGTTTTACCCGCAAAAGTACCATATCTATCGCGGAAAAACAAAAAAAATATAAATTCATGAATTACAGATTTCTCAGTTACAAAGCAAACGACGATTGATTGAATAAAATGGACGAAAGTGACGAGTGACTTTGGTGAAACTCACTCTGTTTCAGAAGTATCAGAAGTGGGATGCAGAAGACTCACCGATGGTGGTATAGTTGATGTAGTAGTAGGAGGCGATCATGCCGAGGTTGAGCGGCTGAACGTCCATCTCGTCCTCGATGGCTATGCACTTCGACTGCTCCAGGTCTGACAGCGTCGTCTCCACTAACTCCGACAAGTGGTCTGATAAATGCCTGTTGACGGTCACAAGTATTACACAAATATTGTACACTAGAGTCCGCTCGCGGGTTTACTCGCGTAGCTCTCGTTCCCGTAGGAATTTTGGTTTAAAGTGTAACCCAAGTGTTATTCTGATTTGTAAGCTATGTTATTGTGAAGTTTCATTAAAATCTATTCAGTAGTTTTTGCGTGAAAGAGTAACAAACATACATACATACATACAAACTTTCACCTTCATAATATTAGTAAAGATCGCATATTATTATTGTATATTATCTCTCTTTTAAGTAAGTTCTAAACCACTGGTAGAGTCACTACAAAGTAATACTTTAAAAACGCTTGTAAACGAAGTCTGAAATAAGCGAAATTTGGATATTGATAGACCACTGAGTATGACGTCACATAACAGTAATACAGTCTGTCTATTTTACTTTTTAACCGACGAAAAAAAACGAAGGAGATTCTCAATTCGACATATATACATTTTTATGTATGACCACGCATAACTTTTTACAGAGTTGTCCGATTTTGATATTCTTTTTTTATTATAAAGGGCATACTTCCAAGGTGGTCCCATTGTCGTCATGTTAGGATCTGATGATGATATCCTGGGGAAATTGAAGGAACTCTTCAAATTTTGGAGGCACGCTTACAGCGATTTCGGTTTTTGTCTCGGTATCGGTAGCTTTTTGGCTACAAGTGCCGTATAATATAGTATGACAGTATAGTACGAGTATGTTACGTGGCGATAAATCACTAAAAATTAAGAAATAAAATATTTTAACAAAAAATAGAACCGACTC
Source organism: Mycalesis mineus (assembly GCA_034621355.1). Classification (NCBI taxonomy): domain Eukaryota; kingdom Metazoa; phylum Arthropoda; class Insecta; order Lepidoptera; family Nymphalidae; genus Mycalesis; species Mycalesis mineus. The sequence goes on along the minus strand of JAXAVZ010000012.1, from coordinate 600,125 downwards.
AAAACGCACTAAAAAGTAAAAAATACCTGTGTCATTTAGTTGCTTTAATTTACTTAAGCATATCTAGGAGTCGGTGCCAGCAAGTTTAAGGAACATTTATTTTACGCAGTAAAGCAGTTTGTGGGATCTAGGTAACGTCCTTAAAGTAGAAACCTTGGCTGGCACCGACTCCTACTTTTTAGTGCGTTTTGAGTGTGTTCTATTTTTTTTTTATTTTTTTAATCAATTTATAATAAGATACGCACCTGTGCGTTACTCCCTGTAGATTGTAGTAGTTGGGGTTCTGCGTGAGCCGCCGGTAGAGGAAGGTCCACGTCAGATAGTCCACGGCGTCCTGCTTGTTCTCTATGGTCTTCGTCACTATCTCCGCGTTGATGTGGTCGTGCAGTCTGTGGTCCAAGTGACTCTGTGGGGAAACGTTGTCTATGACGCACTCCGACTTTTTGTATAATATTGTTGTATGCACTGGTAATCTCCAACGTATTAGATCCAAATCTGCTGATCCAATTTTGCTCGTAGCCCACCTTTCGCCCACGACACGTATTCAGGTGATGACTTACTTTCTGATAGACCGACGATATAGATATAGATATATATATATATATACACATATATATATATATATATATATATATATATATATATATATATATATATATATATATATATTAATTTACGTGTCTGTCGGTCATTTCCTTCGATCGCGCTTAACGAAAGGCAGTATTTGATGAAATTAATACTTGGTGAGATTTATTACAACACAGGTTACTTTTTATCTCGAAAATCGTGGTCCCTTCGAGAGATGAAATAAAAATCAAAAGATTCACCAGTTGTCGAGTATTTTATTAATGTATGTTTCGATTTTACTTATCCTTTTTTTTTAGAAATAACGAACATCAAAGATTGTGTATTAAAAAAAATTAAGATCGTCGGTTTTGTGGTTCAAAAATTACAGACATCACAAATGTCAGTATAAGGTCCTTATAACTTTAAATGCTAAATCTGTAGAAAACCTTTGATCTAATTTGTGTATCTGAGCGTGTGTGCGTGCGTACGTGCGCGCGTGCGTGCGTGCGTGCGTGTGTGCGTGCGTGCGTGCGTGCGTGCGTGCGTGTGAGAGTAAGTGCGACGTCACCTCGAGCGGCAGGCAGTCATTGAGCAGCTTTGTGAAGAAGGTCTTGTGATGCGCGGCGCACATGAGCACTCCGACTGCGTGCTCGTCCTCGAGTGGGCGGCACGCGCGCCCCAGCATCTGCAGCACCGTCGTGATCGGGTACTGCTCGTAGCAGTGCAACTTGCCGTTGCAACTCACACATGCGTGTCGGCGATGATGACGGTGTGCACGTGCGCCGCGAACGCGAACGCCAGCTCCGCGGCCACGACGCACAGCTGCGCCGCGCCCGACTCGAGCAGCTGCTGCGCGGCGCGTCGGTCGCCCGCCGATACACCCTCGTGTAGGTACTGCGCCACGGAGTGTTAGCAACTCACACATGCGTGTCGGCGATGATGACGGTGTGCACGTGCGCCGCGAACGCGAACGCCAGCTCCGCGGCCACGACGCACAGCTGCGCCGCGCCCGACTCGAGCAGCTGCTGCGCGGCGCGTCGGTCGCCCGCCGATACACCCTCGTGTAGGTACTGCGCCACGGAGTGTTAGCAACTCACACATGCGTGTCGGCGATGATGACGGTGTGCACGTGCGCCGCGAACGCGAACGCCAGCTCCGCGGCCACGACGCACAGCTGCGCCGCGCCCGACTCGAGCAGCTGCTGCGCGGCGCGTCGGTCGCCCGCCGATACACCCTCGTGTAGGTACTGCGCCACGGAGTGTTAGCAACTCACACATGCGTGTCGGCGATGATGACGGTGTGCACGTGCGCCGCGAACGCGAACGCCAGCTCCGCGGCCACGACGCACAGCTGCGCCGCGCCCGACTCGAGCAGCTGCTGCGCGGCGCGTCGGTCGCCCGCCGATACACCCTCGTGTAGGTACTGCGCCACGGAGTGTTAGCAACTCACACATGCGTGTCGGCGATGATGACGGTGTGCACGTGCGCCGCGAACGCGAACGCCAGCTCCGCGGCCACGACGCACAGCTGCGCCGCGCCCGACTCGAGCAGCTGCTGCGCGGCGCGTCGGTCGCCCGCCGATACACCCTCGTGTAGGTACTGCGCCACGGAGTGTTAGCAACTCACACATGCGTGTCGGCGATGATGACGGTGTGCACGTGCGCCGCGAACGCGAACGCCAGCTCCGCGGCCACGACGCACAGCTGCGCCGCGCCCGACTCGAGCAGCTGCTGCGCGGCGCGTCGGTCGCCCGCCGATACACCCTCGTGTAGGTACTGCGCCACGGAGTGTTAGCAACTCACACATGCGTGTCGGCGATGATGACGGTGTGCACGTGCGCCGCGAACGCGAACGCCAGCTCCGCGGCCACGACGCACAGCTGCGCCGCGCCCGACTCGAGCAGCTGCTGCGCGGCGCGTCGGTCGCCCGCCGATACACCCTCGTGTAGGTACTGCGCCACGGAGTGTTAGCAACTCACACATGCGTGTCGGCGATGATGACGGTGTGCACGTGCGCCGCGAACGCGAACGCCAGCTCCGCGGCCACGACGCACAGCTGCGCCGCGCCCGACTCGAGCAGCTGCTGCGCGGCGCGTCGGTCGCCCGCCGATACACCCTCGTGTAGGTACTGCGCCACGGAGTGTTAGCAACTCACACATGCGTGTCGGCGATGATGACGGTGTGCACGTGCGCCGCGAACGCGAACGCCAGCTCCGCGGCCACGACGCACAGCTGCGCCGCGCCCGACTCGAGCAGCTGCTGCGCGGCGCGTCGGTCGCCCGCCGATACACCCTCGTGTAGGTACTGCGCCACGGAGTGTTAGCAACTCACACATGCGTGTCGGCGATGATGACGGTGTGCACGTGCGCCGCGAACGCGAACGCCAGCTCCGCGGCCACGACGCACAGCTGCGCCGCGCCCGACTCGAGCAGCTGCTGCGCGGCGCGTCGGTCGCCCGCCGATACACCCTCGTGTAGGTACTGCGCCACGGAGTGTTAGCAACTCACACATGCGTGTCGGCGATGATGACGGTGTGCACGTGCGCCGCGAACGCGAACGCCAGCTCCGCGGCCACGACGCACAGCTGCGCCGCGCCCGACTCGAGCAGCTGCTGCGCGGCGCGTCGGTCGCCCGCCGATACACCCTCGTGTAGGTACTGCGCCACGGAGTGTTAGCAACTCACACATGCGTGTCGGCGATGATGACGGTGTGCACGTGCGCCGCGAACGCGAACGCCAGCTCCGCGGCCACGACGCACAGCTGCGCCGCGCCCGACTCGAGCAGCTGCTGCGCGGCGCGTCGGTCGCCCGCCGATACACCCTCGTGTAGGTACTGCGCCACGGAGTGTTAGCAACTCACACATGCGTGTCGGCGATGATGACGGTGTGCACGTGCGCCGCGAACGCGAACGCCAGCTCCGCGGCCACGACGCACAGCTGCGCCGCGCCCGACTCGAGCAGCTGCTGCGCGGCGCGTCGGTCGCCCGCCGATACACCCTCGTGTAGGTACTGCGCCACGGAGTGTTAGCAACTCACACATGCGTGTCGGCGATGATGACGGTGTGCACGTGCGCCGCGAACGCGAACGCCAGCTCCGCGGCCACGACGCACAGCTGCGCCGCGCCCGACTCGAGCAGCTGCTGCGCGGCGCGTCGGTCGCCCGCCGATACACCCTCGTGTAGGTACTCCACCACGCATACCACTGCGCCACGGAGTGTTAGCAACTCACACATGCGTGTCGGCGATGATGACGGTGTGCACGTGCGCCGCGAACGCGAACGCCAGCTCCGCGGCCACGACGCACAGCTGCGCCGCGCCCGACTCGAGCAGCTGCTGCGCGGCGCGTCGGTCGCCCGCCGATACACCCTCGTGTAGGTACTGCGCCACGGAGTGTTAGCAACTCACACATGCGTGTCGGCGATGATGACGGTGTGCACGTGCGCCGCGAACGCGAACGCCAGCTCCGCGGCCACGACGCACAGCTGCGCCGCGCCCGACTCGAGCAGCTGCTGCGCGGCGCGTCGGTCGCCCGCCGATACACCCTCGTGTAGGTACTGCGCCACGGAGTGTTAGCAACTCACACATGCGTGTCGGCGATGATGACGGTGTGCACGTGCGCCGCGAACGCGAACGCCAGCTCCGCGGCCACGACGCACAGCTGCGCCGCGCCCGACTCGAGCAGCTGCTGCGCGGCGCGTCGGTCGCCCGCCGATACACCCTCGTGTAGGTACTGCGCCACGGAGTGTTAGCAACTCACACATGCGTGTCGGCGATGATGACGGTGTGCACGTGCGCCGCGAACGCGAACGCCAGCTCCGCGGCCACGACGCACAGCTGCGCCGCGCCCGACTCGAGCAGCTGCTGCGCGGCGCGTCGGTCGCCCGCCGATACACCCTCGTGTAGGTACTGCGCCACGGAGTGTTAGCAACTCACACATGCGTGTCGGCGATGATGACGGTGTGCACGTGCGCCGCGAACGCGAACGCCAGCTCCGCGGCCACGACGCACAGCTGCGCCGCGCCCGACTCGAGCAGCTGCTGCGCGGCGCGTCGGTCGCCCGCCGATACACCCTCGTGTAGGTACTGCGCCACGGAGTGTTAGCAACTCACACATGCGTGTCGGCGATGATGACGGTGTGCACGTGCGCCGCGAACGCGAACGCCAGCTCCGCGGCCACGACGCACAGCTGCGCCGCGCCCGACTCGAGCAGCTGCTGCGCGGCGCGTCGGTCGCCCGCCGATACACCCTCGTGTAGGTACTGCGCCACGGAGTGTTAGCAACTCACACATGCGTGTCGGCGATGATGACGGTGTGCACGTGCGCCGCGAACGCGAACGCCAGCTCCGCGGCCACGACGCACAGCTGCGCCGCGCCCGACTCGAGCAGCTGCTGCGCGGCGCGTCGGTCGCCCGCCGATACACCCTCGTGTAGGTACTGCGCCACGGAGTGTTAGCAACTCACACATGCGTGTCGGCGATGATGACGGTGTGCACGTGCGCCGCGAACGCGAACGCCAGCTCCGCGGCCACGACGCACAGCTGCGCCGCGCCCGACTCGAGCAGCTGCTGCGCGGCGCGTCGGTCGCCCGCCGATACACCCTCGTGTAGGTACTGCGCCACGGAGTGTTAGCAACTCACACATGCGTGTCGGCGATGATGACGGTGTGCACGTGCGCCGCGAACGCGAACGCCAGCTCCGCGGCCACGACGCACAGCTGCGCCGCGCCCGACTCGAGCAGCTGCTGCGCGGCGCGTCGGTCGCCCGCCGATACACCCTCGTGTAGGTACTGCGCCACGGAGTGTTAGCAACTCACACATGCGTGTCGGCGATGATGACGGTGTGCACGTGCGCCGCGAACGCGAACGCCAGCTCCGCGGCCACGACGCACAGCTGCGCCGCGCCCGACTCGAGCAGCTGCTGCGCGGCGCGTCGGTCGCCCGCCGACACACCCTCGTGCAGGTACGCCACGTGCGCCGCGAACGCGAACGCCAGCTCCGCGGCCACGACGCACAGCTGCGCCGCGCCCGACTCGAGCAGCTGCTGCGCGGCGCGTCGGTCGCTACTGCGCCACGGAGTGTTAGCAACTCACACATGCGTGTCGGCGATGATGACGGTGTGCACGTGCGCCGCGAACGCGAACGCCAGCTCCGCGGCCACGACGCACAGCTGCGCCGCGCCCGACTCGAGCAGCTGCTGCGCGGCGCGTCGGTCGCCCGCCGATACACCCTCGTGTAGGTACTGCGCCACGGAGTGTTAGCAACTCACACATGCGTGTCGGCGATGATGACGGTGTGCACGTGCGCCGCGAACGCGAACGCCAGCTCCGCGGCCACGACGCACAGCTGCGCCGCGCCCGACTCGAGCAGCTGCTGCGCGGCGCGTCGGTCGCCCGCCGATACACCCTCGTGTAGGTACTGCGCCACGGAGTGTTAGCAACTCACACATGCGTGTCGGCGATGATGACGGTGTGCACGTGCGCCGCGAACGCGAACGCCAGCTCCGCGGCCACGACGCACAGCTGCGCCGCGCCCGACTCGAGCAGCTGCTGCGCGGCGCGTCGGTACAGGAAGAGCTATATTTCTGATTTCGACGCTATTGGGCGACGTTTGTCGTTTTCTTCACACGCAATATCTAATCGAGTGTATGATAACCCCTACAGTTCAGTAGTCTCACCTTATCCTGTATCTTCTTCAGGAACGGCTGCACCAGATCAGGGCGAGCGTGGAGGAACTTGGTGGGGTTCCCATGAGCAGCAGCTAGCGCCAGTAGATCGGCAGCGAGTAAGCGAGCGTGTCGTCTCGAAGGTACGAACACAGCTGCAGGTTTGGAGCCGGCGTGGCGGATCACGCTGTTGTAGATGGGTTTCGTCATGGCGGCCAGGCGGGACGCGGCGTGGGATATGTTGAAACCCTGGAAATTACTAATGTCATAAAGGCGAAATACTCTCACATACGGATGCCAGACGTGGAACTATAACACTAAAATAAAACTAAACTAAAATGCCAAAAAGTAATGGAAAGGAGTGTACTAAAAATAAGAATACAAAAAGTGGAAAGTGTACAGATAAAACAATAAAATCAAAAGTCATAGATGGCTTACAATTTGTTCATGTCATGGTGGGCATTAAAAACAACTAAATGGGAAGGACCAACAGGGGAAAGGAGATTAGGACGTCCGAGAATAAGAAAGATAGAGGATATAAAGACGTTCAACAGAGCTTTAGCTTTTTTCAACAGAGAGGGTTGGAAAAAGCTGAAGGAGGCCTTTACCCGAAAAGAGGTCCCCATAATTTTTAATGACAGGAGACAGAAACAACAACTTATTTATTTACTTAGAACTTTTCTTAATTTTTAATTATGTAATAAACGCATGTAATATTTATTTCTTTAGATTTGGGTTTTGCAAGTTTCTGCAGGAATGTTACGTAAAAGGAGCGTAATTGTAAAGGATAACTTAATATAATAATTTACAGATAGATAAATAAAAAAGAAAAAAAAGTTGAGAGGTGTCAAGGGACACCCGGATGGAACGAAGTTCCTTTCGATTAATTAGTGAAGGAATTGTAATAAAATTTTATTTTTTTTAAGTAATAATAATATTTTTTTTATTATTAACAAATATAATGTTACATAAACTTAATCAGTAGGCTCAATTTTTCGATTAATTAGTGAAGGAATTGTAATAAAATTTTATTTTTTTTAAGTAATAATAAATTTGTTGTTGTACACCGAAACACCAGAGGGCGCCACGAGAGCGCGAGACAGCATACAGCGCGGGCGCCCCCCGCCGCTCACGCGCACACACATCAAAGGCGGCGGCAAGATCCTTTGATCAAAAAGTGTCGTGACAACTTTTCGTACGAATTTTTTCCGTCTAGTCCCCTTTCACAACGCGCGATAAGGAACTTCGTTCCAATATAAATTTATAATTGATGATAATAAATTTATGTATAAATAATAAATTAAAATAGATAATATGACGTGGGCCAGAGTGGCCCACAAACTTGACTCATCCCAAGTTACATGCAGTGACAATTAAATTCAAATTCATTTATTTCAAGTAAGCTAATTACAAGCACTTCTGAAACGTCAAATTAGACTATCTGTAGTGACTCTACCACGGAAGTTTAAATAAATGAAACAATTCAGTGTAAGATAGAAGACTTGCCTGCACGTGCAGCTCCAGTGGCAGCGGGCGCACACTCGGATGGAAGTTGAAGGCGCAGTTGGCGCTGCAGCCCAGCCACTGCCACACGTCGCGCGCGTCCGCCAACGGCAGGGACAGCGAAAGATAGAAGACTTGCCTGCACGTGCAGCTCCAGGGGCAGCGGGCGCACACTCGGATGGAAGTTGAAGGCGCAGTTGGCGCTGCAGCCCAGCCACTGCCACACGTCGCGCGCGTCCGCCAACGGCAGGGACAGCGAAAGATAGAAGACTTGCCTGCACGTGCAGCTCCAGGGGCAGCGGGCGCACACTCGGATGGAAGTTGAAGGCGCAGTTGGCGCTGCAGCCCAGCCACTGCCACACGTCGCGCGCGTCCGCCAACGGCAGGGACAGCGAAAGATAGAAGACTTGCCTGCACGTGCAGCTCCAGGGGCAGCGGGCGCACACTCGGATGGAAGTTGAAGGCGCAGTTGGCGCTGCAGCCCAGCCACTGCCACACGTCGCGCGCGTCCGCCAACGGCAGGGACAGCGAAAGATAGAAGACTTGCCTGCACGTGCAGCTCCAGGGGCAGCGGGCGCACACTCGGATGGAAGTTGAAGGCGCAGTTGGCGCTGCAGCCCAGCCACTGCCACACGTCGCGCGCGTCCGCCAACGGCAGGGACAGCGAAAGATAGAAGACTTGCCTGCACGTGCAGCTCCAGGGGCAGCGGGCGCACACTCGGATGGAAGTTGAAGGCGCAGTTGGCGCTGCAGCCCAGCCACTGCCACACGTCGCGCGCGTCCGCCAACGGCAGGGACAGCGAAAGATAGAAGACTTGCCTGCACGTGCAGCTCCAGGGGCAGCGGGCGCACACTCGGATGGAAGTTGAAGGCGCAGTTGGCGCTGCAGCCCAGCCACTGCCACACGTCGCGCGCGTCCGCCAACGGCAGGGACAGCGAAAGATAGAAGACTTGCCTGCACGTGCAGCTCCAGGGGCAGCGGGCGCACACTCGGATGGAAGTTGAAGGCGCAGTTGGCGCTGCAGCCCAGCCACTGCCACACGTCGCGCGCGTCCGCCAACGGCAGGGACAGCGAAAGATAGAAGACTTGCCTGCACGTGCAGCTCCAGGGGCAGCGGGCGCACACTCGGATGGAAGTTGAAGGCGCAGTTGGCGCTGCAGCCCAGCCACTGCCACACGTCGCGCGCGTCCGCCAACGGCAGGGACAGCGAAAGATAGAAGACTTGCCTGCACGTGCAGCTCCAGGGGCAGCGGGCGCACACTCGGATGGAAGTTGAAGGCGCAGTTGGCGCTGCAGCCCAGCCACTGCCACACGTCGCGCGCGTCCGCCAACGGCAGGGACAGCGAAAGATAGAAGACTTGCCTGCACGTGCAGCTCCAGGGGCAGCGGGCGCACACTCGGATGGAAGTTGAAGGCGCAGTTGGCGCTGCAGCCCAGCCACTGCCACACGTCGCGCGCGTCCGCCAACGGCAGGGACAGCGAAAGATAGAAGACTTGCCTGCACGTGCAGCTCCAGGGGCAGCGGGCGCACACTCGGATGGAAGTTGAAGGCGCAGTTGGCGCTGCAGCCCAGCCACTGCCACACGTCGCGCGCGTCCGCCAACGGCAGGGACAGCGAAAGATAGAAGACTTGCCTGCACGTGCAGCTCCAGGGGCAGCGGGCGCACACTCGGATGGAAGTTGAAGGCGCAGTTGGCGCTGCAGCCCAGCCACTGCCACACGTCGCGCGCGTCCGCCAGCGGCAGGGACAGCGCCACGATGCGGATCGGACGACCTGGGACGAGCAATGAACGTAACAACAAAAACTTCGCAATGAGGCTACAATAAATGTGTATAACGATACAATATCCCTTATGTCGGAAATGATGGGTTATCGATTATAATAATTTTAGCGCGAATGGACAATGCGAGAACAATGCTCCGCAATTGATACCATACTACTGCCGTAAACGTAGCTCTTAGCAAACAACTGACTACATTGATAGTTTTGTTAATAATCCCAATTTGTTGGTTTTATAATTAAAATCGTAATGAGATGACATATATACATACATATGCAATTAATTAGATAAATAAAAAACCTAAAAAATAAAGTAGTGTAATAAAGTGGGTTTCTATTACATTTATCTGTTATGCCCAATTTTTTTCGAAACCGCAAACAATTGCACCCGGTATATCTACGTCTGTCCTCAGTCCTATAAGGAGGTATACCTGGCCCTGTAGTGGGCCGTAAAAGGGCTGATAATGATGATGATGATGATCTACGTCCGCATCTCAGGCCTGTGAGCTCTACGGAAGCGCCATTACAGATTTGCGAGACGATGTAGTGCATCCGGGAGAACACCTCGAGGACGGGTTCCTCCTCGCCACCCAGCAGTCAAGGGTTAAATCTCACCAATTTGCGAGGCGATGTAGCGCATCCGGGAGCAGACCACCTCCAGCACGGGCCCCTCCTCGCCGCCCAGCAGCTGCAGCGCGTCCACGATGAACAGCGACACGCTCTGCACGCTCTTGCGCACCTTCCAGCTGGAGAGGGATGGATACATTAAGGGGAACCATGTCTTATTACAGTTATGTATGAAGGACCTTAGAAGCTTCTTACACTATATAGTCCAAGAGTTTGAAACTAAATGAAATATACGTTTTTCTAGTATCATCTAAAGCATTGTTTCCCAATCTTTTTCAGCCAAGGACCCCTGGAAGGGAATTGAGCATAGTTTTCACGGACCCCTTAATAAAATAAAAAGGAAAAAAAATCGGATTAGATATTTATTTTAGATACAAAATAGGTACTTATTATTATATTTATTATGAAAAATTAAAAAATGAATGTGTAGGTCGGTGTTGCATTTTTGTTTTTTACGTCTAATCTGTTTCTGTATTTGTATACTCTACAAGAGTAGAGAATGCCTTTTCACATAGGTATGTGGTTGAAAAAGGTAGTAAATGTTTCAGTGCTTCGTTCGATATCTCCTTATAGTCTGTCTTTAGATTCACCCAAAAACTTGATAAAGAAGACTCTATGAAATTGCGTTTCAATACTGCGGGCGCCCGCGTGCACTTATTTCACTCAAATCATTCATACACTCTCACTCTCCGCACGTTCGCGCGCACGTGCACGTGTTAAGCAAGCGTAGCGGTTACGAGACTTATCAGCATTTATGTATGGTCCAGAGATGACACCGCGGACCCCCATACATATACTCGCTGACCCTCAGGGGTCCGCGGACCACAGGTTGGGAAACAATGACCTAAAGAGTTAAGAACTCAATGGCAATATGTTTTTGTAGCGTCACGTGCTGTGTGTAGATGTGTATGTATGTATGTATGCACTCACCGCCTGGACAGCACGTCCCACTTCTCCGCGGTGGTGATGATGATCTGGCCCTTGTTCAGCAACTTGTGGTCGGTGGCGGTCTCACCGGTCAATTGCACCACCTGGCGATCATACTCTTGATTACAATCCATTCAAAGTTGTCTTCTTCTCATAGTAGACTATGAGGAGTCAAAAACATAAGAGAAATGAATGACCAAAAAAGATTACTAAGGTGCGTAAAGAGGATTTATGTAAAGGAGTAAATGGTCATTAGAAATGGAAGGGATGCCACATTTTGCAGATCACACTTAAGAGTGAAATAGTTATGATGATGATAACGGAACTAAAACTGATTTTTTTGTTTGCTGTTGGGTGAGTTCGTGAGTAATGCTTTTGTGTACTTCAATAGAATTATTTTGGCTGTGGCTTTGCGCGAAGTAATTCTGCCAGCAGCAAAATTATAGCCACTCTAACCAACAACTGGACTCTTTCGTTTGTCTAGTGGTTACCCTTACGTGGCTTCGATCACGAGGTCGAGTCAGGGAATAATTCGGATTATTACATTATTCTAAGAAATCCTTAGCAAATTGTAAGCCCAGAGAAGTTAGTGGTGTTACACTCCCGTGCCTCGGAGAGCGTGTTAAGCCGTCGTTTCCGGTCACTATGGTGAACATCTGATAGTTCTCATTAATGCATTAAACCAGGAGGATTGGCCCTGGATTGTCCGTGTATAGTCTAATAATAATAAAGAACCAAAAACTACAACAGTTGAAGCAACTGCGTCACACTCACCTTCAAGTTGAACCTGGTGCCGAACTTGTGGTACCAGTCGGCGAACACGATGTCCGCGAGCGCGTCGCGCGGCAGCAGGTACACCGCGCGGCCGGCGGGGTTCACGCTCAGCAGCCGCAGCAGCGCCAGCTCGCCCACCACCGACTTGCCCGAGCCAGAGGGCGCGCCCACGAACACGTTCTCGTCAGAGTTGTACACCGCGTTGAACACCTAACAAACCAGAAGACAGCTGTGAGATGTCTATAACACTAGTATACAATACTAGTCATTTCACTAGTTTTTAACGATAGTCCGTTCACATTAAGAATGCAGTGAGCGCCAGCTTAACCCTGCCCCCTAATCAATCGAATCTTTTCAAATAACAAAGTCAAGTTCACTGTAACCAGTTGAATTCATAGCTTCAAACGCGATGCGCGATTTAATCGGTTAGGGGACGAGGCTAAGCAGGCGAACAATGATGACTCACTGCATTCTTAAGGCACACTAACTATAGCTAATATATTAGGCAGCACATCTAACAGATCGCTCTCTCCCTATGATGTTGGCACAGTAGTTCATTTTAGTATCTTTGTAATATTAAAATATCTAAAAGTGTAAATTAATACTAAAAATAAAACATAATTATAGACAAGTAACAGTGATATCATTAGGAAAACATTACAATGTCAGTATATAAATGAAGGCCCTGTCACAGCCTAAACCTGAATCCATGAAAGATTGCGCACCACTACCAAAGAAAAGAATCCGCGCCGGCTTGATAAAGGGTATGACGTCAGAGAGAAGCAATAGCAGCAACTATATTTCTATAATGTTTGGCTCGTACCTGCGTCTGCACGGGATTAAACTGAGGAAAGGTGTCCGCATACAGTTCCTCGTATTTGGAGTTGCGCAGCGCTGAGATGGGCAGCGGCTGCAGGTCCAGCAGCTCCGTGGGCGGCAGGTTCTTCTCCGGCAGGATAAGGTGGCGGAACGATACCGGCAACTGAGTCTCTGCTGCTATCCACCTAAAAGACATAAAGGTAATTATATTAAATAATCAGTAGAGTCCGACCGAAACTGGTTTTCCGGCCAAAACGGAAACTGGTTTTCCGGCCAAAACCGAAACCGAATATTCGGCCCTGGCTTCAGTTTCGGCCGTACCCGAAACTCATGTGGTCAAGTATAAAATTCCTTTAAAATACTGAAATTTGATGCATTTTACACATTTTGCTGCATTAACTGACCAAGTTTTACATTAATGACTAAGTTTTGTTGCTACGGAGCTATCCGAACGGCGCACGACAATTTCCTGAACAGGGCCGCCAGTGTCCGCCATAGTGTTGCCGCCAGAAACGAAGTTAGGCGAGCGTGTACGACTATCTTCCGAAATCAGTTTCGTTTTCGGCAAAAGTTTCGGCCAATTTAGGCCGAAACCGAAACTGCCGCCGATACTTGATTTTTGGCCGAAACTCGACCGAAACCGAAACCGAAACCGAACTTTCGGTCGGACACTAGATTAATCAGACGCCTATCGCCTGAACATCACCACCAGGAAGTTTCTGCTGGTTAAGTCTTCCTCACATTTTTTCGCATTAACTTTTTCCAGCCGGATCTATGTGGACTCCAAGAGAGATCAGTAGCCTTCACTTTCGCTTTTATGGCCCGTTTCCCAGTGACCTCGGTCCTACCTCGCTTGCGCTCTCTAAGAGACCACTGGAAGGGCACTGAGCACCTCCAGATGTCCAGCATTAAATGTGTCCTGTTATATTTTCCAAGAATGAGTTCTAGATCTCCGCCAAAAAATCTCATAACTGTAGTAATGCAAAACGTAGGAAATAGAGTTGTATAAGCCACGCGGAATCTCTGGTGTTACTCCAGGATTCTTCCAGTGGTTTCCTAGATGAGGCAACTGACAATGATAGGTGTAGGTGTCACTATAAAATTTAATTAGTAAAATATAATTGTGACTGGTGTAATTTTAACTATATAAGTGCTTGTAAATAATTAAGTAATTTCTTCTTAATATTCACAGTAAATCTAGAAGTAGAGCTTACCTGTCGGAAACCACCCTCAGGAAGTATTGCGGTGGCAGCGGCTCAAACACTGGCACAAACAGCTTGACGTGGTGCTCGTCGCGACAATACTTCTGCTTCAGCAGGAAGTATTCATGATGCAGGATCACCTCCGAGTCCACATCCTCCACGAGGATCCAGAAAGCTTCCGACTGGCCGTGGATCTATGGGCATAATGTAGGCAAACCATTGACATATTAATACTATGGACTTCGGGTCAGCGATAAAAAGTGTCCGAACCAAAAGTAAGCCAAAACGCGAAATGTCTTCCAATCGCAATTCAGTCTCATATTAGCTGACTGACAGAATACACGTCAATAATGCCGTAATGTGTTATAAAAAACTTGTAAGAACTACCCGAGTAAGGTGAGAAAAGAAGACGGTGTACCATATTTTCAGTAAGTAAATATTTACTGATGATTTTAAAGTATTATTTTGCTTAGAAACAGGCTATTTTATTAAAATATTAATAAACTATAGAAACGAATTGCATAACCAACCAAAATGAACAAAAGTATCTATCTGTCCTTTTCCCATACGCTACCCGCGTATGGGATAAGAGTGCAATATGTTTATCTAATTAACCACATTTAGTTCGGATCTGCCGTGAGCAATAGAATGTTTTAGAACAACGACTGCATAGAGTTATTTTGTTGTTTAACATTTGAATTATTTAATTACTTAATTTTTGAATGAAAATAATTTGATTATTTTCAATTCAAAAATTTTTATTTTTTATGTCAACTTTTATTTTTTATGTCATGAATATTAATCAAATAACTTTTACAATTATGGTATATTAATTTGATAACTATAAGAATTATGTACATGAAATTAGGAACAGTTATTTAAAAAAGTGATCTAACGTCATTGAAGTAAAAAATATATTTTCAGTTTAATTAAAAAGAGGAAAATATCGAGAACTTAAAATTTCAGAGTAAAGAACTATGTCGAGTGGCATATCATTTTGTACATTAGTGGATTTGGTTTGTAATTAATTATTATTATAACTAATTATTATTTTATACAAGATAATTACAACAATTATTATTTGGTACAAGATTTATCCCAGCATATAGAGGTCAGGGATATGTAAATATACATTAAAATTTGCTGTAAATATAATATATAAATATAAGATGCCAAAAAAATTTGAAAGCTACCGACTCCACACCATTTATGTTGTCCTATTTTCACGAGAAGCTGTCATGTCAAAAAAAGGCTGCCATGGTAACCGTCAATCGAGGCTGATTACTTATTGCATGCTTGCAAATTAGACTGTATAACAATAGGATAAGACATACATTACAATGTTATTTTGTGTATAAAAACATAAATACATCCTAGTGTGTATAAAATATCTTGGGACACTTTTGACGTAAATTTTGCATTAGACCCGAAGTCCATAGTATTAATATGTCAATGAGGCAAACAGTAAATATGGTGAAAAATATATGCCACAGCATTCAGAGACATCAAAAGTCTCAAAGTGATGCTGAACTGATTTGAATTTTGGAAAGTTGAAGCAAATTTTTTTTGGGATAAAATTGTAAATCAGAGAGTAGAAACAACAAACTCTTTTTGGGGTGACATTGCCACGCTTCTCTACATCGCATACAACTTCACAAAATCAGTGTCACACAAATTTAACATTGCTTTCCATTTTATGTTAGTTAATTCATTCCACAAAGAATATGAGCATTCAAGATCAATTCTATCAGCCGTCTAGAAGAGAACATGATATCTCCTTGATATACGGTCACCTACTTAAAAAATGTATTGCAAAACGTTGCAGATGCTTGTAGATGCCTGGCGTTTTTTAGAGGAGGGTATAGGTGCAATTAGTTCACCTTGTCGTCCCACTGGAAGTCAGGAGTAATGGTGAGCTCGACCCGCAGCGTGGATCTGGTGACGGGCTGGATGTGGGTGCTCAGCTCCAGTTTAGGGAACTGGTGCACGTATTTGTGGATCATTTTGCCGAGCTTAGGCGCTCGCACTAGCTCGCCGATCTCGTTGGGACCCAACTCGTATAACTTCTCCCAGGGAAAGTTCTTCTTTTCTAACTTCTTAACAACCTGCCAAAACAATGGTATTATTAATTAATCGCTGTTTATGAGTTCACAGATATAATATGACCACTGTGATTCACAGAAAAAAAAATTGGTTGTCTGTAAAGTCGGTTTACTGACGATAGTTGAACGTGACAACGTCTTAAGAAAATACTGATGGAATGGTAGCGTTTAATTGGTTATTAAAATTTTAATTTAAGTATATTTTTATAAATATTAATTTAAATTAATAAAATAATTGATTTTGATTTTATAAATTTATATTTTAAATTTATAATAAATACATTAATTTATAAATATATTAATTTTTAATTTAAAATTAATATCTTTAATAATTATATTTAATAGACGGATGTTGAACGCTGCCGAACGCAAAGGCCGATTGTGCTTCTTTGTCACTCGTTTCGCGCTCTCGCTTGCACTTCAAGCCTTACATGGAACGCCTCAAAGCGAGGTAACGACGCATGACGTCATGTTTTTTCGTGCGTGCAGCCGGCTATCGAATTATAAGACGTTGTCACGTCAATAAATCACTGATACTTTATTATTTGTGGACAATGTCCCCAGAGACAAACTTATGAGAATGGACCGTAGAAACCAGAGGACCTTAATTTTACCTGTGAAGTCACTGTGCAGAAGTTCCTCATGTTGTCTTTAGTATTGTCATCATCATAAACGTAAAAGCGGTTTTTAGGTGGTCGGGTCTTCTTTTCGAAAAGCGTTTGGCATCGGTGATGTAAGAAGAGGCCGCAACCCCTGAATGATATAGGGACGATTGGTTGAATGGGCGGGGGTTAACTCACCTCTTCGGGCATCTTCTTGAACTGTCGGAGCGGCGACATGGACTGCCACATGCGGCGGTCCACCATCTTGCACAGCGCCAGCGTCTTGTCCACCAGCTGCGCCCAGCCTGAGAAATAATATTAGTAGTAGTAGAAATAATATTCACTTCAGTTATGGTTGGTTCACATTATGAGTCTAGTACAGTACATAGGTTGATGATGAACTCCCTAAGACCTGGTGCAATTGATAATGCTTTAGCTCAAAACATTATCGAGATCGATTCGGGAGGTCTTACCTCTTTGCATGATGATCTCACCTAGTACTATAATGTAGAACCTGACTGTCCACGATTCTGCCCAAAATTACCGAAAGGTTGAAAAGGCCACGGGTCTTACCTCTGTGCAGAACGATCTCGAAAATGGCGCGCAGAAGCCTGCACGCAGACTGCGTGACGTACACCATGTCGGCCATGAGCGCGAACCCTTCCAGCTTGAGCTGCGAGATGTACGCCTGCAGCAGCACGTTGATCTTGGCTGACGGCTCCTCTATACTCTCCTTGATTGGTATTGGTACCTGCGGAGAACGGATTATAATATTACAGGAATATGTGTGCTATGAATAAAGTAAGATATGAGACAGTATATCAACTCACTATAAATAACGCAAGAAATATCTTACACATAGACGTATATGCACTTATATAAGGAAAGTATACCTCCACATTTTGGATTTCCCCGAAAAATTTTGGATAATAATTTGATGATATGATAATGGACGCGTACTAAGCGGTTTGGTTCCTCGTTCTATATTCTTGTTTGACGATCTCTGTGGCGCAGTGGATTTATAAGAGGAGGTCCTGGGTTCGATTCCCGGCGGGGCAGATTGAGATTTTTCTTAATTTGTCTTGGTATGGCTGATGGAAGGCTTTCGCCGTGGCTAGTTACCAGCCTACCGACAAAGACGTATCGCCTAGCGATGTGGATTTTCGTCCCACTACTAACAAGTTAGCCCGCTTCCATCTTAGACTGCATCATCACTTAACATCAGGTGTGACAGCAGTCAAGGGCCAACATGTAGTCGATAATAAAAACGTCCATGCTTATCACACAAACATTTTTCCAGATGTGGGAATCGAATCAACAGCTTAGGACGTGGAACGGTCATGACCTACTGCGCCACTCGTAAGTTATAAAACTCACCCTTTCCATCAGCTTGTGAAGCTCCAGTTTCTCCTCGTCTCTCACGGCGATGTGCTTGAACTCCGAGGAGAGTGAGAACACTCGGAACAGCTCGATCTCCGCCAGGGTGGGCTTCAGCAGCTGGTTGTAGCTCTGCATGGTCTCGTACGTGCAGTAGAAGTGGGACGCGATGCGGCCCAGCTCCGTCGCTTGGAAGTGTCCGGATTTGCGCTCGTATTTTATCAGCCCGGCTCTGAAAATGATCACTATCAGCCCATTGACAGTCAATGATTGCAAGCCTACGCCTTCCTCGTTATAGAAGGATTATGGAGCGTAGACCTTATCTTGCTGCTACAATGCAGGTTGGCGGGCGTCACTATCAGATAATATTGACGAGCAGAGACTATGACATAATGTGCTCTCCGTAGCTATAGTCCGTACCATGTTCATCGGCAATAAAGGGCGTTAGACAATCGAAAGGAGGAAAGCATTATAAATATAAATAATATCCTAACTAATATTATAAATGCGAAAGTAACTCTGTCTGTCTGTCTTGCTTTCACTCTAAAACTACTGAAGCGATTTATATGAAATTTGGTACACAGTAAGTCTAGAGCCCGAAAAAGGACATAGGCTACTTTTAATTGCGAAAAAAGGGGTTGTAAGGGGTTAAAGGGAGGATGAAATGTTGTATGAAAGTATCGTCATTTTGAAAGCTTAAGACCTATTTCTTAGGCAGATGATTAGATATTAATAAATATGACATTCAAAGCTTAGATAAATTAGGCTGCCGTAATAACTAATTCCACGCGGACGAAGTCGCGGGCAAAAGCTAGTTATATATAAATATAAAGTATTTGCAATATTGCCAGCCGAAGAAACTTATTATTTTGGGAGTAACACACACACACACACTGGATTGCAATTACATACGTAGTTCGAGAGACATAGATAGTAGATTGTATACTCCTCTCGCTCTAAGCAACTTTCGAGGGTTTCCAATCTCTATGGCTCAGACTATAGGAAGTATAACACCACCAAATGCTCCTAAAATAACCTAAAACGTTCTTAACGCGAACGAACTAAAACAGTAGATGCTCGTGGGCTGATGATGAAGAGCACTCACTTGTCCAGCAGGCTGGCGGCGGTGTGAATCAGATCAGCTCGGTGCAGCTCCAGGAGGTTATCGTCTTGAATCTTCTCCGGTGCTATTCCGTACAGCGCGGGCTGCCGGAGCATTCGTATGTACAGGTACGTGTAACCTGGGGACATCATTACATATTATAAAATAAAGTCTCCCATCCCCCCCCAAAAATATACAGGCAGCCACCCCTGACGTTTTTTCACGAGATAACTATTCGGGCCAATTTTAACCCTTGAAGGCGTTGATTTAGCTCTGATTGTCTCCAATCATCATTAAGGAAGGTCTCACCCAGCCAGGTGACAGCGTCCCGCCCCCCCCCCGCTGGTTCAGCAGCGACAGGTAGTACTGCAGCTCCGAGTGGTTCGTGATGAGGATACCTGACGGAAGACACGTCATCACGATCATCGACATCCTTGACACATCAACAACCTTCTATGATTCAATATCATACAATATAATATCATATCTAATATATAAAATTTCCTTGTCACAATGTTAGTTACCTTACTCCTCCGAAACGGCTTTACCGATTTTTACCAAATTTCGTATTCAGCAGATCTGACAATCTGCTACTATCTATTTTTCATACCCCTAAGTGATAAGGGTTGTCCACCTCTAACATTGTATGTTAATTTTTACCCGACTGCGACAGAAGGAGGGTTATGTTTTTCGAGCGTATGTATGTATGTATGTATTAACAGATTCGCTAAATTCGTCTCCTACGTCAGCCCAGAGGTTACTAAGAGACAATGTGAAAGAGTGCAACATTCTATTTAAATTTAATTATGTAACTGCTTTTGATATTATAAAAACATTTAAACTACTTAAATCAAAGAGGACTGGCGATCTGTGGGGGATGTCAGTAAAAGTAATATCTAATATAATAAATATCATTGCTCCACACTTAGCTGTTATTTTTAATGAATGTGTGGACTCAGGTACTTTTCCAAACCTAATGAAACATGGAAAACTTATTCCACTTTTTAAATCAGGCGACCAAGCAGATCTCAATAATTACAGACCGGTTTCAATATTGCCAACACTAAGTAAGGTCTTTGAAAAAATAGTTTTAAATCAACTGCTTAGTCATTTTAACTTAAATAACTTACTTCATCCTGACCAATATGGTTTCACTAAAGGTCGCAATACTACTGATGCAGGTGCAAAACTATTAAAACACATCTTTGATGCCTGGGAAAGGTTTAAGAATGCTATTGGCGTATTCTGTGACTTGTCCAAGGCTTTCGATTGTGTTAACCATAAAACTCTTTTGCTTAAGTTAAGCCACTATGGTATTAAAAATGTTGCACTTAATCTCATTGCCTCTTATCTTAGTGATAGAACTCAAACGGTATGCATTAATGATATAAAGTCACGTGGCTCATCTCCTAAAATGGGCGTTCCACAAGGTTCAATTTTGGGTCCTTTTCTATTTTTAGTGTATATCAATGATTTACCATACCATGTTAGCGACATTTGTGAAATTGTACTGTTTGCTGATGACACATCTTTAATTTTTAAAACTGATAGAAATAAATGTGACTTTGACAATGTAAACCGTGCTGTATCGCATGTGTCGCATTGGTTTACTGCTAATAATTTACTATTAAATGCAAAGAACCGAATGTAAAAAAAATAAATAAGTCTTTAATGATAAATGGTGAAACGCTAAAGATGGAGAGTTCTACAGTCTTTCTAGGAGTGACCTTGGACTGTAAACTTCAGTGGAGCGCTCATATAGAGTCACTGACAGCTAAACTTAGCTCAGCAGCATTTGCAGTGAGAAAAATAAGACAGTTTACCGATGTAGAAACAGCTAGACTGGTTTATTTTGCTTACTTCCACAGTGTGATGTCTTATGGCATCTTGTTGTGGGGAAAGGCTGCTGACATAAATTCTGTCTTTATACTTCAGAAACGAGCAATTCGGTCGATTTATAAACTTAAACCACGCGAGTCCCTTCGAGTCAAATTTAAAGAAATAGGAATTCTTACAGTAGCCTGTCAATACATATTTAATAACCTAGTTTATGTTAAACAAAATATAAATATGTATAAACAGAAAAAGGATTTAAACGACCGTCTTCCTAGAAATGGACATAAGTTAGTCATATCAGCTTATCGCCTCCGAAAAGTACAAAAATCTTTCGTAGGATTGGGTGTACTCTTCTACAACAAGATGCCCAATTCAGTTTTAGATCTGCCATTGCATAAGTTTAAACAATGTATTAAAACTCACTTACTGAGTCAGGGTTATTATACTATCGATGAATTTTTAAATGACAAAGATGTTCAAAGGCAATTGGATAGGCTTTCAACTTCACACAGGAAGTAAAATAAATAACTTTATGTAACAACACACTTAATATTGTAAAACTGATAATATTATAAAAAGAGCAACTGTTGAGTTTCTTGCCGGCTCTTCTCAACAGGGCCTGCCTTCCGAGCCGGTGGTAGAGTCACTACAAATAGTCCAATTTGACGTTTCAAAAGTGCTTGTAATAAGCCTACTTGAAATAAACGATTTTGAATTTGAATTTTGAATTTGAATTATGTATGCTCATTTCTTCGGCACGCGCTACAGCCTAAACGACTGAACGGATTTTGACATGTGAGGTGTCGTTGAATTTGGCAAAATTGTGGTAGTGACATAATAAAATAAAATAAAAATAAAAAAGCCTGTATTTCTCCAATCTATTACACTGTAGATACAAATTTCGTTAGTAGGGTTAGTTTATTGTTGCTTAATTCTAAGTTAGTAGTTGTTAATATGAAAATAATGAAAAAATGCTTATAAGATTAGAGCCCCTTCTCGGGTAAAGGCCTCCCCCAACCTCTTCCATGATTCCCTGTCTTTTGCAAGGTTCATCCAATTTTTTCCGGCAGTTTGTAAGATGTCATCAGTCCACCGTTTGTTTGGCCTGCCAACATTCCTTTTGCCTCCTGGTCCTGTCCATCTTGTGCTCTGTATCGTCCACCTTTCATCTGTGTAACGGGAGATGTGACCGGCCCACTTCCACTTGAGTTCCAGTGCATGATTTAGTGCGTCTTTAACTCTTGTTCGAAGTCTAATTTTTTCACTCCTTATTTTCTGTATTTTTCTGATGTTTAACATACTTCTTTCTATTGCTCTTTGAGTAGTTCGTATTTTTTTCTTGATTTTATTTGTGTATATCCAGGTTTGGCATAAAGTAAGCTAGGTAAGAGACAAGTATCGACTACGATCTTCTTTAAGTCTAAAGAATAATCTCCTTTTAAAATTTCTTTTACACTCCAAAATTTTTTCCATGTTATGTTTATTCGTCTTTCAATTTCCTCTTCGTTTCTTGATTTTAGAAAGGATACTTGTTTGCCCAAATATATATATTTGTCTACATACTCTATGTTGTTTCCGTTTACTTTTATTGGGATCATTCTGCTATTAGTCATTATTTTTGTTTTCGTTGCGTTCATTTCTAAACCTATTTTAGTGCTTTCTACGTCAAGCGAGCGAATCATTTCTTGTAGTTCTGATGGTGTCTCAGCTAATAGTACAACATCATCGGCAAATTTGAGATGGTTTAGATAATTACCAGATACCATAATCCCTTTCTGTGTCCAGTTTAACTTACAAAATATGTTTTCCAGCACTGCAATAAATAGTTTTGGTGACAACGGGTCACCTTGTCTAACTCCTCTGTTTATTTTAATTGGTTCTCCTCTTGTCTCAAGTTTTACGGTGCTAGTACTGTTTGCATAAATGTTTTTAATAATATTGATATATTTTTGTTCTACATGAGATCCTTTCAATGCCTGCCAGATTGAGTTGTGACTTATGCTGTCAAAAGCTTTGCTGTAATCAATGAATCCCAGGTATAGAGGTCTATTAAACTCGGTATATTTCTCAATCACTTGTTCCAATGTCTGTATATGATCAGTAGTACTGAATCCCGAACGAAAGCCAGCTTGCTCTCTAGGTTGAGAAACGTCAATTTTGGGAGTTATTCTTTTAAGAATTATTGAGGCGAATAGCTTGTAACTGCTGGCCAATAAGCTAATCGGTCTATAATTTGCTATATCTAGCGGATTCCCTTTTTTATAAAGTAATATTATGTCGGACTCACACCACTGCATCGGTACTTTTTCTGTATCTATTATCAAATTAAACAGTTGTGTTAAATATATAATTAGTATGGGTGCACAAATTTTTAAAACTTCGTTTGTTATCCCATCCTGGCCTGGTGATTTTTCAGATTTAAGCTGTTTTAGGTGCTCGTATACTTCGAGTTCATCTATTGGTTTAGTTTGATTTTCGGTGGTTTCTTCTGTTTGCAGTTGTTCTGTGTGGGTATCTTTTTCTCTAATACTGTATAATTCCTTGTAAAAGGTTGTTGCATGTTTTATAATATCTTTTCGTGTTTTTGTTTCTCCTGACTGGCGTACAAGTTTCTGTATCCATGTTTTGTGAAGTCTTAATTGTTTAAAGGCTCTCTTTGTACTTCTAAATTTTTTTAAATTTGTTGTTATGACGTCTTTCCTATGATTGTAGTAGTCCTTTCTTATAGATTTATTTGTTTGTTTGAAAAGTCGGCAGAGTTTTTTCCTGTCTCCTTTGTCTTTATTTTTTGTTAGTATTAATTCTCTACGTTTCTTTATGAGTTGTTTTGTGTTCTCACTAAATATGTTGTGACCTTTATTTTGAGTCTCATTTTTTAAATTCAAATTGTCTTTAATAAGTTTTTCTAATAAGTTATAATAATCTTGGACACTGGTTGGTAAAGTTTCATTCTCGATCTGTAATTTTAATCTTGTGGTAAAATGTTTGATTTCTTTTTCGGTTTTTGGTATTTTTGGTACTATTTTGAACGACTTCCTGCTCTTTTTTGGTAGATTTAATATCATAGTTGCTCTCAGTAGCCTATGATCGGAAACGAAATTTATGTGACTGAGGACTTCAAAGTTGGTTATAAGCCTTGGGTTATTTGTCATTATAAAGTCTATTTCGTTTTTTGTTTTTTGGTCAGGTGAGATCCATGTCCATTTACGGTTTTCCTTTTTCTTAAAGAAAGTGTTCATGATTGATAGTTGATTTTCTAAAGCGTAATCTATTAGTCGTTTGCCTCTTTCATTTCGATCTCCATAACCGAATTGTCCCATTATCCAGTTTTCATTACCTTTTAGTTGCCCAATTTTCGCATTGAAATCGCCCATAACTATTACTTTTCTGTCAGCTAAAGAATGTGCTTTTGTAACGTCATTGTAGAATTTTTGTAGTTCTTCTTCAGTCGAACGCTCTGTGGGTGCATATACTTGAATAATTGATATACAAAGTTCTTCGAATTTTAGTTTTAGCAGAGCTACTCTTTCTGAGATTCCTGTGAAATTGGTGATATTGTCTTTGTACGTTTTCTTTATTAGAAATCCCACCCCATGCAACCCCCTTGTTTGTCCAATGTAACATAAGATGTAATCTTGATATTCTTCAATGTTACAACCCATTCTTTTTACTTCAGAAAGTCCAAGTATGTCAAACGTAATATTTTCAAGGGCGTACGTCAGTTGTAAATATCTTTCGATAGACATAAGAGACCTCACGTTAAATGTACATATTTTTAGTGTTTTTTTGCATGTGTCAGTTAATAATTTGGTATTTGTATTTGTTTTGTTAATAGTAGGTGGAGGGTATTGGTCTAATTCCCCACGAGGACCAGTCGGCTTGGGGAATGGTTGTTTTTGTTTTTTATGTAAATCTTGTCGATTATATATCTTGCTTCGGTGGCTGATGGCTTTGTCCTACAATTTTTGTTCCGATGCGAGTGTGCATTGCGAGAGGGAGTTGCTTCTTCCTCTCATTACATCGAATGCATTGATTCTGTTTGCTTTGGTTACTATTTGCTGCTTGCGAGGCTTTATTATTTCTGGTGATGCTGGTGAAGCTCTTTTACGTTTATCTTTCCCATTGAACCCTTCTTTGACGATCAGCTTATCGTACTTTATGATTGCGTAATTTCCCTTTTTTCTCTCTTCTATAAGTTGAGCTTGTAATTCTTTTCTTCTATTAAGGACATCCTTAGGATAGTCTTCTGTGATATAGATCTCCTTTAAGTTCTTGCTGGTTCTCAATAATTCATCCTTTTTCCATCTGTTTAAAAAGGATATCAAAACAGGTCTTATTTTATTAGTCTCACTGTCTTTCTTTCCGATTCGGTGTACCGTATTAATATCTCTACATTCCAGGGATATATTTAACTCAGTTTTAAATTTATCCTTCATTGATTGCATTAGATCCATGGAATTTAGTTCGTTTTCTTTCAATCCGAAGACAATTATGTTGTTAGATCTATTATGCTTTTCTAATCTAGCCACTTTTTCTTTTAAACTTTGATTCTCAGATTTCAGTTTCTCAATTTCCTGTGTAAAAGGGACTAACTTCTGATCCATTTGGGATATAATATCTTTAGTTTGGTTGGCCATTTCTATTTTCATTTGTTCGAAGAATGCATGTAGATTGTCCATGATGAATCTTGATGTTAAGTGTTTTTTCGCTTTTTATATATATAATTATTTTTTTAATTATTATGTATATTTTAATTTCTGTATTTATTATAATATATTCTTGCAAGGGTTAATCGGCAGCGAAAAAAGAAAAAAAAGAAAAAGAAAAAAAAAAGAATAAAATATATAATGGTTGCCCGGGGTTTGAACTCGGAGCTTATAACAGTTCTTAGTAGTATAGTTCCGGTTTGAACACCACTAGTCCAGCTGCGTCTGATAAGATGCAATGAAATTTATTAACTTAAGCGTACGGCTTATTATGACATTGAATGTAACGGATTGTTATTAATTAATTTGTTGTACAACCCGCACTTCACTAATTGTTCGTCACTTTGTTTACACCAAATGTTTTGTTCTTACACTTTGTTTTTTACACTTTTCTTATTGTCACTGAATAGTTCACTTTGTTCTTAAGGCAATTTACAAAGTTCTTATTTTATTTGGTTTGTTTATTAGTCGTTTGTTTTGTGTGTAAAGTACCGAACAGCTGACAGTTTTATATTGAGTTTTACGCGTTTGCAGTACGTTTTGAGCGTTAATAACACTTGTGCACATAAACCACTGTATTAATAATGTTTTAATACTGAAATATACACTTATTTTGATTTGTACGAATTTTAAAACATATTATTACGTAGAGAAGTTGTATGCTACTCGACAGCAGCGCCACACCCGGTGGTAGTGACATAGGTATATAAATTTTCAAAACGGCGGCTGAAAAAAGGGGGGGATGTGTGTATTTCTTTCTTCTATCTTAACAATATGGGTATCAAATGAAAGTCGTAAAAAGACCATTTCAAAAATATAAATATTATATCATGTTTATTGCCGTTTTAACAATAAATGGCATAAAGTGTACCGAATCATTTCTATACCATAAACTAAAACAAAAAAGTCTCAATTAAAATTATTATTATAAAAACAAAAAACCCGACTGCATAGAAGTTATGAACTGAAAAGAGAAAAATAAGGATCACAATATCTATATTAAATTCTAAATACTTTATGGTGCTGCAGGCGGGAACAAACGTAGTTTTGGTAGATCTTTCTTTCCCCGCAGAAAATAAAGTATTTTGTCCCCGCTTGTATCTCCATAAAGTATTTAGAATTTTATACAGATATAGTGATCCTTGTTTTTCTCTTTTCATTTCATAACTTCTATGCAGTCGGGTTTTTGTTTTTATAGGAATTATTTTATTTGGACAATTTTTTTATAATGTGGCATTAAAAATACATACACCCTTACACAATCGACCCTTATGTATAAAAAAATATTTCCTAGATATAATATACATGGCAAAACAACGTTTGCCGGGTCAGCTAGTAATATATAATATCCAAGCCTTTAAACTATACTAAAGCCAAACTCGATTGAGAATGCTTGTCAACACACAAATTAAAAATGAAGGTAGAAATCACTAGTCATTTTACACTTTTTTTTTTAATTAACAAGTTAATGACGAATTCATGTCAATAAATTAGACTAGTAAGCTTAAAATTGATTAACATATTCAATATCTTTTAAATAAGATTTTTTAAAATAACAAAACATAATTTTAAATTTGTTAGACATAAAATGTGTTGCATTTTCTACCTTCATTTTTAATTTGTTTGTTGACAAGCATTCTCAATCGAGTTTGGCTTTAGTATAGGTAAGAAGACCTAAACGTTTCTCAACCCAGTAAATAAAAAACCTACAGTTTAGACGGGTAGTAACCAAATTGTTGACATGTTTCTTGGTAGTTTTACAAATGCCATGGTATAAGTAATAGTCTAAGGCTTTTAGGCTGGCCGCATGCGTTTTCCATATTCGTTTTCCTAATGCGTAATTTCGAAATGGAATTCCGTGAGACTAGCGCAAACGTTCGTTTTTTTCATTCGGAATGTACCCACGTCAGTACAGATAGTGATAGCGTGGCGAACGTACGACAATGAAGGACGACGATTTATTAGCAATAGAAAGAGGAACGTCGTCGGTATTTGATGCATCAACTAAATACTCGAAGAATTTATGAAAGTCCGTATTATTTCAAGAGTGCTAAGTTACGAGAACACTCAGATAAATTCTTTGATTTCTACAGAATGTCAACAAATTCTTTTGATGAACTCCATTCTGGCATACTTGATAAAATAGTAAAGCAAAATACCTGCATGAGAAAATTTGCGCGAAACTGAATAGAAAATTCCGAATGTGTGCGTCGGCACAAAGAAAATGTATGCAAGCGCTGCGTACCGTATGATGTCATTAGGTTTTTTCGAGAAGGTTTCTCCGAACGCGCCGGCTTGCACACGAAACGTACGTGCGGAATTTATTCCGTTCGGAAAAAAACCAAAGTGTGCGTCAGATATTGTATTTTCTACTGATTACATGCATTCAGATGTCCGAATACGGAAAACGTTTGTATGCAGCCAGCCTTAAAGACCAGAATTAAATCAAACCCATTTTTTTAAATAGCTAATTATGAAGATCCTGTACACCTGGATGCCCTTGACAATGAGTGTGTCACAGCGACTGATGTCAACAAAACCTAACTTAGTGTCGTACTGCGGCTGCCCAGTTCTGTCAACCTTGCTTCAGCAACCCTTCGTCGGACTGGACACCCAGATGTTAACAAGTTCTTACCCTCTCCCTTGGTGTCGTACTGCGGTCGACCAGCTCTACCCAGCATCTGCAGCACATCCAACGCCCCGAGCTCGCTCCAGCGACCCTTCTCCGGGCTGTACACCTGGGTACCCTTGACTATGACGGTATGCGCCGGCAGGTTCACACCCCACGCCAGTGTTGCCGTCGATACCAACACCTGGGGATACACCATCATATTTACAAACCGCCAAGGAGCCATCCCTAAGTTAAGGGTAGAAAAGGGGGGATCCTAAATATCATGAAGTTCCATTAATAAAATAGTATTAAAAAAAATACTATGATAAGAGAACAGTGTGGTTTAAAAGATATAGTGAGCAAAATTGAGAAAGGGATGCTTAGATGGTTTGGGCATGCAGAGAGAATGGATGAAAGAAGAGATTTATGAGGCGAGAGTGAATGGCAATGTTGAAAGGGGCAGGCCTAGGCGAATGTTCCTGGACAAAATTTTAGGATATTTTAAATAACGGCCAGGTGGCGAGTACCCTAAACCGACGAACTTGTATGAAAGGATTAATGAGAGTGGAAGAAGCTAAGGAAGTATGCAAGGACCGTGGCAAATGGAGGGATGTGGTCTCTGCCTACCCTTATGGGAACAAGGCGTGTATAAGATTAATTATTTTATTAACGACAAAGATTCTCGGAAGTTATCGGCTTTTCTTTCTACAACAAGATAATAATAATAGAGGATAACCAAAATTATAAAATATAAAATACAAATTGCAACATTGGTTTAAAAAAACAGATGCCGTTACTTGCAGGCTGTTCTCGGCAGGATCTGCCTTCCTAACCGGTGGTAGAGTCCCTACGTACTGACAGACTTGACGTTTCAAAAATGCTTGTAAAATGGCCTCCTTGAAACAAATGAACTTGACCTCTTTGAAAGGTCAGGTCGTCAAAGCTTTAAAGTCACCTGTATATGCCGGTCTGCGAACAGATCCTCCACCAGGGTGCGGTCGACGCGGCTCATGCCCGCGTGGTGGATGGCGAACCCGTACGGCAGCAGCTCCCGCAGTTCCGGGTTCTTCACCTGGTCCGCTTCTGTGCGGAGCACCTCCACGCTCGCTGACCCTTCCCTGATGACGTCATTACAATCACATTAATATAAGAAACATTGTAATTAATAATTGTTTATTTACTAGCAGATGCCTGCCACTTCGCCCGCTGTAGTCATTGTAACAACCAAGAACATAAATGAAATAAAAAATTGTAACATAAAATAGAACCGACTCAAAATGCACTAAACAGTAAAAAATAACTGTGTCATTTAGTTGCTTCTCCTTCTTCCTAGTCCTCGTCCTTAAAGTAGAAATCTTGGCTGGCACCGACTCCTAGATCTGCTTAAGTAAATTAAAGCAACTAAATGACACAGTCATTTTTTACTTTAAAAAAATTTTCATTAAACATTTTCATCTTCTCTCTCTTTCGAGTTTAAGTAATCACTATCAAAGTCGCTGCTGTCAAAGAAGTGTCAATGAAACTCAGCTTGCAATGCTGCAGTTTAAATAAATCAATTACAAAGAATGTTGTTGACGGCCTCCGTAGCGCAATGATATGCGTTTTAGATTTATAAGACGGAGGTCCTGAGTTCGATTTTCCTCTGGGTCAATCGACATTATCTGAATTGGTCCGGGTAGGTAGGATGTTGTATAGAAACCAAAACGGATATGCATTTCATCCTACTCCTAACAAGTTAGCTCGCTTCCATCTTAGACTGCATCATCACTTACCACCAAGTATGATTGCAGTCAAGAGCTAACTTAAAATGAAAAATTGGTTGTCTGTACAGTCGGTTTACTGACGATAGTTGAACGTGACAACGTCTGAAGAAAATACTGATGGAATGGTAGCATTTAATTGGTTATTAAAATTTTTAATTTAAGTATATTTTTATAAATATTCATTTAAATTAATAAAATAATTGTTTTTGATTTTATAAATTTATATTTTAAATTTATAATAAATATATTAATTTTTAATTTAAAATTAATATATTTAATAATTATATTTAATAGATGGATGTCGAACGCTGCCGAACGCAAAGGCAGATTGTGCTTCTTTGACGCTCGTTCCGCGCTCTCGCTTGCACTTCATGCCTTACATGGAACGCCTCAAAGCGAGGGAACGACGCATGAGTCATGTTTTTTCGTGCGTGCAGCCGGCTCTATCGAATTATAAGACGTTGTCACGTCAAAAACTTGTTACCTGAGGAATTGGCCAAGCGTGTCCTTCTCAAGGCACATGTCTCTAATGGCGCGCGCGGTTTTGCCCGTCTCTTTGCGCGAATGAACGAACACCAGGATCTGTGTACAATTTAGCACTATTACAACATGTTTGACGACCTCCGTGGCGCAGTGGTATGCGCGGTGGATTTATAAGACGGAGGTCCTGGGTTCGATTCCCGGCGGGGCAGATTGAGATTTTTCTTAATTTGTCTTGGTCTGGCTGGTGGGAGGCTTTCGCCGTGGCTAGTTACCAACCTACCGACAAAGACGTACCGCCAAGCGATTTAGCGTTCCGGTACGATGTCGTGTAGAAATCGTAAGGGGTGTGGATTTTCGTCCCACTCCTAACAAGTTAGCCCGCTTCCGTCTTAGATTGCATCATCACTTAACATCAGGTGTGATAGCAGTCAAAGGCCAACTTGTAGTCGATAAAAAAAAACATTTGTATTAGTGTCAACTTGCCTGTAGGGCTAAGATGCGATCGAAGAGATGTGTCGACTAGAGATAATGAGAAACATCGACTCTCTTTAGCCCCTAATGTAAAGAGCGAGCGAAATTTTTGATTGCTCACTAAGCGATATATTGTCGACTATCTCTTCCGTCGCATCTTATGCTTACTGGTGTCTTATATTATTTTAAAATTTACAATTCAAATAGTTATTCTTATTTATTTACTTCATTCTAAATATTGTGAAAAAAATCGTATCGTGTCTCTCTAGCTACTGTGGTCAGTAGGCTTAGGATGCGCCGTAACACATACCTCGTGTAGAAAAAGACAACTCTCACACTCTTTCGTTGCGCTAATGCGAAAGATACAGGGACCGTTCAAATATTACGTAAGCAGATTTATTACAATTATTTACCCCCCACCCCCCTTGTCAGCAAAAGTAAGCAAAGTTCTTACCCCCTCCCCCCATGCTTACGTAAACATTTTTCAATTATAAATGTATTTTTTTTAATAATTGTCACAAATATAATTTTAAAAATTAGAAAATTATTTTAGGGTAGAGATTGGATTTTACTGATACAGTATTCAATAGAGAATTCACGAATTTTTGCTATTCGTGTAAAAAAATAAATAACTGCCGATGACGTAATCATCATCTAGACCCCCCCACCCCCCATGTCATCAAAAATAAGCAATACACAGACCCCCCACCCCTCTATAGTGCTTACGTAATACTTGAACGGTCCCACAGCTTTCGGGAGACCTCTATTGGGCGAAGATATCTTTTTCTCTACACGACATATCTCTAGCAGCGCATCCCAAGCCCTCTAGTGTTTGGTGAAAGTACCTGATTCCTGCCGGCGTGCTCCATGGCCTTCTCGTATACAATGTCGTTCATAACTTGGAACCTCTTGAGGGCTTTCTTCTCCGTCACACCTATGTACTGCTGCTCTAACGCTACGGGTCTGAAAAATTATTTAAACACACAAGAGTTAGAATAAATATATGCACGTATTTCATTATTCGATTTCTGTTTTGTGTTTTTAATTACGACAAAGCTTAGGAAACATTATTAAGAACTATTATTTTGAAAAATAATTAAATGAATGAATGAATGAATGAAAATATCTTAAAACATTAAGTTTCTCCTTTGTAGATATTTTTTTTTATCGACTACAAGTTGGCCCTTGACTGCTATCACACCTGATGTTAAGTGATGATGCAGTCTAAGATGGAAGCGGGCTAACTTGTTAGGAATAGGACGAAAATCTACACCCCTTTCGGTTTCTACACGACATCGTACCGGAACGCCAAATCGCTTGGCGGTACGTCTTTAAAACTTTATTGTGTACAATAAAGTTTTAAATACAAGTAAACAAATATTTGTTGTAAAATGGAACACTTTAGTGTTTTATTTTAATAAAACACTCGTAGTAAAATAAATTAAATACTAAGTAAATTAAAACCGACAAAGACGTACCACCAAGCGATTTAGCGTTTCGGTACGACGTCGTGTAGAGACCGAAAGGAGTGTGGATTTCATCTTACTAAGTTAGTCCGCTTCCATCTTAGATTGCATCATCACTTAACATCAAATATGATAGCAGCCAAGGGCCAACTTTTAGTCAATAAAAAAAAATAAACAGACTCCTAAAGGAAAATGCCAGATCGTAACCCAGAAAGAACACAAATTGTAAATATTTAATATATAAATAATATTCAATGAAGTCATTTTTACTGTTGGACATCGGAATAAAATTATGTTAAAAAAAAGTAATTAAACTATTTCCTTTTATTTTAATTTACATTCTTTACGCATTTTTAAATCTTTATTGTTGCACTGGGTTCTAGTCTATTAAATGGTTCTTATAGTATTTTCATCAAAAGTGGGCTCTAAAAGGCTAGTATCCAGAGTCGCTAAGCCTGTTTAAAAATGTATTTAATAAAGCTTTGCGACTGTCATGTCAGTGTGACAACTATACGGAACAACAATACGGAAGTGGACGATAACCAACGTTAGGCTCGTGTCGAATACTCCGAGTTCTAGAGCTTTAAATGTAATTTATATTAAATAGTAAAAAAATGCAATAAAATGATGCATAATACATTGTTGTACAATATGTTTTTATTAATGGGTTAAAGTCCTATACATTGTCTGGCATTCTCCCTTCAATTATTTTTGTCACATTTTCAACCCTTGCTTAGTTGACAGACAATAATTCCGTTACACGTTGTTTCAGTAATATTTACAGCATAGAATTAACTCTTAAGTAAAAATATAGTTTCAAATTGCTTTCTCAACTTAATATTGTAACCTTCGTTCAGGTGGGATCCAGCCACTGACACATTAAATCTCATGATATTTGCAACTGCTGGTTTAACATATTATAATTGTATGATTTTAAGCTAAATAAAGAATTTGAATTGTTAGCCAACAATATATCCAAAATGCAAAATTGACCTCATTTTACTGGACTACAATTTGAAAATATCAAAATTTAAGAGACGAATATCTTAGCATTGGATGGATTCACCGTGCGGGTGGGGGTCCATCGCGTGGCTGAGAGAACAACTCCGAACAGAGCCCGAGACTTGTGACACGGGTGTAGGTTTAAGGGTACCCTTAGTGACGCGCGTCAACACTCACCTCCTCTGTTCAAGTTGTTCTCCCTGCCCAGCCAAATACGTAAGGACCCTACTAGAGCAGCTTTGGACACTCGTTCCAATATGGAGCTTACTGCACTTCTAGTAAGGCCAAGGTCTTTTAGCAGGTTGTAGAGAGACTTCGCTGGTATACCCCTCGCACCCACTTCTACCGCGTGTTATCGTACACTACCTCATAGGTGGCGTGGAAACGTGTGCATATTATGACGATAACAACTTTTATAACTTTTAGAATCGTTATATCTCAGAAACGGTGGCTCGTAAGAAAAAAAAGTATTGATACATATTTTATAGATAATTTTATGATCTACAATTTTTGTCTGAGGTACTTTTATGATAAAACTTACCGCTTTGCTGAAAATCGCGAAACTCATTTTTTTGACATTTGACCTTGAATTAAATTTTTTCCTTACAGGGGAATGATGGGGAACTTCTAGACATTGTTTGTAATTATGTTTTGAACAACTTCACAGAAATTCAGCTTGTTGGGACTTTATGTAACTTCGAATGTCTAAATTGACCGGACTAAAACTAGTGAAAGGATTTTGATAAAATAATATAGCTAACATATTAAAATAACACAGGACACATATTATCCCAAAATTGCCACGTGAACAAAACTACACGGATGAAACCACGGGCGTCCGCTAGTTGTCTATACATGAATGAGTTTGAGTTGAGCACTCACCTGAAGGAGTTATCAAAGTAGAACAGCCCCTTGTCGGGCTTCACTCGCAGGAAGGCGGCCACGTCCGTGTAGTTGGGCAGCGTGGCCGACAGACCCACCAGACGAACCTGGCAGTTAAATGTATATATTAACCGTCCATTAATGTGAGTTTCGACGGTCTGCGGCGGCAATCATGTTATTTAAATGATAGTTCAAAGCTTTGAGCAAGTAAACTACGGATAGGACATACTTAGGGCAGCTCTAACCATAGCTACACTTAACATACTTAAAAATGTGGTTCCGAGTTTTGAGCATGTTAAGCCAGGTGAGATGCAGGGATGAAATACCTTCTTTTAAGTGTGCTCCATCTTAGGTGCACTCCATAGGTTAATATACTTAAAAAGATGGTTTAAGCAAGTTAAGCCAGTAATGACATACCTTCTCCTGATTGTGCAATACGGTGTGTGCAATCATCCGTACACTCAGTGCATCTAAAAATATGTTTGCAGTTTTTGAGCAAGTTAAGCCACGTCAGGCGCAGTGACAACTGACCTCCTCTTGGGTGTGCTCCACGGTGCGCAGCGTGCGAGCCACTAGCGCCTCCAAGACGGGCCCGCGCTCGTCGTGCAGCAGGTGGATCTCGTCGATGATGATCAGACGCACCAGGTTTGTGAACGATCTCTCACCCCCTACAACAAACAAGATATGTCATAGTTGTCGCTCGAAGTACTGCATCCATGGGGTATTTCGCTATTGAGTGGTAATATAACGTTTTGGATGACAGAACTGCAGTTGTCAATCCACTGGGGGTTTGTCAAGGTGATGTTTGATTTTGTAACGATCAGATGATGACAACAATCAGCATTTACGGCTTCACATGTGTACCGAGGTTTAGCATCACAAATTTAAAACTCCGGACAACTATTACTGAGAATTTGTCGTGAGAAAAAGAACTCAATATTTCTTAGACCTTCCCACGACCTCGTGATCCGAGGGCACATATGCCAAGATTATGGCTGTCCAATAAGCTTCAAAAATTTTTTGAGTTTCATGAACTATTTTCACCTCATCAGTGGCATTCTGTTTGGTATCCAGACAACTAGCACAATACATTGTTATATCATATCTAACACTAACAGCTAAAATGTGAAATGATCTTCCACAGCTTAGAGGTGTCCAGGTATCTCATACTTCGAAAATTCACTTTGATTTTCCGGCATCGGTAGGTCTAGTTTTAAGTTGTGACGATAATAAGCAACTCACCCTTCCTGGTGATGATGTCCCACTTCTCAGGAGTGCACACGATGAGCTGCGTGGCATCTATCTGCTCCCGCGTGAGCTGGTGGTCGCCCGTCAACTCCGAAACCTTCATGTTGTAAGCCGCTAGCCGCTTGCTGAAGTTGCCCACCTGGTGAATATTTTATAAATAGTACTTTTCGTCTAAAAATCCTCAGCGCCTGAAGATGAAAGTCTTCGAATAGTGCGTGTTGCTTATATTGACTCAAAAGTCTACCGAGTCGGGCCCATAATTCAGACTTGGTAGCAAATAATGGGTCTAATGGGAAGGCTCTTAGCGAGCAATGTAGCGAGCTACGCTCTACGTTTATCTTTCTCGATCGGATCGGAAATGAGGAGAATCATAAGATAGAAAAATTATGCGTGTTGTGTGTTTGTATAAATGTGCGTGCGTGATCTTTTCCGCGTGCGTGTTCGTGCGCGTACGTGCGTGCGTGCGAGCGCCCGTGTGTGTACAAAACACGTACGTGAGAGCGCGTGTCTGTGTAAATGAGAGAGTAAGTATGTGTGTATGTATGTATATGCATCCTCCATGTATTCGGCACTCACCATCTCCTGCACCAGCGACCTCATGGGCGCGACGTAGATCATCTTGAAGTCGTTGACGTTGACGGTGCCGTCGTCGTTGACGTGCTTGCCCACCTCGCGCAGTATACACAGCAGCGCCACGTTAGTTTTGCCCGCGCCGGTGGGTGCGCACACTAACAGATTCTCGTCCGTTTCTAGTGCCGCTTTCGATATGCGACTCTGTAAATAGTTATGTACATATTTATACAACAAGAAGATACAAGTCTTCTGTCCGCATTAAGTATGGAGAGAGTTTCGCGCGTTGTGAAAGGGGGCTAGACGGAAAAAATTCGTACGAAAAGTTGTCACGACACTTCTTGATCAAAGGATCTTGCCGCCGCCTTTGATGTGTGTGCGCGTGAACGGCGGAGGCGCCCGCGCTGTATGCTGTCTCGCGCTCTCGTGGCGCCCTCTGGTGTTTCGGTGTACAACAACAAATATTATTATTACTTAAAAAAAATAAAATTTTATTACAATTCCCTAATTCCCTTCACTAATTAATCGAAAGGAACTTCGTTCCATCCGGGTGTCCCTTGACACCTCTCAAGTTCTCGAAAAATTTCGTCAAAAATTGGTTAGGCGCCACGGATTTCTTCGAAAATGTATTTTACAGATTAATCGTCGTAACGTTAATTTGTATGGATATTGACGTTTCTCAGGTGAAAGTGTTGCTTCCAATACATATAAATTAACGTTACTAAAAACACAGCTACTCGTTTTTGTAGTACAAAATAGTTTTCAGCGCGGCCATGACACCTACGAAGTTCTGTGTGTTGCAATTCCAGAACAGACTAGATGAACGTGAACGTTAGCGGATGAATGTTGATTTAGCAAAAGCCATCAGTGAAATTGTCCCCTTTGCATAAAACTGGTTTGTTTATGATTTATATGCGATTGTATTGGAAAGTGGACGTCGATACCAATTTGAGCATTATTTATTAATAAATATATTTTGTTTCACACCTGTATCCTGTTAAGGGTTTTGAATCCGTCGAAGGCTGGCTGCACATATTTGGGTAGTTTGTCGATAGCCACCAAGGTCTCGTCCTCCTCGAAGGGTTTGGGCTTCAGCGCGGGCACGTGGACCTCTTCGTAACCTGATGATGTTAGAACGTATTGTTATAGGTTGATAATTTATGCCTAATTCAATCAGCGTGAATTAAGATTTCTGACTATACTGTGGGAACTCTTTAGAAAAATTTTATTACGCGTTATTGAGAGACATATTCGAGAAAAGATGATGGACTAGAACAAACGTCTCCTTTGACAAACACGCATGTACGAACGTACACACGCCCACAAACAAGCACGCACGTAAACACTCTTATTTACACACACGCACAAAAGTATGCACACACACAAACACGCACGCACGTACATGCGCACGCACGCAAATACCATGCGCACACACAGAAAGCATAACGCCTCACCTTTGCGCTGCTTGCGGAAGCTGCCGGGCGGCAGCTGGCACCGCTTGTTGGCCATGAAGTGCGCCCCGGCAGCGAACACCAGCTCCTCCAGCTGCAGCAGCTTGCGCGCGCCGCCCACCGCCCCGCCCCAGCCGGCAGCCTCTTGGCCCTGTTTCTGACGCTTGCGTGGCTGTTCTGACTGCTCAGTCATCTGTAAACCACATTATCAATTAGCCTATGGCCCAAAAAAATGTAATTCAATCAGGCACCCCGAAATTTCGTGATTCTGCGGGATCTAGCAATTCTGCGATAGACGTAATGCTATCTCGAGGTAATATAGTCTAAAATTAGATAGTTTTGAGAAATCTCGGGTAATTGTATAGTCTAAATTTAGCTAATTCTAAGGAATCCTAAAATTTGGTAATTAATAAAATGCTATCCTGGGGAAATATGGTCCAAAATAAGGTAGTTCGGAGGATTCCTGCAATTTAGTGGTTTGAAAATGGTTCCAAAATTAGATAGTTCTGAGAAATCCCTAGGCAGTGGTCCAATTGGAAGTAAATCAAAGCATGTTAAAAGC
This sequence comes from Mycalesis mineus, assembly GCA_034621355.1. Lineage (NCBI taxonomy): Eukaryota > Metazoa > Arthropoda > Insecta > Lepidoptera > Nymphalidae > Mycalesis > Mycalesis mineus. Next base: position 562,033 of record JAXAVZ010000012.1, on the reverse strand, counting down.
AGCACCTCCTCATCTCCCTTGCCGGTGTCGAGCTGTGCCAGGATCTTCTGCAGGTGGGGCTGTTTGGACATCTCGTCTCTGATGGACGCGCGCTCGCTCTCGGACTGGGAGGACGCCAGGCGAGTGCAGTACAGAACTGGAAAAAGTACGGATTTTTAAAAACTAAATAAAAAAATGATATCAAAATAACAGTGGAAAAGAGAACAGATATCTCTATAAGTGATTTAATTCAGTGGCTCTTGAAAAGTAACAAAATAGATAAAACATTTATGCCTGAATAGTCAAAAATACAAATCAAATTTGAATATGTCTCCAATTCATTTATTTTTACAGATTTCTATTGCAAACTGTGTTTCTTAACCATCTGAGTATTAACATTTGATTTGAGTTTGAGTAGTGGTATGCGCGGTGGATTTATAAGACGGAGGTCCTGTTAGATTTTTCTTAATTTGTCTTGGTCTGGCTGGTGGGAGGCTTTCCATCAACCGACAAAGACGTACCGCCAAGCGATTTAGCGTTCCGGTATATTTTTCTACTTATTTGTGGTATCTTTCACACTTAAACGACTTACTGGTATATCTGTATTTGTTCAACACTTTGACGAGATCGAAGCAGTCGTACCCGAGCAGCAACACTAGTCTGTTCTCCAGGTCGCGGTCGTCCGCCGCGTCCGATAGAGCACGCAAAACTTCCGACGACTTTGCCTGCGAATATAACAAAAAATTCACAAGAACGATTCATTAAATTAAACATTATATAGCATAGATTAAAGACTACTAGATGGAGTCATAACGCGGCTGTAGGTTCAAGAGCGTGACAGACATATTTCATTCGGCCTTTATTAGAAAGTGATACAAGATTATTGTTTGTCCCTTTCAGCGTGTTCGTTTTTATTGTTTGTCAAGAGTGGAATTTGTGACAAGCAAGGGACATATCTGAGCAATTATTAGCTTTTTATTAAATTTGCTGATAAATAATATAACTTTGCGGTTACGATATTAATTTAAACGTTATCGTGCTATGGTGGGTTGTAATATTTTCGGCTGCAACAGTCGCAGCGAACAGAAAATCGAAGGAATTACGTTTCATACGTAAGTAGGCATAAACTTCATTGATTGATGATTTAAAGCTTAGATACGTTATTTTTAGCTAATTTCATATATTATGTGTTTACTAAACTATCTTATATAAAGTAATATTTCGTATTTTACGATATTTTAAAACATAACGTTTTATGATGTACTTTAAATGTTGACATGTCATGTCAATAAGGCTGATTTGCTGTCTCACGAGTGGACACGCTATGGGCTCTATCTAGTAGTCTTTAATCTATGTTATATAGTTACGGACGATCTCTTAAGCTGGGTCCAGACGAGTGTAACGTGTAATGTAACATGAATTCTACATGTGGTCGGTACTACGAACATTTCATGTAACGCTCGCGCCGGCGCTCGAGCTGATCCATCGGCTGTCGGTGTTTTGCGTGAACACAAAGGCGCCTGCAGCTGTTGACTCAATTCGCTTTGAGTTCGTGTGCCGTCCACACTGGTGACGCTAAATTACAAGTAATTTTACATTACATGTTACACTCGTCTGCACCCGGCTTCAGATGATATAGGAAGTCAAAAGATTTTTTATTGGAAACTTCATTTGAATTAAAAGAAAGTGCAATTATAAAATGGAAAAAGTAAAATTATTATTATAAAAACAAAAAACATATGAAATGAAAAGAACAGAGAAAAACAACGATCACTAGATTTGGATAAAATTCTAAATACTTTATGGTGCTGCAAACGGTTAAAATATTTTGTCCCTGTTTACAGCACCATAAAGTATTTAGAATTTTATACAGATATAGTGATCCTTGTATTTCTCTTTTCAGTTCATAACTTCTAAGCAGTCGGGTTTTTTGTTTTTATAATAATAATTTTATTTGACTTTTTACTTTGAGTTTATGGTATAGAAATCAGACGGTACACTTAGTACACTTTTTGCCATTTTTTGTTAAAGTAATATGACATGTTATATGATATTTATATTTTTGAAATGGTCTTTTTACGACCTTTCAATTGGTACCCATATTGCTAAGATAAAAGAAAGAAATGCCACACATCCCCCCTTTTTCCCCCATTTACAGCCGCCATTTTGAAAATTTATATAGCCTATGTCGCTTCCACAATTTTGACAAAATCAACGACACCTCACATGTCAAAATCCGTTCCGCCGTTTAGGCTGTAGCGCGTGCCGAAGAAATGGACATACAAACATACGCTCAAAAAACAACCCTCCTTCTGACGCAGTCGGGTAATAAAAAATGTAGAACGATTCAAATAATCTTGTATGCAGAACATAAGAAAATTAGTAATATTCTAGAGAGGTCACAACCTGTCATCGAACGGTGAAGATGGCAGAAAGAATGTGTGGTGTCTTTAATAAAAATAGTGGACAGCGCAGGCGCGTGCGACGGAGCGCGGGCGGCGGGCACACGGCGCGGGTTTGTTTCTACAAATCAGACGAGCGCCGCTAGATGCGACGGTCACACGCGTCGGAAGCTAGGTACAATCATGAACATCGATACAAAGCGCGTTATAATTGTGGTGCAATTTCGGTCAGTATTATGGGATATGGCGAATGAATTATCGAATTATCCGCTGAGTAACCTACTTATCAAGAACGGGTTATGCAGTTGACGTTGTTTTCGTTGACGTCTTTTTGCCAAATAATAAATGAGTAAATAATCCATGGTAATCTACTCCACACAACTGTACACGCTCGACATCAAAATGATACTAGCAGCGCTAACTGAGACGTTTGGGCCCGCGCCCGCACCCGCGCGAGTTTTATCGTTAGCCCTTAGTGTGGGTTTAAGCTATGACATGCCCGGACAGATTAGTATAAGGTCGTCTCTGTGTATTATTAATATTTGCAGTGTTATATCTTCTTCATAATTTGATCAATTTAATTTATTTTTTTACCCGACTGCGTCAGAAGGAGGGTTATGTTTTTCGATCGTATGTATGTCCATTTCTTCGGCACGCGCTACACCCTAAACGACTGAACGGATTTTGACAGGTGAGGTGTCGTTGAATTCGTTAAAACTATGGTAGTGACATAGGTTATATAAATTTTCAAAATGGTGGCTGTAAATGGGGGAAAAAAGGGGGGATGTGTGTATTTCTTTCTTTTATCTTAGTAATACGAGTATCAAATGAATGAAAGGTCGTAAAAAGAACATTTCAAAAATATAAATATCATATCATGTTTATATTGCCGTTTTACCAAAAAATGGCAAAAAGTGTACTAAGTATACCATCTTATTTCTATAGCATAAACTATAACTAAAAAGTCTTAAATAAAATTATTATTATAAAAACAAAAAACCCGACTACATAGAAGTTATGAACTAGAGAGGTCACAACCTGTCATTGAACGGTGAAGATGGCAGAAAGAATGTGTGGTGTCTCCTACCACTTAGTGCAGGTTTAAGAACAGTAAGTCTGAACTCATCTCCCAGTGTTGTTGGGATGGGGAGGGCTATGACATGCCCGGACAGATTAGTATAAGGTCGTCTCTGTTTATTATTAATATTTGCAGTGATGAAAGGTTAACTGAAATTAAATTGTATGAAAGCGAGAAAAATATGCAAGGATCGTGGCAAGTGGACAGATGTGGTCCCTGCCATTTTTTTCCCGAGGGGAGAAAATTCCTCATGGACAATATGAAACCTACCTACCCTGCTGGGGTAATGCTGGACTCTTACCAGCTAAAAAACCTTTGTCTACCTCTATGGGAATGGCATGATGGTTTTATAATATTAGTAGGAAAACTCCTCTGCCGCATCTATCTGTTCGCGATAAGTTTTTTTTTTTTAATCGACTACAAGTTGGCCCTTGACTGCTACCACACCTGATATTAAGTGATGATGCAATCTAAGATGGAAGCGGGCTAACTTGTGAGGAGTAGGATGAAATCCACACTCCTTTCGGTTTCTACACGACTTAGTGTGGGTTTAAGAACGGTAAGTCTGAACTCAGCTCCTAGTGTTGTTGGGATGGGGAGGGCTATGACATGCCCGGACAGATTAGTATAAGGTCGTCTCCGTCTATTATTAATATTTGCAGTGTTATATCTTCTTCATAATTTGATCAATTTAATTTATTTTTTTCATAATTTGATTTGATATTAAATCAAGTTTTTAAAAAAGAATTCAAAACACTAGTATTTGAAACACGTATTCTTCGACAGCTGCAAGTGCTTACCTGCGACACCATGGCGTCGGGGAAGTGCCTGGACAGGCGGCGTTGCAGCCAGTACGCGTCGATGTCCATGGGGTGCAGCACCGTGTCTCTGCGCTTCTGGGACTGCTCCTCCGACAGCTGCAAGTGCTTACCTGCGACACCATGGCGTCGGGGAAGTGCCTGGACAGGCGGCGTTGCAGCCAGTACGCGTCGATGTCCATGGGGTGCAGCACCGTGTCTCTGCGCTTCTGGGACTGCTCCTCCGACAGCTGCAAGTGCTTACCTGCGACACCATGGCGTCGGGGAAGTGCCTGGACAGGCGGCGCTGCAGCCAGTACGCGTCGATGTCCATGGGGTGCAGCACCGTGTCTCTGCGCTTCTGGGACTGCTCCTCCGACAGCTGCAAGTGCTTACCTGCGACACCATGGCGTCGGGGAAGTGCCTGGACAGGCGGCGCTGCAGCCAGTACGCGTCGATGTCCATGGGGTGCAGCACCGTGTCTCTGCGCTTCTGGGACTGCTCCTCCGACAGCTGCAAGTGCTTACCTGCGACACCATGGCGTCGGGGAAGTGCCTGGACAGGCGGCGCTGCAGCCAGTACGCGTCGATGTCCATGGGGTGCAGCACCGTGTCTCTGCGCTTCTGGGACTGCTCCTCCGACAGCTGCAAGTGCTTACCTGCGACACCATGGCGTCGGGGAAGTGCCTGGACAGGCGGCGCTGCAGCCAGTACGCGTCGATGTCCATGGGGTGCAGCACCGTGTCTCTGCGCTTCTGGGACTGCTCCTCCGACAGCTGCAAGTGCTTACCTGCGACACCATGGCATCGGGGAAGTGCCTGGACAGGCGGCGTTGCAGCCAGTACGCGTCGATGTCCATGGGGTGCAGCACCGTGTCTCTGCGCTTCTGGGACTGCTCCTCCGACAGCTGCAAGTGCTCACCTGCGACACCATGGCATCGGGGAAGTGCCTGAACAGGCGGCGTTGCAGCCAGTACGCGTCGATGTCCACGGGGTGCAGCACCGTGTCTCTGCGCTTCTGGGACTGCTCCTCCGACAGCTGCAAGTGCTTACCTGCGACACCATGGCATCGGGGAAGTGCCTGGACAGGCGGCGTTGCAGCCAGTACGCGTCGATGTCCATGGGGTGCAGCACCGTGTCTCTGCGCTTCTGGGACTGCTCCTCCGACAGCTGCAAGTGCTCACCTGCGACACCATGGCATCGGGGAAGTGCCTGGACAGGCGGCGTTGCAGCCAGTACGCGTCGATGTCCATGGGGTGCAGCACCGTGTCCCTGCGTTTCTGGGACTGCTCCTCCGACAGCTGCAAGTGCTTACCTGCGACACCATGGCATCGGGGAAGTGCCTGGACAGGCGGCGCTGCAGCCAGTACGCGTCGATGTCCATGGGGTGCAGCACCGTGTCTCTGCGCTTCTGGGACTGCTCCTCCGACAGCTGGAAACAGAAAATCATCATTACAATACTGGCTAACGATCTTAGGGTGATCCTAACATACGCCCAAAGGATATCTCTTGTAGGAAAAATGACTAACGTCGTCCAAAGCGACGAAATCGGTAGGTAGCAAAAAATTTATATATAAATAGAACCGACTCAAAACACACTAAAAAGTAAAAAACAACTGTGTCGTTTAGTTGGTTTAATTTACTTAAGCATATCTATGAAGTCGGTGCCAGCAAGTTTAAGGAACATTTACTTAACGTAGTAAAGCAGTTTGTGGGTTCAAGATAATGTCCTTAAAGTAGAAACCTTGGCTGGCACCGACTCCTAGATATGCTTAAGTAAATTAAAGCAACTAAATGACACAGTTATTTTTTAGTGCGTTTTGAGTCGGTTCTATTTTTTGTTAAAAAATTTTATTTCTTACTTTTTAGTGATTTATCGCCACGTAACGTACTCGTACTATACTGTCATAGTATATTATACCGTATACAGCACTAGTAGCCAAAAAGCTACCGATACCGAGACAAAGACCGAAATCGCTGTAAGCGCGCCTCCAAAATTTGAAGAGTTCCTTCAATTTCCCCAGGATATCATCATCAGATCCTAACATGATGACAATGGGACCACCATGGAAGTGTGCCCTTTCTAAGAAAAAGAATTATCAAAATCCGACAACTCTAAAAAGTTATGCGTGGTCATACATAAATATATCTAATATATAAAATTCTCGTGTCACAGTTTTCGTTGCCATACTCCTCCGAAACGGCTTTACCGATTTTTACCAAATTTTGTATGCGTATTCAGCAGGATCGGTCAGAATCAATAATTTTCATCTAAATTTTTTTTTAATTTTTAATGCAAAACAACATTTGCCGGGTCAGCTAGTTTATATATATATAGGTTCTATTCGACACATATATATATATACATATATGTGTGTCGAATAGAACCTCCTCCGTTTTTTTTCGTCGGTTAAAAATAGAGAGAGTTTTTGTCAGTTATCAGTGGAAGAGTCGGAACACTTACATTGGCGTGTATGGCGTTCCTGTTCCCCTCCGCGTCGCTGTCGTCTCCCGAGCTCTCCTTGCCGCCCTCCGCATCAGACGCGTCGCCCTCCTCTTTGTCCTCCTCGCGCACCTGCACATCAATTTGTTGCAAGCTGAGATTCAATTTGGCCTGGCAATAATTTGACATAGATGTGCTTCGACCCTATTAACGATTTCGTAGCATGGTAACTGCTTTCCCCAGTTCTTCTAGTCCTCGACTTTGACTCTGGCAGTTCTTCTGTACCTAAAACCCCTTGCTTTAAGGGCCATTTAGCACAGTGGCCACTCACCTCATCACAGGCCCCAGGATGTCCCTCGGCTGATCACCCAGCGCACTCTGCAATCTCTTACTTGAACGAACCTCATTTGAAACAGCACAATAATTATAAGAGAGTGCCGTAACCAGCTTTTCAAGCAAGCGTGATAACTGCGCCCTACAGACTTGTAACTGGCTCTAAATAAGGTATTGTTTGTATATGGTCTGGTCATTTCTGCGCCCTGTGCCAGCGTGCGTAACTGCGCCCTACAGACTTGTAACTGGCTCTAAATAAGGTATTGTTTGTATATGGTCTGGTCATTTCTGCGCCCTGTGCCAGCGTGCGTAACTGCGCCCTACAGACTTGTAACTGACTCTAAATAAGGTATTGTTTGTATATGGTCTGGTCATTTCTGCGCCCTGTGCCAGCGTGCGTAACTGCGCCCTACAGACTTGTAACTGACTCTAAATAAGGTATTGTTTGTATATGGTCTGGTCATTTCTGCGCCCTGTGCCAGCGTGCGTAACTGCGCCCTACAGACTTGTAACTGACTCTAAATAAGGTATTGTTTGTATATGGTCTGGTCATTTCTGCGCCCTGTGCCAGCGTGCGTAACTGCGCCCTACAGACTTGTAACTGGCTCTAAATAAGGTATTGTTTGTATATGGTCTGGTCATTTCTGCGCCCTGTGCCAGCGTGCGTAACTGCGCCCTACAGACTTGTAACTGACTCTAAATAAGGTATTGTTTGTATATGGTCTGGTCATTTCTGCGCCCTGTGCCAGCGTGCGTAACTGCGCCCTACAGACTTGTAACTGACTCTAAATAAGGTATTGTTTGTATATGGTCTGGTCATTTCTGCGCCCTGTGCCAGCGTGCGTAACTGCGCCCTACAGACTTGTAACTGACTCTAAATAAGGAATTGTTTGTATATGGTCTGGTCATTTCTGCGCCCTGTGCCAGCGTGCGTAACTGCGCCCTACAGACTTGTAACTGACTCTAAATAAGGTATTGTTTGTATATGGTCTGGTCATTTCTGCGCCCTGTGCCAGCGTGCGTAACTGCGCCCTACAGACTTGTAACTGACTCTAAATAAGGAATTGTTTGTATATGGTCTGGTCATTTCTGCGCCCTGTGCCAGCGTGCGTAACTGCGCCCTACAGACTTGTAACTGACTCTAAATAAGGAATTGTTTGTATATGGTCTGGTCATTTCTGCGCCCTGTGCCAGCGTGCGTAACTGCGCCCTACAGACTTGTAACTGACTCTAAATAAGGAATTGTTTGTATATGGTCTGGTCATTTCTGCGCACCTCCAGGGTCTGCGCCCTGTGCTTGGGCACCGCTGGCACTTTTTTTTATTGACTACAAGTTAGCCCTTGACTGCTATCACACCTGATGTTAAGTGATGATGCAATCTAAGATGGAAGCGGGCTAATTTGTTTGGAGTAGGATGGTAATCCACACCCCTTTCGGTTTCTACACGACATCGTACCGGAATGCTAATTCGCTTGGCGGTACGTTTTTGCCGGTAGGGTGGTAACTAGCCACGGTGAAAGCCTCCCACCAGCCAGGCCAAGACAAATTAAGAAAATTCTCAATCTGCCCCGCCGGGAATCGAACCCAGGACCTCCGTCTTATAAATCCACTGCGCATACCACTGCGCCACGGAGGTCGTCAAGTCGCGAAAAGCTCACAACCTACCGTCAGTTGTCGTGCAGTTTTCACCGATAGTTACTGATTCCTGAAGGTTTTAGTATAATAAATTCAAATTCAAATTCAAAATCATTTATTTCAAGTAGGCCAATTATAGGCACTTTTGAAACGTCAAATTAGACTATTTGTAGTGACTCTACCACCGGCTCGGAAGGCAGGTTCTGTTGAGAAGAGCCGGCAAGAAACTCAACAGTTGCTCTTTTAAAATTATTAATTTTTACAATATTAACTGTATTGTTACATAAAATTATTTATTCTACTACTTGTGTGAAGTTGAAAGCTGATCCAAATGCCTCTCAACCTCTTTGACATTTAAAAATTCATCTATAGTATAATAACCTTGACTCAGTAAGTGAGTTTTAACACATTGCTTAAACTTATGCAATGGCAGATCTAAAACTGAATTGGGCATCTTGTTGTAGAAGAGTACGCCCAGTCCAACGAATGACTTTTGTACTTTTCGGAGGCGATAAGCTGATATGACTAACTTATGTCCGTTTCTAGGAAGACGATCGTTTAAATCCTTTTTCTGTTTATACATATTTATATTTTGTTTGACAAAGACTAGGTTATTATATATATGTGAGAGATAATTTAAAATACGAACGAACGACGTCGTAACACAAGTTATGAACAGTTTGGTATGTCTGTGGTATCTCTAGAGTAAAGTGCCTATCAGTGGATATTCTGTGGTATGATTGAGAGTGCAGTTCTAAATCATAGATTGTCTTTGGTACAAGTCTAGAGTGAAGTTGTCTGCGCTGTTGTTCTAGCTGTCAGTAGTGTGTTTGATCGAGATCACTTATCCTCGAGACAGCGCCAGCGCCGGTGTGCGCACTGACTGCTTATAAAAATAACATGGCGGACCGCGATATCGACCACGTGAACTTAAATCCGTTAGCATCCGCGACATATATATATTGACAGGCTACTGTAAGGATTCCTATTTCTTTAAATTTATCACGAAGGGACTCACGGGGTTTTAATATATAGGAGACATACGTACCTCTCCGTACGCATCCTCGTCGTCCTCCTCAGAAGACTCTTCGAACTGAACGTTGATGCCGTACGTCTCGTCTATCTCAGTGTTGCCCTCTGTCGACGTGCTTATTGTGAAGTCCGTGATTTTCTTACCTGCCGAAATACATTGTCTATGCTATAATATGAAGCTGTAGAAGTTGAAGTGTTTTCTCGTTTGAATGTGTTAATTCAAGTTGCTAGTTTAAGTTAAAATCGATTATTATTACTTATAGTCATTATAGAGTTGATTGAAGAACAAAAAAAATTTTTTTTTTTTTATTTATTTTGTACCAAAAAATTTAAAGCTACAAATTACAAGAAAGAATCAGAAAATTAAATTGTACAAGGAAACACTTATCTCTTTAAGAGATCTCTACCAGTGACCCTTAGCAGTGGGAGAAGACTACAGAAAGACGAATAGGTACAAGAAATAAAAGAAGGAAACCTTATTACTAACGCTAAAAAAAAAACGCTATACTACTAATAAAATAATTAATACATAAATACTTATATTGGTAAAATAAATATAACTATTAAATATATATACAAGTACTATATATATATAAATAAAATACTATATATAAATAATATAAATAAAATAAAATTTGTAATGTTATAAAAATTTCAAGGCAAATTTTTCAAATTTTTTTTTCGTTTATATATATTTTCGGTTAATTTATACGCGGTAGAAGTGGGTGCGAGGGGTATACCAGCGAAGTCTCTCTACAACCTGCTAAAAGACCTTGGCCTTACTAGAAGTGCAGTAAGCTCCATATTGGAACGAGTGTCCAAAGCTGCTCTAGTAGGGTCCTTCCGAATATGGTTGGGCAGGGAGAATAACTTGAACAGAGGAGGTGAGTGTTGACGCGCGTCACTAAGGGTACCCTTAAACCTACACCCGAGTCACAAGTCTCGGGCTCTGTTCGGAGTTTTTCTCTCAGCCACGCGATGGACCCCCAACCGCACGGTGAATCCATGGAATGCTAAGATATTCGTCTCAACATTCTCTTGACAATATAAATAAATAAAATTGTGTCTGTTTGTAATTTTAAATTAGCAGTAAAAACAAATTAAGCTTTTTCACTGAATGCATATAAAAGTATGTCACAATTGGCACACTCACCTAAATTAACTAAAAGTGCAAATCTTTCATCTGCGATAGGTCCAAGTAGGGTTTCTATTTCTTTTTTCCTTTCTGGGTCCTTTAACTTGTCATTTTTGAGTACCACCAACACCTGAAACCGAGATATTACAAATATACACAGAATCTTCACAAAATCTTACATTATATCCTAACTAATATAATAAATGCGAAAGTAACTCTGTCTGTCTGTCTGTCTGTCTGTCTGTCTTGCTTTCACTCTACAACTACTGAACCGATTTAAATGAAATTTGGTACACAGTAAGTCTAGAGCCTGAAAAAGGACATAGGCTACTTTTAATTGCGAAAAAAGGGTTGTAAGGGGTTAAAGGGGGGATGAAATGTTGTATGAAAGCATCGTCATTTTGAAAGCTTAAGACCTATTTCTTAGGCAGTTGATTAGATATTAATAAATATGACATTCAAAGCTTAGAAAAATTAGGCTGCCGTAATAACTAATTCCACGCGGACGAAGTCGCGGGCAAAAGCTAGTCATATATAAATGCTAAAGGGACACTTTCTTTAGCTCTTCTAAGTAATAGAAGTAAATAATAATAATATTAAATACTCCTCTGTGTACAAACAGAAAGGGGTGTGGATTTCACCCTACACCTAACAAGTTAGCCCGCTTTCATCTTAGATTGCATCGTCACTTAACATCAGGTGTGATAGCAGTCAAAGGCCATTTTGTAATAGAAAAAAACAAAATAAGATGAGTATAGAACATAATTATTAATTTATTTATTATTTTTATAATTATTTAAGTATTATAATTATTTTGTGATGTTTTAGGTGGCGGTGATAAACCTATATAAAAATCAGCTGTTTATAGTGTCAAAATTAAGCTGGATGTATACTCAATTACACCCAATTCCCAGCTTACACCTACCAATCTTTGAAACTGTGTCTTCCATACCACGTGACATTGGCGGAGTAAATTGTACCTATACTAAAGCCAAACTAGATTGAGAATGCTTGTTAACAAACAAATTTAAAATGAAGGTAGAAAATGCAACACATTTTATGCATAATAAATTTAAAATTATGTTTTGTTATTGTAAAAAATCTTATTTAAAAGATATTGAATATATTAATGAGTTTTAAGCTTGCTAATCTAATTTATTGCCATGGATTCGTCATTAAGTATTTAATTTAAAAAATTAGGTGTAAAATGACTAGTGATTTCTACCTTCATTTTTAATTTGTTTGTTAACAAGCATTCTCAATCGAGTTTGGCTTTAGTATAGTTGGTACAGCTGGAAGCCATTAAAGAAAGTACTTGATTCGTGAAAGCTCATGTTTATCTAAATATTAATCTAGGTAGCCATTAATGTAAATTAAAAATAGAATTAGCTCTAAAATAGAACCTTAACTGTGAAGGGGCCCCCCCTTCACAGTTGGCCTTGCAATAATTTGACATAGATGTGCTTCGACCCTATTAACAATTTCATAGCATGGTAACTGCTTTCTTCAGTTCTTCCAGTCCTCGACTTTGACTCTGGCAGTCCTTCTGCACCTAAAATCCCTCACTGCTTTAAGGGCCATTTAGCAGTGGCCACTCACTTCATCACAGGCCCCACACAGGATGTCCCTCGGCTGGTCACCGGCTGCATGAACACCAGCAGCAGCTCGTAAGCGTGCCGCGTGTGCTGCGCCCTCGGCCACCCGCGGGCGTCCCATCTGCCCACGCCAATCACGACTTGGACTTCGACAGCTCACAGCCCTGGTAATGCTATTTAGGATCCTACAGTATAGTCGTCTTACCTGGGTGACGCCGCAGCAATCACATTATTTAGTCGACAACATAGTAACCTGCTTTTTCCAGTTCTTGGGCATACGTTTGACAAAGTTTCAGTGCTTGCTTCAACTGCAGTAATTCTTCGACTCTAAGAGCCCATAGCATTTTCACTGATCTCTCAAGTTCTTCTAGTCCCCGACTTTGACTCTGGCAGTCCTTCTGTATCTAAAATCCCTCACTGCTTTAAGGACCATTTAGCACAGTGGCCACTCACCTCATCACAGGCCCCACACAGGATGTCCCTCGGCTGGTCACCCAGCGCGCTCTGCATGAACGCCAGCAGCAGCTCGTAAGCGTGCCGCGTGTGCTGCGCGCGCGGCCGGTACAGCACACCGGCGGGCGTGTCGTCTGCCCACGCCACTCGCGACTTGGACTTGGACAGCTCGTAACTCGCCTCGTCGCGTTTCTGACGTCTAGAACGAAAATTTATTATCTAATTATTCAATGGCTATCACTACTTTTGGACGAGAAATACAGTGCAGTAAGTAATAACTAGTAAGTATTGTAATTGGGTTACGGAATATATGGATAATAGAAATCTGGTCGTTTTTAGATTATAATTAGGAATGAGTCACAAAGTGAACTTATAAAAATCTAACTGAATTGATCAAATAATAAAATTGTTATTAGACTTTAACGTTAGGGGGAAACAGAAGCAGTCACTGGGTGACAAACTTAACTTACCCCATAGTAATTTTGTAAGTAGTAATTATTGTAATTGGATTATGGAGTATAAGGATAACTGAAATCTGGGATTTTTTTAATTAGATTAGATAACCTAGAAATGTATCTGTCAAACATGAAATAACATGGGTTAACAATTTTTGTCTGTCTGTTTGTTTTGGCTAATCCTGAACCGGCCAGTCGGATTGTTAAAAAGAAATTTTCTATAGTAACCAATGGTTACCTTTTGATAACCGTTGGTTATGATAACCGAAATCTTGGTGCACACAGGCCTTACTGGCTCTTCAGCAGATAATTGTTTTCCAAACCAGTGGTAGTCACTACAAACAGTGTTGATGTTTAAAACGTGCTTGTAAACTTTGAATTAATAAATTTAGAATTTGAATTTGTTATTACTTAATTTGTACAGCAGCGTGTAGCATTGTCAGATGCTTACTTTGGACAATGTTGTTCGTTGCCGACTATGCTCTAGGAGAGGTGTATCAGAATACCATCTAAGCTTACGAATGGCACTCTTTCTTTACTCTCCAAAACCCACAGACATTGTCCTGCTGGATAGTTTAGAACCATCGAAATGACACAAAACAAATGAATTTTTCTTGAAAACATAACATTTTTTGCTTAAAATAGAAAGGAACAGAGGTGCTGTTATTTTTTTATTCATTACAAGCTAGCCATTGACTAAAATCACACCTAAAGATAAGTGATGATGCAATTTTAGATAAAAAAAGGCTATCTTGTAAGTAGCTAAATAAACAGAGCTAAATCACTTGGCGGTTAGTCTTTGTCAGCAGGGTGGTAACTAGCCATGGCCAAAGCCATCCACCAGCTAATCGAAGACCAATTTTGAAAATCTTAATTAGCCCAACTGAGAATTGAACCCAGTACCTCAGTTTCATAAATATACTGAGAAAACCACTACACCAAAGAGGCTCTACATAACGTTCACTTTTTTTTGCATTGAGAAAGAGACAGCTATATTTCTGATTCCACTGATATTGGGTCACATTTCTTTTCTCTAGAAGACATATATCCTGTGGTTGCATTTTAGCCCTACTGCAGAGCTGCTGCTTTAAGAACAAGAACCCTGGATTTAGTTCATTACAGGAATTCTGACATAAGTCAACTCACTTGGCTTTCCTCTCCTCAGCTTTGTCAGGTTTGGTTCTCTGTGCTCTGTCACCCATGCGTGTGCCCGTCAGCTTGCCAGACAGAGACAACACCTCTCCAGTGGCCTCATCGCGTCCCCTTCTCTCTATGAGACGGACATCAGCTTGGAGTACTAAATTTGAGTTCTGGAGACAAAATCACCATTTTATAATGACTATATATATATATACAGATAAGTTGTTACTAGAGATTCATTGTGATCATTATTAACACCTCACATCACATAATTTAGAAAAAAAATAAAGAAATGTACATTTAGGAAACACATCATATAAAAAATATGTCGGATACAGAAGCTGGTTTAACAACGAGACGCAAGTGTCCCGATAGATGGAGCTTCTACAGAGAATCTCAATCTGACGTCGGGCGGAGCAGCTCCGCTAGCGACATGCGCCACTGAAGTTGTACGAGAAAATGAAAGAAAAAAACGATTGGGTGCAAAAATCGCAAATCAGATCCTAACATGATGACAATAAAGCACCTTCGAAGTGTGCCCGTGCGAATAAAAAAAGAATTTTAAAATCAGAAACTGTAAAAACGTTTCGTTGTTTCAGTGTAAGTTGATGTATACGTAAAAAAAATTAAAAAAGAAAATACTGTCTTGTGACTCCTCCCACATTACACCTAGATTAAAGTAGTCAGGAGAGAATTACTTTAGGAAACATATCATATAAAAAATATATAATAAAAAGGTCACTTTAAAGGATGTAAAGAGTGATGTGACCCCAAAAAGGTTTAGAGCCCAGCATGAGATCCACACTCACAATAATTTATTTTATTATTCTCAGTTATATGAACAAATATATTGAGTTATATTTGTGGTAAATTTCCAACATTTTAGTGTGTATATTTAACTGCTAGGTAGTCTGTAATTATTTTTTTCTATTGTCAATTTGAAAAATTCCATTCTAGAATCTGATTTTCAAGCATTTGCAGAATGGGGGTCAGAATGGAACTTGTTTTGTCAGAGATTCTTCTTGCACTAGTAGAGGAACTTGCAAAATTTAACACATAAAGTTAAGGTCTTAAACTAGACTATTAAACAGCTTTATTTTTCTTTGGTGTTCTCAGAAGGTTTCATACTCATTTTGTCTTGGGCAAAGTTGCGGGCGCCTGCTATAGTATGATGTGATAATATTTCCCGAATAGTGAGGATTTCCCAGAACCGTTACTTTGCTTGTCTCCTCATCGCACTCAAGACAATCAGACAGATGTGTCTCATAGGAAGTCTATGTTGTAGTCATATACTTAGATGAACAGCATTTAGTATACAAACCCTATTACCTCTAAGCTTTTTCAGCAACAAAGTTAAATCATACAGAAACTCAGTCTTAATATCTAACCAAGGAAATAAGAATTACATTTAAAATTATTAGGAAATATTACACAATAACAAAACAACAAACTTACAGCTTTGTATTCATATTGCAGCTGCCTAGCCGCCGCGTCCGCCATGCTGGTGGTTTATTTATTGTACACAAATACACAATCACTTTCAGTGTCTCTTATCTTAGCAACAAATACAATAATCTAATAATCGTAAAAAAATTAATAACGAAAATGCGCAAATACTATTTTGTTATAGGTTATGCCGCTACCGCCATCTTTATTTTTTTGTAAATTTGACATATGCTGATATATGACATTGATATTTTTTTAATAAAACCAAAGATTAAAAAAAAATTCTAGTATTTTGTTCAACGTGGTCGAATATAATATTTATAGTTCTGTTTTAAAATATTTCAAAGTTACTTGTCATATAAATACTATAAAACAAGCAAAATCACATGAATGTAGCATTAAGCAGATTCTGTGAATATATTAACACATCAAGTTTTCTCCCTTAAAATAGGAAAATGACTTATATTTTGGCAACACTGAACGTATCTACAAAATAATAAATATAGACTTTATACCGTGCTAAAGTTATAATAAATAATAATTTTAAAGCATATTAAAAAGTATACATAGATAAATTAATATATTATACAAGGTAAAATCATATTTTTTGTAAGTTGGTATTTTTTTTCCATAAAAAAAGTATAGTTAAACTTGATGTCTAGAATAATTTTGGTAGTTTTGAAAATTTTGAGTATTTTTTTTGTTGTTTAGATTTGATTTCGATCGTTGGATGGAGATTTCACTATCAAATGTCCATAAATAATCAATGATGTAGTAAAATAAAGTAACGGTATTTGTAAAAACAGCCGAATAGCCAAGCAAGAATAAACTTCAATGACCTTGAATTCGAGTTCATTCACCCTAAGTCAGCTGTTATTGACAACTTTACGTCATGTTTATATATTTCAGTAGGATTCTAAATATATTTTATTTACACGCTAATTTGAGACCTCATCAGGTTTTAAAAAAAACTATAACGAACGTTATGTTATTTATACTATTAATTTTACATCGTAAATATTTTATAATTTATAACCACAAATTGCTTTTTACAAAGTTTAAATTTTAGGACTAACCATATACAAAATTTTTATAGCAGCATGTAAGTATTTATTTTATTTGAGTTGATTTATACCATATAATTTCAACATACAGGTAAGCCAATTTGAAATAAACGAATTTTATCAAAATTGGTCCAGCCTTCATTAACTCATAAAAAATAGCAATAAAGTTATATAATAGAATGTAAATGCATTTATTTTAATGTTTATCAAAAAGTGTTCAGCATTTTTTAGAGTAAACATGTAAACAAACATAATCGGCGTGTGGCACATGCCTTTATAGTACGCACGATATTAGTCACGTGATGTAAACATTGACTCACTGTGTGAAATAATTTGACAGCTGACGTATTTGAAATGTCAGGGCTGTATCGCAATTTCAGTGCAATTTTATGTTGAAAACATTGTCATCTAAACGTCTGATTTTAAGTTCACTTTTTTAAATGAATACTTTACCGGAGTCTTATTTTTTTATTAATTACCGTTGGCTCTATAAAAGGATCATATTAATGACAGATATAAAAGGGAAGTTATTCCCCAAATTAATTACCTAAAACCATCCCTGATTAAGAACGGATTCAATATATTGCTGAATGGAGACTTTTTTGGAATGACAAAATATTTTATAAAACTATCTAATCATATCAACCACACTATTTTATAAAACACAGTTTTAATATTTTTATAGGTACATAATGATGTTTGTATATAAATTAATTTCTTCCGAATAATAAAATAAATAAAATTTTTTAATTTATAAGCGCTGATGCATCACTGCCATATCGTGATGATTTAGCCCCGTGATTATTTTCAATTTATTTTTTTTTCAAAGTGCATAAGAAATTACAAAAACATTATTTAGTGCTTTGCTGCATTTTTAAATCATGTGAATAAAAGAGTCATTACGAGACTAAAATTACATAGGGTAATTTCGCCTTTTAGCGTCCACCACCCAATTCGCGTCCATTTTCGGGATCTTCTTTAGAAATCTCTCGAAATTAGGTACACTAACACACAAATTAGTCGAAAAGTCGTTTTT
Organism: Mycalesis mineus; assembly: GCA_034621355.1. Classification (NCBI taxonomy): domain Eukaryota; kingdom Metazoa; phylum Arthropoda; class Insecta; order Lepidoptera; family Nymphalidae; genus Mycalesis; species Mycalesis mineus. Next base: position 544,011 of record JAXAVZ010000012.1, on the reverse strand, counting down.
GCCAATACCTAAATGTATAAGAGACACACAAACATACACAGAAGTTTCGTGCGCCTAACCAATCCTGTGTAGTAAAATAGTTAAGAGACGGGTGTTCAACCAAACAGCGCGGACGCGCAGTATTAAGAGAAAAAAATAGTGAGCAGCGGTGCATTTGAAGGTAAGTATTTTATTGTTTTATGTGTATTTTGTATGAGCAGCTGATTTTAGACGTTGATAATGATAAAAATAATTATATTAATTATAAATATCGTTATTTTTTTCATAGTTAACAGTTTAAATAAAGTGGACGCGAATTACTACACCAAATTTATACAACTTTCACTTTGCGTCCGCAATGGACGCAAACTATACATCCATGGAATAATAGCACAAACAAATTGCGTCCATTATTAAATCAATTGAAATTGAATGGGTGAAATGTTTGGTAAATGAAATAGGTATTTTGTTTAATTCTGATTTCTTTTTAGGATGAGTTCTTCAGAGATGAGAAAAAGGAAGGAAAAAAGAACTTATACAGAAGAAGATTTGAGGAAAGCATTGAATGAAATTCGAGAGAAGAAGAAATCGGTAAGACAAATATGTAAAGAATATGCTATTCCCAAGACCACAATATTGGACAAAATCAGTGGACGCAGACCAGATGGAGTGAATGGTGAAAAGAAGGTAGTTGAATGGCTTCTTAACATTTCCAAATGTGGATTCCTCTCTAACACACTCGTTAAAGTGCTCCAAAACGAATAAAGAAAATACACCCTCTTCAAGAAGTCTCAAATAATACGGTGGATGTGGAAATTAATGTACAATGTCCCGAATGCAATGATGTACTCATTTCAGATGTAGAAGATGATGATGAGAAAAACGTTGGCTGTGACAAGTGTATTAGATGGTAGGATTAAGTTATTTAGAGGCTAAAGATAAGTCTTTTGTATGGGACTTGTGTCATTAATTAAAATTCAAGGGCTAGAATGAGCTGGAATAATCATATTTTATCTCATAATTATTAAGATTTAACATTTATTTTAGTAGTAAGAATAAACCAAATTATTGTATTTGCTATTTGTTTTGCTATAATTAAGCCAAAAATTTATAATTAATAAAGGCTGATCTTTAGCTTACTTACAATTCTTCTGATTTTCGGGTAAAAAGCAAATTATTGTTGATTTTGAATGGTTATTCCTTTATTTTTAATTATTACTATATAGGTGCTTAATTTGTTTTTATTTTTTAAGTTTTGTCAATGTTTAGAAGAATAAATCGGTGTTATTATTTTCTTTATAGTGATTTATGTTATAGTTAAGATGTTGATTTTTAAATAACCATTGTTATTTGATAAATAAGTTATTAAAATCCAACTTATCATTACATTATCATAAAATATCATCCCCTCAATTTATCTATATATTTTCATTATCAATTTATAATATATATATTAATCGTTTTTAAAGCTAGTGGACGCGAAGTGGTCTAGCGGGTGGACGCTAATTGAATTTTATGGACGCAAAGTGGGTAAAAGACCTATTTTGGATGTCTTTTATTTTAAAAAAAATATTATCTGATGTTTCCAAAAATAATAAAAGTGACCTTAAAATAGACTATTATTATAAACACATTACATAAACTTCTTATTGAAACGAGTCCTGGAACATTTTTATATTCTCCATCAAACTTCCCAACTGCACTAAGTGGACGCGAACAGGCGAAATTACCCTATACACAAATTACACAAAGCAAAAAATATAATTATCTACCTACCTATTACAACCGTATTGGAATTATATAAATATCATATAATATTTCGATTTGAATCTCTATAATTAAACAATAACAACTAATGGATGAAAATTAAAACTTAGTTAAAGTTTAATTTTTATTCATTATTTTTTTGTTTCAAATTCAGTAGTATTGTTTTGTTGCGTAAACTGCAATTAAGATTATTATTATAGTTTGGCAGCCCTGAAATTTTATTGATTAAGTAAGCGCCAAGCCAATGTAGGCCTTATTGTGATTAGTGAGTGGGGTGTTCGTTCGGCAAATCGCAAGTGTCAAATGAGAAGCGTAAACTAAACCATAATAAAAATCGATAAAAATTAAGCATTCAAGATGGCGACTCCGTCTAATGGTAGTGGAAATCTGGTAGAAGAGTTTGAAGAATCGTTTCAGGTATGTAAAATTGTTAATTTATGGTTATTTACATTTCTATAACTGTAGTTATTGTAACTTATTCATAACCTCTAGTGTATTTTTGTTTGTATCTGTCAAAATTATATCAGATACCAACATGACAAATCTAAATAACCATGGTCGGTGTTGCCATATTAGTCGAAGCTTCATATGCTAAATCTACCCATGAGTACCAAAATACTGAGGAACTTTGGTGTACGTGACCCGATTTTCATTTATGCGTCTTCGAGTTCGATCGCTTGATTTTGTTGCAAGCGCATCTCGTTTATGTCGGCCATTTTACTGATAATGTTTTCTCGCAACAAAAAGTTCACCGTGGTAATTTTTAATTAAAACGCGCATAAACTTTTATATATATAATCTGAATAGTAGAAAATAGTTAAGAGACATTTGACAAAATATGGCTGTGTGAACATTTGTGTGAAATTTGTGTGTTCGATGACGAAACTTTGTTGATTTGGAATTGTGTGATCGTAAAATATATCGAAAATGTCGTCGATCGCAGACGACGCTGGCTCTTCCGGCAGCGGAATAGCCATCCAAACGTTCCGCCCGACGTGGGACGAATTCAAAGATTTTAACAAATACATACAGTACATGGAGTCGAAGGGAGCTCATAAAGCGGGGCTCGCGAAGGTGATTCCACCGCCCGAGTGGGTTCCGCGGAAGGGTGGCTACGATTTGGACCAGCTAAACATAACAATACCGTCGCCGATATGCCAAGTAGTGACGGGAAAGCAGGGCTTGTTCCAACAGATCAACATTCAGAAAAAGGCCATGACAGTGAGACAGTTTGCCATCATGGCCAACTCCGCGAAGTACTGCACCCCTCGACACACCAACTACGACGATCTGGAGAGGAAATACTGGAAGAATGTCACGTACGTAGCCCCTATATACGGAGCCGATGTGAACGGCAGCATCACTGACCCTGACGTGAAAGAATGGAACATAAACCATCTCGGCACGATTCTAGACTTCGTAAATTCCGACTACGGTATCGAAATCGACGGCGTGAACACCGCTTATCTATACTTCGGCATGTGGAAGACAACTTTTGCCTGGCACACTGAAGATATGGATTTATACTCGATAAACTATCTTCACTTTGGAGAACCAAAGACCTGGTATGCAATCCCACCTGAACACGGAAAGAGGTTTGAGAGAATTGCAGCAGGCTTCTTCCCAACATCAGCTAAAACTTGCCATGCATTTTTAAGACACAAAATGACTCTGATATCCCCTCAGATATTGAAACAGTACTCAGTGCCATGTAGTAAGATAACACAAGAGGCTGGGGAGATCATGATTACTTTCCCATTTGGCTATCACGCAGGATTTAACCATGGCTTCAACTGCGCAGAGTCTACAAACTTTGCTGCACCAAGGTGGGTGGAATACGGCAAACGAGCCAACCAATGCACCTGTAGCAATGATATGGTGAAGATATCTATGGATACTTTTGTTAAGCGATTCCAACCAGATAGATATGAGCTTTGGCTTAAAGGCCAAGATATAGGTTGCCACCCGGAACAGCCAGAAAAGATGGTTCCTGCACCACATCCTTCCGGTCAAGATATATTGTGCAATAAAAATAATACAGAGCTACCTGAGTCATTCATAGAAGCAGAGGAAGAAGGACTGAAGAAGAAAAAGAGACATCCTTTACACTTGAAGAGAGCGATGGCTAGCAAGAGCATATCAGATGGAGCGATAGCTGTTTCAATTCTTGGTCATGATGTCATGGATGATGATGAAATGACAATGGCTGAAGGCGACTTAGATATGATGACGTCAATGAAAAGACCCATGATGCCATTGGACCCTGATGACAATCAATTGGATGCTCTCGAAGATATTTGGCTGAAAGGTGATGAGATGGATCCATCAGAAGCAACTTTACCAGATATAGGGTACATTGATTCTGATAGAGACTCAGATTATGTTGCACACAGTAAGAAGCCAACAAAATCAAAGAAAAAACGAAAAGAGAGTATCAAAAAGGAGCCTAAAGAGAGCATCAAAAAAGAGCCAAAAGATAAAAGTGTTAAAGAAGACCCTGCTACCACCAGTGAAGCCAAACCACAGACTAAGAAAGTTCGTCGGAAAATGCAGTCAAAGGGACTATCCAGTGAACAGTTGCAAGACATGGCTGCAGTCCTATCCAGTTGGGACTCTCCACCGCATACAGAGGAATCTGTAATAGTAGAACAAATACCAATGCCCGGAGAAGATCCATTAAATGATTCCACATTGCTAAACTCTAATGTAGTAGGTGACAAATTAGATGCATCACAAGAAATCAAAAAGAAACAAAGACGTAAACCAAAAGAGAAACCTGATGGAGAAAAAATAGTGAAGCCCAAAAAGGAAAGAGTTAAGAAAGAACCAGTGAAACGACAGCCAGGGATCAAGAAAGAGAAAATAGAAGGAGAAATCAAAATAAAGAAACCCAGAAAACCTCAACGTCCAAAGAGTAATCCCAATTTTGAATACAACTCACCATTAACACCGGTTATAGGGAAGCAGACAAAAGTATATGGACACATGGAAGATAAACCATCAACGATAAGTTCCCCAGAAGCAGTAACACAGAAGTCGCCTAAACAAGCATCCAGCCCACCGAAAGCGTATCCCGGTCTCATCCTAGACCCAAGTTTAAGAGTACCTGCCGTCTTGCCTCCAATTGACAAAAACCCAAATGCCTTCCAAGGAGAATTCCACAAATTCATGTCTAGTGCAGTTAAACATGTCCCACAGACTCCTCAGCCTAAATCACCTAGAAAATCTATCCCTAAAAAAGCTGTGCCTCATATAGATCCTCAGTTCCAACAGCAGAAGATCATCCAACCACCAGTAGGGCAGTATAACGATAGTATAATTTTGGAAAGACCAATCGACTATAGGACATATGCACCGCAAAACTTAGACAGACTTCACGAGACACAGCCCACCCAAATGAACTACCCTGAAAGGTCCTGGAGACCAGAGTTCTACCCGAACCCCAATCAAGAGGTCCTACACAACATGCAACCCATGTACGGACACATGAACTCAAATCAATACTTCAGAAGTCCCTACCAATCATCATGGCCACCGTCCTATGGATACCAGAAATGAATCAAAATATTTATCTTTTTTTTGATTAAAAAAAATTAGTATTATTTGGCACATTTTAGTCATAATAAAAATAATATGTAGTGTATAAAGTATACATTTGCATCACTGATTTAATATTAAGATTTTTATTTAATTAATAAATTTTTAAAATATAAATGAAAAATAAATTTAATGTTAATTATTAAGATAGAAAACATTGAGAGTGTTAAGTGACTGGAGGTTTTTATTAAATGTACAGTTGACAAATAAATTAATTGAAAATTGATAACTGTTTGAATATTGTTTGTGAGTCCTCAAGCTGCATACATACTTAAATATTTGATACATGTGTAGGTGTATACTTACCAATACCTACCTACCTACCTAAATACTTACGACTAAAGAGCTCCACACACGTCCCGTGACGTCACGCGCCGTTTCGCCTGCCCGTCGTGACGATATGGGACAAAGGAATACAGGACGGGATCAGAGATAAAGAAAACACAAGAAGAAAATTTATTTTTGACCTACCTGCCTACACGCACATTTATGCCTACGTGACAGATTTGATGGATACCTAGCAAGTTACTATTATATAGTCATGGCACTTGATGGTTACATGGTTACAGAGCACTACTATATAATAATGGCATGATGTGGTCACAAAAGCGTTTACACTATATATATATAATTTTGGCACGGATGGTACACAACACTGGCACACGCACAGACGACTCCCTTGGCGATTCACAGACGTCAGCTGAAGATTCTCGAAGCACCAGATACAGAAATCAGGAAGACGAACATCCAGCGTTGACGGTGTCCCATCTCGCACCGCGTGTGGAATGTGGCAGCCGGTATGGGTCGCGCGTACGACGGACGTGACGCGTCTATATTCCTCGGCGAACGGCGGGCAAATGAGGGGCGAGCGGCGTGCGCGCAGTATATATATCGAAATGTAAGCTTTCGGAGACACGGCTCGGGAATCATCGCGACCGGCATCAGCAAGGCACGGAAACGAATTCGATGTTTAGTTTTAAGTTTAATATTATTGGTAATTAAGTAGACGTAATTAGTGGTTAAGATTTATCGTAATTGTGATTGGTTGTAAATATTAGTATAAATATAGGTTAAGGTCTGAATAAATCATTCACTGATACACCGCAATACAAGTGATCTTTTATTCTCCACAAACAAGCAGCGAGCCCTGCAAGTAGGGAAACCTAGGACCCCTACAAGTCCTAGAAACCCCTACAAATGGTGACCCCGGACTGAAAAGAACACAAAGAAGCCCAAGTCTTTCAAAAAAGAACACGAAGATCGCTCAAGACCTACAAATAGCAACCGACGAAGTCTGAAGAGAACATGGAAAACGAAGCCGTCGAAACAAAACAAGTGGCCGACCTGGCCGCCATCACCGTACAGTCAAGACTCCTACCATTCTGGCGCCAAGTTCCAAGAGCATGGTTCGTGCAGTTCGAAGCCGTCGTAGATCCGCTAAAGACATCAGATGAGCAAAAATTTCGATACGTACTTCAAAAGTTAGAACCATCAGACCTGCAGCACGTCACCGACCTCCTCTACAACACGCCGGCTACAGAAAAATACGCATCGATCAAGAAACGGCTGCTGGCGGTGTACGAGAAGTCCGAAGTGGAAAACTTTCAAAAATTGATTAGCGGCTTGGAACTGGGAGACCAAAAACCAAGCGTGCTACTACGAAAGATGAGAGAACTAAACAACGGCTTGATCACGGAGGAAGGCCTGAAGATTGAGTGGCTGAATCACCTATCAGCACACATCCGTTGCACCTTGTCCGTCAACAACGAATCTTCGCTGGACACGCTCGCCGCGATGGCCGACAAGATGATGGAGTACATGGGAAGCACAGCCAACAACACCGTCGCAGCAATTTCTCCATCCACTTCAAAAGGAAAGATCGAAGACCTGGAATACGCAGACAAACTCTCACTAGAGGTTGCCGAGTTGCGCGACCGAGGCCGCGCACCACATCGAAACGCCTATCGCCGTCCCTTTCACACACGTTCTCGCTCGCACTCACGGTCAACGCCATCGACGACAAGACCAAGAAAGAAGCCTGGTGATCCGGATTGGGAATGTCGATACCATTTCAAATTCGGCAATAAAGCAAGACGCTGCGAGTCACCGTGCGCAATGAACAACAAGAAGACGTCGGAAAACTAACTTCGGCGCCGACGGTGGCGAACGTCGGTGTCCCTTGTACCAGCAATCGCCTAAGTGTCTACGATCGCACCAGTAACGAACGGTTCCTCGTAGACACAGGAGCGGACATTTCTGTGTGGGCTGCATCGAGATTCAACAAGAAGACAACAGAAAGCGCCTACAAATTATTTGCTGCTAACAACACACCTATACGCACTTACGGAGAAAAAACTATCAGGCTCAACCTTGGACTGCGGCGTAATTTCACATGGACATTCGTGATAGCAGACGTGAAGAACTCAATCCTGGGGGCGGACTTCCTTCGGCATTACAAGCTCTTGGTGGACCTACACAGGAAGAAACTAATTGACGACACTACCAAGCTCAGCATCGACGCCGTTGCAATAACATCCGATAACATCGAATCAGTACGCATCATCAGCTCCGAGCAACAATACTACGAAATATTGAAACAATATCCTGATGTCCTACGCCCGATGTCACTGAAGCAACCAGTCAAACATGAAGTCGTCCACCATATCGAGACAACAGGCCCACCGCTCTACGCCCGTGCCCGACCGCTACCACCCGACAAATACGCAGCCGCCAAAGCTGAATTTGATCGCATGGTGGAACAAGGGATCTGCAAACCATCAAAGAGTCCCTGGGCAAGCCCTCTTCATGTAGTGAAGAAGAAAGACGGCAGTCTACGAGTATGCGGTGACTACAGACGACTGAACGCTGTCACTACGCCGGATAGATATCCAATACCCCGCATACAAGACTTCACGTACGCACTGAATGGAAAGAAAATTTTCACCAAGCTCGATCTCAAGATGGCGTACTACTGGATACCTATGGCCAGTGAAGAAGATGCACAGAAATCATCAGTAATTACACCGTTTGGTTTGTTCGAATTCAACGTCATGTGCTTTGGACTTCGGAACTCTAGTCAAACCTTTCAACGCTTCATGCATCAGGTGCTGAGAGGGATAGACAACTGCTTCTGCTTCGTAGACGACATACTTCTCTTCTCCGAAGACGAAAATAAACACAAGGCACTTCTACATCAAGTCCTAAAACGCCTCAACCAGTACGGCGTAACACTAAACATAGAGAAGTGCGAGTTTGGTAAAGAAACTATCAACTTCTTGGGGTACGAAGTCTCAGCAAGCGGAATTAAACCACCCAAGGAACGAGTCGACGCGATATCATCATACCCGAAGCCGAAGACCGTCGTCGAGCTGCGTCGATTCCTTGGTATGCTCAACTTCTATCGCGACTGTCTACCGCACCAAGCAGACCACCAGCACGAGCTCAACAAGTTTCTTCACAACAAGAAAAAGAACGATAAAACACCCATTGATTGGACACCAGTAGCTGATGAAGCCTTTGAAAGATGCCGTCAAAGCATCACAGAGGCAACTACGCTGAGCTATCCTGTTCCTGGTGGAGAACTAACTATAATGACAGACGCTTCCGAACACAGCATAGGCGCAGTTCTCCAGCAGAAGATCGAAAACGCTTGGAAACCACTAGCATTTTATTCGAAGAGCATGAGTGATACACAACGACGCTACAGTGTGTATGATCGCGAACTACTAGCGATTTACACAGCTGTAAAACACTTCAGAAGACTCATAGAAGGCAGCGAAGTAACTGTGTATACCGACCATAAACCTCTGTCCTACGCACTACATAGACCTGCGAGCAGCAGCGACACACCACGTCGAGAACGTCAACTGCATTTCATCAGCCAATTCTGCACAAGCATAAAATACATAAAGGGCGAAGAAAATCCAGTAGCAGACGCGCTATCAAGAATAGAAGAGGTGAAAATAACAGAAACACTCGACTACGAGAAGCTCGCCTTAGACCAAGCTGATGACATCGAGTTACAAAATTTAAAGAAACAAACCAACTTGAAATTCGCGGAAATAACACTACCAGGTATCAAGAAGCCAATCACCTGTGAAGTTTCAACATCGTCTATTCGTCCATACCTACCCAAGACATACCGTTACGTCGCCTTCAAAGCACAACACGGGCTATGTCACCCTGGTGTAAGAGAAACACGAAAACAGATGGCATCAAAGTTCTTCTGGCCCGGCATGAATCAACAAGTAGCAACATGGGCAAAAACATGCATCGACTGTCAACGTAGCAAAATTCATCGACACGTAGTCACACCACTAGCAGAATTCCCGGCATCTCAGCGCTTTGAACACATTCACATCGACGTTATCGGACCTCTAAGACTGTCGAACGGATACAAATACTGCGTCACTATCATCGACCGATGCACCAAATGGCCCGAAGTAGTACCAGTACAAGAAATCACAGCAGAAACCGTCGCTAAAGCACTGTATGATAACTGGATAGTGAGATTCGGAGTACCATTGAGACTCAGCAGCGATCGCGGATCGAATTTCAAATCGGCGCTATTCAACGTCCTAATGAAGAGATGGGGAATCACGAGAATACGTACTACAGCCTACCACCCGCAAGCAAACGGAAAAATAGAAAGATTGCATCGCACACTAAAAGCATCGCTCATAGCTCGCGGGGCAACTACGACATGGTCAGACGAAATACCTACTGTTTTACTCGGCCTACGAACCGCCTTGAGAGATGACAACCTGAGTCCTGCGCTAATGACCTACGGAACAACGCTTCGCATACCTTCCGACTTTTTCGTACCTACACAGTCGAAAATAGAGGATGCAGACTACGTGCGAAGGCTAACTGAAACAATGGCATCGCTATCACCTACAGAGCGCTCCCCAGCAACAAGGTCTACATTCGTACACAAGGACCTAGCAACATGTACGCATGTGTTCGTACGAAACGATACAGTACGAGCACCGCTAACACCCCCGTACGACGGACCCTACGAAGTACTAAAGCGTCACGAGAAATATTTCAAAATTCAGCTACCGCTGCGAACAACGATAGTATCTACAGATAGACTCAAGCCTGCATACCTACTGAACGAAGACGAAGAAAGAGATAGCAATACAAGCACAGGTCATGTCTCTAAAGAAAACGTGCAACCTACAGTAACAAAGAGCAAAAATGACGATCCTGGATTCGTTCCTGTACCTACGTCTACAGCTATACCTACAGGATACGTCACGAGAAGCGGACGTGTGGTTAAAAAGGTCGTACGCTTCGCTTGAAGGGGGGTAATGTAGGTGTATACTTACCAATACCTACCTACCTACCTAAATACTTACGACTAAAGAGCTCCACACACGTCCCGTGACGTCACGCGCCGTTTCGCCTGCCCGTCGTGACGATATGGGACAAAGGAATACAGGACGGGATCAGAGATAAAGAAAACACAAGAAGAAAATTTATTTTTGACCTACCTGCCTACACGCACATTTATGCCTACGTGACAGATTTGATGGATACCTAGCAAGTTACTATTATATAGTCATGGCACTTGATGGTTACATGGTTACAGAGCACTACTATATAATAATGGCATGATGTGGTCACAAAAGCGTTTACACTATATATATATAATTTTGGCACGGATGGTACACAACACTGGCACACGCACAGACGACTCCCTTGGCGATTCACAGACGTCAGCTGAAGATTCTCGAAGCACCAGATACAGAAATCAGGAAGACGAACATCCAGCGTTGACGGTGTCCCATCTCGCACCGCGTGTGGAATGTGGCAGCCGGTATGGGTCGCGCGTACGACGGACGTGACGCGTCTATATTCCTCGGCGAACGGCGGGCAAATGAGGGGCGAGCGGCGTGCGCGCAGTATATATATCGAAATGTAAGCTTTCGGAGACACGGCTCGGGAATCATCGCGACCGGCATCAGCAAGGCACGGAAACGAATTCGATGTTTAGTTTTAAGTTTAATATTATTGGTAATTAAGTAGACGTAATTAGTGGTTAAGATTTATCGTAATTGTGATTGGTTGTAAATATTAGTATAAATATAGGTTAAGGTCTGAATAAATCATTCACTGATACACCGCAATACAAGTGATCTTTTATTCTCCACAAACAAGCAGCGAGCCCTGCAAGTAGGGAAACCTAGGACCCCTACAAGTCCTAGAAACCCCTACACATGTATGATAGTTTACCAGGGGTGCCGGTTTAGATGCAAAGGTTGCAGATTTGATTCCCGCCTCAACACAAATATTTGTTGATGAAAGGGGTGCATCCCAGTAGTACCCCCTAATTTTAGTTCTATAGAACTGTTGATACACCATATTAGTGCTTAGTGTCCCATTAGTTCTATATAAAACTAATGGGACACTAACAAAATTAAAGAAATGTCGATATCAATATCTTGTTTGTATGTTACATATAAAATATCTATAGTTTTTATAAGTATAATATGGAATCTCTTTTGATTACAATAATAAATGTCTACATAAATTTGAGAGTATCTATAAACATACTATATCTAATACAGCTTTGCTTAAATTGCACAAAACTTCTTTAAAATGGTATTAAGGTTTTTAATATAATTTTTTTCTAAACTGAATAGTTTGCGCGAAGTATACTTCCAAAGTGGTAAAATATGTCCCCCTGTAACTTCTAAAATAAGAGAATATTTTTTTAGACACGATTACTACTTGGTTTTAACAACTTATCTTTTGTCGCATGGTACATTTTTTTGTTAAATCAAAATGAAATATCAATCAAAATAATATAAAGTTTATAACTTATATGATATAAGTAAAGTCAAAAACTATACTACAGAACTATATAGAACTATTGAGATATAATTTGACAGCACGGAAAATATCCCAACGGTTCTATAGAACTACGGTATGAGGTACTACTGGGATGCACCCGTTGGGTCTAGCTGTTTGTGGTACTCTCATTATTCCTGGTTACAAGGGAAAACCTTAGTGGGACTTTTGGGACCGACAATGTATGTGATGTTTCAATCTAGTATACAATATGTAAGCAGGATGATTTCTCGGTCAATCAGTGCATTTCTCATCTCTTACTTGGCCACTTTTCATCAAATGAGCAGCCATTTTTTTAGTAATTGCATTATAGAATTTTTGTTGAGTAGTACAAAGGATTATCCATTAGCATGTGGCGGCCAGACTTTTGTTTATAATAATTATATGAGCTTGAGATTGTCAGCTTTTGATGTTACTACCATGGGTAAGTAGGTTGGTAGGAACTACTTTGAGACTATGGTGGCTTTGAAAGATAGCATTTAAAAATATCTAGACTGAATCGTAAAAGTATTTGGATTTTTTTGAAATGCTACATTCTTATGGGAGGGTGAATCGTTTCGTCACGTAGCGCTATACGGCGCCAGTGTGTCTGGCTTTCATTTCTCTCACGCATACGGCAGCGGTACAAAGGGGAGCTATTTAAGTTATCGCTTCTGTCGGGCGTCCCGAGTACACGTTTTTCTATTTTACATTTGCTTTAGGAATAATAAAAAGAAATATTGCCGTCAGACTATGGGAACTGACTTTGCTAGAGACCCTTAAAGTTTAATGTCTTTTTTTCAGTCACCCGCGACTTCGTCTGCGTGAAAACCTCTTAGGTGCCCTTTACTTGGGTACCTCTTAGGTACTTTTAATTTAATACATAGACTTTCATATAACTCTTAACAAATGCATTAATTTCGACCAAATTTGATTACCATAAAAACGGTTCTAGTGAGTTAATCTTAAAAGATAGACAGATACTGTCGTGGACATTTTTTTTAGATCATTTCAAGAGGAATAATTCTTTCACACATATATTTTTGGTATCTTGAACCGTTTACGCAGCGCACGCAACGGAAGCCCTCTTGGATGAATAATTTTCCCCGTTTTTTTCACATTTTCCATTATTTCTTCGCTCCTAATAGTTGCAGCGTGATGTTATATAGCCTAAAGCCTTCCACGATAAATGGTCTATTCAACACAAAAAGAATTTTTCAATTCGAACCAGTAGTTCTTGAGATTAGCGCGTTCAAACAAAGAAACAAACTCTTCAGCTTTATAATATTAGTATAGATTAGTTGGCGATTGCAGGACATTATCGCACACATAGAAATATAGTAACTTAATTCAAATTTTAGTGTTTGTAACCTTATTAAAACTATCTTAATTCAACCCATAAGAATGAATCTCTCCCTTGCCAGTCGAGAACCATTTCATGCCATCCAAACGAAAATCACGCCTTTCTATTTTAACGATGCAAATGTTGAATTTAGGTCTAAGGCCTGTGTGCACCAAGATTTCGGTTATTATAACCAACGATTAACATAAGCTAATTATAAATTTACTGTTCACGACAACCCGTACGCTGGTTAAGAACGTAAACTCGGTTCAGATAACCGGCCGGTTTACGTCCTTAACCTGCGTACGGGTTGTCGTGAACAGTAAATTTTACGTTTAGCTTATGTTAACCGTTGGTTATGATAACCGAAATCTTGGTGCACACAGGCCTTATTGCATAGGTACGTCTTGGCATTAATTTAAATGAAAATGTTTTTCGTGCGATTACATATAACAGAATAGTAAAATATATTGTGAGATATCTGTATATCGAAGTTTTGTATAAAAAAAGATTTATAGCACTTAACCAATAGATGACGCTAGTACAGTGTTTTTCCAAAAAGTTTTACAACTGGCATTGCTTATATTACGACTATAGTCTAAGATCCGAACTAAGATCGACCTTCACCGAACTGATAATAGGATGAAATATATTTCATGACAAATTTAGTATATCAGAAAATATATTGAAAATAGTTTGCCTAAAAAAATCCTGGACAGACTATTTTTTATTATTTTTAAAAAATAATTTTTATATTCTAGCAAACAGTGAGCGTTATTTTGAAGCAACTTATTTCTGAGTTGTAAAAAAATAATAAATTCAATAAATATAAATCATATATATTAAATATAATATGACACCATATAAAACCAGCTAAATCAATAAATATTTATCAAAATTTATATATATATTTATATTGACAATTGAATTTATTATTTTTTTACAACTCACGACATAAGTTGCTCCAAAATAACGCTCACTGTTTACTAGAGTATAAAAATTATTTTTAAAAAATAATAAAAAATAGTCTGTTCAGGATTTTTTTAGGCAACCTATTTTCAATATATTTTCTAATATACTAAATTTGTCATGAAATATATTTCATCCTATTATCAGTTCGGTGGAGGTCGATCTTAGTTCGGATCTTAGACGACTAGGAAAAGAAAAAAAATCTGACTGTGACCTGCAAAAGGTCTATTTGAGTCCGATTTTCACACATCTGAAATTACTTTTACACCTTACGAACTATAATTAATTTTACAGAACGTTCAACATGCATACGTCTTGGCATTAATTAACAAAAAAAGTTCTTGGTGCGATAGTATAAAACAGATTAGTAAAATATGTTGTGAGATAACTATATCGAAGTTTTGTATAAAAAGATTTATATTACTTATCCAGTAGATGGCGCTAGTGCAGTAATTTTCTAAGAAGTTTTATAACAGGGAAGATGATTACATTTTTTTATTAGGCACATTATTATATTATGAAAAAAAATCACAATGATATCAAAAGTTATAAGCGGGTCAATCTTGGAGTAGTCCTGTCCCTTTCTCTGCAAAATCGAAATTACTGAGTTACTATGGCGCTAAAAGCTATGACGTAGTAATGTCCGGCTGTCTGATTATTAATATTTAAAGTCGTAATTTTATGTTATTTGATCAATTGAATTAGATTTTAAATAATTTGAGTTCTTTAAATAATTAAAAAAATAGGCAATGTTTTTTTTTACATAAATGGCTAGAAAAAGTTAAAGAAATTGTGAACGTACGTGTATGCCCTGCATAAGGTCTATTTGAGTCTGGTTTTTATACATTTGGAATTAAATAATTGATTTTAAATTAATTAAAGAAAAAATTTATAGCTATGTAAGAATCCAAGACCTTAAGTATTTTAAAACTAGCAAATAGTGTGAATTATATATATAATTATTTATAATTGAAATAATTTACTTAATAATGTAAATCGCCTATAATATATTATAAGTATAGTAATTATACCAAAGCCAAACTCGATTGAGAATGCTTGTCAACAAACAAATTAAAAATGAAGGTAGAAATCACTAGTCATTTTACACCTATTTTTTTTAATTAACTAGTTAATAACGAATTCATGCCAATAAATTAGATTAGTAAGCTTAAAACTAATTAATATATTCAATGTCTTTTAAATAAGATTTTTTAAAATAACAAAACATAATTTTAAATTTATTAGCCATAAAATATGTTGAATTTTCTACCTTCATTTTAAATTTGTTTGTTGACAAGCATTCTCAATCGAGTTTGGCTTTAGTATAGATGATTTGTTATTCACTGTTTGAAATAGCTTTAAATTGTATAAGCAATAATTTAATTTATAATTTGTAAATATAGTAAATAAATGATTTCACAAAGTTTAAAATTAATGTGTCTTTTATTTAATACTTCTAACTTTTAACATTTTTTTTATTTCACACATGTGTGCCTAGTGTGAGTTTGTTACCGATCGACTGCGTAAAAACGTAACGCAAATTTATATGGAATTTAAGCAGCGCCATCTAGTAATAGCGAGATTGAACTCTTTGTTTCTATATAATTGAGAGGGTACGTTTTTACGCAGTTGCTCGGTGAAAACTCGCACTTGGCCCACTGATGTTAAGTGATGTTACAATCTAAGAAGTAAGCGAATTAACTAGTTGAGAGCAGGATGAAATCCTTTTGGTTTATACACGTCATCGTACCGGAACGCTAAATCGCTTAGCGGTACGTCTTGTCGGTAGGGTGGTAACTAGCCACGGTCGAAGCCTCAAACCATCTAGATCTGGACCAAGTAAAAAATCTCAATCAGCCCAGTTGGATATTGAACCAAGGACATCCGTCTTATAAAACCACCGCGTATATCCTTGCGCCACTGTGGCCTTCACAATCACAACACAAAGTTCCACGCCGCGTGTCTGTTTGTCTGTTCGCGATAAACTAGAAGATTACTAAACGCTCTATCATGCGGTTTCTACCGATGGGTAGAATGAATCTTGGAGGGTTTTAATATATAATTTGTAATTTGTGAATTGGCTCATATATCACGATAACAGTGGAAACAGTTGCGTGCCTGGGACGTTTAATAAAAAATGCTGCTATAACCCCTTTAAGGGCTAACGCTAAAACACGAGCGGGTGCGGGCGCGGGCGCACGCGTCGAACGACCGCCGCGGGCCACAAATCCGCGAGCGGGCACCCGTCGCGTGCACCCGTCTCAGTTAGCGCTGCTAGTATAATTTTGATCTCGAGTGTGTACAGTTGTGTCGAGTAGATTACCATGGATTATTTATTAATTTATTATTTAGCAAAAAGACGTCAACGGAAACAACGCCGACTGCATAACCCGTTCTTGACAAGTAGGTTACTCAGCGGAGAATTCGCTAATTCATTCGCCATATCCCATAATACTGGCCGAAATTGCACCTAAATTATTACGCGCTCTGTATCAATGTTCATGATTACACCTAGCCACCGACGCGTGTGACCGTAGCATCTAGCGGCGCCCGCGTGTGCGTGACAATCCGCCATCCGCGCCCGCGCTTCGTCACACGCGCCTGCGCTGCCCATACTATTTTTCATTATACACACGCGAGCGGTGCGCCCGCGCGAGTTTCAGCGTTAGCCCTAAAAATTGTTTTTCTTTACAAAAAAGTCCGTAATAGCATTTATCTCTTTGTTTTTCTTAGAAAGTTGCATACACTATTTTTCCGCGTGCAAAGTCGTGGGCGTGTGCTAGTATATTATTATATAGAATGCTGATAATAATATTTCATCATCATTGTCTTGTCTGTCGGCAGGCGTGTCTGAACGTGCTGACGAAGCAGGAGGCGTCGCCATGTGTGGAGAAAGAGGAGGTGAAGGTCGAGGTGGAGAGGTTCATCGACCTCGCGCGACAGATGGAGGCGTTCTTTTTACAAAAGAGGTGAGGATGCTTGATCACTGCGAAGAGGTGGAGGTCTTAGAAGAAAGGTTAACTATGCTTGGACGGTGGAAAGCCTGAGTCTTCGAAGCTTGCTCTCTCACAAGCTCTCAACCGTAATTCTATGTACCTATAGTACGAACATGGGCTGGAAATTTTCAGCTTTGATAGAATAACGTAGGTCAGAATTTGGGATGTTGCATCCGCATTCGCAATTGCACACTTTGCTACAAAAATAAATTAGGTGGCGATATCGATCAGTAACAAGTTCCGATGCGTTTGTTATTGTGTGTGTACCGTAAATCAACAATACGAATGTATAACATACTTATAAAAAAAAAAAACAAATTGATTACCTCCTAAAATTTGCTCAAAATACATACATACATACATAACATCACGCCTCGTTCCCATAGGGGTAGGCGGAGACCACATCCCTCCATTTGCCACGGTCCTTGCATACTTCCTTAGCTTCTTCAACTCTCATTAATCCTTTCATACAAGTTCGTCGGTTTAGGGTACTCGCCACCTGGCCATTGTATAAAATGTCCTGAATTTGGTCCAGGAACATTCGCCTAGGCCTTCCCCTTCCAACATTTCCATTCACCCTCGCCTTGTAAATCTCTTTTGTTAATCATCTTTCATCCATTCTCTCTACATGTTCAAACCATCAAAGCATCCCTTTCTCAATTATAGTCACTACATCTTCTTTTACACCACACTTTTCTCTTATCACACTATTTTTAACTCTGTCACACAGTTTTAACCCACACATACTCCTCAATGCTCTCATCTCTACCGCATTTATTTTACTTTTGTGCTTCTTCTGCCATACACAACTTTCACTACCATACATAAGTGTGGGCACCAACACACCTCTATGCACAGCCAGTCTTGCCTTTTGGGACACTTTCTGGCTGTTCATAAATGCATACAGAGCACCATGTTCCCAGTATTTACTCTTCTTTCAAAATAAAAGAATAAAAATATATCTATGTTCTTTACAAAGTTTGCTTTTGTGATTATGTGATTATTTTTAAATTGATCAAGCGTGTTGATAGCTGTAAAGTTAAATTTTTCAACTTCAACTTCTAAGCACCTCCCATATAATTTCTTGTTAATTACAAGATCCGCATCCGCGGATGTGAAAAGATTGGCATCCGTAACATCCTTGGGGCAAGTGCGAGTTTTTCACTACGTAAAAACGTAATCACTCAAAATGTCAAATTATATAGAAAAAATGTTTACTTTCGCTATAACTGGATGGCGCTACTTCAACTCTATATAATTTGCGTTACGTTTTAACGCAGTCGCTCGGTAAAAAACTCACGCTAGGCACTCTAAACCATTTGAGTTTTCGACGTTACATCATGTAGGAGCTTATATAATTCTCTCTCAGGTTCCTGCTATCTGCGATGAAGCCGGAGCTGCTGGTGAAGGAGGACAACAACGAGCTGAAGTGCGAGCTGCAACGTAAGGAGGAACTGTTGGGTCGACACTACGAGAAGATCAGCCAGTGGCAGAACCTGCTCGCGGACTTGCAGGTCATCTTTGTCGTTTACTTCATTACTGTAGGTCGTGGCGACTGGCTGGAGCAACCTAAACCATTGCCGAGAATGGGTTTTAGGTTTCGATGAATGACAATATTACGAGTATACCGTGTGTAAGGGGCATGGTAATGAAAACTTTTTGAACAGTCTATAATTATTGTGTAAATCAAAATAATGAAACCCACTTATATCGGAAATGAGGAGTTAGTCATTTTGAATTTTTTGAGCGCACTTGTTGGTTTTTATTACTTTAACTCAATGCTGTAATTATTTAAAAACAATGAAGTGAAGATTTTTTTTAAATAAATGAAACGAGCGACGAATAATACCAACGCTGAGAGACGTCGAATTTGTCAGTTCATTTCGGTTCTTCCGCGTATCTCCTGTCCTGCAAAATTCGATTATCTAGGGTATCCTAGGAATAGCTTAATCGCCCGCTGAGTGACTGAAGCTTTTTCTGGGGCCCATAGTTAGCATCTATGTCTTAGTATATTCATAGGTTATAACTCAGAATGTGTACCTAAATGACCTAAGAAAATCCAACAGATGCCACAGTAAGAGCTATTTT
Organism: Mycalesis mineus; assembly: GCA_034621355.1. Lineage (NCBI taxonomy): Eukaryota > Metazoa > Arthropoda > Insecta > Lepidoptera > Nymphalidae > Mycalesis > Mycalesis mineus. The sequence goes on along the minus strand of JAXAVZ010000012.1, from coordinate 524,439 downwards.
TAACCGACGAAAAAAAACGTAGGAGATTATCAATTTGACACACATATATATATATATATATATATATATATATATATATATTTTATGTATGACCACGCATAACTTTTTACTAACTTTTTACAGAGTTGTCCGATTTTGATAATTCTTTTTTTTATTAGAAAGGGCATATCTGATGATGATATCCTGGGGAAATTGAAGGAACTCTTCAAATTTGGAGGCACGCTTACAGCGATTTCGGTTTTTGTCTCGGTATCGGTAGCTTTTTGACTACCAGTGCCGTATAATATACTATGACAGTATAGTACGAGTACGTTACGTGGCCATAAATCACTAAAAAGTAAGAAATAAAATTTTTTAACAAAAAATAGAACCGACTCAAAACGCAATAAAAAGTAAAAATTAACTGTGTCATTTAATTGCTTTCATTTACTTAAGCATATCTAGGAGTCGGTGCCAGCCAAGGTTTCTACTTTAAGAAAGTTACCTAGAACCCACAAACTGCTTTACTACGTAAAATAAATGTTCCTTAAACTTGGCTGGCACCGACATCATAGATGTGCTTAAGTAAATTAAAGCAACTAAATGACACAGTTATTTTTTAGTTTTTAGTGCGTTTTGAGTCGGTTCTATTTTTTGTTACAACAAAGTGTCGTTCACAGACGCCGCAGCCAGCGTTGCAGCAGGCCGCGTCCCCCATGCAGGCGCCGTGCGGCGTGCAGCAAGCCGTGCCGCAGCACCAGCAGCCGCCGAAGACTGAGTTCAACTCGCCGCTCACGGTCAGTGACAACATTAGCATGCGTACAAGACACCTTATCATCATTATCAGCTTATTACAATGACGACAGCCTCCCTAGTTGTAGCGAGGATATATCCCAACGCTGCTCCAATTTGGGTTCATGGCTTAGAGTGATAATGTTTCATTTATTAACGATCACTATCCGTAGAGTAGTGGTATGTGCGGGGAGATTGATTAACACGCTCGCTGAGGCACGGGGGGCAGTAATTTCTCCAACGTCTTGGTCTGGGGTTGGAATGTCCTCGAAGTTTCATAGAAGAATTAAGAACTCCAAATTACTCTGTGATCGCGAGTGTGCATTTCAGGATTCGAACAGTTAGCCCGATTCCAACTGATTGCATCATCACTTAAATAAGGTGTATTGCAGTCTGGTAATTTCATATGGTATGATAACAAAGCAATGTGCTGTAAAAAAGATGTAGTGACCAAAATCGAGAAAGGTATATTTAGATGGACTGGATAGAGACTTATGAAAGCGATTAATAAGGCAACAGTGACAAAAACACCTACTTGGCCTTTAAGATAATATGGGCTTACCTTGTTTAAAGCCGACCCGCCCCGGCTTCGCACGGGTGCAATGCTAGTACTAAAGTATGTCCCTGCATTTTGAATTACGTATATATATCTTAAATTACATGCTGTAAAGGGCAATGGTGGTCTATATTGAATGCACATTGTTTTTAAACATTACAATTGGAATAAGATTAATACAGTATTGCTTATAACCAGCTGATGTGTTTCGCTTGTATTAAATAGGCCATTTACTTTTGGTCCAAGTTTAATAATAAAAAATTAATTTACAATATCGCAGATCTAAGAGATTAGACCGTTTAACAAACGAACAAACTTTTTTGTTTATATATTTATAGGTGTGCCAAATAAATTGAAAGAAAAGATTATGATCTATCTCATAGAGTTTAGCCAACGTTTGCTATTGTAAGTGTAAGATAATACGGAAGGTCAACATAATATTAGATACCACAAAATTATGTTTCTTAGTATTTTGTGACATCTATTATACAATAAACCTACTGTAAAATCAATCTTATCTCTAAAAAATCCTTGAATTAAAATAATTTATTTTGTAAAGATTTATGTTTAGTGTACAATAATGACAAACGTAATATGATTCAATGTTTTTAAAACAAAAATTTTAAATCTGCCAAAATAAAAAAGATATATTCTATAACGGGATTTTTAATAAATTTAAATTAAAGAGTTTTTATATTTTATAACATGTTAAATTTTATACAAAGTTTCACTATCATCATAACTGCCGGTACGCTAAATAATGCCGAATTGATAAATTCTATCCGACTTCAAAAAACTGTCCTTATATATACAATACAAATATAAAATATAGCTTGTAACACTCACCGATAACGTAGCATTCTATGAAAGAATTTTTAATGATCATCGTTCCGATTAGCCCCGACAGAGATTTATTTACAAACTTACAAACTTTACCTCTTAATAATATTAGTATAGATTCCGATTTTCCCTCTTAAGTATTAATTAAATCGATGTACAAATTTTAAATTTTACTTCCCGTCTACAAGAGATATCTCTTGGTGCACTGGTGATACAACCCTGTGCCGGCTGTGAGCTGTGAGTATGTGCGCAGGTGCAGCAGATGGCAGCGGCAGCGGCGGCGCAGCAAGCGGCCGCGCTGCAGCAGCAAGCGATGCAGCAGCAGCAGGTACCGCGCCCCGCGCACCCGCCCGCCTACCCCGCCACCGGCCCGCGGCGGTGACACACTCACACATCGCGTCGTATCACATGAACAGAGGGAACACGCAACTACACCGGGTGTAAGGGTCATGGTGACCAAAACTTAAACCTGTGATTCACTACATGATTCTAAGTCCTTCAGCGTTGAAATTTTCCATCGCTCTTTCGATGATATCCAAAAATATTTTTACAGTTTTTTGAATAACCTAATACAAATAACATAATGTAGTCCATTGCAATACAATTTTAACAATATTCAATATCAAAAAAACAAACAAATTAATAATGAAGGTAGAAATCACTAGTCATTTTACATCTATTTTTTTAATTAAATATTAATTGACGAATTCATTACAATAAATTAGATTAGCAAGCTTAAAACTAATTAATATATTCAATATCTTTTAAATAAGATTTTTAAAATAACAAAAAGTAATTTTAAATTTATTAGACATAAAATGTGTTGCATTTTCTACCTTCATTTTAAATTTGTTTGTTGACAAGCATTCTCAATCGAGTTTGGCTTTAGTATGGTTGTGAATTGAGTTGAACTTGTAGCGAACAGCTGATTAGATATATACGTGTTGAAAGGACATTGCCAAAAATTGTATGGAAGTGTACCCCTGGCTGCTCAGTAATGATATATATGTCATTAAATAGTGCAGATTTACTATTTACAGAAAAACAAAGTTGTGTGTAGCTAAGCAGTCGCAGGAAAAAGTTATGAAGGTTGAAACAGTTGACTTTTCATACTACGACGACGGTCACGTGATTCAGAACACAAAAAATTTATTGATTTTTATTTTTTTTTATATGTTTTCAAGTGATTGCTATGAAACATAGGTAGTTGTTTAAAATTCATTGTGTATTTAAATAAAACAGTTAAATATGATAAGTTTGGACAGCCTGGGGCAAATTTTGGCAATGTCCTTTACATTGCTAATTATCATTAAATAATAAAAAAAAACTATAGTTATTCGCGTTATGAATGCAGTCAATCATCAATGTTCGCCCCCCCTCCCTCTTAACCTTACTTGAATTTTTTCGAAAATAGCTGGCTATAATGATGAGTTACTGCATTCTTTACGCGAACGAACTATATTTTGATTTTTCAAAATCTAGAATAGGACAGCGAAAAGTTCCAGCACTAAGGGACTTAGAATTAAGTACTGAATCACTGGTTTACGTTTTCATGTCCTTTACATTCGGTATCGAACTGCACTCCCTATCATGGGCTGTAGCAGCAAATACTGCGCCACGTAGCCGAGACGGGTTACTATATTCACAATTCACACACATTGTTACAACCAATATACTATATCTGATGGTGATTATTGTAGGAGAAAAGGGGAATGCAAAAATCCTAACGCAACGCAGTCTTACGAAAAGTTAGTCTAAAATAGTATAAGAGAAAAAGTCGGTGCGATTGGTATCGGCCCTACAAAACGAGGGTTAAAGTTATTTGAAAGTTATATAAATATTCACTACCGCAAATGCAAAAAAGTTCGAACATCGATTTACTACAAATTCCTTTTTTTTTTAAATTTATTTAATGGCCTGGAATCAAGTCCTTGTAATTTTTTTATTCATCACCAGAGAACAGGCATCTGTGACCATTCATGTTCGATTGTGTCTAATTATTATTATTGATTATTAGTTTTAGTATATTTCTAAAAATATTTAGTATGTAAGCGTAAATAGACTTTCGTTTAATTTCATTTGCCATTTTGTTAATTTCTCTAGCACTTGTATATAATTATTATTTGATACATTTACACGTTGCTTGTTTCTATGAAACCGTGCACAGACAAGGGTAATGCTAATTTTTATATTCAAGTTTGCCTAAACCATTGCACATCAACGAAACTGATGAAAATAGATTGAAAATGTGCTTAAGATTATGGGATGACCAAATTAGAAGGATGTACGATGGGAGTTGGTAATATTCTGACGTTTTTATATATATTTTGGAAGTAATCTTTTGTCAATCACTAGGTAAGACTCAAAACAATCGCCTTAAAGTTCCAAGATACGTCATTTTTCTAATAATAGCAATTAAAGTATCCTCAATAAGCAGTGATAGCAACACTTGGACCAAAAATTTAGTTTTTGACGTGACAACGTCTTATAATTCGATAGAGCCGGCTGCACGCACGAAAAAACATGACTCATGCGTTGTTACCTCGCTTTGAGGCGTTCCATGTAAGGCTTGAAGTGCAAGCGAGAGCGCGGAACGAGCGACAAAGAAGCACAATCGGCCTTTGCGTTCGGCAGCGTTCGACATCCGTCTATTAAATATAATTATTATTAATTTTTATTATTTAAAATATAATTAATTATTATTATTTAAAATATAAATTTATAAAATCAAAATCAATTATTTTATGAATTTAAATTAATATTTATAAAAATATACTTAAATTAAAAATTTTAATAACCAATTAAATGCTACCATTCCATCAGTATTTTCTTCAGACGTTGTCACGTTCAACTATCGTCAGTAAACCGACTTTACAGACAACCAATTTTTTTTGTCAATGGAACGATACATTATTTTTAATTTAAATAACGTTTAAGCCCCTGTATGCAGCTGACTACACTTAATTCACTTGCAAAGTATTATTCAAAACGAAAATTTTAACATAAAAATGGTTGATGTTTATAATAGGTGTAAAAATAGGCGGATTTCGGCATTGTCCTTTAAAAGCGACATCTTGCGTTTATTTATAGACAAAAAATCATATTTATATGACTTAACCTTTGGGAAGTTATCGTAAACACATTTCTGTTACTTGCTTATTGATTTTATTTGATCTTTTTTTGCGAATACACTATTTTGATTAAATTTTATTTTTGGTTTTATTTATTGTCTACCTTGCACTTTTTTTCTTTATATATGTAGCAAATATTTTTGCTGCACAGATCTTTTAAGGTGAGTTTTGTTTTATTTTAATATTATTTAATTATTTTATAGTGCACAAATGCTTATTTTATACGTTCGGCGATTCTCTTGCATGTTCTGCGAAGCGTTGCTCTGTTTATTGTAGGTAATATTTTATCACCACTTATCATCTGGCGAGCCATCTGATTAATCAATCAATTATAACTGTAAAATAATAAGTTGAATGTAATGTTATAATTTATGGATTAGTGGCATCTTTATGGATTACTGTCATAGTTAGGAATTGATAGAATATCTAGTGGACACAGAAAGTTGTTACTTATTTTAGTTTGTATGTTACAAGCGATTCAAGTCGATTTTATTGTCAAGCAGGATTGCTAGATGTACGATTTAATCAATGATTTAAATCGTATTCATACGATTTCAATCATAAATTCAGTAAATACAATATAAACCCAAAGATTAAGGTCGTACTACGACTTTAATATTTAATGAAAATTGATATCTATAGACTTGATCAATAGAGTAGTAATTTGTCATTTTTTAAGAACCTATATAATATTATATAAGTTATATAGATTTAACCAACAGAGCTATAATTTTCCCCTTATAAAAAATGTTGCTTAAAACTAGCGAGTTTAGCTGTTTTAAGTCACTTAAAAATTGTATGAGTTTTGAATAGTTTTGGTAGGTATTTATAAACTATTTCTTTGCAACAACAATTTCGCAATTGAATATCAAGTCGATTTATTGATTATGGAGAGTGGTAGAGGACAATTTTATATGAAAGTTAAAAAGTGTTCAGTTGTATGCGTTAAATAACATTCAAAAATCTCCAAATGGCGCTGAGATGCACAATATGGTATGAATGTAGCAATCGTACATGAATTGAAGTATGAGTTAAAAAATTTAATATCATTATAGAATAAAGTAATTAATTTTCGAACTTTAACAACTTACGTTGTACTATATAAGTTGTGTAAATTTAACCAACAGAATTATAATTTTCCTTATAAAAAATAATTTCAAACAGCTTTATTTTGTTTTTAGCACTTCAATTGTGTGAGTTTTGAATGGATCTTGGCATACTAATTTAATACATTTTGACGGACACTTTTTATATACAGAGATTGATTACTCTCCATAATCCTGATGATACTCTCCTTTAGGAGTATAATGTCCGCTGAGGATTTCCTGTTGGATTTGGGTGTCTTTATATGTATTCTTTATTTGTAAACCACAAAGAAGAAAAACAGAACGGAGACAAAAAAAATACAATAACTAGAGCTGGATAACTACCATCAACTATAATAGCGACTCAACTGTAGACCAAAACCGACAGCTGACGTTATTGCGTAATAATAACCTAAACTGCAATTCAGTTTAGATTTATAGTTGAGTCGCTAATATAGTTGATGGTAGGTATGCTGGTACAAATGGCGGCCTTATCGCTTAACAGCGATTTCTTCATGGCAACTTTTGGTTTAGCAAAATAACTTATTAACTTTTATACGGAACTTCTGAAAAATAACGCCAGCTTCTACTCAATATTTATAGGAAGTAATACAAGCATGCCCTGTGAAATGTTTATAGGCGATGATAACCATAGAACATGTTGTTCAACTGTGTGTGTGATGCCAGATGCAGAACAGCCTTGCCCAGGGTATGTTTATGGCTGGCGGGCGAGGGTACGGCGGCGCGGCGCTGCAGGGCCCGTTGGCATATCTGGAGAAGACTGCCACCAATATAGGTAACTATTATTTTTTTTCATTACAAGTTAGGCCTTAACTGCGATCACACCTGAATGTGATGCAACCTAAGAGGGAAGCGGGCTAACTTGTTAAGAGAAGGATGAAATCCACACCCCTTCGGTTTCTTGCGACATCGTATCGGACCGCTAAACCGCATGTTGGCACATCTTGGTCGGTTGGGTTGTAACTAGTCACAGTCAAAACCCTCCACCAGCTAAATCTTCTATCATTGTACTTAAGTGTGTACGGATTTTGAACATCTTCTTCTTCTTCGTATCCTGGGTATTTTCCGCACTTGGCCAGTGAGTTGGCCGTTGTGCGTGGGTCCCTTGGTGTAGGCTTCCACTGACTCACTCCAGCCAGCCGAGCTCGCTCCAGAAGCTTTGGAGACCTCCCAAGTCGCCGATTGCCTCATGGAGTGTTGCTTTGGAGCCAATAGATTTTGTATAAAATAAATTAATATAAAATATTAATTTTATTTTGGTTGCAAAGTAAAGAATCTTCTGATCGTGATAACTTAACCAAGCAACAACTCATTAGTATTAACGTTGCTAATTAATGACAGAAACTTTGTGTTTGCAGACATGGTGGGTCTGGGCGATGGGCGCAGGTGACGCGGCCGCGGGAGGGGCAGGGGTCGGGGCCGCGGCAGAGGCCGGGGTGAGTGATATGAGATATGGCACAGCTGAATATAGACGCCATTAACAAAAAATAGAACCGACTCAAAACGCACTAAAAAGTAAAAAATAACTGTCATTTAGTTGCTTTAATTTCGGAAGGAAGCCTGGAAACGGTACCAGAACAAGTTTAAGGCACATTTATTTAACGGAGGTTAAGCAGTCTGTGGGTTCAAAGTAACATTCAAATGAAGCTAAAAAAAGCTTGGAAAATAGAACCGACTCAAAACCCACTAAAAAGTAAAATTAACTGTGTCATTGGGATCACCTTAGCAGTGTCCATAATTCGTGCCGCCAAGTTTAATTAAACATTTATATAAGCAATAAGAAGTTTGTGAGGTCGTTCTTAAAGGACACTTGGATGGAACGAAGATTGCTTTAAATTATCATCATCAGATTAATTAGTGAAGGAATTGTAATAAAATTTTGTCCTTTTTAAGTAATAATAATATTTTTTTTATTATTAACAAATATAATGTTATATAAAAATAAACGCTTACCACACACGCCTTTTTTTGAAACCGATTACAAAAGAGAGGCTAGAGAGGCAGTATATATGGGGCGCCCGTCGCCACTCACATACACACATAAAAAATATTTTGATTTTTTTATTAAAACATTGATCGTGACAACTTGTTCCCTCTTTTGTCTGTCTTTGATCCACTGATCCCGATAAGAAATTGGCAACAATTATTTTGACTTTTTTATTAAGTTCATAGTAAGATTGCCAAATTGAGACTCAAACAAATCGATACTTCAATTTGACTCAACATTCACAACCATATACATTCGCATTAAAGGCTCTCAAATCCAAGGAGTGCTACTTCAATTCCCTATATAATATGCCCTTAGCAAATTGGCTATATTGCACGTTATTACAAATCAATATAGTTCGGAGTACAGATTATTTTGTAAAATGGAAGGCTATAAAGGACTTGATTCCAGGCCGTCAAATAAATTTAAAAAAGGTTATTTTGTGCTTCATATAACCGTTAATTTCCCTGCGTGTAGGTCGTGGTGCATCCCCTGAGTATGGCGGCAGCATGACGCCGCCGTAGCGACCCTCCCGGCGCGCCGCGCTCTCTCCGTGCTCTCCGACTCTCTCACAACCCTCTCGCTTATCAAATAACTACGCTCTCTCTCACACACACACAACATCACCAACTTATCTGTCTAATGGCAAATAGAACATTTACTTATTTATTTATATAACCTGATCAGAAAAGTAATAAATTCGTAGTTCGTCACAGATCTAATTTCTCCCATAAGCGTTACTTCGTCTCCTTCTAGATTCTTGATAACTCAGACTGGAAGAGAACCGAAGCGTTAATTTCATCAAATACAAGTGATAACGGCAATGACGTCATCATTCATATCATTAAGGTACAAAGCGCGAGTCCATTCTTATATAATACAGCGTTGTACTTTCATCATTATCGGCATATTAAGGGCTCACTACAGGACCAGGCCTGCCTCTTTATAGAAGGGGGACAGGCGTTGTACTTTAGTGATGAGCATCATCCCATCATGATTTCCCAGCATCTTTCGTAAATTTACTACCCAGGTATACAAACTCTATTACTTCTTTCACTTCTATCACAATATTATAATCTGTCATAAATTCATCTCTTTCAAAAATCATTACTTTCGTATTGCTAACATTCACTTTCATTCCTTTCCTTTTCAGAGCTACATTCATAATAGTTACCATTTTCTGTAACTCATTAGCAGACGATGCAAGTAATACTTGATCATCTGCGTAGAGAAGACATTTGATGAGTAACTCTTTCATTCTTAAACCAAATACTTACACGTTCTTTCAAATCTGTCAAGCAGTTGTCGATGAATAAGTTAAACAGCCATGGCGACGCTAGACATCCCTGTCGTACCCCTCGCTACACTGGGGACCACTCATGTATTTATTATTATCAAAAATTAAGAGTCGTCGCGCCAGTCTACGCAGAGTTATTTTTTCTGGTCAGGCTATACTTTCATTGGAGCATTTCGTTTATCTCTCTGCTAAGATAGATTTTTGAATAATATACAAACATATTATAAATATGCAATCGATATAATTATTATTTTTCCAGCAGCGCCATCTATGTCAGTGTTTATGTAAACATGTTTTCACAATTTTCAATTGCTGTAGCTATAACATACAAACAAAAATGATACATTAATCGATTACATTCATATTGTATTGTAGAATTATTAATTTACATGATTACAAAAATAAATCTGATTCTTAAATTCCATTGTCTAATATTATAATAGTATAGTTGAAAAGTGTTTTTTATTATAAAGCAATAGAAAGATCTGCTAGATAGCTTATTTGCATAATTCGTTTTTGTCACATTGTCATGTTTCCTTTTTTTACAATTTCAATTTATAAACAACAAAATAAAACAAACAAAAATCGGTCTCACTTTTTACGCTAAATTTTAAATTGATAAATATTTTTATTGACTTGTAAAAAGAGAAGTACAATAAAAAATAAGGAACTTTATATCTGAGATAAAAATTAAATTTATACTAGGTATATATATTTTTTGCGTTTGTACAGATCTCGTTCAGTTACATTCTTATTATATCTTTAATTTATATCTACAAATAGACTTGCAGTATTACCACTGTTATAAGTTACTTACTCGATCTTCTTAGAACATAGAAGTCTTATTTAGGCCGTAAAGGGCTTGATTCTAGGCTGTTAAATAAATTTTAAAAAAATCTCATATTTTAATAACGCGAAAAATTTGCTATCCAGTAAGTCGCGTATAACGATTTGATCGATCGATTACTGTTTTTTTTTAATGCAAATTCTAATGAATTTTATTTTATTGCAGCTGACCATTTTAAGTATCATAAACTACCAAGTGTTTTACAAGGTTTGAGACAGGAAAGTATTAATAATGAAAACTGTTTTTTGGTGCTAAAGACAACGCGATATAAAATGATATAGCGCCATCTAGTGAAGACGGCGTTTTTTGCATGCTTTAGATTCTAAAATCTACCTATTAGCTGACGATGTCTCGGCTGCATAAAACAATACGGTCTATTAGGTATAAGTTTTGCTTCGGGAATTGGTCATAGTAATGTCTTTACCATCTGACTCGTATTCCATAGATTTTACCAGGCCAGTTACAACCCTAGCGACAAAAACGTACCGCAAATCGATTTAGCGTTCCGGTACGACGTCGCGTAGAAACCGAAAAGGATTTTGTGGATTTATCCTACTTCTAACAAGTTAGTCCGCTTCCACCTTGAAGTGTATTATATACACACGAAGAGATAACTCGGGTAGAGAATAAGATCGGAAATATAGTTGTCTCTTTCGCCTCATGCAATAAAAAAGAGAGCGACAGTGTGTCTTTTTGTCTACACAAATTATCTCTTCGTGCGCATCTTAGCCCTAAAAGTTGGTATTTTCATCGGTGTTTGGTTTCTATAAAACTTATAAGAATTGTAGTACTATACTTACATACATATAATATGATAGTACATAAGATATTTAACAGTATAAGAAGCGAATACACACTTGCTCGCACTTCATATACGCGTAAATGCACTGCCTAACCTAAACATTTTTTAAAACTCATCCTATTAATATTATAAACTCCAATGTTTGTATGTATAGACGACGTTTGTTACTCTTTCACACAAAAATTGGCTATTTGACACTAATCAAAATATTAGATTTTAAATTTATTTTTTGAAATTTATTTATTTATTATTATTATTATTTACAAATATATAAACTTATTTATATATTTATCTTTTTGAAGTGAAACTTCTTTATCGGGGTTGGGAAAAAATTTAGTGTAACATTTTTTCGTTACGCGTCACATTTTTCCGTTACGCGCCATCTTTGACTTATGGAAGTGACGTGATAAATATATATATATATATATGTTATATTGAAGTGATCAGCAAAATTAAAGGGTTTATTTTAATTCTAATTCCTGTGAATTTCTAAAAAAAGTAAGTAATTACATCTCTTTTTCTAATACTTATGTGTAATTATGGTATTTATTTTTCCACGTTATTTAAAATTAACCTCAGTTTTTGATTGTATTTTTCAATACACTAACACGTGGGTGTAATTATGGTATCAATTTTTTCTATCAATTATACTATTCAATATTTGAATGTTGATAAGTTAGTTAGTTTCACTTCTTACGAGTGTACGCTAGTACACGCACACATTTTTTTTTTATTTATTTTATTAAGGTTACCAACAGGTTACAATTGGCATAAATATAACAATAGTAAGATCTTAAAAACTAAATGTTTAATTGTAAACCTACTTATTAGTAAACACAACATGCTAACTTAAAAATACTACTGTACAAAGACAAACGAAAAGCAAACACAAACTTTCAATAAACTAGCGAAAACAATTATAATTATAACTAAGACAAAACCCAATTTTTATTATAGCGGATATATAAACTTGATTCTATAACAAAATAAAATATGATAAAACTAATTAAATTGATCAAATAATTAAAAAGTTATAAGCATTTGAATATTACTGATTAGACGGAGACAGCCATACTGTGATGTGACGTCACACCACAGTATCGCTATAGTGGCTTAGTACAAATATTCGTTTTGCGAGAAAAGGACAGAAGAGCCCTCCTCTAAACTTTTAAGTACATGTAACTTTGCAGTGCTTGTAATTTTACAAATCTTTAACGGATTTTTTAATATTTTTGCAGCGTACGTTATTATTTTTAACCTAGTTATAATAAACCAATAAAACAAATTGAGTCAAATACCCAATTACTGAATGGAATTTTATGAAACTTTATAATAATACAGCTTATACATCAAAATAATACATAAGGCTACTTTTTATTCCGAAATTTTCATGAAAAACAAGAATTACACGCGTGAAAACGCGAGCGACATCTAGTTTACTAATATTGCAAACGAAATGCGCCCGTTCGAGAATCGGCATTCGGACGGCAGTTACTCGCCTCGAGCGGTGAGGTAGTTTTTTCATAAGTACCCTAAAAGACATGGCCGGAATTAGTATAGAGGTGTGCCCCGAAAAAAAAAAATTGTTTGCAGTGACATATAGTACCTTATTTTAAAGCTTACGAGTGTTAGAATACCGCTATTTAAGTTTTGTGATCAAAGAACTTTTGAGAGTCCTCAATAACATATTACAAAAAGGCGCCTAATTATTTTAAATAGCAACGATTTTATTGTCGTTTACCAAAGTGTTATATAGTTAGTAGCAAATAATACCTCCCTATTAGTACCTACTGGTCCAATAGTTAGACTATATGGGTTAAGATCATTGGTATATAAGGAGATTGAGTTGGTACTAAACATTTATTCTAGTTTATCAAAGCGAATTAATTAATCCTCATTCATTATTATTACATAACATATGACTGAACCATATAAAAAAAAACATTTCAAATCTGTCAAAATACGATCGGATACTTGTACACTCTTTTGCATGTCGCGTGGTTGTGCGCATCCGCATGAACAATCTTAACATATTTATACAATAAAAAAGCGTAATCTTTGTTTTATTATTATAATTATGTTTATAATGTTTACTTTAGTTTACAGTGTTTTGTTAGTCGTATTTTCATATTTAATTACAGACTGAAGTCCTAAATACTGTTAGAATATGTATTATATGTATATTCAAACTCATAAGCTAATGCGAGTCAAAGAAATATCCAAAATAAACAAAAAAATACGTATTTCTGGAATGTTATAGAGAAATATAATTTTTGCCTTAAGTATTGCTTTATTTTTTTTAACATATTAATAAATATTGCAAATTCTATTCAATTTGGGGGCAGAATCTGGCCATGTCCTTTGGTGGTTAATCTACCTATTCAGATTGGAACTATCGAGAATAATTAGAATATTTACCAAGAATATGACTTTCAATGTTATAAGGTTTAACTTTAACTTTTTACTTTGTTTTTGTTTTAATTCACGCGGGCAAAGTTGCAGGCGTCCGCTAGTTTATACAAATGTTTAGGTAAGGCAGTGATAGCCAACCACTAATATAATACACACTTATACCCTACTAATGTGCGAATGTGTTATCAAAATGTGTGAAGTTATCTTTGTAAAATAATTTTAGAATAAGGACTTTAGTATGTAATGAAGTAGTGTTTATAATATTATAGAAATAAAGCATTTGTATTTATAATTCGAAAGATAAATTTGTTTTTTTTTAACCTTTTTTGTTAGTTTCGTTCATTTTCAGTCATCCTAACTAATATTATTAATACGAAAGTATCTCTGTCTCGCTTTCACGCTAAAACTGCTGAATCCATTTAAATGAGATTTGGTACGCAGATAGTCTAGAGGCTGCCATAATAAGCAATTCCACGCGGACGCAATCGCGGGAAAATGATAGTATAGCGACGTGGTGTGCTCCGGTATAGATGGAGTATGTGTAAGGTCGCTAACACAAATAATATCTTGAAGGTCAAGTTGAAGAAGGAGTGAAGAAGAAATGATAGCATAGATTAAAGTTTGCTGATCTCAGACACAATATATAGTTCACGTTACAAGAAAACAGAATAGAGATTACAAAGGTATATAGGTTTAGTGAAAGTTATTTAGACACTATGAATGTCCGCGAGGTTTGATTAAAAACGCGCCGGTTTTTGCGGCGGGCGCGCGATGTACGTTTCCCGGCAGCCTAGTGTGTGTGCGGCATTGTACAATGCACGCACACAAAGGCCGCGCACTAAAACGCGGAATATTAAATTATTAACTAAACTAATTATGTACTCATATACATAAAGATAACGTATATTATAAAGTAACTAGTAATTAAATAATAATATATACAATGAATTTATAATATAAGTTAAAACTTGTGCCTAGGTATTAGGAGTAATATTATGTATCACATATACACACATAGGAAAAATAAATAATATATGACAAGGGCAGACATTGCCCACAATAGTAAACTTCTGATTACTTCTAGGAACGTACGCCTTGGTCTTCCCCTTCCAACATGCCCATTCACTCACCCTATAAATCGCCTCCGTAAGTCTCCTTTCTGTAATTCTCTGTATATTTGTAAACCTATATCGATTTTAGTCACTACATCTTTTATATCTACCACACTGCGCTCTTAAGTCTTGGTCAAATCACAAACAGAAACAAAATAAAACGACACGTGAATGCTAACGGTATTTATTATAAACAAATAAAACGGCGTACATTATTATTGATTCTTATTTCTAACAATTAATATTACATTTCCATATAAAATCACATTTATAACAACAACACAATAAATGCTCACATAAAGCTGCGAACACACTGAGCGGGCAAGGATTAAATAAATTACACTTTGTGTTAAAAATACAGTTTCTACTGATAAATCATAACAAATACTACATAATTGAAGTGAAACTTCTTTATCGGGGTTGGAAAAAAATTTAGTGTAACATTTTTCCGTTACGCGCCATCTTTGACTTATGGAAGTGTCGTGATAAATATATACATATATGTTATATTTAAGGGATCAGCAAAATCAAAGGGTTTATTTTAATTCCAATTCCAGTGAATTTCTAAAAAAAGTAAGTAATTATCTCTTTTTCTAATACTTAGGTGTAATTATGGTATTTATTTTTATACGTTATTTAAAATTAACCTCAGTTTTTGATTGTATTTTTCAATACACTAACATGTGGGTGTAATTATGGTATCAATTTTTTCTAATACTTAAATGTTGATAAGTTAGTTTCACTTCTTACGAATGTACGCTAGTACACGCACACATTTTATTAAGTACTGGGTATAAACGGATGCTACCAATATCATGGAAAGATTGTTCGCATCGCAGAGAATGGAAAGGCCCAAAGAGATTCTGCAGTGCATACAAAGAAAGCTCGGATACCTGAGCCATATAATGCGAAACTCAAAATATATGCTCCAGCTTATTATCCAGGGCAAGTAAGGTAAACGGTAAACGAGGACCCAGTCGTTGACGCATATCCTGGATCAAGAACTTACAATGGTTCAATATGAGCTACAGATCACTGTTTTTTTTATCGACTACAAGTTGGCCCTTGACTGCTATCACACCTGATGTTAAGTGAAGATGCAGTCTAAGATGGAAGCGGGCTAACTTGTTAGGAGTGGGACGAAAATCCACACCCCTTTCGGTTTCTACACGTCATCGTACCGGAACGCTAAATCGCTTGGCGGTACGTCTTTGTCGGCGGTAACTAGCCACGGCAAAAGCCTCCCACCAGCCAGACCAAGACAAATTAAGAAAAATCTCAATCTGCCCCGCCGGGAATCGAACCCAGGACCTCCGTCTTATAAATCCATCGCGCATACCACTGCGCCACGGAAGTCGTCACTGTTTCGAGCTGAAGCCAATAAAGTTAAATAGCCGTAATGATAGTTAACTTTCGGTAGAAGACACTACAAGAAGTACTAAGTATATTTTTGAAACGGCTCATCGTATCAACGCATTATCGAAATATGTGCGAAAAAGTTATTAAATCACCCAGTTTCCTAATCATAAGTTGGTTCTTATGACGCGACATGAAATACAATAGTAGTAGGGAGATGCTTTCTGGTTTCATTTAAGTACGTAACACATTGTAAAAGCACAAAATACTTGCCCGTTCAAGTGCTCACCTAACTAAATAAAGACAAGCGGAAACGCTACGTTTACAAAAACGTCGCGTTTAAAAAACGCTACACTCGGTTCAGTGACTTATTTTTCATTATGCTTATTCGCTGGAATATAAATTTTCATAAGAGAAAACATACCAAAAATAAGTTTGAAAAATAAAATTTGTGGTAAAATGTAACAATATAATTAAGTAATTTGTCATAAAATTAAAAATGTATCTATCAAGACGTCCATCACTAGTAAAATAAAAATGTTCCAAACAGTTTCATTTAATTTTTCTAACAATTACATAATTTTTATTAACCAGTTCTTTCTCATGACATTTTTTTACAATGTCCTATACCAGTTTTTCTAAATTTCCTTTCAATTTTTTCCAATTTCCTTAACAACTGGTTTTTCAATAAAGTAACGTTTTTTTTCTCTGAATAAACGCTGTTTCATTTCATTCAATATCCCTGTAGGCCTAAGATGCGAACGAAGCGATGCGAAAAAAAAGCGATAAAATCTATAACTTTGTGAGTAGTACTGTTTGTTTGTTTGTTTGTTTGTTTGTTACCCAATCATGTCGAAAACACTTAAACGATTTAAGTTAAATTTGGCACGGAGATAGTTTAAAGCTTGAGAAAGGTCATAGGCTACTTTTTGTCGAGCTCTTACAAAATAGAACTTTTCGTGGATGTCTTTTAGTCTGTTTCGCCCCAACGCAAAGAAATGGAAAGCGATATTTTTGATTGAATGCTATTGGACGAGCGTATGTCTATTTTTCTACACAACACATCTCTTCGTGCGCATCTTCGGCCTACTGATAGAAAACTGGTATAATAATTATTGAAATATAAACGACTGAAACCCACGTCACGGTTGTCGGAATATGCCCAACTAGTTTTGAACCCATACGAGGCCCTTAATCATGATCTCACTTGTTCATACAACGCAAAGTGCGAGGCGCGCGCGCCGTCGCATGTAGCGGACATTGAGAGGGGGACTGAGGTACCACTTCCGAAACTAGTCGGGTATACTCCGACCGTGATTTATGTAGATTTTTAATATACTTAGTAAAAAACAAAATCACCACCGCGCGAAAATACTCTATAAAAAAAACAGATCTAACAATATCACATTATATTTAAAGATTATCCGTGCTATTTGTCAAATTCATATTTTATGTACAATTGAAGACAATAATTAAAAACAAAAATTAAGATTTAAAATGGGGTAGCTTGTTACACGGGCGGCATTTAATCTATACTAATATTATAAAGCTGAAGAGTTTGTTTGTTTGTTTGAACGCGCTAATCTCAGGAACTAATGGTTCGAATTGAAAAATTCTTTTTGTGTTGAATAGACAATTTATTGAGGAAGGCTTTAGGCTATATAACATCACGCTGCAACTATTAGAAGCGAAGAAATAATGGAAAATGTGAAAAAAACGGGGAAAATTATTCATCCTTGAGCGCTTCCGTTGTGTGCGCTGCGAAAACGGTTCAAGATACCAAAAATATATGTATGAAAAAATTATTCCTCTTGAAATGATCTAAAAAAAATGTCCACGACAGTATATGTCTATCTTTTAAGATTAACTCACTAGAACCGTTTTTATGGTAATCAAATTTGGTTGAAATTAATGCATTTGTTAAGAGTTGTATCAACGTAATAATATTAATGTACTGTAATATCGTACAATGTTTAACAAAAATGTAGATCTTTAGTACACGGGGACGAGACGAATAATATTGGTTGATGGGAAACTATAAAAAAATTAAATTGAGAGGGGGAGCGGGAATGAGCACACTTTATATGAAAGTCTGTCTTTAAAATCGAAAGGGTACCTAAGAGGTTTTCACGCGGACGAAGTCGCGGGCGACTGCTAGTAAAGAATACAGCGGCAAATACAAAGCAAATTATTTATCATTAATATTATTGTCGTTGTTTATATTAGGTATGTTACATTTTTTTTATTTAATAACATAGGCCGTTATTGTATTTTTTGGATTTTTTTAACTAATTTAATCCTACAAAAATTTTGTAATTACATATTTAATTAATGACACACATTTTTTAACATTTTTCGATTTTGTTTTATCAACTCTTACATTATTAAACAGTGTTTTTTTTTGCTAATATTATTTTCATTTACAATGTTTTTTTTTGTAATAAACAGGGAATTTTAAAATGCTTTGAAAAATATTCCTTTTTACCTTTTTATTCATTACAAATTAGCCCTTGACTGCTATCACACCTGATGTTAAGTGATGATGCAATCTAAGATGGAAGCAGGCTAACTTGTTAGGAGTAGGATAAAAATTCATACCCCTTTCCAATTTACTGTTTAAATAAATGTAAGGGTTGATAAAATTAATATATTAATATACAGATATGCCAAAAAATTAAATAATGTTAAATTAAATAGATACCTATTTATGGCCTCCTATAGGCCAGTAGGGCTTAGATGCGAACGAAGAGATATTTCGTCTAAGAGATACCGAGAAACGAGTTTCATTAACTACTTTATGATCCGTAGGAAGGCTATGGCGCTCACAACACAGGCAGTCCTAGTGCGAGTGCCCAAGCACTGCTTGCTTCATCCTTTGTTGTACTTATTGTTCTATTGTGAGCAAATTCGTTGTTTTTTTTTATCGACTACAAGTTAGGCCTTGACTGCTATCACACCTGAGGTTAAGTGATGCAATCTAAGATGGAAACGGGCTAATTTGTTAGGAGTGGGGCGAAAATCCACACCCCTTTCGGTTTCTACACATCATATCGGAACGCTAAATCGCTTGGCGGTACGTCTTTGTCGGTAAGGTGGTAACTAGCCACGGCGAAAGCCTCCCACCAGCCAGACCAAGACAAATTGAGAAAAATCTCAATCTGCCCCGCCGGGAATCGAACCCAGGACCTCCGTTTTATAAGTCCACCGCGCATACCAGCCAATAATTAAATATAATAATTAAAAAAAATATTAATATATTAAAAAAATGTAAAGGTATATTTATATTTTATATTATATTTTTATTATTTATATGACCGAATCAAAAATATCAGTCGCCCTTTCGCTTAATCAATCGATGACATGCGTTTCTCGTTATCTATTAGACGAGATGTCTCTTCGATCGCATCATAGTCCTATATGCCTGCTTTTTAATCATGGTATATGGAGCTTAAGCCCGCCACCCTCTATGTTCTAATTAATAATGCCAATAATTTCGCGAATGATATTAATATTATTTTAATTAGAAAATAAATCATAGTGGAGGTATTACGTACATTGTTTTTGGCTTTTTGTTTTAATTATGTATTTGTCTAACAATTAAAATATAGACATGTAAAACTACGTGCAGTGGTTATATCTATAAAAACAGTGCGTCTCTTTTTAATTCCTTGTATATTTCTTAAGCTAAATAGAGATATCTATATAACTATTCAAAATTTTGACTGTATATTTATTTTAGAAACAAAATTATGTCTCTACTAGTGAAAAAAAAGATTTTTAGCAATATTTGTAAATAATCCGCCGTCAATCAGTCGTATAATTAGGAATAGGTACAACAATAGTTTTACGGGCGGATATTGAATTCAAGAATACTAGAGAAGATATCTTAGAAAAATAAACTCGAACTGAGAACTTCATGAATTGAGGCAATTAAAACCCATAATTATTACAGAAGTGAATCTCAATTATAAAAAAAAAACAACACTTTTAACAACAAATATACAGTCAAATATTTCGTTTCATTAAACTAATCTTATGACGGATTACTGTACCCAATACTTTGTTCAATAAAACGTTGTACACACCGCATCCGGGGCGAATATATAATAATAAAAAAAAATATTTATTTAATATAACTTTTTCGTTCCAAATTAAATAAAACCTAAAATCAACTCATGTAACGTATATACAGACACTATAGGGTGAACTGTGTGTGTGTGTGTGTGTGTGTATTTCCTTCCAATTAAATAAAAACATTAGCGACGAACACGACGCGACACGAAACTGCGAACGCGACGGACGCGATCAAAACAACTTCATGTCCTACTTGCGGCCAATGTTGCACGTGTACCGTATCACGTAACATCGTGTCGCATTGCGTTGTGTTGCAGTGTAGCCTATTCGAAAACATCGTACGACATCATTACATTAGTTTTCGAGCATTACTTAATAAAAAAAACCTAATTATCATTATTATGAGCCTATTAAAGGCCCATTACGGAGCAAGGGCTCGCTTTTTATAAGAGAAATATATTAACAAGAAAAATAGAAATTAGTGTCCGACCGAAAGTTCGGTTTCGGCCAAAAATCCAGTTTCGGCGGCAGTTTAGGTTTCGGCCTAAATTGGCCGAAACTTTTGCCAAAACCGAAACTGATTTCAGAAGTAGTCGTGCACGCTCGCCTAACTTCGTTTCTCGCGGCAACACTATGGCGGACGCTGGCGGCCCTGTCGTGCATCGTTCGGATAGCTCCGTTGCAACAAAACTTAGTCATTAATGTAAAACTTAGTCAGTTAATGCAGCATAATGTGTAAAATGCATCAAATTTCAGTATTTTAAGAAATTTTATACTTGACCACATGAGTTTCGGTTTCGGTTTCGGTCGAAACTGAAGTCAGGGCCAAACATTCGGTTTCGGTTTCGGCCGGAAAACCAGTTTCAGTCGGACTCTAATAGAAATACATATCAAAAATTCCTGCGACTGTCAAGTTTCATCTTTGACTTCTTTTTAAGGTTATGGTTATTAAAACACAGTTAGCCTGTCATGTGACAAACGGCAGATGTAAGATATTATATAATTCAAAATTAATAAAAAATCAAGTAAATCCCACCCAGTAAAATAAATGGTACCGTAGTAAATAATAGCGATTATCGCTAGGTAACGTAGTAATTCAGGTAGTCCTCGACAAGTGGAAAACGTTGGTTAAAAATGAAATTCCTAGTTTTTGAGGTATTAAAGATGGCGTCTTTCTAATATTAGTCTGTAGGTGATAAAGATGCGGTGACATTTATTTGTCAAACTCAAAATATGTCATTTTTGACAAATCTTTTCTTCCGTGTTCCGGACTTTGTTTTTAGCTATAATACATTTTAGACATACACATCTTAGCTATAATGAGAACAAAACTCAATATTTTGAATCTGATTATTCAGTAATCCGTTAGGTACCTATACCTAACCAGTAACCATCAAATCAAATAGACCATACGTCAATAAACACTGACAGCAAAAGTCAAAACAACATCAATCCGCCACCTGGAGAATGTCTACCATAGATAATATAACTTATCTAAGATCCGCCATGATTATACGTAAAGTGTTGCATTGTTTTGGAGAGAATAAATAATATTTCGCCTAAATAAAAGTGAATTCAGAGATTTGGCTAATCAAAACTAGATTATTAATACATTTAGTTTTTTTCAACTTATGTACAGAAAGTGAGTCTGTGCTCCATACAATTTTGGACCATCTCCTTTCGGATTTGTAACAAAAGTCGCCGGATGCAGTGTGTATAGCGTGATAAACTTATCTACTCTTTAAGGGGTTTAAGGCCAAGTTTTGTTTTAAGTATACTATAATACATTTCAAATATATATTAAGCGTTCAACACACGGCGCTCTAGGGCCGGAACGAGACTTTAATTAATAAGAACCATAGGCAACTATATTGTTAATGCAAATATTATTTTTTTTTATCGACTACAAGTTGGCTTGACTGCTATCACACCTGATGTTAAGTGATGATGCAATCTAAAACGGAAGCGGGCTAACTTGTTAGGAGTAGGATGAAATCCACACCCCTCCGGTTTCTACACGACATCGTACCGGAACGCTAAATCGCTTGGCGGTGCGTCTTTATCGGTAGGGTGGTAACTAGCTACGGCGAAAGCCTCCCACCAGCCAGACCAAGACAAATTAAGATAAATCTCAATCTGCCCCACCGGGAATCGAACCCAGGACCTCCGTTTTATAAATCCACCGCGCATACCACTGCGCCACGGAGGTCGTCAAAAAAAACTTTGTCAATGTATCATCATCATTATCAGCCTATTTAACGGCCCACTACAGCGCCAGGCCTCCCTACTTGTAGGAGAGGGGACCGCCTCGATGGTCTAGTGGTTAGCCTATGTGGCTTTGATAACGAGGTCCTGGGTTCGATCCCTGGGTCGGGTCATGGAATAATTCTGAGCATTTTCATTCGTCTATGAAATGTTCAGTACATTCCAAGCCCGGAGTCTGGAAGTTGGTGGTGTTACACCCGAGTGCCGTCGGTTCCAGACACTGTCATCAATATCTGATAGTGATCGTTAATAAATGCCAATGTATAGCAGTAGGCAAAGTTGAGCGAAAGGCGACGTAGTAAGAGCAATATAAACTCTTTTGCCAAGAAAAACGCAATCGCAATCGCAATCGGGTGTTAGATGCAATTGCGCATAAACTTGCTGTACAATAGTAACGATATCGCTGTATAATGCGATACAAATAACAATAGGAAAAAAGCGGGTGCATCCCAGTAGTACCCCCAATTTTAGTTCTATAGAACTGTTGATACACCATATTAGTGCTTAGTGTCCCATTAGTTCTATATAGAACTAATGGGACAAAATTAAAGAAATGTCGATATCAACATCTTGTTTGTACGTTACATATAAAATATCTATAGTTTTTATAAGTATAATATGAAATCTCTTTTGATTGCAATAAATGTCCACATAAATTTGAGAGTATCTATAAACATACTATATCGAATACAGCTTTGCTTAAATTGCACAAAACGTCTTTAAAATGGTATTAAGCTTTTTAATATAATTTTTTTCTAAACTGAATAGTTTGCGCGAAAAATACTTCCAAAGTGGTAAAATGTGTCCCCCTGTAACTTCTAAAATAAGAGAATATAATTTTTAGACACAACTACTACTTGGTTTTAACAACTTAGCTTTTGTCGCAAGGAACATTTTTTTGTTAAAAACAAAATGAAATATCAATCAAAATAATATAAAGTTTATAACTTATATGGTATAAGTAAAGTCAAGAGCAAAAACTATACTACAGTACTATATAGAACTATTGGGATATAATTTGACAGTACGGAAAATATCCCAACAGTTCTATAGAACTACGGTATGGGGTGCTACTGGGATGCACCCAAAAAAGCTAGCGCCATCTTGGACCGCATTGGTCGACAACTTCAGACTTTGTAGTATGATGTGCAAAAAAATAAGGGTATACTAACAAAAAATAAATTTATTTTTATTATACATTTTCATTTTCACTCTCTTGTGAGTTCGAGTAATCACTATCAGAGAGATCTAAATATTATGTAAATAAGTACGAGTATCTGTCAAAAAGATTTTGCAGAAATAATATATCACTTTCTTTTTTTTAAAAAAAAAGGAGTTATTAATAGAAGTATTTAACTTGTACCCACACTATTACGTATTGTAGAAGAACGTAAAAAAATACGAAAAGCAAAATTTATTATAAAGCAAAAAGGGCCATTGTGGTCATCCTCTGACATCTCTCGAGTCCAGTACTCTTGCTCTGTTCTTTTTACATGATTGGTTTGGAGGAGGTTTTATTTTTTTTATTGTATGTCGATAGGAGAGTGGCAGCCATCTTAGGTCGACACTTTATGATTATTTGCTTATATTTATCAATCAATCAATAAGTAGTTATATTATTTAACTTATGTTAAAATAATGAAGTTTTATTTTATTGTTTTAACGTAACTTTTAGTGTTCGGTGTTTGTGCTAACGCTACTTTCACGCTGTTGTCAGTATGAAGTTGGTCCAAGAAGGCGCCAGTTTTATTCCTGTTCTTATTTGAATCGCATTATAACAATCATTGTTTATTTATTAAGTTTTATTTTTGCGGGTAGTTTGAACATCTGCAGTTGAACTCCTCGTGTCCGCCCCGGCTCCCGTGTGTCGATATCTTATCTATTATATTACAATGTAGATTGTACATAGTTACTTTATTAATAAAAAAATCTACGTCCTTTTATATCAAAATTTAGACGAATTCTAATATTATAAGTAACATTCAAATATTAATTTTTTTGTATAGATAATATAAACAAATTAAAAAAAATTCAGAAATCGCCTAACACTGAACTCAGAAATAATTGTTTTTTTTTTTAAATTTTAAATATACTAATTTTAATTCAAATAATCTAAATTATATGTCTGAAGTAAAACATTCATTATTATTAATGATTATTGTAATATTAAAATAAATAACAACTTATATCTAAGTCATGCAAATAAAAAGTACTTTTAAATTATATTAAAATAAATAATAATATACTAATGTTTAAGTACATAGTGTATCTGACAGAAATATCTGTAGTGTAGACCCATCACGCCATTCCTATATTATGTATATAACTGGGGCTCATTTGGGTAAGTAACCATGGTTTAAGTAATCGGCGACATTATGAAATTGTCATTGGTTAATAATATTTATAAATTACTTAAAGTTAAAAAGGAATATTCATGCAGCTATTATTTATGTATTCTATCAAGTATTTAAGAAAAGTAAATAATTTTTTAGTAAACAAAGTTTATCTAATCACTGTTTAAGTGAAGTTTGATATAATTATTCTTCTTCGTTTGCTCAATGCTTGCAGTTTTTCTTGCTCTTTAAGTAAACATTGTTTAAGTTAACTAAGTTTAACTAATCATTGATTAAGCTAATCAATCAGTGTTTACGGCTGCCTCTCTACTTGAGAGCGAGCATGAAAGAGGTAAATCCATCGATAGAATTGCATATCATATCAATGGAGAGAACCTTCAGTTTTAGAATTATTTTAAAAATTCAGACATAACCAGAAAGCGGAGCAATAATGCGTATGAAAAAATACAGGCCGCAATTTCGGTTTTGCACGGTACTTGTATCGTTTAATCAGTTGCTGCTGTATGTGTATGTGATCAAATTTTAAATTAAACATTAATTAAGCAACTGAATCATTGACTAACCGATACGTTTGTTGCTCGGTGCTCGCTAGTATCGCCTGCTAGTTAAGTAAACACTGTTTAAGTAATCATTGATTAAGCGATAAGTTTGTGAACTTGCGCAGTGTTTGCTCAGTGTTTGAGTAGCTTCTCCTGTTCGTCTGCTCGCGCGGCATACAGCTCGCCGTTGCGCTCGGGGGACGCTCGTGAGGCGAACGATGCTCGCGTTAGCGGCGACGCGGACGCCGGCGGATTAGGTGACACCTGACGAAAGAACGTCACATGTTACGATGACCTTTTGACCAAATTTTTAGTTAATTATTTATTAAATTATTTTTATTTTTAAATTAGCCCTGCAATGACATTAGTAGGCCTAAGTTGCACACAAAGCTACACAACTACAGCGCAATAAATCTTGTACTCGTATAAAGTTAATAAAATTATTATTATAAAAACAAAAACCCAACTGCTTAGAAGTAATGTATTTAAGTAACCATAAAGTATTTAGAATTTTATATAGATTTAGTGATCCTTGTTTTTCTCTTTTCAGTTCATTACTTCTAAGCAGTTGGGTTTTTTGTTTTTATAATAATAATTTTATTTGAGACTTTTTAGTTTTAATTTGTGGTATAGAAATGAGAAGGTACATTTTTTGACATTGCTTGTTAAAACAGTAATATAAACATGATATGACATTTATATTTTTGAAATGGTTTTTCACGACCTTTCATTTGATACCCATATTGCTAAGATAAAAGAAAAAAATGCATACGTCCCCCCTTTTTTCCCCCATTTACAGCCACCATTTTGAAAATTCATATAGCCTATGTCACTTCCACAATTAAGCCGAATTCAACGACACCTCACATGTCAAAATCTGTTCAGCCGTTAAGGCTGTAGCGCGTGCCGAAGAAAGGGGCATACATACATACATACAGAGCTCGAAAAACATTACCCTCCTTCTGACGCAGTCGGGTAAAAATCGCCCAATAGCAGCGAAATCAGACATATAGCTCTCTCTTTCGCCCCAAAGCGACGATATTTTAGATTGCTCATTACGTACCTGTCTGGAAGGAGTTTTGTGATCGCCACTGATGCTCATGTCTTCGTCAACCGACTCCAATAGCTGGAAACCAAGTTACAATTCATAAGAATTTATCAATCCATATCAAATACAATATACTGTTGTATCTTCTCAATATTCCTCCACTTTGATTACGCGGCAAAAGACCGAAAGGAAAGGGTCGAACGACTAAAGAAAAGAGACAGAGAAACGGGGTGTACTGAAGTTTTGAGCTATTGAAACAACAGAAAACAAATGAATCATTTTTGAAAAACTGATATTTCTGCTTGCGAGAGATAAGGACAGAGATAATACTCGTTAGGTCCTTTGTTCACTTTTATTATTTTCGTAAAATGAACAAAGTATACCTAAAGACCTACGCCTCAGGTTAATAGGGGCGCACGTGCTCCTTGCATGCGCTGCTCAGTGTTGCTATGTTTACAGGCAATGGTTTTTCATCCATTCGTATAACAATATCTTTGTATAACACACTAGCAGTCGCCCGCGACTTCATCCGCATGAAAACCTCTTAGGTACCCTTTTCATTATTAAGACTTTCATATAAAGTGTGGTCTTTCCCCGCTACCCCTGTATAATAAGTTTTGATACAATGTTTTTAATTATATCCAATATCTAAGGCAGCGCACGCGCTTAAAGTTAAATTTAATAAATTTCACGGTCCGACTCGTGCGACAAATACTGTGATAACTCGGGTAATATATACAATACAAATATAAAATAGCCTATAATACTCATCGATAACGTAGCATTCTACTGGTGAAAGAATTTTAAAAATCGGATCAGTAGTTCCGAAGATTAGCCCCGACAGAACTTTATTTACAAACTTTACCTCTTTATAATATTATTAGTACAGATATAGATGAGATACATCTCGCTAAAGTTAATGAGGAAAATAGGAATAAGGTGATATAACCTCCTAACCAACTTTTAACTGGACGCAGGAAATTTAAAACCGATGCTTTGGAAGTCTTTAAAGTTTCACAGCCCCGAGGGGTCCCCTGGCAACCGTCAGGCAAATAATGACAGCTGTCATTATAGTTCCGTCGCTACCCGGGTAGCCGCGGGCCTCAAAGAAGGTTTGAATGTCAGGCCCACAGGGGTTAAAAGAGACCTGTGTCCAGCAGTAGACATCTATCGACTAATAACGGTGATATAATGACGAAATTCAAAGTACTAACATAGGATTCAAGTGCCGTCTCTTCGTTCTAATAACCTTATAATCTTAGACAGTAGAAACATTATATTTTCTTCAGAGTAAGACATCCTTTGTTCATCGTCACTACTGTTCATCCGATTTATTTCATCAATATTACGTTGAAGACGAGTTATTTCATCGACGTTAAAATCTGATTCATTGTTATTTTGTCGATCTTGTTTGTTTTTATTATGATGGTTATTATCGAATTTTTCTCGTTTACCCTCAATAATATTACTATTTTCATTGAAGAAATTAAATTCTGATTTATTTGAATCAGGATTTCCTTTGTCTACGTTTCTTTGATCAATACTATAAGTGGAATGACCTGCACTATCATAGTATCTTGTAATAAACTTTGGTCGACCATTATCGAGTTTTGAATCTTCACTTTTACTTATCTTCCTAGGTCTTTTGTAATTATCTTCACTCTTACTTATATTCTCTATGTCTTTTAAATCAGATGGCCTTTTGTCTGTTGTTGGTTTTATGTCAGTTTCTTTATCACAAAGGCATTCAATTTTGGATTTAGTTTTTTGAATTTTTCTATTTACGTTAGGATCCACTTTATCATCAAGATGGTGGTCTGGCTCGTGAAATGTTAGCAGAGATTTTTCTGTTCTGAATTGTGTCTTTTTACTTGTGCCATCTGTTGATTTTTAAAGATATTTTATACTTACTACAATTAACTACTTCGTTCTTAATTATTATTAGCAACCTACGTATCTAAGAGGGCTACCTCATTGGTTTAGTGGTTAACATATGTGGATTTGATCACGAGGTCCAGGATTTGAATCCTGGGTCGGGTTGTGGAGTAATTCTGAGTTTTTCTTTCTTCTAAGAAATCTCGAGTCGGAAAGTTGTAATATACCCCCGTCCATATAAACCAGTACTGTCGCGGCTAAACGTCGCCTGTCGTTGCTATCTATCAGCTCTCTCTCTCTTTCTCAACTCACACCCTTGGCCTAAAGTTTTATGCGTAATTCCTCATTTGCAATGAAAACGATATACTTGCCTTTCTTTTCCTCTTCGCTAAAACCTTCTATATTAGGCATTGAAGTATCGGATCTTGTTAATTTTGGACGATATTTCTTGGAAGTGCTCGGCAAATGTTTCATTTCTTCAGCTGTGATATTGGACCTATCTTTGGGCAAATCATCGGTCAATTGCTCATTATCAGTCATAAGCTTTTTGTACGTTTTCGCGTAGAAATTTTTTTTGCTCGTCGAGAGTCTTCTATCTTTAAAGTCTGTTAGACTTTTGATTGATAAATTAGACGGGCCCTTAGTTATATTTGTTTTATCAGTTTGCAAAATTCTCTCCATTTCGACATTTGGTTTTCCGATTTGGGTATCACTTGGCGCTTTAATTGTTTCTTGGGACCAACGTTTGGCCCAAATTGGCGTTAGATGTTTGGAAGTGCTGGCCAATTCGTTTTGAACATTTGGCAAGCTTTTGGAAGATTTTATATTTGCATCATCGGTTCCTAGACGTGATGTTGATTCATTTTTTGATAAATCTACTCCAGTTGATTTACTTTTTGATAAATCATTTTGTGACTCATCGAAATCTGTAATGTTTCTTTTATCCAGCTAAAAATTATAAAATTTAACTGTAACAGTCTTTTCAATTGTCTTGCTCTTTTAGTTAGGCTTAAATCTTGGGAGGTAGCTAAATTGTAACGACTTCCTGACATTTTCTGAGATTCATAAGAGGCAATCCAAGTATAGGTCTAGTCTTTTTATTAAGAGGGAAATATTAAATTATTTTTGACTTGCACATAAGTGAAATTAATATATACCCTCTCCAATAATTGCAAGATATAGGTACTCTTTGACGTCTATTCTCAATGACAAACAGGGCTGTTTATAACTCAAAAACTTGGGATAGCACTTTATCTTTAGAATTTTGAAAATTGACCTTGTCTACTGTCTCCAAGGCTGTGGATTCGATGCCTACAACTGGAAAATATCTGTGTGATTACTTGAATTTACACAAAACCCTAACAAATTACAATAAACCCTTCAGAAATCACTATCTATTAGTGAAAACCGCATAAAAATTAGTTAAGTAACCTTCGAGTTTAATGCGAATATCTATTCGCATTAAACTCGAAGTCTTTATTTTATACTTTAGGGCTTTATTTTATAAAATGAAGTGATTATTATTATTTATTTTTTGTAGCGGTTTTGTTTATTATTGAATGATTAGTTTACCGGCGTGGAATCAGCATCGTCTAAAATGATAGTGATACTCGATCTGTTGAGCGTGAGAGGCACTTGCGAGGGACTGAGCAGTCCGCTGAGAGGCTGGGGAACGAAGGTTGTTAGAGGAGAGGAAAGGATATTATATCTAAATAATAACCAAACTGATAATAATGCGCTTACATTGACATATTAATAGTACTATGGACTTCGGGTGCAATGCAAAATTCACGACAAAAGTGTATCTTATATATACTAGAATGAATTTTTATTTTTATAAACAAACATTGTATTATATATTTTTTTTTTATCGCCTACAAGTTGGCACTTGACTGCTATCACACTTGATGTTAAGTGAT
This sequence comes from Mycalesis mineus, assembly GCA_034621355.1. Lineage (NCBI taxonomy): Eukaryota > Metazoa > Arthropoda > Insecta > Lepidoptera > Nymphalidae > Mycalesis > Mycalesis mineus. Next base: position 494,148 of record JAXAVZ010000012.1, on the reverse strand, counting down.
GATGCAATGTAAGATGGAAGCGGGCTAACTTGTTAGAGGTAGGATGAAATCCACACCCCTATCGGTTTCTACACGACATCGCACCGGAACGCTAAATCGCTTGGCGGTACGTCTTTGTCGGTAGGGTGGTAACTAGCCACGGCGCAAGCCTCCCACCAGCCCGACCAAGACAAATTAAGAAAAATCTTAATCTGCCTCGCCGGGAATCGAACCCAGGGCCTCCGTCTTATAAATCCACCGCGTATACCACTGCACCACGAAGGTCGTCAAGATGTCTTATGTTATTGTTATACAGTCTAATCTGCAATGGTCTTATTGCTTGCAATAAGTAATCAGCTTAGAATGACGGTTGCCATGGCAGCCTTTATTTGACATGGCAGCTTCTCGTGAAAATAGGACAACATAAATGGTGTGGAGTAGGTAGCTTTGATTTTTTTTTGGCATCTTTAACCTATATATTATATTCACAGCAAACTTTAAATTTATCAGTGACCTCTATATGCTGGGATAAATCTAGTACCAACCAATATATTTGTTTACTACAATGACGTTAGGTCACTGTTTTAAATAACTGTTCCAAATTTCATGTAGATAATTCTTATAGTTATCAAAATAATCGAGCGTGAAGGACGAACCGACGACTGGATGGACGGAAGGGTTCCATTTTACCATTATGGTAAAACTTCTTTGATTAATATTCATGACATATAAAATAAAAGTTTATTAATTAAAATTATTTTCAATTTGTAAATGAAGGAATTAAAAAAATCGAATATTAAACAACAAAAATTTTTTAACAAAAAATAGAACCGACTCTAAACGCACTAAAAAGTAAAAAATAACTGTGTCATTTAGTTGCTTTAATTTACTTAAGCATATCTATGAAGTCGGTGCCAGCAAGTTTAAGGAACATTTATTTTACGTAGTAAAGAAGTTTGTGGGTTCTAGGTAACGTCCTTGAAAGTAGAAACCTTGGCTGGCACCGACTCCTAGATATGCTTAAGTAAATTAAAGCAACTAAATGACACAGTTATTTTTTACTTTTTAGTGCGTTTGGAGTCGGTTCTATTTTTTGTTAAAAAATTTTATTTCTTACTTTTTAGTGATTTATCGCCACGTAACGTACTCGTGCTATACTGTGATAGTATATTATACGGCACTAGTAGCCAAAAAGTTACCGATACCGAGACAAAAACCGAAATCGCTGTAAGCGTGCCTCCAAAATTTGAAGAGTTCCTTCAATTTCCCCAGGATATCATCATCAGATCCTAACATGCGGACAATGGGACCACCTTGGATGTATGCCCTTTCTAATAAAAAAAGAATTATCAAAGTCGGACAACACTGTAAAAAGTTATGCGTGGTCAGACATATAAAATAAAAAATAAAAAAAAAATATACGTGTCGAATTGAGTACCTCCTCCGTTTTTTTTCGTCGGTTAAAAATAACTCTATGCAGTCGTTGTTCTAAAACATTATTGACGTGTATTCTCTCAGTAATCTAATATGAGACTAAATGCGATTAGAATTCTTTTTCGCGTTTTAGCCCTCTTTTGGTTCGGACACTTTTTAGCGCTGACCCGAAGTCCATAGTATTAATATGTCAATGTGCGCTTAAATAGTTAACAATTGACTATAACGTTTAGAACAACAAAACGAATACCTTGTTAAATTTGTCGACGAAAGCGGTCTCGACTAATGCTCAACTCAGATTATTAGCGAAGCGTCACGTTATTCAATTGCAAATTACTATATATTCCAATTTTGTCAATTGTATAAAGTTATGTTATACAGATATGGAATCCAGCGATTGGTTCCATTTTCGCTTAAAATAACTTTGTACCTTAATGTTAAGGACATAAAGACGAATATGCTATAAGCAAAAACATGACACCTCGCGTCGCTCCGTCTCTGCGCCTATGTGAGTTAAGCCTAATAGCCTAGCTTGTCCTAAGTAAAAGTTGTTTTGGCAAATATTAGTTTCAAGTTTATTTTCGACTACGCTGGTATAATTCGACTAACCTTATCGACTTCGGTGTCGAACTGCTCGTTGGTAGCGCCCTTCGAAAGAGCGCCTTTTTCCATAAGTGTCGCTCTCTTGGCCGCCAAGTATAGTGATCTGAGGGTAGAATTACAAAATTAAAAATTTAGACGTGACCTTCTTTTTTACAACAATGCAATTCATACGTATCATCACGTCTCATTCCCTCTGGTAGGGAGTGACCGCGTCCTTGCATCTCTCTCGCTCCTTACAATTTAACTAACTTGTATGAAAGGGTCATACAAGTATGTCGGTTTGGGGTACTTTTGCCCTGGCCTTTAATCAGAACGTCCTGGATTTGGTCCATGCTCTTGACATGTTCAGTGGGGCAAGTGCGAGATTTTCACCGAGCGACTGCGTACACTCACTCGTAATTATATAGAAAAAAAAAGCGTTTACTCTCACTATAACTAGATGGCGCTACTCCAATTCCATATTAAATTTGCGTTTATTGATCTCGATATCGACGCGGTAAAATCTCACACTAGGCACACAGGTCTTCTATACCATAGTGCTCTCTATTACACTGTTCTTAATTCTGTCACTAAGTTTTACTTCACATATAACTCTTGTTCCTTAGAAATATAAGTATTTTTTTCGTAGGGGTTTTTGTTTAATGTTTATAATACAACTTTGTGCTTTAGTGATGGGAAAATTTTTAACAAAAAATAGAACCAAATAAAAAGTAAAAAATAACTGTGTCATTTAGTTGCTTTAAGTTACTTAAGCATATCTAGGAGTCGGTACCAGCAAGTTTAAGGAATATTTATTTAACGTAGTAAAGCAGTTTGTGGGTTCTAGGTAACGTCTTTAAAGTAGAAACCTTGGCTGGCACCGACTTCATAGATATGCTTAAGTAAATTAAAGCAACTAAATGACACAGTTATTTTTTATTTTTTAGTGAGTTTTGAGTCGGTTCTATTTTTTGTTAAAAATTTTTATTTCTTACTTTTTAGTGATTTATCGCCACGTATCGTACTCGTACTATACTGTCATAGTATATTGTATGCCACTAGTAGCCAAAAAGCTACCGATAACGAGCCAAAAACCGAAATCGCTGTAAGCGTGCCTCCAAAATTTGAAGAGTTCCTTCAATTTCCCCAGGATATCATCATCAGATCCTAACATGATGACAATGGGACCACCTTGGAAGTATGCCCTTTCTAATAAAAAAAGAATTATCAAAATCGGACAACTCTGTAAAAAGTTATGCGTGGTCATACATAAAAAAAAATAAAAAAAATATACGTGTCGAATTGAGAACCTCCTCCGTTTTTTGTCGTCGGTTAAAAATAGAGCAGAATTTGTTATTGGCAAAAAATGCGTCGCTTCGATTAACTTCTGGCCCGTTAGAGTTAAGTTTACCTTTTAACGGTGAGGTAGTACAGATCTGTGACGGCGCGCACGGAGTAGTCAGGCACGAAGGTGTGGCGCAGCATGGCTTCCATGTTTATGTTCTGTAGAGACCCCATGGCCGATGGGGTCGGGGACTCCGCTGAAAAAAAAAATATAAAGCCGTCACGTACTCTTTGCATTTGATATATTCTATGGTAACGAGAGAGCGATATTTTAAAAGTAAACAACTGATACGTGAAAGCGGACAAGTGTTATCTCTGTCCTTATCTGCCGTAAGTAAAAATGTTGTCAGTTTTTGTAGATTTCATTTATTTTCTTTACTTTCGATGGCTCAACTGATTGAGCTGAATCAATCGAGCAATGCAATATCATGATATCAAGCAGCTGATCTGATGATGGAGCAGGAAGGTGGTCACAGGAACTCCGCAATAAAATGATACAACCCCATCGAGTTTGGGCTCGTTTGATTCGTTTTGACGAGTATTTTAAACCTATATGATTACCAGGGTCTGGTGCTGCAGCAAGGTAGTCATAAGAACTCCGCAAAAAGAACAATACAACCACATCGAGTTTGGGCTCGTTTGCTTCGTTTTCATGAGTACTTTTGTCTTAAATAATATTGCAAAATAATAGTAAGATTTTTTTTTAATTTATACTTGTTTAAACATTATTTGAACATGTCTTTTTTATGTTTTCCACTCACCGACCCCGACGTTCTGCGTGAGAGCCTGCACTCCGAAGTAAGTGAAGGGGCCCGCTTCGAACACCAGGTTCTCTCGCCCCACCGTCACCTCCACGCGACCTTCCAGTATCAGCACGAAGTAGTCCACCTAGCATAAAAACGAAAAAATATTCAAAAAAAAAAGAATGCATAACTAAAAAATGCACTAAAACGAAAAAAAATAATTGCATCATTTAGTTACTTTAACTTTCTTAATAATATATCAATAAAATCTATATATATATATATATATATATATATATATATAGCATACCAACTTCAAAACGCATTAAAAAGTAAAAAATAATTGCATCACTTAGTTTACTTAAACTTATCTATAACGCTTGTGACATCTAAGTATTATTTAACGAAGTAGCAAAGCACTTTGACGGCCTCCGTGGCGCAGTGGTGTGCGCGGTGGATTTATTTACCGCGGCAGTCTCTGAGTACCACACGTCTTTTTTTTTTCTTTCGGTTTCAAAATTTGAACCGGAAGCACATATTCTAAACAATTTAATACCTTGAAACAGTTTCGTTTCAACAATACCATCAAAAATATGCATTGTTAGGATGTTTGACGACCTCCGTGGCGCAGTGGTATGCGTGGTGGATTTATAAGACGGAGGTACTGGGTTCGATTCCCGGTGGGGCAGATTGAGATTTTTCTTAATTTGTCTTGGTCTGGCTGGTGGGAGGCTTTTCGCTGTGGCCAGTTACCAACATACCGACAAAGACATACCGCCAAGCGATTTAGCGTTCCGGTACGATGTCGTGTAGAAACCGCAAGAGGTGTGGATTTCCATCCTACTCCTAACAAGTTAGTCCGCTTCCATCTTAGATTGCATTATCACTTAACATCAAGTGTAATAGCAGTCAAGGGCCAAATTGTAGCCAATAAAAAAAAAATAAAAAAAAACATCCTTAAAGTACAAAACTTGGGTGGCCGTAGAGATATGAATCCGAAAAGTACAAGTAACTCCGTAAGATACTACAAAAGTTACTTAATTAACAGTGATTTATTGTACATTATAGTTTCTTTGCAGTTTATTTTTAACTGAATTCATAAAAAGAGGTTATCAATTCAACTCGTACATACATACATACATAACATCACGCCTTGTTCCCATAGGGGTAGGCAGAGACCATATCCCTCCATTTGCCACGGTCCTTCCATACTTCCTTAGCTTCTTCCACTCTCATTAATCCTTTCATACAAGTTCGTCGGTTTAGGGTACTCGCCACCTGGCCATTATTTAAAATGTCCTGAATTTGGTCCAGGAACATTCGGATAGGCCTTCCCCTTCCAACATTTCCATTCACCCTCGCCTTGTAAATCTCTTTTGTTAATCTTCTTTCATCCATTCTCTACATATCCAAACCATCTAAGCATCCCTTTCTCAATTTTAGTCACTACATCTTCTTTTACACCACACTTTTCTCTTATCATACTATTTTTAACTCTGTCACACAGTTTTAACCCGCACATACTCCTCAATGCTCTCATCTCTACTGCATTTATTTTACTTTTGTGCTTCTTCTGCCATACCCAACTTTCACTACCATACATAAGTGTGGGCACCAACACACCTCTATGCACAGCCAGTCTTCAACTCGCATGTATATAATATTTCCTGAACTGCCCAGTTTTCGCCTCTGTTAGTCTATATCAGCGTCTGAACAAATGTGCCAAATTGTATGTATGTACGTATGTATGATGGCACCAATTTCATAGATATGCTGAAGTAAATTAAAGCAACTAAATGATGCAAATTGAAGTCCGTTTAATTTTTTATTAAACTTTTTTTCGTGCGTTGAATTCGTTCTGGATGCTGAGATTCGTTTTTTGTCTGCCTTGTATCTACACTAATATTATAAAGAGGAAAAATTTGTATTTTTGTATGTGACGAATAAACTCAAAAACTACTGGACTGATTTTAATAATTCTTTTTTCATTAGAAAGCTACATTATCACTGAGTAACATAGGCTATATTTATATTTGTATTGTGTATATTATCCGAGTTATCACAGTTTTTGTCGCGCGAGTCGGACTGTGAAATTTATTAAATTGGCTTTTTGCGCGTACGCTGCCTTAGCTATTGGATATAATTGAAAACATTGTATGAAAACTTTATGCATCTTAAAAAGTTCTACAAAAAAGTCCGCGATAGCATATATCTATCTTTTATATTTTGGCAGATATATAACTTTTTTTGTTTTAAAAAATCATTTAATGATAAACAAAAGGCAGTGTTACCGGCTTCCCCTGCTGGAAGACGTATGTGCTGGGCTCCCTCTTGGTCTTGCCCTTCAGCTTGATGTACTGGATGACGTCCTGCCGCAGCAGCCGACGCAGCACCGTCTCGGACACTGTGTCAGGCTTGAACGCGTCTACGCCTGCAATTGACATATTCAACGGATTTAGCAAGCTCAATGACTCCGCCACATTGAAGTTTAGAATGGCCATACAAACGACCTCGCACACATAAGTCATTCTGGTAATAACGCGCTATATATCCTTAATATCATTTTTTAAGGCCTATCCAAAGATAACCTACATTTTTCATCAAACATATGGATTTGATGAAAAAGTTTTCGAGTTTTTTATGGGAACCCCAAAAATTGTTTTCTTTTTCGATTTTTGTGGGAAAATCTTAATACGGTTCGCAGAATACATCTACATACCATTTTTCAACAGTATAGTTTTTATAAATTCGGGAAAAGTGGCGTGTCATACGAATGGACAGGTATTTAGCTACCCAAAAAAATTGATTATGATAAATTTTAGGTCTGGAACGTTTTGTTCGGTTACGTACACGTCTGTCGTGCGAATGAGATTGTTTAGTTTTACAAGGACGTATTGTGTGGTTAGGTAGTTGTTTTAGCGTGCTTATGTGGACTCAGAGCAGTTATTAGCAATTTATGCGCTCTGTGCCAGCGTGCGTACCTGCGCCCTACAGACTTGTAACTGACTCTAAATAAGGTATTGTTTGTATATGGTCTGGTCATTTCTGCGCCGCTTCAGGGTCTGCGCCCTGTGCCTGGACACCGCTGGCAATGCCCTAGTTACGGCACTGTGTGCACTCACTGGTGCTGAGGAACTGGAAGGTGGCAAGCGTGAGCTGCGGCGAAATGTGTATGCGCTGGTGCTCGTGGCGCTCGGCGAACGCGGCGAAGTCTTGCAGCTTGTGCTGGGGACGGTTGCGGCGCCGCTTCGACCTGTTGTCCACTGTGGGGAATGATACGAGTTACAAAAATAGGCCTTTTTTATTATTATTAGATAATATGTCAGATGATAGATCTGTCAAATTAAACCTAATAACAGAGGTCAGGATACAATAATTCCCAGAAAGTTCAAAATAGGTATAAATGTTCGGAACACAACTTTAAAATGAATAAAAATATTTATACATTGTGTCATACATTAAAATTCATTTTAGTATACTTACAATGCGCTGCGATATGTTACATAACCTAGAAAATGGAACCAACACCGCATTTTTTGCTCATATATAAAAAAATGCTCATTGCGTATAATTGTGCATAAGATGATGATGGTGATAATGGTAATGAAGAGAAACTCACTGAACACGTCAGTCTCATCGATAATTTCGGCCTGGATCATCTCCTCGATGACGTCTTCCAGGGTGACGAGGCCGATAGTCTCGTAGAATGGGTCTCCTTCGCCTTCGTTGTTGATGCGGTGCACGAACGCCATGTGGCCTTTGTGACCTGAGGTATATGGGAAAAATCATTAAAGATAAATTATTTATAGAAAACCAAACCGACCCCAAAACCTTGCAGAAATAGACCCTCCCTAAATTTCATTTACGATCTAACATAGCAAAAGACAACGCATCCTAACACAATCAAAAGTACTCGGTGTTCGCCGGGGAAGGCGAGGTCTTGCCTCTCAAACAGTCATGCAGACGTAATTCAGGCACAATTCCTAAACTTTAGAGTTCAGAAAAGCGCCCTTAATATGTCTATTACCATTCAGTCGATTACATAGCGACAGACATTCAAATGCAAACTACAAAACAAGCAATGCCACCCAAAAGCATTCCTCGCGATCTGACTCCTCTGGTTCAGAATATATCTGTTATCCCGACATTTCATTCTTGGAATACTCACGGAACTTCAGGACTGCATACAGCCACGGCAAAACAGCTGGTAAGAAGCTCGGTCCTTTAAGGTGAGAGTCTCTCACCGGAGAAGCTTTGATTCTTTACCTCAAGCTCATTTCGACATGGAGTACTGCTCCCCTTTGTGGGATGGATCGGCAAATATCTTGCTGCGTTTGTTCAGATCCTCCAAGTCATTGGGAACGAGGCGTTATGCAATGCAAAACGGCAAACACTATCATCGCCGAAAAGTTGCCTGTCTGTCGGTTTTCTACAGAGCATGTCCGAGATTGCACGGAACTTTTTGATAACCTTCCCCCTCCCCCTTTTACCATAGAACTGCTTGACATTTAGTCGTCTGCACCCTACCTATTGATATTCGTGTACGCGTACAAAATGTTTCACTTCTCTCGTTCCTGATTCCTACTGCGAAAATATGGAATGCCCTTCCGCTCACTTTTCCCTACCACCTACAATATGGGTATCTTCAAGTCAGAGTGAATAGGCACCTCTAGGCACTCGTTTCACCGTAGGCTGCATCTTCGCTTACCATCAGGCGTGATCGTAGCCAAGCGCTAGCCTATATACACTATAAAAAAAAAAAAAAGATAACGCTTCCTATACAAAACGATCAAATGCCACACAAGCGAAGACGAGGTCCCCGGGTTCTAACATTATACGGACATTCCAAACACTGTAAGGCTGATACAGCCACTAAGTCCAATCGAACGATCCTCTAGTAAGATTTACAGAAGACGCTCCCTAAATCTTCAGACTTGCTAACTCGCCTCACAATTCTTCTGCACAAAGTGATGATATATGACCTCATATGATGATATAACCTCCATATCGTCTTTTCAATGAAAAGGGAGTCCTGGCCTTGAAGAGGGCTATTAATACCTATAGCATCTTTATTATCTGATAATGCAGATCCTATAAGAGCTGGTGATAGACCCTTAATCTTACTACTACATTACCTTCCTTGAACTGCTTGAACATGACATCCAGGGTGACGTCTTCGAAGACGAAGTTGCAGGGGTTCTGATAGTACTGGCAGAGCGTGCGCAGCGGCGTGTTGTCGTCCGGGTCCACGAAGGCCAGGTCCTTGATGAACAGCACCGTCACTATGTTGGTGCGTTGACCTTCGTACACTGGGATGCGGGAGTAGCCTGGGGAATAAATAACTTTAATCAATATCAGCCTATTGTAACAGTTCTCTATTAAACCAAAAATGGGAAAATAAGAACGACAATCCTTACATATTATAAAGTCCTTGCAACGTTTGTTTGTCAGTTAGTTCGCGACAAACTCAAGGATTACTGAGGGGTAAGTGTCAGTTAATCACCGACTCACTACAGAAAAACGTAACCACTTGTAACGTCAAATTACATGCAAAAAATAGCGTTCACTCACACTATAACTATACTAAGGCCAAACTCGATTGAGATTTTGACGACCTCCGTGGCGCAGTGGTATGCGCGGTAGATTTATACGACGGAGGTCCTGGGTTCGATTCCCGGCGGGGCAGATTGAGATTTTTCTTATTTGTCCTGGTCTGGCTGGTGGGAGGCTTTCGCCGTGGCTAGTTACGACCCTACCGACAAAGACGTACCGCCAAGCGATTTAGCGTTCCGGTACGATGTCGTGTAGATACCGAAAAGAGTGTGGATTTAATCCTACTCCTAACAAGTTAGCCCGCTTCCATCTTAGATTGCATCATCACTTAACATCAAGTGTGATAGCAGTCAAGGGCCAACTTGTAGTTAATAAATAAAAATAAAAAAAAAGGAATGCTTGTCAACATACAAATTTAAAATGAAGGTAGAAAAAGCAACACATTTTACGCCTAATAAATTTAAAATTATGTTTTGTTATTTTAAAAAATCTTATTTAAAAGATATTGAATATATTAATTCGTTTTAAGCTTACTAATCTAATTTATTTTTATGAATTTATCATTAACTAGTTAATTAAAAAAATTAGGTGTAAAATGACTAGTGATTTCTACCATCACTTTTAATTTGTTTGTTGACAAGCATTCTCGATCGAGTTAGGCTTTAGTATAGGTGGCGCTGCTTTAATTCCATATATTTTAGCGGAACGTTTTTACGCGACTCGGTAAAAAACTCACACTAGGCATTCTGAACGGACTTTTATGCGGTTTTTAACAATACATAGAGTAAGTTCCTGAGGATGGATGAGGTTTATGTAAATGAGAGAGGAGAGAAATATGAGAAAATTGTTAGAATATTCGGAGAAATTTAAACAGCCTGGGGGCTTTCATTGTGTATGTATGGAGCCATGGTCAAAATTAGTGTTTTTTTTTTAATCGACTACAAGTTGGCCCTTGACTGCTATCACACCTCATGTTAAGTGATGATGTAATCTAAGATGGAAGCGGGCTAACTTGTTCGGGGTAGAATGAAATCCACACCCCTATCGGTTTCTACACGACATCGCACCGGAACGCTAAATCGCTTGGCGGTACGTCTTTGTCGGTAGGGTGGTAACTGCACGGCCAATTAAGAAAAATCTCAATCTGTCCCGCCGGGAATCGAACCTCCCTACATAGGACCTCCTTATAAATCCACCGCGCATACCACTGCGCCACGGAGGTCGTCGAATCCGAATCGTGTGTACATACTATAACTGTTGATGCCAGAAACTTCCCCATTAAACAGATATGGTAGGTAGGTATAGACTGCTACCTACCTACCTACCTTACCGTACCTTAACCATTTTTGTACTTCAGGATTTCTATCTGAATTATTTTCTTCTTTCGTCTTTTTAGGGCGCCTTCAAATTATGCGTTTCTTGACGGCCTGCTGGACGGCAACGTCGCACGCACCACGTGTTCATTTTGGTGTTCACACATCACAAACATACAAACGCACGTCAGTGAAATACGCTTTCAATTAGGCGTTTGGCGTCGTACTGCAACCGCACTGCAGCAGGCCGGCAGCGGGATATAACGAGCGGCACGGTAAACGTGCGGCAGCGGTCCGACACGAAACGCATAAATTGAAAGCGCCCTTAGACCTTTGTTACCCAACTACGTCAGAAGAAGGGTAATGTTTTAAGAGCGTATGTATGTCTATTTCTTTCCCACGCGCTACAGCCTAAGCGGCTTGACAGAATTGTGATGATAATGACACAGGGTTTTTTTTTTCAAAATAGCGGCTGTAAATAGGGGAAAACAGGATGGATGTATATATTTTTTTAACCGACGAAAAAAAAAACGGAGGAGATACTCAATTCGACACGTATATTTTTTTTTATGTATGACCACGCATAACTTTTTACAGAGTTGTCCTAATTTGATAATTGTTTTTTTATTAGAAAGGGCGTACTTCCGAGGTGGTCCCATTGTCATCAAGTTAGGATCTGATGATGATATCCTGGGGAAATTGAAGGAACTCCCCAAATTTTGGAGGCACGCTTACAGCGATTTCGGTTTTTGTCTCGGTATCGGTAGCTTTTTGGCTACTAGTGCCGTATAATATACTGTGACAGTATATTATACGGCACTAGTAGCTAGTAGAGTACGTTTCGTGGCGATAAATCACTAAAAAGTAAGAAAAATTTTTAACAAAAGAAGATTAAATAGAACCTACTTAAAACGCACTAAAAAGTAAAAAATAACTGTTTAATTTAGTTTATTTAATTTACTTAAGCATATCTAGGAGTCGGTGCCAGCCAAGGTTTCTACTTTAAGGACGTTACTTAGAACCCACAAACTGTTTTATTACGTAAAATAAAGGTTCTTTAAACTTGGCTGGCACCGACATTTTTTTTTTATCGACTACAAGTTGGCCCTTGACTGCTATCACACCTGATGTTAAGTGATGATGTAGTCTAAGATGAAAGCGGGCTAACTTGTTAGGAGTGGGACGAAAATCCACACCCCTTTCGGTTTCTACACGACATCGTACCGGAACGCTAAATTGCTTGGCGATACGTCTTTGTCGATAGGGTGGTAACTAGCCACAGCGAAAGCCTCCCACCAGCCAGACCAAGACAAATTAAGGAAAATCTCAATCTGCCCCGCCGGGAATCGAACCCAGGACCTTCGTCTTATAAATCCACCGCGCCACGGAGGTCGTCAAAACTTGCGACTTCTTAGATATGCTTAAGTAAATTTAAGCAACTAAATGACACAGTTATTTTTTACTTTTTAGTGCGTTTTGAGTCGGTTCTATTTTTTGTTAAAAAATTTTTACGTAACAACTTCACATTACATAACAGCCATGACTAATACAAGCAGTTGTTAGTACAAAACGTAAACGAAGTAATTTATTTACACGTAAATTTAGCGTTCCGTCGAAACTGCTCATCCGTCACGTTTCATTTGATATGTTTATGAGGAAATGGGTTTCCATTGCTGCTTTATTATAACCAGTAATTCGTTTTTCTGACCAACTAATAACAATTATCAGTCATTTATTTTTATATTTATAGTTAAGTTGTCCGCGTGGAAAATCCTTAGATACCCTTCTAAGAGGGTAGAAGTTTCGAAAAATTTCTTTACTTTCTTAGGTTGGGTGCATCCCAGTAGTACCCCCTAATTTTAATTCTATAGAACTGTTGACACACCGTATCAGTGCTTAGTGTCCCATTAGTTCTATATAGAACTAGTGGGACAAAATTAAAGAAATGTCGATATCAACATCTTGTTTGTACGTTACATATAAAATATCTATAGTTTTTATAAGTATAATATGGAATCTCTTTTGATTGCAATAATAAATGTCCACTTAAATTTGAGAGTATCTATAAACATACTATATCGAATACAGCTTTGCTTAATAGTCCAGGGTCGATAATTTTTAAAACCAAAAAAAATCATAATAAGATGAAACCCATTTCAAAAGGAAGAGAATGCCATAAAAATGAAAGTAAAAATAAATTACGGGCGATCTGAGGTCGGGAAGGGGTAGGGGTTGAGGGTTTAGGGGTAAAACACAGATTTTCTCGATTTCCGGCAAAACTAAAAGTCCTATGGAAAAAACTTGAATGGCAAAGTTGTAGATAATAAAAAGATCTAAAACTTTTGTTTCTACACTTTTTTCACATAACTTCAAAATTTGTGTGAAAAATACAAAAACCAAGTTTTTGGTTTTTTATTTTTATCTTTTACAAATAAAGTTTTAATTCATAAAATTTGGTGAAAACTTGCCTTCTTATGTCCCAAACACGCAATAATTTATTTGATTTGAAATATTTATTTTTACACCTTATTTTGAATGAATATCGAAAAAATAACCTAATTTTCAACCGAAAAATTGTCCGTCAAAATATTATTGTGCTTTCTGTTCGTTAAAATCTCTACTTTCCGATGGGGAAATAATATATATATGTTACCATAATAAACCTTCTCAGAAAAGGCAAAAACTAGGCTAACGGTTTTTACTGCTGCTACGTAACAGCAGGTATGTAGTAAGGCCCAGTTGAGGGTCTGGCTCGGTGGACTCTGCTAATTAGGTTACGGAAGATTTACGATGCTCCCGGCACACAATCACCAGACGATTGGAAGGAACATCGCTTGGTTTTAGCGGGTATTCCGGTTGGTTCTCAGCCGATGAGTCCTACATACCCTCTGAGAAGTTAGCTGCCCTATATCTTTGCATAAACACATTTCTCAGTGTTAAAAAAAAAGTATGTAGACCCAACAAAGCTCAGATCCGCCTAGCCCCGTCTCCAGTTTTCTATGTTGACATTGTAATGTGACCTTTTAGTGGGCTAAAATGTTTCGTAGGTCACTCAGGTATATGCCTGAGCGACCTACATTATCTTAAAATAGTAATAAATAGGCATCTACGCCTGCATTTTCATTGCAGCTGTAAAAACCGTTAGCCTAGGTTTTGCCTTTTCTGAGAAGGTTTACTATAGTAACATATATATATTTTTTCACCTTCGGAAAGTAGAGATTTCAACAAACAGAAACCATACCAACTTTTTGAAAAAAGCTGATATTTTGACGGGTGAATTTTCGATTGAAAATTAGGGTGTTTTTTCGATATTAATTCAAAATAAGGTGAAAAAATAAATATTTTTAATCAAATAAATTACAGCGTATTTGGGACATAAAAAGGCAAATTTTCACAAAATTTCGTTAAAAAAAATTTTTGTAAAAGATAAAAATAAAAAACCAAAAACTTGGTTTTTTGAATTTTTCACATAAATTTTGAGGTTATGTGAAAAAAATGTAAGAACAAAAGTTTTAGATCTTTTTATTACCTACAACTTTGCCATATAACTCTTTCCCATAGGACTTTTAGTTTTGCCAGAAATCGAGAAAATCCGTTTTTACCCCTAAACCCTCACCCTCTACCCCTTGCCGACCTCAGATCGCCCGTAATTTATTTTTCCATTAATTTTTATGGCATTCTCTTCCTTTTGAAATGGGTTTCATCCTACTGTGATTTTCTTTTACTTTTTATTATGTTTGAGGCTATCTGCACTGGGCTAAAATTGCACAAAACGTCTTTAAAATGGAATTGAGGTTTTTAATATAATTTTTTTCTAAACTAAATAGTTTGCGCGAAAGATACTTCCAAAGTGGTAAAATGTTCCCCCCCCCCCCTGTAACTTCTAAAATAAGAGAATATTTTTTTAGACACAACTACTACTTGGTTTTAACAACTTGGCTTTTGTCGCAAGGGACATTTTTTTGGTAAAAACAAAATGAAATATCAATCGAAATAATAAAAAGTTTATAACTTTTATGCTATAAGTAAAGTCATGAGTAAAAACTATACTACAGTACTATATAGAACTTTTGGGATATAATTTGACAGCACGGAAAGTATCCCAACAGTTCTATAGAACTACGGTATGGGGTACTGCTGGGATGCACACTAACTAATATTCAAAGTATTTGGATGTAAGTAGTAGTTAACAACATGATATACATTTTTTTTGGTTATTTAACTTTGAAACCCAAACTACAAAACTGAATTATTGAAAATTTTTAAGAATCCCATGGGAGGAATACAGACTACTTTTCCACATTAAATTTATCAAAATCTGTGAACACATTCACGTTAATTTCTTTTTTAACCGACGAAATAAAACGGAGGAGGTTCTCAATTCGACACGTATTTTTTTTCAAATGTATGACCACGCATAACTTTTTACAGTTGTCCGATTTTGATAATTCTTTTTTTATTAGAAAGAGCACACGTCCAAGATGGTCCCACTGTCATCATGTTAGGATCTGGTTATGATATCATGGGAAATTGAAGGAACTATTCGAATTTTGGAGGCACGCTTACAGCGATTTCGGTTTTTGGCTCGGTATCGGTAGCTTTTTGGCTACTAGTGCCGTATAATATACTATGACAGTATAGTACGAGCACGTTATCTACGTGGCGATAAACCACTGAAAAGTAAAAAATAAAAAATTTTAACAAAAAATAGAACTAACTCAAAACGCACTAAAAAGTAAAAAATAACCTAGCCAAGGTTTTTACTTTAAGGACGTTACCTAGAACCCACAAACTGCTTTACTACGTTAAATAAATGTTCCTTAAACTTGCTGGCACCGACTTCATAGATATGCTTAAGTTAATTAAAGCAACTAAATGACAGTTTTTTTTTACTTTTTAGTGCGTTTTGAGTCGGTTCTATTTTTTGTTAAAAATTTTTATTAATAAAATATTTTTTGTAACAAAATTGATAGATGATACAGGTGGTTTATGTTCTTTTTTAAATGAATTTATCTATCTATACATATAATAAAATAGTAATGAAGTCAATTCTGTACATTCAAAATTTAAAAAAAAAATTGGTTGTCTGTAAAGTCGGTTTACTGACGATAGTTGAACGTGACAATGTCTTAAGAAAATACTGATGGAATGGTAGCATTTAATTGGTTATTAAAATTTTTAATTTAAGTATAGTTTTATAAATATTAATTTAAATTAATAAAATAATTGATTTTGATTTTATAAATTTATAATAAATATATTAATTTATAAATATATTAATTTTTAATTTAAAATTAATATATTTAATAATTATATTTAATAGACGGATGTCGAACGCAAAGGCCGATTGTGCTTCTTTGTCGCTCGTTCCGCGCTCTCGCGTGCACTTCAAGCCTTACATGGAACGCCTCAAAGCGAGGTAACGACGCATGACGTCATGTTTTTTCGTGCGTGCAGCCGGTTCTATCGAATTATAAGACGTTGTCACGTCAAAAAGTACGTAATGGCGATATTATACATTTGCGTGTTTATCTTTTTGGTCAAGGTTTTTGCTTTTGGTCCTGGCTGTAAGCGCAGGGATGGCTGCCCTACACAACACGCGTGTAATGTTTTTGGAGTCGCTCCAAGGCCGGCGGGAGGTCGGCGCGTGAACTACTTCTGAGCTATTGCGATATTTTATGTTTATGCCTTTTTATGATCATAGAAGAAAAACAAATAATGGCTATAATCTATCATCTATCCCTACCGGTGGTAAAGGCACTACAAATAGTCTATACACAGAATAAACAACGCAGCGCTCTCTTGTAGACTGAGCCTACTTTTTTTTTTAATCGACTACAAGTTGGCCCTTGACTGCTATCACACCTGATGTTAAGTGATGATGCAGTCTAAGATAGAAGCGGACTAACTTGTTAGGAGTGGGACGAAAATCCACACCACTTTCGGTTTCTACACTTCATCGTACCGGAACGCTAAATAGCTTGGCGGTACGTCTTTGTCGGTAGGGTAGTAACTAGCCACGGCGAAAGCCTCCCACCAGCCAGACCAAGACAAATTAAGAAAAATCTCAATCTGCCCCGCCGGGAATCGAACCCAGGACCTCCGTCTTATAAATCCACCGCGCATACCACTGCGCCACGGAGGTTGTCGAATAAACGTATTTTGAATTGAATTTGAATGTCTAGACTCTGCAGGGACGAAGTCGAAAATATCGCTCTGAGTCTGTTGATGGCCTAGTGGTATGCGCAGTGGAGTTATTATATGTAGGTTCTGGGTTCGATTCCTGGTTGAGCCAATTAAGATTTTGTAAAGTGGTCTAAGTGTGGCTGGTTGGAGACTGGCTAGTTATCACTCTACCAACAAAAACGTACCGCCAAGCGATTTAGCGTTCCGGTACGATGTCGTGTAGAAACCGAAAGGGGTGTGGATTTTCGTCCCACACCTAACAAGTTAGCCCGCTTCCATCTTAGACTGCATCATCACTTAACATCAGGTGTGATAGCAGTCAAAGGCCAATCAAGTGTCCCATCGCATTAATCGATATTTTTTATTTCGCCGGTACAGGATACAGGGTCAAGCTCAAATCATACAAAAATTGATTTCTAAAAACACAACCCTTTTTTTTTACTTCATAGTAGAATAATATGCGATTACACTACACTCGGGTGCATCCCAGTAGTACCCCATACCGTAGTTCTATAGAACTGTTGGAATATTTTCCGTGCTGTCAAATTATATCCCAATAGTTCTATATAGTACGGTAGTATAGTTTTTGCTCTTCACTTTACTTATACCATATAAGTTATAAACTTTATATTATTTTGATTGATGTTTCATTTTGTTTTTAACAAAAAAATGTTCCTTGCGACAAAAGCTATGTTGTTAAAACCAAGTACTAGTTGTGTCTAAAAAACACACATTTTACCACTTTGGAAGTATCTTTCGCGCAATTCAGTTTATAAAAAATTATATTAAAACCTAAATTGACAAGATAACACAAAAATGTTTTTGATTACGTAGACCAGTGATTCTCAACCATTGTGCCGCGGCACTTTTGTGTGCCGCCAAATTTCAAAAGTGTGCCGCCAAATTTTGCAAATATATAATAATGTTAATATTATTAAATTATATCATTTAAAAAGGAAAATATTTTTAACATGAATATAAAAATATAAATTATTTTATTATTTGCTTTCAAAAAAATTTGTGATTCACTTTGCGTCGCATTTTTCACGAACACATTAGCGACGCAAAGCGGGGTCTTGGTGTATTTAAAATTTTTGTCATAAACTATTTATGCTGTGTGTTGTAGTAAGTAAATAATTGTTATCTTTTTCTTTGTGTGCCGCCAAATTTTGAAATCATTAAATGTGTGCAACAAAAAAAAGGTTGAGAATCACTGACGTAGACTGTTGTTAGTTGTACGCACTAGTCAACACTAGTGTTGTTATGAAATAGTTTACGTGTCGGCGACGTTGGAAGGGCTCCAGGCTCCAAAATTAGTTTTCTATATCGGGCTAAGGGAACGTCGCTTACTCGTTCGTTACTCACACTTCGATATTATGTAATACTGAGATCGATTGAAGATTTAAAAAATAAAAAATATATTTTTTCATATGGTTCCTTTTATTTAATTAAACATATCTATAAAACTTTGTGGGTATTAGGTAACGTCCTTAAAGCAAAAAGGCTACATATGCTTAATTAAATTAAAGTAACTAAATTACAAATATTTTTTGCTTTTGAGTTCCTACTTAGCTAGAAGAGAATCATTATACGGCACTTGTAGCCAAAAATGGGTTCAATATTTGCGTAGTTTTTGGGCATATAAAATTAGAAGACTTCCTTCGATTTTCCATCATCAGATCCTAACATGATGACTATAGGACCATCTTGGGAAAATGAATTTGGACTACTCTACAAGAATTGACGAAGCTCTTAAGTGTACGAGAACTCGGCATTCCTCCGTTGTTTCGTCGGTTAAAAAATCAGCCAAGTGAGAGTCGGACTCGCGCACTATTATAAATGTAGAGCATCACGTCATACCACGTCACGTCACGTCTCCTGTCAGACTGTCGACCACTCACCGGACTTGACGATCTCCGACATGGTCTCGAAGTCGAGCACAGAGGTGATGGGCAGCATGAACACGTCCTCCAGCTTGGTCATCACGTCCGACACGGTCTTCTTGCGCAGCTCCAGGGCCCCGGAGATGATGTTCACCTCGTCCTTGTCCGCGTCACGCCATGTCGCGTCACGTCACCTGTCAGACTGTCGACCACTCACCGGACTTGACGATCTCCGACATGGTCTCGAAGTCGAGCACAGAGGTGATGGGCAGCATGAACACGTCCTCCAGCTTGGTCATCACGTCCGACACGGTCTTCTTGCGCAGCTCCAGGGCCCCGGAGATGATGTTCACCTCGTCCTTGTCCGCGTCACGCCATGTCGCGTCACGTCACCTGTCAGACTGTCGACCACTCACCGGACTTGACGATCTCCGACATGGTCTCGAAGTCGAGCACAGAGGTGATGGGCAGCATGAACACGTCCTCCAGCTTGGTCATCACGTCCGACACGGTCTTCTTGCGCAGCTCCAGGGCCCCGGAGATGATGTTCACCTCGTCCTTGTCCGCGTCACGCCACGTCGCGTCACGTCACCTGTCAGACTGTCGACCACTCACCGGACTTGACGATCTCCGACATGGTCTCGAAGTCGAGCACAGAGGTGATGGGCAGCATGAACACGTCCTCCAGCTTGGTCATCACGTCCGACACGGTCTTCTTGCGCAGCTCCAGGGCCCCGGAGATGATGTTCACCTCGTCCTTGTCCGCGTCACGCCATGTCGCGTCACGTCACCTGTCAGACTGTCGACCACTCACCGGACTTGACGATCTCCGACATGGTCTCGAAGTCGAGCACAGAGGTGATGGGCAGCATGAACACGTCCTCCAGCTTGGTCATCACGTCCGACACGGTCTTCTTGCGCAGCTCCAGGGCCCCGGAGATGATGTTCACCTCGTCCTTGTCCGCGTCACGCCACCTGTCAGACTGTCGACCACTCACCGGACTTGACGATCTCCGACATGGTCTCGAAGTCGAGCACAGAGGTGATGGGCAGCATGAACACGTCCTCCAGCTTGGTCATCACGTCCGACACGGTCTTCTTGCGCAGCTCCAGGGCCCCGGAGATGATGTTCACCTCGTCCTTGTCCGCGTCACGCCACCTGTCAGACTGTCGACCACTCACCGGACTTGACGATCTCCGACATGGTCTCGAAGTCGAGCACAGAGGTGATGGGCAGCATGAACACGTCCTCCAGCTTGGTCATCACGTCCGACACGGTCTTCTTGCGCAGCTCCAGGGCCCCGGAGATGATGTTCACCTCGTCCTTGTCCGCGTCACGCCACGTCGCGTCACGTCACCTGTCAGACTGTCGACCACTCACCGGACTTGACGATCTCCGACATGGTCTCGAAGTCGAGCACAGAGGTGATGGGCAGCATGAACACGTCCTCCAGCTTGGTCATCACGTCCGACACGGTCTTCTTGCGCAGCTCCAGGGCCCCGGAGATGATGTTCACCTCGTCCTTGTCCGCGTCACGCCACCTGTCAGACTGTCGACCACTCACCGGACTTGACGATCTCCGACATGGTCTCGAAGTCGAGCACAGAGGTGATGGGCAGCATGAACACGTCCTCCAGCTTGGTCATCACGTCCGACACGGTCTTCTTGCGCAGCTCCAGGGCCCCGGAGATGATGTTCACCTCGTCCTTGTCCGCGTCACGCCACCTGTCAGACTGTCGACCACTCACCGGACTTGACGATCTCCGACATGGTCTCGAAGTCGAGCACAGAGGTGATGGGCAGCATGAACACGTCCTCCAGCTTGGTCATCACGTCCGACACGGTCTTCTTGCGCAGCTCCAGGGCCCCGGAGATGATGTTCACCTCGTCCTTGTCCGCGTCACGCCACCTGTCAGACTGTCGACCACTCACCGGACTTGACGATCTCCGACATGGTCTCGAAGTCGAGCACAGAGGTGATGGGCAGCATGAACACGTCCTCCAGCTTGGTCATCACGTCCGACACGGTCTTCTTGCGCAGCTCCAGGGCCCCGGAGATGATGTTCACCTCGTCCTTGTCCGCGTCACGCCACCTGTCAGACTGTCGACCACTCACCGGACTTGACGATCTCCGACATGGTCTCGAAGTCGAGCACAGAGGTGATGGGCAGCATGAACACGTCCTCCAGCTTGGTCATCACGTCCGACACGGTCTTCTTGCGCAGCTCCAGGGCCCCGGAGATGATGTTCACCTCGTCCTTGTCCGCGTCACGCCACCTGTCAGACTGTCGACCACTCACCGGACTTGACGATCTCCGACATGGTCTCGAAGTCGAGCACAGAGGTGATGGGCAGCATGAACACGTCCTCCAGCTTGGTCATCACGTCCGACACGGTCTTCTTGCGCAGCTCCAGGGCCCCGGAGATGATGTTCACCTCGTCCTTGTCCGCGTCACGCCACGTCGCGTCACGTCACCTGTCAGACTGTCGACCACTCACCGGACTTGACGATCTCCGACATGGTCTCGAAGTCGAGCACAGAGGTGATGGGCAGCATGAACACGTCCTCCAGCTTGGTCATCACGTCCGACACGGTCTTCTTGCGCAGCTCCAGGGCCCCGGAGATGATGTTCACCTCGTCCTTGTCCGCGTCACGCCACCTGTCAGACTGTCGACCACTCACCGGACTTGACGATCTCCGACATGGTCTCGAAGTCGAGCACAGAGGTGATGGGCAGCATGAACACGTCCTCCAGCTTGGTCATCACGTCCGACACGGTCTTCTTGCGCAGCTCCAGGGCCCCGGAGATGATGTTCACCTCGTCCTTGTCCGCGTCACGCCACGTCGCGTCACCGGACTTGACGATCTCCGACATGGTCTCGAAGTCGAGCACAGAGGTGATGGGCAGCATGAACACGTCCTCCAGCTTGGTCATCACGTCCGACACGGTCTTCTTGCGCAGCTCCAGGGCCCCGGAGATGATGTTCACCTCGTCCTTGTCCGCGTCACGCCACCTGTCAGACTGTCGACCACTCACCGGACTTGACGATCTCCGACATGGTCTCGAAGTCGAGCACAGAGGTGATGGGCAGCATGAACACGTCCTCCAGCTTGGTCATCACGTCCGACACGGTCTTCTTGCGCAGCTCCAGGGCCCCGGAGATGATGTTCACCTCGTCCTTGTCCGCGTCACGCCACCTGTCAGACTGTCGACCACTCACCGGACTTGACGATCTCCGACATGGTCTCGAAGTCGAGCACAGAGGTGATGGGCAGCATGAACACGTCCTCCAGCTTGGTCATCACGTCCGACACGGTCTTCTTGCGCAGCTCCAGGGCCCCGGAGATGATGTTCACCTCGTCCTTGTCCGCGTCACGCCACCTGTCAGACTGTCGACCACTCACCGGACTTGACGATCTCCGACATGGTCTCGAAGTCGAGCACAGAGGTGATGGGCAGCATGAACACGTCCTCCAGCTTGGTCATCACGTCCGACACGGTCTTCTTGCGCAGCTCCAGGGCCCCGGAGATGATGTTCACCTCGTCCTTGTCCGCGTCACGCCACCTGTCAGACTGTCGACCACTCACCGGACTTGACGATCTCCGACATGGTCTCGAAGTCGAGCACAGAGGTGATGGGCAGCATGAACACGTCCTCCAGCTTGGTCATCACGTCCGACACGGTCTTCTTGCGCAGCTCCAGGGCCCCGGAGATGATGTTCACCTCGTCCTTGTCCGCGTCACGCCACCTGTCAGACTGTCGACCACTCACCGGACTTGACGATCTCCGACATGGTCTCGAAGTCGAGCACAGAGGTGATGGGCAGCATGAACACGTCCTCCAGCTTGGTCATCACGTCCGACACGGTCTTCTTGCGCAGCTCCAGGGCCCCGGAGATGATGTTCACCTCGTCCTTGTCCGCGTCACGCCACCTGTCAGACTGTCGACCACTCACCGGACTTGACGATCTCCGACATGGTCTCGAAGTCGAGCACAGAGGTGATGGGCAGCATGAACACGTCCTCCAGCTTGGTCATCACGTCCGACACGGTCTTCTTGCGCAGCTCCAGGGCCCCGGAGATGATGTTCACCTCGTCCTTGTCCGCGTCACGCCACCTGTCAGACTGTCGACCACTCACCGGACTTGACGATCTCCGACATGGTCTCGAAGTCGAGCACAGAGGTGATGGGCAGCATGAACACGTCCTCCAGCTTGGTCATCACGTCCGACACGGTCTTCTTGCGCAGCTCCAGGGCCCCGGAGATGATGTTCACCTCGTCCTTGTCCGCGTCACGCCACGTCGCGTCACGTCACCTGTCAGACTGTCGACCACTCACCGGACTTGACGATCTCCGACATGGTCTCGAAGTCGAGCACAGAGGTGATGGGCAGCATGAACACGTCCTCCAGCTTGGTCATCACGTCCGACACGGTCTTCTTGCGCAGCTCCAGGGCCCCGGAGATGATGTTCACCTCGTCCTTGTCCGCGTCACGCCATGTCGCGTCACGTCACCTGTCAGACTGTCGACCACTCACCGGACTTGACGATCTCCGACATGGTCTCGAAGTCGAGCACAGAGGTGATGGGCAGCATGAACACGTCCTCCAGCTTGGTCATCACGTCCGACACGGTCTTCTTGCGCAGCTCCAGGGCCCCGGAGATGATGTTCACCTCGTCCTTGTCCGCGTCACGCCACCTGTCAGACTGTCGACCACTCACCGGACTTGACGATCTCCGACATGGTCTCGAAGTCGAGCACAGAGGTGATGGGCAGCATGAACACGTCCTCCAGCTTGGTCATCACGTCCGACACGGTCTTCTTGCGCAGCTCCAGGGCCCCGGAGATGATGTTCACCTCGTCCTTGTCCGCGTCACGCCATGTCGCGTCACGTCACCTGTCAGACTGTCGACCACTCACCGGACTTGACGATCTCCGACATGGTCTCGAAGTCGAGCACAGAGGTGATGGGCAGCATGAACACGTCCTCCAGCTTGGTCATCACGTCCGACACGGTCTTCTTGCGCAGCTCCAGGGCCCCGGAGATGATGTTCACCTCGTCCTTGTCCGCGTCACGCCACGTCGCGTCACGTCACCTGTCAGACTGTCGACCACTCACCGGACTTGACGATCTCCGACATGGTCTCGAAGTCGAGCACAGAGGTGATGGGCAGCATGAACACGTCCTCCAGCTTGGTCATCACGTCCGACACGGTCTTCTTGCGCAGCTCCAGGGCCCCGGAGATGATGTTCACCTCGTCCTTGTCCGCGTCACGCCACCTGTCAGACTGTCGACCACTCACCGGACTTGACGATCTCCGACATGGTCTCGAAGTCGAGCACAGAGGTGATGGGCAGCATGAACACGTCCTCCAGCTTGGTCATCACGTCCGACACGGTCTTCTTGCGCAGCTCCAGGGCCCCGGAGATGATGTTCACCTCGTCCTTGTCCGCGTCACGCCACGTCGCGTCACGTCACCTGTCAGACTGTCGACCACTCACCGGACTTGACGATCTCCGACATGGTCTCGAAGTCGAGCACAGAGGTGATGGGCAGCATGAACACGTCCTCCAGCTTGGTCATCACGTCCGACACGGTCTTCTTGCGCAGCTCCAGGGCCCCGGAGATGATGTTCACCTCGTCCTTGTCCGCGTCACGCCACCTGTCAGACTGTCGACCACTCACCGGACTTGACGATCTCCGACATGGTCTCGAAGTCGAGCACAGAGGTGATGGGCAGCATGAACACGTCCTCCAGCTTGGTCATCACGTCCGACACGGTCTTCTTGCGCAGCTCCAGGGCCCCGGAGATGATGTTCACCTCGTCCTTGTCCGCGTCACGCCACCTGTCAGACTGTCGACCACTCACCGGACTTGACGATCTCCGACATGGTCTCGAAGTCGAGCACAGAGGTGATGGGCAGCATGAACACGTCCTCCAGCTTGGTCATCACGTCCGACACGGTCTTCTTGCGCAGCTCCAGGGCCCCGGAGATGATGTTCACCTCGTCCTTGTCCGCGTCACGCCACGCGCGTCACGTCACCTGTCAGACTGTCGACCACTCACCGGACTTGACGATCTCCGACATGGTCTCGAAGTCGAGCACAGAGGTGATGGGCAGCATGAACACGTCCTCCAGCTTGGTCATCACGTCCGACACGGTCTTCTTGCGCAGCTCCAGGGCCCCGGAGATGATGTTCACCTCGTCCTTGTCCGCGTCACGCCATGTCGCGTCACGTCACCTGTCAGACTGTCGACCACTCACCGGACTTGACGATCTCCGACATGGTCTCGAAGTCGAGCACAGAGGTGATGGGCAGCATGAACACGTCCTCCAGCTTGGTCATCACGTCCGACACGGTCTTCTTGCGCAGCTCCAGGGCCCCGGAGATGATGTTCACCTCGTCCTTGTCCGCGTCACGCCACAGAGGTGATGGGCAGCATGAACACGTCCTCCAGCTTGGTCATCACGTCCGACACGGTCTTCTTGCGCAGCTCCAGGGCCCCGGAGAGGGCCCCGGAGATGATGTTCACCTCGTCCTTGTCCGCGTCACGCCATGTCGCGTCACGTCTCCTGTCAGACTGTCGACCACTCACCGGACTTGACGATCTCCGACATGGTCTCGAAGTCGAGCACAGAGGTGATGGGCAGCATGAACACGTCCTCCAGCTTGGTCATCACGTCCGACACGGTCTTCTTGCGCAGCTCCAGGGCCCCGGAGATGATGTTCACCTCGTCCTTGTCCGCGTCACGCCACCTGTCAGACTGTCGACCACTCACCGGACTTGACGATCTCCGACATGGTCTCGAAGTCGAGCACAGAGGTGATGGGCAGCATGAACACGTCCTCCAGCTTGGTCATCACGTCCGACACGGTCTTCTTGCGCAGCTCCAGGGCCCCGGAGATGATGTTCACCTCGTCCTTGTCCGCGTCACGCCACCTGTCAGACTGTCGACCACTCACCGGACTTGACGATCTCCGACATGGTCTCGAAGTCGAGCACAGAGGTGATGGGCAGCATGAACACGTCCTCCAGCTTGGTCATCACGTCCGACACGGTCTTCTTGCGCAGCTCCAGGGCCCCGGAGATGATGTTCACCTCGTCCTTGTCCAGGTCGTTCACGTCCGTCGTCACCTGGCGCAGACAAACACACTATCAGCATCATGAAGGAGGTGCAGACCCACATAGACTTCAGTTTTATTTTATTATTTATTGGCACAATTTCATGCATAACTCGATTCTGCATGCCTAAGATGCGTCAACAGACTTATCTCATGTAGAACAAGAGGTCTTATCGACCAATACAACTGGGTTTCTACACGACATCGTACCGGAACGCTAAATCGTATGAATCTGCGATATTCCCTTAACAAAGAACTGCTCGGCTGGGAAGGAGTGGGACTATAACACCCTTTGACAGTTAGAATAAATATGTTTTACGTTTCGTATGATTATATAACGTTCGCAAAGTAACGCCTGCTCTTGTTCAAATTTATTTTCTTTTACAGAATACTTAAAAAACCGGCCAAGTGTGAGCCGAACTCGCGCACCGAGAGCATCGCGCAACTTAAAGACAATTAAACCTAAGTATTTAATTTTTTTATCGACTACAAGTTGGCCCTTGACTGCTATCACACCTGATGTTAAGTGATGATGCAGTCTAAGATGGAAGCGGGCTAACTTGTTAGGAGTGGGACGAAAATCCACAGTCCTTTCGGTTTCTACACGACATCGTACCGAAACGCTTGGCGATACGTCTTTGTCCGTAAGGTGGTAACTAGCCACAGCGAAAGTCTCCCACCAGCAAGGCCAAGACAAGTTAAGAAAAATCTCAATCTGCGCCGCCGGGAATCGAACACAGGACCTCTGTCTTATAAATCCACCGCGCATACCACTGCGCCACGGAGGTCGTCAAAAGTAATATGAGTTTTAACTTGATATCTCTTCACATTCATAAAAACAGGCCATGCCACGCAATTATTTAACTTAAGCACTTAGCCAACTATAAATTTACTGTTCACGACAACCCGTACGCCGGTTAAGTACGTAAGCTCGGTTAAGATAACTGCCCGGTTTACGTCCTTACCCGGCGTACGGGTTGTCGTGAACAGTAAATTTTACGTTTAGCTTATGTTAACCGTTGGTTATGGTAACCGAAATCTTGGTGCACACAGGATTTTGACGACCTCCGTGGCGCAGTGGTATGCGCGGTGGATTTATAAGACGGAGGTCCTGGGTTCGATTCCCGGCGGGGCAGATTGAGATTTTTCTTAATTTGTCTTGGTCTGGCTGGAGGCTTTCGCCGTGGCTAGTTACCACCCTACCGACAAAGACGTACCGCCAAGCGATTTAGCGTTCCGGTACGATGTCGTGTAGAAACCGAAAGGGGTGTGGATTTCATCCTACTCTAACAAGTTAGCCCGCTTCCATCTTAGACTGCATCATCACTTAAGATCAGGTGTGATAGCAGTCAAGGGCTAACTTGTAGTCAATAAAAAAAAAAAAACACAGGCCTTATTGAGCATTTTTGTGTGAAAATCTTAAAAACAGAATAGTTTTTATAGTTTCGGAAAAGTGGCTGTGACTTACGGACGGGCATACAGATTTGACGAATCCATAAGGGTTCCCATTTCTGCCATTTGGCTACGGAACTCTAAAAATGATCGAGGACATTGTGTTTATTTATCTACTAGTAAGATTAAAAATTAAATACCGATAGATATATTTTTCTATAAAACAAGCGGCTGCCAAAACAGTTACATATCAGCAACATTATAATACAACGGAACAAGTGTGTAAGAGGCGAAACACCTGTGACGATCTCGTTAGCTAAAAATATTTCTGTTTTGCTAACTGTGTATGCCAAATCGAGATATTACCTGACTGTCCTAACGGTGAAAGAATTAGTCTTTGGCCTTTGCTTTAATACTAAATATAAAACTTAAAAAACAGCGATACTTTTCAAATAATCCTGACCATGTTAAATTAAGACATGTCCTATTTTTCAACTTGTGGCACCATTTCTTGTTATGCTTAAGTAAATTAAAGCAACTAAATGACACAGGGGTTTTTTACTGTTTAGTGCATCTGCTCCCGCTCTATTTATTGCTAAAAATTTATTTCTGAAGGTGGCGACATTTTTCGCGAGGTAACAGACTGGAATTATATGTCAAATTAGAAATGGCACTAGAGAAAAAGCTAACTCCGAACAAAACCCGAAATCTCTGTGACAGGGTGTATTTAAAATTCAAGACTTCCTTTAATGTCCCCAATATCACCTCCTCAGTTCAATATTCTCCCTGACCAGCCATTTAGGGATGTCCTTTGCTACAACAACTCAATCAATTATCAAAATCCGACAAATTAAACAATTATAACGAATTCAATAAAATATTAACTAATATATATAATAATAATGATTAAGAACTCTGGCGTGTTTTGTGGTTACAACACAGAGATGTGGTCACATAATCGACCACGTAATAAGAGAATCCTAGTTTTCTTTCAGTTTCTTTTTATTCTGAAAGCTGCCTTATATCAGCATCGATCGGTCATCCCCGCCACCACCGAACTTGGCCGAGTGGCTGTCATGATACTACGTAAAATATATAACGTTCATGCGTCGCAACTATAAGAGTTGCACATACAATTCTGCATTTTACTGCGGAGACTAAGGCATAAAGCTACCTAATTTATTATTTCTGGACCTTTGGACCCCATCTATGGAAAAGCTATGCGAATACTTGGCTCCTAAAATAGATGTTTTCCAATTTGTTCTAAATTAGATACAATGAATAAACATTTGAAATAACCGCGAAATTAGTCCATGTCCTGAGTGAAAAAAACACTGGCCATTAAGTTTTAATTTGTCCTGAGTGCGAGCGAGCGTATTGACGATTAATTTATAGGAAGGCCTCCGTGCCGCAGAGGTTTTTTTTTTTTTTTTTTATCGGCTACAAGTTGGCCCTTGACTGCTATCACACCTGATGTTAAGTGATGATGCAGTCTAAGATGGAAGCGTGCTAACTTGTTAGGAGTAGGATGAAATCCACACCCTTAGCGGTTTCTACACGACATCGTACCGGAATGCTAAATTGCTTGGCGGTACGTCTTTGTCGGTAGGGTGGTAACTAGCCACGGCGAAAGCCTCCCACCAGCCAGACCAAGGCAAATTAAGAAAAATCTCAATCTGCCCCGCCGGAAATCGACCCAGAATCTCCGTCTTATCTTATAAATCCACCACGCATACCACTGCGCCACGGAGGTCGTACTCGTATACGCAGGGTCACCATCTCAGGACGTACCCTAAACTGACAGACGGATACTTAACATCAGGTGAACTTGCAATACATACCTTGACCAGTTCCTTGAGTCGCTCCCTGTTGTAGACGCTGCCAATCTCCTCGCCCAGGAAATAGTCAAGCAGCTTGCTGACAGGGAACGCGAGCGGTGCGGTCAGCGCCATCACTGCCTGCGAACATTCGAGTCATCACTGGCCTATGAGGCTTCCTGAGGCGACCGGTGAGTAAAAGAAAGAAATATTGTTTATTTAAAACAATTGTGGCACAATACAAAAAACTTTGAATGCAATATGTGGCGATTGATGCTTCTTGAGTTAGTCAAGACTAACACACCAACAGGCATCAAATACAACACACATGTCTTGCGTGGCACAACCGAGAAATAAAATTATTATTATAAAAACAAAAAACCCGACTGCATAGAAGTTAAGAACTTAAAAAAGAAAAACAAGGATCACTATATCTATATAAAATTCTCAATACTTTATGGTGCTGCAGGCGTGGAAAATTTACTTTACTAGGAAAGAAGTGGATCTACCTAAACTACTTTGTAAACCTTGCCTGCAACACCATAAAAATTTATAATTTAATATAGATATAGTGATCCTGTTTTTTTTTAAGTTTTAATTCTTTGAGTCGGTTTTTTTTTTGTTATAAAATATTTTTATTTGAGACTTTTTAGTTTTAATTTGTGGTATAGAAATGAGACGGTACACTTGGTATACTTTTTGACATTTTTTGTTAAAACCATAATATAAAAATGATATGATATTTATATTTTTGAAATGGTCTTTTTACGATCTTTCATTTGATACCCATATTGCTGAGATAAAATAAAAAAATACACACATCCCCCCCTTTTTTCCCCATTTACAGCCGCCATTTTGAAAATTCATATAGCCATGTCACTTCCACAATTTTGCCAAAATCAACGACACCTCACATGTCAAAATCCGTTCAGCCGTTTAGGCTGTAGCGCGTGCCGAAGAAATGGACATACATACATTCATACATACATACGCTCGAAAAGCATAACCCTCCTTCTGACGCAGTCGGGTAAAAAGAATCAGCTCAGCAATGTGCTGCATGCTAAATAAATGTAAAAGCACACAGCGCTGATTTTCAGCCAGCACTTTGTCCAGTCCTGGCCAGTCCAGTATAATTGTAAAATTACAAAAATAATAAAATAAAAGTGATTAAACATTCAAATACAACTACTACTGCTACTAACCTTCGTGATCATGATACTTTTGGCGCCCACCATGAGCCCGTGGCGCGAGCAGATCGCCTGCGGGGTGATCTCACCCAGCAGCACGATGGCCAGCGTGGAGAATATCACCGCGAACAGACCCGACGTCAGCTCATCCAACAGGATCGTGAACGTTGAGTTCACCGCCACGTTGCCTACACAATTGAGCAATTGAGAACACCGAAAGTCTGGGGCACAGTCAGCTAGCACGGACGGTGTATTACAGTCCTTAACAAAGTGACAAAAATTAACATTTCTTTTAAAACTGCACCACAAATTACAATGACAAATCAGCACTGCGATTTCTAGTGCCTGAATTACTTGAACGTATTAAGATTAGACCTAAGAAATGGAAAAAAGCTTTATTCTGCAGCAAAGCACTACTCAGTTTGTTTACGATAAAACCTTGAACATCAGCTCGGTATTGTGCAGATGGAGCAAGCAGCGGTATGTAGCTAACACTTAAGTATGCTTGGTGGAAACAAGTGTTAAGTTGGCATCTTTTTTCCAGATGTATCTAACTTGACATAAGTGGTCTTTTGGTGTTATTGCAATTTAGCTTCTTACTGGAATGTCCAAGTGGTTGAGCTTTGATACACCTTTTTAGGGCAGATCAAAGAACTCCTAAACTAACCGACTGAAAGGATTAATTAGTGAAAAGAAGGAAAGCAAGTATGCAAGCATCTTATCAAATGGAGAGGAACCCTGTACGGGAAAGAGGCTTTTATTGGATCAATTCATTACAGTTACTGGGGGCTTTGGGCAAACAGGCAAACGCAAAAGCTCTGCCGGAAGTGGGCCTGATTTATTAGATGATGAAAGTAAGGAAGGCTTAGCTTAGCTTAGCTTAGGCAACCTTCGGTTATTACGGTAGAGTGCATTCGTTCCCGTAGCTCAGTTTATCAGGCGGCGTGTAGGAACACCGTGGGGTTTTGGTCGGTAAGAGTCCGACATAACCCTCTCGCTCCCCCAACTTGGCGAGAGGGTATCCATTAGGGATTTCCCCACGAAGAAAAAAAAGAAAAAAAGGCAACCTTCGGTTGATGTTTAAGAGCTGAGTGTATCGATGTGCGATTTTTAGTTGTTACTCAAGTAAAGATGACTCCTGCGATGAATAATTACGTATATTTGTATACTTACCAAGTAAAATACTGCAAAGTAAATAGTTTCCATGATCTCTTACAGGCATGATGGCCCTAGCATAGTTCCTCTCTTGTTCCGTGCCAGTATTGGATATAATCTTCAGTTCCGTCCTATCCAAGGACATCAGACCTAAGTTCAACCCAGAGAATAACGCCGAAAATGACAGACAAGTCAGTATCAAAACTAAGGACACCCATAGCGGTAGTAATTTGTTGTGGGTAGCTAACATCTTCCAATGTTCCGTCCCCTGGTGCAGGTATTTGTCTTGGTCGTTTTCTGGCTCGTCCACACCAGGTTTTAGGTTCTTGGCGCATATGTAGAGTTTGCTGTCTATTAGTGGCGATGGGGCGGTTATTTCGAATAGCGCTGATGTGGCAGTCACTGAGCCTTCCTTTGCCTGTAAGAATAATAATTCAATAGCGAGACTTCAACCAACATCTTAAAAATCTTTGGCCATATATATTATTCGTTATTTAAATACCACATATTCCCCTTTGAGTAGAAACTTGCAAGGTTGTCCGGGAGGCAGCAGGTCGTGAGTAAACGCTATCACCGTCCTGGGCGTCAGCCCTTCGCCGAATAACCTGACAGACAAAACTTATAGAATAAAGTAATATTTAACAAAAATATTCTATATGAGAGTGAGAATTTGTAGCCATTTGCAGACGCCAGCAGCAGGCGATACTATAAAATACCTGTAGTAAAAAGCGACACGTTGTTTCCACTTGACTACATAGAAACCAGTACGTTGCTGCGATACGCCGCATAGTGCTGTCGTTTGCAGTCGTCTACGAACTCACTCCCTAATTATTATAAATCCTTTAACTTGATAGCATCAGAATATTTATCAAGACAAGTCCAAACAGCGTGTAGCAGATTCCTACAACTACCCACTATTCCAGCAGTATGGGAACCCAACGTCCCTATTTTTATGGTTAACAGGCTTGCGCTTGACCACAATCACAGCCTAGAAAATGCCTATTCATTACGTTGTCCATTGTCACTTCAGCTTAGCAGTTAATTAAGGTAGCTTCGATTCTTCTGCGTATCTCCTCTCTCAATCGTCCGCTGGGTGACTATGAAACCTCACTATGATGCACTAAGCATTTCCACGTTTTACTCAAAACATAACTTAAGAGGTTTTTTACCTACACACCTGAGTATAACTTTGGTGTCCGCTAGAACACTAGGGATTCCATCTTCAATGATTTTCGGCTCCTTATCCGAATCTTCAACCCTCAGACCTTCTATTATAACAGACACCCCACTAGTTCTCACTATAGGGTAATCACCTAGATCACCTATATCACCTATTTGTGCATGTGCTACTACTTGTTTCTTGCTATCATCAATTCTATCATCTTTTTGAATCATATCTATCGATTTTTCATTAATTTTTGAATCTTTATTTTCAATTGCATTAACATCTTTAATTATTTCTCGTTTTTTTCTATTAACAGTTTCATCTATTTGTGCATAATCTATTTTTAACAAATCAAGTGACTCATCATTAATATTATAATTCTCTTTTATATTATTGCTTTTTGAGTTATTTTCAGTTTCTGATTGGTTTTCACTATTAATGCCAAAATTTAAACTTTTTGCATTACTACTATCTCTGTTATTATTTATAATATTATTATCATCATTTTTATCTATTATACTCTTAAAATCATTGGGGGTTTCACTTGCTCTATTATCAAAACTAGCACTTTTAATTATTTCTCGTTTTTTTCTATCCATAGTTTCTATATCCTGTAATTCATTTGTATCTTGGTTATAATTAAGTACTTCAGCACTATATACATCGGTTATATGACTAAGCGGTACATATTTATCATTAATATATAACTCTATATCATTTTCTTCTTCTCTAGTTGGTCTAGGGAGGTTCGGTAGATAATTGACATCGGTGTCGTGCGACAGATCGGCCCAATCTGTGCTGGTCTCTTGGAGATCATCGTGAGATTGGACTTGTTGCTGGATTTCAGTCTCTAATCTGTTGACAATAAGTTATAATTAAACAACAAGCAATAAGAAAATTAAAAACGAATGTTATCAAAAAGTCTGCAAGTGAGTGTTGCTTCTGGAATTGAATATTACTTTACTTCAGGGGATCCTAAAATACCGAGTAAAATACCAATAACATATGCTAGTATTTGAGTTATGTTTCATTTCAATATCAGTTCTCGTGTGTAGAGTTTTGGGATTTTTATTATAATGCGTGCTAGTGTAGCGGCCATAAATCATGTCAATGACACACATTGACGTTAAGGTGCATCCAGACATGCTGGACTCGCCAAATGCTGAATATTTGAAGTACTAGCAGGCCACGCGGATACTCGTATCTCAGCGAGCAATGTGTGTGTAATCAAATGTATGTGTGCAGAAACTCTTGGCACCTTCCAAGACGGCCGAGTGGCGCAGTGGGTAGTGACCCTGCTTCTGCGTCCTAGGCCGTGGGTTCGATTCCCACATCTGGAAAATGTTTGTGTGATGAGCATGGACGTTTTTCAGTGTCTGGGTGTTTATCTATATATTATAAGTATTTATGTATAATATATATAAAAATATTTATCAGTAATCATAGTACCCATAACACAAGCTACCTAAGCTTACTTTGGGGCTATATAGCGATGTGTGTAACTGTCCTATAGTATTTATTATTATTATTACTGGAACTGTTGAAATGGCTCGCATCTCAGTATTAGCCGGCCGTAGACTCGGTACTCTCATATAGTACAGTAATACGTACAACGGCCAGCTTGCTGGCCAAGTGCGGAAAACACCCAGGGAGAAGAAGATAGTACAGTAATGCACAGCGAAATGCCGCATTACTATCTGCTAAAATGTTTAGCGAGCATCTGTTGCGCGGTGAATTACAAGCTTCCACACAAAGTATTGCGATTTATTTATTTATTTATTTATTTATTAAGGTTACCAACAGGTTACAATTCTCATAAGTATAACAATAGTAAGATCTTAAAAGCTAAATGTTTAATTGTAAACCTACTTATTAGTAAACACAACATGCTAACTTAAAAATACTACAGTAGAAAGACAAACAAAAAGCAAACACAAACTAACAATAAACTAACAAACACAATTATAATTATAAGCAAGACAAACCAATTTTAACTATAGCGAATAAAGTATAAATAGTATAAAGTACATAAACTAATTCTTATATTATAAAAATTCTAACCTTATTATATAATTATTATAAATGTAAACTATCCAGAAGAGTAACTTGCTAAAAGATAGTTTTTAATTTTTCTTTTAATTTTAATTGCGATTTAATGAACATTTGGTACTTGGCGAATACCGCATGTCTGGATGCGCCTTTAGAGCTGTATTACGCAAGCTGCATTCCCTGCGAGGTGTGACACAAATACACGAGCAGGTCAAGTTCATTCACGCCTGCCCATCGGTCTAGTGGTGCATCAGATCACCAATGCACCATCAGATCATGAGTTTCTTGGGAGTCTTAATCCAACCCCCCCTAATTTCTAGGGATTTCCCCTACCCTAATTTCACATGAGATTTTAACGTTCGTTATTTGAATAACTTCATGTATTATCTATACTATTATTATAAAGAGGTAAAGTTTGTCAGTTTGTAAATAAAACTTTGTCGGGGCTGAAATACTGATCCGATTTTAAAAATTCTTTCACCAGAAGATGCTACGTTATCGGTGAGTGTTATAGGCTATATTTTATATTTGTATTATATATATTACCCGAGTTATCACAGTTATTGTCGCGCGAGTCAAACCGTGAAATTTATTAAATCGGTTTACTGCGCGTACGCTGCATTAACTATTGGATATAATTAAAAACATTGTATGAAAACTTTATGCATCTTAAAAAGTTCTACAAAAAAGTCCGCGATAGCATATATCTATCTTTTATATTTTGGCAGATATATAACTTTTTGAGTTTTGAAAAATCATTTAATTTATATGCCTACGTTTACGTCATTATTTATAAAACTAAATTTAAATCCTTATCAAAATAAATTATTTAATAATCACAAGCATATTATTTATAGAGATAAGATTTGCCTTTTACAGTATGTTAATTAGTTATATAGTTTCGGAGATATTAAAAAATGTACGTACTGAATACAGCTCAACATTTTGGTACTGATATTCTTTGAGAATTTGATCTTTGATCTTTTCTTTCAATTTATTTGGCATGGCAGACCATATTTATATAATATACGAAAAAGTTTGTTCGTTTGTTTAAACGGGCTAATCTCTAGATTTGCGTGTCGGATTGTAAATTATTTTGTTTATTATGAAAGCTAGACTCAAAAGTGAAATAGACTAAATAATACAAGCTATACACATCAGCTTGCCATAAATATATATTGTTAATTTACTGTAATATCTTACAATATTTAAAAAAAATTTAGATCTTTAGTACACGGGACGGGACGTAGGCTTGACGGGAAAACATAAAAAAATTAAATTTGAGGGCTAGCAGAGAAAGAGCACACTTTATATGAAAGTCTGTCTTTAAAATTAAAAGGGTACCTAAGAGGTTTTCACGCGGACGAAGTCGCGGGTGACTGCTAGTAATAGGTATAATAAGATAAACCGAGGAACTTGTATGAAAGGATTTATGGAATTGGAGTAAGCTGGAGAAACGTGCATGGATCTTGGCAAGTGGAAGAACATGCTCTCTGTCCACTCCTATGGGAAAGAGGCGTAAAGCTATGTATATATATAAAATACAGACTAATTGTGTCACATTTCGGCATATTTTAGTCCAAAAACATTTTGCAGGCTTTACTTGACATTTTTCTATTATTTTTTTCCGGAGAAAAATTACGTCGTATTGCCCTTAGTAGCGAACCAGTTTTTATGTACCTTGTGCCAGTGTGATAACTGCGCCCTACAGACTTGCAAGTGACTCTACTAAATGAGGTATTGTTTGTAATGTTCTGGTAATTTCTGCGCCCTGTGCCTGGGCACCGCACTGCCCTAGTTACGACACTGATAGCCCTTAGACAATCGGATTGACCTCATCTCTCGCTGACCCACTCACACAATATGGCTCCCCATTTTTATTGAAGAACAATGTTAGTACGACGCGTGCGATCGTAACGCCTATAAAACATGTCAATGCCAGACATCTGCTTAGACGAGATGACGCAAGTTCCCTACATAGTGTGAACTCGATACACACATCGATAGTGGGTACAGTCCATTCATGAGAGTTATAGAGTTGGCAGGAATGATTACGCTTCCAACACGAGGACTGTTTGTTTTATAACTAACTATCGCATTATTAGCCGACTGCGACAGAAAGAGGGTTACGTTTTCGAATCTACATATCTATATCAATCTATACTAATATTATAAAGAGGTAAAGTTTGTAAGTTTGTAATAAAGTTCCGTCGGGGCTAATCTTCGGAACTACTGATCCGATTTTAAAAATTCTTTCACCAGTAGAATGCTACGTTATCTGTGAGTGTCATAGGCTATATTTTATGTTTGTATTGTATATATTACCCGAGTTATCACAGATTTTGTAGCGCGAGTCGAAGCGAGAAATTTATTAAATTTAGCTTTATGCGCGTACGCTGCCTTTCAAAGATATTGGATTTAGTGGAAAACATTGTATGAAAACTTTATGCATCTTAAAAAGTTCTACAGAAAAGTCCGCGATAGCATATATCTATCTTTTATAGTTTGGCAGATATATAACTTTTTGTGTTTTAAATAATCATTTAATTCATATCCTTACGTTTACGTCATTATTTATACAACTAAACTTAAATCCTTATCAAAATAAATTATTTAATAATCACAAGGATATTAGAGATATAAGATTTGCCTTTTACAGTATGTTAATTAGTTATATGGTTTCGGAGATATTACAAAATTTCTAAAAACAATTCTGCCGCTATATCGTCCAATATATTAAGTTGACCTCGCGGACGGACGAAGTCGCGGACGTCCGCTAGTTATATTATATATCGTTCAGTTATAAATACTTGTATTATGATAACATAATTAATTGCTCGATGATGCATTCCCTCCAGTCGGCCGCTTATCTGGCGAAGGGCCAAACACTTACCACGAGAAGTGTTAACGTAAACATCGCACCTATTACCTAATGCATAAGTGTTAAGTTTCACGTGCCTGCAATTATTATGGCAACCATACCCTACACGCCGGAACATCGCTATAATATATTTTACTAGCAGATGCCCGCGACTTTGACGGCCTTTGATTTACTTTGATTTGTCGGCGCAGTGATATTTTTTTTTTTATCGACTACAAGTTAGCCCTTGACTGCTATCACACCTGATGTTAAATGATGATGCAATCTAAGATGGAAACGAGGTAATTTGTTAGGAGTAGGATGAAATCCACACCCCTTTCGGTTTCTACAAGACATCGTACCAGAACGCTAATTCGCTTGGCGGTACGTCTTTGTCGGTAGGGTGGTAACTAGCCACGGCGAAAGCCTCCCACCAGCCAAACCAAGGCAAATTAAGAAAAATCTCAATCTGCCCCGCCGGGAATCGAACCCAGGACCTCCGTCTTATAAATCCATCGCGCATACCACTGCGCCACGGAGGTCGTCAAATATAATATGCGCGGTGGACTTATAAGACGGAGGTTCTGGGTTCGATTCCCGGCGGGGCAGATTGAGATTTTTCTTAATTTGTCTTGGTCTGGCTGGTGGAAGACTTTCGCCGTGGCTAGTTACCACCCTACCGACAAAAACGCCAAGCGATTTAACGTTCCGGGACGATGTGTAGAAACCGAATGGAGTGTGGATTTTATTCTATTCCTAACAAGCCGGCTTCCATCTTAGACTGCATCATCACTTAACATCAGGTGTGATAGCAGTCAAGGGCCAACTTGTAATCGAATAAAAAAGACTTCACGACAAGTAATCGGTTATGGGGTGATGGGAGTAGGTACTTTGGTCATATATGGTCACCAGGGTTTGATGCTGAAGCTCGAAGGTGGCCACAGGAAATCTGCAATAACACGGTACAATCCATCCAGTTTGGGCTCGTTTGATTCATCTTGAATCATCTGTTTTTACAAGTTTTTCTTTATTTACACTTAAGTACTTAAGTAGGTACTTTTAACCGACGAAAAAAAACGGAGGAGGTTCTCAATTCGACATGTATATATATTTTTTTAATGTATGACCACGCATAACTTTTTACAGAGTTGTCCGATTTTGATAATTCTTTTTTTATTAGAAAGGGCACACTTCCAATATGGTCGCGTCATGTTAGGATCTGATGATGATATCCTGGGGAAATTGAAGGAACTCTTCAAATTTTGGGAGCACGCTTACTAGCAGAAGATCCGAACTAAGATCGACCTTCACCGAACTGATAATAGGATGAAATATATTTCATGACAAATTTAGTATATTAGAAAATATATTGAAAATAGGTTGCCTAAAAAAATCCTGGACAGACTATTTTTTATTATTTTTAAAAAATAATTTTTATATTCTAGTAAACAGTGAATGTTATTTTGAAGCAACTTATTTCTGAGTTGTAAAAAAATAATAAATTCAATAAATATAAATCATATATATTAAATATAATACTAAAACATGACACCATATAAAATCAGCTAAATCAATAAATATTTATCAAAATTTATATATATATTTATATTGACAATTGAATTTATTATTTTTTTTAAAACTCACGACATAAGTTGCTCCAAAATAACGCTTACTGTTTACTAGAGTATAAAAATTATTTAAAAAAAAAAAAATAGTTTGTCCAGGATTTTTTTGGGCAACCTATTTTTAATATATATTCTAATATACTAAATTTGTCATGAAATATATTTCATTCTATTATCAGTTCGGTGAAGGTCGATTTTAGTTCGGATCTTAGACTATACAGCGATTTCGGTTTTTGTCTCGGTATCGGTAGCTTTTTGGCTACTAGTGCCGTATAATATACTATGACAGTATAGTACGAGTACATTACGTGGCGATAAATCACTAAAAAGTAAGAAATAAAAATTTTTAAATAAAAATAGAACCGACTCAAAACGCACTAAAAAGTAAAAAATAACTGTCATTTAGTTGCTTTAATTTACTTAAGCATAGCATTAGGAGTCGGTGCCAGGCAAGGTTTCTACTTTAAGGACGTTACCTACAACCCACAAACTGCTTTAATACGTAAAATAAATGTTCCTTAAACTTGCTGGCACCGACTTCATAGATATGCTTAAGTAAATTAAAGCAACTAAATGACAGTTATTTTTTACTTTTTAGTGCGTTTTGAGTCGGTTCTATTATCATTTTAAAAAAAAGTTGAGAGGTGTCAAGGGACACCCGAATGGAACGAAGTTCCTTTCGATTAATTAGTGAAGGAATTGTAATAAAATTTTATTTTTTTTAAGTAATAATAATATTTGTTGTTGTACACCGAAACACCAGAGGGCGCCACGAGAGCGCGAGACAGCATACAGCGCGGGCGCCCCCGCCGCTCACGCGCACACACATCAAAGGCGGCGGCAAGATCCTTTGATCAAAAAGTGTCGTGACAACTTTTCGTACGAATTTTTTCCGTCTAGCCCCCTTTCATAACGCGCGATAAGGAACTTCGTTCCAAAAATTTTCTAGATGACATAGTAACCTCTACCCTTTGTACAAAAAGCCGATTCCCCAATGCCCTCTGGTGTCGACAAGTAATCGGATAGTGAATCTGGGGTGAGGGGAAAATATAGTACAAGGTCAAATGGCACGCGTGCGTAGACTCGTAAAAATATGAGTTAGAAACTGTTACGCACGATGGTTAAATGTTTATCGTAATAACAGTCAAATTCTTCTTACGTACAGCAATCCTAACTAATATTATAAAAGCGAAATTACCTCTGTCTGTCTGTCTATCTCGTTTTCATGCAATAAAATTATTATTATAAAAACAAAAAACCCGACTGCTTAGAAGTTATAAACTGAAAAGGGAAAAACAAGGATCACTTTATCTGTATAAAATTCTAAATACTTTATGGTGCTGCAAACAGGGACAAAATATTTTAACCTGCGGGGAAAGAAAGATCTACCAAAACTATGTTTGTCCCCGCCTGCAGCACCATAAAGTATTTAGAATTTTATACAGATATAGTGATCCTTGTTTTTCTCTTTTCAGTTCATAACTTCTAAGTAGTCGGGTTTTTTGTTTTTATAATAATAATTTTATTTAAGACTTTAGTTTTAGTTTATGGTATAGAAATGAGACGGTACACTTAGTACACTTTTTGCCATTTTTTGTTAAAAAAGTAATATGAACATGATATGATATTTATATTTTTGGAATGGTCTTTTTACGACCTTTCAATTGGTACCCATATTGCTATGATAAGAGAAAAAAATACACACATCCCCCCTTTTTTCCCCCATTTACAGCCGCCATTTTGAAAATTTATATAGCCTATGTCACTACCACAATTTTGACAAATTCAACGACACCTCACATGTCAAAATCCGTTCAGCCGTTTAGGCTGTAGCGCGTGCCGAAGAAATGGACATACATACATACGCTCGAAAAACATAACCCTCCTTCTGACGCAGTCGGGTAAAAAACTACTGAACCGATTTAAATAAAATTTGGTACACGAATAGCCTAGAACCTGAAAAAGGACATTTTTAATTGCGAAAAAAAGGGTTGGAAGGGGTAAAAACGAGGGATGAAATGTTGAAGTATCGTCATTTTTAAAGCTAAAAGCAGTTGATTAGATATTAATAAATATGACATTCAATGTTTAGAAAAAATAGGCTGCCGTAAGAACTAATTCCACGCGGACGGAGTCGCGAGTAAAAGCTAGTAATATATATATGCTATCTCGATGACCGAGTAGCGCAGTGGGTAGTGACCCTGCTTTTGCGTCGTAGGCTGTGGGTTCGATTCCCACCTCAGGATAAATGTTTGTGTGATGATGTTTACCAGTGTCTGGGTGTTTATCTATATATTATAACTAGCTGACCCGGCATACGTTGTTTTGCATTAAAAATTAAAAAAAAAAAATTAGACAGTAGCCGATTCTCAGACCTGCTGAATACGCATACAAAATTTGGTAAAAATCGGTAAAGCCGTTTTGGAGGAGTACGGTAAATAACATTGTGACAGGAAAATTTTATATATTAGACTAGCTGACCCGGCAAATGTTGTTTTGCATTAAAAATATAAAAAAAAATTAGATAGGTAGTAGCCGATTCTCAGACCTGCTGAATACGCATAGGAAATTTGGTAAAAATCGGTAAAGCCGTTTCGGAGGAGTACGGTAACTAACTTCGTGACAGGGAAATTTTATATATTAGACTAGCTGAAATTTGGTAAAAATCGGTAAAGCCGTTTCGGAGGAGTACGGTAACTAACTTCGTGACAGGGAAATTTTATATATTAGAAATATATATATAAAAACATTCATCAGTTATCATAGCACCCATAACATAAGCTACTTACGAGTACGCTTACTTTGGGGCTATATAGCGATGTGTGTAATTGTCCTATAATATTTATTTATTTATTTATTATCAATGTAATACGTATGTATGTTCGATTCGGAATACATTTCTAGCTTCCGTTTTCCTCAAGACTTCCACTTGTAAAAACCTCTTTATGTGGCGGCGGAGTGGGGCAATACTGGTCATACCGCTTGTTATGCCCATCGCTACCTTTTAACTATTTTGTTGGATTTTACCACGAATCAAAGGAACAGCAAATAGAAAGTGGGCAAATAAAACGCGATCAATCGACGAAATAGTCTAAAAAGAAACCACCACCACGCCGCTCCAATGCAGGTTGGCGGGCTTATGGACAATGTTCAGATGTTATTGCCCCATATATCGGTGACGATTTTATTGTTATGCAGGATAATGCTCGGCCGCATACCGCTCGGGTAACTCAAGCTTATCTTAATGATATGAATATCGCTGTTATAGAATGGCCGGCGAGATCACCGGATATGAACCAAATACAGCACGTTTGGGACTTGCTGAAAAGTCCAGAATTCCAGCTCCTGCCAACGTGGGTGAACTGCGAATCGCCGTAGTTGAGGAATGGCGGAGACTATCCCAGGAGACCATAGATAACATCATTCTCAGTACGCCTAGACGGGTAGAAACTTTAATAAGAACACGTGAAGGAAATACGCGATATTAATCATCATTTTTCTAATTTAATTAATTGTTATTTTAATATTAATTATCACTTTTCCCGGTTACATGAAAAGTTCAAAAATGTACCATTTTTCACAAATAGCCTTTACTTGCAAAATTAAAATCTAAATATCTAAAAATCTAATCTAAAAATCTTTTGAAGTAAAACAAATAAAACTAAATAACGAAAGCTTTTAAAATAAAATCATATTTTTTTTTAATTATGACCTTTTTTATGTTCCGCTAAATATGCCGGTGTGTTTAGTGATGACCAGTTATTAGGTACCGACAGCTTAACATGCTGTCCGAGGAACAGGGGTGCAACACTACCAACTTCCTACCAGGCTTAGAATTTACTGAATATTTCTTAAAAGAATATCTCCCAAAATACGACGACCTTCGTGGCGCAGTGGTATGTGCGGTGAATTTATAAGACGGAGGTCCTGGGTTCGATTCCTGGCGGGGCAGATTGAGATTTTTCTTAATTTGTCTTGGTCTGGCTGGTGGAAGACTTTCGCTGTGGCTAGTTACCACCCTACCGACAAAGACGTATCGCCAAGCGATTTAGCGTTCCGGTACGATGTCGTGTAGAAACCGAAAGGGGTGTGGATTTTCGTCCCACTCCTAACAAGTTAGCCCGCTTCCATCTTAGACTGCATCATCACTTAACATCAGGTGTGATAGCAGTCAAGGGCCAACTTGTAGTCGATAAAAAAAAAAAAAATAACTCTGCAAACCAACCCAGGATTCGAACCCAGGACCTCGAGATTGTAGCCACAACCACTAGACCAACAAGATGGTTAAGTCTATTATAGGAATACTATTTTCCTGTGGCGGGGAGTTTATCAATAATAAATCACAATGATTTATGGACTCCTCCACTTGGTCAAGGATATAAAAAACAGTGATAAGATATTTTATGACAGTAAGTATCACATGATAAGGACCAATGGAGCCATCATCATCATATTATCTCCAGACAGTGAATGATCTCTGTGGTATGTGCAGAGGATTTATAAGACAGAGGTCCTGGGTGCAATTCCCGGCTGGGCCTATTAAGATTTTAATTCAGGTTTGGCTGATGGGTTCAATTGGGATGGGCTTTGGCTGTGACTAGATATCACCCTGGATACTACCAAGAAATTTAGTGCTAGGGTACAATGTCATATATAAAAATTGAAAGCTCAATTTGCTTCATCATTTACCACCTGGTGTGTTTGCAGTCAAGAGCTAACTAGTATCAAATAAAAGAAAACAGATTAGCACACCTCCAATATTTGAGGAGCATGGTAACTACAAGCTCTAATTTATATAAGAGAAGCCCTGCAGTGGGCATTATAAGAGCCTGATAATTTGTTTATTTGCGTAGAATTATTTGTATGTATGTATGTTTATTTACATCACCTATTCTCTTATTTTTTTTTTGTGGATAATAATAAAAACATATATATGTTGTAGCCACATCGTAGATTTACTCATTTCAATGTTCGACAATTTCATGAAATTGCCAACTCAATTTGACCAGATTGTTAAATCATCTATGTTTCACGATTTTGTCATCCACATTTGGCCAAATCATATAAAAAGGGGCTAGGTAATGTTTGCTCAAAGAATATATGCAACTTATAAATGCCATAATAACAATTGAACATAATATATTATCCATCCCTCTCTGCCTATTTATGGGTGGTTTACAAAATTAATAAAATTTTGACCACTTCATGAAGTAGTCGCCCGTTAAGTTGGCCACATCGAGAAACGTTTTTGCATCATTGATTTGCCCAGACCATATCATTATGTGGCCAAAAGACAGGCAATCATTTGATGAAACGCTGCCATTTCACAAACTACTCAAGCAATTCAACAATATGGCTATGACATACACATATATAAAAAGCTTTATAGAATCATTCACTTGGTCAAGGCTATAAAAAGCACAGTGATA
The DNA here is from genome assembly GCA_034621355.1 of Mycalesis mineus. Classification (NCBI taxonomy): domain Eukaryota; kingdom Metazoa; phylum Arthropoda; class Insecta; order Lepidoptera; family Nymphalidae; genus Mycalesis; species Mycalesis mineus. The sequence continues at coordinate 449,322 of JAXAVZ010000012.1, read as the reverse complement.
AGATACTGGCTATCTTATGACAGGGCTGACGCCACTCTCATATTATCTATATCTATACAGTAACTACACTTAAATAGGTCTGGATCCACACTTCATAATCATGATGTATTTCTGGATATCTGTATTAAATGAGTATACTTCAGCATTATCAGCCTATTTTTTTATACATAACAAGTTGGCTCTTGACTGCTGTGACACTTGATGTTAAGTGGTGATGTAATCTGAGATGGAAGCAGGCTAACTTGATAGGAGTACAGTGAAATCCGCACCTCTTTCACCTGATTGGACTATATTAATGGACACGTATGAAAAGCACTTAAGAAGACTTGGCTATTACGACATCTAGAACCGACATATTTCTTTTTTCCAAACAAATCAAACGTATAGTACTTGTTGAGCTTACAGTGCTGTGGGAAACAAACATCCCTAAAGACCATGTATTCAAAATGAATAAATATTATGACCTTACTAATGAACTAACCAAAAATGGCTGTGTGGTTAGTTTATACGCAGTAGAAGTGGGTGCGAGGGGTATACCAGCGATGTCTCTCTACAATCTGCTAAAAGACCTTGGCCTTACTAGAAGTGCAGTAAGCTCCATATTGGAACGAGTGTCCAAAGCTGCTCTAGTAGGGTCCTTCAGAATTTGGCTGGGCAGGGAGAACAACTTGAACAGAGGAGGTGAGTGTTGACGCGCGTCACTAAGAGTACCCTTAAACCTACACCTGTGTCACAAGTCTCGGGCTCTGTTCGGAGTTTTTCTCTCAGCCACACGATAGACCCGGCACCCGCACGGTTAATCCATGGATTGCTAAGATATTTGTCTCTCCCTCTCTACATAAAATAGTACTAGAAGTTTAAATTGCTTGCAGGTATGTCTTTGATGGGAGAGTGGTACTGCGCATACCACTGAACCGCAATGGCTATCGAAATGGCCAGGGCCAAACTTTTCTTCTTGTATATAGAGTATAGAGTCCAATATGGATATTATACCCACCACTCTGCTCCAATGCAGGTGGGCATGCTCATGATAACCATGATTGATTATTATTACTATTATTTAACAATCACTATTTAATGTGAATTTGACGACCTCTGTGGCGCAGTGATATGCGTGGTGGATTCATAAGACGGAGGTCCTGGGTTTGATTCCCGGTGGGGCAGATTGGGATTTTTCTTAATTTGTCTTGGTCTGGCTGGTGGGAGGCTTTCGCCGTGGCTAGTTACCACCCTACCGACAAAAACGTACCGCCAAGCGATTTAGCGTTCCGGTACGATGTCGTGTAGAAACCGATAGGGGTATGGATTTTCGTCCCACTCCTAACAAGGTAGCCCGCTTCCATCTTAGACTGCATCATCACTTAACATCAGGTGTGATAGCAGTCAAGGGCCGACTTGTAGTCGATAAAAAAAAAAAAAATGTTTTTGATGACAGTGACATTGATGCTTTAACAGGCTCAGGTGTGTAACACCACCAACTTTTTGACACTGGGCTAATAATTTTCGTGACCTGACTCAGTATTGAACCCAGGACTTTAGGATCAAAGTCACATAGGCTAACCACTAGACCAACAAGGCAGTCCCATGCTCTTACCACACGCAAAATCAGTATGCAACAATTAAAATTAGATTCAGTTATCATTAATAATCAATAAATCAAGTACATGCAGTAGGTTTTTTATATATTCCTCAGAATAATATAGAAGCCAATACTCTATGATTTTGAAGAAGTTCAACACTAAGAGCAATTAAAAAAAATTAACTCAATACATTGACATATTAATACTATGGACTTCGGGTCTAATGCAAAATTTACGTCAAAAGTGTCCCAAGATATTTTATACACACTAGGATGTATTTATGTTTTTATACACAAAATAACATTGTAATGTATGTCTTATCCTATTGTTATACAGTCTAATTTGCAAGCATGCAATAAGTAATCAGCTTCGATTGACGGTTACCATGGCAGCCTTTTTTTGACATGACAGCTTCTCGTGAAAATAGGACAACATAAATGGTGTGGAGTCGGTAGCTTTCAAATTTTTTTGGCATCTTATATTTATATATTATATTTACAGCAAATTTTAATGTATATTTACATATCCCTGACCTCTATATGCTGGGATAAATCTTGTACCAAATAATAATTGTTGTAATTATCTTGTATAAAATAATAATTAGTAATAATAATAATTAATTACAAACCAAATCCACTAATGTACAAAATGATATGCCACTCGACATAGTTCTTTACTCTGAAATTTTAAGTTCTCGATATTTTCCTCTTTTTAATTAAACTGAAAATATATTTTTTACTTCAATGACGTCAGATCACTTTTTTAAATAACTGTTCCTAATTTCATGTACATAATTCTTATAGTTATCAAATTAATATACCATAATGGTAAAAGTTATTTGATTAATATTCATGACATAAAAAATAAAAGTTGACATAAAAAATAAAAATTTTTGAATTGAAAATAATCAAATTATTTTCATTCAAAAATTAAGTAATTAAATAATTCAAATGTTAAACAACAAAATAACTCTATGCAGGCGTTGTTCTAAAACATTCTATTGCTCACGGCAGATCCGAACTAAATGTGGTTAATTAGATAAACATATTGCACTCCTTCTATCCCATATGCGGGTAGCGTATGGGAAAAGGACAGATAGATACTTTTGTTCATTTTGGTTGGTTATGCAATTCGTTTCTATAGTTTATTATTATTTTAATAAAATAGCCTGTTTCTAAGCAAAATAATACTTTAAAATCATCAGTAAATATTTACTTACTGAAAATATGGTACACCGTCTTCTTTTCTCACCTTACTCGGGTAGTTCTTACAAGTTTTTTATAACACATTACGGCATTATTGACGTGTATTCTGTCAGTCAGCTAATATGAGACTGAATTGCGATTGGAAGACATTTCGCGTTTTGGCTTACTTTTGGTTCGGACACTTTTTATCGCTGACCCGAAGTCCATAGTATTAATATGTCAATGACTCAATATAATGAATAATTATTAACTAATATTTTTTTATTACAACTAAACTACAATATGAGGTCTCCAAGTTGAGCATCAGATATTTTGAGGCATTTCCAATTGAACTCTAATAAAAATTTAAGTAATCATCTGTTCAACATCACTAATTACTAAATCTGAGTGGTGAAGGTAATTCAATAAAAAATTATAAATATGTTTCTTTTACATAATATATGTACATAATCATTAAATTTAGACAATGGGTTAATTATGATTGATCGTTTGAAAGAAATAGAGCGTAGATAATTACGAGAAAAAAATACTTACATTTTATTAACATTTTCCGTGTTTCTTGCATCGGTTTTGGGTTCCAAAAATAAATCAGCACCTTGGTGAACCCACGTACCACCGACAGGGGTGTATTCCTTCTCACTATGCCGCAAACAAAAGAAAATTCTATCCACAGAATTTGGCACAGCCAAACGAATTCGCGTAAAAAATTGCGTAGTTTTCACCTCGTTTATTTCATAATCCGAGTATATATTATCACAATAACTACCCCTAGCCGCTGCCTTTGACGTTAATTTCCACGAATAATGCCCTAAAAACTCCGTGCCGTTCACTAATAACAAATATTTACATCGAAAATTCACACATGATTTTGATTCCACTTTTACAGACACTATCCATGGTTCTACAGTTAAATTGCTCGTTGCAAGCACTTGTAATATTAAATACAATAATATCCCACAAGTCCGCAATACACAGGACACTAATGCCATTTCAATAATTCTATTAGATGAAAATAAAACAATAAATTCTCTGTATTAAAAACACAGCGACATGTTTTTCTAGCTTGACAGTCTGACTCCGGCGGCAATTGTTGCCGGAACTGCAGTATTTTATTTCAAAATGTTGTCACATCCGGTATAAGTGAAATGTAGACATACGACTTTTAAGGTCTAGACTGCTAAGCCGATTTTAGTATAAGCGAATTTACAATATAGTACATTTTGTTCATCAATGTGGTTGTTGTTCATGCCTATTGGTATATACACAATTTGTGAACGCATATGGATATAAATCAAAATCCAAATTAAATAACAGAATTTTAAGATTCACTATCACTTAAAAGCGCCTATCGTAAAACTATACGTCCCCTGAAAGTATGGCGACCATGTCCTATTCAACACCAAGACCAAGGGAAAAAAGAAGTTTTCAATTCAAGTCAGATGTAAGGAGACCGGAACGTCGCTGAAGCTGGCTTTGAGGCATCAAAGCTCGTTTTTGTTACAAAATTGGCATAAAAATAGCGAGGGCAAATGTGTTTTACCAGACTAAAATCTATTTCTGTAACAAATTTCATCTAGATCAGCCGTTTAACCACGATCGAGTAATAAATTAATATCAAAGTAATGAGTGGGTACTATAATAATCTGCGTATGAGCATTTTATGTCGAGAGTTCGACTACAAAATGTAGGTATGAAGAAATGATTTTTCATCATTAAGAAAGATTTAGCGGCCTCAGTGCCGCAGTTTGCGCAGTGGAGTTATAAGACCTAGGTCCTGGATTCGATTCCCCGATGGGCCAAATAATATTTTCTAAATTGGTCCATGGCTGCTGGTGGGAGTTTTAGACCGTGGCTAGTTATGGCTAGTTACCACCCTACCAACAAAAAATCTGCCATGCAATGTAGCGTTCCATTTAGATTGAATCATCACTTACCATCAGGTGTAATTGTAGTCAAGGGCTAACTTGTAATAAATACAAAAAATGTTTGCGTCTTGGGATGCCTAACAGAAGTGATAACCTAAATACGGGTGAACTTTAAAACTTAAATATGCGATGTGGGAGAGAGGTGGAGCCCGTCTAACGCTTTCCGCCTTTGCGTAGTAATTTTTTTCGTTAAATTTTTTAATTTTAATAGTTAGTCGTGATAAAGTTAAATGTAATAAATAAAAGATCATAAAAATCGGTTAAGCCTTTCGTGAAGTAATTTGACTTTGCTTTATTTTTGACTTTTGTTTATGTTTTTTATATTTTGCTTTACATAGTTATAATTAATAGTACTTAATCCATGTTTATTTTTCTGCTTTAAAATTCTCAACTTTTAAAATATAACAGGTTAAGTTGGGTTCGTGGGAAATATAATTTCGGAATATTTCTTCGCGATTTGTCGCAAGTCTGCTAAATGTAGTATACAGATAATTTTAGACACAGTTTGAGGGTAACAACAGCTGAGTTTGACATAATTTTGGCAGTTCTTCAGTATTAATCTGTGCAACTGACAGATATGGGTGGAAATTGCACAGCTGTGTTTATCATCTGTGGCGGCCATTTGGCAAAAGTAAAAAAAAATCAGTGTGTTGGCTCGGGCTTAGGATTTTAGACAAATATTCATCTATTATCACGTAATTAGTTTTATTATAATGCCACTTAAATGATATACGTAGCCATGAAATTAGTCAAAATATATTAATTAAGTTTTCATTATACGTACAATTGTTGTCAACGTTTTTACGTCGAGTGGATAGATCGGTCATGAAATTGGGTTGATAGTCAAAATTTTGTATGGAAATCGAGAAAATGGAGCTCAGGGAGGCTGGCGACGGGGCTGCGGCGGGAGAATACGACCGCGCGCCCAAGAAATATAGCTGGGCTGAAGTCCGTCAGGCAGTTCACGATTTACGTAAAGAATTATCTTCTTTATCTACCATGGTACCTATGGCTATCTCCTTTAGAAAGCTTGGTAATGGGAAAACGAGGATCTACTTCTTGAGGACACCGCAGAATGGGTGGGAGATCACTCTCTTGTATACAGATGTTACGCCGTCACAGCAGCCTAGTAATTCAAGGTAAAATGCCTTTTGTATTTTGATTTTTTTTTATCTAAATAAGTGTTTCCACAACCTCTTTATGCAGTTGGTAATGACTTGCTTTACAACAGTAGTTGTGGGTTCCTTTCCCAGCTCAGGTTATTTAAAGGATTTTACAATTTTCTCAGTCTAGTCAATTCTCTCAGTCTAGTTTGGTGGTAAACATTGGCTGTGGATAGTTACTATCCTACTGGCAAAGACATACAGTTAGTATGACTTTGTTACAACAAGAAATTTAAGCATCCTTTGTTCAACCAATCATGCCCATGTGTAGTTAAGGCAATTGAATTTTGACGACCTCCGTGGCGCAGTGGTATGCACGGTGGATTTATAAGACGGAGGTCCTGGGTTCGATTCCCGGTGGGGCAGATTGAGATTTTTCTTAATTTGTCTTGGTTTGGCCTACCGACAAAGACGTACCGCCGAGCGATTTAGCATTCCGGTGCGATGTCGTGTAGAAACCAAAAGGGGTGTGAATTTTCGTCCCACTCCTAACAAGTTAGCCCGCTTCCATTTTTGACTGCATCATCACTTAACATCAGTGATAGCAGTCAAGGGCCAACTTGTAATTGATAAAAAAAAAAAAAATCAAGTACTATCTATATTTTCATGTTGGACAGCCAAGCTGATCATTTGTACAAAATACCTATGTGCCAGCCTTCCATCACCATTTGAGACAAAATTTGTCCTAAGTGAAATGTCCCTGTCTTTTATACTGAAAATATAAGAGTAATACCAGAGATGCGATTTATTTGAAATACTTCTATTTCAAATGCAAATACAAAATGCAAAATACCTATTTTGCATTTAAATGCCTTTTAGTAAAAAGCATTTTGTATTTTATTTGAAATACCTTTAGAGACATATTTTGTATTTTTAATATTCATTTCAAAATGCAAAAGTTTAGCGAACATTATCAGCCAAACTAAATGAAATGAACTACTAAATAACTCTTGTATTGCCGAATTTCACAGATAGACACACACACCTGCAAAAAATAATTAATAATAATGAAATAAGAACTAGATACATAATAACCGAAATAAATGGCCACACAATTCACAAAACGGTGAACAAAATATCATACGATTTCGTTAAAAGGTATTTTATTTTGAAAAAGTATTTTGAAAATAGCTATTTTGCATTTGAAATAGTAAATATAAAAAGTATTTTGCATTTTGTATTTAAATGCTTTTTGGAACCATTTTGTACATCTCTGAGTAATACTACGACTACTGACCTATTGATTTATAACAAAACTTCTAAAACTATTTACTTGTTTGACTTGAGATTCACTGTGCGGTTGCTGCGTCCATCGTGTCGCAGAGAGAAAAACGCCAAACAGAGTCGGAGACTTGTGACATGGATGTAGGCTTAACAGTATTCTTTGTGACCAGTCAATCTTCACCTTTTCTGCTCAAATTATTCTCGCTGCCCAACCAAATCTGGTAGGAACTGCTACACTAGCTGGCCTCACTACAAATGCAGCAAGCTCCATATTAGAACAAGTCTCCAAAGGTACTCTAGTAGGATCTTTCCAAATTTGACTGGGCAGGGAGAATATATTAATCTACCTGCAAAGAGGAGGTGAGTGTTGACAAGTGTACTAAGGGATTCCTATTAAACCTACACTTGTGTCACAAGTATTGTGCTCTGTTCTGAGTTTTTATCTCAGCCATGGGATGGATCCAGCACCGCATCCATGGAATATCAAGATTAAGTCTCTCTAAGAACAGTACATTCCAAGCACAGAGTTGGGAAGTTGGTGGTGTTACACTCCCCTGCCTCAGAGAACTTGTTAAGCTGTCGGTCCCGGCCACTGTCTTTAAGTGGGTGCGAGGGGTATACCAGCGAAGTCTTTCTACAACCTGCTAAAAGACCTTGGCCTTACTAGAAGTGCAATAAGCTCCATATTGGAACCAGTGTCCAAAGCTGCTCTAGTAGGGTCCTTCCGAATTTGGCTGAACAGGGAGAATAACTTGAACAGAGGAGGTGAGTGTTGACGCGCGTCACTAAGGGTACCCTTAAACCTACACCCGTGTCACAAGTCTCGGGCTCTGTTCGAAGTTTTTCTCTCAGCCACGCGATGGACCCCCACCCGCACGGTGAATCCATGGAATGCTAAGATATTCATCTCTCTGATAGTGGTCATTAATAAATGAAACATTATCACATTAAGCCTGTCAACCCTCTTTGGAGCAGTGTTGTGGGTCTGCGCTCCATATCCCCTCTCCTATAAGGGGAGGGAGGTGTGGTTCTGTAGTGGGCTGTTAATAGGCTGATAATGATGAAGAATACATTTCTTGGCACATTTAATTTTATTTACACTTACCTTACCATTTCATACATGAAAATTAAATAAATAAATATGGGACAATTACACACAACGCTATATAGCCCCAAAGTAAGTGTACTCGTAGGTAGCTTGTGTTATGGGTACTATGATAACGGATGAATATTTTATATATATTATACATAAATACTTATAATATATAGATAAACACCCAGAAACTGGAAAATATCCATGCTCATCACACAAACATTTTTCCAGAAGTGGGAATCGAACCTACAGCCTAGGATGCAGAAGCAGGCTCACTACCCACTGCGCCACTCGGCCGTCAAATAAATTTAAAAAATTAAACTATATAAAATGCAATTTAGTTATAATTTTATTTTTAACAAAATAAGTAAATCAAAAACACTTATTCAAGTGTGGAATGTTATTTGCAATTCAATTGCTATTTATGATTAATTTACAAGTCAATTTATTACTAAAATACTTACCTACTTTTAGGTATAACAATTGTTAAAAGGCATATTTAAATAATGTTTGTATAATAATTATACGATGACACACTAATATTAAAAAAGCAAAATTTGTGTGTGTATGTTTGTTACTCCTTCACTCTACAACTATTGAACTTATTTAATTAAAAATTTTTAAATAAAAATAGAACCGACTCAAAATGCACTAAAAAGTAAAAAATAACTGTGTCATTTAGTTGCTTTAATTTACTTAACCATATCTGTGAAGTCGGTGCCAGCCAAGTTTAAGGAACATTTATTTTACGTAGTAAAGCAGTTTGTGGATTCTAAGTAACGTCCTTAAAGTAGAAACCTTGGCTGACACCGACTCCTAGATATGCTTAAGTAAATTAAAGCAACTAAATGACACAGTTATTTTTTACTTTTTAGTGCGTTTTGAGTCGGTTCTATTTTTATTTAAAAATTTTTATTTCTTAATTTTTAGTGATTTATCGCCATGTATCGTACTCGTACTATACTGTCATAGTATATTATACGGCACTAGTAGCCAAAAAGCTGCTGATTTCGAGAAAAAAACCGAAATGTGCCTCCAAAATTTGAAGAGTTCCTTCAATTTCCCGAGGATATCATCATCCGATCCTAACATGATGACAATGGGACCACCTTGGAAGTATGCCCTTTCTAATAAAAAAAGAATTATCAAAATCGGACAACTCTGAAAAAAGTTATGCGTGGTCATACATAAAAAAAATACATATATTTATATATGTGTCGAATTGAGAACCTCCTCTGTTTTTTTCGTCGGTTAAAAAGGAGAATGCCAGATCCTAACCTAGAAAGAATACAAATTCTAAATATACTCAAAATATCCTATTATTATACAAATGTTTAACAATAAGCCATTTTTATTGTTGGACATCGGAATAAAATTCTGTTAGAAAAAAAGTAAACTGTTTATTTCCTTTCAATTTACACTCTTTACGAATTTTTAAATCTTTATTGTTGCACTGGATTCTAGCCTTTTAAAGCGTTTTTATTGTATTTTCATCAAAAGGGGGGCTCTAAAAGGCTATCCAGAGTCGTTAAGCCTGTTTAAAAATGTATTTAATGAAGCTTTGCGACTGTCATGTCATTGTGACAACTATACGGAAATGGACGATAATCAACGTTAAGCTCGTGTCGAATACTCCGAGTTCTAGAGCTTTTAAATTTATTTTATATTAAATAGTAAAAAAAATGCAATAAAATGATGCATAATACGTTGTTGTACAATATGTTTTTATTAGTGGGTTAAAGTCCTATACATTGTCTGGCATTCTCCTTTGGAGAGGATAGCTCGTTAAAATATATTGGCTTACATTTCTATTTAAATACTAGGGGTCGCCCACAGTCTCTCCTACCTAGTTTGACGATCTCCGTGGCGCAGTGGTATGCGCGGTGGATTTATAAGACGGAGGTCCTGGGTTCGATTCCCGGCGGGGCAGATTGAGGTTTTTCTCAATTTGTCTTCGTCTAGCTGGTGGGGGAGGCTTTCGCCGTGGCTAGTTACCACCCTACCGACAATGACGTATCGCCAAGCGATTTAGCGTTCCGGTACGATGTCGTGTAGAAACCTAAAGGGGTGTGGATTTTCGTCCCACTCCTAACAAGTTAGCCCGCTTCCATCTTAGACTGCATCATCACTTAACATCAGGTGTGATAGTCAAGGGCCAACTTGTAGTCAATAAAAAAAAAAGAAAGTTCCTATTCCTGTGGGAATATCTGGATTCATACCCTATGTCACTCCTCAAAGTCTGGCTATCATATACAAAAAGTTTAATTTGTCTTGGTCTGCCTGGTGGAAGATTTTAGCCGTAGCTAGTTACCACCTTACCGACAAAGACATACTGCTAAGCGATACAGCATTCCGGGACAATGTTGTGTAGAAACCGAAAGGAGTGTGGATTTCATCCTATTCCTAACAAGTTAGCCCGCTTCCATTGAGGTTGCACCATCACTTAACATCAGGTGTGATAGCAGTCAAGAACCAACTTGTAGTAAATAAAAAAAAGATCAGTCTCTGGATAATCCAATCATGTGATTGTGTTAATTTGTCTTTGTGTGCATTACACAATTGATTTTTATTTTATAAACAACCCTTACATTCCAGGTTAGATTGGAAGCCGCTGATAGAGTCCAATGTAGCGTTGGGCGTGTCATCAGGGAAGTGGTCCCGAGAGGAGCAACTTCTATGGGAGAGGCAGCGGGTGGCCGCTTGGGGCATAGCCTCCTACGAGCTGCACCCCAAGACCGGGCGCGTGCTGTTCCCGTGCGCCTCCTCGCTGTTCATAGCTGAGGAGGGGCCCAACCAGGTGAGGAACCAACACTGTTACAATCATCATGTGAGCTGCTGTGAGAGTGGCAGCTTAGGTTTTACACTTAGGGCGTAGTCTCCTATGAGCTGAGACTAGTTGAGTGCTGTTCCCTAGAACCTCCTCAATGTTTATTGCTGAAGAGTAGGCCAATTAGGTGAGGACTTCATACAATTACAATCATCACTTTCTCCTTCGAGACCCCTATCACTCTAGACCCCCACCATTTTGGGCTCCTATTAGATATTGATGATCCCTCCAAAGTTTCATTACTTCCTTCTTCATCAAGATTGTATTTTGAATAAAGACAAGAAGAAATTGATGAATACCCGAAACAAACATAAGATAGTATGATTGGATTGGAAGTGGTTGGCCACAAATTTACCTTTCAATTGACATTTAGGATTCAATTTTAGAAATAAGAATCTATCATATCTATTTTAGCATCATTTGCTTCTATCATAGAATCTTTTACTTTTACCTTAAATACTTTACTTCTACCTCAGTCACTTCTTCAAAATTCAACACACACTGAAACTGTGTAAAAGATTGATAGTCACTGTATTTATTTTGGAAATAGAATATAATGACTCTTTTACAAACACTAGCACCAAATGATAGTTTTAAACGGTTGTTTCCAGTCGCCCCCCTTGGTGCCGCGGTCGCTCAGCACGGGGTGGGGTGCCCCGCTTACCCCCGCCATGTGCCCCTCGCTGCCGGCGCTAGTAGCGCACGCGGCGCGCGGCGACGTGTGGCTGGCGGGGGACACGCTGCGCCGTCCCGCCCGACTCACCTACGCGTGCAAGGGACGTGACGACCGGTATGTTGACTGAGTGAGGACACACTGATCACTCATCACCCATCGTCTAATAAAATAAAAATATTTTATTTCAACCATATTAGCAATCATATCAGTGTTAGTAACATTGATAAACTTAAAAACTAGGTGTTAGTAAACAATTATTCCTACTTAAATCTATGACCTGGTTGACTTGTTAGTACATGAATGAGCAGTGGCAGTCAAGCCTGTCAGCAAAAGCCTTTAAGACGCTGGTGGAACGGGCCCGGACTCTTCGCAACATTCTTCCACACGAGCGTCAAAAATGTCCAAAAAAAGACTTTTATTATTATACTTCTTTCATTTTAGCCCCCATCTATTCATAAGCTCGATGAGGAACTTCGAAGTGTCGGCAAAAAGTCTTATTACACTTTTTCCGGTTAAGAACCGATCCGCTCAGATCGCCCGAAAAAATACTTCGAATGCCAAAAAAATTAAAAAATGCCTACTTTTGGGTGTCGCCGGCCTTTACCGCTAGGCTACGGTACCAAAAACCAATGATGCCAAGTCTTAAATGCAACAAAATTAGTATGACCCTGACAACACCTTCAGCAGTATAGTAAATCATGAATTCCACGCTGACTACTTCTTCCGGTCTGAAAGTGAGTGTTTCAACCCATTTGTTTCGTTGCAGGTTAGCAGACGACCCTCGGCAGGCGGGCGTGCCCTGCTATGTCACTCAGGAGGAGTTCTCTCGTTATACTGGGATATGGTGGCAGCCCAAATGTGACGGTGAGTTGTAAGGTCGAAGCTCAGAACTTAAGAATGTAAATGGCGTATTTTTCTTATAGAGTATAAAACTAACTAAAGTGCAGCGCAGGCATCGAAAGAATAAACTAAAGGAGAATGCCAGACAATGTATAGGACTTCAACCCACTAATAAAAACATATTGTACTACAATGTATTATGCATCATTTTATTGCATTTTGTTTACTATTTAATATAAATTACAATTTAAATCTCTAGAACTCGGAGTATTCGACACGAGCCTAACGTTGGTTATCGTCCATTTCCGTATTGTTGTTCCGTATATTTGTCACACTGACATGACAGTCGCAAAGTTGCAATAAATACATTTTTAAACAGGCTTAACGACTCTGGATACTAGCCTTTTAGAGCCCACTGTTGATGAAAATACTATAAAAACTATTATACGACTAGAGCCCAGTGCAACAATAAAGATTTAAAAATGCGTAAAGAGTGTAAATTAAAAGAAAATTGTTCAATTACTTTTTTTAACACAAATTTATTCCGATGTCCAACAATAAAAATGGCTTATTGTAAAACATTTATATAATAATAGGATATTTTTAGTATATTTACAATTTGTGTTCTTTCTGGGTTACGATCTGGCATTCTCATTTCCTATTACCCACAATTCGTTTTAATTGTGGGTAATTGAGTCAAGATTACTCTTGGAAAGGCAAACTAATCACCATCAAATGTTAGTAATAGTGACTGACTGGGTTTTTATAAGATTGTTAAGAAGTAATGACTTCATTATTTACTCAGACGCAATAACAATTCTCTGTAGTGAAGAGGTATGGTTGCATGTAACAACTTTCTCACAACCAGGAATCGAACCCGGGACCGGACTAATTTGTGAGGCGAAGCTATTATAAAAAACTGCGTAAAACGACTCAAACTCTTTTATTACTCAGACCACCTAATTACAATAGTTTGCGATCTTAAGTCACCACTACTCTTTTGGCCTCAACGGGTGAGGTGGCAAAAACAATGATGGCCGCCGGCACCGAACAATAGATGCGCTTGCTGCCATCTTGCCGACGCCCGCGCATCAACCAATCGGCTTCGGTCGATCACGCCACATCGTATGATTTTTGTGCTTATCATTCCAAAAAAAGGAGAAATATACTTTTATATTATTTCAGATGACGTATTTCGGATAGTGTACGAAGAGGTCGACGAAAGCGAGGTGAAAATATTCAGCTTCCCTTCCTCACAGAGCTCTAGCGGAGAAGTTGAAGAATTTAGGTGAGCGCAGGAATTGTTTGTGCGTAATATTTATTATTACCAGAAATAAATAAAGGAGATGGTCCATTTCAGCTTCACTCTTGTACCACATACCATTAAAATAGAAAAAATACAAGGATTTTATCACAAATAAAATAAGTGAACGAAACGAACTATATTAAACATTAGTTAAAAAATGAATTTCCTAGTTTTTGAGGTATTAAAAGATGGCGTCGTTCTAATATTAGTCTGTAGACATTGATTTGTCAAACTCAAAATATGTCATTTTTGACAAGTCTTTCCTTCCGTGTTCCGAGCTTTGTTTTTAGCTATAATACATTTTAGACATAGACAAAGCTATAATAAGAACAAAACACAATATATTAATCTAATTTTTCAGTAATGTACCTATGCCTAACCAGTAACCATCAAATCAAATGGACCATACGTCAATACCTAAACACTGACAGCAAAAGTCAAAACTACATCAATCCGCCACCTAGAGAATGTCTACCATAGATAATATAACTTATGATATCTAAGATCCGCCATGATTATACGTAAAGTGTTGCATTATTTTGGAGAGAATAAATAATATTTCGCACAAATAAAAGTGAATTCAGAGATTTGGCTAATCAAAACTAGATTACTAATACATGTAGTTTTTTCAACTTATGTACAGAAAGTGAATCTGTGCTCCTTTATTGCTGTGATTTCCTTTATTATTGTATAAATTGAGAAAGGGATGCTTAGATGGTTTGGACATGTAGAGAGAATGGATGAAAGAAGATTAACAAAAGAGATTTACAAGGCGAGGGTGAATGGAAATTATGGAAGGGGAAGGCCTAGGCGAATGTTCCTGGACATCCTGGAAATTCAGGACATTTTAAAGAATCGCTAGGTCAAGAGTACCCTAAACCGACGAACTTGTATGAAAGGATTAATGAGAGTGGAAGAAGCTAAGGAAGTATGCAAGGACCGTGGCAAATGGAAGGATGTAGTCTCTGTCTTTATCTATGAGAATAAGGTGTGATGTTATGTATATATAACTAATAAAAGATGATGCAATACGCTTTGTAAGAGTTCTGGGAACATCGACATAGAGATGAAATCCCACCCTGCATCTTGCAGTGCGATAGTATAAAGGTAAGTACGAGAAATAACGTCGTTTTTTTTATCGACTCCAAGTTGTCCCTTGACTGCTATCACACCTGATGTTAAGTGATGATGCAATCTAAAATGGAAGCGGGCTAACTTGTTAGGAGTAGGATGAAATCCACATGTTTTCGGTTTCTACACGACATCATACCGGAACGCTAAATCGTTTGGCGGTACTTCTTTGTCAGTAGGGTGGTAACTAGCCACGGCGAAAGCCTCCCACCAGCCAAAAGTCAGTATTTTACTCCTGTAAAATGACAAACTTGCAACTAACCGGCGATGAACAAGGCTGTTGACATTAACCAATAGTATAATTAATTAATCCTTGTGTCAGGTTTCCTCGCGCCGGCACGCCGAACGCGAAGTCGATACTAAAGATGGTGACGTTCCGCCTGCAGAAGGCCACGCCCACCACCGTGCTGGACTACTACCAGGAGGGGAACTTCGAGCGGATAGGTAACACCCTCTGCATACTTCCTTACAATAAAATCTCTAATAAATAGGTATAAATTGCAAAATAAAGCTTATTTTTGTTATAGGCTATTATATTTCAACATTATCGAGGATCTAAAGCACTCATCAAGACGAATCGAACGAGTCTAAACTCGATGGGGCTATGTTGCTTTATTGCGAAGTTCCTATGATCATCTTTCAGTTCCAGCATCAGACCCTGGTCACGTCAAGACGAATCAAACGAGCCCAAACTCTATGGGATTGTTGATTTTTATTGGGAAGTTCCTATGGCCATCATTATCTGGATAGTCTTCGAGGCTCCTGACTTTTTTTTGGAGTCGCTAAAAACATCGCTAAAAATATAGTTTTAAGGGTCTCATCGAATCGTAATCGCGGAGCTAATAGTCTGGTGACTGGGGTCATAATTCTGAAAATTAATCTGTGGAAAATAGAGTCTGGACCTATATTCCGAGAAAATGTGAAATTCTACCTTCTTCTTTTGAGTGGTTAAGGGCGTGGACCTTTGTGGTTTGGCTGTTAGGTTAAGTCATCTTGACTCAAATTCATAGTTGCCTATACATTACTGTAGAAACACTGATTAGTTTTTAGGTTAGGTTCAGGTAGGTTTTCACTTTCAGGTTTCATAAAATGGTAAAAGTTTGGCTATCATATATGATCTCGCTTTAAAAGAGTGTCATCATGATGAAATTCAGTTAAAAATATACTTTTACTCCCTTATTTCTGCTAACAGCTAACTTTTTCTAGCTATTGTTATAAAAAGTGTAAATGCTTCTAAGTTTCAGAGTGCAGCGGCGACTCCCTGGAGGTGACGGACATCCGATGGTACGAGCTGCGCAACTCGCTCAAGGAGACCTTCCCCTGGCTGGAGTACCTGGCCAGGGTCGGCTGGACCCCGTGCAGTCAATAGTGAGTGTTGTATACTGACCTTGACATTGGTAACAGCAGTGACTAGAGGTGACGGACATCCGATGGTACGAGCTGCGCAACTCGCTCAAGGAGACCTTCCCCTGGCTGGAGTACCTGGCCAGGGTCGGCTGGACCCCGTGCAGTCAATAGTGAGTGTTGTATACTGACCTTGACATTGGTAACAGCAGTGACTAGAGGTGACGGACATCCGATGGTACGAGCTGCGCAACTCGCTCAAGGAGACCTTCCCCTGGCTGGAGTACCTGGCCAGGGTCGGCTGGACCCCGTGCAGTCAATAGTGAGTGTTGTATACTGACCTTGACATTGGTGACTAGAGACATCAAATATATATCGATTGTATAAAATTAGCTTATATACTAAATAATGGGCCTTTAAAATTCCTTTTGTTTGTCCAGCGTATGGGTGCAGCTGTTGGACCGCAAGCAGCAGCGGCTGGAGCTGGCGCTGGTGCCGGTGGGCGAGTTCTGCGCGCGCGCCGGCTACGAGAACGCGCCCGCCGACATGAATCCCGGGGAGGGGAGCGCCGCCAACGCTCAGGTAGCGTCCTCTGCCCCTCGCCCCTCGCTCCTGGAGCTGGCGCTGGTGCCGGTGGGCGAGTTCTGCGCGCGCGCCGGCTACGAGAACGCGCCCGCCGACATGAATCCCGGGGAGACGCGGGAGCAGCCCTGCGCCAACGCTCAGGTAGCGTCCTCTGCCCCTCGCCCCTCGCTCCTGGAGCTGGCGCTGGTGCCGGTGGGCGAGTTCTGCGCGCGCGCCGGCTACGAGAACGCGCCCGCCGACATGAATCCCGGGGAGACGCGGGAGCAGCCCTGCGCCAACGCTCAGGTAGCGTCCTCTGCCCCTCGCCCCTCGCTCCTGGAGCTGGCGCTGGTGCCGGTGGGCGAGTTCTGCGCGCGCGCCGGCTACGAGAACGCGCCCGCCGACATAATCCCGGGGAGACGCGGGAGCAGCCCTGCGCCAACGCTCAGGTAGCGTCCTCTGCCCCTCGCCCCTCGCTCCTGGAGCTGGCGCTGGTGCCGGTGGGCGAGTTCTCCGCCGGCTACAGAACGCATATGAATCCCGGGGAGACTAGCTCAGGTAGCGTCCTCTGCCCCTCGCCCCTCGCTCCTGGAGCTGGCGCTGGTGCCGGTGGGCGAGTTCTGCGCGCGCGCCGGCTACGAGAGCGCGCCCGCCGACATGAATCCCGGGGAGACGCGGGAGCAGCCCTGCGCCAACGCTCAGGTAGCGTCCTCTGCCCCTCGCCCCTCGCTCCTGGAGCTGGCGCTGGTGCCGGTGGGCGAGTTCTGCGCGCGCGCCGGCTACGAGAACGCGCCCGCCGACATGAATCCCGGGGAGACGCGGGAGCAGCCCTGCGCCAACGCTCAGGTAGCGTCCTCTGCCCCTCGCCCCTCGCTCCTGGAGCTGGCGCTGGTGCCGGTGGGCGAGTTCTGCGCGCGCGCCGGCTACGAGAACGCGCCCGCCGACATGAATCCCGGGGAGACGCGGGAGCAGCCCTGCGCCAACGCTCAGGTAGCGTCCTCTGCCCCTCGCCCCTCGCTCCTGGAGCTGGCACTGGTGCCGGTGGGCGAGTTCTGCGCGCGCGTCGGCTACGAGAACGCGCCCGCCGACATGAATCCCGGGGAGACGCGGGAGCAGCCCTGCGCCAACGCTCAGGTAGCGTCCTCTGCCCCTCGCCCCTCGCTCCTGGAGCTGACGCTGGTGCCGGTGGGCGAGTTCGCCCCCTCGCTCCACCCTACCTCACTCGCACACTCGCTTGCCCACTTACCCATTTGATTCCTATAAAATACAAAATGCAAGTACTGAGTAAGTAAACGATTCGAACCTACAAGCAAAAATGAACTTTAAGTTCTGAACAACACTGACAGTAAGTAACAATATTCAATCTTTGTTTCTAAAGTGACACTTTTCCACCTCGCAATTTTTTCGTCTTTCGGCTGTGGAGTAGGTAATAGTAGTATAGTAGTAGGGTGGGAAATAAAAGGAGCTAGACAGAGCAGCCAAGGCCAATATGGCGGCAGTAGCATGTATTCGCTCAAGTACTCCGCGGTATTTGTGTGCTTATAATCTATACTAATATTATAAAGCTGAAGAGTTTGTTTGTTTGAACGCGCTAATCTCAGGAACTACTGGTTTGAATTGAAAAATTAATTTTTGTGTTGAATAGACCATTTGTCGAGGAAATCTTTAGGCTATATAACATCACGCTGCCACTGTTAGAAGAGAAGAAATAATGAAAAATGTGAAAAAAAAACGGGGAAAATTATTCATCCTTGAGGGCTTCCGTTGCGTGCGCTGCGAAAACGGTTCAAGATACCAAAAATATATGTATGAAAGAATTATTTCTCCTGAAATGATCTAAAAAAATGTCCACGACAGTATATGTCTATCTTTTAAGATTAACTCACTAGAACCGTTTTTGTGGTAATCAAATTTGGTCGAAATTAATGCATTTGTTAAGAGTTGTATCAACGTAATAATATTAATGTACTGTAATATCGTACAAAAATGTAGATTTTTAGTACACGGGGCGGGACGAAGGATATTGGTTGACGGGAAACTATAAAAAAATTAAATTGAGAGGGGGAGCGGGGAATGAGCACACTTTATATGAAAGTCTGTCTTTAAAATTGAAAGGGTACTTAAGAGGTTTTCACGCGGACGAAGTCGCGGGCGACTGCTAGTGTTTCATAAAACCAAATAAAGTTTTTTCTGCCATTTTTCAGCCAATCCAAGTCCTAATAACGGAGACAGCGCCCGAGGCGTGGGTGAACGTGCACGATATCTTACACTTCCTCCCCTCGTCCCCCGGGACGGTGAAGTTCATCTGGGCGTCCGAGGAGACGGGCCACCTGCACCTGTACCTCATCACCTGCGCCGTGCCGGGGAAGAGAGCCGAGTGTGAGTTGTACCTTTTTACCTTCGTGATATATTTTTGCCTTCATCCTTGAGCAAATTTTTTAAAATACCATGGACTTACTGTGTGGCAATACTATTGCATTTGTTCAACCTTTGTACCTTTATTTTATTTTTGTATCTCCTATATACCTTTTCTAACTTTGTTTAACTTTCACCTACACTCTCTTAATCCCTTCAAATTTTTGGTAAAACACCTGAGACGTGTGTAAGTTACGATATCCTGCACTTCCGAGGCTTTTGCCTTTGCTTTTTTGCAGAGGAAGAGAGACGTACCTTTTATGGCGTTGTGATACCTTTTGAAAAGAAGTTCCTTATTTTTCCTTCAGTTTCCTTTTAACTTTCAAGTAAAGAAGTTGTTGTTTTGTTGACAGCGTTGATAGACATGCTGTCGGAGGACGAGTCCAGCGCGGTGGGGCCCAACATCATAAGTAAGGAGGCGATCACCACCGGGGACTGGGAGGTCATGGGGAGGAAGATTTGGGTAAGATTTAATATGTAGATAAATCATCTATGATAAAGTAAAGATGTTTTTAATGTGCAAATATTCCTAAAGTCGGGTCCAGATGAGTGTAACGTGTAATGTAAAGCCGAGTCCAGACGAGAGTAAGATGTAATGTAAGATTACTTGTAATTTAGCGTCACCAGTGTGGACGGCACACGAACTCAAAGCGAATTGCTTACGCGAATCGAATCGAGCACTGCGAGCGCCTTTGTGTTCGCGCAAAAAACCAGCAGCTGATGGATCAGCCCGAGCGCCGGCGCGAGCGTTACATGAAATTTTCGTAGTGCCGTCCGTACGTAGAATGCGTGTTACATTACACAGTGAATTACATTACACGTTACTCTCGACTGGACCCGGCTTTATTGGGACTACAATAGGTTCGAGGGATCTGTGGCAAATGCAAAGATATTAAGGGGAATTCTAAAATTAAAAAAAAGAACAGCGGTCGGAAGGTTATGTTGGGTTTAGGAGATCGAATGAAATCTCGGCACCGATTTTTCTGCCTAGTTATTCTATATTACAGGCAAAATGAGGCTGAACATCCTCAGAGCGGCCTTTTCTCTAACGGGTCCCTGTCATGCTCGGTAGATTTTTTAATTATAGAGAATGTTTATAACCAACCTTAAAGTATCGGCCGCGATTAGAAAAGGAGAGATTTTAGTATTCCATGGATTCATCGTGTGACGTGACTCCAACTCGTTATTAGAGCGAGCAAATATTTTGACGACCTCCGTGGCGGAGTGGTATGTGCGGTGAATTTATAAGACGAAGGTCCTGGGTTCGATTCCCGGCGGGGCAGATTGAGATTTTTCTTAATTTGTCTTGGTCTGGTTGGTGGGAGGCTTTCGTCGTGGCTATTTACCACCCTACCGACAAAGACGTACCACCAAGCGATTTAGCGTTCCGGTACGATGTCGTGTAGAAACCGATAGGGGTGTGGATTTTATCCTACTCCTAACAAGTTAGCCTGGTTTAGCAGGGAGAATAATTTGAGCAGAGAAGGCGGTCGTTGACCAGTCAATAAGGGTACCCTAAGCCTATATCCGTGTCGCAAGTCCCAGGTTCTGTTCGGCATGATCGACGGTGAATCCATTGAATGCCAAGATATTTGTCTCTTCTACAAGAAGGCCTGGCTGTAAGAATATGCTGAAACTGATGATATGTGATATTGTTTCTGTAGGTGGACGAGTCGCGAGGGCTGGTGTACTTCGTAGGGCTGCGCGAGACGCCGCTGGAGCGCCACCTGTACGTGGCGTGCTACAACCCGCCGCGCCCGCACCAAGTGACCCTCCTCTCCGCTGTGGGCCACTCGCACACCGTTGATATGGATGAGGTATTGTCTATTTAACCATCCAAAGTACATTCATCGGCTTGTTGTCTAGAGAAGGACGAGGTCCCGAAGTCCGAGAGGAGTTCTTTTTTCAACTATCGCTGGGACTTCTAAAGTGCCTAAGTTAATGGCATTTGGTTCAGAGTTCGCTTTTATAGAGTCTTGGATCCTGTGAATAACTAAGGGCTACATGTGATTTCCTCCGAGTGTAAGTGACGAAATCTGAAACAGTTTATAACAACAGTAGCCTTTCATGATCTAGTTCAAACACCAGTGGCGGAGTGGTTCGGACCCCGGCGGCGAATCATTAGAATGGTGGGAGGGGCGGAGATTGACTGCAACATGACCCGAATGACCTGATGATGATAATAATGGTATTATGTCATGATGATGATAATATTAAGTCATATTGGTGATGATGATTATGATGATGAGGGTTTTATGTAATGATGATGATAATTCTTCTCCGTCGTTACACTCTTGACAGAGTGGTCGTGGTCGTCACATCAGGGGTGGTGGCAAGCTTCACAAGCCGTCGCCATTGCT
This sequence comes from Mycalesis mineus, assembly GCA_034621355.1. Taxonomy (NCBI): domain Eukaryota; kingdom Metazoa; phylum Arthropoda; class Insecta; order Lepidoptera; family Nymphalidae; genus Mycalesis; species Mycalesis mineus. The sequence continues at coordinate 427,669 of JAXAVZ010000012.1, read as the reverse complement.
CCCGTACTCCTGCGCTTCTTGAGCATTCGTGGACACTTCGATTTAGGGCAGTCTTCACTTGGTCGGTCCAGCGCATTGGTGACCTGCCGCGCGCTCTTGTACCTTCGACCCTTCCCTGGACCACAAGACGTTCCATGGATGTGTCTCCTCGGCGAGTAATATGCCCGAAGAAGGTGAGAATGCGACCTTGAACGATGGAAGACAGACGCTGTTTGATGCCGAGTTCCTGGAGGATTGAAACGTTGGTTCGGAATTGTGTCCAGGATATACCAAGCATTTTTCTCCAACACCACATTTCTAAAGCGTCTATCTTCTTTTTCTCACTTTCTCTTACTGTCCATGTTTCAGCACCATAAAGGAATATGGGAAACACTAACGCCCTTACAAGTCGCATTTTTGTGGCCTTTGTGATGTTTCTGTTTCTCCATATCCTCTTGAGCCGATCCATGGCGGATCTTGTTATGGCCATACGTCGCTTGACCTCATCCACGCATCCACCATTGTTTGATATAAGTGCCCCTAGGTAGATATATGACTGAACGATATCACAATTCGCAATTCTAGTCACTTCGGGCGAGTTGCCTTTAGCTCGATCGACAATCATAATCCTTGTCTTGCTGCGATTTATCTTTAGACCGAAATCAGCGCTAACTTGTTCCACTTTGCTGAGTAATGATTCCATACTCTCGGTGCTAGATGCAAATAAGGTGGTGTCATCTGCGTAACGTAAGTTGGAAATCTTGTGACCTCCAATAGCGATCCCGTCGGACCAATCCTCGAGTGCAATTCTCATTACGAGTTCTGTATAGATATTGAACAGCAGCGGTGACAAGATGCAGCCTTGACGAACCCCGGCACTTGGATGAAATCGGTTAGACAATACGTCGTCCGTTCTAAAGCCGTTCCTCATAAAGCCTTCTGAGAAGATGAACAAGATGTTTTGGTGTTCCCATAGTCAAGAGGGTATCCCAAAGTACTGGCCATCTTACTGAGTCGAATGCCTTAGAGAAGTCGACAAAGCAAATGTAAGTTGGCTTGTTGAACTCTCTAGCTTTTTCAATAATCTGGCGTAAATTAAAGATCTGCTCACGAGTGCCCCTCCCTTTTACAAAGCCAGCTTGCTCAGGAGCAATCTCCTTAGATAAGTAGGACTTCAATCTCTCGTTTAAGATATGCAATAAGATTTTGCTTGCGTGTGAGATTAAGGCAATTAGGCGGTAATTACTACATATTTTAGTAGAGCCTTTTTTATGTAATGGTACAAAGACTGTGTGAGTCCATTCTTGGGGCCAAGTTCCTGTTTCCCAAACTTTGCTACACAGAGTGTGAAAGATATCAGCACCATACTCTCCTGATGCTTTGATTGTTTCTATTGGTATAGCATCCTTTCCTGTAGCTTTTCCGCTTTTTAGATGTTTGATAGCAGCACGAACTTCGTCCTTCAGTATGTGTGGTTCTTTCTCTTTGTCCATGGGCTCTGTCGAGAGATAGTTGTGGGCTTCACAATCATTAAAAAGAGATTGACAGTAATTCTTCCAGGTCTCGGATATTTCACCTATTTCCGTAAGTAATTCGCCGTGTGGGTTTTCTATAGCCCAAGTTTTAGAGGAAAGACTTTTGGTGATGGATTTTATTTTTTGATGTAGGTCACTTGTTTCATGTCTATTAGCGTGAACCTCAACTTTTGTGCATAAGTTGTTTAGATGGTTGTTGAGATCCCGCCTACATGCTTCCTGTATCCGAGCAGATATGGAATTGATGTTTTTAATATCTGCTCCCTGGGCCTTCATAATTCTTCTCTCTTCTACAAGGGCAAGAGTTTTATCAGTCATCCAGTGTTGACGCTTGCGAACTGATTCAGAGGGCTTTGAATCTAAAAAGGCAGTTTTGAGTAAATTTTTAGCATGATCCCACAGTTGATCTGGGGATGCAGATTTAGTATCTAGGTCAGTCCAGTGATGCCATTTTTGCTCTATTGCAGCCACAAATTTAGATTTGTTTGTGGTCTGAATTCTTACAAGCTTTTCAATTTTCCTAGCAGCTCTAAGCTTAAGTTTGATTTTAGCTATAAGAAGTTGGTGATCTGATCCACAGTCGGCTCCGGGAAGAGTGTGAACATTTCTTATGGAAGATTTCCATCTCGAACCAATCATGATATAGTCGATTTGGTTTCGATAGTTGCCATCAGGTGAAGTCCATGTATACAGTCTTCTTGGATGATGTTGGAAAAAACTGTTGGCTATCACCAAGTTGTTCTCGGCGGCAAATTGCATAAGTCTTTCTCCTCTTTCGTTAAGCTTTCCGAGCCCGAATTTTCCTACGCATTGACTAAGGTGATCAGCTTGAGCTCCTATTTTGGCATTTAGGTCGCCCATTATAATCAGTATTTCCCTTTTGGGGATTTTGGCTATAGTTGATTCCAGTTCAGTGTAAAAGCTTTCTATCTCTGTGTCGCTTGCTGCGCTAGTTGTTGCATATAACTGTATGATGTTTAAATTGATCGGCTTTGCTTTTAACTTAATACTCAGCACACGATCGCTCACAGGTTCATATCCTTGCACACAGTTACTAATTTTCTTCGGCAGGATAAAGGCAACTCCATTCCTACTATTATCGTTGTTTCCAGAATAGTAAACAACATGCGATTGAGTGTGAAAATGACCGTTGCCTGTCCAATGCGTTTCGCTGAGACCACAGATGTTAACGTCACATCGCTCCATTTCTTTTTCCAGAATATGAAGTTTACCTGGCTGAAGCATTCCACGAACATTCCACGTACCAATTTTTTGGACACTTCGTATCTTCATTGCAGAGATTCCAGTAGTATGATTTCCAGACGATGCCTGGTTTCCTACATCATTCTGGCCGGTAGCCCATTTCACACCGTCTGTCCCGGACGCAGAGCGGCGCCGGTTGCTAAGCGGATCGCATGGCCACCGTTTTTTCTTATTTTGTACCTTCATGACGACTTTCTATGGGAATATAGTGCAGTAGTTTCCCCTGGCTTTCTGCACCAGACATTTTAGAGGGTATTTGAACCTGAAGGCCGCTGTAGCCTCTTCCGACTGGATGTCGGGTTTATGGATATACCGCCATTGATTCGGTCGTCAGAGCCTCGTCCGTTATCTAGCAGGGAGCACCGCGATGACTTGTGACCACCGCCGCCAGTTATTCCTACGAACCACCGACGCGAGCAGGTGAGGTTGACATTTGGGTCGGTTAGGATGTTATTACCGCTCTCCCCTTACTCCCCAATGATGATAATATTAAGTCATAATTATGATGATGATGATGGTATTGTCATGATGATGATAATATTAAGTCATATTGGTGATGATGATTATGATGATGAGGGTTTTATGTAATGATGATGATAATATTAAGTCATAATTATGATGATGATGATGATGATGGTATTATGTCATGATGATGATAATATTAAGTCATAATTATGATGATGATAATATTAACTCACATTGGTGATGATGATTATGATGATGATGGTATAATGTCATGATGATGATAATATTAAATCATATTGGTGATGATGATTATGATGATGAGGGTTTTATGTAATGATGATGATAATATTAAGTCATATTGGTGATGGTGATTATGATGATGAGGGTTTTATGTAATGATGATGATAATATTAAGTCATAATTATGATGATGATGATGATGATGGTATTATGTCATAATTATGATGATGATGATGATGATGATAGTATTATGTCATGATGATGATAATATTAACTCACATTGGTGATGATGATTATGATGATGATGGTATAATGTCATGATTATGATAATATTAAGTCATAAAGATGATGATGATGACGATGACGGTATTATGTCATGATGATGATAATATTAAGTCATAATGATGATGATGATAACGATGATGTTATTATGTCATGATGATGATAATATTAAGTCATAATTATGATGATGATGATGATGATGATGGTATTATGTCATAATTATGATGATGATGATGATGATAGTATTATGTCATGATGATGATAATATTAACTCACATTGGTGATGATGATTATGATGATGATGGTATAATGTCATGATTATGATAATATTAAGTCATAAAGATGATGATGATGACGATGACGGTATTATGTCATGATGATGATAATATTAAGTCATAATGATGATGATGATAACGATGATGTTATTATGTCATGATGATGATAATATTAAGTCATAATGATGATGATGATAACGATGATGTTATTATGTCATGATGATGATAATATTAAGTCATAATGATGATGATGATAACGATGATGTTATTATGTCATGATGATGATAATATTAAGTCATAATGATGATGATGATAACGATGATGTTATTATGTCATGATGATGATAATATTAAGTCATAATGATGATGATGATAATATTAAGTCATAATGATACTGGTGAGGATGATGATGATAATATTAAGTCATAATGATGATGATGTTTGATGATGATGTTTGATGATGATAATGATGACGACAATTATGATAATGATATAATTTTATAGTCTTGTGTCGACAGGACTGCTCCATGGCGGTGATAACATCATCGAACATCAGCAGCGTCCCCAGCACCCGAGTGTACCGCGTGGCGCACGCGCCCGCCACCATGCTGCTACCACACGGAACCCTGGTGGAGAGGGCGTGCTCAGGTAAGGCCCTGATACCCTTCTCTATTACTGGCGGTAAATACACTACAAGATAGCAATCAACACCTGGTGGAAAGTGATGAGGCAATCTAAGGTGGATGCAAGCACCACTACTACTATAAAATACTACTGTGCTCGCAGTTTAGCGGACACGACTATGGGTTTATAAGAGTAGGACGTAAAAGGGGAACTGACCTTTGATGATTCACAGCCACACACATGCTGGATTCCACCACACAATCACACAACACTATGACGACCTCCGTGGCGCAGTGGTATGCGCGGTGGATTTATAAGACTGAGGTCCTGGGTTCGATTCCCGGCGGGGCAGATTGAGATTTTTCTTAATTTGTCTTGCTCTGGCTGGTGGGAGGCTTTCGCCGTGGCTAGTTACCACCCTACCGATTTGATTGATTAGGGTATCGCCAAGCGATTTAGCGTTCCGGTACGATGTCGTGTAGAAACCTAAAGGGGTGTGGATTTTCGTCCCACTCCTAACAAGTTAGCCCGCTTCCATCTTAGACTGCATCATCACTTAACATCAGGTGTGATAGCAGTTAAGGGCCAACTTGTAGTCGATAAAAAAAAAAAACCAAAAATATCAGTCCCAAAGTTCCTCTGTTATCCGGTCAAGTAAAAGAGCATCCATACAGAGGATCTTGAGTAGACCGTCTTTCAGTCAAGTGGGTGACTGGCGTTACTTGTTCCAGAGTCCTCGGACACGCGGTCATTCAACGGCTCGTGGGACAGCCGCTCGTGCGACGGCGACGACGACAGCGAAGTATCATTACTTGTGAGGGGTAAATACATAGAGCGGACGCATTTCGACACAACACATTACATTTAACAAGAAAATGTTAGCTTAATAATGACTGTAAGGAGTAAGAGCGAATAAATATAGCCTATAGTTCGTTCACGCTTAGAATGCATTACTGGGCCCGCCCGCAATCAAATTACAGGACACAACCGTTCGAAGCTAAGCTTCAATTGGTCATTGCGAAATTGACTGGTGTCCGAAGTTGAGGCTTCTCTAAACCAAGTCTCTGATTGGGGTTCACGTAACCTTGTGCAATTAAACCCCTCCAAGACGCAAGTCTGTGCTTTTTCAGCAAAGAAGACAGCGTTATGTTCATCACTCCTCTTTCAGAGCACTCACATTTCGCCTGGTAAATCTATTGGAATACTTGGTGTCGACATCTCGAATGAAGTCCAATTTCGCCATCATTTGGAAGGGAAAGCTAAGTTAGCTTCTAAAAAACTTGGGGTGCTCAATCGAGCCAAACGCTACTTTCAGCCTCAACATAGGCTCTTGCTCTACAAAGCCCAAGTACGTCTGCACATGGAGTACTGCTCACATCTATGGGCTGGAGCACCTCAATACCAACTTCTTCCACTTGATTGCATCCAAAAGCGGGCAGTTCGATTTGTTGACAATTCCAAACTCACAAACCAGTTGGAGACCTTAGAGCACCGTAGGGACGTCAGCTCTTTATGAGTGCTCTGAGGAGTTGTTCGAACTTATACCACCCTCTGTCTTCTCTCAGCGGAACTTGCGGCGTAGAAACAAGTTTCACCCACACCATCTGGATGGCTGGTTATCTACAACCACTAGATTTTCTAGGTCGTTTCTGCCGCGAACATGCAGAATCTGGAACCAACTTCCTGCTGCGGTATTTCCTGCTAATTTTAACATGGGTGTATTTAAGGGGCGAATAAACCAATTCCTCAAAGGCCGGCAACACATTAGCAGAGCCTCTGGTGTTGCAAATGGATATGGGCGGCGGTAATCACTCAACATCAGGTGACCCGCATGCTCGTTAGCCCGCTTTAATAGCGATAAAAAAAAAGACCTTGTAATTGGAAAAGATTTGATTGGTTAGGGGGAGGGGTTTGGCCGGCGCTCACTGCGTTCCAAATGCAAACAAACTATAATTTTCTTTTATTTAATACCTATTTCACGCGGGTATCATAAATAGTCAGCCTCATCAAATCTATTAATATGATACTCATATCATTGGGGTATGAAAAATGAACAGGTTCACCATGTTTTGAATTCCTCCATATTGGATTTGGAATGACGTCACTAATTACATTGTGTTTTATTTATTAACGGGCGCGTATTATCGCCCGCAAGTCTTTCAGTTACTTCCTTTATTGGCACCAATCGTGTTCCTGCTCGCACCTGTCACTCCCTTATGTTGTTAAACCCTTTAGCCCGGTCTCATGAAAACAAAGATTCGTTTTGCTTATGTCTATAGATGTGTTGGGGTCATTTCAAAATCAAAATGGCAATCAGGAGACTTATGGAGATGGTACAATCAATGATAGGTACTTCGTTCCAGAACGTTCCCTCAGCGGGATAGACGTGCCTCCGCCGCAGATACTGTCGACGCGACTGTCGTGTGGTCTGATGGCGTATTGTACTCTATGGCGCTGCGCGGGCGCGGGGCGGCGCCCCACCGTGCTGCACGTGTACGGCGGGCCGGAGGTGCAGACGGTCACAAACAGCTACAAGGTAATGATCTTTAAAAGGGAACTGGTCCCTCGCGTTTTTCGAAAAGTACGCTAATAGTAGTGAAAAAAACAAAAAAGTAAGAGGTGTAAGGGAACTGGATACTTCGCGTTTTTCGCAAAAAGTACAGTAGTAATTAGTAGCAAAAAGTAAAGTAAGTAGTAGTAAGTAAAATAAATTAACTCCGTGTAAAGAAAAAGGGGTATTATCCCAAATGGGTCCTCATTCAAGGGGAGAATTAATAAACATCTTCAAGGCCGGCAACGCTGCAGCACCTCTGGTGTCGCAGTTGTTCATGGACAGTAATCATTTAACATCAGGTAATCCGCTTGCTTGTATGCTCGTTATTTTTATTTAAAAAATGATGTCCATCAGGACACCGCATTTTCTTGCTGCAATTGCCAATCGTCTCTTGCAGCAAAACCACATTTGTTTGAAATGTCCAGGGTATACGACAGCTCCGCATGCATATGCTGGCGGCGCGGGGCTTCAACGTGGTGGCGGTGGACTCGCGCGGCTCCAAGCACCGAGGCCGCGCGTGGGAGGCTGCCATCAAGGGCAAGATGGGGCAGGTGGAGTTGGATGACCAGGTACGAGCACGTGTGATATCACCTGGTGCAGCGGATCTTGCATATGCTGTTACCCTGGTCCCTTATAAAGTACACAGATTACAGATGTCAGGTCCGTGTGTATATCACTAGAGTACCCGCAATGAATCCTGCATATACTGTACCCTGGCGTCTTGCAAAGTGCTCAGCTTATAGATGTCAGGCACGTTTGATATTACCAGGGTATTTTGCAGCTGGACTTGCTGTGTGTGCGGTGGATTTTCACGGCTCCAAGCCTTGAGGCCACATTGTTTTTTTTTTATCGACTACAAGTTGGCCCTTGACTGCTATCACACCTGATGTTAAGTGATGATGCAGTCTAAGATGGAAGCGGGCTAACTTGTTAGGAATGGGACGAAAATCCACACCCCTTTCGGTTTCTACACGACATCGTACTGGAACGCTAAATCGCTTGGCGGTAACGTCTTTGTCGGTAGGGTGGTAACTAGCCACGGCGAAAACCTCCCACCAGCCTTGGTCTGGCTGGTGGGAGGTTTTCGCCGTTAAATTAAGAAAAATCTCAATCTGCCCCGCCGGGAATCGAACCCAGGACCTCCGTCTTATAAATCCACCGCGCATACCACTGCGCCACGGAGGTCGTCAAATTTGTCATGATTCGTCATGTGGGAGATCGTGATGAAGATGGCGCTTACTCTTACATGGTCTTTCTGACGCGCTTCCTTTCCTTCGCTTTCATCGGTACACCTGGATGTACATCTAAAGCTTGCCGGTGCGAGGTCACCATTCCATTTCCTTGAAACCCATTACTTCTTCGAATTATGTGCCCCGCCCATTGTCACATCAGGTTAGCAACTCGGTGACGTGTGTCAGTGATTGTAGTTAATCTGCGGATCTCCTCATTTTTCGGTGCAGTGAGTGGCTCTCGAAAAATGTTCCTGGTCCATTGGTCGGGAGATGGTCCATTTTCAGTTTCATTAGTAAGTCTCTGCCGGCCGGGTCGGTTAGGGGTAAATGCCACTATAAATGTATTGTTTTGGACAGGTAGAAGTGCTCCAGTGGCTGGCCAAGGAGACAGGCTGCATCGACATGGAGCGCGTGGCCATACACGGCTGGAGTTACGGTGAGATACCTAATTTATATTGTCTTTTGGAACGAAGATGCTTATTTCGTTTACACGCTCTGAGTTTGACTTGTGGGCGGTTGAGTGTTGAGTTGAGTTGATTGAGTGAGTGAGTGAGTGAGCAATAATCGGGTGAGTGGTGTAGTTTTTTGGTGAAAATGTAGAAGGTTGTTGGCAGGCGGGTACCTGTCGCTGCTGGGGCTGGCGACGCGGCCCAACATCTTCAAAGTGTGCGTGGCGGGCGCGCCCGTGACCTGCTGGCGGCTGTACGACACGGCGTACACGGAGCGCTACATGGGGCTGCCGGCGTGGGGCCCGCACGCCTACAGCCGCGCCAGCGTGCTCGCGCACGCGCCCTTCTTCCCCGACAGGTGAGTGCCGATACTGTCACCTGGGCAGTTGTTGCTGGGGCTGCCGACACTGCTGAGCTGATAGTGATAATGATGATGATTATGATGATGGTAATGATAATGTCGATGATGTAGGGAGGGCAGACTGCTGATCATCCACGGGCTGGCGGATGAGAACGTGCACTTCTGTCACACCGCCGCACTACTGTCTGAGCTTGTGAGACTGGGGAAACCGCATCGCGTTCAGGTACAGCCTTTTTACAATGTATTTTATTTCATATTTACAACCATTTATTTAGTTTCATCTGTGGTTTCTAAATTCAATAATTGCAAATAAATTATGACCAAATGACTTTGCATGCATATGTGTGTAGTGTGACAATGCTATCTAATGATGACATGGAGCTGATCTGATGCTGAAGCCGAAGGTGTCCAGGGAAACTCGGAAATAAAACCACAAAACCCCACCGAGTTTGGGCTTGTTTAATTCGTCTTGATGAATACTACATTCAGAGCAGGGTTTGCGGTATTTAGCAAAATAAACCATTAATTCACTATCTAACGCGTAGTTTTTGTTCACGATTAATTTTTGTCTATTTCCCCAGGTATACCCGGGGGAGAGGCACTCGCTGCGAGCGATGCACGCTGCGAAGCACTACGAAGCGACGCTACTACACTTCTTACACGAAAACTTGTGAACTACCCGCGAACACTACACTACACTACCAGTGGCACTAAATGGTCAACGGATTTCTTAAAATGAATATAAAGTCAGTAATTTTCCATAAAAACTAAAAATAAATTGTTTGCTTAAGCCAGTGATTCTCAACCACTGTGCCGCGGCACTTTTGTGTGCCGCCAATTTTCAAAAGTCTGCCGCCAAATTTTGCAAATATATAATAATGTTAATATTATTAAATTATATCATTTAAAAAGAAAAATATTATTAACATGAATATATAAATCCACAAAAAAATAAATTATTTTATTATTTGCTTTTAAAATTTTTTCATAAACTATTTATACAGTGTGTTGTAGTAAGTAAATAATTTTTATCTTTTTCTTTGAAAAAAAGGTTGAGAATCACTGGCTCAAGCCATTAAAGGGTAAAGCGGCAGCCGGATGCCACTTTCACGTATATTTCAGGCACGCCTGCACCTTTAGTGATCAATAGATCACGCGACATAAATGAAATCTTTGTCAAATTAAGGCGCAGATTGACTTAAAAATGGCGAACGAATGTTACAATTAACTTAACTGTAGACATCGTACACTCCCATTCTCTTCAAAGAATGCCACAAAGGTATCCAATCCATCATCATGATATCGAGAAAATCCAGATTTCAGTCTCTCTTGAGTTCCCCTACTAGTAGGAGAGGGGGCGCCACTTGTAGTAAAGTGTTTTGTGATATTACGATGCATAGATTAAAGACTACTAGATGGAGTCATAACGCGGCTGTAGGTTCAAGAGCGTCACAGACTTATTTCATTCGGCCTTTATTAGAAAGTGACACAAGATTATTTTTTGTCCTTTTCAGCGTGTTCGTTTTTATTGTTTGTCAAGAATGAAGTTCGTGACAAGCAAAGGACATATCTGAGTAATTAGTAGCTTTTTATTAAATTTGCTGATAAATAATACAACTTTGCGGTTACGATATTAATTTAAACGTTATCGTGCTATGGTGGGTTGTAATATTTTCGGCTGCAACAGTCGCAGCGAACAGAAAATCGAAGGAATTACGTTTCATACGTAAGTAGGCATAAACTTCATTGATTGATGATTTAAAGCTTAGAAATGTTATTTTTTAGCAAATTTCATGTATTATGCGTTTACTAAACTATCTTATATAAAGTAATATTTCGTATTTTACGATATTTTAAAACATAACGTTTTATGATGTACTTTAAATGTTGACATGTCATGTCAATAAGGCTGATTTGCTGTCTCACGAGTGGACACGCTATGGGCTCTATCTAGTAGTCTTTAATCTATGTTAGGATGTATATTTTGATGACTTTATGCAATAATGTGTTAAGTAAATTATTATTTTTTTATTTAAGTTTTTATGCGTTTTTAAGCAAACGTAGACTCCTGGTTAATAGAGAACTGTGATTTTTTTTATTCATTGACTATTTAATGTTTGATCTCACTTGATGATTAGTGACAATGCAATTTGAGATGTATTAAATATTTACTTGAAAAATATTATATTATTATAAATCGATGAACACTGGCTGCACGCACGTAAAAACATGACTCGTCATGTTCTGTTTGAAGCGAACGTGCAAACGACAGCGCGAAACAGCGGATAGAGAGGCACAATCGGCCTAAGCGTTTACACTTTAACAAAATTAATTTTATTTAATATTCAAAACGAGAATTTTAACATAAAAATATGATTAATAGGTGAAATAGAATTAAAAAAGACGGATTACGGCATTCACCTTAGATATATTTTTTTAACCAATATTCTCGATTGGTCACACTACTAGCTATGCCCGCTGTTTCACCTGCGTAGTTACCGTGCTTTTGGAGATATCGGGACAAAAAGATACCTATGTTTCAATCCAGGATAAAATCTATTACAGACAAATAGGGTCAATGGTTACGGAAACAAACATACACACACAAAAACTCTCGCTTTTATAATTTGTTTATTAGCATAAGGATTAAAAGGGTAAGGGAAGAAAAATTCAGTTCAGAAGAAAAATCAAATCGAGTTTTTGACGACCTCCGTGGAGCAGTGGTATGCGCGGTGGATTTATAAGACGAAGGTCCTGGGTTCAATTCCCGGCGGGGCAGATTGAGATTTTCCTTAATTTGTCTTGGTCTGGCTGGTGGGAGGCTTTCGCCGTGGCTAGTTACCACCCTACCGACAAAGACGTACCGCCAAGCGATTTAGCGATCACTTAACATCAGGTGTGATAGCAGTCAAGGGCCAACTTGTAGTCGATAAAAAAAAAAGTCTAGTTCATGACGGCTTCCATGGCGCAGTGGATTTATAAGACGGAGGTCCCAGGTTCGATTAATTTTTTGTTTAATTGGACACCAGGCCTGACTGGTGGGTGGCTTCGGTCATGACTAGCTACCTACCAACCGACATAGCGAACTGCTAAGCGATTTAGCGTCTCGGTACGATGTCGTGTAGAAATTGAAAGGGTTGTGGGTTTCATTTTACTCCTTATTCCACCTTAGTCAGTTTCCATATTAGATTGCATCACCACTTACCATCAGGTAATATTGCAGTCAAGATAAAAATAAAACATTTTGTCCTGAATAGTTGTTTTACGAAGTGCTTTCTGGTTTTATCATTTTAAAGATAACAAATATTTAATAATTATAATAATTTTGTGTATTTCCTCCCTAATTAATTATTTTAATGAAATTGTTATTTTTCTATGTATTTCTGTTACTATTTATTTAACAATTTCATTTAATTTCACGACCTTTTAATTTTAAAACTGAAATTTAATAATAAACTATAAGTAAAAACTATTCTACTAAAGCTAAACTGTCCTAATACTACTAATAGAACCAATAGAGTTAAAGAAGATCAACCTTAGCCCGCCAATCCGCATGCGAGTGACGTGGTGGATCGACGCTCCATGTCCCCTCGCCTATAAGAAGGGCTGGTCTCGTAGTGGGTCGTTAATAATGGTTTTTGCTTCACCTTTTTCTCCCATAAATTACATTTTAATCTTTACTGATATTCTAGATCGATTTTCACATCTTTTTTATCGACTACAAGTTGGCCCTGCTATCACACCTGATGTTAAGTGATGATGCAATCGAAGATGGAAGCGAGCTGACTTGTTAGGTGTAGGATGAAATCCACTCCCCTATCGGTTTCCACACGACGTCGTACCGGAACGCTAAATTCTTGGCGGTACGTCTTTGTCGGTAGCTAGCCACGGCGAAAGCCTCCCACCAGCGAAATTTTTTTTACTTAGATTCATAATTTCTTCATTACATTTTGTATGAAAGGCTTCGTTATCGATATGTTGACACATTTGTTACTCGTTGAAATTTGCCACAGAGATAGATTATAGTCTGGTATAGCACAAAGGCTTTTGATCCCAATGGGCACTGCTCATATATCTATTATTGTCAAGAACGAATATACATATTAAAAATTACCACGGTAACGGGAATCACGCGGGTGAAACCGCGGGCACAACTAGCATCTTATGAACGCGAACATATGTCTATATGTTATTTATTTATGACTTATCCACTGAACCGATTTTGATGAATTTTCACACCGTCGAGTCGTTACGAAAAAACAGTACTTTTTGTCGAGAAAATTTCAAAAAACGGAATTTTTAGTAGCAAAATGTTATAAATTTATAATGAATTGAAACGTTGCTTGATATTTTTACACTGTCATCGTTTGGAGTTTAATTTTGAAGTATTTTGATTGTATTATTTGTAAATGTGTTGGCTCATCATTGCATAAAGTTGATTATTTTTTACCGGATAGTGTTTAAAGTCATCAATATTATTAATTAAGTTGCCTCACTGTTATTATAAAATAAATATTTTAATGAATTTATTATAATTGTTTTATTTTTTGACCGACGAAAAAAAGGAGGAGGTTCTCAATTCTTTTTTTTTTATTGACTACAAGTTTGCCCTCGACTGCTATCACACCTGATGTTAAGTGATGATGCAGTCTAAGACGGAAGCGGGCTGACTTGTTAGGAGTGGAACGAAAATCCACTCCCCTTTCGGTTTCTACACGACATCGTACCGGAACGCTAAATCGCTTGGCGATACGTCTTTGTCGGTAGGGTGGTAACTAGCCACGGCGACAGCCTCCCACCAGCCCGACCAAGACAAATCTCTATCTGCCCCGCCGGGAATCGAACCCAGGACTTCCGTCTTGTAAATCCACAGCGCATACCACTGCGCCACGCAGGTCGTCAAATCGACACGTATTTTTTTTTATGTATGACCACGCATAACTTTTTACAGAGTTGTCCGATTTTGATAATTCTTTTCAGAATCATCATTTATTCATTACAAGTTAGCCCTGGACTGCGATCACACTTGATGGTAAGTAATTATGCAATGGAAGCGGGCTAGCTTGTTAGGAGTAGGATAAAAATTCACGCCACGGCTGAAGCCTAACACCAGCTAGACCTGGACTAAATTGGTACAATCTGATTCAACACAGCTGGGAATCGAACCGAGGACCTCGTGATCGAAGCCATATGGGCTAACCACTGGACCAACGAGGCTGTCTATACGAAGAATAAGTTAGAAGAGTTTGTTCTAAGAAAATTTTAATAATTCAAAGTCTGGAATTCGTTGGTGATATAAACTCATGCTTCGAAGGGTCAATAGTCATAGTTGCGACGTGAAGGAAAAACAAACATACAAAAATATTACGAACCGAATTGATAACCTCCTTTTTTGAAGTTGGTTAATAAATTATTATTACTTTCAGTAGGCTGTTATACAAGCATTTTTAAAAAGACTAGTCTATCAATGTGTAGTGACTACCGCGTTGGAAAGGCAGGTACTGCCGTGAAGACCCGGCTGCAGAAACTGAGCAGATGCTCTTACAACTTGTATAATTTACAATTTTAGTTATCCTGTAGCCAGTAGTAAGCATAGCCGATTGCCTCCAAAAATCTTTGTCGTTTTTGTTTACTGCTGCTCTTCGTTATAATTGTCGTTCTGATTCAGTATTTAAAAATTGTATTCAATATAACTCAGGAAAATTAGAAATAACATTCTATTTTTCCTCTCAAGTAAAAAATTAAGCTGAAGTCTAACCGGGGAATAGGTACTTTACTGGTCAAAGGTCAAATAACAAAGAAGAAAAAAATCCGTTCGATTAAACAAACCTAATTATAATCTGTGGCTATAAACAATGCAATAATAAAATTAGGTACTTTATATGTCATGTTTGCAGACACTGGATATTTACGTACCTATATAAACTTCTCTGTGGTCATTTTAAATAGTTGAGACAAAAACGCGGGAAGGTTCGCACGCACCCGCGCTCGCTCGTGGACATTATAAAACGAACTTTTTAGTTTTTTTTTATTAATTAACTTGGCAATAACCTTGCTCGCGAGTAGTTTTTGTATTTAAGTGTTAAGGTGACTGTACATAAAGGATTTTCTCAAGGTCAGTGAATTTACGTCGTTTTAATGGTGTTTGATCTTTATATACGAGCAAAACCAGTTTGTAAATTATTACGATGACGCTAATCGTTGTTTCTTAATTCATTCCGTAATAACAGAGGAATATCAATTTTAAATCTTGACCATCGGGTTTGGACGGAGGTTAATTGATACAGGAAAAATAAATTTTTAACAATTTTTTTTCTTCAGTTCATTTCGGACTAATTGGCAGTAAATTGTTAAATTTTAATTTGAATACAATCAAAAAAATCATCTAGGAGGATTTATGTGGTTATTAAGTTTAAATGATTTTAAAGATATGTCAATGAATTTTAATTAATTTTTCGGCTTAATTTGTTATAATCATTAAGTTTTTTTTGCACAAAAAATTGTTTGTCTGTAAATTCGGTTTACTGACGATAGTTGAACGTGACAATATCTGAAGAAAATACTGATGGAATGGTAGCATTTAATTGGTTATTAAAATTTTTAATTTAAGTATATTTTTATAAATATTAATTTAAATTAATAAAATAATTTATTTTGATTTTATAAATTTATATTTTAAATTTAAAATAAATATATTAATTTTTAATTTAAAATTTAATAGACGGATGTCGAACGCTGCCGAACGCAAAGGCCAATTGTGCTTCTTTGTCGCTCGTTCTGCGCTCTCGCTTGCACTTCGAGCCTTACATGGAACGCCTCAAAGCGAGGTAACGACGCATGACGTCATGTTTTTTCGTGCGTGCAGCCGGCTCTATCGAATTATAAGACGTTGTTACGTCAAAAAACTGATTGATAAAATAAGTTCAATATATAATTAAATAAGCAATAGATGTTTTTACTTATCTACCCACTTATTACTAGCAATTTAGTTTTCACATATTGGTGTAAGTAGGTACATAAGGATGGTTCATTACGAAGGTTAATGCATTAAGATTAGGATATTTAGATCAATACTCATGTTTTGGTAAGTTTGTAAATTTTAACCATCATGTTATGAATTAATAGCCCGATAATGATGCAATTCTTTTTAGCTGATGCTGATATGACCGAGATAGCATATTTGTTGAAAATTAGACAAGACTATCCGAAGACATCGGTCGTTCTTTTATTGTGATGGGAAGAATTTCATTAATTTATTTTGCAGAAGCATAAAATTAACTAATTTTTTTTGGCTGTGTTTATATTGACTGTCTCGTTCGTCTAGTGGTTAGCGAATCGATGTGATCGATCACAAGGTCCTGAGTTCGATTTTTGGGTCGGAATTTTATTACTTATATATTAGGTAATTGGTCAAATATTTTATGGGAGTTGAAATATGATCATAAATGTTGTAAGTGTCGGCAAAACACAAACCGCGTGAGAAATGGAAAACGCTGCCTAATATCTTTGAGAATTATAATTATAATATAAAAACCATGCCCGTTCTTGTTTAAAAAATATGGCCGCTTATTCCGCGCTTCTGCAGAGCTTTCAAGGGAGACACCTGACCCTCTAAATCCCCCCTTATATACGCACATGGAGACCAATTTTTGGTGTTGTTGGTAGGTTGAAATATACGTTACTATACTAAAGCCAAACTCGATTGAGAATGCTTGTCAACAAACAAATTAAAAATGAAGGTAGAAATCACTAGTCATTTTACTCCCATTTTTTTAGTTAACTTGTTAATGACGAATTCATGCCAATAAATTAGATTAGTAAGCTTAAAACTAATTAATATATTCAATATCTTTTAAATAAGATTTTATAAAGAAAATAAAACAAAAGTTTAAATTTATTAGGCATAAAATGTGTTGCATTTTATACCTTCATTTTAAATTTGTTTGTTGACAAGCATTCTCAATCGAGTTTGGCTTTAGTATATATATATATATATATATGTTGCAATATCGTTCCTGATTCGAATTGCGAAATTATGGATTGAAATACCAGCTCTCGTTTTCCCTACGAGCTACAATGTGGGTATCTTCAAGAGTGAATAGGTAATACCTTTAGGCAACGAGTTCCACCGGAGGCTGTATCTTCGCTTACCATCAAGCCTGATCGTTGCCAGTAGCCTAAACAGTATATAAATTTTTTTTAACAAAAAATAACTGTCATTTAGTTGCTTTAATTTACTTAAGCATATCTATGAAGTCGGTGCCAGCATTAGGAACATTTATTTAATGTAGTAAAGCAGTTTGTGGGTTCTAGTCTAGGTAATGTCCTTAAAGTAGAAACCTTGGCTGGCATCGACTCCTAGATATGCTTAAGTAAATTAAAATAACAAAATGTCACAGTTATTTTTCACTTTTTAGTGCGTTTTAAGTCGGTTCTATTTCTTGTTAAAAATTTTCATTTCTTTGTAGTGATTTATCCACACGTAACGTACTCGTACTATACTCTCATAGTATATTATACGGCACTAGTAGCCAAAAAGCTACCGATACCTACAGAAAAACCGAAATCGCTGCAAGTGTGCCTATAAAATTTGAAGAGTTCCTTCAATTTTCTCAGGATATCATCATCAGATCCTAACATGATGACTATGCGACCATATTGGAAGTGTGCCCTTTTTAATAAAAAAGAATTATCAGAATCGGACAACAATACATAAAAAAAACAAAAATAAATGTCTTGATGGCCTCTGTGGCGCAGTGGTATGCGTGGTGGATTTATAAGACGGAGGTCCCGGGTTCAATTCCCGGCGGGGCAGATTGAGATTTTTCTTAATTTGTCTTGGTCTGGCTGGTGGGAGGCTTTCGCTGTGGCTAGTTACCACCCTACCGACAAAGACGTACCGCCAAGCGATTTAGCGTTCCGGTACGATGTCGTGTAGAAACCGATAGAGGTGTGGATTTCATCCTACTCCTAACAAGTTAGTCCGCTTCCATGTTAGATTGCATCATCACTTGACATCAGGTGTGATAGCAGTCAAGGGCCGCTGTCGTCCGTGTAGTAAAATAAAAAAATATATACGTGTCGAATTGAGAAACTCCTCCTTTTATTTTTAATTCGATTAAAAAAAAACCTCTCTAGATTTTCTCGCGGACGAAGTCCTAAGTTCTGATAAACTGGTCAATGTCCTCAGTCGACCGTAAGTTTAATATTTATCTCGAGTAGATTCACTACTGTATCTGTTCACCTTCACGTATAAACAATTGTCTGTAACATTTTCCTCATACGACAGCTGGGAACTTGTAGATAATAAACATACCTACATGTGTATAACGCAAGCTTTTTAACCGACGAAAAAAACGGAGGAGGTTCTCAATTCAACATGTATATATATTTTTTTTTAATCGACGAAAAAAAGCGGAGGAGGTTCTCAATTCAACACGTATATATATTTATTTTAATCGACGAAAAAAAACGGAGGAGGTTCTCAATTCAACACGTATATATATTTTTTTTAATCGACGAAAAAAAACGGAGGAGGTTCTCAATTCAACACGTATATATATTTTTTTTAATCGACGAAAAAAAACGGAGGAGGTTCTCAATTGAACACGTATATATATATTTTTTAATCGACGAAAAAAAACGGAGGAGGTTCTCAATTCAACACGTATATATATTTTTTTAATCGACGAAAAAAAGCGGAGGAGGTTCTCAATTCGACATGTATATATATATTTTTTTTATGTATGACCACGCATAACTTTTTACAGAGTTGTCCGATTTTTATAATTCTTATTTTATTAGAAGGGGCATACTTTCAAGGTGGTCCCATTGTCATCATGTTAGGATCTGATGATGATATTCTGGGGAAATTGAAGGAACTCTTCAAATTTTGGAGGCACGCTAACAGCGAATTCGGTCTTTGTCTCGGTATCGGTAGCTCTTTGGCTACAAGTGCCGTATAATATACTATGACAGTATAGTACGAGTACGATACATGGCGATAAATCACTAAAAAGTAAGAAATAACTGTGTCATTTAGTTACTTTAATTTACTTAAGCATATCTAGGAGTCGGTGCCAGCGAAGGTTTCTACTTTAAGGATATAACCCGCGATGGTATATGTCTATCTCTTAGGGAGAACCCACAACAACCATTTTTTATCGTTTACTTTCAACCAAAACTAATGGCTTATTTACGAAGCGATTTTAAACAATACTGTATTAATCCTTATCCAATTGAGTGTCTGAAATACTTTGTGCATTCAATATAGACCACTATTGCCCTTTGCAGCATGTAATTTAAGTGAATATTTTCCAAGATATGAAAGATTCAAAATGCAGGGCGGTCGCGCGGCGCGTGCGTATGCCTCCCTTGGTACATACCAGCATTATACCCGTGCGAAGCTGGGGCGGGCCGCTAGTTATATATAAAAAAAATTTTAACAAAAAATAGGACCGACTCAAAACGCACTAAAAAGTAAAAAATAACTGTGTCATTTAGTTGCTTTAATTTACTTAAGCATATCTAGGAGTCGGTGCCACCCAAGTTTAGGGAACATTTATTTAACGTAGTAAAGCAGTTTGTGGGTTCTAGGTAACGTCCTTAAAGTAGAAACCTTGGCTGGCACCGACTTCATAGATATGCTTAAGTAAATTAAAGCAACTAAATGACACAGTTATTTTTAACCAACAAAAAAAAAACGGAGGAGGTTCTCAATTCGACACGTATATTTTTTTTTATTATTATTTTTTTTTATGTATGACCACGCATAACTTTTACAGACTTGTCCGATTTTGATAATTCTTTTTTTATTAGAAAGGGCATACTTCCAAGGTGGTCTCATGGTCATCATATTAGGATCTGATGATGATATCCTGAGGAACTCTTCAAATTCTGGAGGCACGCTTACAGCGATTTCGGTTTTTGTCTCGGTATCGGTAGCTTTTTGGCTACTAGTGCCGTATAATATACTATGACAGTATATATATATATATAGTACGAGTACATTACGTGGCAATAAATCACTAAAAAGTAAAATTTTTTAAATAAAAATAGAACCGACTCAAAACGCATTAAAAAGTAAAAAATAATTGTCATTTAGTTGCTTTAATTTACTTAAGCATATCTAAGAGTCGGTGCCAACCAAGGTTTCTACTTTAAGGACGTTACCTAGAACCCACAAACAGCTTTACCTACTACGTAAAATAATTATGAGCATACGTTCGGACAGCATGGGGCAAATTATGGCAATGTCTTTTTGGTCTTAATTCTATTCAACTAACACATTCAACCAAGGAACTGAGTATGCAAATAACAATTAATATTAAAATTACAAGATTAACTAAATTAAAAATGTAATGTAATATAGTAGGTACGTAATAGTACATAAGATTTGATAGAATGTCTTGTTAGTCTAGTGGTCAGCCTATATTTTTTTTTATCGACTACAAGTTGGCCCTTGACTGCTATCACACCTGATGTTAAGTGATGATGCAGTCTAAGATGGAAGCGGGCTAACTTGTTAGGAGTAGGATGAAATCCACATCCCTTTCGGTTTCTACACGGCATCGTACCGGAACGCTAAATCGCTTAGTGGTACGTCTTTGTCGGTAGAGTGGTAACTAGCCACGGCGAAAGCCTCCCACCAGCCAGACCAAGACAAATTAAGAAAAATCTCAATTTGCCCCGCCGGGAATCGAACCCAGGACCTCTGTTATATAAACCAACCGCGCATACCACTGCGCCACGGGAATCGAACTCTTATAAATCCACCGCGCATATTTCAAAAACGTGTCTCTTATATCTTCTATAATAATAAATAATTTTCGACGAAATTTTTTAATTCAATATCTGCATTGAAATTGCGAACTGGTTCTGAGTCGGTCAAGTCAAACAAGTTGCCACCACGGACTTGCGATGAGCTAGACACCGCATGCTCATTTAACTGTAGGAAAACCAACTATATCGTAGGTTACTAGGTCAAGGTTTGCTTGAAGGACGTCATCCGTGTTTCTGTGCGTAGGTATACAAAGTTACAGCGTGAGTTCAAGAAAAATGGAGTCCTGCTACTAGTACTAATAGTAGTAATAATACTGTGCGTGACGTCGTATCAACTAGATAAGGGCACCGATTCCTATATATCATCGTGATAAAGGGAGCTGTTTAGAATATTTTTAGACTGGAACCGAAATCGAAAGGCAAATTACTAGATAATCGAGACAGTTATCGAAATTACTATTATGAAAGAAACTGAAACATATCAGAACTTTTTAAGAAAATCGCATACATACAAACATGTACAAACGTAGCTGGGTTCAGCGACTTCACCCCCGTAGATCCTGTTGGCGGAAAGTATCGGGTTTTATGTAAATCAAAAATCGTGAATACCATACTACCATAATGTGACAGTCAATATGATATTTTGCTTGTACTTAATCGTATGTAATAAAGATAATTTTTATCACTTAATTTTTCTGAAGTTATAACTTATTCATAAAGTAATTAGGTAACTTAGGCCTGTGTGCACCAAGATGTCGGTTATCATAACCAACGGTTAACATAAGCTAAACGTAAAATTTACTGTTCACGACAACCCGTACACCAGTTAAGGACGTAAGCTCGGTTAAGATAACCGCCCGGTTTACGTTCTTACCCGGCGTACGGTTTGTCGTAAACAGTAAATTTTACGTTTAGCTTATGTTAACCGTTGGTTATGATAACCGAAATCTTGGTGCACACAGGCCTAAATTTTACGTTTAGCTTATGTTAACCGTTGGTTTTGATAATCGAAAATTTGGTGCACACTGGCCTATGTAACTTTGTAGCAAGAATCATCTATATTTAACCGACTTCAAAAGAAGGAGGTTATCAATTCAACCTATATGCAACAATGTCAGAATAAGTCAATAGGTCAGTCAGTATTGCGCTTGTATATATGTGTATATATACAATACTTTATACATACAAATCTAAAGCATAAATAGATAAATTAAAGGCCTATATACACATCAACTCCAAAACAATATTTTAACTATATTAAAGCCAAACTCGATTGAGAATGCTTGTCAACAAACAAATAAAAAATGAAGATAGAAATCACTAGTCATTTTACACCTAATTTTTTAAGTTAACTTGTTAATGACGAATTCATGACAATAAATTAGATTAGTAAGCTTAAAACTAATTGATATATTCAATATCTTTTAAATAAGATTTTATAAAAAAACAAAACATAATTTTATATTTATTAGGCATTAAAAGGTGTTGCATTTTCTACCTTCATTTTAAATTTGTTTTGTTGACAAGCATTCTCAATCCAGTTTGGCTTTACTATAGGAATCAATATGTTTTTGTTCATTACACGTTAGCCTTAGCAATCTCACCTGACAGTAAGTGGTGATGCAATCTTTGATGGACGCGGGCTGGGGTTGTTAGTAGTAGTATATATCCACACCCCTTCGGTTTCTTTGCGAGGTCGTACCGGAACGCTAAATCGCTTTAACTAGCCATGGCCACTGTCTCGTATCAGCCAAAGCCACACCAACCCACAAACCTGCCTAATTTGGGAATCGAACCCAAGATCTCCGTCTTTACTCCACTTTTTTTTTATTTTTTTTATCGACTACAAGTTGGCCCTTGTGCTATCACACCTGATGTTAAGTGATGATGCAATCTAAGAAGGAAGCGGGCTAACTTGTTAGGAGTACCACACTCCTATCGGTTTCTACACGACATCGTACCGGATCCCGTAAATCCCAATCTGCCCCGCCGGGAATCGAACCTAGGACCTCCGTCTTACTGCGCCACGGAGGTCGTCCACTGCACATACTACTGCGTCACGGAGGTTAATATTAACATAGCTCGGCAAACACTATTGAATCGTGGGGTATCTAATTAAATATAAGTCATCGAATCACCTGTTCTACTAACAAGGGTTTTCCTAACGTATATTCTTGTAATGGTATTAATTTTCTAAGAAATAAGTGGGCTTGAGACGGATGTACTTAATTTTGGAATCGGTTCTTTTTAGCGATGACTAGTTAGATAACCCTGGTTTGTTTAGTTGTACGTGACCCCATTTTGACGGCCGACGGCCGAGTGGCGCAGTGGGTAGTGACCAGCTTCTGCGTTCTAGGCTGTGGGTTCGATTCCCACATCTGGAAAATGTTTGCATGATGAGCATGGATGTTTTCCGGTGTCTGGGTGTTTATCTATTATTATTGTACAAAAAAATCTGCGACAGCATACATTATCTTTTATATTTTGGCAGATATAGAACCTTTTTTGTTTTAAAAATCATTTATTTCATATGCTTACGTTTACGTCATTATTTATACAACTAAACTTAAATCCTTATCAAAATAAATTATTTAATAATCACAAGGATATTATAGAGATAAGATTTGCCTTTTACAGTATGTTAATTAGTTATATAGTTTCGGAGATATTACAAAATTTCTAAAAAGTGCGACTGTAATAAATCATTTAATTCATATGCTTAAGTTTACGTCATTATTTATAGAACTAAACTTAAATCCTTCTTCTTCTTCTTCTTCTTCTTCCCGGGCTTTTTCCGCACTTGGCCACGATGTTGGCCGTTGTACGTGATTCCTCCGGTGTAGGTCCCCTCTGGTTTATTCCAACCAGCCGAGCTCGCTCCAGAAGCTTAGGAGGCCGCCCAGGTCGCCGATCGCTTCATGGAGTGTCGCTGAGGAACCAATGTAGGTAGCTCGTTGCTCCGACACACTGCTGCATCTAAGCATAACATGTATCGGTGTTTCGTTTTCCTCCATGCAGGCTCTGCATAGAGGACTGTCAGTCATACCTAAAATTGAAAGGTGTTTGTTTAACATACAGTGGCCTGTTATTAGTCCTACTACTGTTCTCAACTTCATACGACTCAGGCGTATAAGTTTTTTCGTTAATTTTGGATTTAAGTTTGGAAGTGCTTCCTTTGTGTGGTTGCACTCTGTTGTTTTGGCCCATAGCTCGGCATGAGCACTTATAGTTTGTTTATGTAGCCATGATTTATATTCACTGAACGGTATGGGCGCTATTGGTTGTGGGCCTACTACCTTCAGTGTTGCAGCTTGTTTTGCTAGCTGGTCTGCCATGTCATTACCTATTATTCCACTGTGACTTCTTAACCATTGTAAGGTCACTGTGTTTCCCATCGCAAGTGTTTCTAGGGCGTGGTGACAGTCGAGCAGTAATCTTGAGGTCGTAGAGGATTTTGTTAGAGCTCTTAATACTGCTTGGCTGTCACTGTGTATGGTAATATTGAAATTTGTTACCTGTCTGTTAGCCACAGCTATGGCTGCTGTTGTGATTCCAACGCACTCAGCCTGAAAGACTGAGTTGTGCTTACCAAGCGCTTGCATGATCTTTATGTTCAGTTCCTGGCAGTATGAACCTGCTCCTGTTCCTCTGATGGATTTTGATCCATCAGTATACACATCGATTGTGCTCGAATTGCTTCTTGAGTATGTATTTTCTTCCATGTTGATGTTGTACGGTTTGTCTACCATGAATCGTTTACATGTTTTATCACAAATCCATTCTAGGCTTGGGTTTGCCGTTAAAGCCTCCTGAAGGATTTTGGTGTGTCCAGTATATCTGTCTTTCCATAGCCCACAGGTTTTTAGTCTGAGTGCTGTCAAAATTGCCTCTTCTTTAATATGGAGGTGTAGTGATGGTATTCCCAGAATTGCCTGAAGGGCTGCTGTTGGGGTTGTATTCATACTACCTGTTATTGCTAGTAGTGCCAGTCGCTGGAATTTTTGCAACTCTTGTTGTACAGTGATTAGAACTGTCCTTGTCCACCAGATTACTGATGCATAGGCCAGTGAGTTTCTGACTACGGTCAAATATAGCCATTTCACTATATGTGGTTTCAGTCCCCATGTTTTTCCAATCATACGTTTGCATTGGCTGAGGACGATTGTTGTGTTTTGAATTTTAGATTCAATGTGTTTCTTCCAGTTTAGCTTATTATCCAATGTTACACCTAGGTATTTCACTTCGGTTGAGAGTTTAAGTGTAACTTTGAATAATGTGGGCATAGTGATTATGTTTGGTTTTCTTTTGTTTGTGAACAGAATTAACTCTGTTTTGTTCGGATTAACAGATAGTTCGTTTTTTACGCACCACTGTTCTATCTGCTTTAATGCACTTTGCATTATGCCAAATAGGGTGTTCTCTTGCTTGCCTCCTATTAGTATTGCTATGTCATCAGCATAACCAATGGTGTGATATCCTTTGTTATTCATTGTTGTGATAAGGTCGTCTACGACTAGATTCCACAGAAGGGGTGAAAGGACACCTCCTTGCGGACATCCTTTCGCAACAATGCCTTTGGTTATGCCATTTATGTCTATATGGACAACTCTTAGTTTTAATAGTGCGTTTATCCATTTTCTTAATGTTGTTGGCACGTTGTATCGTGTTAATGATGTTTCTATACTTTTAAACGTAGTTTTGTCAAAAGCACCTTCGATATCTATGAAGGCTCCTAGTGTTGCTATTTTGTTTTCTAGGTTATGTTCTATCTTGCCCACAACAGAGTGTAGTGCAGTTTCGGTAGATTTACCTATGCAGTATGCGTGTTGATTTGGGTGTATTGGAGTATTCATCAGTACTCCATCCCGTAAATGTCTATCAACTAGTCTTTCCAGAGTTTTTAGGAGAAAAGATGCTAGGCTGATAGGTCTGAACGCTTTTGGTTCTGTGTAATCTGATTTTCCTGGTTTTGGTAGGAAAACTACTTTCACTTTTCTCCATGAGTTGGGAATATATTTGTATGCTAGGCATGCTTTATATATTGTAGTCAGCCTTGGTGTTAAGGATTCTATGCCCCACTGTAGTAGGGCTGGAAAGATGTCATCTGCCCCTGGTGATTTAAAGGGGTGAAAGGTGTCTATGGCCCAGCGTACTCTGTCCGTTGTTACTACCTTGTTGGCCAGATCCCAGTCTGATGGGTTATCGTTGGCAGCTTCCTCCCATTCTGTGCTTTGAAGGATTTTGCATCCCGGAAAATGTATCTCTAAGAGAGTTTCGCTTATCTCTTTGTCACTTTTTGTGAAGTTTCCGTCGGCTTTCTTTAAGGAGCCTAGTGTGAGAGTGTTGTCTCTTGTTAAGATTTTCCTCACTCTGTTTGCTTTATCGTTTGATTCTATGTTTGTACAAAAGCGGCGCCATGATGTGGTGCCTCTTTGTCTTATGATATTCTTGTATGTGTTTTGGTAATTTTTGAATTTATCCCAATCGTTGTCGTCTCTTGTATTCTTTGCTCTGTTGAAAAGGTGTCTCAGTCTACGTCTCCTCCTTTCTAGATCTGAGGTCCACCAACTGTGCAAAGGTGTTTGTTTTGTCTTGTTTCCCTGTAGGGGACATGTTTCCTCGTAGCAGGACACAATTAATTTGGTCATGCTTACAACGTTTGTTTCAATCTGGTCTGTTGACTCGATATTGCTGTGTGTGATCTGGGTCCCTTCCATACTTTTTAGTAGGGTTTTGAAAAGTGCCCTGTTGGTTTTTCTCGGATTTCTCCTCAGTGTGTCCTGTGTTTTCGTCAGATTCAGTTCGAAACTTATGCGTCTGTGATCTGATAGTGTGAGTTTGTCACTTACGTGCCAATTCTTGATATGATCTATGACGCCGTTTGACGCCAGAGTTAGATCAAGGTTAGCTAGAGTAAGGTTAGTTGTTAGTAGATATGATACTAATTGCTCACCTCTTTTGTTGTTGGTTGTGCTGCCCCATAGGGTGTGATGTGCGTTACTGTCCACCGCTATTATCAAGTCCATGTTTTCATTCTCGCAGTGGTTTATGAGGTCCATGAACTCTTTTGGTGGAATTTGATCTTCGATTGGTAGGTATAGTGATGCCAGGACAAGCGGCCTTGATTCCACTTTAGTTTGTTGTCCTGTTCCACCTTGTATTCTTATTGTTGTTATATCTCTGAAACAGTATTGTGTTAAGAGTGTCGCTGTGACACAGCGAGGTATGTATATACATGTTCTTGGTGGATTTTGTTTACTATCATATAGTAACTTACCATGGCAGTTGCCGAAACCACACACCTGATTTCCTCTAACCCACGGCTCTTGGATTAGAGCTATGGTTTCAGCTTCTTCCTCCAGCTGCATCCGAAGATTGGCCGTTGCTAGCTGCTTATGCTGGAGGTTTGCCTGTATTATGTTTACATTGCTGAATGTTCTGGTTTATGCGTCCCGGGGGGCGCATTCATCCAGCAATGTATACAGCGCTGCCCTTTCCGCTGTTGTGTCCTCATCTGAGCTCGATGTGCATATTTCGGGGGTCTCGTCCCATATCATCGCACTTGTTGAGGGTGCGACGCTTGGGCCGGGGTCCGAGGTTTCCCTTTTCACTGTGTCAGCTGACCCGGGTGCTGAGTCAGCTGTCCCTTGTGTGGCGTCAGCTGACCCTTGCCCCGTCTCAGCTGACCCAGGTGTTGGGGGTTTTTCAGCTTTCGCTGGTTGGTCTGCAGAAATTAAATTAAAACTTAAATCCTTATCAATATTAATTATTTAATAATCACAATGATATTATAGATATAAGATTTGCCTTTTACAGTATGTTAATTAGTTATATAGTTTCGGAGATATTACAAAATTTCTAAAAAGCGCGACACGCGATACGTACGTACGAGTACGTACTGAATCTAGGCGTCAGCATATTGGTAAGTATGTTGTTTCATGTTAGAAACGATAATACGGTAATGGAGTTGCGAATTCGATCTTTGTTCAATTTATTTGCCATAGAAGACCATATCTATACTATTAATATAAAGAGTTTGTTCGTTTGTTTAAACGGGCTAATCTCTAGATCTGCGTCTCGGATTGTAAAATTATTTTTGTTTATTTCGAAAGCTAGACTCAAGAGCCTTATAGACTATTTAATATCAAGCTATACACATCAGCTTGCCATAAATATTTTATATTGTTAATGTTAATGTACTGTAATGTCGTACAATGTTTAACAAAAATGTAGATCTTTAGTACACGGGACGGGACGGAGGATGTTGCTTCACGGGAAACTATAAAAAATTAAATTGAGAGGGGGAGGGGGGAATGAGCACACTTTATATCAAAGTCTGTCTTTAAAATTAGAAGGGTACTTAAGAGGTTTTCACGCGGAAGAAGTCGCGGGCGACTGGTAGTATGACATAAATCACAAATACAGACGAACACATCAGACACAGGTAATCATAAAATTAATAATCTACTTAATAATCATAAATATATGAACAGAACCTGTTTGCAAGAAGATTACACCGACGAGCACAAGGTTATGTATTCACTTAATTGCAAAATACATAAATCTAGACACATATTTAATGTGTAAAATTCTTGGTTAAGGTACGAGCATACTGTGTCGAGCGTATAATTCATAATCATAATAATCATAATCATTTATTTATTTGCTAAACAAGGGTTACAAAAGTAATGCAATTCTATTAAAAAGATCCAAGCATGTTTTGCCAAGGACTAGGCGTGCAAATATTTACAAACTTAGAAATAAGATTAGGTAATTAAAATGTCAAAATTATTATATGTCAATTATTGAAATTATAAAAATGTTATTAAGTAACATACATAACCATTGTAAGTCAGGGAACATATGCCAATACAGATATATTTGAAAATGAATATATAATTAAGTCAATTAGTGATGTCAAAGTATAATTTAATTAAAGTAATATATTAGTTTATTAAATATGTTTTAATTTAAAAAATTCGTTCATTTCGTAAATTGTATTTTGGCTGAGAGCATTAAACATATATTTTTTGAACTTCTGTAGAGGCATGTTTTTAGTTTCCTCTGATAAATGGTTATATGTGTTAACCGCCATGCAATATAATTTTGTTTTAAAAAAGTGATATTTTCTGTAGAGGTATTTCAATTTTATTTTTTTGACGACCGTTGCTTTTCATTGGAAATAGCTTAATGTTCTTTTTTACAAACAAACACAATTCAAAAACATATAGTGCAGGCAATGGTAAAATTTTCTTATTTTTAAATATTGGCTTGCAGCTGTCATTAAAATCAGCTCCACAAATAGCACGGAGGCAACGTTTTTGGGCCCTAAAAACTCGTATCACATCTAAAGAGTTACCCCATAACATTTTACACATGCGCAGAACAGATGGTCGCTGAGGCCGGCGTGTGCGAGTGGAGACCACGAACCACTAAGCGCAGTGTAGGACGCCCTCCAGCCACGACCGACCTCAGAAAGGTAGTGGAAAGTGGCTGGATGAGGAAGGCAGAGGTCCAGCTGTGGACTAATACGGGCTGATGATGACGATGATGATACTGTGTCGGGTCGCTAGTGGCCGTTCATAAATCACGTGATGTTTTTTGGGCATTTTTAACCCTCTCCTCCCCCTTGGTGATACTTGGTGAGTTTGTACTGACACCCCCCACTCTTTCCCTATATCACGTGTATTTTTAGTACCTATAAAAAACTTACCTAACTTTAATATTTATAAAATACAGGTATAAATATCATCTAGTTTTATTTAAAATAAAATTTTTAACAAAAAATATAACCGACTCAAAACGCACTAAAAAGTAAAAAGTAACTGTGTCATTTAGTTGCTTTAATTTACTTAAGCATATCTAGTAGTCGGTGCCCGTAACGTAGGTACTCGTACTATACTCTCATAGTAGGTATTATACGGCATTAGTAGTCAAAAAGCTATCGATACTTACACAAAACCCGAGATCGCTACAAGTGTGCCTATAAAATTTTAAGAGTTCCTTCAATTTTCCTCATATCATAATCAGATCCTAACATAATGACTATGGGATCATCTTGTCTGTAAAGTCGGTTTACTGACGATAGTTGAACGTGACAACGTCTTAAGAAAATACTGATGGAATGGTAGCATTTAATTGGTTATTAATATTTTTAATTTAAGTATATTTTTATAAATATTAATTTAAATTAATAAAATAATTGAATTTGATTTTATAAATTTATATTTTAAATTTATAATAAATGTATTAATTTTTAATTTAAAATTAAATTTAATGTTTTATCGTGCGTGCAGCCGGCTCTATCGAATTATAAGACGTAGTCACGTCAAAAAGAATTCTCAAAATCGGACAACTCGGTAAAAAGTTATGCGTGGTACACACAAAAAAAAATATACGTGTCCAATTGAGAACCTCCTCCGTTTTTTTCGTCGGTTAAAAATGAAATACTCCAAAAATAACATTTAGGCCTGTGTGCACAAGATTTCGGTTATAATAACCAACGGTTAACATAACTTTACTATAAATTTACAATTTATAATAAACCCGTACGCCGGTTAAGGACGTAAACCGGGCGGTTATCTTAACCGAGCTTACGTCCTTAACCGGTGTGCGGGTTGTCGTGAACAGTAAATTTTATGTTTAGCTTATGTTAACCGTTGGTTATGATAACCGAAATCTTGGTGCACACAGGCCTTAGAGGTAGACATAAAGGTGGCTGCACAGTACATTAGTGACGGGCTCTGTAAAATAATTAAACGTACACGCAGTTCGCGTTCCGAATTAGAGGTAATATTACGAACTACGAACTACTGATCCGATTTGAAAAATCTTTCACCAGCCAAGCGCTAGCTTATACAGAATAAAAAAGACGTGTGGCACTCGGAGACTGTCGCGGTAAAGCTATTGCATAGCATTTTTTATCCACTTATGTTTACCTTCCGACGTCATCGGGACCGTGGCCGAGCGGTAAGGCGCTCTAAGTACCCGGATTGCCAGAGAGACGCGGGTTCGAATCCCGTCGGTTCCGCAATTTTTTTTTTAAGCGTGATATTGCAAAAAGTCATTAATTTTTAAAAAAAAAAGACTTTTTGAAAAAAAAAAAATTTCGGAACCGACGGGATTCGAACCCGTTCTCTCTGGCAATATGGGCACTTAGAGCGTATTACCGCTAAACCAGGTTCCCCGATGACGTCGTTGCGGAAATTGTGCTATTCACATTATGTTTTTGATATCTAGCGGGTGTTAGGTTTTTTCGTTACGGAATTTCTGAACTCGGTCTCCGCGCTCAAGGCCCGCGATAGAAGCTATACAATAGCTTAAAAACCATTACCATTTCTAAGCCTACCAAGACCTATTGCAGAAAGCAGCGTGGTAGGTGTCAGCTCCATATCCCCTCTCCTATTAGGCCGTCGGCTATAGTGGGCCGTGATAGGCTGATATAGACGAAGAAAGGTTATCATTACAGAGTATAAAACAGTCGCTTTTTTGTTTGTCCGGATGTATGCTTTAATCTTTAAAACTACGCAACCGATTTTCATGCGGTTTTTTTAATCAGATAGAGTGATTCAAAAGGAAGGTTTATGTGTTTAATACATGCATAATATAGTAGAGAAACACTGATAATTTCAGAGGTTTCTGATGTTATGTTGTAAACTTACGCATTTTTTGCGCTTACATTGCAAACGCTGGCTAAACCCTACGAGATATATCAAAATAATGTGCTACAGTATTGCACATCTTAAAAAGGTCAACAATAAAGTCCGCGATGGTATATGTCTATCTCTTAGAGATAACCCACAATAACCATTTTTTTTCTTTTACTTTCAACCAAAAGTAATGGCTTATTTACGAAGCGATTTTAAGCAATACTGCATCAATCCTTATCCAATTAGGTGTCTTAAATACTTTGTTCATTCAATATAGATCATAGCGAGCGCGCGGAGCGTGCGTGCGCTGCCGCCAATACTAGCATTGTACCCGTGCGAAGCCGGGGCGGGTCGCTATTTATAATTATAAATAAAATAAATATTAAATAAAAATCTTTTATTTGAACCGTATTAACGGTCATAGCAGTGTTAGTAAATACATTAATAAACATAAAAACTATACTAAAGCCAAACTCGATTGAGAATGCTTGTCAACAAACAAATTTAAAATGAAGGTAGAAAATGCAACACATTTTATGCCTAATAAATTTAAACTTATGTTTTGTTTTTTTATAAAATCTTATTTAAAAGATATATGAGCAGTAGTTCAGTTACTGACAGTCGAGCCTGGCAGCAAACGCACGCAAGACGCTGTTGGAACTGGCCCGGACTATTTGCAACAGAGATGTGCACGCATGGTTGCATAGAAGCAATTCACACGAGCCTCGGCGAACATACCTGAAGCACTGCAGAACCGGGGCAGTCCCATCAGCATCCCAAATGGCTCACAGGGTACTCGTGTAGAATGAAGTGCAGTAAGCGGATTTATAAGACGGAGGTCCTGGGTTCGATTCCCGGCGGGGCAGATTGAGATTTTTCTTAATTTGTCTTGGTCTGGCTGGTGGGGGGCTTTCGCCGTGGCTAGTTACCACCCTACTGACAAAGACGTACCGCTAAGCGATTTAGCGTTTGTCGTGTAGAAACCGAAAGGAGTGTGGATTTTCATCCTACTCCTAACAAGTTAGCCCGCTTCCATCTTAGATTGCAGCATCACTTAACATCAGGTGTGATAGCAGTCAAGGGCCAACTTGTAGTTAATAAAAAAAAGCTTTAAGCGATATTTTAACCGGCACTGTACACCGAGCAAACTTGCGGACGATCATATTTGCCCTAAATTATGATTAATAATATTAATAATCAATCTACACTATACTTATCTGTATACCTAACCTTTGCTAATCACTGAGCTTGGGGAATTCCTGTCATGATATGTTAGGAATGCTAGCTTATAAATAAAATAATTATTCATACCTATATAGCTGCAAGGGCGTAGTCAGGGGCTGGTTTATGGGGTTTGGAATCCTCTTGAAAAATTCCCTACTCTAGAATCTGCATTAAAATGCTCTACTAAGTGTATCTATCACTATCCCAAACGAAGTAGGCCGACCCACTAAGTATTTTAGTCGAAATGACTACAGTGAGCGCATCACAGATGACTCGTGGTGATTGTAAGACCCTACAAAAGACCATTGGGTAGGTGCCGTATAAAAGGGGAGGGGTTTGCCAGCCCTGGATAACTATTGGCTGTCAAAACCCTACCCTAACCTTGTACTTATATCTTGGTGATGATCCCTCCCTGGTCCCTAAAATGAAGTACTTTATTAGATTTGACGGCAAAGTGGCACAGTGGGTAGTGAACCTCTTTTCTGCATCCAAGGTCGTTGTCGTGGGTTGTCTTAGTACTCGTACCACAATCTACGCTTACTTTAGGGCTTGATGGCATTGTTTCCTACAATATTTATTCTTATTTATTTGTTTCCAGATGCTGCTGCCCCTTCTCTTGCTATTGTCAGCGCATGTGGCGGTGCCACAGAAGGCGGTGGACCCCTCACTGCTGGTGGACATCTTCGGGACTCCAGCCACGCCCACACGGCCTTCTAACTTACCTCCTAGACTTGAGGACGTGAGTTACTTTTTCCCATATTTCTAATTGGGCATTTTATTCCGGCATCTGCCTCGTTTGATTCAGAGGCTAACCTATTACCTATGTGACTTCGCATCATAAGTTCCTAGATTCGAGTCCAAAATTAAGCTTATCTTGCTTCCAACAATTACGTAGCTAGCAGTTCCTAGCTGCGAAGTTTTACAAGCTTAAGAGAGCCTTTTTCTTAATTTTTTAGCAAATCCCGGTCATCATTAAGATCTGATATTTATCGTTACAGAGTCAATCATTATCATCCTCAGCCCACGAATCAGTGAAACTTAGCGTTTAAACCCTCCAGTTTTGACCTTCTAGTCCATGCTCCGATAGGGAAGAAGGCCTGGCTCTGTATCCAAACGTTGATGAAGATGTTCGTCATATCAAAGACGGCCTGCATTTAATATGTCTACTTGCATCTTCAATAGATTTGAAGATCTACATTATTTTGTAACTTACTTCATATTTCTTTCAGATAACCGTGAAGCCGACAGTCAGCGGCGCGACGTTCACCAACAGCAATGGAGAGGAGTGCCAATGTGTGCCGTATTACCTGTGCGATAAGGAATTAAATGGCGTATTCAAGAACAACGTCAGCACCACTGGGTGGGGTGTGCTGGATGTCAGGTAAAGTTTATCATCAGCTCATTTTTAACAGCCTACAAATATAGCAAAAAATCACTGCATAAGCAGATTATATTTCAATATAAGGTGGAAAGCCTTTCTGGTATAAACTTTACCATTTTACCCAGCCTTGGGAACCCAATATATTGAATTTAGGTCATGTCAATTAAAAGGATAACCATCCTCTGAAATAGAGTATACTTCGCAGGTCATGCTAGGATGTGCGTCATGTGTGATACAATGCGTAGCTTTTTGCTCATTAGAGGCGATTTCAACACTAAATAAATCCCCTAGATAAATGAGGTTCCTGGCAATCATCCTTGGCAATAAGCAAAGATCATAACCGTTTAGATCAAAACATAACAATTATGCGGGACTATAAAAGCTTAGCACTTTTTTAAAACAAATCTAGGGCAAGCCACGGTTATGATTTATGCTTATTACCAAGGATCTTTGCCAGGAACCTCATATATCTAGGGGATAGCCTAGCATATCATAGGCGTATCAGCATAATGGGGTCCCTGACTTAGAAAAACGCGTATTTTGTTGAAAGATATGACAATATTTAGATCGTCTCCTTTTCTTTTTTTTCAGATTTGGCGCCAACGACGAATGCCAGGAGAGCGTGGAGCGCTGCTGCAAGGACCCGTTGCCCGAGCCCGAGCCCGTGGTGCCCGACCCCGCGCAGCTGAAAGGCTGCGGATACAGAAACCCCAACGGGCTGGACTTCCAGATCACTGGCGGCAATGTGAGTTACTGTTACTGCTAACAGAGCGTGAAGTGTTGCTGCTTGGACGTGCTGCCCGAGCTACGGATACAGGATAGAGATATTGTAGCTGGTCTGGCTGCAAAGACATGTCGGGCCTGTCTGCCGTTAAGAGTAAGTGTAACTCGTAATATCATTGCAGCCACTGCTCGTAGTTTTGAACGCCAAAATTCCGCAAGGGATTGGATGAGTTCAGAAATTCTGCCAGGGTTTTAGAACTGGAATAACTTGGCGGGGAAGAATATTTCTTAAAGGCCTGAGATTGACTTCAGTTAAAGGACACTTGCAGAGTAATGGAATTAATAGGCTGAAAAAGATTACTGACCTTGGCCCTTGTTAGAGTCCATAACTGAATGATGTAAGAAATTAGGGAGCTGTTAGCTGAAGGTCCTAATGTACTGTGTGCAGGGTCGTCATCATAATCATTATTAACTGATGGATGTTCATTGCCGGACATAGATCTCTTTTGTGATTTTTTGGGTTGGTTTGGTTTGCAGGGTAACGAGGCGCAATTCGGCGAGTTCCCGTGGGTGGTAGCGTTGCTGGGATCAGACGGCAGCTACGCGGGCGTGGGCGTGCTCATACACCCGCAGGCCGTGCTCACCGGAGCACATGTCGCGGCAAAGTGAGTGTTAGGATGTCTAATTTTACTCTACAGTTTAATAGATATGTGTTTTGAAATCAAAGGATAGTAATTTATCTGTGATCTCTTCTCTACGTGACCAATGTTAAAAGGCTGTTTCATTTCGGTTTTTTAAATGAAAAAAAAAGTATGTTGTTGGCCCCTGTGGCAAAGCGGTATGCATGGTGGAATCCTAGCTAACTCGTAGTAAATAAAAAAAAAAGAACTTTATGGTTAGAAAACTGTTTTATTAAACCGTTTGGGAATACGTCGCGAATACGTAAAACGTTTGGGTTACTTCATAATTAGTTAACTGTTCTTGTCTCTATTGCCTAATTGGTTTCGCACGTAAGGGTGGGCTTAGGGGTTCAGACCCTCAAGATGAGCTAATTATACACCAACGCGAAAATTGTTTGTGCGTGAATACAGCTAGTAATGTTATAAAAGACTTATGTGTGCTAGTTATTGCCATCACTTCCAGCAAGTTTTGCAAGCCAGTATAATTCAACAGGTTCGAAGTTGACCCTGGAGATTCTGGGAAGTATAGTGATTCCGATGATGAAGAGGAAGATTCTAGTGAATTTAACTTACCGTACGTTTGATAACAGTGAACTTATTACAATAACTGCTTTGCTTCATATCGCAACTAATTACCAACTTGTATAATATGTCCGTCACTGTGTAGTGTCCGATTGGCTTTCCTTAAGCCAAAACCGATATGGAAGGTATATCAACAAACAAATTTAAAAAAAAGGTAGAAAATGCATGTCAATTCATACCAGATACATTTAAAGTTGCTAATTTATGAAAACTTGTTCAATACTAATAAAGTTATTCACAATTTAATTTCAAAAAATATATTTCATAAATAAAATAATAACTAACTAACTTAACATAACTCTTAAATTTTGCACCTTTGGTAGGGTGCCCATAACGCAGGCTGCATTCGCGCGCTGATCTGCCATAGATATTCGTTGCGCGAGAAAGCTGCCTGCCCGAAGGTCGCCTGTTGCCTCTCTTCCTCCCATTTGAGGCAACTGGCCACGGTGAAATACCTATTTCGGAAACATTTTGTTGCACTCCAATCCTCCATCCCAAGAGTCTCCATACGTAATAAATATGTAACTCTCGATCAGAGAGGCACAATTTGCCACTTATTGGTTCCAGTTCTTCTATTGCGGCTCCCGGTCTTGATTCTTATATGACACATACAATATAGAGTGAGAACCTATGATTCCCAGAACCCCTACCTACCTGTACAGCTATAGAATTTGGACCATGGTACCTTGGAAGGTTAAAGGCATCCCTTAGTCGTCTTCCCTTTCGAAGGCTTCGAAAAATATGGTTAAAGATTAAAATTTTGGAGGGTTTCTGGCGACGCCACGAAGTCACTTGTTTTCTCAAGATTTCTCCTGAAAACCAGCGCTACATTTCGCTGTGGCATAGTGCTGAGAAAAAAACCTTTTGACCACAACGTGATAACATGAACGCGTGAATAGTTAAAGCGTCTGTGGTGTCTGCCACAAATAATTTTAAGGTTAAAAACCTTCAAAATTTACTCACTTACCTAGGCATTTTCTAGACAAACGAGCTGCAATTTAGACTTCCTCATCTCTTTTCCCGTGCGTACCCTAGATTGAAACATAGGTAACTTTTGACCCTATATTTTCACAGGAACAGGCACTATGCGGGCTATTTATGACTGAATACCTATTATATTTAATTATTTTATTTGTTCTAGATTCCAGCCCGGGTCACTAATAGCGCGTGCGGGAGAGTGGGACACACAGACCAACAAGGAGCGGCTCAAGTCCCAGGAGAGAACTGTGGACGGCATCTTCATAAAAGAAGGTCATTTGAAATTAAATTTCAATGTAAAAGTCTACAATTTACGTAAAAATCTGATGACATTTGTAATTTCCAGACTTCAACCCCAAGAACGTGAAGAACGACGTGGCGCTGCTGCACCTGCAGACGCCCTTCGAGCTGGACCAGCACATCAACACGCTGTGCCTGCCCGAACAGGACGAGGACTTCGACTCCTACCGCGGCTGCATCGCCAACGGGTGGGGCAAGAGTACCTTCGGTGAGATTCTCTTTGCTCTCATCATCTCCAACTATCCACTCTTATATTCTGAAGAACGACGTGGCGCTGCTGCACCTGCAGACGCCCTTCGAGCTGGGCCAGCACATCAACACGCTGTGCCTGCCCGAACAGGACGAGGACTTCGACTCCTACCGCGGCTGCATCGCCAACGGGTGGGGCAAGAGTACCTTCGGTGAGATTCTCTTTGCTCTCATCATCTCCACCTATCCACTCTTATATTCTAAAGAACGACGTGGCGCTGGACATGGAGTGGCGCTTAGTTTGAAGAGCTGATGGTCCCTTGGCGATGGACAGAAAAACGCAGTATGGTTCGACCTTATTTAGTAGACAACAAACGGTTTTCAGTCTGAAGATTCTTGAAAACAATGTGTCGTACGAACTTTCTTGTTTTGTCGACTTCAATTCTACTTTCAGTCCAATACCACAAAATGTCATTGTAGAAAACCGATTTCTGTTAAGTATATCGCTTTGCAAACGGACGTTTCAAAAATCGACATGCTGGAAGCCACTGTATTTAGGCAGCTTAAGAGTTAAGATTAAGACAGAAGTGATGTCTTTACAAGATGTCAATTATGTGAACGTCCTTTTGTTTTTTGGGTAATTTGATATAGTGGCTTACCATTTACGATACTTTAAAAATTAGTTTAGGTGAAAGGGGCCCTAATATTAAACTTCATTGACCCCTACTTTAAATCCCTGGCGCAAAAAGAGGGTTGATTTAAAGGACATGGCCGGAATTGGTATGGAACTGTGCTCCGAAAAAAAAAAATTGTTTGCAGTGACATATAGTACCTTATTTTAAAGCTTACGAGTATTAGAATACCGCTATTTAAGTTTTATAGTCAAAGAACTTTCAAGTGTTTTCAATAACATGTTACAAAAAGGCGCCTAATTGTTTTAAATAGCAATGATTTTATATAGTGAGTAGCAAATAATACCTCACAGGTCCAACAGTTAGGCTATATGGGTTAAGATCATTGGTATATAAGGAGATTGAGGTGGTACTAAATATTTATTCTAGTTTATCAAAGCGAATTAATTCATCCTGGTCATTATTATTACATAACATATGACTGTTCCAAATAAAAAAAACATTTCAAATCTGTCAAAATACGATCGGATACTTGTACACTCTTTTGCATGTCACGTGGTTGTGCGCAGCCGCATCAACAATCGTAACATATTTATACAAAAAAAGCGTAAATCTTTATTTTATTATTATAATTATGTTTATAATATTTACTTTAGTTTACAGTGTTTTGTTAGACGTATTTTTTATATTTAATGACAAAATTTGATGATGATTTGAAAAATGACCTTTGACGTGAATGCCTGTATGAGTGTCGAGTTAAATATACAAATCCAAGATGGCCACCACGATAAAATGGCGAACTACAATTTTGTCCGGGTTATTTAAATTTCAATCTTGTTATTTATTGTTTTTGCGAACTCCTCGACGTATTTCTGTCAATTCCTGGGGGAATGACATAGTGACAGTGCGATCTGATATCAAGCGCTTTGGGAATCCATTATGCAGTACAGTGACAGTGCAATCATGTGCACCCGCAGGTAAGCAGGGCCGCTACGCCGTGATCCTCAAGAAGGTGGAGGTGAACATGGTGCCGTTCGACCGCTGCGGCGCGCTGCTGCGCAAGACGCGCCTGGGCGTCAACTTCCGCCTCGACCGCAGCTTCGTGTGCGCGGGCGGGGAGGAGGGCAAGGACACGTGCCAGGTGAGACTACTACACTACCTATCATGTTACTTTTACAAGTTTTTAAGCTATTGCATAGCTTCTATCGCGGGCCTTGCGCGTGGAGACCGAATCCAGAAATTCCGTAACGAAAAAAACCTAACACCCCCCACTCCGACCAGCACAGCGGTGATACTTTTTAGTTTATCCATCTATCGATAACTATCATAACTTTTAATGACTTTTTGAAATATCACGCTTGTAAAAAAAAATTACTTTTTGAAATATCACGCTTAAAAAAAATAATTCTGGAACCGACGAGATTCGAACCCGCGACTCTCTGGCAATCCGGGCACTTAGAGCGCCTTACCGCTAGGACACGGTCCCGATGACGTCGGAAGGTAAACATAAGTTGATAAAAAATGCTATGCAATAGCTTTACCGCGGCAGTCTCCGAGTGCCACACGTCTTTTTTTTTAATTTTAACAATGTACAAAAACATATAAATTCACTATTAACAATTTATAAAAACATTTGCTCCTCCACTTGCGGGGCCTTTGAGGGTCCAAACAACCGGTGGTCAGGGCTCCAGAGTGAGGAACCTCCTCACAATACGCGCCGTTTCAAGAATAACCGCCTTCTGTATCCGACCCTTGATCGCGAGCATGCGAAAGCTTCTTAAGATGTTGCAAGCTTTATCATTACAAATTATCCTGAACCAAATTAGGAAATGTAGAATGACCCAGCCGGGATTTCATCCCAGGACATCTTCTTCTTCATTTCCTGGGTATTTTTCGCACTTGGCCAGTGAGTTGGCCGTTGTGCGTGGGTCCCTTGGTGTAGGCTCCCGCTGACTCCAGCCAGCCGAGCTCGCTCCAGAAGCTTAGGAGGCCTCCCAGGTCGCCAATTGCCTCATGGAGTGTCGCTTTGGAGCCAATGTGTGTTTCACGTTGTTCCGATACCCTTCTGCAACTGAGCATAACGTGTATCGGTGTCTCGTCGTGTAGCAGACAAGCCCTGCATGATGGGCTGTCGGTCATACCTAGAAGTGAGAGGTGTTTGTTTAATGGTGTGTACAGTGACTTGTAATCAGTCCTATGACCGTTCTGAGTTTTGCGCGGGTTAACCGTGTGAGTTTTTTGGTTAGTTTTGTGTTTAGACGTGGTATTGCCTCTTTGGTGTGTTTGCAGTCCGTAGTCTGTGTCCAAATCCTGGTGTGTTTATTGTGGGTGTCTTTGTGTAACTAGGATTTGTATTCACTGAAGGGTATAGGAACTATGGGGTTCGGTCCCATGACCTTCAGTGTTGATGCACGTCGTGCAAGTTCGTCTTTTTTTTTATTTTATTTTTATTATGTGCTTTCATTATAAACATATTCTAAGATGGAAATTGCACTAGTATAACCTGTGTTGCAGCTTCCATCGCTCTTCCTTTGTTCCAAGATTTTACACATTTAAAAGTGTTGAGCGTTAATTATTGAAAGTAACATAAATATGAGTTAAGGCAAAAAGTTAAATTAATTTACTGTGAGTTGTGTGTGAGAAGTGTATGTGTGATTTTGAGTAACAGGTGTAAAGTGTAGGTAGTATGTAGTGTTGTTAGTCTGCCCTCTCGTTACCGTGATTACCGTCGTGTCCCTTGACCCAAAACAAGGTTACTTTGTTTTCTTTGGAGAGTTTCCTGAGTGTATTGTGGCAGTCAAGCAGCAGTTTAGAGGTGGTTTACAGGACATCTCATGAATCCACTGCTCGTACCACTGCGCCACGGGGGCCGTCACACCTGTTTAATTGTTTATTAAAATTTTTAATTTAAGTATATTTTTATAAATATTAATTTAAATTAATAAAATAATTGATTTTGATTTTATAAATTTATATTTTAAATTTATAATAAATATATTAATTTTTAATTTAAAATTAATATATTTGATGATTATATTTAATAGACATTACAAGCACACGAAGTTTAACACCTAAACTTCATGTTTTCTTTACGGACACGAAAATGACAACTAAAAATATAATTCCTGTCTACATAAAGAAAAAATGGCCCAAAAATTTTCACATACATGGTCTGCCACTTACCATCGGGTGGCCTGTCTGTTTGTTTTGACGACCTCCGTGGCGCAGTGGTATGCGCGGTGGATTTATAAGACGGAGGTCCTGGGTTCGATTCCCGGTGGGGCAGATTGAGATTTTTCTTAATTTGCCTTGGTCTGGCTGGTGGGAGGCTTTCGCCGTGGCTAGTTACCACCCTACCGACAAAGATGTACCGCCAAGCGATATAGTAAAGCGTTCCGGTACGATGTCGTGTATGAACACCGCCTATAGGGGTTCGGATTTCATCCTACTCCTAACAAGTTAGCCCGCTTTCATCTTAGATTGCATCATCACTTAACATCAGGTGTGATAGAAGTCAAGGGCCAACTTGTAGTCGATAAAAAAAAAATCCCTCAATTATCACTATAAAAATGTCTTTGAAAACCGCCCACTAATAGTATCGGACTTGTGTAGTTTTGCAAATTATTGGAGGGGAACGAAAAAATTAGTTTTAACATATCAGCAATTAAAAAAAAAACCCAAAATGTTTGACGACCAAAGGTTATAACTAGTATGTTTGTGTGTCTCAGGGCGACGGTGGCGCCCCTCTGGCGTGTCCGATCGGCAACGACCGCTACAAGCTGGCGGGGCTCGTCGCGTGGGGCATCGGCTGCGGGCAGAAGGACGTGCCGGCCGTGTACGTGCGCGTCGCCATGTTCCGCCGCTGGCTCGACAACATCATGCAGGGCTGGGGACTGGAGACTAGCTCCTACACTCTCTAACGACATCAGCTCTTACACTATGAAACGACACCAGCTCTTACACTATCTAACGGCACCAAGCTCTTATACTATGTAACGACACCAGCTCTTACACTATCAAACGACACCAAGCTCTTATACTATCTAACGACACCAAGCTCTTATACTATGTAACGACACCAGCTCTTACACTATCAAACGACACCAAGCTCTTATACTATGTAACGACACCAACTCTTACACTATCAAACGACACTAAGCTCTTATACTATCTAAGGACACCAGCTCTTACTCAATCCAACAATACACGAAGCTCTTACACTATGTAACTACACCAGCTCTTACTCAATCCAACAATACACGAAGCTCTTATACTATGTAACGACACCAGCTCTTACACTATCAAACGACACCAAGCTCTTATACTATCTAACGACACCAAACTCTTATACTATGTAACGACACCAGCTCTCACACTATCTTGTGATACCAAGTTCTTCTGCTATGTAACGACACCAGCTCGTACACTATCTTATGATATCAAGCTCTTACACTATGTAACTACACCAGCTCTTACTCAATCCAACAATACACGAAGCTCTTACACTATGTAACGACACCAGCTCTCACACTATCTTGTGATACCA
This sequence comes from Mycalesis mineus, assembly GCA_034621355.1. NCBI lineage: Eukaryota > Metazoa > Arthropoda > Insecta > Lepidoptera > Nymphalidae > Mycalesis > Mycalesis mineus. Next base: position 384,747 of record JAXAVZ010000012.1, on the reverse strand, counting down.
AGTTCTTCTGCTATGTAACGACACCAGCTCGTACACTATCTTATGATATCAAGCTCTTACACTATGTAACTACACCAGCTCTTACACTATCAAACGACACCAAGCTCTTATACTATCTAACGACATCAAACTCTTATACTATGTAACGACACCAGCTCTCACACTATCTTGTGATACCAAGTTCTTCTGCTATGTAACGACACCAGCTCGTACACTATCTTATGACATCAAGCTCTTACACTATGTAACTACACCAGCTCTTACTCAATCCAACAATACACGAAGCTCTTACACTATGTAACGACACCAGCTCTCACACTATCTTGTGATACCAAGTTCTTCTGCTATGTAACGACACCAGCTCGTACACTATCTTATGATAGCAAGCTCTTATACTATGTAACTACACCAGCTCTTACTCAATCCAACAATACACGAAGCTCTTACACTATGTAACTACACCAGCTCTTACTCAATCCAACAATACACGAAGCTCTTATACTATGTAACGACACCAGCTCTTACACTATGTAACTACACCAGCTCTTACTCTACCTAAAAAGACAGCTCCTAAACATTTAACGATAAAGCAAGCTCCTAATCAATGTCTAATAATAGGCAATATTCAAGACGGTCTCCAATATTATCTAACGAGACAAACTACCAGAGAAGTTTCTAAAAGTCTCTTCCACTATTCAAGGATGTAGGAAGCTCTTACACTATCTAATAATATAGCAAGCTCAACATTTTGACCGCTAATCAATTTAATTATTTTTGATGTGACAACGTCTTATAATTCGATAGAGCCGGCTGCACGCACGATAAAACATGACTCATGCGCCGTTACCTCGCTTTGAGGCGTTCCATGTAAGGCTTGAAGTGCAAGCGAGAGCGCGGAACGAGCGACAAAGAAGCACAATCGGCCTTTGCGTTCGGCAGCGTTCGACATCCGTCTATTAAATATATTAATTTTAATAACCAATTAAATGCTACGTTGTCACGTTCAACTATCGTCAGTAAACCGACTTTACAGACAATCAATTTTTTTTAAAGAAATATAGCTGTAGCAAAAAAGAAACAAAAGCAGTCAAGTCGTTTTAAGATGAGAAAAAATACTGTAATAGAGATTATAAATATAAAAAAATCTAACATTATGTACTTACTCAGTTTGGAAATACTCTACAATGGTTATATGAAATGTAATTATTTCGAAGACTTAAGTTACCGATGAACATAATTTATTTAATTTTGTAAAATATTTTTTTAAGCCGTTTGTTATTTTCTTATTGATTTTTATGTAATAAAATGATTCCACATTATATATTGTTTTATTTCGACTTATAGTTTCTATAGACCTCGGGAGAGAGCAGTTGTCTTCAAAAGTTCGTGTTGTTTAGTCGTGGGTAGTTACCAATTGTTAGTTATAGCGGGATTTTAAATAATATTCTGATGTCTTCAAAATCGTTTTATTCTTTCATAATCTTTTATCTACCGCCGCATCGGAAAAGCAGTCCGTGACGAGAAAAGACGCGGCCAGAAAAACTCGACACATGCTCTTTTTAAATGAATTACAAAATCACTCAATTACAATAATTAATATTACACTAAAAATATGCATACTTTGTAACAACCAAAAGAACAGTGCCATACACTATTCGACTATTCTAACATATCCATTTTACATTTTATTTTACGGCCTGGAATCTAGTCCTCTGAAATCATCTCACGGTCGACAGACACAAACTTACGTTACCATAGACAATATCGTACAGTATTGTCTATGGTAACCAATTGTAATATTTTAAAATGCTAACAGTCGGCCTTTCCTGACCAATTCTCACGTCCCGTGAGAAAAATTTCACAATTGTCAGTAATTACTACAAACTATCAAAAATATCCAACAATTCTACTTTCCTTAAATAACAATAATAAATAATATCTTTAAAACTGCAAGTTACAATTTAGTCCTAACTACGGCTACTTATAGATAAAATACTTTTGAAATTATACAAATATCAATAAATCCAAAAACGACACCAGCATTCTATGAACATATAAAATCATTTTGGAATAGTGTAAAAAAATTGAATCTGAAGGATTACTACATGTTCGTACTAACGTAATAACTCTGTAATAGTATAATGATCAAACAATTTAATCATAACAACACTTGCACGCCATAAAATAATTCTGCTGTCTTTACAATATCAAACAGTTCTTATTCAACAAACATTCTTAGTTCCTACATAATCATTAAAAATTTCTGAAAAATCTATAATATCTAACAATTTTTTTTTTATCTGACATGTTCATTCAGTATTCTACAATATTCTTAATATTAAAAAATTTATTAATCTTAATAACATTTACCTACATGTTATAAAATTATCATCAATGCAATATTATCTATAATAACAAGCAATTACTAAATAGACTGCATTGTCCTTAATTAATTCTGCAATATCATTTTTTTTTACTAGTTTTACTTTAGATGCACTGAAGTATCATACAATGATTAATCTTTCTCTAATATCAAACAATTCATCATTTGTGACATGTACAAAACATAAAATATTTTTATAATACAAGAGGTATTATAAAAATATCAAACAACTGCATTAATAATAATCATCAATTCTACATCAATTGGTACATGAGATGGTGTGCATTTAAAACTGAATTTCCAAAAAAAATCTACCAATTAAGGTGTATGAATATTAAATAATTGTTATTTTCGGAAAGTAATAAAACATATCATAAACTGATTATGTACTATCACACACATTAACACATTTTTACCTGAGTGATACAAGTCATGAAATAATTCGGCAATATTTCTAACATCAAATAATTATTTATTTTAATATATATAAGAGCTATCTTTATTTATTAGTATAGAATTATGTATAGTAATACACAATTTAATTACAAAAATTATCACAATAAATAAAATAATTCAAATAACTATTTATTATAAACTGATTTTGTTTTGCATTTATTTTATTTTATCTATAATATCAAACATTTAACCCTATTGACAACAAAATATTACAAAATGATTCTGCAATATCTCAAATGTAAACAACTGTCTTTGTGTCACTGACATGTTATTAACGATTATTTTATTATCTCTAATATCAAACATTTTAACTACAATTATCTCTAATATCAAACATTTTAACAGTGATAACAACATGTTATTAAATAATTTTACAATATCTCAATTATAAAACAATTATCTTGTGATACTAACATATTATAAACGGAATATGCATCATCTCTATTATCAAACATTTATTAAATCTCTCTAATACTAGACTCTCTCTTAAAAGAGTCTCTCTCTCTCTTTCTATAGCAAAGTGACCCCTTTCTGTTCACAAAATAGCCTCTATATTCACAACTACTTGGTCGAACAACCTCTTAAGGTTCACACAGCAGCCTAGTAGAGTGACCTCTCTATTTACTGCAATCTAGCCGAGTGACACCTTTATGTTCACAACAGCCTAGTTCTGTCCACAACGACCTAGTCGAGTGACCCCTTTAACAATGATACGTTTGCAATAACTTCACTGTATTTCTAATTACATCAAAATTACATTTAATATTCCGTTATCACTTATCTTTCAAGTAAACTATAAACGAACTTGTTTCAAAACTTACAAATACTAGTCTTAATAGAAATAATTTATACAGAGCTTGTAATTAAATCTTACTTCATCTTATCAAAACTTATAAATTCTAATCAGAAGGATAGTAATAAGACGGAGCACTTCTCAAAATAATTATTCTGACTTGATTCACGAAGTTCTTATTTCTGTACCTCATCTATTAATAGACCTCTATCTCTTTGTAATTAAATAATAACATAATAATATAAATTGGGCAAATATCCTTTGTCCATATAACTTGAACATTTGATTTACTATTTCACAATTATCTCTTTGACTTAACGCAACTAAACTTTGGTAAAACGCAACTAATATTTTGAGTACTAAATACTTAGTTGATTATTTGTAAGATTTTAATTATTTGTATATATGGCATTGTAATATAATTATTTGACTAGTTTTTCTGCTATTTGATAATAAAACATTTTTTTATTTGTCTATCTAAATACTTTGATATCTACTGATGAATAAATATATCCTTGCTTAGCAATATATAAATTCAACAGATGTAATTTCGACATAACATATTGTGTGCAAGTTGTATCAATCTACAATTATCTGGACATTTATTTACAGTGTCCAATTACGTAAAAGATTTATTGTCTAATATTGATTTATAAAAGAATAATTTTATAAGCAGTCAACAGCAGCAACAATATCTGGTGTATGAGTAATTAGGCAAAATAATCGCCCGTATCCTTTTTTTTGTGTTTACTATTATCATCGCTATATCTTCAGCCCTTTTTTTTTAACTCAATACTTCCAAATTAGTGAACGACCTTCGGTTATTTAATATTTATATATTATTATTTTTCATTATTTTATTATTTTTTTACATATTATTTTTCATTTATGATTAATCAGTCATGATTACGATTAATAATTACTTTTATATTTAAACTTTTTAAAGAATAATATTATTGACATTGACATTATACGAAATATCTACATTTTAATAAACCTATTTCAATAAATATTCTCATACCAGAATTCTAATTTTCATGTGCGAATATGTGTTTTATTATCAATTTTAACTATAATATTTAATTTGATTTTGCGTGTTTCACAGTACATTATATAAGATTCGTTTTAACTTTTCTGTTTAATGTCTCTTTTTCTAACTAAAGTATTATCAGCTGAGTTCATTTTAATCTGATTACAAATTATTTTTGCTAAACCTTAATACCAACTAATCTACATTATAATAATTAATCGACCTTGATTTGTCCTTAAGTATTAATAGTACAATTTGAACCCGATGAACGGTAAATACGTTTTAAAATTATATTATTAATTCCTGATCTCACTTCGCTGACTGTTTCTATTTGATAAAATAAAAAGAATTAATTTAGTTGCAAATTCTTCTTGTATTTGTAATTATTTTAATAAGTCTAATTAAATTAGATTTCATGAACTAAATATCTCTATAATTAAATAATAATTGTCAAACCCAAAAATACATAAAACCAAACTAATTGAATATAACTATTATTATATTACTTATCCTTTAGTACCTGTATAACCAGGTCAGATAATATTATTTATTTGATAGTGTTTTTTTTTTAAACCCTTGATGTGTTGCATTGATAAAATATTATGCCTGCCTAAATATTATGACATTATCCACATAAACTTAATTAAATACCTACCCTTCTAAAGTGGTAAATTATAAGAATTCAAATGTTGTTACAGAAGTCATCGATATGACAAACATAATTAGATATTTTAAATAATCTTAAACAGATTTAATTAATTTAACTAGATAAGGTAATATCTTTGTATATCCATATGTTATAAATGTATTCCATTACTTTGTATTACACTGTATTGATTTGGTGTGTATGTAAAACGTTAAATAAATACACAAATAAATAATATTCTTTTCACTGTAAAACTGAAGATCTTTGAATTCTTTCTTTTTCATGTATCTACACAAAGTGAGATTTTTCTTTGAACTCGCATTTCTTCATAATTTTTAAATCATAATTAACAGTATTAAATAACGCTCTTCGTTTTGAGTAAGATAGTTGGTAAGGTCTTTAGGTGATAAAATGTGTGGGATTCTATTGAAGTTATGCTAGACTTGTTATTTAAAAGTTATAATAGTCAAATCATCTAATCATAATAAAAATCATCATAGTCGTCCTAAACCAGCCATTTAGTTATAATCACCTACATTTAAATTACATGAGAAAAATAGAAATTATGAATATCGAATAGCACAACTACTACACTTGTATATTTACAAGAAAAATTATCAAACAATAAAATTATTCATACACACAGTATGTTTCGAGTATGAACCATGTATACAGTCGAAACAACGTAGAAAAGATAGTACTTTGTTACTGCGTGTTAGGACATGGCTCAACAAAAGAAAATAAAATTTAAAGTCTCTTCTCTTAAAGATCTGTACAATAATTTACCCGTCGATGTAAAAATGCTAAAACGTTAAACATATTTAAAATCAAGCTAAAAAAACATGTTGCTTGATTATCACTAATGCACTTACTGTTTGGTGGTAATGATTTCTCACTAAACATGACGAGTACTCAACCGATTTTAAATAATAAATAAATGTTGTGCTCAAAATAAATGTTTTTAAGCTGAGTGTTTGTAAAATTGATAAAATTAAGTTATAGTTGTTTCTCTGTAATTGAATGTAAATTTTTGATTCTCTTAAATCTCATCCTTTTCCCTATATTAACTTAAAGAATCTAGGATTTTATTAACTACTACAAGATAACAATGTATCAATTTTATTGGCTGTAAAATATGTAAATTTCTATAATTTATAAATTTTCTTTAATTAAATAAAAAAAAGTAAACAAAAGACCGGTGCATGCAAAAGCGGACGAATATTAACTCTGTTCTTATCTCTTATAAACAAAAATGTTGTTAGATTTTTAAGAATGATTAATTTATTTTCTGTCGTTTCGATGGCTCAATTGTAAGAATAGTATTTTATCTACTAGATACAACTTAATTGATTTCATAAATATTATTCATCGGTTGAGCTGAAATAAATCTATTAAAATTTTACTTTAGCATTTACAAATAAGTACTGAATGATCTTTAATGTGTAAACTCTTTAGTAAACCAAGCTTGGTTTCATTTGGACTCGTCTTTAGAAACTTTCATAATTGTACGCAAAATATCATTATTATTATCCTTCTTTACATAAACGTAAATTATGATCTAAGTTATCTATTGAGACTCCCATGGCAGGTGTATCTGATGACCACGATACTCCATTTTACTGAAAAGGTAAAAAAAAGAAGAGGATGTACCTAAGTGTATTCTTAAAAACATTGCTTTCAGTTTTGAAATTCTATTAAATTTTATTTCCAAAATGAAAGAAAAAAATTGAATGTAGATAGAAGTGTATGAAATTATAATTTTACATCACCTTCTAGGCAATTAACGACGACGGCGGTTGTCGATCGTAAGCAGCTACAATTCTCCATTTTCCTGTCATCGCTATTAAGACTCCATGACAGCCATACTTGTCGGCCACGATATTATATTTTACTGAAACGATAAAAAAAGGCATGTACATATATTCTAAGCAACATCGCTTTAAATTTTGCAGTTAAATATACATTTTAATTGCAAAACGAAAAATGAACAAAAGATATGATCAATTTCTAATGTGGGTATACGTATAATTCTTATTGTATGGAATGATAATTTTACATCACCTTTTCTAGGTTATTTCTTTCTCGGGCGTAGTCCACAGCCGGGATGATTTAAGTTTTCTTCCCAGCATACCACTTCGGAACTGTTAGTTATAGCGGGATTTTAAATAATATTCTGATGTCTTCAAAATCGTTTTATTCTTTCATAATCTTTTATCTACCGCCGCATCGGAAAAGCAGTCCGTGACGAGAAAAGACGCGGCCAGAAAAACTCGACACATGCTCTTTTTAAATGAATTACAAAATCACTCAATTACAATAATTAATATTACACTAAAAATATGCATACTTTGTAACAACCAAAAGAACAATGCCATACACTATTCGACTATTCTAACATATCCATTTTACATTTTATTTTACGGCCTGGAATCTAGTCCTCTGAAATCATCTCACGGTCGACAGACACAAACTTACGTTACCATAGACAATATCGTACAGTATTGTCTATGGTAACCAATTGTAATATTTTAAAATGCTAACACAATGTAGTGTAAAAACCGAATGGAGGATAGATTTCCTCTTACTCCTAACAAGTTAGCCCGCTGTCATCTTAGATTGCATCATCACTTACTTAGTAAACTGATAAATGAAACTCGCAACAAACTAGAACAATTTATTAACAAGAAACACATCAACATGAGGGTAGATGTCATTTAATCTTAACAGTTGGCAGCGCTGCCGAACAGTTGGCCTTCTCCAACTCGCCGTGGATCTGCTTCAAACGCGCGCGAGCGAGTGAGAGAGACGCATTGGTAGCGCGCATGCTCTCCTGTAATATAATCAACACATCAATACGAGGGTAGGTGGGCAGTTTTCATACAACTTTAGTGTGGCTCTTGTTTGATATATAGTTCGTTCACGTTAAGAATGCTGTGAGTCATCATTGTAAACCAGCAAACCCCGACCCCTAACTAATCAAATCGCGAGTCGCGTACGAAACTATGCCTTCAACTGGTTATTGAGAACTTGACCTTGTAATTTGAAAAGAATTGATTTTATAGGGGGCGGGTCAAGGCTGGCGCTCACTGCATTCTTCATTGAATGAACTATAGTGGAAATAACTAGTGATCTTAATAATGGTCTTAACGAACTTCTGGCTTTGCACTTTATAAATACACTATGTGTAAGGCAGACAAGACAAAGTGGAATCGAATTACTCAGATTTGTTCTTATAGGCAGCAAGTATTTAAAGTGGCAATGCCAAAAAACTCGTTCTGTCGTCCCTTCATTCAGTTTCAAAGTCTTTATTTAGCTTTACAAAAACACTATAAGTAGGGCAGGCAAGACTGCATAGAATTGACTTGCTCAGATTTTGAATGTAATTGAAGTTCTTAAGCTCATTAAGTTACACATAATTATTTAGTTTTGGTTGTATTTCTAGTTTTTGCACAAAGGCTTTTTGTAAAACCTAATACTATCTAACCAAAAATTGAGTTTTAAAGCTACTGGGCATGTTAACTAAAACTTCATGAAGAGGCTACAATAATGACCTGTACACTGAGCAGAGTTTTATCAGCAACAGTCAGCTTCTCTACGCTGATGTCGGCCGTGTGTCGCGCCAGGCCCTCTAGCGTGGCACGCAGAGATACATTACATTCCCCTGAAAACAATAAAATTATGAAATGTAAAACTGATTTTATTCTGGGAATAATGAAATATGGCATCATATTTGCCAGTGAAATCAGGCAAAGGTTGATTGTGCTAGTAAAATTTCAACAATTCAATATTTCACTACAGAGATGGGTACAGATAAAAAAAAACAAATAAAAACATTATTTTATTATATTCACAGATTAAATAACTTTTTTGCATGACATGTTAGGCCTTGACTGCGATCACACCCAAATCACAAAACTTATTGCTAAATAGATAGCAATAACAGTACCGTGCCTCAGACAGCACTTTAAGCTATCGCTCCCAGTCACTATTAACATTTGATAGTGAGATTATTTAAGGAGTTCTATTGAAACAAGCACTCAGCCGAGAGCGCCATTTAATTACAACTGCCAGGTCAATGATAGCCCCAACACATGAGACCGCCACAGACCAAATACATACATTACACATAGTAAAAAGTAATGTATTAAACATTATTAACCACCAACAAGCAATGGAGCAGTGAGTTGGGTCTTCGTTCCATATTCTTTTGCCTACAAGTAGGTAGACCTGGCTTTGTAGTTGGCTTTTAATAATACACCACCACTAAGAAACTTCTGAAATGATCGCTATTGAGTTCATACATAACTTCTGGTGCAGCAGCGAGGTGTGGATCAGCTTGGTGGGTGACGAGGGTGTGTACATGGACGTGTGCAGTGGAGCGTCCTGCTCGTCACTCACTGGTGACGGGAGCTTGCTCTCTGGAAAATGACCTTGTTTCTATAAAAATTAAATAAAAATAAATCACATCAATCGGGTGCGGGGGACACATTAACAAAACTTAAGCCAGTGATTCTGTACATGTCTTTCGAGTCCATCACAATTTGAATTCTTTGTCAATCTTTTCATTAAGATTTTTAAATATAATCCAACAAAATGGGATAAAATTTCATAACAAAAAATTGAACTGACTCAAAACACACTAAAAAGTAAAAAATAACTGTGTCATTTAGTTGCTTTAATTTACTTAAGCATATCTATGAAGTCAGTGCCAGCCAAGTCTAAGGAACATTTATTTTATGTAGTAAAGCAGTTTGTGGGTTCTAGGTAACATCCTTAAAGTAGAAACCTTGGCTGGCACTGACTCCTAGATATGCTTAAGTAAATTGAAGCAACTAACTGACACAGTTATTTTTTACTTTTTAGTGCGTTTTGAGTCAGTTCTATTTTTTGTTAAAAATTTTTATTTCTTACTTTTTAGTGATTTATCGCCACGTAACGTACTCATACTATACTGTCATAGTATATTATATGGCACTAGTAGCCAAAAAGCTACCGATACCGAAACAAAAACTGAAAATGCTGTAAGCGTGCCTCCAAAATTTGAAGAGTTTTTCAATTTCCCCAGGATATCATCATCAGATCCTAACATGATGACAATGGGACCACCTTGGATATATAAATAAAACCCTTTGGATATATAAATATTACCCTTTCTAATAAAAAAAGAATTATCAAAATCGGACAACTTTGTAAAAAGTTATGCGTGGTCATACATTAAAAAAAAATATATATGCGTTGAATTGAGAACCTCCTTTGTTTTTATATGTCGGTCAAAAAAGGAGGAACTATCAGCTGTTCAAAGAGTTTAACATTGTTCATCTCAAGCGGCTGTCGCTTGCACTAGTTAGGTATTGATTGCAGAGTCGTTATCATATACTCAATACATTGCCCAGTTATAAATGTCACAATAACTCCTCTTTTCTAACATATGTGGTATTCAATTACGTAATTATAGAAAAGCCCCTTAAGAAAGTTTTTGTTAACATGTCCCTTAAATCTAGTATACTGAAATAATAGAATGGTTGGACTGACTAAATAGTCACTGCGCAGTTGTATTGTTCAAATAAATTAATAACGGAAATATTTGTCTATACATAAATTATCTAAGTAAAATATAGTAGAACCTAATTCTAAGGAACCCCAAAGGATTGAGTGACATAAACTAAATAATATTACCATCATCAGATTCCGGTGCCTCTCCCGTTATCACAAATGCTTTTGATGGTGGTGGTGATATGTCCTGCAAGCAAGGTTGATAAAAAATTAAATAATTTTAATGGTATAAGATTCCGCAGAAGACTGTTTCTGACTGTCACTGGAAGTGTTTAGGGGGCTCTTTTGTTAAGTTTGTAATCATTTCTATGATGCAGAGGCTAAAATTTTTTTTTTATGAATTTTTGAAAATTATGCGTTTTAAGAGTTACTTGCTAAGGGTATCCTTAAGATCTTCCCCGTGTCACAAGTTCGGTCTGTTCAGTTTCACAGCCCCGAGATGGACCCAGCACCCGCACGGTGAATCCATGGAATGCTAAGATATTCGTCTCTCATTTTGCAAGATTTTGTTTTCCAAAGTTAGGTTAAACCACTTAATCACTTTAATAACTCATTAATATTATAAATATCGTAATCACTACACAAAATAATTAATAAAAATTAACAAAATTTTATCATTTAATTTGTAATTTTATGAATTAAATTGTCGGCAGATAATCAAGGAGCGTCCTGTCAAACCACAGTTACGTTCAGAGCAGATGTACTCACCAATCAAACAAAAAATATATGTATATTATATCACTATTAGTATTAATTCTCAATTGAAAACGATAAAAATAATATTAACACCCTGACTTGGGGCACCCCGACTTGGATAGATTAGGTTAGAAGGGTAAGGCGACAGCCGTAGCCTTCGTGGTTATTTTTTTGCAAACCACCTATAAATAGAAGCCCTGTGTAGTAAGTGAAGCGGGGTGGGGTGGGGCGTTAAAATGTTATGTTAAATTATTATTATGGCATATTTGTGGATCTTCTGTCCCGCTGATGTGATATGGGGGGTGGTGATGGGGTGAACCCTCCTCTACAGCTAGTAGTAGCTAGGAAATTTTAAAACAATATGTAATTTTTTTCATAAATTTCTAACAAAAATACGTAATTTTTCAAAAATTAAAAAAAAAGTATTAACTTCCGCAGGGGGATCCCCCTCCCCCCTGCCGCAAGTCCCAGTCCTAAAATTTGATCCTGTTTTTTTGACAAAACTAATTTTAATTGAGTGTTGATGGAGTGTGCAATGGATTAGTGCTAGGTTGCCTAACAAAAGTCAGCCACAAACGTATCTTATTAAAGTATTGTTTGATTAATTTTATATACAAAAACTTCTTCAGGATCACTCTAACTATTGATAAAACCATATTAAAATCCTTTCAGTAACGTTTGAGTTTATCATGAACAGCAGACAGACACAGCGGGGAATTTATTATAAATAATATTTAGTGATAGGTACGTATTTTGTTTACTTACGGGCGACTTCCCTAATTCGATCTCAGTATCTGATTCGGATGCTTCACCGTCCACAACGTGAGCGGATTTTGACATTGTTATAAGTTAATTAACTTTATTCCGTTTATAATTTTTATTTTTCACGTAATAAATGTTGTGTGTTAACATAAATAGACTTGCATTTGTTGATATATTTTGACTTTGACAAGGGAGATTGACAACCATCTGAATTTGACAATGACAGTCAAAGACTAATAAATGGAGAAGAAAAACACGGAATATTTAAATTTTCCACTCATTCGTTTAAAAAAATATTAAAAAACAAATGCAAAAAACGTTAAACATATATTGTTCTACCGTTCGTCTAATCAGTAATATATTCTTGGGTCTAATGATTCCAGAGCCAGGAAAAGATTTTCATGACCAATACCTTCCGACGATAATTTATGCAGTCTAAAAATAGGCGTCTACATTCCCGTAGTAGGAATAGTTTTAAATAAAAAAATAGTCACCTGGCTATAAAATGCGTGAATGCAGGTTATTGGTTAACTGAACACATTAGTTGGCCAAATTGATAATTGCGATACAGCGCTATTTAGACCAAATATCTATCTATCTATACTTATAATAAAAATGTTATAAGTCCAATTGTTATGTTATGTTATAATAAAAATGTTATAAGAGCATTCCATGGATTCACCGGGTGGTTGTCGCGTGCCGGGTCCATCGCGTGGCCGAGAGAAAAACTCCGAACAGAGCCCGAGACTTGTGACACGGGTGTAGGTTTAGAAGAGATCTCTTAGTGACGGCCGTCAACACTCACCTCCTCTGTTCAAGTTATTTTCCCTGCCCAGCCAAATTCAGAAGGATCCTACTAGATCAGCTTTGGATACTCGTTACAATACGGAGCTTACTGCACTTCTAGTAAGGCCAAGGTCTTTTAACAGGTTATAGGGAGAATTCGCTGGTTTACCTCTCGCAACCACTTCTACCGCGTTTAAACTAACCACATAGCCATTTTTAGTTAGTTCATTAGTAAGGTCATAATATTTATTCACTTTGAATACATGGCCTTTAGGGATGTCTGTTTCCCACGGCACTGTAAGCTCAACAAATACTATACGTTTGATTTGTTTGGAAAAAAGAAATATGTCCGGTCTAGATGTCAAAGTAGCTAAGTAAAATTTTAGTTCGTATTGTAAGGTATTATACAGATTACTTTTGATTGCGAAAACTAAAATTTTTATTTTTCTGGTCATACTATTTTTAACCCCTGTCGCTTAGATCAGGTATATGCAGGACACAACAACGACTGGGTGGTTTTCATGTGTCTTTATGTATGTGTTCTGTGTATGCGTGTGTCTATCTGTGGCTTCGTAACTCTCGAACGGATGAACCGATTTTGAATTTGTTTTTATTTGAAAGTTAAATTAGTCGGGAGTGTCTTTACCTATGCTTGATAAAAATTGGGCCAAGGTAGACGCTGCCACAAAGTGTGAATGCCATATTTTTGCTATGATAAATTTCAAATCCAATGTGGCCGGCACCACAAAATGGCAAATTACATTTTGTCGGAGGGTTTGAAGTTTTTAATATTTTATAATTGAAGGTAATAAGGAAACACATAGAAACATGAAGAACTGTTTTACTATCAGTTGTAACGTGGACGTATTGATACAGCGACAAATATTTACAATAATTTATTACACATTACACAATAACGTCTTAAAGATTGCACACACTCATTTACCCAAATACGATGAAGAGAAATAAAATAGAATTTTAAATCATTGAAACGTTCATAATCTGAGCAAAATGCCGCTGCAAGCGATGTAAAGGAATTTATTTTGATAGCTAAGGTAAAAGCAATTTCTATTTTTGTTTTTTATTTTGCAATTGCAATTTTTATTTTTTAATGTTAAATTACTTCAAAAGTGTTAGATTGTGTGTATTTTTAATATCGATATTAACGTTGTACATCACTACGCGTCGTTGGCAGATCTGTAAGTGCGAGAGAGCGCGCTATATCCTCCGTTCTGCTTTCACGATTTATAGCTGCGCTTGCAGCGGGATTTTTTCGTGTTTTGTTTTAGTTATTTGTTTTTTGTAAAATGACGGTTTCACTTTTTCCTCATGTATAAATAGCTGCCATTCAATATAAATAATAATATTATTAGACAGGATCGCTGGTGCAATTTTTATAGTCGATTTAAGTAATAAAATACTATTTATATTGATGACAGCTATAAACAACTGTTAACATATTGTATTCGCTATTTAAAAAACAAAATGGCAGATTTGTACGTTTCAATGATTTCAATAATTTATTATAAATATATTCAATTGTAGCAGTATAATAGACATAGTTTTAGTTCATTATAGATATTTACTGTAGACATAGTAATAACAAATAGGTATTTTTTGTTTTTTTGTTGAATAGTGGTTTTTTAGAGCCAAGACGTTAGGCGTCTACCAACTATACTTCTACTCCTGCCATTTATTTTCAGTAGCAGTTCGATGGATGGCGCTAATTCTTACATATCTTATTGTTTGGTGCCTATCTGCTTCTAAGCGTTGTTTGGCATAAAAACACATTACATATGGAATATATGAAATCCTCGAATGGGCCCCCATTGTCAGAAGTATTGAAGAATTTAGTTGCATTTTTTCCTGAACATGGTCAGTCTATAAAGTAATGTGGAATCAGTACGATTATTTTTGATGTCCTCTTTCAATCGTCTATACGAGCTAGAGCTTAAATGTGTTGATTATGTGGCCAAGATGTCAATTAATATTAAGGCCTGTGTGCGCCAAGATTTCGGCTATCATAACCAACGGTTAACATAAGCTAACTATAAATTTACTGTTCACGACAACCCGTTAAGGACGTAGTCGAGAACAGTGAGACCTGTGTGCACCAAGATTTCGATTATCATAACCAACGGTTAACATAACTTTACTATTAATTTACTATTTATAATAAACCCGTACGCCGGTTAAGGACGTAAACCGGGCGGTTATCTTAACCAAGCTTACGTCCTTAACCGGTGTACGAGTTGTCATGAACAGTAAATTTTACGTTTAGCTTATGTTAACCGTTGGTTATGATAACCGAAAATTTGGTGCACACAAGTCTAAGTCAAATCAAATTAAGTGAATTTCAGTTTTAAATGCCAAACGACCTATCAAGTCTAACGATTACAAGCCAAATTACTTTGGAGTTTACAAAACATTTTCAATTTCGTAGATTGCCTATGAAACTTAGTTCTAAAGTACCGTAATGTATGACATAATGATTATGTAATATTTTATATTTTTTAGTTTGTCTATGGCCACGAGTCCAGTGCTAGGGTAAACAGAGAAGTAAACAGACGATAGGCATTGAAGCGCGATAGAACGCACTAATTAAAAAAAAATCGATAAAACCATAATATGAATCTGTCTTTGTCTCGTTTAAGAAAAGTGCTGACCTGGAAAAATAGACATGCGCCATAAAACAATTGATGTTTTATTAATTTCTCTGCATGAAATGTTTTTATTTATTTCTCTGTTTAGGAGATTCATGTAATATGGCAAACTATGGTCATTCATAAAATTTATAACTTTATTTAATTTAAAAACTTTGAAAACACTAATGGCGCAGTTAATTGTAATAAAGTTATTTTTTAAAATTTATAAATATCCTAATATCATTATAAAATTATTATTATATAATATTATTTAGATTTAATTTAACTTACATAAACTCTTGAGGTATGGAACTAAAGTTAATAGGTATAACAACAGTAATAATTAAACATAAACACTAAGGACAACCGAGTCATTTTCCGCGTTGTGTGTGGCAGTGGCGTAACTACAATACTACAAGATGGCAGCTAAAGGTAAAATTTACTGTTCACGACGTCCGTACCTTGACACGGTCAATGAAAATATAGTAAACTTGGTTAAAATTAACCGCCCATAGAGATTCTGCAGTAAGCACAGGTTTATAATAAATAGTAAATTTAAATTAAAAAGTTAGTTTTATCCAATACGAAAGTAAAAATAACACAAGTTACTCCTTAATAACTTATTTTCTCCGTTTTTTTTTACATTTTTACTGATTTTTCCCTCCTATTAGTTAAAGGAGAGTCATTTCTCCGGGTTGAGTGTGGCAGTTGAGCGTAACTAACAGTTACTACAGGATGGCAGCGATGGGTAAATGCCTGATGTGCCCCCAGCTTTGAAATATTCTACGTTCAATAAAAATATAGTAAACATTTAATTAAATTTAAACAAAAATAAAGAATCTGCAGTAAGCACAGAAAAATAATGAATAGTTAGGTATGTTTAAATTAAAAAGTTAGTTTTATCAAATACGAAAGTAAAAATAGCACAAGTTACTCCTTAATAACTTATTTTCTCCGTTTTTTTTACATTTTTACTGATTTTTCGCTCCTATTAGTTACGGCATGATGTTATGTATTTTTTTTAATTTTTTTAACGGCCTGGAATCAAGTACTTTATGGCCTTGATGTTATATAGTCTAAAGTCTTTCTCGATAAATGGACCATCCAACACATAAGAATATTTCAATTACAACCAGTAGTTCCTGAGGTTATTGCGTTCAAAGAAACAAACTCTTCAGCTTTATAATATTAGTATAGATTTTGAAAATAGCATTAGGTAATACCTTACTTCAATTAAACTGAAATTATAATTTGCCGATTTTTTACCATTGTGTGAACTCAATATGGTAGTTACGCTACAGCGTACTTCTATATTACGCAGAGAATGACTCAGTGAAGCAGTTTGTATTTGCAGGTATTTACTTAATTTTACTAAAGTAGGATGAAAATCTTAGGCGTGTGTGCACCATGATTTCAGTTATGATAACCAACGGTTAACATAACTTTACTATAAATTTACAGTTCACGACAACCCGTACGCCGTTTAAGGACGTAAACCGGGCGGTTATTTAAACCGTCCTTAACTGGTGTACGGGTTGTCATGAATAGTAAATTTTACGTTTAGCTTATGTTAACCGTTGGTTATGATAACCGAAATCTTGGTGCACACAGGCCTTACTGTAGTAAATATAAATCAAATAAGATTTATTTTTATTGTAATAAAATTATCTATACTAAAGCCAAACTCGATTGAAAATGCTTGTCAACAAACAAATTAAAAATGAAGGTAGAAATTACTAGTCATTTTACACCTAATTTTTTTTACTTAACTTGTTAATAGCGAATTCATGACAATAAATTAGATTAATAAGCTTAAAACTAATTAATATATTCAATATCTTTTAAATAAGATTTTATAAAAAAACAAAACATAATTTTAAATTTATCAGGCATAAAATGTGTTGCATTTTGTACCTTCACTTTAAATTTGATTGTTGACAAGCATTCTCAATCGAGTTTGGCTTTAGTATAGTAATCAGTATTTTCCTCCTCGCTCCTTAGATATAAGGATTGATTGGCCCATATATAGATGACATACGAAACATCTTACGCACATCTACTCACACTTCATAAGATCTTTCACATAATAACATATAAAATAAAACTAGCCCTTTTACACTAATAACTTAATTATAATAATAGATAATAACTAATTAATAATAACAATATGATATGAAGTTTAGAATTGCTTCGAATTGGCTTATAAAACAGTGTTTAGAGACTTTTCAAAAACATTAAATTTACCTGTAAACCTATGTATTTTCTTTGTAATGAATGGTTTTATGACAGGCTTATAATTTTTTTGAAAAATCTGGTATTCGACAGATTTGAACCACCTTTGTTATATTAGAATTAATTTAATAATAAATAAAAAATAACATTGGGTAATTAATGACTTAATAGATAGGAATTAGAGGCAGAAAATCAAAATTGATTCATTTAGTTTGTATCGCTTTAAACAGATGGCGCTACATACCAGTCTCACGCCATTTGCCATTTCGGCGTTAGGATCGATTTTACTGCAAAAGCGTGCCAGGTGTTTTTCAGCTGAAAAAAAAATTACCTGTGGGTTTCCTAAATATTATAATTTTTTTACATAGAATATTATTATACATACTAGGACTTAAAGAATAGAGAAAAATTATTTATTTTTGTGCTCATTTTGTTGCAATTATTTGTTTAAAGTACCTTAAACGCACGTGTGTACGTTTACGTTTGTTACGTTTGGCTACTGAAGGTTGAGACTGAAATTGCCGGCAATTAAAAAAAAACACATAATTATTCCTAAAACTATAGTGCAAATATTGGATAAATCAATTTGATACTTATAATTTAATTTTTTTTATGGATAGTAATGGGTTTTTAGACGAAAAACGCGATATTTTTTAAAATTTGCTAGGCGATTTCAGTCTCTGCTTCCAGTAGCCAGACTCTGTAGAGCGGTATGACCATAGACTAAAATGTGTTGAGTTTATGTTAGGGTTGTCACTTTTCGAATGAATTATCAAGTTTATTCTCTATTACAAATATAAATGTATTATAATTACTATTAATTATTATTAATATTACAAAATAAGAAATTTCTCAAAATAAGCTCCTGTTGGATTCTGTGTGGAATTGAAAAAGATTTCACAAATTTTAAGGTTATAAAAAATAACATTAAGAAAATTAAATACCTATGTAACAAAATATGTTGCATGGCATTAGATTATGAAGCTCATTCTTAATTATAAAAAAAATATTTATAGTAAGAGCTTTGGAAATTAATTATGGCGGCAATATTTTTTAAATTTTTTTTTGTAATAATTTTATTAAATATTACCAGCAGCATGTGGTAAAATATACGTAAATATCATAAAAAATGGAAAATCCATAAATCACTTCAATAAATTTTGTTAATGATTCAGGGGAGGCAGTGCATTTTAACAACTATGTAGTGCACGTTTTTAAATATTTTAATTACATTTTAAACTCATTATTTTTGTTATTTTTCGGTAAGACTATGTTATTGTTTATTAGATGGTTAAAGTTTTGTAACATTACCGCATTACTATTTATCGCACAATTATTTTCCGTTGCTCATATTAATTAATTATTTGAGGGTAGAAAATAGAAACAGTATGAAGCCAAAAGGAATTTGTTTCAAAAAATATGATCATAAGCGTATCCAAATTTTAGTATATTTTTTTTGTAAAATAAGCATTTTTCCAGTTACATAAACAAGAGGATTTTGTACCCTGTTAGTTTGGTCTTAAAAATAATAATGAGTAAGGTACATTACCATTTTTATTTTTTATTATAATATAGCTATATAAATAAATTTAGTGGTAGTATAATAAAGATTTTTAAATAAATGTTGTCAATTATTACTTTATATATTTTAGAACATTTCTTTATGATTTTAAATAATATTCTGTTTAAACAAAAAATATAATTAATTATCTATGATGGTGCGTACTTTAAAATAATAACGTAGCCATCTATTTGTCTATGGCGCGTCTATTTTAAATAATTTAAAACGTTCACAACAGTTTTTCTCCTAAAAACCAACAAGTTTCAACGTAATCTAATTAACTCTATCCTAAAGATCACTACAGGTAAATCAACTTTTAGTATTTTTTGAGTCTAGAATTATTAATAACAGTCACTATCTACAGCAATTATTTTTTTTACATAAATTCTAAGAGTCTGTATAAACTGCGCTACCATAGTGTATCGTATATTTTTCTAATTTTTTCTAAATGATCTGTGGAAAGATCCATCACTATGTTCCCTAGTGGCGTAGACGATTGTTTGTATGTAAGAAAAATTGTAACAAACATTCTGACATCCATGTTGATGCTGTAGTGTCCATTCATTTTGTATTCTTTAGTAAAGATTAAACAATGTGTTACTTGTTTATTATAGTCAATCTTTATTGGACCATGTTTCGATTCTTTATAGAGTCAGTTGTTCTCTGTTCAAAGGGCACGCGATGGATGCTTTGTCTCATTTATTCGCGAGCTACCCACCTTTAGCAATATTTCTACCACAGATAACGCAGTTTATACCGAAGTATTGAACATTATGATCTATGACAATCTACCTGAATTTTTTTCGCCGATATTTGCTGTTAGCGTTTCAACGGAGTCGCTTCGCAATTTATTATTTAATTTATTATTATTTTAATTAAGAAATGTCTAAAAATTATCCGTCAAATAGAATCGAGTGCAGGAGTAAGGTAATCAACTATCGATTGATTTTTTAAAGCCTGAAATTGTGTTTGTTTTATTGTTGGAGTCCGCTTTGTTATGTTACGCTTTACGTCCAGTCGGTCTGCCTTCCCTTTCTCTCATGCATACACGTTTTTTTTCAGACTAGCTTCACAGCGTTGTTTTCTACTCCACACCCAGTGATATACTCGTATTCTAGCAAGTTTTATTAATGTGATTTTCAGTTTCCAAATTTTCCATCCGTAAGTGATTGCCTTTTACGATTTCGAAAGTAGCTTATTTTAATTATGATAAATTAATATTTTGGATTTTTTATTGTCTTATGTATGGAATAAAAAGGTATTTGATTTTAAATTTCTTTTTATACTAAAAAAATCAAATATTTTAAAATTTATTTGACTTCTGCACTCGAGTGTTTCAATAATTTCCCTAAAATACTTCAAATGGAGACACCCCTGAAATTAATAACCCTTTTGGAAATATATTTTCAGCCCATCAATTACGGACCAAGTAATTATAATTAATAACAATAATGAATTAGAATTAAAATAAGTACATAAAATAAAAAAGGATAATAAAATAAGCTTTTTTACAACATATTTAATTTGACTAGTAGTCTATGCCAATCATTGACATATTAATACTATGGACTTCGGGTCTAATGCAAAATTTACGTCAAAAGTGTCCCAAGATATTTTATACACACTAGGATGTATTTATGTTTTTATAAACAAAATAACATTGTAATGTATGTCTTATCGTATTGTTATACAGTCTAATTTGCAACGGCAATAAGTAATCAGCTTCGATTGACGGTTACCATGGCAGCCTTTTTTTGACATGACACCTTCTCGTGAAAATAGGAACATAAATGGTGTGGAGTCGGTAGCTTTCAAATTTTTTTGGCATCTTATATTTATATATTATATTTACAGCAAATTTTAATTTATATTTACATATCCCTGACCTCTATATGCTGGGATAAATCTTGTACCAAATAATAATTGTCGTAATTATCTTGTATAAAATAATAATTAGTTATAATAATAATTAATTACAAACCAAATCCACTAATGTACAAAATGATATGCCACTCGACATAGTTCTTTACTTTGAAATTTTAGGTTCTCGATATTTTCCTCTTTTTAATTAAACTGAAAATATATTTTTTTACTTCAATGACGTTAGATCACTTTTTTAAATAACTGTTCCTAATTTCATGTAGATAATTCTTATAGTTATCAAATTAATATATCATTATGGTAAAAGTCATTTGATTAATATTCATGACATAAAAAATAAAAGTTGACATTAAAAATAAAAATTTTTGAATTGAAAATAATCAAATTATTTTCATTCAAAAATTAAGTAATTAAATAATTCAAATGTTAAACAACAAAATAACTCTATGCAGTCGTTGTTCTAAAACATTCTATTGCTCACGGCAGATCCGAACTAAATGTGGTTAATTAGATAAACATATTTCACTCCTTCTATCCTATACGCGGATAGCGTATGGGAAAAGGACAGATAGATACTTTTGTTCATTTTGGTTGGTTATGCAATTCGTTTCTATAGTTTATTAAAATTTTAATAAAATAGCCTGTTTCTAAGCAAAATAATGCTTTAAAATCATCAGTAAATATTTACTTACTGAAAATATGGTACACCGTCTTCTTTTCTCACCTTACTCGGGTAGTTCTTACAAGTTTTTTATAACACATTACGGCATTATTGACGTGTATTCTGTCAGTCAGCTAATATGAGACTGAATTGCGATTGGAAGTCATTTCGCGTTTTGGCTTACTTTTGGTTCGGACACTTTTTATCGCTGACCCGAAGTCCATAGTATTAATATGTCAATGATGCCAATATGAAATATTTTTTAAATAACAATAAAAAGGAAACAAGGAGAAAATAAAAAAAAAATAGAAACCAAATAAAAATATTTATTTTTTATACATTTCCAATCGGGCCGTCCAACATGCTAACAATAAAAAAGTTTAGAAATGGAAAAACAGTACGCTCCTGATCCTCGGTTTCAGAACGCGCCGGTAGAAGTTGTCTACGGCAGCGGCGACGCGCGCGACGTTCGCGCGGGAGAACCACACCGCCGCCATGTTGTAAAGGCCGTGGCAGTGGCACGCGGGCTGGTACGTACGTTTTACTACGACCCTGAAACATTGAAATTAGGTTTAGCAAGATATTTATATATTTATTCTCAAATTCGCAGAGTCGTGTGACCCCGTCAGCGAGAATTTCGTTTACCAGCAGCACGAATCTGTAATTATTTCCAAAGAAACACGAACCGTCTTTAAAGCATAACGTACATGCAAACATACAGGTCAAACTGAAAACCTCCTTTTTTATCTTTTTGTCACAAGGGTTCTACTGCCCTGCGGCTGCTACTGCTATTATCAAATACTAGCAGTCGCCCGCAACTTCGTCCGTGTGAAAACCTTTTAGGTACCCTTCTAATTTTAAAGACAGACTTTCATACAAAATGTGTGAAAGTCACATATAAAGTGTGCTCATTCCCCGCTCCCCCTCTCAATTTAATTTTTTTATAGTTTCCCGTGAAGCAATATCCTCCGTCCCGTCCCGTGTACTAAAAGTATACAGTCTAGATATTATAAGATCTCCAATTAATTAGAACATTTTATGGTTCTATCTTTTATAGTTTGGGCAGCGTACGCAAAATAAGTAACTTTTCTGGTTGATTTTTTACACCTTGTGTCCGAAAAACCCAAATATTTTACGGAACCCTATTTTTTTCCAAAATAAAATTTAGCCTATGTTACTCGTGGATAATGTAGCTTTCGAATGGTGAAAGAATTTTTAAAAACGGTCCAGTAGTTTTTGAGCCTATTCATTACAAACAAACAAACAAACAAAGTTTTCTTCTTTATAATATTAGTGTAGATTTATGAAACGTCATGTCTGTCAGTACGTTGCACTATCATTGGTTCGGAAGGCAGATCCTGCCGAGAAGAGGAGGCAAGGAATTCAGCAGCTACTCTAAAAATGAATATTACAATTTAGATTTTGTAATTTACAATTTTGATTATCCCGTCTTGTGTGTAGAAAGAAATACATTGACACATTAATAGTTAGTACTATGGACTTCGGGTGTAATGCAAAATTCACGACAAAAGTGTCCCGAGATATCTTATGTATACTAGAATGTGTTTGTATTTTTATAAACAAAGTAAAACATTGTAATATATGTCTTATTTTATTGTTATACAGTGTAATATGCAACGGCTTAAATGCTTGCAATAAGTAATCAGCCTTGATTGACGCTTGATTGGCAGCCTTTTTTTGACATGGCAGCTTCTCGTGAAAATAGGACAACATAAATGGTGTGGAGTAGGTAGCTTAGAATTTTTTTGGCATCTTTAACCTTATATTATATTCGCAGCAAACTTAAAATGTATCAGTGACCTCTATATGCTGGGATAAATTTAGTACCAACCAATATATTTTTTTACTACAATGACGTTAGGTCACTGTTTTAAATAACTGTTCCTAATTTCATGTGGATAATTATTATAGTTATCAAAATAATCGAGTGTGAAGGACGGACCAACGAACGGACGGACGGAAGGGTACATTTTACCATTATGGTAAAACTTTTTTGATTAATATTCAAAAATTACTTTAATATTAAAAAATAGTTTATTAATTAATAATATAAATTATTTTCAATTCAAAAATGAAGGAATTAAAAAATTAAAATATTAAACAACAAAATAAGTCTATGCAGTCGTTGTTCTATAACATTATTGACGTGTATTCTCTCAGTAAGCTAATATGTGACTGAATGCGATTTCGAATCTTTTTCACGTTTTAGCTCTCTTTAGGTTCGGACACTTTTCAGCGCTGACCCGAAGTCCATAGTATTAATATGTCAATGCCTTAATAAAATCATTAATTTTATAGTAACCTCGACATCATAATCCTCATTATCAGCATGTATCCGTCTACTGCTGGACATCGGCTTTTCCGAGAGCGAGCTTAAATTAAATGGTTTCTATGTTACGAACTGTTTGTACCTGGAGTCCACGTCAGTCTGCCGTCATAGCACCGTGTCGAACATCTGCAGCGAGCGCGTGATGACGTCATCCTTGAGGCACGACTCCAGGAACTCCTCGATGGTGATGACGCCGTCCTGGTTCAGGTCCAGCTTCCTGAACACGCGGTCCACCTGGAATAAAATACGACAGTATTCGAATGCAGCCGGAACAAATTGGTACTAGTTTTCTACTATTGGAAATCTCTTTGGCTTTGGATGTATTCAATTATACACACAAACTCATTTGGCATGTCATCAAATCCATAATGATGTTACAGGAACAAATTGACAGTACTCTTGGGGTTTTCTAGTCTTTTAGGATAGGGTAGAAAGTGTTATACCTTATAGAAGGTCAAAGTTTATATTATGTGTTAATGAAATAACTTTTCATTATTAAAATGTTTAATGCGCTATCTTGAGTTACATTGTTATATACAACTATACTCGAATTGCTGTAAGAAGGTGCGCCTGACAGTTGTCAGTATGACGTTGACGTCAGTGACTAGGGATGTGACGCTTAGAAATTCATGTTTATCGCTGACGATACTCGCAGCATAAATCTAGCTCTTTTTAATGTCGTAAAAAAATTTATTATTATTTATGAGGAGATTTTGTTATCGCGGTTATACTAATGCATAGTTTCTAGGGATTAAACTTTTATTGACTATAGTCTCTGCGATAATTTTTTTAACAACTACAAGTTGGCAATTGACTGCTATCACACCTGATGTGTGATGCAGTCTAAGATGGATGCGGGCTAACTTGTTAGGTGTAGAATGAAACAACATCGTACCGGAACACTAAATCGCTTGGCGGTTCGTCTTTGTCGGTAGGGTGGTAACAAGCCACGGCGATAGCCTTCCTCAAGCCAGACCAAGACAAATTAAGAAAATCTCAATCTGCCCCGCTTTACCATTTGGTACAGGTTAATAAACTCCAAACCAATCCAACCGCAACAGCGAGTTGATGAACTGGAAAACGGAGTAGATATAAAAATGTTAAAGTTGGAGCTTATTGCCTTAGTCCGGCGTCAAAAGGCACCAACTCCTACCTATGCTCTAGAAGAGATGACAATAGGTCTGACCTTGGTCCTTAGATATAATGTTATTGGGCCCAAATAACATGTATGCTTTTAATTTCAATTCCTATTTTGAAGCTTTATAAAATCAGCATTTATAACATCAGCGTTGCGAACGCAGCATTACCTATGAAATAATTGATTATTTGATTGAATTATTTGATTGATTGAATTTAAATACTTTTTTTCCATATTCCCATTTAATTTTCAGTCACGCCGCAAAAATTAATACCTACTTCACCGCCATTAACGGCAAATAAAATGTTGGCAGTGTTACTAGAGGCTATCAACAAAGATTAACCTGAAGGCTAGTCGAAGGTCGTGAATAAAACAAAAAGGGATATTATGTCTGATTGGGATCGTGACGTCCATATTAACAACATAATTAATTCACCTATACATATAAATAAAATTGCAGTGTCTGTTTGTGCATATATGCATACCGTACATACACCAAAATAACATTTTTTTTCAATTATTGTCTGTCTGTCTGTTTATTTGTTCTCGCTAATCTCTGAAACTACATCAGTCATCGGTCGGATTATAAAAAAACCTTTTGTATATGATAGCTCGACTCATGAGGGGTGACATAAGGTAATTTGTATCCAGATATTACCATGCGGGACCAGGAACTACGCGGGTGAAATACCGGGAGACCGCTAGTTGTTAATAATATTCGTCATAGATTCAGATGATGAATTTAGTGACAACTCAAATGTTCCTAATTCTGATATAAGTTTAGACGAATAAAATATATTTCTTCTTTGCAACCTTTTGAGTAAACTTTCCCTGATGTTCTGTTGTTGTATAAAATTATAAACTTTTTAAAAATAAAAATTGTACTACAATATACGTTTATTATTAAAAAAAATATCGACTATTCATCGTAGAAGTACGTCCCATCACTAGACACGTCTATGGCGTTACGTTATACGTTACAACACTTTACTTAATTTTTCTTTCAATTTGATTTTATTTGTAGACTAGAACATTCTGGCTGGGTTTAACGGTTTTAAATTTAAGTTACTACAGCTATTAACGATTTAATATATTAAGAATTTGGAACAC
This sequence comes from Mycalesis mineus, assembly GCA_034621355.1. Classification (NCBI taxonomy): domain Eukaryota; kingdom Metazoa; phylum Arthropoda; class Insecta; order Lepidoptera; family Nymphalidae; genus Mycalesis; species Mycalesis mineus. The sequence continues at coordinate 358,064 of JAXAVZ010000012.1, read as the reverse complement.
CTGAAATACTAAGTCATAATTTGTAAATCGCTTCAACTTTCAAGAGTGAAACGGAAAGTTAATGACATATGTCACAGGCACCATGTTAGAGCGCAGGCACTATAATTATGGTACAACAGATCGTAGACAAAAGAACTTTTGACATTTGACAACAGATCAAAAATTATTTTTAATTTTTAATTTGTTTGTTGACAAGCATTCTCAATCGAGTTCGACTTTAGTATAGGGTGTCAGCTAACTCCATACTAAATTTTATTAAAATTACTGTAGTCGTTTAGTTGTGAAGAAGTGACAAACACACACTCACAAAATTTCCTTTAGGTATAACAATAGAATGACAGCACAAGCACATGGTTTACTTTATCTAACTCAGGAGTCAGGACACGCTAGGAGAAACGTTTCCAGGGCTTGCAATATCCGCTATACAGGAATAAATATAAATAGGCGGGGCTTCGGTGCCGTTTCACTCCTCGACGGCCCATCATCAGTAGTCCCGTCTTCTTTTATGCAAACCGAACTAATTGTGTCGTGTTCCAGGTTTGTAGTCTGTAGCTTTGTATGTAGAAGTGGTTTCCACACTGAAGGGGGTACCCGTCCTTGCATACGTTTAAAACGTTACCCTCCCCCCGCCTCACTACCTAACATCTAAGGTTTTAGAAGGTGTTTATTTCTATATAGCGGATACAGCAAGCCCTGGAAACTTTGCGCCTAGTGTTAGTTAGATAAAGTTGATAAGCTGGTGCTATCGTAGGTTTAATAACTATTGGTGCTTTCTACTCTATTTACATTAAATTAAAAATTTAAAAAACCTCCGACCCAAATTAGAAACATGAAAAGAACCAGTCAAGACAAATTCAACGAGCCCAAACTCGATGGGTTTACTAAAAAGGTAGACCAGGGTTACGTCTCCTACCTTCGAGCCTTATCATCAGACCAGCTCAGTGGTTCCAGAAGACATTAGTGTTTCAAATGTCAGATCACACACATAATTTCAAGCAAACTGAGAGTGTAACATTTCTATCACACCTAACAAACGACCTGATAACCTTGAAGACCTGAACCGATTTCCACTAAACATAACTAACCCTCTCGACTGATATACCTTTCAAACAAAAATAACCGCATTAAAATCGGATCATCCGTGGGAGTTGCGATGCCACAGACACGTCAAACTTATAACACCCCGTCGTTTTTGCGTCGGGGGTTAAAAAGATTGGAGAACACCAAAAATATTGTCAATTTATTCGGTCCCGGTTAGCGAGATCATGACTAGGGGCCTCGCATGGGTTCGAGTCGGACATACTCGACAACAGTAACGTTTTTTCAGCCGTTTCTATTACGTTCTCACCTGTTCGTTAGCCTTGGCGTCATCTACCCGGGAGGCCGGCGAGCCTGGCGGCGCGCGTCTCCCCAGCAGCTCGTGCACTGCCACCACCACCTCAGCCAGCTCCTGGCGCGTGATGGCGCCGTCCCCGTCCACGTCGTAGAGACGGAAGGCCCAGCGCAGCCGCTCGTAGACCGACCCTCGCAGCAGTGTTGACAGCGTCACTAGCAACTCCTGAAATCATTTGTGCCATTCCGTTAACTTATTCTTGCCATCGCTATTTCTAACCCTCCGTCATCTGGACAGACAGTGGTAGGACGTCGGCGGAATCGGGTCTGCACGATTCCACTCTTCCAACATGCTTATGTAAAGTTTTACATATTTTTAGGACCTTATTTGTACAACAACTTAAATAAGAAACTAACAATAAGTTACTTAAATTATAGAGACTGCAAGGCTTTGGTGACTAATTACCTAAAAAAACTAGATTACGAGGACATGGAAAAGTTGTTGGAAATTGTAAAGTAAAATTTTGAATGTAAGTTCATGTACTTTAACTGGTAAGAAAAATTGTATTATATAATATTATATTAATTAACATTCATTAGTACCATGTTATTTAAAATAAGAACTGAGAAAGTCTGAAACACAGGTTTGACATAAACCTAGATCAGGCTGGTCCTAGTACCATCAAATTGATCTACAGCTAACCCATGTAGATTTAGACTAAAATGTAAGTTAGTTATCAAATAATAATATAATGTATATTAACTTATACTGATGTAGATCTGGCAGCTATAATTATGTAATCTACTTAATGTAATGTAAATGAACTGAATGAAAATAATCAATTTTTATTTATTTATTTATTAACAACTTGGACAAAACGAATAAAAGTGCGTATTTTGCCGCCTAAATGCCTAAAATGAAACCCGGAATAATAAAACTTTTTCTGGACGATCACTGTACCTACCGTCTCTAAAGTAGACTGCACTTTGAACATTTTGATGTCGTGTAGAAACCGATAGGGGTGTGGATTTCATCCTACTCCTAACAAGTTAGCCCGCTTCCATCTTAGATTGCATCATCACTTAACATCAGGTGTGATAGCAGTGAAAGGCCAACTTGTTATCGATAAAAAAAAGAACAGTATTAATTATCAGTTAAGATAAGATGTACACGACTAATTCACCACCGGAGAGTCGGACGGTCGGTTTGCTCACGACCGCCATTTACCTGCTTGACGAGGACCTCCGGGCGATAGGTATGGGGAATCTGTCACCCACCGGAGATAAGTCCTCAAGTACATAAACACTATCTGTGTTCCCATGGTGATTTTAATTAGTTTCTTGCCCGAGAAGAGTGCTTGCTTTTGTGGGTGCCGCTGACTGGGTTACGGTAGAAGTACGTAACGTTCCCGTAATGCAGCCCCAGGCGACGAGTTGGACCGTGGGGTTTTGGTCGGTACGAGTCCGACATAATCTTCTTGCCTCCCCATGACGAGTAGGTATTCATGAGGATTTCCCCACGTTAAAAACAAAAGGTGTATACGAGTACCTTACCTCGCTTACCAGATATTCTAAGTTGCGGTTCGGAGTGAGAAACGTCGACAGTTTTACACTGCGTGCCTTGGAGTGTGAGTTGAGCGACATAGTAGCTGGTCCCGGTCAGAATCATTTATATCTGACAGTGATCGTTACAAGATTAAATATATTATCACCCTAAGGTCACCAATCTGCACTGGTTTGCACCAGTGCAGATTGTGCTTCTGAGCCCCAAATCGGGCAATCGCCTGTTCTATACGTGTACCGCCAGTAACGCTGGGAGGAGTCGAACTTAAGAGAGCGTCGGAGTTTAAATATCTCGGACATATTGTTACAGAGGATTTAAACGACGACCTTGACATGGAAAGGAAAAGGAGAGCTATTGCTGTCAGGTGCAATATGTTGGCTCGCAGATTTGGGCGGTGTACAGTAAATGTCAAAAAACTTGTTTATGGCGTTAATCTGCCAGACGTTATACACGTGCAGTCTGTGGGTCAAGTATACGCAGAAGACATATGCGCTACGAGTACAGTACAACAATGCATTCAGAGTGATGTTGGGGCTCCCTCGGCACTGCAGCGCATCAGCCATGTTTGCTTACGCAAATGCTGACAGTTTTACTACTGTCGTACGCAAACGAACTGCGTCACTGATGAGCAGGGTGAGGAGGAGCACCAGCGTCGTGCTGAGGGTGATTGCTGAGAAGCCTGACTGCCCTGTGCTGAGGCACTGGGTCAACACTCATATGTGTATACCCGGTGCGATAGGTAGCACGAGCAGGCAGATATTTAAATTAATTTAATATTTTCTAAGTACCTATGTAGTAATACTAACATAGATTTTAAGTTTTGTTGATTTTATACTAACATTATGGGTCACGGCCTAAAATAAACGAATTTTATTTTTAAAACATAGAGTCTGGTGGGGAATTCAAATGAATACAACTCACGAAATAAATTGGATTAGGTTTAAACTTTGTTCTGAGTGCGGCCGTGTTGAACGTGTCTCTGTGTGTATGTATGTCTGTCTGTGACATCGTAGCCCCGGACAGATGGAACGATTTAGATTTTCTTTTTTTTGTGTAAAAGGTGATTTAGTCAGCGGTGGAAATGGGCACTGCTACAAAATAGCGGATTAATGAAAAAGGAAAATGAAAGGGCTTGACTAGTGTAAGTACTTCACTTCACTATAAAACGTTTAAAATTCAAGATGGCCGCCATAAAAAATGGCAAATTAAATATTTGTCGGGGTTTTGAAATTTTTAATTTAATCTTGTTTTATAGGTCGTTTCATGGTCCGCCAGTAAAGACGTCATATTTATCTATCTGTAGTGGTTCTACCACCGATTCGGAAGGCAGTCATTTGCTGAAAAGGGTCAGCAAGAAACTCAACAGTTATTCTTATTTTTCAGACGCTTTTTTGTCACGTAGACAACTTAGTAAACACTATTATCTTACTGGAAACAAGCCAAGCATTTGGAGAATTCCCACAGTGCTGTCAAACCCATGAGAATCTGTGAGAGTAAAACGAGATTCCAAATATATTCTCAATGAAACATTTCTAAATTAAACTTTTTCAAGCGATAAATAATAAAAACTCATAAAAAGAAATTTATTTAACACTAGAGGACACCCGCGGTGTCACCCGTAAAAATTCCGGGATACAAAGTAAGGTAAAGTAATTTTGACGGCCGAGTCGCGCAGTGGGTAGTGAGTTAGTGACCCTGCTTCTGCGTCCTAGGCTGTGGGTTCGATTCCCACATCTGGACAAATGTTTGTGTGATGAGCATGGATGTTTTCCAGTGTCTGGGTGTTTATCTATATATGTATGTATTAGGAGTACAAATAAGTTTCCGCCGTTTTATTCTAGATGGTGTGGCACGGAGTTTCGGTTAGCTTTCGCAGATGATAACCGGCTTAAAAAATAGTTTGGACATTCAAGAACAACATAAGGTTATGTATTAATAATAGGTATTATTATTAATAGGTATTAATAATATTGATTTTATATTGGTAAAATATAATTTTTATAAGTTGAAAATGCCAAAATTTGAGCCGAGTAAGCGTCATTTGCGGGAAATATTAGTTTACTTCTTTAATTTAAAGAAATCTGCTGCTGAGGCGCATCAAGTGCTCGTAGAAGCATATTGTGAGGGTGCTTTGAGTGAGAGAACGTGTCGAGAGTGGTTTCAAAAGTTTAAAAACGGTGATTTCGACGTAGAAGACAAAGATCGCAGTGGAAGGCCAAAAATTTACGGGGATGCAGAATTGGAGGAATTATTGGAGGAAGATTCATCTCAAACACCCTGAATACTATTCTAGACACGAAAAATTATTCTTCTGCATGACAATGCTCGTCCACATGTTGCGGCTCCCGTAAAAAAGTACTTGGAAACACTTGATTGGGAAGTGTTATTCCACCCGCCGTATTCACCAGACATTGCACCGTCCGATTATCACCTGTCCCGGTCCATGGCACATGCTCTGTCGGCGCAGCGGTTCACATCTTATGAGGATACCAAAAATTGGGTAGATTCGTGGATAGCCTCAAAAGACAAGGAGTTCTTCAGACGTGGAATTCGAATGCTGCCTGAGAGATGGGAAAAAGTGGTTGCAAGTGATGGGCAATATTTTAAATAAATTTATATTACCGTTCTTTTATAATAAATATTTAATTTGTGTTAAAAAACGGCGGAAACTTATTTGTACTCCTGTATATTATAAGTATTTATGTATAATATATATAAAAATATTCATCAGTTATCATAGCACCCATAACACAAGCTACCTAAGCTTACTTTGGGGCTATATAGCGATGTGTGTAACTGTCCTATAGTATTTATTTATTTATTTAAGTAGCCTATAAGATGTGTGAGCTAACTCCATACAAAATTTTATTAAAATCGCTCCAGCCGTTCAGTAGTGAAGAAGTAACAGACATACACACTTACACACTTTCGCTTTTATAAGAGTAGTATGACAGAAGGCCGCGACTTCGCCCGCGAGGAAAATAACGACCTTCCAAGAACACAAAAATAATTGTAAGTACTTGATTCTTTTTGTTTTCGAAAAGAAAAGGGTATGGCAAACTATCATTAAAAGATAGATATATGCCATCGCGGACTTTTTTATAGTTTAGTAAAGAGACTAGAGACCTAAAAGCTATAATTGATAACGCTACCTTAATAATTTAAGATATAACAAAATTATGTATGTCTAGTGAATCGTCTATCTATACTAAAGCCAAACTCGATTGAGAATGTTTGTCAACAAACAAATTTAAAATGAAGTTAGAAAATGCAACACATTTTATGTCTAATGAATTTAAAATTATGTTTTGTTTTTTTATAAAATCTTATTTAAAAGATATTGAATATATTAATTAGTTTCAAGCTTACTAATCTAATTTATTGTCATGAATTCGTCATTAAAGTTATTTAAAAAAATAGGTGTAAAATGACTAGCGACTTCTACCTCCACTTTTAATTTGTTTGTTGACAAGCATTCTCCATCGAGTTGGGCTTTAGTATAGCTTCGATCCTCCTGGGTCGTCGGTCCTGGGTTGAATCCTTGGTCGGGTCACGGAATAATTCTAAGTTTTTCATTCTTCTATGAAAATTTCAGTATATTCCGAGCCTAGAGTCGGAAAAATAGTGGTGTTGCTCCCCCGTGTCTCGGAGAGCACGTTAAGACGTCGGTCCCGACCACTGTTACTTACCCCGCCAACCCGCATTGGAGCAGCGTTTTGGGTATACGCTCCATATCCCCTCTTCTAGAAGGAGATACAGATGATTTGGTTTGCGGGCGAAGTCGCGTATGTTACTATATTATGAAGGTAATTTAAGTTCACCCCATTCTACGGAGTGGGGTGGCATGGTAAACTTTTAAGGCACTAACAGCAAAACAGCCATTCCACAAACGTATTTGTTATTGTGACCTGTTTTCATCCCCCTACAATAAAACCACCCCTTACCCTTTCTAGAAGTCACAGGATTACATAACATGAATATATTTACTCAGCTTTCCTTGAAGTAACCAGACCAACCTTGAAGTAATGTATAAAGACAAACCGGAGTCATTTGTACGTTAAGTTCGTTTACGTTCTTTCACGCAAAAACTACTGAAAACATTTTGATGAAACTTTACAATAATATAGCTTTTACATCAAAATAACACATTGGCCACTTTTTATGCAGAAATTTTTACGTGCACGGAAACTATGCCGGTGAAATTGCGAGCAACCAGAGGTTTGTACACTTGAGCACATTTTCAATCTATTGTCGTGAGTTTGGTTGATGTGTATAATTATGCAAACTGAAATGCAGCCAGTAATCTTGCCACTATTCCACGTGGGCAAGATCTGTATAGTTATTAGGATAAGTTAGCTTAAGTTCCTTATTGTATTCTTTTGCAAACTTATATATAAGTATCATCATTCTTTCCTTTCTATTTAACAAAAATACAAGAAGCGGCACGAAACTCTAGCGCTGACCGTTATTGCGCAGAAGTAAAAATTTAGGTATCATGGGGGAGTTTGAGGAATGAAGGGCGGGCGTGCGTACCGGTGAGTGGCTCCCCAGTCGCATTCCGTCCCCCGCTCCGAAACGACGCCCCGCGGACTTCCAGTGTACAGTCTCGCTCTGAGTTGCATTGTTATTATTGTTAATTTTCAGTTGGTTTGTTAAATATAATTCAAATTCAAATTCAAATTCATTTATTTAGCGTTCATGTCAAATTATTGTACTAACATGCTTTACATGACATGGACCCTGGCAGGGCGTTGCTAACATAGTATAAACTTAGGTAATTAATATTAATTCTATAAATAGTAAAATTACAAAAAAAAAATTAGAATTATAATTAAAAATAATGTCAAACTTTAAATAAATAATAATAATAATTTACAGTCTAGTCAATTCTTTTAAGTCAAATATTCTTTTACGTCATAACAACATTTTTCTAGAAGCCATTTGTTTATTTTTATTTTAAAGTTAAGTAAATCTAATCGTTCGATATCTTCTGGCAATTTATTATATAATTTTACAGCCATACAGTATGCGCTTTTCATGTAAGAACAAGAGCTAAGCTTTGCTACAACTAATCTGTTAGGATGTCTGACTTGCTTATTGGCATTTATTTCACATCTTCGCTGAAAATATTTTGAATTACGCTTAACGAAAATACATATGTCTCGTATGTACATACATGGCAATGGAAGAATGTGCAATTGTTTGAAGAATGGTTTACAACTGTCTAATGGCCCAATATTACAAATGGCTCTAATGCATTTCTTCTGTAGTCGGAACGCTCTTATGAATTCCACAGAGTTACCCCAAAGTATCAAACCATATGATAACACTGAAGACACATGACCGTGATAAGCGCTTAACGCTGCATTTATTGAGATTGTCTGTCTAAGTCGTCTTAATACATAAACGAATTTGTCTAATTTTGTACAAACATAGTCAATGTGAAATCTCCAGTTACCTGTTTTGTCATAAATTAATCCTAAAAATTTTACTGTGTCACATTCTTCAATTTTAATATCATTATATTTAAGGCTAATTGGAACTGTTTTTGAATTATAGTAACTAAATTGCATCATTTTAGTTTTATTTACATTTACTTGTAAGTCATTTTCATTCAGCCAAATTATAATATTTTTTAAAGCTTCGTTTATTTCTTGTTCGTAGCTATTGATATTATTACCCCTAACGAGTACGGTCGTGTCATCTGCAAACAATACACATTGGTGCTTTGTTGCCGCGATGATGTCATTTATGTAGGTTAAGAAAAGGAATGGGCCTAGAATGCTGCCCTGCGGTACACTTTTGATATTTAATTTATAAGTGGATTTGTATGTAGTTTTAGTATTGTTTTTTAGTTTACTGATTTCTGTACATACTGTTCTACCGTTTAGATATGATTTTATCCAATCATGAGCACATCCCCTAATTCCATACCTTTCTAATTTGTCTAATAATATATTATGATTAACAAAGTCAAACGCCTTTGTCATATCCAAAAAAATAGCAGTAATAGGTACTTTGTCATTTAGGCTGTCATTAATTATCTTACTTAAATAGAAACAGGCCTCAGTAGTGGAACTATTGTTTCGGAAACCGAATTGCTCCTGAATTAATAATTTATTGGCTTCAAAGAAATTTTTCAGTCGCTTCAACATGGACTTTTCAAAAATTTTCGACAATATTGGCACCAATGTAATAGGCCTGTAATTATTTATATCACTAGGATCATTTCTTTTAAATAAAGGTTTGACAATAGACATTTTTAAATTATTTGGAAAAATTCCTTGCTCAAATGATTTGTTAATTAAAAATGCCAGTGGTTCACATAAACGATTTGCACACTGTTTAATAATATCAGTTCTTATCTCGTCATATCCTACGGCTTTAGTATTTTTGAGTGTTTTAATATTAGCTAAAACCTCATATGCATCTGTTGGGGTAATAAAGATTGATTGTCTGTTGGATGGGTAGCTATATGGTTTCCTACTATGATTGTTTAATTTGCTTGCGTTGTTAACGTTAATAAAATAATCATTGAATATTTCACATTGCTCATTAGGATCATTATATGTACCTGTATTCGTCTTTATTATAGAAATTTCATTAGGCGCTGTTATTTTTCCTAAATTGTCATTTATTAATTCCCAGCTAGCTTTACATTTATTGTTGTGTTTGTCTATAAATTTTGCATTTTGCAGTTGTTTTGATCTATGAATACACTTTTTTAATATGTTATTGTAGTTCATATAATGTTTTTTATTTAAATTTTTATTTGATCTTGAAAATCTATATGTTAAATGTAATTTTCTTTTTCTTATACTAGACTTCTTGATACCTTTAGTTAGCCATAATGATTTAATATTTAAAGAATTACAAATTTTTATTTTCCTAAGGGGGAAACATAGCTCGTAAAATAATTTTATAGTTTCATGGAACGAATCAAATGCCTCGTTAACATTTTCAAAATCGCGAATGTCTGAAAAGGTGAGTGCAGCAATACATTCGTTGAATTTTTTTTTATTTTCTTTATTGTAATCCCTTCGATATTCAAACCAACTTGATATACGTTCCTTTTCCTTTACTTTAATCGTCAATGTTTGTGCGGTATCATGATCTGATAATGATAATTGGTGGATCCCTGCAATGGACTGTTTTATATTGCTTACCATCAAATCTATACATGAAGATAGTCTTGTAGGTTGCTTAATGTGTAATATTAGGTTATAATTATTAATTAAGCTAATTAATTCCTGACTATGTTTATTATTTTTTAGTGTATCTAAATTCCAATCTCCACATAATATTATCTTTTTTTCTTTTTTTTTCCTACTTAGTATGTGTAAAAGAGAATCAAGTTTTTCAAGAAACAGGCTTGTATCACTTTTAGGTGTTCGATATAAGCAAACAACTATTAAGTTATAATCTTGAATTTCAATACTACAACATTCAAAAACATTAATTAGGCCCATATTACTTATCAATTTGAATTCTTTACAATTAATGTATTTTTTTGTCAGAATACAAGAACCACCACGACTAGTATTTCTACAGAAAGAGGCCGATAAAGTATAACCAGGAATTTTTAGTAAACTCTCACGACCTTTTTTAATAAAAGTTTCAGTGAGACATATGATATCTGTCTCATATGTGGTACGTTTACTTAAGTCAAGGAGAGATCTGTATAATAAGTCAGATTTATTTATGGCACCAGCAATATTTAGGTGAAAAACTGTCAAATTATTAAAGAAAAAACTTTTGTTGGCCTAATTTGGTAGTAGTTAGTTTCTTATTTTGTACTTCATTATCCACTAGTTGTTTCTGAAAATAATAAGGTATAGTGCCTTTTTTATGCACTGTTTGTATTTTACAAGTCGGAACTTTATTCCTTACTTGTGGTGTTTCATTGTCAATAGATTTTGTGGGTTTAAAGTAATAAGTTATTTTATTTTTCACTGACGTCATATGTTGTTGTTTGTTAGTACGTTCCTGGGTCCGTTTTTTAAATTGGTTTTCGATGTTATGTTTACTAAATGTCAAGTATGTGTCATGGTAGTCATCAAAGTCAATATTAAAATTAATTTTATATGTCATATCTTTTAAATAATTTTTAATGTCATAATGTTTTTTATCAGATTTTAAGAAACGACAATTTACATACAGTTTAATTAAGCACTCTATGTGACTATTAATTGTACGTGTTCTTAGATGATCATTAGTGTATACTTGAAGAACAAACACTTTGAAGTTTCGCAGTTTGTCAAGAGCTAAAGCTAGCTCGTTTAATAGACCACAGGGATTTTTATCATTTGCTCCTATAGCTAATACAACAATGTCTTTATCATTTAGTTCTTGCTTTAGGATTTCACATCTTTTCAGTGACTCACAAGATAATGCATTAGGCTTTACAAAAGAAGTAACATTGTAATTATTATTCCATTTATTGTTCCTACTCTCAATTAACGCAACTGATAAACCAATTACATGCTGTTCCCCTAAAATATGTATGGTATTTTTCTTTGAATTTGGTCTTGAATTGATTTTATTATTTTCCAATAATACCCTTTGTGGATTTACTTTCGCTTGGTCTTCTATATTATCTATTTTTATTGTTGTCTGCTTATCTTGTGTAAAGTATTTTCCTTTAAGTTCATCCTGTCGAAGTTCTTTATCTTTTATTTCGTCGCTTTTTTTAGGTGACTTCTCGTTTGGCAAGCTCACAAAGTTCATTTTATTACGTAGCATTGATTTACCACTGGTACTTCCCTTTATACTCGACATGGGGGTGTTAATTATTGAGTCTTTTAGCATAATTACTTGTTGATTTAACTTGTTAACTTCATTATGTAGCTGTCTATTTTCAGACATAACATTTTGCAATTCATTTCGAGTACTTTCCATAAGTGTTTTTATAGCAAATAATTCAATTTTCAATTCTTCTATCTCACGTTCACGTTGATCCGATGATGAGGGTATGTCCAGACTTCTTAAAGTACAATCCAGATCTGTCATTGTAGGCGAAACTGTTATATCCATTTCTTCGCAAGTATTAGATCTCAGAGGCCGTTTTCTCATTGTAATATTGTTACATGTGTCACTCATTTTTGTTTTCAATAAAAACAAAAACAATAAAAGAAAATAAAAATAATCATAAATTACTAATTAAATTAATAAATTACTAATTGTTCATAATATAAGGATAATTATTAAAAAAAAAAAAAAAGTAAAAGTCGATGTCAGGTTTGAACTCAGGTTCCTTATACTACGTTATAGGTTCTTTCCATGATTGTCACCACTAGTCCAACTGAGTCTGTTAGATTTTAACGAAATTAATGAACGTAAGCGTATAATGTTTAATGACGTATTAATGAGACGAGTTGTTATTAGCTGTTTATTTGTTAAACAACCCGCACTTCACTAATTGTTCATCACTTTATGTACACTAAACATTTCGTTCTTTTTTAGTCTAAAATACACTTTTCTTATAATTATTTGATAGTTCACTGAGTTATTTCAAGTAAATATGCAATGTTCTTATGGCAATTTGTTTTGTTTACTACTAATTTCTTTTGAGTTTAAAGTCACGAACCGATGACACTTTTGTTTTGATTTTCACGCGTTATTGAGTCTCTTGAGCGTTAATAACATTTGTACACGTAAACCACTATATTATTAGGGTTTCCGGAGTGAAATAGCCACTTATTTTCACTTATTACGTATTTTAGTAGAAATTATTACGCGGAGAAGTTAACTGCCTAACTAAGTTAATTATATATTTTGTTGTTTTTTTAAGTTTGTTTATGAATTTAAAGGGAATAATATACCTAGAAGAAATACCGTTTTGCGACGCCAGGCGTGTTACCATTGCCTGATTCAGATTAGACTAGTCTTATATCTAAAATAAAAATTGACAGTATAATAATGTTTTATTTTTCTACTCCCCGTAAGCTTTTCAAAATTTATTTATTCATTTACGGTAACTATCTATACTATATTATTATGTCTTAAGTAATACGAAATCTTTGGAAATTAGAACTACAAACTATAACATATATAAGCACAAACACGCACGTAACGTACACAAACACATACACACACACGCATGCACGTACGCACGCACACACACATATTAAAACGATGTCGTAACATAATTTGGCTATTAATTAGGTAGTTAAAGTAAATATTGTATTGCGTACGCGACGGTACCGATGCGCAGCCATCCCTTCTACGGTTCGTTCAGCGCTAGACTTACATGCCGCTAGTAATACTAACAATGCGGTTGGAAAATGTGCGGTGGTAAGAATATAAAATAAAGAATAACTCACTCTAAAACTGATGGCGCCGCTACAATTGACGTCGAAGGCCTTGAACACATAGTGCGCGTACAGCGCGGAGTCTGGAAACATATAAGAAATGTTTCAAAACAAATAAAAAGTTCCAACCGTCCCGATCTTCGTAATAACAAAAAATAGTACCGACTCATACGCACTAAAAAGTAAAAAATAACTGTGTCATTTAGTTGCTTTAATTTACTTAAGCATATCTATGAAGTCGGTGCCAGCAAGTTTAAGGAACATTTATTTAACGTAGTAAAGCAGCTTGTGGGTTTTTGGTAATGCTGAAGGCTGGCACCGACTCATAGATATAATTCCTAGATATGCTTAAGTAAATTAAAGCGACTAAATGACACAGTATTTTTTTATTTTTTAGTGCGTTTTGAGTCGCTTATATTTTTTGTTAAAATTTTTCATTTCTTATTTTTTAGTGCTTTATCGCTACGTAACGTACTCATACTATACTTGTCATAGTATATTATAATTTATACGGCACTTGTAGCCAAAAAGCTACCGATACTTACACAAAAATCGAAATCGCTGCCTATAACATTTTAAGAGTTCCTTAAATTTTAAAAACACTGACACTCACCCATTTGGGTTTTCTCTCGATACTGCCAGGGGCGCTGCTTCAATTCCATATAAAAGGAGAATGCCAGACAATGTATAGGACTTTAACCCACTAATAAAAACATATTGTACAACAATGTATTATGCATCAATTTATTGCATTTTTTATTACTATTTAATATAAATTACATTTAAAGCTCTAGGACTCGGAGTATTCGACACGAGCCTAACGTTGGTTATCGTCTACTTCCGTATTGTTGTTCCGTATAGCTGACACACGGACATGACAGTCGCAAAGCTTTATTAAATACATTTTTAAACAGGCTTAACGACTCTGAATACCAGTCTTTTCGAGCCCACTTTTGATGAAAATACAATAAAAACGATTTAAAAGGCTAGAACTCAGTGCAACAATAAATATTTAAAAATGCGTAAAGAGTGTAAATTAAAAGGAAATAAATATGTACTTTAATAACTTTTTTTTAACAGAATTTTATTCCGATGTCCAACAGTAAAAATGACTTATTGTACAACATTTATATAATAATAGGATATTTTTAGTTTATTTACAATTTTTGTTTTTTCTGGGTTAGGATCTGGCATTCTCCTTTGCCTTTACGCGAAAGTTTTCGATTTGTTTTGGTGAAAGCTCACACTAGGCACTCAGGTGGATTACAGGGAGCATCGAGCTCAAGATTGCATTGATTGGAAATCCTTGCGTATGTCTAGCAGTGGACGTCATTCGGCTGATAATGATGTTGATGGTTGTAATCATAGATATTAAAGACTACTAGACGGAGTCATAACGCGGCTGTAGGTTCAAGAGCGTGACAGACTTATTTCATTCGGCCTTTATTAGAAAGTGACACAAGATTATTTTTTGTCCCTTTCAGCGTGTTCGTTTTTATTGTTTGTCAAGAGTGGAATTTGTGACAGACAAGGGACATATCTGAGCAATTATTAGCTTTTTATTAAATTTGCTGATAAATAATATAACTTTGCGGTTACGATATTAATTTAAACGTTATCGTGCTATGGTGGGTTGTAATATTTTCGGCTGCAACAGTCGCAGCGAAAAGAAAATCGAAGGAATTACGTTTCATACGTAAGTAGGCATAAACTTCATTGATTGATGATGTAAAGCTTAGATATGTTATTTTTTAGCTAATTTCATGTATTATGCGTTTACTAAACTATCTTATATAAAGTAATATTTCGTATTTTACGATATTTTAAAACATAACGTTTTATGATGTACTTTAAATGTTGACATGTCATGTCAATAAGGCTGATTTGCTGTCTCACGAGTGGACACGCTATGGGCTCTATCTAGTTGTCTTTAATCTATGGTTGTAATAGTAGTAATAAGGTAGGTATACTTACTTCCATGTGGAAAGAATTTCGCGTATATGTCTTTGAAGGAATCCTCGTGAACTACGCCCTCTGGACATTCCTGCAAACAACAAAGTATACAAAATTAACACGTAGGTATTTTAAAAGGTTTTTACGTCGTTGAAATAATTATTATACGGTAGCTATTTTCATAAATGGCACCTGAGAGTTTATTATAAAACTTCTAGAAGAGTTTGAGCAACCACACGTCTCTATGGAGTTTATACAGTGAGTAATCATGCTGTGACTGTAGAAAGGAGGGTAATATAAAGTAGATGGGTGTAAATAGCAGCGTTGCCAGACATCCCGATTTTTGTGAAACGTCTTATTTTTTACCCGACTGCGTCAGAAGGAGGGTTATCTTTTTCGAGCGTATGTATGTATGTATGTATGTATGTATGTATGTATGTATGTCCATTTCTTCGGCACGCACTACATCCTAAACGGCTGAACGGATTTTGACATGTGAGATGTCGTTGAATTTGTCAAAATTATGGTAGTGACATAGGCTATATAAATTTTCAAAATGGTGGCTGTAAATGAGGGAAAAAGGGGGGGATGTGTATATTTCTTTCTCTTATCTTCGCAATATGGGTATCAAATGAAAGGTCGTAAAAAGACCATTTAAAAAATATAAATATCATATCATGTTCATATTACTTTTTTAACAAAAAATGGCAAAAAGTGTACTAAGTGTACCGTTTCATTTCTATACCATAAACTAAAACTAAAAAGCCTCAAATAAAATTATTATTATAAAAATAAAAAACCCGACTGCTTAGAAGTTATAAACTGAGAAGAGAAAAACAAGGATCACTATATCTGTATAAAATTCTAAATACTTTATGGTGCAGGCGGGGACAAGAGTAGTTTTGGTAGATCTTTCTTTCCCCGCAGGTTAAGGTATTTTGTCCCTGTTTGCAGCACCATAAAGTATTTTGAATTTTATACAGATATAGTGATCCGTGTTTTCTCTTTTCAGTTCATAACTTCTAAGCAGTCGGGTTTTTTGTTCTTATAATAATAATTTTTTAAATTTGAAAATTAAATTTTCCCGGGCGGGACAGGCTCAGTCAGCTTTTCGGAAATAACACCGGCGCATTTTCCCAATGAGTAAAATTTTTTTACTTTCATTTGTTTTTTTTTATTTATTAAGAACAATCAGAATATCAGATCTGATTTAAAATAATATATTAAGTATGTGTGTATGCTCTGTTTAAGTATGTTTATAATAATTTATATATGTATTTTATTTAGTTCATATATGTATATTATATTCATATTTATATATCTTAATGTGTAATATAATATGTAATTGTATGTATGTATATTATAAATATGTTTGTTTTTACCCGACTGCGTCAGAAGGAGGGTAATGTTTTTCGAGCGTATGTATGTATGTATGTATATATGTCCATTTCTTCGGTACGCGCTACAGCCTAAACGGCTGACTGAACAGATTTTGACATGTAAGGTGTCGTTGATTTTGGCAAAATTGTGAAAGTGACATAGGCTATATGAATTTTCAAAATGGCGGCTGTAAATGGGGGAAAAAAGGGGGGATGTGTGTATTTTTTTCTTTTATCTTAGCAATAAGGGTATCAAATGAAAGGTCGTAAAAAGACCATTTCAAAAATATTAATATCATATCATGTTTATATTACGGTTTTAACAAAAAATGTCAAAAAGTGTACCAAGTGTCTCATTTCTATACCACAAATTAAAACTAAAAAGTCTCAAATAAAATTATTATTATAAAAACAAAAAACCCGTCTGCTTAGTATTTTTTATGGTGCTGCAGGCGGGGACAAACGTAGTTTTAGTAGATCTTTCTTTCCCAGGTAGTAAAGTATTTTGTCCACGCCTGCAGCACCATAAAGTATTTAGGTTTTTCTATAGATATAGTGATCCTTGTTTTTCTTTTTTCAGTTCTTAACTACTAAGCAGTTGGGTTTTTGTTTTTATAATAATAATTTTATTATTGAATTGTCATTTGTGCACCAACCACCTCTGTATTCGCTATTCTCTGTTCGTATGACGGTTGCCTGGAAGAGATTGCTTTTAGTAATAAGGCCGCCGTTACACCGATAAACTATTGTTTATACCTTTTTATGTTCTCATTTTTATAACCATATTTTGGTGTAATAAAGAGTTTTTATTATTTTTATTATTATTATATTTTTATGAATATAAATTTTTTATAGGTGATTTTGCTATCTAAATATAAATTTAATAAATTGTGATAATATTCGTTTTTTATACTTTGTTCGGAGAAAAATAAAAACTCAACTAGCGATCTGTTCTCAAATCTACACAAATTCCTAAAAATAGGTATAAGCCGTTTCGAAAGAAATCAACAACAAACACTGTGACACAAGATTTTATATTTTAGATAAATAATTGACGGGAGAACCCACCAACGTCTTGGTAACAGAACTATGCTTAGTAGGACAAGTGCAAGTATGTCCCATAAAGAGCTATCTTACTTCAAGTTACAAGTTTAAGTTCCTTATAAACAACATGTTGTAACAGAATTTTTGGAACGAAGTTCCTTATCGCGCGTTGTGAAAGGGGGCTAGACGGAAAAAATTCGTACGAAAAGTTGTCACGACACTTTTTGATCAAAGGATCTTGCCGCCGCCTTTGATGTGTGTGCGCGTGAGCGGCGGAGGGCGCCCGCGCTGTATGCTGTCTCGCGCTCTCGTGGCGCCCTCTGGTGTTTCGGTGTACAACAACAAACGCGTGTGTGAAAAAATTGAGCCTACTGATTAAGTTTATATAACATTATATTTGTTAATAATAAAAAAATATTATTATTACTTAAAAAAAAATTAAATTTTCCTTCACAAATAAATCGAAAAATTGAGCCTACTGATTAAGTTTATATAACATTATATTTGTTAATAATAAAAAAAATATTATTATTACTTAAAAAAAATAAAATTTTATTACAATTCCTTCACTAATTAATCGAAAGGAACTGGGTTCCATCCGGGTGTCCCTTGACACCTCTCAACTTTTTTTTTATTATTAGTATGGTGAGGCCCGCCGTAGCGGATGCACTTCGACCCCTGTAGATCTTTTGAACTCACCCCGCCCTCGCCTCCCCTATATCAGTTCAAACACCCACTCTAAGAGTTGGATAGTTGCTCTTAGGTTGGAGGCACAGTAATCTTCTGGTAGTGGATAGGCTACCCCCAGGAGATCCATTCGCTGTCTAGCCAATCCGTCACATTCACACACAATGTGTTCCATGGACTCTGTGTCTTCATTACAAGCCCTGCAGATAGGATCCTCAGAAATACCCATTTTGCAGAGCATAGACCTGGTGCTATAATGGCCTGTGTACGCTGCTATGGCATACCGTAGCTGTTTCCTGCTCAGTTGACTTACCTTCGCTAGAAAACCTTTATGTTACTCATGAACTTTTAAGAGTGCATTAGACCTTCTACTTTGTCTCATTGTAACAGAATAGTAAGTACTACATAGCATAACACGCAGAAATGTCCACCCTATTGCCATCGACCTGAGCCGTAGATATTGAACCATTGAGTTACAACTGTACTCTTTAATTATAGCAATAATTGATCACGCAGGGGATTCTTTACATACCGGCAACTGTACTTTTCAGGCCGGAATACAGCAATGCTGTTTTGCTGCAGGGATAAGCATTGCAGTAGTACTTCCCTGGATTTTTATTACGAGCTTACTGTATTTAAAACTCATTAGCATCTGGGTTTATTATTGAAACATGCAAGATCGCGTGACGTTGCCGAAACTTACAAAAAACGCGATACCCTGATAATACCTACTGTTTTATAAAGGTCATAGCTCATTGGACCTCACCAGCCACTAGATCAGCACCGCTCCGACGGTGTCCATTAAGTGTCGATAAAGTGGTATACAGATGGTCACCGTGTAGTTAACGAGTAAGTGACGACCTCCGTGGCGCAGTGGTATGCGCGGTGGATTTATATGACGGAGGTCCTGGGTTCGATTCCCGGCGGGGCAGATTGAGATTTTTCTTAATTTGTCTTGGTCTAGCTGGTGGGAGGCTTTCGCCATGGCTAGTTACCACCCTACCGACAAAGACGTATCGCCAACGACGCGTTGTTAATGAAAATATGAAAAGTTAGCCCGCTTCCATCTTAGATTGCATCATCACTTAACATCTGTTGATGACGTGGGTAAGTGATAATAGTGTAGATTGTGCGATTCAGCGGATTCGCTCTAAACACGACGCGTCTACTTGCGTTCTATACAAAATCTCAGCGCCGTAATGGCAGTTCGGCGTGTTGCAACTTGTGAGAGAACTCGAAGTTTGGCACGGCTCTGCCATTTTTAAAAAGGAAGTCTGTCAGAGAGTGCTGGACCTTTGAGAGTCCCGGCTTAGCTAGTAATACATCTCTGTCAAAGATCGCGAATAACGCTTGGAGCCATCTATGCACCTTGGCCTTGTGCACTACATATGACAACATACATAACATCACGGAACATTCCTATATGAATAGGCAGAGTCCTTCCATTTGCCACGGTCCCTGCATACTACCTTAGCTTATTCCACTCTCATTAATCTTATCACACAAGTTAGGGTACTCTTGACATGGACATACTATTGTGGGGATCAGAGTCAGATACAATAAAACAGTGAACATCGGTACGTTGTTTGATTTGGACGTTCCCACAGTCCCGCTAATAATTATAGTAGTCATAAATAATAAGGCAGTCTTACAGTGGTGACCCCGACGTGATCTGAACATGCAACCTTCTGATTTAAAATGTTCAGAATTTGGTCCAGGAACATTCGCCTACGCCTTCCCCTTCCAACATTTCCATGCAACCTCACCTCATAAATCTCTTTTGTTAATCTTCTTTCATCAATTCTCTCTACACCTCGAATTTATGTAAAAAGAATGGATGAGGTACACACCTTGCAATATTAGGTAAAGCCAGCACTGCAAATGATACTTACCGCGCAAGACGATGCGGAGTTGTTCCAGTGAGATGTAGCCTTTATTTACCGAAATTACCATACTACGGTATGGGCGTCAAAGGATTTTTGGCAACTGCCGCTATGGTTTGGTGTTGCGTGTTTGTTCTGCATGTTTCGTTAACACTAAACACGCACATTACAATAAACAAGGCTTGTAATAGCTGCCCTTGTTTTAGGGATACTAGATAGGAGTTAAATTTTGACGAAATCAGTAGAAAGTTAGTCGGAAATAGAAATAGAAATTTGTTTAACACGATCTCAAAGCCGCCTGCTGTGTCCGATTCTTTATTGTAGTTGTTTGTTTGTAGCTTATGTACGATCAGATCTTAATGATTAAAAAATATAAATGTAATAAAAAATAAATCTGACATCAAAACGCACTAAAAAGTAAAAAAAAAAAAGTAATTTACTCAACCATATCTATAAAGTCAGTGCCATTCAGTTAGTGAAGGAATTGTAATAAAATTTTATTTTTTTTAAGTAACCCCCGTCACGCGCACACACATCAAAGGCGGCGGCAAGATCCTTTGATCAAAAAGTGTTGTGACAACTTTTCGTACGAATTTTTTCCGTCTAGCCCCCTTTCACAACGCGCGATAAGGAACTTCGTTCCAATAATTAATTTACTCAACCATATCTATAAAGTCAGTGCCATCCAGTGGCGGATTTACCAGCAGGCTGAGTAGGCTGGAGGCTAGGGCGGCAAATTTTAAGGGGCGGCAAATTTATTTCATAAATTTATTATTTCGGTTTACAAATTAAAAAAAAATTGTTATACACACACATAATACGAATTTCGAAAATTGGAGAGAAATTGAAATATTTAACAAAAATCGAAATATTCTCATATACAGTGCTAATTAATAAATATTTCAACATCTCTGCATGAACAATTTCTAAACGCTTTACTAATTATACATTAATGATTATGAACTTTTAGAATATCGCGATTCGATATTATAATCGAAATTTAGTAATTTTTACATATATTCTTCACTGATAGGAAGCGGCGGGAATACTTTTGAATTAAAAAAAACTGGAAACGGCGGTAATGGTTGTTGTATGGGATGTTTTTTTAGAGAGAATAAACAAAGTGAATGTTCAAATTCAGACTTCTAACATAGATTTGATTACCGTTGCTGATCTTTACGAATCACTTCGTAAGTTTTTCATAGCTGAACGAGAAAATTTCAAGTACTTCGAAGAAAAGGCAATCGAGTTAAGTGTATCGAAAGAATATACAAGAGAGATGAAAAAAAGACAACCAAAAAGAAAAAAAAGATTTGATGAGACACCAGATGAAGATATTGGAATAGCTGCGAGTGATCATTTCAGGGTTAATACGTTTCTCGTTGTCATAGATAGACTCATATCCGAGTTAGCAAAACGGCAAGAGGCTTATCAAGGATTTAACGAAAAATTTTCATTTCTTACCAAAATGAATGAGTTGTTACCATCAGTTCTGACAGAAAAATCCAGTTTTTTACAAAAAATGTATCCTAATGATTTAGAAACAGACCTAGTTCAGGAATTACTACAATTTCAAAGCTACCTTTCGTCTGAAAGAATTTCAATAAAACCAATTTCTGGATCATTAATAAGTCTGTCTTCATTCCTGCAAGAACAGAATCTAGGAAACATTTATCCAAACTTGGATATAGCACTTCGTATGGCTCTTTGTACACCAGCGGCAAATTGTTCAGGTGAAAGAAGCTTCTCTTGCTTGAAGAGAGTAAAGAACTACCTACGATCGACTTTAAGTCAAGAAAAGCTAAACGCTTTAGCTCTCTTGTGCATAGAGTCAGAGCTAATGAACAAGATTTCGTACGACGATATAATAAACGATTTTGCGAATTCAAAGTCTCGCAAAAAAGTATTGTAATGCTTTTATAATTTAACTTAAATCATAATGCTAACAAATAATAAAGAAAAGATATATTTATTTTATTGTATTGTTTTTAAAATGTGAGTGTAATAATAAATGTTAATCAACGTAAGCTTAATTCATATTTTGTAAGTATTGTATAGTTTTAAGACATACCTTACCTTACTTTAAAAGTGGTATACGATTGAGATATTTTTTCCTTAAAATAATGTTTTTTGATAATTCTTTGCTGTAAAAATAATCAAGGATCTAACACGGTACCATAGTTCTCAATAATAATAACTATATGGGAAAAGTTGAAGTAACGAGGATGATGGGGCACAAATTATAAAGTTGGAATTTTATTGATAGAAAATTGATATGATTGTGGACTAAGATATCAAAATTTAGAGGCGGCAAAAATTGAATAGCCTACGGGCGGCAAATCTATAAATCCGCCACGTTTTTGTTTAAAAAAAAGTTTATTAAACAAACTAGCAAAACACTTTGTGGGTTTTAGGTAACGTCTTTAAAGTAGAAAGTTTGTAAGGAGTTAAAAATCAGGATCGGAACCGAAAGCTTAACGTGATCCCTGAGGCACGCGCACGGGGTTGTACCATCAAAAACTTTCCAACTCTGGTCTCTCAATTTTTTTTGAAAAAATAGCTCAATATTTCAACACGTCAGTTTTAAACCCAAGATAAGATAATCTCTGAAAGTAGATATTTAATGGATTTTGCATGCAATTTTTACAGATAGACCGACGTTGCACCGGTATACTATTTATACCTTTTATTGTAAAAGCGTACACCCAATCCTACGAATGTTTTTTTACTTTTCGGAGGTGATAATCTGTGATATCGTCCTCAAGATCTATGGAAAAACAGTTAATGAAAAAGTGAAATTTCACCCAAACGGAGTTGAGGTCATCTCCTAGTATTAACCAAATTACCTTGTAGTAGTACATTGAATTGTAGTTTATGGTAATTACAATGAATAACGCCCGACGCTACGCGACACTGTTATGTTAATGGTAATGTATGGCGAATGTACATGTCCGTCATCAAAACCGCGGATCCGATTAATATTATGATGTATGACGACCTCCGTGGCGCAGTGGTATGCGTGGTAAATTTATAAGACGAAGGTCCTGGGTTCGATTCCCGACGGGGCAGATTGAGATTTTTCTTAATTTGTCTTGGTCTGGCTGGTGGGAGGCTTTCGCCGTGGCTAGTTACCACCCTACCGACAAAGACGTATCGCCTAGCAATTTAGCGTTCCGGTACGATGTCGTGTAGAAACCGAAAGGGGTGTGGATTTCATCCTACTCCTAACAAGTTAGCCCGCTTCCATCTTAGACTGCATCATCACTTAACATCAGGTGTGATACCAGTCAAGGGCCAACTTGTAGTCGATAAAAAATTGGTTGTCTGTAAAGTCGTTTTACTGACGATAATTGAACGTGACAATGTCTTAAGAAAATACTGATGGAATGGTAGCATTTAATTGGTTATTAAAATTTTTAATTTAAGTATATTTTTATAAATATTAATTCTAATTAATAAAATAATTGATTATGATTTTATAAATTTATATTTTAAATTTATAATTAATATATTAATTTTTAATTTAAAATTAATATATTTAATAATTGTATTTAATAGACGGACGTCGAACGCTGCCGAACGCAAAGGCCGATTGTGCTTCCTTGTCGCTCGTTCCGCGCTCTCGCTTGCATTTCAAGCCTTACATGGAACGCCTCAAAGCGAGGTAACGACGCATGACGTCATGTTTTTTCGTGCGTGCAGCCGGCTCTATCGAATTATAAGACGTAGTCACGTCAAAAAAAATATCTATTTCATCAAGAAACATTTGTGTTGGCGCGGAAATAAAACCCTCAACCTTTGCGTCTCATTTTAATGGCCCATACTGTGACTATTTTTCCCACAGTCGTTTCATAGTGTTTTATGTGATGCTCCTGGTATCATAATACTAATACGTCACAAAGGTGCAATACCGTAGGTATACCGTAGGTGCAATACCGTAGGTATACCGTAGGTGCAATACCGTAGGTATACCGTAGGTGCAATACCGTATATAATGAAATTTCCGTGAATGCACCGTACATAATGAAATTTCCGTGAAAACCGATGCACGCTCGATCCATCAGAGGCAATGCGACGTATCAATTAGTGCTAATTGGATGCTAATTGAACTTACGCTTCGGATGTTTTTTTTTTCATCGGCGTTTGATTTCGCTCGGGATACTAGGTTATTTGATTTTCGTTTTAACAAAAAATAGAACCGACTCAAAACGCACTAAAAAGTACAAAATAACTGTGTCATTTAGTTGCTTTAATTTACTTTAGCATATCTATGAAGTCGGTGCCAGCAAGTTTAAGGAACATTTATTTAACGAAGTAAAGCAGTTTGTGGGTTCTTTTAAGTAATTTATCGCCACGTAACGTACTATACTGTCATAGTATATTATACGGCACTAATAGCCAAAAAGCTACCGATACCGAGACTAAAACCGAAATCGCTGTAAGCGTGCCTCCAAAATTTGAAGAGTTCCTTCAATTGCCCCAGGATATCATCATCAGATCCTAACATGATGACAATGGGACCACCTTGGAAGTGTGCCCTTTCTAATAAAAAAAGAATTATCAAAATCGGACAACTCTGTAAAAAGTTATGCGTGGTCATACATATAAAAAAAAAATATATACGTGTCGAATTGAGAACCTCCTCCGTTTTTTTTCGTCGGTTAAAAATTGGGAACCATTGTTATAAGGTTAATATTTAAAAGCTTTTATTTAAAATTCAATCATTGTTTGTTTATCTTAATTATTGTATTTGTTATTTGAAATAATTATGTGCAATTTTTTGCACTATTTTTTTTTATTATATATTTATTTATAAATACGAGTATGACCAATATTAATTTTCCCTTCCCCTACAAAGTAGTCACGCCGCAGACTGAATAGACTAGTGGAAACGAACATATACCACTTAGCATTAAATATGCCCCTAACTGTACAGATATATAATATTAAATTACTCACTAATTGTCTATGATAAACATAAAAAGTCTTAAAAAGATCTTTAGTTATTTGAATATAGAACCTTTTTCATTGTTTAATCCGGCAATGATAACCCCAATAGGAAATAGGCAAGGCATTAAGTCTGTGTTGTCTATGCCCTAGCTGTTTATTTTACAAAAGGTCAGTGGGTAATGTCAACGACCGTTCCCGCCAAAAATAGCCGCCGTCAATTTGACAGGTGTCTGGAAGCCATTTTGCACGTCACCGCGAAGCGTTCGGAAATAGAACGATATAACGACATGTAGGTTACGTAAGTTGATTTTGTGTTGTGTTTATTTTGCAGCGGATATATATTTCCGAACGTATTATTGTAGCAGAAATATTTACTTTGCGGTAATAAATATTGTTACGTTTAGTATATGTTACAGAGACATAGAGTAGAATTAATTATTATTTAGTAAAGCATTTCGCATGCTTTACGAAATTGTTTAGTTGTATGTACCTATTGGTTTGTGAGTACATATCTAAATCTGTTTTATCTTTATGTATACCATTTTGACAGTTGACTACTTCTGTGTATGGAGGGTAGAGGAAAGGAGAGTCATCATTATATGGGAGAAAAGTTGAAAAAGTGTCCAGTTGTATGCGTTAAATAACAGTTCAAAAATCCTCCACAATCGCGCTAGTGGATGCACAGGGTATGGTATGAATGTAGCAATCGTAGATGAATTGAAGTATGCCGAGTTAAAAAATTTAATGTCATTATCGACTAAAGTAGTTAATTATTGAGAACTTCAACAACTTACGTTGTACAAAATATTGTGGTAAATA
This sequence comes from Mycalesis mineus, assembly GCA_034621355.1. Taxonomy (NCBI): domain Eukaryota; kingdom Metazoa; phylum Arthropoda; class Insecta; order Lepidoptera; family Nymphalidae; genus Mycalesis; species Mycalesis mineus. The sequence continues at coordinate 332,143 of JAXAVZ010000012.1, read as the reverse complement.
TAACCTTACAGAATTATAACCAAACGTGCGTTTAGAGTGATTTTAGTTCGTAAACAGTAAATAGTACGGTTATTGATATATAAACATTTAATTTTATGAAAAAGTGAGTGAATAACAGAACAGTTATGGGTAAAATTTGTGTTGTGAAAAGTTGTCCAAGTGGACGTAAATCTCAAAACAAAGAAATATACTCTAACAATATTTGGCGCTTCTTTTGAGAGTTACTTTGATGCAACTGTGGCGCCATCCTAATTTAATACATTTTGACGGACACTTTTTATATACACAGATGATCCTCCTTTCCTCTACCCTCCATACTTCTGTGGCACAGGATATGCGCGGTTGATTTATAACACGGTTCAATTCCCGACAGGGCCGATTGAAATTTTCTGAATTGGAACGGGCTGGTGGGAGGCCTTGGCGTAGCTAGTTACCACCCTACCGACAAAGACGTACCGCCAAGCAATGTAGCCTTCCGGTACGATGTCGTGTAGAAACCGAAGTGGTGGGGATGTCAACCTACACCTAACAAGTTAGCCCGCTTCCATCTTAGATTGCATCATCACTTATTACCAAGTATAATTGCAGTCAAGGGCTAACTTGTAGAGAATAAATTCAAATTCAAAATCGTTTATTTCAAATTGGCTTATTTACAAGCACTTTTGAAACGTCAAATTGGACTATTTGTAGTGACTCTACTACCGGCTCGGAAGCCTGCTTTCCTGTTGAGAAGCGCCGGCAAGAAACTCAACAGTTGCTCTTTTAATAATATTATCAATTTTACAATATTAAGTGTGGTGTTACATAAAGTTATTTATATCACTTCCTGTGGGAAGTTGAAAGCCGATCTAATTGCCTTTGAACATCTTTGTCATTTAAAAATTAAATCAACAGTATAATAACCCTGACTCAATAAGTGTGTTTTAATACATTGTATAAACGTATGCAATGGCAGATTTAAAAAAAATTTAACAAAAAATAGAACCGACTCAAAACGTACTAAAAAGAAAAATAACTGTGTCCATTTAGTTGCTTTAATTTACTTAAGCAAATCTATGAAGTCGGTGCCAGCAAGTTTAAGGAACATTTATTTAACGTAGTAAAGCAGTTTGTGGGTTCTAGGTATCCTTAAAGTAGAAACCTTGGCTGGCACCGACTCCTAGATATGCTTAAGTAAATTAAAGCAACTAAATAACACAGTTATTTTTTACTTTTTAGTGCGTTTTGAGTCGGTTCTATTTTTTGTTAAAAATTTTTATTTCTTACTTTTTAGTGATTTATCGCCACGTAACGTACTCGTACTATACTGTCATAGTATATTATACGGCACTAGTAGCCAAAAAGCTACCGATACCGAGACAAAGACCGAAATCGCTTTAAGCGTGCCTCCAAAATTTGAAGAGTTCCTTCAATTTCCCCAGGATATCATCATCAGATCCTAACATGATGGATATGGATGGATACTTGGAAGTATGACCTTTTTAATAAAAAAAGAATTATCAAAATCGGACAACTCTTTAAAAAGTTATGCGTGGTAATACATAAAAAAAAAACAAAAAAATATACGTGTCGAATTGAGAACCTCCTCCGTTTTTTTTTTCGTCGGTTAAAAATTGAAATCTTGTTGTAGAAGAGTACACCCAATCCTACGAAAGATTTTTATACTTTTCGGAGGCGATAAGCTGATATGACTAACTTATGTCTATTTCTAGGAAGACGATTGTTTAAATTTATACCTACTGTTTATAGTAATAGATAAACGTACCTACTTAATTGGTCATAATCATAATCATTTATTTATTAGAAAGTAGGTACATAATGTGATGGATATTCTTAAATCTAATTCCCCTATACAATCTACCAATTATGGTGTATGAATATTACGTATCAAATAAATTTTACAATTGTCCATATAAATAAAATAAATATTATATTAAAATACACAACTATGTCAATAATATTAGTGCATAAAATTAAAAATAAAAATTGTGGTTAAAAATAGTTATACTTACATAAAAAATTTTACTAACCATTTTATTAAATTAACATTCGTTAATCAAATATTTCAGTTTTAATGTCATCTTGTCAGGAGCATGTTCAACAATATTTTAAGTAAACCGGAAAATTGTACCGACATACAATTTTTTTCTTTGGAGTTAACCCCACTATGTTAATCACTATGTAAATTACTTTACTTTATTGGTACAAGACATTTTCTTTAATTTATATGTTAACCTACTACTGTCTTGTGCTTCATTAAGTTACTATAGTCGACGCATTTTAAACCGAGTCGTGGGATCCATCGGTCACAGTGATAAATTACGTTGTTACCCGACTGCGTCAGAAGGAGGGTTATGTTTTTCGAGCGTATGTATGTATGTATGTATGTATGTATGTATGTATGTATGTCCATTTCTTCGGCACGCGCTATAGCCTAAACGACTGAACGGATTTTGACAAGTGAGGTGTCGTTGAATTTGTTAAAATTGTGGTAGTGACATAGGCTATATAAATTTTCAAAATGGTGGCTGTAAATGGGGGATGTGTGTATTTCTTTCTCTTATCTTAGCAATATGGGTATCAAATGAAAGGTCGTAAAGAGACCATTTCAAAAATATAAATATCATATCATGTTTATATTGCCGTTTTAACAAAAAATGGCAAAAAGTGTACCGTATCGTTTTCTATACCATAAACTAAAACAAAACAGTCTCAAATAAAATAATTATTATAAAAACAAAAAACCCGACTGAAAAGAGAAAAACAAGGATCACTATATCTATATAAAATTCTAAATACTTATGGTGCTGCAGGCGGGGACAAACGTAGTTTTGGTAGATCTTTCTTTCCCCGCAGAAAATAAAGTATTTTGTCCCCGCTTGCATCTCCATAAAGTATTTAAAATTTTATATAGATATAGTGATCCTTGTTTTTCTCTTTTCAGTTCATAACTTTTTATAATAATTATTTTATTTAACAATTTATCGCGGCTTTACAGTCGTATGGTCTAGAAGTCACTACCAGGCGTTTTAGTTTCGTTAAATAGAATATCCAAATGTGAATAGAGCGTTTATTTAACTATATACTGTCAGTGCCATTTATTGCCGACTCTGTTTAAAATGCGTCGACTATACTTTTTAAATGAAGAGAACTACACAACTTTGGACTTTTATTGAGAATTTATCGGAAGATAGAAACTTTCCCTCTCTCATCCAAACCGGTAATTAACTAATTAAACCAAAGGACATTAGCAATATTTGCTCCAGGTTGTCCAAACGCATGCGCAACTATTTTATTGAAATACACAATGACTATAAACAATTACTCTTACTTGTGTTTTATTGCAGTCACTAATACCGACACTAACCAGAATTCCAATCAATCCGTTTTTATGTTCTAAATTAAAAAAAAAGTTTATTTTCAAAAATTATCTTCTAGTGTAGTTTAACACTATCTAATTAAAATATATAAGTTTCACAGCCCGAACAAGAACTCTTTCTCAGGGCCTCGTGACCCGGAGGACCACTGGTCTTACTACTACTACAAGTTGGCCCTTGACTGCTATCATACCTGATGTTAAGTGATGATTCAATCTAAGATGGAAGCGGGCTAACTTCGTACCTCGTACGACGTATCTACACGACATCGTATCGGAATGTTAAATCGCTTGGCGGTACGTCTTTGTCGGTAGGGTGGTAACTAGCCACAGCGAAAGCCACCAGCCACACCAAGACAAATTAAGAAAAACTGATTCTGCATCATCGGGAATCGAACCCTGGACACCCATGTAGGCCGTCAAAATACTATTATAGATATACACAGATTAGAGTTCCTTTTTTTATCGACTACAAGTTGGCCCTTGACTGCTATCACACCTGATGTTAAGTGATGATGCAGTCTAAGATGGAAGCGGGCTAACTTGTTAGGAATGGGACGAAAATCCACACCCGTTTCGGTTTCTACACGACATCGTACCGGAACGCTGAAAGTCTTTGTCGGTAGGGTGGTAACTAGCCACGGCGAAATCCCCCACCAGCCAGACCAAGACAAATTAAGAAAAATTTCAATCTGCCACGGAGGTCGTCAAGTTCTAAATACGGTAGCTGCAATACCAGTATTTTTTAATCAAGTCGGTTAATTTATAACCAGGTCGTCTGGGCAGGACTGCTGAATACTTAATTGGCGTAAAGATCTCACTTTGAGCTCGCCGCCAGAGGCTGGAAGATTAAATTAAAAATGCAAGGTTACTGCCACTTACTACACTTACACACAGAGGCGTGCACAAGGTGTATAACTAGGGTAGACAGGTACTAACTAGACGAAATGAAAATTTTCTTCTCTAATACTGTTTCGTAATGTGTCCTCAAGGGATGCAAGGCGTTCATGCATTTATGAAGTACACATAGATGTTGGGTTACCAGATGAAATAATCAATAGAAAAGGCCTGTTTTACTCTGAAAATTCCTGAGATTTTAAACAGTTTGAGAATTTTTTCTCAAATGAGTAACAATTTTAAAAATAATGCGACTTTTAAAAGTTCTCCAAATTGACTTTTCACAAAATTCGAATTTAATAAAGTATGGCATGCTACGAAAATCAGAACGAAATATTTTCGATTTAACTTATTAGATTTAAATTCGGATTAGATTTGAACCAAATTTGGAGTCGACGGAATATTAACAATCTATATCAGTGCGCCTAGAGTAAGATTTTACCGCGTCGATATCGAGAACAGTAAACGCAAATTTTATATGGAATTGGAGTAGCGCCATCTAGTTATAGCGAGAGTAAACGCTTTTTTTCTATATAATTTGACGTTATGAGTGAGTACGTTTTTACGCAGTCGCTCGGTGAAAAACTCACACTTGCCCCACTGTGCATCATACAGACCCGTTCAGCCGTTGTGACGTGATTGAGAAACAAACATTCATAAAATGGTCCTTTTCTAAAAAGGAGAATGCCAGACAATGTATAGGACTTTAACCCACTAATAAAAACATATTGTACAATAATGTATTATGCATTATTTTATTGTACTTTTTTTTCTATTTAATATAGATTACATTTAAAAGCTCTAGAACTCGGAGTATTCGACACGAGCCTAACGTTGGTTATCGTCCATTTCGGTATTGTTGTTCCGTATAGTTGTCACACTGACATGACAGGCTTAATAATTCTGGATAGCCTGTTAGAGCTCCCTTTTGATGAAAATACAATAAAGATGCTTTAAAATGCCAGAACCCAGTGCAACAATAAAGATTTAAAAATTCGTAAGGAGTGTAAATTAAAAGGAAATAGTTTGCTTTTTTTTAACAGAATTTTATTTAGATATCTAACAGTAAAAATGGCTTATTGTAAAACATTTATACAATAATAGGATATTTTTAGTATATTTACAATTTGTGTTCTTTCTGGTTTAAGATCTGGCATTCTCCTTTCTGCCCAATTTTCTTGTTCAACCTTCTACTTTAGGAAAACACCAAACTTTTAGTAAGCTTTGAACACGTGGCAGTGTACAAATTGATTTTGTATTAGTAGGCTGGCTATTTATTACTGACGTATCGCGATTTAGCGTTCCATTACCAACTTTAGAGCAACAATTTTTTTTTTTTGCTTGGCGATACGTCTTTGTCGGTGGGGTGGTAACTAGCCACGGCGAAAGCCTCCCACCAGCCAGACCAAGACAAATTAAGATAAATCTCAATCTGCCCTGCCGGGAATTGAACCCAGGACCTCCGTCTTATAAATCCACCGCGTAAACCACTGCGCCACGGAGGTCGAATATTGCAACTTTAGAGCAGTCTTGACGATTCGCGAGGACTATATCTCTGAAAACTATTTTTGAAATTTTTGTCGGTCAATTTGTCCCGGCTAATAACAGACTTACTAAAGCCATACTCGATTGAGAATGCTTGTCAACAAACAAATTTAAAATGAAGGTAGAAAATGCAACACATTTTATGCCTAATAAATTTAAAATTATGTTTTGTTATTTTAAAAAATCTTATTTAAAATATATTGAATATATTAATTAGTTTTAAGCTTACAAATCAAATTTATTGTCATGAATTCGTCATTAACTAGTTAATTAAAAAAAATAGGTGTAAAATGACTAGTGATTTCTACCTTCATTTTTAATTTGTTTATTGACAAGCATTCTCAATCGAGTTTGGCTTTAGTATAGTCGGATTGTAATTTTTTTATAAATAATAGCCGGATTCATGAGAAGTGAAAAAGGCTAATTCGTATCTTGATATCGTCACGGATACGTGAACTATCTGGGTAAAAACTTCTAAACGTTTAGCCAAGTTTAAGGAACATTTCTTTAACGTAGTAAAGCAGTTTGTGGGTTCTACGTAACGTCCTTAAAGTAGAAACCTTGGCTGGCACCGACTTCATAGATATGCTTAAGTAAATTAAAGCAACTAAACGACGCAGTTATTTTTTAGTTCGTATTGAGTCGGTTCTATTTATTGTTAAAAATTTTTACTTCTTACTTTTTAGTAATTTATCGCCACGTAATCTGCTCGTACTATACTCTCATACGATATTATACGGCACTTGTAGCCACCGATACTTATAAAAAAACCGAAATCGCTGCAAGTGTACCTATAAATTTTGAAGAGTTCCTTCAATTTTCTCAGGATATCATCATCAGATCCTAACATGATGACTATGGAACCATATTGGAAGTGTGCCCTTTCTAATAAAAAAAGAATTATCATAAATTATATACATGAAAAAAATATATACGTGTCAAATTGAGAACCTCCTCCGTTTTTTTTCGTCGGTTAAAAACGTTTATTTGAGAAAAACATCACACAATAAGAAACAATAATTCGCCATGCAGGATGTAAATAGTGATGTGATCCCAAAAAGGTCACTCTCAGCATTATGAAAGCACAGATTAGACATTGGTTTCGCTCCAACAAAATTTATCATCAATCTATTTTAGTAAATACGAGTAAGTAAGTAAGTAGTAAGTAACTCACCGTTTTGAACCCCCTATACATGACCCTGATCTCCTGTTTGGTGAATTTCGTCTGTCTGCACAGTTCCTCCAAAGCTACAGGAATGGGTTTCGGTGTCCTTGATGGCTCCAATTCATAAGCATGCTCCTCAACGGGTGAATCCGGGGGCGTTGCCATTATAAAACCTTTTTACAATCACTCACACATCTGTCTCTATTAATTTTTAATCTGTGGCTAGCACATCATTTTATTCTAGTTACGCTCAATTAGGTTAGAAGCCAGGCCTGTAAAGCCAATTTGAAAAAAATTGCATTGACCTAAAAATGATTTGACAGCTAAATTGATTGTTATTTTATTTTTTCCGCTTTTGGGCTAGAGTTCTCTTTTTATATTTTTAAATTCTATGTTTTTGAATTAAATAAATGTCTATATTGTCTTTGGTTTATATAAATAAAAAGATTTATTTTATTTTATTATTTGTCTATGGATCACTAGATTCTTTTTGGGATAGTCTTTTTTAAATAGTAACAAGTTCTTATTCAGAAATATTGTTCTTTAGAAGATCTGGATGGTTCGAGGGCAGGATTTCTGTAACAAACAAAAAGATTTTATTAGAATAAGTTTTTATTAGAGCAAGTTTATTTACGATGTGGGCAATAAAATGTAGACCAAGAGCCTGTGGTGTTTAACAAAAACCGAAACTTTAAGGGTGTCCGACATAGACATAGATTCTCATAACTACACAAGCACACACAGACATACCACACACAGACACAGACACAGACAGGTACAGAAAATATAAACTATACGCTTTTTTAAATATTATTTTTTGCTTTCTGTGTCAAAGCATAGTCGTTAGTACAGCTACAATACTTTGAGGGCGTCCACTCCACCTACCTATTGTAGGAACATTTCAGTTTTTATAAAGTGACGAAGATCTAGAAAACATTCCCTTAGAAAAAATTAACAAAAATATTATAGATTTATATTTCCAACAGGATATCACAAGAAATACAGCCGCCAGGGATTCAGCTTTCTTAAAAACAAGCTTCCGCAAGAGAACCTTAAAGTTTGATTTTTGAATGACTGCTAACTGGGGACATGATTTCTCATATTATGCCGAGGAAAATAAAAAAAACATACCCTTTTTACACGGATAATTGAGGGTCTCGGTAACTTCCCAAAGCCATCATTGTCGAAACTCCATATTTGCCTATCATATCTTTTTTTTTATCGACTACAAGTTGGCCCTTGACTGCTATCACACCTGATGTTAAGTGATGATACAATCTAGGATGGAAGCGGGCTAACTTGTTAGGAGTAGGATGAAATCCACACCCCTATCGGTTTCTACACGACATCGTACCGGAACGCTAAACCGCTTGGCGGAACGTCTTTGTCGGTGGTAACTAGCCACGACGAAAGCCTCCCACCAGCCAGACCAAGACAAATTGAGAAAAATTTCAATCTGCCCCGCCGGGAATCGAACCAAGGACCTCCGTCTTATAAATCCACCGCGCATACCACTGCGCCACGGAGGTCGTCGAATCTATACTATTATATTATAAAGGTTCATTTGTTTGTTCGTTTGAACTAGCACTAGATCAATTTCAGGAACAACTAGTTCTAATTGAAAAAATATACTCCTCCTTTTTTTTTTCGTCGGTTAAAAATGACGATGTTCTTTTAACCACAAGCTCTTAGAGCAATGTTAGAACAAAAAATGTTTTAGCATAAACATGCCATATGTGAAATTCAATTGGGCGCGCGAGTGTCTGTCGGCTGGCACACTGCCACGAGCTCGGATGAAAGTTTGTAAAAAAATATTGATACTGTCGTATCTACTGTGGTTTTAGATTAGCTTGGAGGATTAAGAACTAATCTATAAATAAAATTATTATTATAAAAACAAAAAAACCAGACTGCATAGAAGTTATGAACTGAAAAGAGACTATGCAGTCGGGTTTTTTGTTTTTATAATAATAATTTTATTTGAGACTTTTTGTTTTAGTTTATGGTATAGAAATGACTCGATACACTTTATGCCATTTTTTGTTAAAACGGCAATATAAACATGATATGATATTTATATTTTTGAAATGGTCTTTTTACAACCTTTCATTTGATACCCATATTGCTAAGATAGAAGAAAGATATACACACATCCCCCCTTTTTTCCCCCATTTACCCATTTATAGCCGCCATTTTGAAAATTTATATAGCCTATGTCACTACCACAATTTTTACAAATTCAACGACACCTCACATGTCAAAATCCGTTGAGTCGTTTAGGCTGTAGCGCGTGCCGAAGAAATGGACATACATACATACATACGCTCGAAAAACATAACCCTCCTTCTGACGCAGTCGGGTAATAAATATAAATTATAGGACAATTACACACATCGCTATACAGCCCCAAAGCAAGCATATTCGTAAGTAACTTGTGTTATGGGTGCTATGATAACTGATGAATATTTTTATATATATTATACATAAATACTTATAATATATAGATAAACACCCAGACACTGGAAAACATTCATGCTCATCACACAAACATTTGTCCAGCTGTGGGAATCGAACCCACGGCCTAGGACGCAGAAGCAGGGTCACTACCCACTGCGCCACTCGGCCGTCAATATAAGTAACATTAAAGTATCTGTTTGTAATTTGAAATGAAATGCTTTTTCACTAAATGTACATGAAAGAAGGTATATCCTTATTAATAATTTGACGACCTCCGTGGCGCAGTGGTATGCGCGGTGGATTCATAAGTCGGAGGTCCGGGGTTTGATTCCCGGCGGGGCAGATTGAGATTTTTCTTAATTTGTCTTGGTCTGGCTGGTGGGAGGCTTTCGCCGTGGCTAGTTACCACCCTACCGACAAAGACGTATCGCCAAGTGATTTAGCGTTCCGGTACGATGTCGTGTAGAAACTGAAAGGGGTGTGAATTGTCGTCCCACTCCTAACAAGTTAGCCCGCTTCCATCTTAGACTGCATCATCACTTAACATCAGGTCAACTTGTAGTCGATAAAAAAAATACCTACTCTTAAAAGTTGAGGGTAGTTTGATACAGTCTTGTATCAAACTACCCTCAAGTTGAAACGCTTAGCTGTAATGTTATCTGTTATCAACGCGATATAGCGATGTCGCGCGACATCGCGTGACCAGCTACCGGACCGTAATCCGTATTATAATTTACAATACATTTATTTTCAACGGCGTCACAATTTTACCAAGTTAACATTATTTTAATGTAGCATTTTACAAAATACATTTGGTAGGTAATAAGGTAATCTCACTCGTCATACCTCACCTAACTTTAACTAGTGGACATTGTGCAAGGAAATTATTGTAAACTTTCATCCTTTTTTTTTAAATTTAATTACTGTACCACCACGGTACCGACCGGTGCCACGGCGGAAGCCTCCCACCAGCCAGACCAAGACAAATTAAGAAAAATCTCAATCTGCCCCGCCGGGAATCGAACCCAGGACCTCCGTCTTATAAATCCACCGCGCATACCACTGCGCCACGGATGTCGTCAATAGCAGTAGAGCTTTTGTGACAGATCCCGCCTGGTGGCTACCACCGTGTTTAAAAGGGTAGTAAAGCTTTTTAAACTCGTCCGGGGATGTACTTCCACTGTACATATTCCTGCCGCCGAGTAACATTGCTGTGTTTCTGTCTAAACACCATAGTTGCTAGTGTAATTGCAGGTACATTTTTTTTAATTTTATATTTAAGAATAAACATAATATAAAAAATTGCGGAACCGACGGGATTCGAACCCGCGTCTCTCTTGCAAACCGGGCACTTAGAGCGTCTTACCGCTAGGCCAGGGTCCCGATGACGTCAATACCATAATTGTTGAATATTATGTTCTTGATATCCAGGTATACGGCGTGTAACGCCATCTTTTAGCATGAACTGAAGATGTTACAATACCATTGAAGGCATATTACGAATGAAGCTCTCCAACTTTTTAAAGATGACGTATTTCTATTTTTTATTATTTTTAGTTTTAATGAAAAAAAACCCACACTTTTGGGATTATTTATATTTAAGAATAAACATAATATCAAAAAATTGGTTGTCTGTAAAGTCGGTTTACTGACGATAGTTGAACGTGACAATGATTGTCTTAAGAAAATACTGATGGAATGGTAGCATTTAATTGGTTATTAAAATTTTTAATTTAAGTATATTTTTATAAATATTAATTTAAATTAATAAAATAATTGATGTTGATTTTATAAATTTATATTTTCAATTTATAATAAATATATTAATTTTTAATTTAAAATTAATATATTTAATAATTATATTTAATAGACGGATGTCGAACGCTGCCGAACGCAAAGGCCGATTGTGCTTCTTTGTCGCTCGGTCCGCGCTCTCGCTTGCACTTCAAGCCTTACATGGAACGCCTCAAAACGAGGTAACGCCGCATGAGTCATGTTTTTTCGTGTGTGCAGCCGGCTCTATCGAATTATAAGACGTTGTCACGTCAAAATTGCGGTACATTTTATTTTATTAATTTAGTCCTTGATTGCAATTACACCTGATGGTAAGTGATGATACAATCTAAAATGTATGTGAACTTGTTAGGAATAAGACAATATCCACACCCCTTCAGTTTCTACACGACATCGTACCAACACACAAATTAAAAATGAAGGTAAATTTCACTAGTCATTTTACACCTATTTTTTTTAAATCGGTTGGCGATTCATCTTCTGGGTAGATTTTATAGAAAAACAAAACATAATCTTGAATTTATTAAGCATAAAATGTGTTGGATAACTAGCCATATATTTTCGAGTGTCCGGCTTGCGCGGATCTAAGACTCGTGGCACAAGGAGCGAATAGCGACGTAAAGGCCCACAATCTGATAACGCGTATGCTTAGCAGCGAAGAAGATTGGCTTACATATGCCCAAATGTTAAGGGGCATAATGAAAAGAAGAGAAGAATTGGAGAAATGCGAGAAAAGAAAGAGAGAAAATACGTAAGCGGGTGGGCATGATGTAATCAATTGCGGTCCCGTGCCAACCTTGGAGTCCAGAGGGGTCGTTTTAGTCCGTGCAAGTCGGACATACCCTGCCAATAGGCAGAAATCCGAAGGGATTTTTTCCTCCTCAATAAAAAAAAAGGATAACTAGCCACGGCCGAGTCCCTCACCAGCCAGACCAGGGCAAATTAAGAAAATCTGAATTGCCTCCGCCGAGAATCGAACCCAGGAATTACGTCTTATAAATCCCCTGTGCATACACTACTCCACGGAGGCCGTCAAACATGAGGTCTAACACGTACTTCTCAGGTTGATGGTCACACAGACATTTCGTAGAACATATACTTTACGAAACTTGTCCTGCTTATTTTAAGGACTTAAACGATCGTCTTCTTAGGAATCGACATAAATTAGTTTTATCAACGTATCGCCTCCGAAAAGTTCAAAAGTCATTCGTTGGACTGGGTGTACTCTTCTACAACAAGATGCCCAATTCAGTTTTAGATCTGCCATTGCATAAGTTTAAGCAATGTATTAAAACTCACTTACTGAGTCAAGGTTATTATACTATAGATGAATTTTTAAATGACAAAGAGGTTGAGAGGCAATTGGATCAGCTTTCAACTTCACACAAGTGGTAGAATAAATAATTTTAGGTAACAATACAATTAATATTGTAAAAATTAATAATTTTAAAAGAGCAACTGTTGAGTTTCTTGCCGGCTCTTCTCAACAGGACCTGCCTTCCGAGCCGGTGGTAGAGTCACTACAAATAGTCTAATTTGACGTTTCAAAAGTGCTTATAATTGGCCTACTTGAAATAAATGATTTTGAATTTTGAATTTTTATTGAATTTTATTGGCGATGATTTTCCACATGTCTACCATCAGGTATACACGGACCGGTAGTCGGTCACGCGATGTCGCGCGACGTTGCGATATCATGTTGATAGTAGATAACATCTACAGCGAAGCGTTTTAACTGGAGGGTAGTTCAACACAACACTGCTCATACCACGCTATTATAAATACCAGCCAAGCGTGAATCGTAAGTATTTATTTGATCAAATATTCGTAATTATCAGAGTATTTATATGCGTATATTAAATTATAGAAGACGGAATTTGGGGTTTAGACTATTCAAAGATATAAGGAGAAACAGTTTCTCGTAAAAACCTTAACCCTATATCTAAAGCCAAACTCGATTGAGAATGGTTGTCAACAAACAAATTTAGGTCAACAAGCAAAGGTAGAAAATGCAACACATTTTACGCTTAATAATTTTAAAATTATGTTTTGTTTTTTTTATAAAATCTTATTTAAAAGATATATATTAATTAGTTTTAAGCTTACTTATCTAATTTATCGTCATGAATTCGTCATTAACAAGTTAACTAAAAAAATTAGGTGTAAAATGACTAGTGATTTCTACCTTCATTTTCAATTTGTCTGTTGACAAGCATTCTCAATCGAGTTTGGTTTTAGTTATGGAGGGTAGAGGAAATGAGGATCATCTGTGTATATGAAAAAGTGTCCGTCAAAATGTATTAAATTAGGATGGCGCCACAGTTGCATCAAAGTAACTCTCAAAAGAAGCGCCAAATATTGTTAGAGTATATTTTTTTTGTTTTGAGATTTACGTCCACTTGGACAACTTTTCACAATACAAATTTTACCCATAACTGTTCTGTTATTCACTCACTTTTTCATAAAATTAAATGTTTATATATCAATAACCGTACTATTTACTGTATACGAACTAAAATCACTCTAAACGCACGTTTGGTTATAATTCTGTAAGGTTATATTTACCACAATATTTTGTACAACGTAAGTTGTTGAAGTTCTCAATAATTAACTACTTTAGTCGATAATGACATTAAATTTTCTAACTCGGCATACTTCAATTCATCTACGATTGCTACATTCATACCATACCCTGTGCATCCACTAGCGCGATTGTGGAGGATTTTTGAACTGTTATTTAACGCATACAACTGGACACTTTTTCAACTTTTCTCCCATATAAGATGACTCTCCTTTCCTCTACCCTCCATAGTTTTAGTGTAGACATAAGTTAACGCTTAGTTTAACACATTTTAACGGGTACTTTGTCATAAAGAATCGGTTTCTGTATCTACCTTCCATGATATAGAAATCTGTAAACAACATGGCCGCCAGCTGTCACTTTGACAGATGTTCCCGCTCGAATTGCGTTCCGTTTGGCGCGAAAACCACAATGTAACTCGATAAGCTGATTGGCGCTCGCTACCTTCCGATATAGAACTAACTACCGGCAGGTGATGCGATTTCTATCTAACGTAAAAACGAGCAAGTTTTCTATTTTTGGAACATTCTTTGGCTTTGTTTGTTATTGAAAAGTGATAGCACGAACTCGTTTGTGTGTGTACAAGGAAAATTTTATCGCTGCAGAAACATACATAGATATATACACATCATCACGTCTCATTCCCATAGGGGTAGGCAGAGACCACGTCCTTCCACTTGCCACGACCCTTGCATATCTCTCTGCATACTCAACAATTTTTAACCGACTAATAGTCGGTTAAAAATTGTTAAAAAGCCAACTAAAACATATAACGTTTATTAATGAAATCACATAGTACATCTATATCATTTATTTACACCCATCCTGTTCATTAAATCTGCTTTATTGATTACACAAACATGAGAACATATTTAGACATTATACAATTATACGATACCAATTCCAGTACTTATAATCCCTTCACTTCTTAACTTTGTTTTTTGTAGATTATGATCGCTTGCTCTCTCACTGTTGACTGTGTTAAATGTATTTTTACAATCACTTTTATGAAGTCGGTTAAGTGGGAGATAATGGTGCAATGCAGCATTTTCTGCAGTTCTGCCAACCAATCGCGTAGTGGGGCGTCATCAGTTAAATGTAGCCAACTGTGCGCCCACAGATAACGCACATTTTCCATAGATGATTTCACAGACGACAACACGACGAAAAAAAACGGAGGAGGTTCTCAATTCGACACGTATATATATATTTTTTAAGGATGACCACGCATAACTTTTTACGGAGTTGGCCGATTTTGATAATTCTTTTTTTTATTAGAAAGGACACACTTCTAAGGTGGTCCCATTGTCATCATGTTAAGATCTGATGATGATATCCTGAGGAAATTGAAGGAACTCTTCAAATTTTGGAGGCACGCTTACAGCGATTTGGGTTTTTGTCTCGGTACCGGTAGCTTTTTGACTCCTAGTGTCGTATAATATACTATGACAGTATAGTACGAGTATGTTGCGTGGCGATAAATCACTAAAATGTAAGAAATAAAAACTTTTGACAAAAAATAGAACCGACTCAAAATGCACTAAAAAGTAAATAAAAATTTTTAACAAAAAATAGAACCGACTCCAAACGCACTAAAAAGTAAAAAATAACTGTGTAATTTAGTTGCTTTAATTTACTGAAGCATATCTATGAAGTCGGTGCCAGCCAAGTTTAAGGAACATTTATTTTACGTAGTAATGCAGTTTGTGGGTTCTAGGTAACGTCCTTGAAAGTAGAAACCTTGGCTGGCACCGACTCCTAGATATGCTTAAGTAAATTAAAGCAACTAAATTACACAGTTATTTTTTACTTTTTAGTGCGTTTGGAGTCGGTTCTATTTTTTGTTAAAAATTTTTATTTCTTACTTTTTAGTGATTTATCGCCACGTAGCGTACTCGTACTATACTGTCATAGTATATTATATAGCACTAGTAGCCAAAAAGCTACCGATACCGAATCAAAAACCGAAATCGCTGTAAGCGTGCCTCCAAAATTTGAAGAGTTCCTTCAATTTCCCCAGGATATCATCAGCAGATCCTAACAAGCGGACAATGGGACCACCTTGGATGTATGCCCTTTCTAATAAAAAAAGAATTATCAAAATCGGACAACACTGTAAAAAGTTATGCGTGGTCATACATAAAAAAAAAAAAAATAAAATAAAATATACGTGTCGAATTGAGAACCTCCTCCGTTTTTTTTCGTCGGTTAAAAATAAATGCGTCATTCAGTTGCTTTAATTTACTTAAGCATATCTGAGTCGTACCACCAAAGTTTCTACTTTTTAGTACACAAACTCTTTATTACTATAATAAATAAACTTTGGCACTGGCTTCATAGGTATGCTTAAGTAAATTAAAGCAACTAAATGGCACAGTTATTTTTTACTTTTTAGTGCGTTTTGGGTCGGTTTTATTTTTTTTTTAATTTTTTTTTTGATTACATTTGATTCATTAACGATCGCCATCAGATTGTGGGATAACGACCGGCGCCGAAAACTAAATGTGTTCTCCAAGACACGGGATCCAAACGTTTAGTGACAATTTATTAGAAGACAAAAATAGTATTATTTGTCAATATTTAAACCCAGGTACTTGTGAGCCAGAGCCACGTAGACTAATCATTGTACCACCGAGGTAATTTATATCACTTTAATTCATATTACTTACTCGTACATAATTATGATGATTATTCAAATTCAAATTCATTTATTTCAAGTAGGCTGTTATACAAGCACTTTTGAAACGTCAAGTCTTTCAGTACGTAGTGATTCTACCAACGGTTCGGAAGGCAGATCCTGCGGAGAATAACAGGCAAGAAACTCAGCAGTTGCTCATTATAAAAATTAATGTTATAATTTGTTTTCTAAAAATTTTGGTTATCCCGTCTTGCGTGTAGCAAAAACAGTTGATTGCTTCTAAGTATTTTTGTCGTTAATAAAGTCATTAATTTTATAGTAACCTTTACTTAGTTAATGGCTTTTACACATTTTTTAGCCCGCCAACCCGCATTGGAGCAGCGTGGTGGGTATACGCTCCATATCCCTTCTCCTATAAGGAGGGAGGCCTGGCCCTGTAGTGGGCCGTTAATAGGCTGATAATGATGACTCGTACATACATACACCGCGTCTGTCTGTCTTTTTGCAATAAATAAAATTACATAAAAAACCTAAATTGAAATCACTTCATCCATTCGGAAGCTACGATGCCACAGACAGTCAATCAAATTATAAACCCCCTATGATTTGAAGGTAAATTTATTATTGTTGGAAGTGATTGTTACGCCGCGTGAGAGCTGTCATTGAAAACACTGCATAATTCATTTCAGATATAGCAAAACAATGTATGGACAGATTATTCCTCTTTTTTACGACAACAAAAAACTCCTCAATGGCAAGTTATCTTTTAAGGATACCTTGTTATTGCCATCCTTGTTATAAAGGCAAAAGTTTGTATGTTTGGATGTATGGATATTTGTTATTCTTTCACGCAAAAACTTCTGAATGGATTTTAATGAAACTTCACAATAATATAGCTTACATATTAAAATAACATATAGATTACATTTTATCCCAAAATTCCCACGGAAATGAGAACTAGAAGAGTCTGAAACCGCGAGCATCCTTTAGTTATTTCATAAAAAAGGTCACGTACAATTTATTTGGTGCTCAAAGAAACTTGCACTGTATTTTTCGCGAGTGTATTCGCGGGCATCTGCTAGTTTCTAGATAAACGCATATTGAGATAATAAATACATTACTGTTTCGCATCGCCCGTCAAACTTCTATAAGTTTTTATATCGTGCACTCGAGAATTTTCGTAGTGTGACGTCAATACTTTAGGCTCAATATACACACAATGTTCAGACAGCGATACACGTTACTCTCAGATGAAGAGGAGTATCGGAACAACGTGAAGCATACATTGGCTCCAAAGCGACACACCAAGAGACAATCGGCGACCTTGGTGGCTTGCTAAGCTTCTGGAGCGAGCTCGGCTGGCTGGAGTCAGCGGGAGCCTGCACCAGGGGACCCACGCACAACGGCCAACTTACTTATAAGTGCGGAAAAGACCCAGAAAGAAAGAAGAAGAAAAAGACACCCAATGCTCAGAGTATCATGAAAATCATATAAGAAAATATACTATTAAGGCCTCATTTTATCGTTTAGCTTATTCGGAATGGCTATACCGCCATTCATCGGTCGCCAGAGCCTCGTTGGTCCTCTGCAGGGTGCACCGCGAGCAGGTGTTGTTGACATTTAGGGAGGCCATTTAGGGAGGACATGACATAAGGATCTGAGACCTGGTTTCTAGCTGCAGGCTTCATGCGAAAACTCAGAGTCACTCAGCTGACGATAGAAAGGGCAATGCTAGGAGTATCTCTGCGATATCGAATCAGAAATGAAGATATACGCAGAAGAGCCAAAGTAACCGGCATAGCTCAGCGAGTCGCACAACTGAAGTGGCAATGGGTGGGGCACGTGGATTGAACAGCTGATGGAGGTAGGGGGTCCGTGGTGCTAGAATGACGAAACCGTACCCCGCACCGTAAAGCGCGTGTTGGTCGACCCCCTACTAGGTGGAAAACGTCATCAAACGTGCCGTGCCAAACGCAACAATCCTAAGCCACCTTGGCCAGTGGCTTCTGCAATGGGCAATTGTTGTGTTTGGAAGTCCCTAAAAAAGCCCATGTCCAGTAGTGGACGTCTACCGGCTGTTAATGAGGATGATGATGATGCCCCAATATGATGTCAGATATATTTTTTATTGCTGTAGAGTCCCAAATCCCAACAGTATCACCAGTGCGGATGAGCGCAAAACCTCTGCTAGCGTACAATTCGAGAGATAGAACTCTCTACTAGTTTTTTATACACGTTAGCCCTTCACTGCAATCACATCTTATGGTAAGTGATGACGCAATCTAAGACAAGCGGGCTAACTTGTTAGGAGTAGGATGAAAGCCACACTCTTTCGGTTTCTACACGACATCATGCCAGAATCCTAAAGGAGTATGCCAGATCCTGACCCAGAAAGAACACAAATTGTAAATATACTAAAAATATCCTATTATTATATAAATGTTTTACAATAAGCCATTTGTACTGTTCGACTATGAGAAAGCATTTGTTCGTGTGCAACATCATAGGGTGATGGAGGTTCTTGAGAGTAAGGGGCTGGATGGGAAAGACCGTAGGCTAATTGGAAATCTGTACTGGTCCCAGGAAGCTGCCGTTAAAGTCGAAGGTAAGCTATCAGAGTGGAAACCAATTCAGAGAGGAGTGCGACAAGGATGCATACTGTCCCCTTTACTATTTAGTCTATATTCGGAGGCCATCCTTACTGATTTGCTCCAAGAATCTCCAGAGGGTATAAGCGTTAACGGATTACGCATCAACAATATTAGGTATGCTGACGATACTGTGCTAAAAGCAAATACAGAGAACGGCCTGCAAAGGTTACTGAAACAGGTTGCTGACGCTGGTGACGCAATGGGGCTTAACATTAATATAAGTAATACCAAAACAATGGTGATATCAAAAACTGAGGTTCCACTTCAAAATATTTCTACGTGGTTTGGAGGTCGCTCCTGTGAATAAATTTAAATACTTAGATCGACATTTCACATCAGATCTGGACCATCAGGAGGAGGTAAAATGCAGAATTGGACAAAGCAAGACTGCCTTTTACAAAATGTCGAAAATATTATGCGACCCCAAGATTTCATTTGGTACAAGGTATCGTGTGCTTAAGTGTTATGTTAGGTCCACTCTTTTATATGGCTGTGAAACATGGGTCCTAAAGAGGGAGTGTTGTCGTCGGCTCCTAGCATTTGAGATGTGGGGCCTAAGAAAAATGCTCAAAATTCCATGGAGAGACTTCGTCTCAAATGCGGAAGTTCTCGAACGAGCCGAGTGCAAACGCCAGCTGATGACAGCTATAATGAAAAGAAAAGTTGCGTTTTTCGGGCATCTACAAAGAGGATCCCTCTACGAATTTCCAAGGTTGATTCTAGAAGGCAAGATACCCGGAAATCGCGCTCCTGGGAGACAGCGAAGAAAGTGGTTGGATGATATAAAAGAGTGGACCAAGCTTAGTTACACGAAGCTTAAAGCTGTTTCGCAGGACCGGAAGAATTTTCTCCACCTGACCGCCCAACTTCAGTTTGAGAAAGGCACCTGATGATGATGACGCATTTTTAAATCTTTATTGTTGCACTGGGTTCTAGTCTTTTAAATCATTTTTATTGTGTTTTCATCAAATGTGGGCTTTAAAAGGCTAGTATCCAGAGGCGTTAAGCCTGTTTAAAAATGTATTACATGAAGCTTTGCGACTGTCATGTAAGTGTGACAACTGTACGGAACAACAATACAATAATGGACGACAACCAACGTAAGGCCCTTGTTGAATACTCCGAGTTCTAGAGCTTTTAAATGTAATTTATATTAAATAGTAAAAAAAATGCAATAAAATGATGCATAATACATTGTTGTACAATATGTTTTTATTAGTGGGTTAAAGTCCTATAGATTGTCTGGCATTCTCCTTTAGCGGTACGTCTTTGTCGGTAAGATGGTAGTCGTGTCCAGAAGTTTCCCACCAGCCAGACCTGGACACTTGGACCAATATAGAATATCTTAATCGGCCTAGCTGGGAATCGAACCTATGACTTCCGTATTATAAATCCACTGAGCATACCATTGAGCAACGGTTTGTATTTCTTAATGTCAAGGATGCCTATAAGCTCTTCTCAGTAGAATCTGCAGGCATGTAGGCATCTTTGAGTCAGAATAAACTAAAAAATTGGTTGTCTGTAAAGTCGGTTTACTGACGATAGTTGAACGTGACAATGTCTTAAGAAAATACTGATGGAATCGTAGCATTTAATTGGTTATTAAAATTATTAATGTAAGTATATTTTTATAAATATTAATTTAAATTAATAAAATAATTGATTTTGATTTTATAAATTTATATTTTAAATTTATAATAAATATATAAATTTTTAATTTAAAATTAATATATTTAATAATTATATTTAATAGACGGATGTCGAACGCTGCCGAACGCAAAGGCCGATTGTGCTTCTTTGTCGCTCGTTCCGCGCTCTCGCTTGCACTTCAAGCCTTACATGGAACGCCTCAAAGCGAGGTAACGACGCATGACGTCATGTTTTTTCGTGCGTGCAGCCGGCTCTATCGAATTATAAGACGTTGTCACGTCAAAAACATCACTTTCAATATTGTCTGTAAGCTAAGCCTACTTGCAATATACGAACTTAATTTGAATTTATATTTTTAAAACTTCATTATATAAACTTGACTTAAAAGTTATAATAAGTATTCTCAAAAAAGTACGCAGTAAAAATATACTTAAATGTTTGTTTGAGAACAAATGCAAGAGCAGCTGTTTAATCGTAAAGCTGGATAACATTCTTCAATTAAACTTTGCGAAGAATAAAACTGAAGCAATAAACTACAACTGCTTCGTATAAAAACTTCGATACGTTTTACGGCTAATATAAACTGAACCAGAGTCATTTTTCGCATCAAAGAGATCTGTATATCATAAAAACGTAAAAACAAACGTTGTCTATGATGCGTCTGTTGTTTATGGTGTGTGTTGTGGCCACGAGTTCACACATTGAAGGATAAAATCATCTCTACATTAAAAAAACAAACATTGGATACTATACTATTTTGACGGCCTCCGTTGCGCTACCGACAAAGACGTACCGCCAAGCGATTTAGCGTTCCGGTACGATGTCGTGTAGAAACCGAAACATCATCACTTAACATCAGGTGTGATAGCAGTCAAGGGCCAACTTGTAGTCGATAAAAAAAAATCTATTTTGACGGCCTCCGTGGCGCATGACGGAGGTCCTGGGTTCGATTCCCGGCGGGGCAGATTGAGATTTTTCTTAATTTGTCTTGGTCTGGCTTGTGGGAGGCCGTGGCTAGTTACCACCCTACCGACAAAGACGTACCGCCAAGCGATTTAGCGTTCCGGTACGATGTCGTGTAGAAACCGAAAGGGGTGTGGATTTTCATCCTACTCCTAACAAGTTAGCCCGCTTCCATCTTAGACTGCATCTTTACTTAACATCAGGTGTGATAGCAGTCAAGGGCTAACTTGTAGTCGATAAAAAAAAATGTACTCCTACACTGGTCTACGTTTCGCAAATGCAATAAATAGATGAAAAAAATAAGGCGATCGAATAGGTTTCACTGTAATAAATTTATTATTATAAAAACAAAAAAAAACCCTCTGATTAGAAAAATTGAACTAAAAAGAGTAAAACAAAAATCATAATCCTAATCCTAACTAATATTATAAATGCGAAAGTAACTCTGTCTGTCTGTCTGTCTTGCTTTCACTATACAACTACTGAACCGATTTAAATGAAATTTTTGGTACACAGTAAGTCTAGAGCTTGAGAAAGGACATAGGCTACTTTTGATTGCAAAAAAAGGGTTGTAAGGGGTTAAAGGGGGGAAGAAATGTTGTATGAAAGTATCGTCATTTTGAAACCTATTTCTTAGGCAGTTGATTAGATATTAACAAATATGACATTCAAAGCTTAGAAAAATTAGGCTGCCGTAATAAATAATTCCACGCGGACGAAGTCGCAGGCAAAAGCTAGTATCTATATAAAATTATAAATATTTTATGGTGCTGCAGGTGGGGAAGGTGGGGTAAACATTACATTAATAGAGTTAGTTATTACACGTATTTTATTTTTTTTAGACTCCCGCAGTTTTGTCCGCGTAGTTTTCTTTCTCGTGGTGATTATGAGGAACCAAAAAAAAGTAACCTATGTTTTGATCCAGGATATCTATCTCCAAAATTTCAACTAATTACGATTAATAGGTTTGGTGTGAAGAATAAACTTTCGTGTTTATAATATAAGCTAGGATTTTATAGCACGATGACATTAATGCAGACATTTCATCTGTTATTCTCACTACTACTAACTAAGAGTAATGTTCTTAAATAAAGAAGTTCTCCTTTGTTAGAAAAATTAAGTTTAACTGTGCGAAGTTACAAAAAGACTATTTATAATCACAAAGTTACGCTGTTCCAGAGAAGTTGGCTTTCATTTCCTACCGTCTAAACTTATTATTTTCGTATTCAAATGTAACGAACCAACTATTTTATGCGCCTTCCTTCTAGCCTATAAACGTAGACGTGTATTTGTGTTTATGTATATTTGTATTTTTTTAATGCCTACAAGTTGGCCCTTGACTGCTATCACACCTGATGTTAAGTGATGATGCAGTCTAAGATGGAAATGGGCTAACTTGTTAGGAGTAGAATGAAAATCGACACCCCTATCGGTTTCTACACGACATCGTACCGGAACGCTAAATCGCTTGGCGGTACGTCTTTGTCGGTAGGGTGGTAACTAGCCACGGCGAAAGCCTTCCACCAGCCAGACCAAGACAAATTAAGAAAAATCTCAATCTGCCCCGCCGGGAATCGAACCCAGGACCTCCGCCTTATAAATCCACCGCGCATACCACTGCGCCCCGGAGGTCGTCAAAAATATATAGTATAGGTATGTATGTCTTACAGCCTAAAACGATTTATTTATGAGATGACATTACATTCGATTCTGTTGGAGTACAGAATACAGCATACATTTTCAAAGTTTCTTTTAACTTACAAAAATAAATTATAAATGTTGTTTTTGTTTATGTCGAAAGTACTCGTATCAGGAAATTTGGGAACACTATGTCATAACCGAGTCAAAAATTAATTATATAATAAGGTTAGAATTTTTAAAATATAAGAATTAGTTTATGTATCACTTTATACTATTTATACTATATTCGCTATAGTTAAAATTGGTTTGTCTTGGTTATAATTATAATTGTGTTTGCTAGTTTATTGTTAGTTTGTGTTTGCTTTTTGTTTGTCTTTCTACTGTAGTATTTTTAAGTTAGCATGTTGTGTTTACTAATAAGTACGTTTACAATTAAACATTTAGTTTTTAAGATCTTACTATTGTTATTCTTATGCCAATTGTAACCTGTTGGTAACCTTAATAAATAAATAAATAAATAAATTGACTGACACCTTAAAATATGTAAAACCTAAAATAGTTTTACATATTTGACGACCTCCGTGGCGCAGTGGTATGCGCGGTGGATTTATAAGACGGAGGTCCTGGGTTCGATTCCCGGCGGGGCAGATTGAGATTTTTCTTAATTTGTCTTGGTCTGGCTGGTGGGAGGCTTTCGCCGTGGCTAGTTACCACCCTACCAACAAAGACGTACCGCCAAGCGATTTAGCGTTCCGATGCGATGTCGTGTAGAAACCGATAGGGGTGTGGATTTCATCCTACCCCTAACAAGTTAGCCCACTTCCATCATTTATTTACCATTAGATTGCATCATCACTTAACATCAGGTGTGATAGCAGTCAAGGGCCAACTTGTAGTCGATAAAAAAAACATATTCTGATATAATTTTTCCATAAAGCGATATCATAGTCAAGGGTTAATTTGACGTATAAAATCCGTCGAACACTTAAAACATTACTTAAAAAATGCACCCCACATGTCCATTACAGAAATTAAACATTGCGAGTGATTGGGAAAATCTTTATATATCGAAACCTTGTGGTCACTCTACGGATTACATCAATGAAAAAGCTCTATTTAGAATTCGAACTTTGCATGTCTATAAAGCTGTGAGGCATTTCAAAATTTAAACTCTCAAAATTATAGCCGACTAGCAGTCGCCCGCGACTTTGTCTGCGTGAAAACCTCTTAGGTACCCTTCTAATTTTAAAGACAGACTTTCATATAAAGTGTGCTCATTCCCCGCTATCCCTCTCAATATATTTTTTTTGTAGCTTCCCGTCAAGGAATATCCTTTGTCCCATCCCGTGTACTAAAAGATCTACATTTTTGTTAAACATTGTACGATATTATAGTACATGAATTTGATGGTTTCCAATTGAAATGTTAGAAAACGAATAATTTATTTTTTAACTTATTTTTCACAATTTCACAGTGAACACAATACCGGTTTGTCACATGAAATTCACTGAGCAGAGAACAATGAGTAGCTGTCAAACAATGTATCACGCACCGGCGCCATCTACTTAAAATATTGGTTTGTAGTACACGCTATGTACCATGAGATGGCGCTGTATGTGAAAAAAGATTTTCCCGCCTTTCTGTTGAAAATTTTCCTGAATTTTTTTTGCTATAAACCTCACGTAGCTTGAGACCTTTCCAACGAATGCAAAACCGTGGAAATCCGTTCGTTCGTTCTGGAGTTATAGCGTCAGGAAGGAAAACCCGACTTATTTTTATATAGTAGATTTTAAAAAGAGTTTCTCACGCAAGTGTTGCTCTTTTTCTTTTCCAAAAATAATGTGTATATTCTACAGGTGTTGCCAGTACTGGGGCTGACTACCTCATTGGTCCATGGTTTATTGCTTCATATTATGTGGTCCTGCATTCGAATACCATAGAGAAAGTAAGCCAGGTTTATTAAAGACCTTGTAGCTTCAACTACCACCCCATTATGACCTTCGCTAGCGTAGTGTTTGCCCATCGTCCCAAGAGCGCAATACAGCGCTTACAATCGGTACAAAATAAGTTTATGCGCCTTGCCACGGGCTCCCCGTGGTTCGTTCGCAATAACGACCACCGAGACCTGGATCTACCCACCTTAGCACACTACATGAAAAAGCTTTCGAAAAATTACTTTTCGAAAGCCGCCACACATCCCAATCCACTCGTGGTTGAAACTTGTTCTTACACCCCCGAAATAGACGCCGACTGCACACGCAGACGCCCTAAAAACGTCCTTTACGACCCAGACGACGACACGACTACGGACAACGCCTCCCAATACACACACACACAAACACAGCGTCTTCGCCGGCGAAAACGAGGTCCCCGTTTCTTAACGTCACCCGGACGTGGAACTCACCCACGTCCATTAAGGGGACGCTTTGGCCTGATTTAACAGTCACGCCAAAAAACCACATGCCCATTCCAAACGTCCCTCTAAGCCGAGGCCCGAGTCTCACAGGAGACGCCCTTAGAGAGTCGTTATGCCCTGTTACATTTCTTCGCCTTCGGGCACTCTCCGGCGATGCTTCTGCGCTCGCCCAACCCCCCGGTGACGCCGCTGTGGTCCCGCATGGAGCCTACGGCATTTACACAATCAGAAAAAAAAAATTCAACTACCATATAGTTCCAATGCTGGTTATGCCTCAAGGTGATATTTTTACGAAAAAATCACCATTTTACCACCGTATTGAGACAGTGTAATCAGCGTGTTAATAGGACAAAAATATCACCTGATACTCATTTAACAATCCACGTTGCCATATGTATAATAAAAAATTTCAACAAAACTTAGAACCGACACAAAACGCACTAAAAAGTAAAAAAGAACTGTGTCATTTAGTTGCTTTAATTTACTTAAGCATAGATATACTGAAGTCGGTGCCAGCCAAATTTAAGGAACATTTATTTAACGTAGTAAAGCAGTTTGTGGGTTCTAGATAATGTTCTTAATGTAGAAACCTTGCTTGCTTTATTTTTTACGTTTTAGTGCGTTTTGAGTCGGTTCTATTTTTTGTTAAAAAAAATTATTTTTTACTTTTTAGTGATTTATCGTCACGTAACGTACTCCTACTATACTGTCATAGTATATTACACAGCACTTGTAGCCAAAAAGCTACCGATACCGAGACAAAGACCGAAATCGCTGTAAGCGTGCCTTCAAAATTTGAAGAGTTCCTCCAATTTCCCCAGGATATCATCATCCGATCCTAACATAATGACAATGGGACTACCTTGGAAGTATGCCCTTTTTAATAAAAAAAAGAATTATCAAAATCGGACAACTCTGTAAAAAATTATGCGTGGTCATACATAAAAAAAACGTGTCGAATTGAGAACCTCCTCCGTTTTTTTTTTCGTCGGTTAAAAAATGATGTTATATGTTAAGAAGAGATATATTGAGTAATTAAAAAGACTTACCGACAGCTCGCAAACAAAAACATCACTCTCTCTTTCTTTAGATTGGATCAAAATAAAAGAGATCTTACATCTGTTGGGCGACGCGACGTCCGTCCCAAGACCCGAATCTAGCACCTCATAAGCCGAAGCCGCTAACTAATCACTAGAGTTGCCGCGAATAGTGTTTATAGCGAATAGTCGAATACCTATTAATCGCCATTCACTTTGGCGAATAGTCGAATAACTCGACATTACTATTCGACATAAAAAAAAACATTAAACACATTAAAAATATTTCTAATTTCTTCTAAGGTTGTGAGAAAAGAAAACAATAAAGTGAAAGAAATCTGTTTCATGTTACATACCTACTAAAGCTCTTAAAACCTTTTGAAGAGATAACAAAAATCACGAGTTCCACATATGCACCTATATCAGATGTGATATCTAGCACTGTTTCATTAATCAGATACCTAATGAAAGATGCGCTGATTCAACAAACTGCACTCGTTGATGATTTTAGAAAGGCGTTGATAGAAAATATGGAAGCCCGTTTTAACTTGGATGATCTATACTTTACGAAGGCATATTACTTGTCGACATTTTTGACCCCTGCCACAAGAACATTAGTTCTTTTGTTCGTTAAAAGTTTATTTTCGACGACTGTTCGCCGAATGTTTACTAGGTATTATTCGGTATTCGACGAATATCAAAAAAAATGACGAGTAATGCCGAATACCGAATAATAGCGAGTATTCGCAGCAACTCTACTAATCACTGGGTTATTTATTTCGAATATGTTGAAGATAAATCTGTTGTCCGATCATGTTATGCAATATGATGATACATCTAAGATTGCTGACATAATCCACTCGAGATAAAACAAAGAAATCACTATAAATATTGATTTTGTGCTATTTATTTATAAAATACAAAATGGCGGTGCGTCGTTTAATGTGAGTTTTGATTTATTTTAGGCCTGTGTGCAACAAGATTTCGGTTATTACAACCAACGGTTAACATAACTATACTATAAATTTACTGTTCACGACAACCCGTACGGCGGTTATGAACGTAAGCTCGGTTAAGATAACCGCCCGGTTTACGTCTTTAACGGGCGTAATGGTTGTCGTGAACAGTAAATTTTACGTTTAGCTTATGTTAACCGTTGGTTATGATAACCGAAATCTTGGTGCACACAGGCCTTATTATATAAACTCAACTCGAATTGAAGCGTCAAGTTCGTCAACTACCGATTATATAATCTATAATTACAATTTCATGTAGTTTAGTATTTAAATCTGTTGTCAATGTTTGTTGCAGAGTATTGCTATGCGCGTACGCAACGCTAGCGCTCGGCGCTCGGCAAGAGGCGCGCTAGTTTCCGGATGGATTCCTGTTCGGAACAGCCACCGCCTCATACCAGGTGGAAGGCGCCTGGAACGATGACGGTACTACTATTGTACGTTGTTATAGTTATGCGCAGGGCACGAGGGTCCTGTTTGTTTTTTTTTTTTTCAACTACAAGTTGGCCCTTGACTGCTATCACACCTGATGTTAAGTGATGATGCAGTCTAGATGGAAGCGGGCTACTTGTTATCTCAATCTGCCCCGACAAGCAAACGCTTTCTACAGAGTTAAAGGCGTTAATACCTTATCCAGGGAGATGCAGGCTTATAAGGCGCCGCAAGACATACCTTGAGAAAGACATTTTGTCGCTCAATGGCGGCGATATAAAATTACCGCTCTTCAGAGGCGGCTCAAGAGCGTGGTGTCTAGAAGTCTTTACAAGATGCCTATGTCCAGCTGTGTGCTACTTTTGAGCAAGAGCTAAATATGCTCCTCACTTTATAACCGACGAAAAAAAACGGAGGAGATTCTCAATTCGACACGTATATATTTTTTTATGTATGACCACACATAACTTTTTACAGAGTTGTCCGATTTTGATAATTCTTTTTTTATTAGAAAGGGCATACTTTCAAGGTGATCCCATAGACATCATGTTAGGATCTGATGATAATATCCTGGGGAAATTGAAGGAACTCTTCAAATTTTCGAGGTACGGTTACAGCGATTTCGGTCTTTGTCTCGGTATCGGTAGCTTTTTGGCTACTATTGACGTATAACATACTATGACAGCATAGTACGAGTATGTTACGTGGCGACAAGGTTTCTACTTTAAGGACGTTACCTAGAACCCACAAACTGCTTTACTATGTTAAATAAATGTTCCTTAAATTAAAGCAACTAAATGACACAGTTATTTTTTATATTTTAGTGCGTTTTGAATCGGTTCTATTTTTTGTTATTTATACTTTTTGACAACAACAATGACTCTGAGCCTCATAAGAAGGCACAGAGTCACGATCACACGGAGTAACTCTGTGTGATCGAATCAGAAAAGAAAAGATCCGCAGAAGAACCGACATAGCTCAACCACTCGCAATAACACCGGAAAGCGCAGTATTTTTTGACCCCCACTACCTAAGTGGACTGACAACTATACTAAAGCCAAACTCAATTGAGAATGCTTGTCAACAAATAAATTGAAAATGAAGGTAGAAATCACTAGTCATTTAACACCCAATTGTTTGAATTAACTAGTTAATGACGAATTCATGACAATAAATTAGATTAGTAAGCTTAAAACTAATTAATATATTCAATATCTTTTAAATAAGATTTTATAAATAAACAAAACATAATTTTAAATTTATTAGGCATAAAATGTGTTGCATTTTCTACCTTCATTTTAAATTAGTTTGTTGACAAGCAATCTCAATCTAGTTTGGCTTTACTATAGAGCCCCTGGATGCAGTTGGCTCCAAGACCGGTGTGATCTGGAAGTCCTTGTAAGATGTCTATGTCTGTGGACATCTATCGGCTGACAATGATGATGTTGCTGATTCTGACGACCTCCGTGGCGCAGTGGTATGTGCGGTGGATTTATAAGACGGAGGTCCTGGGTTCGGTTCCCGGCGGGGCAGATTGAGATTTTTCTTTATTTGTCTTGGTCTGGCTGGTGGGAGGCTTTCGCCGTGGCTAGTTACCTCCCTACCGATAAAGACGTATCGCCAAGCGATTTAGCGTTCCGGTACGATGTCGTGTAGAAACCGATAGGAGTGTGGATTTCATCCTGCTCCTAACAAGTTAGCCCACTTCCATCTTAGATTGCATCATCACTTAACATCAGGTGTGATAGCAGTCTAGGGCCAACTTATAGTCAAATAAAAAAAAATTCTATTGTGCTTACGAATTCAGGTTTTTCATATGTTAATAAATCATAAACATGTTGTAAAATACAGTCTTCTGTCTATCTGGCTGTTTGGTCGCATTAAACTACTAAACGGATTTTCACGCCGTTCGCGCCAATAGTTAAAGTGATTCGTTCAAGTCAATCATTTTACAAGGTTTCATGTAAATTCATTAAAATATGAACAATTATCATGTTGGTGGAAAAACTCAAACAGTCTGGGAGCTATCCTCAAAAGTGCCGCCATAGTCTTATTAATAACTTTTGTGTTTGTTGTGATTTTGTTAATGGGAGGCATTGACCGTGGTTAGTTACCACCCTGCGAATAAAGGGGTACCGCCAATCGATTGAGCGTGCAATGTCGTGCATAAACTAAGTGTCATGGTATTCACCTTTTTCCTAACAACATCGATTAAAGACAACTAGATAGAGCCCATAGCGTGTCCACTCGTGAGACTCATTATTGACATGACATGTCAACATTTAAAGTACATCATAAAACGTTATGTTTTAAAATATCGTAAAATACGAAATATTACTTTATATAAGATAGTTTAGTAAACGCATAATACATGAAATTTGTTAAAAAATAACATATCTAAGCTTTAAATCATCAATCAATGAAGTTTATGCCTACTTACGTATGAAACGTAATTCCTTCGATTTTCTGTTCGCTGCGACTGTTGCAGCCGAAAATATTACAACCCACCATAGCACGATAACGTTTAAATTCATATCGTAACCGCAAAGTTATATTATTTATCAGCAAATTTAATAAAAAGCTAATAATTGCTCAGATATGTCTCTTGTCTGTCACAAACTCCACTCTTGACAAACAATAAAAACGAACACGCTGAAAGGGACAAAAATTAATCTTGTGTCACTTTCTAATAAAGGCCGAATGAAATAAGTCTGTCACGCTCTTGAACCTACAGCCGCGTTATGACTCCATCTAGTAGTCTTTAATCTATGCCTAACAAGTTAGCTCGTGTCCATTTTATATTGTATCATCACTTACCTGGGGATAAATTAACCACCAGGCTGTTATCGCAGTCAATGGCTAACTTGTGTTAAATAAACAACGAAAAAATATATAGCGACTAGTAGTTGCCCGCGACTTCGTCCGCGTGAAAACCTCTTAGGTACCCTTTTTATTTTGAAGACAGACTTTCATATAAAATTTGCTCTTTTCCCGCTCTTTTTAATTTTTTTATAGTTTTTCGTGAAGCAATATCCTCCGTCCCGTCCCGTGTACTAAAGATCTACATTTTTTTAAAACATTGTACGATATTACAGTACATTTACATTAAGAATATATATTTATGGCAAGCTTTTGAGTCTAGCTTTCATAATAAACAAAATAATTTACAATCCGACATGCAGATCTAGAGATAAGCCCGTTAAAACAAATGAACAAACTTTTTCGTATGTTTATTATTATTAAATAATTTATTTTGATAAGGATTTAAGTCTAGTTGTATAAATAATAACGTAAACGTAAGCATATGAATTAAATGATTTTTTAAAACACAAAAAGTTATATATCTGCCAAAATATAAAAGATAGATATATGCTATCGCGAACTTTTTTGTACAACTTTTTAAGATGCCTAAAGTTTTCATACAATGTTTTCAATTATATTATCCAATATCTAAGGCAGTGTACGCGCCTAAAGCTAAATTAAATAAATTTCACGGTCCGACTCGCGCGAAAAAAACTCGGAAGTGCAATATGCACTAAACAATTTTATGTCTAGAAACATTTCCGTTTTAGCAATACTATCAAAAAGCATTGTTGCGGTGCAGACTGTTTCCTATTAGTCTAAGATCCGAACTAAAATCGACCTTCACCGAACTGATAATAGAATGAAATATATTTCATGACAAATTTAGTATATTAGAATATATATTAAAAATAGGTTGCCCA
The DNA here is from genome assembly GCA_034621355.1 of Mycalesis mineus. NCBI lineage: Eukaryota > Metazoa > Arthropoda > Insecta > Lepidoptera > Nymphalidae > Mycalesis > Mycalesis mineus. The sequence continues at coordinate 300,162 of JAXAVZ010000012.1, read as the reverse complement.
AAAAAATCCTGGTTAGGTTAGGTGGGATTGCTTGTGGAATATATTACGGGAAATGGGTGTTCCTCAACACCTTATTAATTTGATTACTAACCTGTACGATGGAGGACAATCCATGATACGAATCAATGACGTAATTTCTAAGCCTTTCAAACCACAGAAAGGCGTAAGGCAGGGCTGTATCCTCTCTCCTATTCTTTTTAACATTTACGGGGAATATATTATGAGAAAGACCCTGGAAGTATGGGAGGGAGGAATTTCTATTGGGGGTGTTAAGATCAACAACCTGCGTTATGCCGACGACACCACGCTCTTTGCGGCATCCGAAGAGGAACTCTTCCAACTGTTCCGCAGACTAGAGGCAGAGAGTGAATTGGTCGGACTTAGCATTAACAAATCCAAAACAAAAGTAATGCTAATTGACAGAACGGGTCAAATAGAAAGAACCGGGGAACTCTCTGACCTGGAGTTTGTTAATGAGTTTGTTTACCTGGGGTCGCTGATATCGGACAAGGGAGGAAGTGAACAGGACATCAGAAGACGCATACAAATGTCCAAAGGAGCAATGACCAAACTAACACGAATTTGGCAAAGCAGAAAGATCTCAATCAATACGAAGAAGCGAATAGTAAGGACTTTAGTCTTCTCAATCTTCCTCTACGGCTCCGAGGCGTGGACAATAAGAGCGACAGACAGAAAAAGGATAGATGCATTTGAGATGTGGTGTTGGAGACGGATGCTTCGCATTTCGTGGACGGCCAAAAGAACGAATGTCTCGATCCTAAATCAGCTGCAAATTGGCACTAGGCTCTCAACTATCTGTTACCAGAGAATTCTCGGTTATTTTGGTCACATTGCCCGCCGCCCTCCTGATAACCTAGAAAAACTAATAGTGGTAGGCAAGGTGGAGGGAAAACGACCACGCGGCCGATCACCTAGCCGCTGGTCAGACCAAGTGAAGTCGCTCACGGGTCTTCCCCTTACAACAGCCGTCAGAAGAGCGGAGGACCGGACTGAATGGAAGGAGATTATAAACACCATAGCAAGGACACTGCAGTGTGGACACGACCTTCAGTAATGAAGACAACGACGAAGATGTCGTGAGTTGTAAAAAAAATAATAAATTCAATTGTCAATATAAATATTTGTATAAATTTTGATAAATATTTATTGATTTAGCTGATTTTATATGGTGTCATATTTTAGTATTATATTTAATATATATGATTTATATTTATTGAATTTATTATTTTTTTACAACTCAGAAATAAGTTGCTTCAAAATAACACTCACTGTTTACTAGAATATAAAAATTATTTTTTAAAAATAGTAAAAAATAGTCTGTCCAGGATTTTTTTAGGCAACCTATTTTCAATATATTTTCTAATATACTAAATTTGTCATGAAATATATTTCATCCTATTATCAGTTCGGTGAAGGTCGATCTTAGTTCGGATCTTCTACTATATAAGGATATGTCATCATATCGGGGATCGGCAAAGCTGTTTGGGAGTTGTAAGGGAACATATAAATAGTGCAGACAGACAGATAAGAAGAATTTAAAGCATTCAGCAAAAATGTAATTACTGTTGTTTTAATTCTTTTATTCTAAGACACGCTTCGGTCTGTACGAGGTGAACTACGACAGCATCTACCGCACCCGCACGCCGCGCAAAAGCGCCTACGTGTACCGCGAGCTGCTGCGCACGCGCCAACTCGACCAGCACTACGAGCCCGACCTCTCGCAGCCGCTCACCATCGCGCCCGGACGCTGATGACTTATTAATTATGAAAATATAATATTTAAATACATAATTAATCTTTTATTTATTACTGGTGTTTTAAGGACGTATCGTAACAAAAGTTTACATCAATCAAGTCAAGTATAAAACGTATTTTTGGTATGATATGCGGAATTTTGTGAGAAATCATATCTTTAGTCGTCATTACTTAGCTTTTATGTAACCCTTTGTCAAACAATGTTTTGTTTGTATAAAGTTTACCTATATCACTCAGAGGGACCATGATTAAAACTTATGCGCCAATTTGACCACCACTACGCGCCCGACCTCTCACAGTCGCTCACCATCGCGCCCGTCCGCTGGTATGTTGATGACTTTTGAAGTCTGACCGAACTAGATATACTTATATATCATTATGTTCTCTCCTGTTGACTTTCTTGCCGGCTCTTCTCAGAAGAACCTGCCTTTCAATCCGGAGGTAGAGCCACAAATATTCTAACTTGACGTTTGAAATATTTGAATTTTTATAGGAGTGGGATATGAATTTGGTTCGATGTTGATAATGCGTGTCTATTTTACGATTACTAAAGAAAGACGATTTACGAGACGACCAATGACTTAACGTCCTCTTACAAGCACAGGAAAGTAATCTGTAATTGTGTACTGTACACCTAACTAACCACCTCTGCGCTGAGAATTTTTTATTTTTGAGTCTGGTACGAGCTTTACACCTTTACTAGCTCCTTAAAATTAAGGGGGTAGTAAAGGTGTAATGCTTATGAGATACTATATCCCTGGTCTGACCATTGCGCTCTTCCAAGGCCTGTGCTCTATGCTTGGGCACCGCTTGCATTGCCCTAGTTACGGCACTGGTTGGCAGGTTTAATTATCATTAAATTTCTTTTCAGTATTTTGTTATTTTCTATTACTGTCTTCGAGCACGTGGAAATATATTATCTTAAACAAGATAAAAGACGAAGATCTGTTTTAGGTACAAGAATTATCACAGCGAGATCCTGTACTGACTAGACCTACGGCAGTTTGTAAAAAGTTAAGGTTTGTCGTATGTAGGTAATAGATACCATTCAATAGGACCAAAGCTATGGCACTGTGAACTTTGGGTCGTGGTGACTGGAAGTTAAGAGCGAAAAGTATAAAGTGTGTATTTAAACACCATTAAAAAGAAAACTGAAGGGTGTCCACCGAAGGCTTGCCACGTAGCGTATACTGGCGACTGAGGATGTTTTGTCATCCCGGAAATATTAATATTGATTGTGTTTAAATCTGTTTCTGAACGGAGATGTATACTTGTCATCTGAATTTTTGTCTTCTGTGTCGTCCGTCAAATTGACAGTTGCAATAAACAGTTTGAAGTGAAGCCGTATCGTTTTAATTAACAAATTCTGCATAACGTATTTAATTGAAATCAAGGAGATAACGAAACTTAAGGAACCTAAGCGCCGAACAGATTGTTACATTTTAATTGTAAGTTAATTGTGCGCGATTTTATTTTCGCTTGATATGTGAAATAAACTATTCATAGAGGTACATGCATGTACCTAATTCTAGCTAAAAAATGATTGAACTGATTAAAAATATAATATGCTTAATCTAGGTTATTGAAAGAGATCACTCCTTGTGATAAGGTCGCCTTTTGCGTTTAATTTTATATTGTACCATTATTTGTATCATTATTTGCAAAAAAGATGTTTAAATAAATAAATGATACGTTGATAATTCAAAAAGAATATTTTTATTACGAATATTATTACATCCTAAAGCCACCATGATTCAAAGTCCATACCAGGCTGACCTATAGAAATTGAGGCTGGAAAACTTTAACAAGTATAAAACGACAAAGATCTGGCCATCACAAGCTCTCAAGTGATATTGTCGATTTCATTATTCTCATGATGTAACGCCGATTGATAGCGGAGAGTGGTAACGTAATGCAAACAAACATTTTGAGGACATCACATCTAGGGATGTCAACCGTATATACGTATATTAGTAACAAAACAATAGTAATAACAATTATCACTGACAGTGATAATGGCAATCAGTACGCCGTGCAATAATTGTTGATATTACTGTTCCTCATGACGATAACCTCGTGAACGCCTTGCTCACGAGATTACCGCCATGTGGAATGTTGCGTCTACTATTATTGTTCCGATAGTCATTTCAGTCAATGGTCTTTTTGCGGAAAGCTTCGACCAACACCTTAAGAAGCTTTCGCTTAATTGTTGGATCAAGGGTCGGATACAGAAGGCAGTAGTCCTTGAAACGGCGCGTATTTTGAGGAGGTTCCTCACTCTGGAATCCTGTCCACCAGTTGCTTGGGCCCGCAAAGGCCCCGCAAATGGAGGAGCAGATTTTTTTTATAAATTTATAATAGTGTTTTTTATATATTTTTGTGTTTTTTATATAACATTGTTAAAAATTTAAAAAAATATGTAAATAAAAATAAATGAAAGTAAAAACAATAGAAAAGATGTACATGCGGTAATTTATTCATTTGAACAACCACTATCAGATGACGGCTTAACACGCTCTACACAGTGGTGTTACACTATACTCGAATTGCTGTAAGAAAGTGCGGGTGACAGTTGTCAGTATGACGTTGACGTCAGTGACTAGGGATGTGACGCTTAGAAATTCATGTTTATCGCTGACGATACTCGCAGCATAAATCTAGCTCTTTTTAATGTTGTAAAAAAATTAGCTTAAAAGGCAAATTATTATTTGATCGTTATTTATGAGGAGACTTTGTTATCGCTGTTATACTAATGCATAGTTTCTAGGGATTAAACTTTTATTGACTATAGTCTCTGCGATAATTTTTTTAACAACTACAAGTTGGCAATTGACTGCTATCACCCCTGATGTGTGATGCAGTCTAAGATCGATGCGGGCTAACTTGTTAGGTGTAGAATGAAACAACATCGTACCGGAACACTAAATCGCTTGGCGGTACGTCTTTGTCGGTAGGGTGGTAACTAGCCACGGCGATAGCCTTCCTCCAGCCAGACCAAGACAAATTAAGAAAATCTCAATCTGCCCCGCTTTACCATTTGGTACAGGTTAATAAACCTCAAACCAATCCAATCGCAACAGCGAGTTGATGAACTGGAAAACGGAGTAGATATAAAAATGTTAAAGTTGGAGCTTATTGCCTTAGTCCGACGTCAAAAGGCACCAACTCCTACCTATGCTCTAGAAGAGATGACAATAGGTCTGACCTCGGTCCTTAGATATAATGTTATTGGGCCCAAATAACATGTATGCTTTTAATTTCAATTCCTATTTTGAAGCTTTATAAAATCAGCATTTATAACATCAGCGTTGCGAACGCAGCATTACCTATGAAATAATTGATTATTTGATTGAATGATTTGATTGACTGAATTTAAATACTTTTTTCCATATTCCCATTTAATTTTCAGTCACGCCGCAAAAATTAATACCTACTTCACCGCCATTAACGGCAAATAACATGTTGGCACTGTTACAAGAGGCCATCAACAAAGAATAACCTGAAGGCTGGTCGAAGGTCGTAAATAAAACAAAAAGGGATATTATGACTGATTGGGATCGTGACGTCCATATTAACAACATAATTAATTCATCTATACATATAAATAAAACTGCAGTGTCTGTTTGTGCATATATGTATACCGTACATACACCAAAATAACATTTTTTTTTCAATTATTGTCTGTCTGTCTGTTTATTTGTTCTGGCTAATCTCTGAAACTACATCAGTCATCAGTCGGATTATAAAAAAACCTTTTGTATATGATAGCTCGACTCATAAGGGGTGACATAAGGTAATTTGTATCCAGATATTACCACGGGACCAGGAACTACGCGGGTGAAATACCGGGAGACCGCTAGTTGTTAATAATATTCGTCATAGATTCAGATGATGAATTTAGTGACAACTCAAATATTCCTAATTCTGATATAAGTTAGGACGAATAAAATATATTTCTTCTTTGCAACCTAAAAATAAAAATTGTACTACAATATACGTTTATTATTAAAAAAAATATCGACTATTCATCGCAGAAGTACGTCCCATCACTAGACACGTCTATGGCGTTACGTTATACGTTACAACACTTTGCTTAATTTTTCTTTCAATTTGATTTTATTTGTAGACTAGAACATTCTGGCTGGGTTTAACGGTTTTAAATTTAAGTTACTACAGCTATTAACGATTTAATATATTAAGAATTTGGAACAGCTGAAATACTAAGTCATAATTTGTAAATCGCTTCAACTTTCAAGAGTGAAACGGAAAGTTAATGACATATGTCACAGGCACCATGTTAGAGCGCAGGCACTATAGGCTCAACAGAGTGGCTAGTGTGAGATTTTACAGCGTCGATACCGAAATCAGTAAACGAAAATTTTATATGGAATTGGAGTAGCGCCATCTAGTTATAGCGAGAGTAAACGCTTTTTCTTCTATATAATTTGATGTTACGAGTGAGTACGTTTTTACGCAGTCGCTCGGTGAAAACTTGCACTTGCCCCACTGATCTGCTACTGTAAATTTCCTAAAAAAATCTCAGTAATACAAGGTTTTCTTTAATTTCCAAAGAACTGATCCATGTGTCCGGTGACCAACGTACTGATGCTTAGTTGGCCACCTTGCTATTGAAGACGCTAGTGTGTTGGGCACCTTGCCTTTAGATGAACAATTATTTATACTTTTAAATTAATTTTGTTTATATTGTCACTAGTATTTCTATAATTTATTTGTAAGTAAATTCATTACCAGTTTCTAGCTTTTCTTGAATTTGAATACCTAACCCAAACGGGTGACTGTACGAACCCTAATTTTACAACAACAATTGGTAACTTTTCCGGAAAATATGCAGGGGGGGGTTCTTATCAAATTCATCTTGATACTGATACATAAAGATAAGATATCTGAAGATGTATTGCAATGATCTATAAATACTGCGTTTATGAATATTTTTTCCGTAAATTATGGCGACACTTCGAGTCATGTAAGTACAAAACTTTTATAATTTAACTACTGCCTGTAGGATTGTAACTGTCGACTGTCAAATTTTATTTTACAGTTATATAATCGTAATATTACCTCTACAACTACTAAACCGATTTAAATGAAATTTGGTACACAGTAAATTAAAGACTAGGCCACTTTTAATTGAAGGGTTTAAATATCAAAGTATAGTCATTTTGAAATATTGCTTAGCAGTTGATTAGATATTAATAAATATGACATTCAAAGCTTAGAAAAATTAGGCTGCCGTAATAACTAATTCCACGCGAGAAGTACGGGCATGTGGTTGCTTATGTTGAAGTTGACGACGATTAGTGTTAAAGATTATTGTTGTTGTTGTATAGTCGTTTCGATCAATCGTCTTTAATGCGAAAACTTCAGAAGCTTCGGATACAAAAGGCGGTAGTTCTTGTGACGTCGCGAATCGTTTTTTTTTTTATCGACTACAAGTTGGCCCTTGACTACTATCACGCCTGATGTTAAGTGATGATGCAGTCTAAGATGGAAGCGGGCTAACTTGTTAGGAGTGGGACGAAAATCCACACCCCTTTCGGTTTCTACACGACATCGTACCGGAACGCTAAAATCGTCTTGCTCGCTTGGCGATACGTCTTTGTCGGTAGGGTGGCTAACTAGCCACGGCGAAAGCCTCCCACCAGCCAGACCAAGACAAATAAAGAAAAATCTCAATCTGCCCCGCCGGGAATCGAACCCAGGACCTCCGTCTTATAAATCCACCGCGCATACCACTGCGCCACGGAGGTCGTCAAAAGGAGGTTCCTGACTTTGGAGCACTGATCACCGGTTGCTTGGGCCCTCGAGTTCCGCAGTAGGCGAAAAATTACATTATAATTACATTATATAAGCATTGTTAAAAATAAAAAGAAAATTGTAAATAAATAAATCATAGGAAAAAAACGTGATAATAAGATGAATAGTAAAACAAAAACAACTAAAGAACAGTAAATACACAATACAATAACATATGTTTCGCGCAGCGCAGAAGGACCTAATTAAGTACAACACTATAAAATGGTAATTAGTGCACGATTCAGTAGATAAAAGTAAAGTACTTCTTTTCCTTCGAGTACTTACTTCCTAAAATGAGGTCTGTCATGACCTATTGAACAATATCTTTTTTATCGACTCAAAAGTGCCATCTGATGTCTTAATCATTATCGCCGCCCATGATCATTTGCAGCACCGGGAGTACTACTAATGCATTTCCGGTCCTTGCCCCTTACACGTTTTTAATATTCATGGGGCGAATAAACTAATGCCTAAAAAGCCGCCAACGCATCGATGGTTTCTCTAATATTACAGATGTTCATGTGATCGCTTAACATTAGCTGTCCCGTTTACTCGCTATTTATCTATACTAATATTATAAAGAGGTAAAGTTTAAGTTTGTAAATAAAGTTCTGTCGGGGCTAATCTTCGGAACTACTGATCCGATTTTATAAAAATTCTTTCACCAGTAGAATGCTACGTTATCGGTGAGTGTTATAGACTATATCTTATATTTGTATTGTATATATCACCAGAGTTATCACAGTTTTTGTCGCGCGAGTCGGACCGTGAAATTTATCAAATTTACGTACGTACGCGTACGCTGCCTTATCCATTGGATATAATTGAAAACATTGTATGAAAAATTTATGTATCTTAAAAGTTCTATAAAAAAGTCCACGATAGCATATATCTATCTTTTATATTTTAGCAGATATATAACTTTTTGTGTTTAAAAAAATCATTTAATTCATATGCTTACGTTTACGTCATTATTTATACAACAAAACTTAAATCCTTATCAATATTAATTATTTAATAATCACAAGGATATTATACAGATAAGATTTGCCTTTTACAGTATGTTTATTAGTTATATAGTTTCGAAGATATTACAAAATTTCTCAAAAACAACACTGCCGCTATATCGTCCAAATTAAGTTGACCTGCTCCATGTTATGTTATACGTACTGAATAGGGGTCAATATTTTGGTACTGATATTTTTTGAGAATTCGATCTTTGATCTTTTCTTTCAATTTATTTGGCATGGCAGACAAATATTTGTATAATATACGAAAAAGTTTGTTCGTTTGTTTAAACCGGCTAATCTCTAGATCTGCATGTCGGAATGTATATTATTTCGTTTATTATGAAAGCTGGACTCAAAAGTGAAATAGACTATTTAATACAAGCTATACACATCAGCTTGCCATAAATATATATTGTTAATGTTAATGTACTGTAATATCGTGCAATGTTTAACAAAAATGTAGATCTTTAGTACACGGGACGGGACGGAGGATATTGTTTCACGGGAAACTATAAAAAAATTAAATTGAGAGGGGTAGCGGGGAAAGAGCAAACTTTATATGAAAGTCTGCCTTTAAAATTAAAAGGGTACCTAAGCGGTTTTCACGCGGACAGTCGCGGGCAACTGCTAGTTTATTTATAAAAAGGCTCACAAATTAAAGTTAGTTTCATATTGTGCGTGGAAAAAACGATTTTGTAACTCAGACGATTATTGTTAATCAGATCATCGGCCACTCAGCGGTCACAGCTGGACAAAAGCATCTTGTATGGTCTTACACACACCATGGTCTTAAATAAAATCTATAAATTAATGTAATTTAATTATTCATAATTTTTGGCCTATACAGTGGCCTCAACAAAGGAGAATGCCAGATCCTAGCCCAGATAGAACACAAATTGTAAATATACTAAAAATAACCTACTATTAAATAAATATTTTACAATAAAACATTTTTACTGTTGGACCTCGGAATAAAATTCTGTTAAAAAAAGTAATTTAACTACTCCATTTAATTTACACTCTTTACGCATTTTTAAATCTTTATTGTTTCACTGGATTCTAGCCTTTTAAATCGTTTTTATTGAATATTCAACAAAAGTGGGCTTTAGGAGGCTAGTATCTGAGTAGTTAAGCCTGTTTAAAAATGTATTTCATAAAGCTTTGCATCTTTTATCTCAGTGTGACAACTATACGTAACAATAATACGGAAGTGGACGATAACCAAAATTAGGCTCTTGTCGAAAACTCCAAGTTATAGAGCTTTTGAATGTAATTTATATTAAATAGTAAAAAAAATGTAATAAAATGGTGCATAATACATTGTTGTACAATATGTTTTTATTAGTGGGTTAAAGTCCTATACATTGTATGGCATTCTCCTTTACATCTTAATTGTTTCGCTATTGCTCGTCTTACTCTGATGCTGCAACCCTATTAATGGTAAACGCCATTAATTATCGTGTTATTGGACGTTAGTGTAGTCACGAATTATCGCTAGAATCTTTAATCGCATTAACATTGCCGTTAAAGGCATTGGGTGTTAACTCGAGTGACGGTATATCAAAAAGATTAACGTAAGAATTAACGCATTGAAGCGACAAAACCATGTTTGTCATTTTGCACCACGAGCGCCACGGGATCGCACGTGTGTGTTTGTTGTGTTAAATATGGAGTTGACTATCGAGAAGGTTATTATGATGCTCGAAAATCTTGTAAACATGTTTATGGAATAATACTGCACTCATGAAATATAGAGTAGCCGCGTCAACGTTAATCTTAGGTACTTGAAATTCGAAGAACTTAACTTCATTCAAATTATCGCCAATTGTATAGGTGTCGACGTGAACCGTTCCAGAGTGCGGCGAGTCAATTTAACGCGTTAAAGATTGTTGCTTTTAATTATAACGATGATGATTGATGACATTAACGTTTTTGCACACTCGTTAGCCACATTAAATATGAAGTGGACTAACAAGAAAGTCATTTTTTTTTTTTATCGACTACATGTCGGCCCTTGACTGCTATCACACCTGGTGTTAAGTGATGATGCAGTCTAAGATGGAAGCGGGCTAACTTGTTAGGAGTGGGACGAAAATCCACACCCCTATCGGTTTCTACACGACATCGTATCGGAACGCTAAATCGCTTGGTGGTACGTCTTTGTCGGTAGGGTGGTAACTAACCACGGCGAAAGCCTCCCACTAGCCAGACCAAGACAAATTAAGAAAAATCTCAATCTGCCTCGCCGGGAATCGAACCCAGGACCTCCGTCTTATAAATCCACCGCGCATACCACTGCGCCACGAAGGTCGTCATTTTGATTCTCGAAATCTTGTAAACAGTACAATATTACTAGTGTAATAAAGATTTACATTCATAGTACACAGAGAGATAGCGTCAACGTTAATCTTGCATAAAATTCGAGGAACTAAATTGTTACGAAATTATCTGGCCTGTTCACGCCAATCGTTTTGCCTAGAAATAGGCGAAGAGTGGCTACTCTATTTAAAACGGTAAAAATTATCACAATAATTATTAGATTTATAGATATTTTCTTTCCTTTAGTGTGGCTTCAGTATAGCGTTAAAATTAAAATTTATGTGCTTTTTCGTTGAGATGCGATGAAAAGGAGAGCGATATTTTCGTTTGTTTTTAATATTTGTCAGTAATTGTTAATAGGCAGATTATGATGATGACAATGTTTGATGCAGCGTATTGCTGTGCGCGTGCGCAACGCTAGCGCTCGCACGCAGCAGCGCACGCCACGAAGTGCGCAAGTTCCCGGATGGATTCGAGTTCGGGACGGCCACCGCTTCATACCAGGTGGAGGGTGCCTGGGATGCTGATGGTATCATTAACATTAACATGTAATCAAAAGTATTGCATGGAGATAGAATAGATCCTTAATATCTGCCAGTCCTCACATTGAGTTAATAATAATAATAATTTTTATTTGAAGGTATACACACCCAGTTTAAATATACAATAGTAGGTAAATAATACCATAGTAAAAATAAATAAAAGTAAAAATAAAAATTATAAACATAGACGTGCATGCACGGCACAGTCAGTGCTAATACTTCTACTTTCTATTAGGCTCCTGGTGCACTGAGAGCCAATGTTTGAAAATTGAGCAGCCCAGACATTCGACCAGTGTGATGAGGATCTCATTTAAAAGTAAAAGTCAACTAAAAGTAAAGTTAAAAACTTACTGCCGATATCATGAGAAAACTAAAGAGAAACAGCGTATTCCATTTCAATTTATACGAGTAGTAAATAACAGATTATAAGCTAATATACAGAAGAATATTAAAGGCGGAAATGAAATTAAAAAATCATGAACGATTAAATGTTATCGTCAAAATTGTTTGAAAAGACTTAAAATTTGTCACAATTAACTATTTGAATTGCTTGGTTATAGGCAAAGGCGAAAATATATGGGACCGCATCACCCACAACAATCCAAATTATACTTTGGACAAATTGAATGGAGACATTGCTGACAACTCCTACTACCTGTACAGGAGAGACGTGCAGATGATGAGGGAGTTGGGACTGGACTTTTACAGGTAATTATACTTTGGACAAATTGAATGGAGACATTGCTGACAACTCCTACTACCTGTACAGGAGAGACGTGCAGATGATGAGGGAGTTGGGACTGGACTTTTACAGGTAATTATACTTTGGACAAATTGAATGGAGACATTGCTGACAACTCCTACTACCTGTACAGGAGAGACGTGCAGATGATGAGGGAGTTGGGACTGGACTTTTACAGGTAATTATACTTTGGACAAATTGAATGGAGACATTGCTGACAACTCCTACTACCTGTACAGGAGAGACGTGCAGATGATGAGGGAGTTGGGACTGGACTTTTACAGGTAATTATACTTTGGACAAATTGAATGGAGACATTGCTGACAACTCCTACTACCTGTACAGGAGAGACGTGCAGATGATGAGGGAGTTGGGACTGGTACTTTGGACAAATTGAATGGAGACATTGCTGACAACTCCTACTACCTGTACAGGTAATTATACTTTGGACAAATTGAATGGAGACATTGCTGACAACTCCTACTACCTGTACAGGAGAGACGTGCAGATGATGAGGGAGTTGGGACTGGACTTTTACAGGTAATTATACTTTGGACAAATTGAATGGAGACATTGCTGACAACTCCTACTACCTGTACAGGAGAGACGTGCAGATGATGAGGGAGTTGGGACTGGACTTTTACAGGTAATTATACTTTGGACAAATTGAATGGAGACATTGCTGACAACTCCTACTACCTGTACAGGAGAGACGTGCAGATGATTTTACAGGTAATTATACTTTGGACAAATTGAATGGAGACATCTCTACCTGTACAGGAGAGACGTGCAGATGATGAGGGAGTTGGGACTGGACTTTTACAGGTAATTATACTTTGGACAAATTGAATTTGCTGACAACTCCTACTACCTGTAGACATTGCTGACAACTCCTACTACCTGTACAGGAGAGACGTGCCTTTTACAGGTAATTAACTTTGGACAAATTGAATGGAGACATTGCTGACAGATGATGAGGGAGTTGGGACTGGACTTTTACAGGTAATTATACTTTGGACAAATTGAATGGAGACATTGCTGACAACTCCTACTACCTGTACAGGAGAGACGTGCAGATGATGAGGGAGTTGGGACTGGACTTTTACAGGACAACTCCTACTACCTGTACAGGAGAGACGTAATTATACTTTGGACAAATTGAATGGAGACATTGCTGACAACTCCTACTACCTGTACAGGAGAGACGTGCAGATGATGAGGGAGTTGGGACTGGACTTTTACAGGTAATTATACTTTGGACAAATTGAATGGAGACATTGCTGACAACTCCTACTACCTGTACAGGAGAGACGTGCAGATGATGGAGGGAGTTTTTACAGGAGAGACGTGCAGATGATGATACTGGACTTTTACAGGTAATTTTACAAATTGAATGGAGACATTGCTGACAACTCCTACTACCTGTACAGGAGAGACGTGCAGATGATGAGGGAGTTGGGACTGGACTTTTACAGGTAATTATACTTTGGACAAATTGAATGGAGACATTGCTGACAACTCCTACTACCTGTACAGGAGAGACGTGCAGATGATGAGGGAGTTGGGACTGGACTTTTACAGGTAATTATACTTTGGACAAATTGAATGGAGACATTGCTGACAACTCCTACTACCTGTACGGAGTTCTTTGGACAATAATGGAGACATTGCTGACAACTCCTACTACCTGTACAGGAGAGACGTGCAGATGATGAGGGAGTTGGGACTGGACTTTTACAGGTAATTATACTTTGGACAAATTGAATGGAGACATTGCTGACAACTCCTACTACCTGTACAGGAGAGACGTGCAGATGATGAGGGAGTTGGCAGATGATGAGGAGTTGGACTGGACTTTTACAGGTAATTATACTTTGGACAAATTGAATGGAGACATTGCTGACAACTCCTACTACCTGTACAGGAGAGACGTGCAGATGATGAGGGAGTTGGGACTGGACAGGTATGGACATTGCTCCTACTACCTGTACAGGAGAGACGTGCTGATGATTTTACAGGTAATTATACTTTGGACAAATTGAATGGAGACATTGCTGACAACTCCTACTACCTGTACAGGAGAGACGTGCAGATGATGAGGGAGTTGGGACTGGACTTTTACAGGTAATTATACTTTGGACAAATTGAATGGAGACATTGCTGACAACTCCTACTACCTGTACAGGAGAGACGTGCGATGATGAGAGTTGACTGGACTTTTACAGGTAATTATACTTTACAATTGAATGGAGACATTGCTGACAAGAGACGTGCAGATGATGAGGGAGTTGGGACTGGACTTTTACAGGTAATTATACTTTGGACAAATTGAATGGAGACATTGCTGACAACTCCTACTACCTGTACAGGAGAGACGTGCAGATGATGAGGGAGTTGGGACTGGACTTTTACAGGTAATTATACTTTGGACAAATTGAATGGAGACATTGCTGACAACTCCTACTACCTGTACAGGAGAGACGTGCAGATGATGAGGGAGTTGGGACTGGACTTTTACAGGTAATTATACTTTGGACAAATTGAATGGAGACATTGCTGACAACTCCTACTACCTGTACAGGAGAGACGTGCAGATGATGAGGGAGTTGGGACTGGACTTTTACAGGTAATTATACTTTGGACAAATTGAATGGAGACATTGCTGACAACTCCTACTACCTGTACAGGAGAGACGTGCAGATGATGAGGGAGTTACTGGACTTTTACAGGTAATTATACTTTGGACAAATTGAATGGAGACATTGCTGACAACTCCTACTACCTGTACAGGAGAGACGTGCAGATGATGAGGAAGTTGGGACTGGACTTTTACAGGTAATTAGTATCTTTATTATTAATTAAATTCAATAATCAATAATACCCGCTTTAAATAACTTATTGTATTGAAGTTTCAATACATCAACAACATTGTATTAATTATTGCACAATTATACAACTAGGTTTCCATGCTTCTTCGGGAAACATAAGATATATAGAACATTGCCAATAAGAAACTAAATATAGATAAATTAAATAAACATCAGTGCAAAAAACGCCTATTCCAATAGTTAATTAATCTAGACTACGATAGCACAGAAAATCTTCTTATTATACAAGCTTTCCGATCGGTATGATAAAACTACAGTATGATTTTTTCGTATAGGTACCGGGTTTGATCCCGGTTAAACCAGGCAATTATTTAAAAATGTATGAATGCAGTTCAAATTGTTTTTAAAAATTAAATAAAGTTTACTTTCAGTAAAATGTTTCATCTTCAATAATTAAGGTACTTTATCCCATGTAGCATAGCCGTAGGACGCCATGTATACTTCTATATCTACTTTAACAAGCTAGGTTTTTCTTAGATTTTATATCTACTTTAACAAGCTAGGTTTTTCTCAGATTTTATATCTACTTTAACAAGCTAGGTTTTTCTCAGATTTTATATCTACTTTAACAAGCTAGATTTTTCTCAGATTTTATATCTACTTTAACAAGCTAGGTTTTTATATTTTATATCTACTTTAACAAGCTAGGTTTTTATATTTACTTTAACAAGCTAGGTTTTTATATTTACTTTAACAAGCTAGGTTTTTATATTTACTTTAACAAGCTAGGTTTTTATATTTACTTTAACAAGCTAGGTTTTTATATTTACTTTAACAAGCTAGGTTTTTATATTTACTTTAACAAGCTAGGTTTTTATATTTACTTTAACAAGCTAGGTTTTTATATTTACTTTAACAAGCTAGGTTTTTATATTTACTTTAACAAGCTAGGTTTTTTCCAGATTTTCCATATCATGGGCGAGGATTCTGCCATCCGGCTTCACCGACAAGATCAACGAGGCCGGCGTGCAATACTACAACAATCTGATCGACGAACTTCTGAAGTACAACATTGAGCCAATGATGACACTCTACCACTGGGATCTGCCACAAAAACTTCAAGATCTAGGTGGATGGGCCAACTCAGAGATTGTGACGTGGTATGCAGACTTCTCCCGGGTCGTATTCAAACTTTTTGGTGATAGAGTAAAGTATTTCATCACCATGAATGAACCTTACCACGTTTGCAACAGTGGGTATGGTTCAGAGAAGTTAGCACCGGCACTGTCCAGTAAGGCTATTGGAGAATATATGTGCGCGAAGCATCTATTGCTCGCTCACGCAAAAGCATACCACATTTATAAAGACGAGTTCAGATCTACTCAGAATGGGAAAGTGTTCATATCATTCAGCTCGCAGTGGTATGAGCCAATCAGTGACGATCCGGCTGATGTGGAAGCAGCACACGATGCCGTACAATTTGAAGTAAGTGTTTTTCAATTAGATGAGTTCAAATATAATGACTTAAAGACGATTTAAAAAATATGCGATCATAATTATTTGCAACCATTAATTAAAGAATTTTAAAAACAAAAAACTCGACTGCTTACAAGTTATAAACTGAAAAGAGAAAAACAAGGATCACTATATCTGTATAAAATTCTAAATACTTTATGGTGCTGCAGGCGGGGACAAACGTAGTTGTGGTAGATATTTCTTTCCCCGCAGGTTAAAGTATTTTGTCCCTGTTTGCAGCACCATAAAGTATTTAGAATTTTATACAGATACACATAACTTGTAAGCAGTCGGGTTTTTTGTTTTTATAAAAATAATTTTATTTAAGACTTTTTAGTTTTAGTTTATGGTATAGAAATGAGACGGTACACTTAGAACACTTTTTGCCATTTTTTGTTAAAAAAGTAATATGAACATGATATGATATTTATATTTTTGAAATGGTCTTTTTACGACCTTTTAATTGGTACCCATATTGCTAAGATAAGAGAAAAAAATACACACATCCCCCCTTTTTTCCCCCATTTACAGCCGCCATTTTTAAAATTTATATAGCCTATGTCACTATTACAATTTTGACAAATTCAACGACACCTCACATGTCAAAATCTGTTTAGCCGTTTAGGCTGTAGCGCGTGCCGAAGAAATGGACATACATACATACATACATACATACGCTCGAAAAACATAACCCTCCTTCTGACGCAGTCGAGTAAAAAGACTTAAAAATTAAAGATAAAACTTCTAATTCGAACATAAAAAGATTTAAAGCTTTCATGTGGCCATGGTTCGGCAACTAAAACATCCAATGATTGTCAGTCTCAACGAGTCTTATAGTATCAGTTGACACAACTTTACAAAATCAATAAAATTTATTTACGTTACTGTTAATTTATGGTACTGTTAAAATTTACTTATTTTTGTTTGCAATTTAAATTAACAGCTTTTTATGTAATGAATATGAAAGTATTGGTACTTTTTTTTTATCGACGACAAGTTGGCCCTTGACTGCTATCACACCTGATGTTAAGTGATGATGCAGTCTAAGATGGAAACGGGCTAACTTGTTAGGAGTAAGATGAAATCCACACCCATCCACGGTTTCTACACGACATCGTACCGGAACGCTAAATCGCTTGGCGGTAGGTCTTTGTCGGTAGGGTGGTAACTAGCAGCGGCGAAAGCCTCCCACCAGCCAGACCAAGACAAATTTAGAAAAATCTCAATCTGCCCCGCCGGGAATTGAACCCAGGACCTCCGTCTTATAACACCACCGCGCATACCACTGCGCCACGGAGGTCGTCAAAAAGACATATATCAAAACATGAATTTCTAATACTTTCGTTTGCCTGTCTGACTGTTTGTTCTGGTCAATCTCTAAAACTACCAGTCGGAATGTAATTTTTTTTGTGTGATGACTAAACAAATGACTCATGATCAATAAAAAGTTTATTTGTATCCTAATCTCGGGATTAGTTGAAAATGTTATTAATAATTTTAATATAAATTAAAGCAATTCTTCAGTTTGTAATATATTATTGATATCGACAGTTGGGTCAATATAGTTGGCCAATTTTTTCCGAAACCGGTGATTTTCCCCCGGAAATGAAGAAGAGAATAGCAGCAAGAAGCGCGGAGCAGGGTTTCCCAAGATCCAGGCTACCTGAGTTCACCCCCGAGGAAGTAGAATACATCAAAGGAACATCAGACTTCTTCGGCCTTAACCATTATATTACTTATTTGATATATAGGTGAGTGCTTTATAAAATACTTTTGTAATTTATTTATACGTTAGTACGGCACTGACATACAGTGCAAAATTAAAAGTTTCAGAAAAATTAAAATCTGTGAAAAATGTTTTTGTCTATTGCTTCAAAAACTGCATGTAGATGGATGATTCTAAGTTTTGGAAAAAGGAATTGGTATACGCACGCATTTTTAACCGACGAAAAAAACGCATAACTTTTTACAGTGTTGTTCGATTTTGATAATTCTTTTTTATTGATTTTATTGATGATATCCTGGGAAAATTGAAGGAACTCTTCAAATTGTACAGGCACACTTGCAGCGATTCGGTTTTTGTGTAAGTATCGGTAGCTTTTTGGCTACAAGTGCCATATAATATACTATGACAGTATAGTACGTGTACGCTACGTGGCGATAAATCACTAAAAAGTAAGAAATAAAAATTTTTAACAAAAAATATAACCGACACAAAACGCACTAAAAAGTAAAAAATAACTGTGTCATTTAGTTGCTTTAATTTACTTAAACATATCTAGGAATGTTTAGCCAATTTTACTTTAAGGAGTAACCTAGATCCAAATGGCTTTACTACGTTAAATAATGTTCCTTAAAGTTGCTGGCACCGACTTCATAGATATGCTTAAGTAAACTAAAGCAACTAAATGACACAGTTATTTTTTACTTTTTAGTGCGTTTTGAGTCGGTTCTATTTTTTGTTAAAATTTTTTTGTATGATGTATGTATGAATGTGTTAAAGAAAGATAATTGAAGTGTAGATAATTAGTCAAAATGAATAATTGTCTAATCTCTCTCTGCAGTCGTTCATTAATTACTGAATATCGTGGTCGTGGTAAGATCCCAACCTCGAACGGGTCCATTTTTTCCACCGGCTTCTATCGGTAGCCATCTTCTCTATCGTATAGAAATTCATCTTGTTGCCTTCCATCAGTTGGTGAGCCCATCGTGTTGGAGAGCGGCTCCTCGGTCTTTTCCCCTCAGTGTTACCAGTAATTATGAGTTTTTCAAGGCTGCCTAATAAGTATATGTTGATTATCATTTTATTCACTACATATTTGGCAAAATCAAAAATTGTACTCTTCACGTATCATTTTATTCTATAAGACCTACAGAACATAGATAATTAGGTACAACTATATTCGTAACATTAATAAAATTATATCATCACTTTATTCATTTAATGTAATCTTTGTAATATTTTACAACTCTGTAAATAGTTATTTATAATGTATGAGAACATTTAGATAGACATATTAGCACCCACAAAACGAAAATGACACAAAAACTAAGATAATGGCTGTTATCTTCTGTTCTCCGGAGACTGCGATGTGTACAGGTATAAACTATCTCCGTGTTACAAATATATATTTTAAATATTAACATAAAATCGATTAATTTTTATAACTAAACCGCTAGTTTAATCGCAGAAATTGTAGACAAAAAAAATTATACATTATCAAATTGTGTAATTTGATAATGTGTAATTTTTTTTAAATTAAGTTACCTAATCAAAGTAATCTTTTTAGATACAATAAGTAATATTTAAATCTAAATAAAACTGCTTTGTCTACTAGTCAATTTGAATAGAAGCGTTTGTGTTTTGTTAGGAATGCAACCATCCCAGAGTTCGATGTTCCTTCGATTCAGGATGACCTCGGCATCGGGAGCTACACGCCGACAGAATGGGAGTTGAGCGAAACCAGTAAAACTAAGGTATCTATGCCACAATATCCTTTCATACTAGGCGTACCTAGCTGTTATACGTATATATGTATTACGCCTACGGCGTAGCATGCGTTGACGACATAACTATATTATCTTTTTTAATCGACGAAAAAAAACGGAGGAGGTTCTCAATTCGACACGTATATTTTTTTTTTTTTTTTATATGTATGACCACGCATAACTTTTTACAGTGTTGTCCGATTTTGATAATTCTTTTTTTATTACAAAGGGCATACATCCAAGGTGGTCCCATTGTCCGCATGTTAGGATCTGATGATGATAACCGGGGAAATTGAAGGAACTCTTCAAATTTTGGAGGCACGCTTACAGCGATTTCGGTTTCTTGTCTCGGTATGGGTAGCTTTTTGGCTACTAGTGCCGTATAATATACTATGACAGTATAGTACGAGTACGTCATACGTGGCGATAAATCACTAAAAAGTAAAAAATAAAATTTTTCAACAAAAAAATATAACCGACTCAAAACGCACTAAAAAGTAAAAAATAACTGTGTCATTTAGTTGGTTGTATTTACTTAAGCATATCTAGGAGTCGGTGCCAGCCAAGGTTTCTACTTTAAGAACATTACCTAGAACCCACAAACTGCTTTACTACGTTAAATAAATGTTTCTTAAACTTGCTGGCACCGACTCCTAGATATGCTTAAGTAAATTAAAGCAACTAAATGACACAGTTATTTTTTACTTTTTAGTGCGCTTTGAGTTGGTTCTATTTTTTGTTAAAATTTTTTTTATTCATTGCACGGTAGACATTCATTACAGTCACACCTGGAGATAGAGACGATGAAAGATCTTAAATCAAAGTGATATCGTACCAGAACGTTTAATCGCTTGGTGATTCGTCTTTCTAGTCAGGGTGGTAACTAGCTACGGCCAACGCCTCCCACTAGATAGACTGGGACCAGTTTTTTGCCCATATCTTGTATGTATATATGCGTGTTGTTGCAGTTAAATACTTTCTACGCTTCTGGACTGAACCTATTTTTTCTATTCAGATGTTTTTATTTAACCGACGAAAAAAAACGGAGGAGGTTCTCAATTCGACACGTATATTTTTTTTTTCTTTTTTTTTATGTATGACCACGCATAACTTTTTACAGAGTTATCCGATTTTGATAATTTTTTTTTTATTAGAAAGAGAATACTTCCAAGGTGGTTCCATTGTCATCATGTTAGGATCTGATGAGGATATCCTGGGGAAATTGAAGGAACTCTTCAAATTTTGAAGGCACGCTTACAGCGATTTCGATTTTTGTCTCGGTATCGGTAGCTTTTTGGCTACTAGTGCCATATAATATACTATGACAGTATAGTACGAGTACGATACGTGGCGATAAATCACTAAAAAGTAAGAAATAAAAAATTTTAAATAAAAATAGAACCGACTCAAAACGCACTAAAAAGTAAAAAATAACTGTGCCATTTAGTTGCTTTAATTTACTTAAGCATATCTAGGAGTCGGTGCCAGCTCAGGTTTCTACTTTAAGGACGTTACCTAGAACCCACAAAATGCTTTACTACGTAAAAGAAAGGTTCCTTAAACTTGGCTGGCACCGACTTCATGGATATGCTTAAGTAATTTAAAGCAACTAAATGACACAGTTATTTTTTACTTTTTAGTGCGTTTTGAGTCGGTTCTATTTTTATTTAAAAATTTTGCAGTCCTGTTTTTTATTTTTCAAAGCATTTTTTCTATCTCACAGTATAGCCCATGGGGTTTCACCAATCTTCTGAACCACATAAAGAATTACTACAATAACCCTCCAGTAATCATCACAGAGAATGGTATTGGAACTAAAAATGGTATGGACCTCATCGATGATGATAGAGTCACCTACTACCGAGGATACTTGGACGCTGTTCTGGATGCTATTGATGACGGCTGTGATGTCAGAGCCTACACTGCTTGGAGTCTGATGGATAACTTTGAATGGACTGATGGTTATACGTGAGTATTTGCAAGAATCCTGATTCGTTTTGCATTTTAATTTTCATTTCAAGATTTAAAAGAAATATGTTAGCTACATTTAAAAAATATATGACCCGTCCTGTTTCATTAGTCGTAGGTACAGACTGTTTTAGGAATAAGTACGGCAATACTCCAACAGAAGGAACTAAACTCGTGACATTTCGGTTTAGTGCCCCACTCCCGCTTCCCTTCGCGCTCGGCCTCCACTTTAGTTGTGAAACTATTGAGGCTTCTTTATATCTCATATTTCGTATTTCGAGTTCCATTTTTATTGAATGTCTACAAAAATATTATTTGGAAGTACAATTAATTACATTGCTTTTAGGACACGCTTCGGTCTGTACGAGGTGAACTACGACAGCATCTACCGCACCCGCACGCCGCGCAAAAGCGCCTACGTGTACCGCGAGTTGCTGCGCACGCGCCAACTCGACCAGCACTACGAGCCCGACCTCTCGCAGCCGCTCACCATCGCGCCCGGACGCTGACATACTGAATAATGATAATGATGACTGACCGATATAATTTGAAAATTTTTAGCTGAAGTTTTATTTATCATCTATTTTTTTTTAATAAATAAATAAATATTATAGGACAATTACATACATCGCTATATAGCCCCAAAGTAAGCTTAGGTAGCTTGTGTTATGGGTGCTATGATAACTGATGAATATTTTTATATATATTATACATAAATACTTATAATAAATTTATAAACACCCAGACACTGGAAAACGTCCATGTTCATCACACAAACATTTTTCAGTTGTGGGAATCGAACCCACGACCTAGTGCGCAGAAGCAGGGTCACTACCCACTGCGCCACTCGGCCGTCAATTAATAATATAATATAATATTTAAAAAAGTATTACACACAGTAACTGTGTCTTAAATACGACTATTGTAAAGGAAAAATATTGTGAGTGTGTATGTTTGTGCTTCTTCACGAGTGTCGTGACTTCTACAAAACTACTGAATGAATTTTGATGAAACTTTACAATAATATAGCTTACAGGTCAGTATAACACATAAGCTACATTTTATCACGAGATTTCTACGAGAATTAGAAATACGCGGGTGCAACCGCGGGCGTCCTCCTTACTTATAAATTACTTTTGCAGCAAAAAAATAAATAAAGCACATGATTGATTGTAATTTTTTACTTGCAACACAAAACTCAACATATTTCTTTTATACATTACATTAAAAAATGTCTGAAGGCAATTTATTGACGTTTGTTCCGATACTGTATTATTTATCACTAATCTATATCTGTACCAAAAACAACCGGTACAAATAATTATTATTTATTACACACTTATAAAAATAATTATTTATTTATTTCGGTTGCTACGATTAACTGTTTATCCCTAATTATTTATTATTTAACTATTTTATTAAACTTGTCTTAAAACTTAGACATCCATATCTTATATCCACTTAATAAATTATAAATATGAAATGAAATTTAATAAAATAAATTTCATTTCAATTTATTGTTAATAATTTTATGTTTATAACCTAATTTTGATTAATCTCGACATTATGTTTATGACAAGTAGCAAAGTAGAAATGTGTTATGTTATGTGAACATAACGTAATCATTGGACCCTATCCTAGGCCCTTACCTAACGGGTTAGTGGTTAATACTAACTATAATTGGCTCTGAAATTTTAGAAAACATTATCGTCCAATATTCTTTAATAATAATCGAACGTTACATATGAATGCAAAAGTTTGTTTGACTGGATGTTTGTTACTTAATCATGAAAAAACTGCTGTACAGACAGGCACTGTTAAGATTACTGAACGGATTTTCATGTGGTTTTCACTGTTGGATATACAATAAAACATTGTGTGTTTCTTTTTATGAGCATTAACATCACAAGTACGCAATAGTATATAATAGTAGCTGACCCGGCTAACGTTGTTTTGCATTAAAAATTAAAAAAAAAATAGATGAAAATTAGATAGTAGCCAATTCTCAGATCTGCTGAATACGCATGCAAAATTTGGTAAAAATCGGTAAAGCCGTTTCGGAGGAGTACAGAAACTAACATTGTGACAGGGAAATTTTATATACTAGATATATTTATTTATCTACATTTTATACCTACATTATCTATACTAATATTATAAAGAGGTAATGTTTGGAAGTTTGTAAATAAAGTTCTGTTGGGGCTAATCTTAGGAACTACTAATCCGATTCAAAAAAATCTTTCACTAATAGAATGTTACGTTATCAGGAAGTGTTACGGACACTTCGACACGGATTATGCGCATACGCTGCCTTAACTATCGGGAATAATGGAAAGCAACGTATGGCAACATTATGTATCTTCACTGCCGCTATGAGGTCCAAATTATGTTGAACTCTACGTATGTATGAGTACGTACTAAATGAGGGTCAGCATTGTGGTACAGAGATTCTTTTAGTTAGAAACGTCAATACGATGATGTGTTGAGAATTCGATCTTTGTTAAATTGATTTGGCATGTCAGACCATGTCTATACTTATAATATAAAGCGGAGGAGTTTGTTCGTTTGTTATTTTTGTTTATTGTGAAAGCTACACTTAAGAGTGACATAGACTATTCAATATCGAACTATACACATTAGCTTGCCATAGTTCGTCGGAAATCGAAGTCGGATTGAAACGTACTCTCGAGCTGCTTTTTGCGTAGGGTGATCATGTTTTGTTTATTAAGTATCACTATCATTTATTGATAATAGTGATCAGGACTGACGGCTTAACGCGCTGTGCGTCAGAGGTACGTGGGTGTATCACCACCAACTTCCCGACTCCAGGCTTAAAAGCCTTAGAATGAGCTGAATATTTCATAGAATGAAAATCTCAGACTTATTATTCCGTGGCCCGACCCACGACCTCATGCTCCAAGCCACATAGACTAACCATTAGACCAACGAGGCAGTCAAAGATATTAGATATAGACCTGAGTATTTGATATAAATTTTAATTTGATACCTGTTTAGTTGATAAGTAAAATGATAAAAAAGACGTGTGGCACTCGGAGACTGCCGCGGTAAAGCTATTGCATAGCATTTTTTATCAACTTATGTTTACCTACCTACGAGGCGCTCTAAGTGCTTTTTTTTTTATAGACCTGAGTGTTTGATATAAATTTTAATTTGATTCCTGTTTAGTTGATGAGTAAAATGATAAAAATATTTTTATTATATGATGTAACTAAAAGTTTACGGTTTTCGCAAAAAGGTATTTGTTATAGGGGATATTTTTATTAATCGTTACGTAAAAAAGTTAAGAAAGATATACTTTTGCCTTTGACGACCTCCGTGTCGCAGTGGTATGCGCGATGGATACGACGTGGTGGGGGATAGGACGGAGGTCCTGGGTTCGATTCCCGGCGGGGCAGATTGAGATTTTTCTTAATTTGTCTTGGTCTGGCTGGTGAGAGGCTTTCGCCGTGGCTAGTTACCACCCTACCGACAAAGACGTATCGCCAAGCAATTTAGCGTTCCGGTACGATGTCGTGTAGAAACCGAAAGGGGGGTGGATTTTCGTCCCACTCCTAACAAGTTAGCCCGCTTCCATCTTAGACTGCATCATCACTTAACATCAGGTGTGATAGCAGTCGAGGGCCAACTTGTAGTCGATAAAATAAATGTTATTAGGAAGCGCAGGTACTTTAGGAGATAATGAAAAGTTAATATAAATAATCATCTTCGCGGGTTATATTACGCGGATGGGCCAACAAAATGCTTGACGGGAAACTATAAAAAAAAAATTAACAGAAAAGGCGGAGGGGATTGAGAACATTTTACTTTATAAAAGGCTGTCCTTAAAATTAGACGAGTAACCAAGGAGTTTCCACGCGGACGAAGTCACGAGCGTCTGCTAGTTATCTTATATAAATATTGGTACAGCGCGATTTCCCCGCCTAGAGCCTATTTTGGTGAGTATTTGTTGAGTATGTTATAACAGACTCTATTTTAATCTTTTTTTTAATTACCTTATTTTAATCCATCTCTGTGTCTATTTCATTCAAATCCGCTCGCCCGCTTAGCCGTGGTTGAGTAAGTTTTCTTAAATTTTTAATTTACCGCGAAATTTTTAAATTTTTTCTTTCATAAGAATCTTTTGGTGACATTGCAAATACAACATAAATTAATTATCAAAATCGGCCCAGGTCATTCGCGCATGATGTTTTGACCATGAATGAAAGTTGAATTGAATTGAATTTTCATATGTCATTTTTATACATTACAAAATTGGATGATCAACTGTTTAGTTGCAGAACTCATTTTAGAAGAAGAAATATAGACCCATCATACTGCTATATTGTTGGCGGTAGGGCTTAAATAATTATAATACAATGTGTGACCAACGGCTTAACGTGCTTCGCGAGGTACGAGGATGGAGCATTACCAACTTTACTACATTGGGATATAAATCTTTACTGAGAATTTATTAAAAGAAAGTAAAGCACATTATTACTTCATATTCTAACCAAGATTCAAAATCTGAACCCACTAACCTCGTCCTAGAAAATATGTATCGTTTCTTATATTTATGCACGCGAAACCACAACGTTTCTTATTTTTATGCACGCGGATAAAATATCTAAAGCAAGATAAATCTCAAGGGTCTATTATACAAGAGCTATCGTTATCAGTGATATCGTCGAGTTCATTATGCTCTATGATGTAACGCCGCTTGATAACGGAGAGATAGGAACATAAAAACAAACATTTTATGTACCTTCTTGTTTCTTTCTATGTAAATATATAAATAATTAAAGACACTATTTCCCGGTATCCCTCTAAATTTATTTTTTTTATAGTTTCCCGTGAAGCAATATCCTCCGTCTCGTCCCGTGCATTAAAGATCTACATTTTTATAAAACATTACCATAACAGTGCCATCAATTGATTACTTACTCAATCCAGTCGAAAAGTATCGACATCTGATAGAATCTTTAGGAGTTAACAGATAATTGTGACTGTCAATTAATTATTGACAAATAATTTGCAATAAAATAAAATTGCGACTATAATTAAAGATCTAAGCTATCTTATCTCTCAAGTTGGACCAAACTGCTTATTGCGTGCACGTTTGAACGAAATCTGTTAAGCGGTTTAGGAGTCCATCGCGGACAAACATCGTGACAGGAGAGTACTATTAAGATTGACAAACGAATTATTTAACCATAGAAAAGCGGAGTACTATTCTTTTCTATATCGATGTATCAAACTGAGGCATCATAGTTATGTCAAGGGTTTAAGTTAAATTATGGTTTATTTATTACGGTTTGTAACCTCCCAATCTGTTAGATTCATTTATTTTTAAAACTTACCCATTAATTCGAGGTTACAATACCATTGACAAGTTTCTCGATGATTAGGACGCTTGGGCATTAGCTTTCGTCTTCATTTGGGAAATAGAAGTTTCTTTAATCAACTGATTTTGTTAATTTACATTTCTATAAATTAGATTTATTAACATAGTAAATAATCATTGGTTAAAAAGAGCAAGTACCTACTGAGTTTCTTGCTGGCCCTTCTCAGTAGGAATCTATGTTTCGGAAACTTGACTTTGCAAAAGTGCATGTATGTGTGCATAATTTTTGTGCTTTTTTGTGAATTGACTGATTATGGTGCGATTTGTTTTTATTTGAAAGCAAACGTGACAGGGCGGTGGTCCCAAAAGTGGCGTCCAAAGTGATCTCTTTGGTGTATCATGAAATGCCCCATGTATATTCAGCGATTCTTAATATTTCGTAAGTGAGCTCTGAATGACTAATTTTATTTTTCACTTTTTATTGTGACCTTTTTCGAAAATTATTTTTATAAAAATATTTACGTTCGGCAGTAGTACAATATTTAACTTATAATTTAAAAAACAATTATATAGCTTACGTTATTTTTATTAACTCTAAATACATTAGAAGTTCCTAAGCTTTCCATATTAGTTAAACAAATTAGTATTTTATGAGGCTTTTTGCCAGTAATCGAACTTTAATTATTTATTCCTTATTTGTACACCACAACGAAGAAGAACACATAAATAAAAGTATTAAGTAGAACTGGTACAAAAGGCGCCCTTATCGCTAAACAGCGATTGCTCCCAGACAACCTTAGGCTTAGGAAAATATTTTAAAGATTAAGAGGGCGGAAATTTCTGCAGAATTTGTTTCTAAAAACAATGTTTGCCTATTTTGAATCTTGTAGTTTCAAAATTTTAGTATTTACTCTAAAAATTAAAGTTTCTTTGAGTTCGACTCAAAAAATAATGATCGTTTCAAAAAATAATTCAGTTTGTTTATTATTATACATATCCTCGTGACATTAGGAATAAAGTTAATTGGCTTACTTGTTTTGTGATTGTTAATAGGTTTGAAACAAGAAAACTCTCTAAAAACCTAAATTATCTTAATATTATTAATTATCATTATTGATGGTATGTTTGTATTTGTCGGTAGCGTCGTAAAGCATTACTGTCCTGCTGCCAAAATATGTTTACCAATTGTAATTAGTGCAAGAGGCTAAGTTAATTGTATAATTTAGTCGTTGACTACCTCTTATCACTGCTGCAAGCAGCAGAACAAATTCTTGGCCACATTATTTCACTGACATTTATTTTATTTAATTGACAGTGAATTCGCTTGAGTTTGACATTTGCTTCATTTTTGGATATTGTTTTACCTAATGATTTAACTTTGGATTTGAATTAAGTGAATACGCAGAAATTATTATTATTACGGGTTTGCTCAAGTTTTCGTGCCTGTTAATATTAACAAAATAAGTAGGTAAGCCAAATAAGTTTTAACATTTTCATGTTTGCACCTAATTAATACAATGTTGATTTTATTTTTCTACTAACTTAGATATATCCAACTGCAATTAAATACAAGTTTGATGAAAATAATAGACAAAATTTTTTTAGATCAAATTAAAATTTCAGATATTCCACCATCTTTTAAATGTAATAACTGGCCAGTGCCTTATTAGGTACCAAATTTTAAAAATAAGAAATGTAATTCGTTTAAGTGTTTTTAAATATTCAAACATTATCACTCTAAGCCGCAGACCAACAGGACCCGCATTTGAGCGGCGTGTTGGGTCTAAGCCTCACATTGCTTTTCGTATAAAGAAGGGATGCCTGGGCCGTGAATAGGTTGATATTGAAGTTAAAAGGCCTTTTGCTTGTTTGTTTGACAAATTACATATCTTCTGCTGTTAAATTTAAACCACAAGACATCTCATCAAAATCATCTTAAAACGTTGATAAATAAATATATCTATCACAAAAACATCTATAAATAATGTTTTTTTAAATAATTTCTCTATTAATTTCAGTTATGGCGACACTTCGGCGCATGTGAGTAATATATTGTTACAACTACACTCTGCCCGTAAGTTATTACTGGCCTCGGTCCTAGGGCAAAAGAAACCAATTTTAAAATTATTCAAAAATTAATAAATTTTTTCCAAATACCTAAGTTTAGTTCACGAGCACTTTATGTTTGTCTGTTTGTAATGTATCAGTTAGGAAGGCAAATTCTAATGATAAATGCTAGCACAAAAATAAGTCTTTGGATAAAGCTAAGTATTTTAACCTTAAATATAAATATTAACATATTCTAGCTGCGTCAGCCGCTTGTGAGGTGCGAGATTAATGCTTTGTTTTGAAATGAAAAATATTTTAGTCAATCCTTTGGTTATAAGCAATTCAATAATACACGAAACAGGCAATACATTATAGAGTATTAAAAAAATTTGGGTTCAATATAATAATATAATGTCTTAAAAAACACTTGTCGTGTGATTTCAATTTAACAAAATTTATTACAGAGTGCTGTGGTGCGTGTGCGCAACGCTAGTGCGTGGCGCACGACACGAGGTGCGCAAGTTCCCGGACGGATTCCTGTTCGGAACAGCAACCGCCTCATATCAGGTGGAAGGTGCCTGGAACGCTGACGGTACTATTATTATTGACAACCTTGCAGTTAGTCTGCAGCACTCAACTCAGCAATGCTGCTCGGCGGCAAAAATAAGTGTGGTTCTAGTACTTTATCAGAGGATCTCTGAATATATTACAATAATTGCCTTTATTCAAATCATCATTCCTTATGTCTGTATGTGTTCTAAAAGAAATAAAATTTCAGAAAAACTTATGTTAGTATTTGTAACGTGTTGTATTTTCTGATAATATCAGTTTGTAAAGGCTTTATAAATAATTAGAATTGTCGAAAATGGTTACAGGTAAATCAGAAAGCATCTGGGATCACTACACGCACACCTACCCAGAGCGCATACGAGACCAGTCCAATGGAGACATCGCTGATAACTCGTATTACCTGTACAAAAGAGACGTGCAGATGATGAGGGAGCTAGGACTGGACTTTTACAGGTAAATAGCCCATTAGCATTATTCCCAAGAAATCTTTTAACCAATGAGGCTTGCCTACATAGAGGGAACGTAGAGAGATTACCCTCGGGAGTCAATTCCAAAAACATTGAATTAATTTATTTTTCTGGATGTTTCTCAGCGACTTATAGCCATAATTGGTGACAAAAGATTAATTGCAATCAGCCTGGTTGTTCAACGCGGTAACGCAGTCACTATCTTGCTATTATTATACTATAAGAGGGCATGATTTGTTATTACAATAAATTAGCTTTAGTTTAGCTGTTGTTTAGTAGTAATGTAAATTTCACTTTTTAATTAATTTAAAATTGAAAAGTCAAGTCTACGAGTAAATTGGGCGCTTAGCTAGAAAATGCCTATTCACTTTTATATTTTTATATTGTTAGGCCAACCAGTGTGATCAGTGATCATAATTATGAATAAATCCTTAAAAAAGGTTTTTCTTCCAGGTTTTCCGTATCATGGCCGAGAATTCTTCCATCCAGCTTCCCCGATAAAATCAACGAGGCCGGTGTGCAATACTACAACGATCTGATTGACGAACTTCTGAAGTACAACATTCAGCCGATGATGACACTCTACCACTGGGATCTACCCCAAAAACTGCAGGATCTAGGTGGTTGGACCAATCCAGAAATCGTGACGTGGTATTCCGATTATGCCAGGGTCATATTCAAGCTTTTCGGTGATCGTGTCAAGTATTTCATCACAATAAACGAACCTTATCAGATTTGTAACAGCGGATACGGAGTTATCGGCTTAGCACCAGCATTAGATAGCAAGGGAGTAGGAGAATATATGTGCGCGAAGAACTTACTCCTAGCTCATGCTAAAGCATACCACATTTATAATGAGGAGTTCAGACCAACTCAGAAGGGGAAAATATTCATATCATTCAGCGCGCAATGGTACGAGCCAGCGTCTGATAGTGAGGCCGATATAGAAGCAGCAGATGATGCAAATCAGTTCTATGTAAGTATATTTTTGCTCAACAGTCACATTAATTAATTTCTTCGGTTAAAGAACATAAGGTCTTAGATTGAAATGGTATCTGGATTGATACAAATAACAATATCTAAAGAAGCGAAATGGTTAGCTCACGATAGTAATTTTGATTTCAGTGGGCCCAATACACCTGGCCAGTTTATTCGGAAACTGGAGACTTTCCTCCAGCTGTGAAAAAGAGGGTAGCGGCAAAGAGCGCCGAGCAAGGCTTTCCAAGGTCCAGGCTGCCTGAATTTAGTCCAGAAGAAATTGAATTCATCAAAGGAAGCTCGGATTTCTTCGGACTGAACCATTATTCCACGATCTATATTCACAGGTAACTACATCAAACGTCCACTGCTTAGGCTGTTCGGCTAGGGATTCTGAAATCTAAGTCCTTGGTCAACCATAGATAAAGAAAATAAGGTTTTTGGTTAGGCTATATCTATGAAATTTTGAGCCTTACATATTATAAAATATCCTTATAAAATATTTTTTGCCTGTATGAACACACGCTCACTTTTTGGCATATTTTTGTACAATTTTAGCATATTGTATTTGTTTCTCTAGAAACGAAAGCGTGCCGGTATATGATAGTCCGTCGTTCGCCGACGACCTTAGCGTTGGCAGCTTCACATTACCAGAGTGGCAGTTGGGAGAGTCGACACAAACCAAGGTAAACATAAACCTAGTTAGCCTATTTAGCTCCAAATTTAGAGGTTCAGGGTTTGACAATGATATATTAAGGTTTCTTTCTGCCGATACATTTTCAGTACTAACCCAGAGTTGGAAAATTGCTCGTACCGAACGAGACGAGAGCACAGTAAGCCGTAATCATTAACATCTAATAGTGATCCCTACAGAGTCAAAAATCATTAAAAAAGCCTGCATTGCACGATGCACGGTAGTCGATGGTGTAGAACATCGACTACCGTGAGATTCATATCCTCAAAATTTATTAACGGCAATTGATGTTACTTGCTTATTGGTGATATAAATAAAATATGTTTTACATTAGAATTAGTAAATGCACACTGTTTTATAAATTTAAGAATTTATTTTTAGTATGTTCCGTGGGGATTTACGAAACTACTAAACCGCATTAAAAATGACTACAAGAACCCGCCAGTATTCGTAACAGAGAACGGTATCGCTACTCACGGAGGAATCATAGACGAAGATAGAGTTCAATATTACAGAGGATATCTAGATGCGTTGCTGGACGCTTTGGACGACGGCTGTGATGTGAGAGGATATACCGCCTGGAGTTTGATGGACAACTTTGAATGGACGGCTGGATATACGTAAGTATCCAACAAATAAATAACCTCTCATAACAATCAACAATTTTCTTAAGAAATTTAAAAGTACATAGTTCGATAAGCCGATGAATGTTAAGGTTCTAAGCTGCTGGTATTAACGGAAAGCGTAATATTGGTTGATCCCCCATAATGTGGACGGTGGTTGCTCGATACATGCGACCCAAGATCGTTGTGTCTGGAAGTACTTACAGGAGGCCTATGTTCAACCATGGTTATCCATCAGTTGATAATGCTGATAAAACAAAACCAGTTTAAAAAAGTAATCGTCAAAAGCTTAAAAAAATATGCTCTAGAGCACCACCACCATGTTGTCAAACATTTTCGCCTTCCGTATGAAATCCTGAGTCCAATAAATCGAAACAGGTCAAAGCTCAGTGCGGCGACTAAATGTAATAGGGAAGGAACCAATTTGCAGGTTATTTTCTAGCAATTTTAATACATCTGTATACGAGTATGTATTATAGAAAAGCATTTTTCATCACGCTAGAATAATTGTAAATATAAAAATGCAACAAATTAAAATCCAGGGAACGCTTCGGTCTGTACGAGGTGAACTACGACAGCATCTACCGCACCCGCACGCCGCGCAAAAGCGCCTACGTGTATCGCGAGTTGCTGCGCACGCGCCAACTCGACCAGCACTACGAGCCCGACCTCTCACAGCCGCTCACCATCGCGCCCGGACGCTGACATCATAATAATGATGACTGACTTCTAAAATACAATATTAAAAATATATTTAGCTGAAGTTTTATTTATTATATTTTTATCTTGACATTTATACCAATAATTTCACTGTTCCATATATATCAAATCAATAACCAGTGTTGTCACTAAGGAAAATTCGATAAACTATTTATTTTTTAATAACACAAACTATTTTATTTAAAAACACAATGCACGTAGGCCTAATCAAGCCTTCATATGAATTTTAGTCTTATAAAGGGATTTCGTTTTCAGTGAAACCGTCGTATTCATTATGCTTTTGATGTAATGCTGGCTGCTAACTCAGGAAGAACACAAAAAACAATGGGGTTATGGGGCATTTATATCACTATCTATCATCGATAAACGCTCCTTTAAATCTATCCCCCATTTCAAAAAATGTCCTTGTTTGTCCAATGGTTAATTAATAGCTTTAGATGGTATGGATTGCTATGGAATAATTCTAAGTATATTACTTTCCTCTAAGAACGTTTCGGCAAATTCTGAGCCCGGAGTTGGGAAGTCAGTAATGTTTTCTTACATTCACGTGCACGTCTATTATCGGTCATAAGAACCGCTATTAGGCGATTGTTAAAGAATCAAACATTATCACCCTTAGCCTACCAGCCGGCATTGGAACAGCGTGATATGTCTTAGATACATAATTATCTGATCTTCTGTAAGGAGGATGATAATGGTGATGACGGAAATGATGACTATGATCAAAATGGGGGGATATTAAAAGTTTAAAATATCTGTGTATTTCTGTGACTCAATCAGTAGCATCATAGCAAGGCTGAAACATGGCCATATTTTTGTTTCTTTAACTATTAGATATTATTTATAAAAGTCAAAGCTACAAGGGGCATTTTATCAAGTTCATCTTAAAACGCTGATAAACAAAGATAAGATATACCTATAAAGATATATCAGTCACAAAAAATCTATAAATATTATTTTTTGAGTTATTTCTCTGTTAATTTCAGTTATGGCGACACTTCGAGGCATGTGAGTACATGTTTTTTTTCTACTCTGTCTGTAGATGTAATTGGTCTCGACCAAACATATATGTTTTTTATTTATTACAAGTTAGCCTGTGCGTCCGTCATGTCTGTATCCATTGTGCATATCACTGTGTTACGGAAGTTGATAAAACGCTAACCAATTTAGAAATTATTTAAAAATCTAAGTTATCTTTTTTCTATTTTTTAAATATAAGCTTAGTTGACAAGCACTTTTCAGATCAGCCCGTTCCGCAAATTTTCATATCAGATTTATTTATAAAAAAGTTTGAAACCAATAATTAATAACCTATAAGTTATCGAATTTAATTGTTATTTTAAAATAAAACAAATCATTTTTGTTCAACCCTGAACGTTTTCTAAGAAGAATTTCAAGAGAGCAAGAGATATATCCTATATAACGTCTTAAAAAAAATAGCTTCAAACACTTGAAGATTTAAATGAAAGAATCAGTACACTTGTTTAAACACTTAATAAAGTAACTTGCTTTGCAAGCACATCTTTTCATAGTAGGTACTTTGACTAACACGATGATGGCGAAATTCATTTTTTGTATTTATTTAAACAAAGATCCAAAGTCTCGTTTCAGACATAGCTTGATTGAAGTGTTCAAATGTTTGAATCTGTTTGGCACCGACACAATGAAAAGTACCTACAGAGTAATTATTCACCACATTTCTTGCAGAGTGCTATGGTGCGCTTGCGTGACGCTAGCGCATGGTGCAAGGCATGAGGTGCGCAAGTTCCCTGATGGATTCGTGTTTGGAACAGCCACTGCCTCTTACCAAATAGAAGGTGCCTGGAATGCTGACGGTACGTTTATTGTCGCAAAGAACCTTGCAAATTAGAATATAGTAATGGTATTTGGCAGCAAAATTAAGCATGGTAATGAAACATCTTTGGATTATCTCTATAATAATATCCGTATTGCTCTACTGGGATCGAACAATTATCACTGATAGGTATATTGTAGCCAACAGACCTGATATAGTGATAATTGATCGATTAACGCGCCGTGCAATGATTGTTGATATTACTGTTCCACATGACGATAATCTGGTGAAAGCTGAAGAGGAAGTATCAAAATACTTGGACCTTGCTCATGAGATTACCGCCATGTGGAATGTTATTCAACAATGATTGTTCCAATAGTCGTTTCAGTCAACGGTCTTATAGCGAAAAGCTTTGACGAACATCTTTAGAAGCTTTCGCTTAGTTGTTGGATCAAGGGTCTGATACAGAAGGCAGTAATTCTTGAAACGGCGTCAGAGTGAGCGTATTGTGAGGGGATTCCTCACAATACGCTCACTCTGGAGCCCTGACCACCGGTTGCTTGGACCCCCGGGCCCCGCAGCAGGCGGAATGGATTTTTTTATAAATTTTTAATAGTGTTTTTTTTATAATTTTATAAGCATTGTTAAAAATTTTAAAAATAAT
This sequence comes from Mycalesis mineus, assembly GCA_034621355.1. Classification (NCBI taxonomy): domain Eukaryota; kingdom Metazoa; phylum Arthropoda; class Insecta; order Lepidoptera; family Nymphalidae; genus Mycalesis; species Mycalesis mineus. The sequence goes on along the minus strand of JAXAVZ010000012.1, from coordinate 264,258 downwards.
TGTAAATAAATAAATGAGAGAAAAATCCGTATAGTAATAATTTCTTTTATACAGTTCAACTTGGCCTAATTAAATTTTCGAAAATAATCATAAAACTTCAGGAAGACATCTTTTAATATTTGTAACTTATTTGTTTGCTGCTGATATTTATATGTATTTGCCAACCGGCAAAGGTTTTGTTCATAATCAACAAGAAAATATTTATGGCACAACCCTAATATAATCTATACCTACTATTGAATAAACAACGTACAATTCGATTGTAGGTAAATCAGAAAGCATATGGGATCACTACACGCACACCTACCCAGACATCATTCGAGACAAATCCAATGGAGACATCGCTGATAACTCGTACTATCTCTACAAGAGAGATATTCAGATGATGAGAGAGTTGGGATTAGATTTTTACAGGTAATTAGCCCATTACTATCAATCAAGATCCTTAGCCAGTGAAGTATAGAGTACGTTTTCTTATAAGGATTCAAGAGAAATTGCATTCCACAGACGCATGATGTAATACACAAAACAGAAGTTAATTATGTAGTCAAATGTACATTAAATGATAGAATTTTTTATTTTATCGACTACAAGTTGGCCCTTGACTGCTATAACACCTGATGTTAAGTGATGATGCAGTCTAAGATGGAAGCGGGCTAACTTGTTAGGAATAGGACAAAATCCACATCCCTTCGGTTTCTACACGACATTGTACCGGAACGCTAAATCGCTTGGCGGTACGTCTTTGTCGATAGGGTGGTAACTAGCCACGGCGAAAGCCAGCTACCAGCCAGACCAAGACAAATTAAGAAAAATCTCAATCTGCCCCGCCGGGAATCGAACCCAGGACCTCCGTGTTATAATTCACCGCGCATACCACTGCGCCACGGAGGTCGTCAAAATGATAGAAGATCAAGACTATTACTTACCTACACTATTACCTTAGAATACATTGTATTGTATTGTACTGTATTGTACTGTATTCTATTGTACTTGCCTATTAACATTTGCACCTAAATATAGACAAACCTTTGCGTTATATCTTTAAATTCTAAACACAATTTATTTTACAAGGTTTTCCGTATCATGGCCGAGGATTCTCCCATCCAGCTTCCCTGACAAGATCAACGAGGCTGGCGTGCAATACTACAACAATGTGATCGACGAACTTCTGAAGTACAACATTGAGCCAATGATGACACTCTACCACTGGGATTTACCACAAAAACTCCAGGATCTTGGTGGTTGGACCAATCCAGAAATTGTGACGTGGTATTCCGATTATGCCAGGGTCATTTTCAACCTTTTCGGTGATCGAGTGAAGTACTTCATCACGATAAATGAACCGTATCAGATTTGTAACAGCGGATACGGCGTAAGCGACTACACCGGTCTAGCACCAGCATTGGATAGCAGGGGAATAGGAGAATATATGTGCGCGAAGAACTTACTCTTGGCGCATGCTAAAGCATACCACATTTATAACGAGGAGTTCAGACCAACTCAGAAGGGGAAAATATTCATATCATTTAGTGCGCAATGGTACGAGCCAGCGTCTGATAGTGAGGCTGACATAGAAGCAGCAGATGATGCTAATCAGTTCTATGTAAGTATATTACGCCAATTGGCTCAATTTTTCAGCTAAAGTACAGAAGCTATGAGATTTAGCTTTGAAATATGATTAAGTTTAGTCTTTCTTCCGTAAAATATAAAACAGTTCGGATGTTAGTTGTTTCACTCTTCTGCCTCATAAAACACAATAACAATAATTTGATGCAATTTTTATGAGGCAGCATGCATGATCAGCATTGTGGGTCTATATCAAATAATAAATGATAACTGTGACTATGCCTTTCCACAAGAAAAAATTTCATAGAGTCTGTTATTGTGCAAGCTATCGAATTGTGGAATGCTTTTCCAGTCACTATACGACAATCAAAGTCACTTGTTATCTATAAAAATGCCGTCATATAATTTTATCTATCGCAGTCAGAACAAGATACCTTTGTCAACATCGTTACTGTTATGACTGCATAATTTATATATAAGCTTATTTTATGCTAGGTATTATAGCAATTTATATTTTGTATTACACCACAGTAATATCAGTTGTCATTTCCCAGACCTAGGGTTGCCTGGTAGAAATAGTTACTTAGCAATAAGGGTCTGTACACGTAACTGCGATGAGTTGCGATGCGAATTCGCAACGCAGAAAGTTGCGACACGAATTGCTGCGATGCGATTTCGTGCGGCAAGGTGTCTCCTGTCCACGACTAGGTTAACCATTTCTTACTAGTGTCCCAAAGAAGAGAACACTCGTCAATCAGTGGAAAAAAAATTAATAAAAAAAATTAACCGACAACAAAATACACTCAAAAGTAAAAAGCAACTGCGTTATCGGTACCATCCAAGTTTAAAGAATTTTTATTTAACTTCTTCGTTAAGCACCTTTTAGCAAAGCACCTTCTAGGTTATAGGTATCGTCGCATCGCAGTTTTGTGGACCGAAGCTAACATGATGACTATGGCCGTCTTTTGAAATGTGGCACATTTACTGAGACGCTGATATATACAAACATATACGAAAACTGGACAGTTCTGGAATTATTACATACATATGAGTCGAAGTGATAACCTCATTTTTATTCAATATTCTTCTGTAATTAGATGTACAAATAAACCGTAAATAAATAAATGCTATGATGATTTTAATTTACACAACACATTTAAAAAATATTTATTATTTACAAAAAAATATTTTTTTTTACACATTTAGAATAAACATAAAACAAATAACGAAAAAAAGGTCATTAAAATAAGGTTAAAATACATAAAAAGAAACGAGCAAAATAGAATAAGTAAGATTGTAATTTTAATTTCAGTGGGCCCAGTACTCCTGGCCAATATATTCGGAATCTGGAGACTTTCCTCCAGCTGTGAAAAAGAGGGTAGCGGCGAAGAGCGCAGAGCAAGGATTCCCGAGATCCAGGCTACCAGAGTTTACTCCAGAAGAAATTGAATTTGTAAAAGGAACCTCGGATTTCTTCGGGTTAAACCATTATTCCACAAATTATATTTACAGGTAACAAACAACTTTCTTAGTCGTCCAAAGTTTTAGCCTGTGATTTTATATTATAAGATCTTTGACTTGGTGTTTGATATGAATCATGAAGTTTGAATTGTGTCATAGATATCAAGACGGTCTATGAAATATTATGTGTTTCTTTTTTAAATGTAATTGTTAGAAGAACAAAATTGATAGTGCTGTGGCGCCGTGCCTAAGACTCGATCTCAGTCACGATCATTAACATCTGATAGCAATTGTAACAGTGTCAGAGTTTATTATCCCGCTAACCCGTATTTACTAGGCTAAAGAATATCATCTATATACACTAATAATCTATACACACAAGCGAGACATAATTTTTTAAAGAAGAATGTTTTCCTATCTTTGTGTACAATCATTTTCTATATCGTTTCCACAAAATATGTTCTCATAGATTGATAATATTTTAATATATAATTATAATGTAACTTATATTCGATTTGGACAGAAACGAGAGCGTGCCAATTCACGACAGCCCATCGTTTGCCGATGATCTCGGTATTGGCATCTTCACATTACCGGAGTGGCAGCTGGGAGAGTCGACACAAACTAAGGTAACCAACGGCCTCTTTGATTAATTGGTTCATCTATGTGAAGTTAACCTATGTGTGTCCGGTCCTGAAGACCTTTGTTTGATTTCTTGGTCAGACTATGAAATATTAAAATTTCTTTTCTTCTTATAAATCGTCAGTTAGCTTAGTCGTATAAATTTGGAGTTAGATAATTGGTGTAGTTACAACAGACGAGACCACCAGTTACAAGTCTCAGAGAGCACCTTAAGTTCAGTTGGGTCATTATCATTAGCATCCGAGAGTAATCGTTCAAATCAAATATTAGAATTCTGAACCCGCCAACAGTCAGTGTAGCATTAGTGAGTAATAACTCCCAAATGGACGATGGCTTGAGCCTAAGATGGACCTTAAGCTCATAAAAATTGGTTTCATTTGTTACTTATTAAAATGTTAATTATTTAAAGACAATACACACTGATCAATGAATATCATTAAATGTATAAGGTTATAGGAAAATATGTCACGTTCTCGTTAAAGAGTAGTACAGGGCAATAGCTACCAAATGACTACTAAAGTACTCTGCAAAAGTGCATTGTTTTCGAGTTATTAATTTTTTTTGTTTTTAGGGGGGTTTAAGACATTCAAAATTAATAAAAAAATTATGTATTGTTTTCTACTTTTTAAATTTTTGTATGTATTTTCCAGTACGTTCCATGGGGATTCACAAAACTCTTAAACCGCATTAAAAACGACTACAAAAACCCGCCAGTGTTCGTAACGGAGAATGGTATCGCTTCTTATGGAGGAATTGTCGACGAAGACAGAGTCCAATATTACAGAGGATATCTAGCCGCACTGCTGGACGCTTTGGACGACGGCTGTAATGTCATAGGATACACTGCTTGGAGTCTAATGGACAACTTTGAATGGAGGGCTGGATATACGTGAGCATCCCAATATTTAATAAACTTTCATAACAATCAAAATCAAATTCAAAATTTAAATTCAAAATCGTATATTTCAAGTAGGCTTATTACAAGCACTTTTGAAACGTCAAATTGGACTATTTGTAGTGACTCTACCACCGACTCGGAAGGCAGGCCCTGTTGAGAAGAGCTGGCAAGAAACTCAACAGTTGCTCTTTTTATGATATTATTAATTTTTCAATATTAAGTGTGTTGTTACATAAAGTTATTTATTTTACGTCCTGTGCGAAGTTGAAAGCCGATCCAATTGCCTTTGAACATCTTTGTCATTTAAAAATTCATCGATAGTATAATAACCCTGACTCAGTAAGTGAGTTTTAATACATTGTTTAAACTTATGCAATGGCAGATTTAAAACTGAATTGGGCGTCTTGTTGTAGAAGAGTACACCCAATCCTACGAAAGATTTTTGTACTTTTCGGAGGCGATAAGCTGATAAAACTAACTTATGTCCATTTCTAGGAAGACGATCATTTAAATCCTTTTTCTGTTTATACATATTTATATTTTGTTCAACAAAGACTAGGTTATTGAATATGTATTGACAGGCTACTGTAAGAATTCCTATTTCTTTAAATTTGACACGAAGGGACTCGCGTGGTTTAAGTTTATAAATCGACCGAATTGCTCGTTTCTGAAGTATAAAGACAGAATTTATGTCAGCAGCCTTTTCCCACAACAAGATGCCATAAGACATCACACTGTGGAAGTAAGCAAAATAAACCAGTCTAGCTGTTTCTACATCGGTAAACTGTCTTATTTTTCTCACTACAAGAGCTGCTGAGCTAAGTTTAGCTGTCAGTGACTTTATATGAGTGCTCCACTGAAGTTTACAGTCCAAGGTCACTCCTAAAAAGACTGTAGAACTCTCCATCTTTAGCGTTTCACCATTTATCATTAAAGACTTATATATTTTTTTTACATTCGGTAAAGAAAACTCAACACATTTAGTTTTCTTTGCATTTATTATCAGTAAACCAATGCGACAAATGCGACACAGCACGGTTTACATCGTCAAAGTCACTTTTATTTCTATCAGTTTTAAAAATTAAAGATGTGTCATCAGCAAACAGTACAATTTCACAAATGTCGCTAACATGGTGTAGTAAATCATTGATATACACTAAAAATAGAAAAGGACCCAAAATTGAACCCTGTGGAACGTCCATTTTAGGAGATGAGCCACGTGACTTTATATCATTAATGCATACCGTTTGAGTTCTATCACTAAGATAAGAGGCAATGAGATTAAGTGCAACATTTTTAATACCATAGTGGCTTAACTTAAGCAAAAAAGTTTTATGGTCAACACAATCGAAAGCCTTGGACAAGTCACAGAATACGCCAATAGCATTCTTAGACCTTTCCCAGACATCAAAGATGTGTTTTAATAGTTTTGCACCTGCATCAGTAGTATTGCGACCTTTTGTGAAACCATATTGGTCAGGATGAAGTAAGTTATTTAAGTTAAAATGACTAAGCAACTTAGTGTTGGCAATATTGAAACCGGAATGTAATTATTGAGATCTGCTTGGTCGCCTGATTTAAAAAGTGGAATAAGTTTTCCATGTTTCATTACGTTCGGAAAAGTACCTGAGTCCACACATTCATTAAAAATAACAGCTAAGTGTGGAGCAATGACATTTATTATATTAGATATTACTTTTACTGACATCCCCCACAGATCGCCAGTCCTCTTTGATTTAAGTAGTTTAAATGTTTTTATAATATCAAAAGCAGTTACATAATTAAATTTAAATAGAACGTTGCACTCTTTCACATTGTCTCTTAGTAACCTCTGGGCTGACGTAGGAGACGAATTTAGCGAATCTGTTAATAAGATAGGTACATTTTGGAAGAAGTCTGAAGACTTCTTCCAAAAGCATTAAAAACCTCGTTTTTATTGTTTATTTTTTTATTATCAATAATTAATTCATAATTCATATGGCGAGGTTTAATTTTGCCAGTTGCATTATTTAATATGTTTCACGAGGTTTGTATCTTATTGTCAGCTCTAATTAGTAACTCTTTCATACGCGTTTGAAAGTTTTGAATAATTTTTAACAAATTCCGAAAATTTTTGACTGTGATTATACTGTTTTTCATCATACAACTCATACAATTTATCTCTACTTTTATAAATACCTACAGTAGCCCAGTCACTGAACTTTAATTTTTGGCTTAAATTAACACTTTTTAAATTGAATATTTTAGAAAACTCACTGTCTATTGTCTCAAAAAGTGCACCAAAAGGAATATCAGTGTCACGATTAACAAAAGATAGACTTGGAATTTTGCTACAAATTACGCTTTTGAATCTCTCTAATTTACCTTCAATTATTGGCCTGAAGTTTAACCATTGGTTGCTCATGGGTTTGTTGTTTAGAATAGTGATAAGTTGACCGCAATGATCAGAGCTTAATTTGTTAATTATCACCTTGTCAACTATATCACTATTGTAAAATATATTATCTAAACAAGAAGCTGATGTGGCTGTAATTCTAGTAGGTTCATTAAAAGCGTGTCTTAAATTAAAACATTTAAATAAGTTAAGAAACCTTAGATACATTGAGTTTACTTGTAAAATATCAACATTAAAATCACCACATATCAGTATTTTTTTAGTAGAAGTACTCAATCGCATCATCACCTCCTCTATTGTCTCCTCAAAGTCCCCAGTAGGTGGACGGTACACGCACACTACAACACATTGTTCCAACTCCACACAAGATAGTTCAACAATGCGTTCAACAGAAAGACCAACTATATCTTTTCGATTTTTACAGTTTAGGTTGTTACGTACAAAAATTAGAGATCCACCATGAATTGCAGTCGTACTGAAGAACACACTTGACAAAAAAAAAATATTAATATTAACTGCTAATTGTGAGCTAGTGAGCTCTGTATAGAATATATATACATAGAATGTGTACATTAAATTTTTCAACAAATAGTTCTATTTCTAAGTCTTTGCCGGTGAGGCTCTGTATATTTTGGTGTACAATGTTCAAGTTGCAGAGCTCCTCCTTTGTCTTATCAACTAGTTTAAAGATATATTACAATCTATGACAGTACTAGCATAAGTACTCTGGTCAAGAATATAAATATCAGTACTATTAGTACAAATTGTATAATTGTCAAAAGACTGTGTTACAAAACTTGTAACTGCATCGTTTAAATTGTATGCTAACAATGATGCAACCTTATGCTTACATTTTTGGACAGATATAGTTTATCTTTAGTCAACCAACTTAAGGATGTAAATTTATTTATGTCAAAGAAAAATATTGCGTCGCTGTGACGGTATGTCAGGTTGTATAATAAAAGATTCAGATTATAAATATGCTTATTTTCTTTCTTAGTTAATGTGCTACAGTAAGGAAATGCACACAGAACAAATTTACATTTACTTTTATTGTGTAATAATAAAAGTTTTTCTATGCATTTTATAATGTGACCCTTTTTTATATTAAAGCTATCTCCAAACATCAAAATAGTGTTTGTGAAGCCTGTCATATTCTCCGCCTTGAGGCTATTTATTAAATAATTAAAACTAGCTCCTGAAAAACATTGGTTAGTCACTGGATGGTTGAGATATTGGCTCATTATTAAACCAAAACCTTGTCCTATACCATCAGATATTATAAGAGACTTTTTTGCAACATTACTTGACAGATTTATACAATTTGACCTAGAGGGAACTACCAAATTATTAACAATATTGCTACTACACTGGTTTGATTTTTACTCATACAATACAACACTACAGTCCTCGCTACCTACAAGTTTAGAACATTGGCACTTATTAGACAAAGATTCTAGACGAGCCATATTGTACGCTAATGCTAACAATCGCTAACCTAATGCTAACAATTCATCCGCTGCTAGGATTTGTTCGTTGATCTGGCTTTGAGACATCTCATATTTTCTAGTCATTGTAGAGAATCTTCCAAGTGGTGTAATCTCTGCTGAAGGCTTTTAATTTCAGTTTTATATTTTTTCTTGGAGTTTTCAAGGATAGAACAGTATGAATTTAATTTATTCAATAATATTGACTGTTCCTTTTATATAGCCACATTTTTTTTATTTAACTTTTTGAAATGAATTAATTTAATCAACATTTTTTATGAAGCCTGAGGGCCCAAGTAACCGGTAGCTTAAAAGTGAGAAAACTTTTACATTAGAAATAGGGGGAAACAATATTTATAATGCCATAGTAATCTCTAAATATAAATAAAAAATTGAAGAGTCTGTTCGTTATTTAAAATTTACAGCTTTTCACTAAATGCGAAAGTATACGGTACTTAAATCAAAAAACCAATTTTCAAAAATGTTGTCTGTCTGTATATTCCGGCTAATCTCTGAAACTATAAGTTAGATTGTGTAAATTATTTTTTTATAAATGATAGCAAGTCTGAGGAATGAGATACACTTAACGAGAACGGATACTACGCAAGTGAAACCGTGGGATGCAGCTTGTTTGTAAATAAATAGATACGTTAAAACAATTCACAATTCAGGGAACGCTTCGGTCTGTACGAGGTGAACTACGACAGCATCTACCGCACCCGCACGCCGCGCAAAAGCGCCTACGTGTATCGCGAGTTGCTGCGCACGCGCCAACTCGACCAGCACTACGAGCCCGACCTCTCACAGCCGCTCACCATCGCGCCCGGACGCTGATATGCTAATGAGTTTTATTAATATAACTGATTTGCTTTACAAAATAGATTATATTTGAAAATATCTGAAGTTTTATTTCGCTGATCCCGTAACATAACATAATAAAGAAGACTGAATTACTTTTTATGCTGCATTAAACATATTATGTTAGTTTATCTTAATATATTTATTGTGTAGGTATTTTGTGTAATTGTTTATGTATTAGTATTTATATAGTTGAAAAGATGTATGTGAAACGTATTTTTCACCAGTTTAATTAATGTTTAATGCCTAGTAAGCGATAAGGCCACCTTTTTTACCCGACTGCGCCAGAAGGAGGGTTATGTTTTTCGAGCGTATGTATGTATGTATGTCCATTTCTTCGGCACGCGCTACAGCCTAAACGGCTGAACGGATTTTGACATGTGAGGTGTCGTTGAATTTGTAAAAATTGTGGTAGTGACATAGGCTATATAAATTTTCAAAACGGCGGCTGTAAATGGGAGAAAAAGGGGGATATGTGTATATCTTTCTTCTATCTTAGCAACATGGGTATCAAATGAAAGGTCGTAAAAAGACCATTTCAAAAATATAAATATCATATCATGTTTATATTGCCGTTTTAACAAAAAATGGCAAAAAGTGTACCGTATCATTTTTATACCGTAAACTAAAACAAAAAAGTCTCAAATAAAATTATTATTATAAAAACAAAAAACCCGACTGCATAGAAGTTATGAACTGAAAAGAGAAAAACAAGGATCACTATATCTATATAAAATTCTAAATACTTTTATGGTGCTGCAGACGTTTGTTTGTTTGCCAGTATTACGGCTTTGATATGTTTAATTTTTACGATGATAGCACATTATCTAAAATGCAGTGAGTATTTAAATGTGCTTAAATTATCATTCCATCCTTCATTATTATTACTACATCTTTAATGGCGGTGCGTGGTTCTCTGTAAGTACTAATTAGGGGGAAGTTTTTCCTATAAAAATAGTCAATAATTAAAACACACCAGCTGGTTAAATGGTACGGTCAATGTACGGTCTAGCAGCTGGCTAATTTAACTATTACCTAAAATTTAAAGACCAGTTTTGTTGGTTTACAATAAATTTAATTTCCTTACGTCAATACTTCATCAAGTTATAATTTAGATGTTTTGTTATTTTCCGCGAAAAATTGACAAACTCAATCGACAAAGTCATCCAGATCGGAGAGGAAACACTTTGCTTCTTGTACTTTGCATTGAATATTGTAGATATACAGCCAACTCCTGAGCATGCTGCAGCATCGGAGTTAAACGTACGTATAGGATTTTCGTAGTCAGGGATTTGTAGTTGTTCGGTAGCAAAATAAAAAATTAGTAACGCCTGAGTCTAATTAAGTACATTATTAATTCAAATATTAATATTAAAGTACATATTTAAGTAGGTATGAATATTGATTTAAGCTGAAGGCATCTTACGTTCACAGTTTTTTCGTATTTTTACTACCATGCTTGGTACAATGCAAGTCGGTATCAGTACGGAAGTTTCCGGATGGCTTTATTTTTGGTGTATCCACCTCTGCCTGTCAGATTGAAGGGGCATGGAATGCGGATGGTGAGCATAACTATATTTTTTATTTAATTTAAGTAACCAAAATCTCATTATCATCATCATAATTGTTAATATATGTCAAAGGTAATTTTTAATTTAAATTTTTTTACACAAGGCCACACCTTTCTTCTTATACAAGACAATTTGGAACTTAGGCCTACTTACCACGTCGTTCTAATAAATGGGCTTAAGGTGGTAATTTTTTTTATTTGACAACGTCTATCTATAATTCGATAGAGCCGGCTGCACGCACGAAAAAACATGACTCATGCAAGCGAGAGCGCGGAACGAGCGACAAAGAAGCACAATCGGCCTATGCATTCGGCAGCGTTCGACATCCGTCTATTAAATATATTAATTTTAAATTAAAAATTTATATATTTATAAATTAATATACTTATTATAAATTTAAAATATAAAATCATAATCAATTATTTTATTAATTTAAATTAATATTTATAAAAATATACTTAAATTAAAAATTTAATAACCAATTAAATGCTACCATTCCATCAGTATTTTCTTAAGACATTGTCACGTTAACATCAGGTGTGATAGCAGTCAAGGGCCAACTTTACGTCAACTAATTTTTTTTATTGTTTAACAATCTATCTACTATCAGATCTTTATAATAATGACCGGGACTGCCTCCGCGGCCTAGATACATAATACCACTTTATCCCAATTCTCGATTAAGAAGTTTTCGGAACAAAGAAAAAAGGCTCCTATATTCCAAAGGCCGGTTCGGAACCGAGACATCATCATTATCAGAAATCACGCAGTTTTATTTCAATCAATGATCATACAATTCTAAAAAAATGCAGCTGCTTAAATCAAGGAAGCCGATGCAAGTCGGTATCAGTACGGAAATTTCCGGATGCGTGAAATACTTATGAAACATTTTGTTTAAAGGAAAATCAGAGAATATGTGGGACCGACTCGTCCATACGAGACCGGAACTCGTCCTGGATAGATCAACTGCAGACATCGCAGACGATTCTTACCATCTATACAAAAGAGATGTAGAAATGCTGAGGGAACTTGGTGTGAACCACTACAGATTCTCCATATCCTGGTCTAGAATACTCCCAACGAGCTTCCCCGACAAAATTAACCAAGCCGGTGTCCAGTACTACAACAGTTTAATTGATGAACTGTTGAAATATAATATCGAACCAATGGTCACACTGTACCATTTGGATCTTCCTCAAAACCTCCAAGATTTAGGAGGATGGGTCAACCCTGAAATAACAACTTGGTTCAGTGATTATGCAAGAACTGTCTTCCAGCTTTTTGGAGATCGAGTTAAATACTTCATCACAATTAATGAACCTTGGCAACTTTGCTATTTTGGTTATGAAGAGGAGGTATTGGCTCCAGCCGTATTTGTTAGGGGTGTATCAGTATATTGGTGCACGAAGAATGTGCTAGTGGCTCATGCAAAAGCGTATCACGTCTACAACGAAGAGTTCCGTGCGTCGCAGAAAGGGAATATATTCATTTCCATGGACTGGGAGTATTATATGCCAGCCACCGATACTGACGATGACGTGGAAGCAGCTCGGTATTCTACTCAATTTAATGTAAGCATTTAACATTAAATAAATATCATCGAACCACAGGTTGTTGGTACATACGCCAAAAATTAAGAATCTTAGTTGCTATCTTTAGCAGGCGAGTCCTTCCTGTTTACTCCCTTCTATCGTCTATTTGCGATTCCATGCTCTAATGCCCTACATTTACTCTAAATATTAAATTAATTTTATTGAAAAAGAACAGTTAGCGCTCAGCTAATCCCCAAAGTATTCAAGTTTTCTCGACAAAATGTTATAAAGTGGTTCTATAAAAACTGATAACAAATATAGCCTTGTTTATTTTAAGACAATAAACAAAAAGCAAAAAAAAGCGAATACAAGTGTAAATAGAAAGTAAAAAGGTTACGTATACGTGCACTTGTTGCGTGTTTCAAAATAGTTTTGTTCATTGACAGGTGCTCCAATATGTTTGGCCGATTTTTTCTGAAACCGGTGACTTTCCCTTGGAGGTGAAGAAGAGGATTGCTGCAAAAAGCGCAGAGCAGGGTTTCCCTAGATCCAGGCTGCCTGAATTCACGCCTGAGGAAATTGAGCTCGTAAAGGGAACATCAGACTTCTTTGGTCTGAACCACTACGGCACGTATTATGCTTATAGGTAATGTTAGAAAATTTCATTAATTTAACGAGACGCGTAGTAACATATGCTTATTGTCTTACTAAAATTACTTACTTTTAGGCTACACTTAAATGGTAAGCGAAGCGACCATTGAAATTTGTCAAGTGCAAAGGAGATGGTCCAAAATTGTATGGAGCACAGATTCACTTTCTGTGCATAAGTTGAAAAAAACTACATGTATTAGTAATCTAGTTTTGATTAGCCAATTCTCCGAATTCACTTTTATTTGGGCGAAATATTATTTATTCTCTCCAAAACAATGCAACACTATACGTATAATCATGGCGGATCTCAGATATCATAACTTATATTATCTGTGGTAGACATTCTCCAAATAGATTCATATTGTTTGGACTTTTGCTGCCAGTGTTTATTAACGTAATTAATTTGATGGTTACTGGTTAGGCTAACTGTGTAAAAATAACTGTGTCATTTAGTTGCTTTAATTTACTTAAGCATATCTAGGGCTCGGTGCCAGCCAAGGTTTCTACTTTCAAGGATGTTACCTAGAACCCACAAATTGCTTTACTACGTAAAATAAATGTTCCTTAAACTTGGCTGGCACCGACTTCATAGATATGCTTAAGTAAATAAAAGCAACTAATTGACACAGTTATGTATTTAACTTCGCTTCGCATCTGTGACGCTATTTTGAATTAAGCTTCAGTGGACATCGATGTATGTGACGGATATTCTTGCATTCAGATATATTTATTTCCTGTGCGCAGAAATAAAGACCCGATAATTTAAAACTAAGTTTAGTCAACAAATACATCGGTATAAACTAGAACTACTTACTCTCCACTACACTGGGATTTCATTATTTAATCAGTTTGGTATTTCAGCAATTGTTTCACATTAAGTAGACAGTATAAAATAAGTAGATATTACAGAGGCGAGCACGTTTGCATTTTCTAAAGATGTTTTATTTTTATTGTTAAATACATAATTTATTCTTTTTCTCTAATGTAATTAAGGATGTAAATGAAGCCGCGGGCGATAAGTAGTCATGAATACTTTTACAGGAATTCGAGCGTCCCTCTCTATCATGTACCGTCTTTTGATGATGATCTGGGAGTAGCACTCTATCAATCACAAGAATGGCGGATTGGTAATACTAATATATCTGTGGTAAGAAAGAAATAAATCTTTATTAATAAACATTAATGACCATTTAATTATCTGTACATACTTAAATACATACTCGAAAACTTGATAAGATGCTTCAGTAACAAAAACACCATGACAATGACGTGCAATTAGTTCGGTAAATGTATCCAAAGAAATAGAGATTGCCCTGTATATACTTCTAAGAAACTGATAATTTACATGAAGATTAAAGACATTATAGTAATTTCATATAAGCTAATAGTTTATAAACTATATACATTGATATATTAATAGTTAGTACTATGGATTTCGGGTGTAAGGCAAAATTCACCGTCGGGAAGTCCCGTCTTCCCAGATTAATAATTTATAGTGTGGCAATGTACGTCTGGCAACACTAAAACTAGTTTCCCAAAAGGAGCTATTCCAAACTAAGGTACCCCTATATATTTTTTTTCTATATTCGAAAGAAAGATCTACCAAAACTACGTTTGTCCCCGCCTGCAGCAACATAAAGTATTTAGAATTTTATATAGATATAGTGATCCTTGTTTTTCTCTTTTCAGTTCATAACTTCTATGTAGTCGGGTTTTTGTTTTTATAATAATAATTTTATTTGAGACTTTCTTGTTTTAGTTTATGGTATAGAAATGATACGGTACTTTACGCCATATTTTGTTAAAACGGCAATATAAACATGATATGATATTAATATTTTTGAAATGGTCTTTTTACGACCTTTCAATTGGTACCCATATTGCTAAGATAAGAGAAAAAAATACACACATCCCCCCCTTTTTTCCCCCATTTACAGCCGTCGTTTTGAAATTTTATATAGCCTATGTCACTACCACAATTTTGACAAATTCAACAACACCTCACATGTCAAAATCCGTTCAGTCGTTTAGGCTGTAGCGCGTGCCTGAAGAAATGGGCATACATACATACATACATACGCTCAAAAACATAACCCTCCTTCTGACGCAGTCGGGTAAAAATTCAAATATTAAATAACAAAATAACTCTATGTAGTCGTTGTTCTAAAATATTATTGACGTGTATTCTCTCAGTAAGCTAATATGAGACTGAATGCGATTAGAAATCTTTTTCGCGTTTTAGCTCTCTTTAGATTCGGAAACTTTTTAGCGCTAACCCGAAGTCCATAGTATTAATATGTCAATGACTAAATATATTAAATTATATTCAAGGTAACAAGTTAGCCCTTGACTGCAATTACACCTGGTATTTGATGATGCAATCTAAGGTGGAAGTAGGCTAAGATGGGATTCGAATCCAGGATCTCCGTCTCACAAATCCACCGCGCATACCGCTGCGCTACGAACGACGTCAACTTATACCGCCGATAACTTATTATTTTTAGTGTACGCCATGGGGTATCACACAAGTCTTGGAAAGCATCAGGACGAATTTTAAGAACCTGCCAGTAATCATTACGGAAAACGGTTTCGGGGCCCACGTTGGGTTGGAAGACGACGACAGGGTGACCTTCATCAGAAGATATCTGGATGCGATTCTAGACGCCATAGACAACGGATCCGACGTCAGAGGATATACCGTTTGGAGTTTGATGGATAATATGGAATGGAACAAAGGTTACACGTAAGTTGATATTTAAAACTAAGATTTGTGACAACAACTTATGATTTTCCTTTAACTTTTGTAAAAAATTAATTAATTCAATTTAATTTTCAGCTATTATTTAATATGTGCTCCATATTGAGTTTTGCTTTGGATTATAGCAAGCACCAGGTGTTAAGGACCTTGTGAATTATAGCTGAAAATTAAATTTAATTAATTAATTTTTTACAAAAGTCAAAAGACCTCTCTTTTGCACTAGCTTAGTTGAGAGTTGCCGGTAAATTGTGCATTAAAAAAATGATGGTGAATATCATTATTATTATTTTATCATAATAATAATATGTAAGTACTTACTGATAAAATAAAAAAATGCAAACATTAATATTAATATAAATAACATCGTAAAACTATATAACAGCGGTGAATGTATAAAGTTATCAACTCCAAGTTTGCCCTTGACTGCTATTAAGTGACAATGCAATCTGAAATGGAAGCGGGCTAACTTGTTAGGAGTAGGATAATATCCACACCCCTTCGTTTTCTACACGACATCGTACCGGAACGCTAAATCGCAGGGCAGTACGTCTTTATCCACATAAGATACATAAATGAAGTTGTTGGAAATCTTCGGTAATCATGCCAATTACAATGCATCGAAGAAGAGAAGAGAAGAGAAGCACGCTCACGCTTACTTATATTGTTAATCAAAATGTAAAATGATAATTTAGTTAATCTTATGAATAAGATTAATGAAATTATCATAATACCAGTCGTTCGCGACTTCATCCGCGCGTCCATTACAGGTCAATCCCCTCCATTTCTTTCCTACATGCAAATCTTCTCTACCATTGTGTTGGTGTATATAGAAAATGCAAAACCCACAAGTTTGAAAAATCAATTATAATATATTATAGATCCCATTACGGACTCTACGAAGTGGACTTTGAGGACACAAACCGCACCCGCACGCCGCGCAAAAGCGCCTACGTGTATCGCGAGTTGCTGCGCACGCGCCAACTCGACCAGCACTACGAGCCCGACCTCTCGCAGCCGCTCACCATCGCGCCCGGACACTAATTTGATAGTTAGATCGATTATGTCTAATTTCATAGTTTGCTTTAACAAATATATTTTAATTGAAAATTGCTGAAGTTTTATTTCGCTGGTCCCTTAAGATAAACTGACGGTTTCTATTATATGCGATCTGGGGAAGTTATATTATGATTTATACGGTTCCGTAGTCAACACGAAACCCAGTTTTGCCATGTCCATCCTTCCGTTTGTCTGTCTACTAGAAAACTGTAATTTGGGTATATTTTTTATTACTATAAGTATAGATTAAATACCTACTCCTGTAAAATGGTAGAATAACATTATGATTTTTTTTTGGATAGGTAACTCCCACTCCATCTGTTAATTAGTAAAGAATTTATTTTTTCTCATTTATCCTATAGTGTAGGGTATACGAATTTGATTATGTGAATATGGTAAAAAATGGTAAAAAAAATATTTTAAGCGACGAAAAAACAGAGGAGATTCCACAGGAGGAGAGGCCACATATAATTTTTTTAAGAACAATCCGATTTTGATAATCTTTTTTCAACGATTTACTGTAGTTATCTTGTGTTTGGGCTTGATTATTTTGTATTGATGAGAACTTATTACCTAGTTAGATTGTGATTGTTATTAGGAGCCTGGTGATGAAAAGGAAAGACAGTTAAGGGTATTTCTGAATTGTTCACATGAATTAAAAAGTATCTTACTACTCGAAGACTACTACTTACATTACTTTAGTCTTATTCATAAAATCAGTCCAGCTGATTTTATAAATAATTTTTTGTCTTTAGTTGTTTTAATGTTTACCAAGTCATGATCTGATGACGAGATCTTGCGAAACTCGAAAGAACTCTTCAAATAGGCGATTTCAGTATTTTATATGTGGCTGGTGAATATTGGTGCTCATAGTTTAGTACGAGTAGGTTTTATGAATTTATAGATCTGGTTAAGTAAATTAAAGTAACTAAATGACACAGTTTTTGAAGTTGGTTTTATTTTTTATTATTTTTTTTTGTAAATCATGTTTTGTTTGTTTTGTACATAACAAAAATACTTTAGGTAGGGTAGTAATATCTGATTTGTTTTTAAATTAATTACGAAATAAAAAAAAATATTTTTGGTAATAATAATATTTTTTTTTAAATAGACCTGATATAGCGATAATTGATCGATCAACGCGCCCTGCAATGATTGTTAATATAACTGTTCCACATGACGATAATCTGGTGAAAGCTGAGAAGGAAAGAATATCAAAATACTTGGACCTTGCTCACGAGATTACTGTCATGTGGAATGTTGATTCAACAATGATTGTTCCTATAATCGTTTCAGTCAACGGTCTTATAGCGAAAAGCTTTGACCAACATCTTAAAAAGCTTTCGCTTAGTTGTTGGATCAAGGGTCGGATACAGAAGGCGGTTATTCTTGAAACGGCGCTTGTGGTAGGTTAATATCTGGGCCCTGACATCGGACCCCGCAACGGCGTACTGGAGTGGTTAATAGTGTTTTTTATAATTGTTTTATAAGCATTGTTGAAAATTTAAAAAAAATGTAAATAAATAAATGATATATTTCTAGGATTTTTGGTAATAATATCTGCAGAATCTATATGAATTATAAGTGAGTCTCTTTATACAACTCTTCTGATGTGTACCTGTCTAAATGTATTTGGTTTTCGTGCTTTGATGACGGCGATCTTTCAATCATGTAAGTAGCAGCGGCACCACCACAAGCAGACATACAGTAGATAAGCAAAGATAGACACAGCGCTTGGTAAATACAAAGGTTTGGTTGGTCTATTACATTCCTTAAACATTATTTTTTTTTTAATACTCGTATATCCCAATTCGTATTGACATACTAAAGCAATTATTTGTATTTGCTTGGAGTAAATCCAAATCCAAAAAATTAATATTTACACTTACTTATCAGATATGTAAAAATCCAACTGTTTATTCAATTTCATTATCAGCTAAGATCCCAAGATTGCATGATTGTATGTAGGGTACCTCCCCTACATGCAATCTTCGGATTTTTTTTTCTTTTTTGTCCATCAGTGACTAGTGTGTGTTAGAATAGAACAAAAATCCCTCCATGTTTAGTTACAATTAGAAATATTACATAAATGCGAGTCGAATTGATAACCTCTTTTTAACCGACGAAAAAAACGGAGGAAGTTCTCAATTCGATACGTGTATATTTTTTTGTGTGACCACGCATAACTTTTTACAGTTTTCCGATTTTGATAATTTTTTTTTATTAAAAAGGGCACACTTCCAAGGTGGTCCCATTGTCATCATGTCAGGATCTGATGATGATATCCCGAGAAAATTGAAGGAATTCTTCAAATTTTATAGGCACACTTGCAGCGATTTCAGTTTTTGTGTAAGTATCGGTAGTTTTTTGGCTATAAGGGCCGTATAATATACTATGACATTATAGAACGAGTACCTTACGTGGCGATAAATCACTAAAAAGTAATAAAATAAAATTTTTTAACAAAAAATAGAACCGACTAGAAACGCACTAAAAGGTAAAAAATAACTGTGTCATTTAGTTGCTTTAATTTACCTAAGCATATCTAGGAGTCGGTGCCAGCCAAGGTTTTTACTTTACGGACATTACCTAGAACCCACAAACTGCTTTACTACGTTAAATAAATGTTCCTTAAACTTGCTGGCACCGACTTCATAGATATGCTTAGGTAAATGAAAGCAACTAAATGACGTAGTTATTTTTTACTTTTTAGTGCGTTTTGAGTCGGTTCTATTTTTTGTTAAAATTTTTTTCGAAATCGGTTACAAATACATAGTAGGTGATAATAAAAACGATAGGTGAAATAGCTTTCATCTTTTCATTTAATCAGTTCTTCAAACTTTAAAGGTAAATACGCATTTTCCCGCTACAAGAAAAGGTGTAATAATACTTATGTTGCCTAGTAATTTGTCTGCGTGTATTATGTGATGAAGAATTTTATTACGTATAATTTTTACGATTATAGCAGATTATCTAAAATCCAGACGCACTTAAATCTACCTAGCAGCTGATTCCATCTTCATTTTTACTTCATCATCAATGGCGGGTGGAGGTTTAGTGTGAGTATTTAGATGTATAAAACACTAGCAGTTGCCCGCGACTTTGTCCGCGTTAATACTCCTTACCCGTACTTTTTTTTAAAAAATATAATATA
Organism: Mycalesis mineus; assembly: GCA_034621355.1. Classification (NCBI taxonomy): domain Eukaryota; kingdom Metazoa; phylum Arthropoda; class Insecta; order Lepidoptera; family Nymphalidae; genus Mycalesis; species Mycalesis mineus. The sequence continues at coordinate 244,226 of JAXAVZ010000012.1, read as the reverse complement.
CTTAGCCAATATGTAACATACCTAGTTAGGATATAGCCGTGTAGATTCTCAACAGTGAAAGAATTTTCAAACCGATTCAGTCGTTTCTTCGCCTATTCAATGCAAACAAACAAATATTTCCTCTTAACATAGATACACACATCGCTTATTAACCGACGAAAAAAAACGGAGGAGGTTCTCAATTCGACACGTATATATTTTTTTTATGTACCACGCCTAACTTTTTATAGAGTTGTCCGATTTCGATAATTCTTTTTTTATTAGAAAGGTCATATTAGGATCTGGGGAAATTGAAGGAACTCTTCAAATGTTGGAGGCACGCTTACAGCGATTTCGGTTTTTGTCTCGGTATCGGTAGCTTTTTGGCCACTAGTGCCGTATAATATACTATGACAGTATAATACGAGTACGATACGCGGCGATAAATCACTAAAAAGTAAGAAATAAAATTTTTTAAATAAAAATAGAACCGACTCAAAACGTTAGTGCGTTTTGTATCGGTTCTATTTTTATATAGCATATCACTTAGGAGGGGATACGGAGCATAGACCCACCGAATTCCTCCAATGCATTTTAGCAGTCTTAGGGTATAATGTTTGGTTCATCATCGAAGATCAAATCAGGGCACGGCTTAACGTGCTCTCCGTGGCACGATGTTGGTACACCACCAACGACTCCAAACTTAGAATGAACTGAAAAGGACATTGCCATAATTTGCCCCAGGCTGTCCAAACGTATGCTCAAATTTAACTAATTTTTTTAATTACACAATGAATTTTAAACAACTACCCATGTTTTATAGCAATCACTTGAAAATATATCAAAAATATAAGAGTTTCAATCGATTTTTTGTGCTCTGAATCAAAAAGTCAACTTTTATCAACCTTCATAACTTTTATCAGGGACTGCTTAGCTACAAGTTATTCCTATTTAAACAAAAGATCTGTACTATTTAATGAAATATATAATTTCTGGGTCAGACTTCCTGTCCTTTCTTAGAAGAAAGAAAATCTCAAAATAATCGAGCTAACCCATGACCCATGATTGAAACCACTAAAGCTAACCTATATATTAACGAAGCAGTCATCCATAAATTAAAAGATATTTTATTATTACAGTTTATTTATATTTTTATTACCCTGCCTGGTACAATGTGTACTGGGCTCAGTGCGGAAGTTTCCCGAGGGCTTCGCGTTTGGTGTATCCACCTCTGCCTATCAGATTGAAGGGGCATGGAATGTCGATGGTAAGCAGTTGTTTTGATATCTAAACAATACATAGGACGTTACAATATTAATAGCCAGCTAAAACATATAACGTTTATTAATGAAATCACATAGTACATCTATATCATCTATTTACACTTATCCTATACATCAAATCTGCTTTATTTATAACACAAACATGACAACATATTTAGACATTATACAATTATACGATACCAATTCCAATACTTATAATCACTTCACTTCTTAACTTTGTTTTTGTAGATTATGATCGCTTGCTCTCTCACTGTTGACTGTGTTAAATGTATTTTCACAATCACTTTTATGAAGCGGTAAGTGGAGATAATGGTGCAACGCAGCATTATCTGCAGTTCTGTCAACCAATCGCGTAGTGGGGCGTCATCAGTTCAATGTAGCCAACTGTGCGCCCACAGATAACGCACATTTTCCATAGAGGATTTCACGGACGACAACAACAAGTAGATAAGTTAACAGATACAAAACATTCAAAAACATAAAGATTACCTACTCAAAAATTGGGTACCGTATAAGTTGAAGTCAATTGTTGAAAAGCATTTTCGCAGGTATAAACGTCTGCTTCAACGTTCTAATACATTAAAAATGTAAGTTAACATATGCTAATAACTATACAAATCATGCTCATGTGGAATGGTGGCAAGAATACTGGCTGCCTTTTCGCGTTGGATAGCCGGGCTGATCCTTTTTATTTCTGGCATCTGGATCCTTTTTATTATTGGCATGTTTGAATTGCCAATGGATTTAGAGCTGTGTATCTTCACTACGCTACTCCCATGAGGGTTAGCTTGCTTTTTTCATATGTATAACAATCATTGTCAGATATAAACAATGACCGGTATCAAGGACTTGACGTGGCCGTGTGTATGTGTTACTAATCCACGTACACGTATAAAAGTCAATATTTAGGTGTAATAAAGACGCAAAATGAACGACGCACAGAATTACGAGTTGAGTTAGTTAAACAACTTATATGTCTTACGCTAAAACGCTATCTAAAGGATAGGATTCTTTTAGATGTACTCTTATTATAAAACTTTATATCTACCTAACTATACTACTTTATACAACCCTATCTTTTAACAATTTAATAAACTTTGTAAAAACTTTATAACTTCTATTATCAAGCTTTGATGAGTACTACTCATCAAGACGAATCAAACGAGTTCCAAACTCCATGGACTTATGTCGTTTAATGGCCAGGTTTCTATAACCACCTTTTAACTCCACTATAAGATCAGCTCCATGTCATTATATCTTTTATTGCTACAGGATTTAAAATCATACATGACATCATGCGAAATTTCAGCCCAATAGGAATCCAGGAAGTGGTTCAAATTTAATTTGAATTAATTACAGACACCGAGACAGGTGAAACTAAATACAAGCTTGTAAAAATTATGTTTTAGGAAAATCAGAAAACATGTGGGATCGTCTCGTCCACACGAGGCCAGAACTCATCGCAGATAGATCAACCGGAGATATCGCGACCGATTCTTACCATCTATACCAAAGAGATGTGGAAATGCTAAGGGAACTTGGCGTGGACCACTACAGATTTTCCATATCCTGGTCCAGATTACTCCCAACTAGTTTCCCCGACAAAATTAATCCAGCCGGTGTACAGTACTACAACAACTTAATCAACGAACTGTTGAAATATAACATCAAGCCAATGGTCACACTCTACCATGCAGATCTTCCTCAAAAGCTCCAGGATTTAGGAGGATGGACCAACCCGGAAATCACAACTTGGTTCAGTGATTACGCAAGAGTAGTCTTTGAGCTTTTTGGAGATCGAGTTAAATACTTCATCACTATAAATGAGCCGTGGCAAATTTGTTACCTTGGCTATGGGCAGGATATATTAGCACCAGCAGCAAGCGTTAAGGGTTTCTCGGAGTATTTGTGCGCGAAAAACATACTGGTGGCTCATGCTAAGGCATACCATATCTATGATAAAGAATTTAGGGCCTCTCAAAAAGGAAATGTATCCGTTTCCTGGAATTTTGAGTGCTACGTGCCGGCGACTGACAGTGAGGATGATATTGCAGCAGCTAATGATGCAATACAATTCAATGTGAGTACTTTTAATAACTGAACATACATAGACAACTTTTTTTTCTCTCATTTATCTTTATTTACATATTTTTTAAAAATTTTTAACAATGTTATAAGTAATACAAAAATATATATAAAAACACTATTAAAAATTTATAAAAAAATCTTCTCCTCCGTTTGCGAGGCCTTTGCGGGTCCAAGCAACCGGTGGTCAGGGCTCCAGAGTATCACAATACGCGCCGTTTCAAGGACTACTGCCTTCTGTATCCGACCCTTGATCCAACAATGGAGCAAGCTTCTTAATGTTCGACACGAATATTAATAGTTTTTGGCGGTATGTATAACTTTGATACTTTTTCCTTTTCGGCTTTCACGAGGTCATAACTTTTTACAGTGTTGTCCGATTTTCACTAATCAGGTCTTTGGCTACAATTTACCTGTCAGTGATAATCGAAAGGCGCAATGCATGTTACTTCCAAGAACTGGCGCTGGTCCCTATAGTCATCAAATCGACAAGGCCGTACTAAGAGCAAGTTGTTGATGGATTATCCTGGCTACTTGATTATGTCTGTAATTGATTATGTCAGTATTCGCCGTTAACTATATGCTTCAAATTGACATATGTCAGGCCATTTGTTTCAGCGATTTCGGTTTTTGTAAGTATATTCTTTTTTTTTTATGTATGACCACGCATAACTTTTCACAGTGTTGTCTGATTTTGATAATTCTTTTTTTATTAGAAAGGGCATACTTCCAAGGTGGTTCCATTGTCATTATGTTAGTATCTGATGATGATATCCTATTGACTGTACAGGCACACTAATATACTTTTTTTACGTGGCGATAAATCACTAAAAAGTAAAAAATAAAATTTTTAACAAAAAATAGAACCGACTCAAAACGCACTAAAAAGTAAAAAATAACTGTGTCATTTAGTTGCTTTAATTTACTTAAGCATATCTTGGAGTCAGTGCCAGCCAAGGTTTCTACTTTAAGGACGTTACCTAGAACCCACAAACTGCTTTACTATGTTAAATAAATGTTCCTTAAACTTGCTGGCACCGACTTCATAGATATGCTTAAGTAAATTAAAGCAACTAAATGACACAGTTATTTTTTACTTTTTAGTGCGTTTTGAGTCGGTTCTATTTTTTGTTAAAAAATTTTCTATTCTATCCATCGAAAACACAGCCATCCATACATAAAAATTTTCGCGTTTGTAATATTGGTAAGGGTACTTAATTGCTTACACTGTAACATCTCTTGAAATGAAAATGAATGAATTGAAAAAAAAAAGTATAAACGACAGCCTACTTTAAAATGAACTAGCGAACACCCTACACTTCTTCTGATGCGATTATTGTAGCTTCTTTGTCTTGGGACAGTGGCTGCAATATATGTGGCCAATATTTTCCGAAACCGGAGACTTTTCCCCGGAGTTGAAGAAGAGGATAGCAGCGAAGAGCGCGGAGCAGGGTTTCCCGAGGTCCAGGCTGCCTGAGTTCACCTCCGAGGAAATTGAACTTATGAAAGGAACGTCGGACTACATTGGTGTAAACCACTATGGCACCTATTATGTCTACAGGTAACCTTAGGTCTTCATTTCATAACTTTACACATTTACACGTCTTATTATGGACAGAATGTCCCTATAAGAGATTTTTTTTTAATACCTACAAGTTGGCCCTTGACTGCTATCACACCTGATGTTAAGTGATGATGCAATCTAAGATGGAAGCGGGCTAACTTGTTAGGAGTGGGATGAAAATCCACACCCCTATCGGTTTCTACACGACATCGTACAGGAATGCTAAATCGCTTGGCGATACGTCTTTGGCGGTAGGGTGGTAACTAGCCAGGGCGAAAGCCTCCCACCAGCCAGACCAAGACAAATTAAGAAAAATCTCAATCTGCCCCGCCGGGAATCGAACCCAGGACCTCCGCCTTATAAATCCACCGCGCATACCACTGCGCCACGGAGGTCGTCAATAAAGAATAAGATTTTAAAGGCCGCTTTTCTACTCCTAAAGGACTAATGTACAATCACCTTGTCGGAAAACATTGATATGGCAAATATTCTTTTAAAAAACTGGTAATTGTAGCAAAATAATTATAATATATTTCGATTTTCACAGGAATTCTAGCGTACCTGTATACGATTCCCCGTCGTTCGATGATGATCTCGGTGTGGCGACTTACCAATCTCAAGAATGGCTGATCGACAATAATAACTTAAGTACGGTACGTTTAGTGCGTTTAGCTCATTTAGAAGTAGTAGGGTTCAATGCTCATCCGAGGAAGTGCTCCTTGTGTAAGCTATCATTGATAGCTATTCAGGCGTTCAAACAGTTTTTTTGTGTTGCTAATGAAGATGAACATATAGCCCTACTACTACTTTGTTATAGTAAATATGGTTTATCACGTAATCTAGCATGCATGCTATATTCAATGCTCAGGGTTGTGTCCCAATATAGAAATGTTAGATAACTACTTAACTTTATTACACTCATTTATTTATTTACAATTATTTTAAAAAATTTTAACAATGTTTATAAAATTATAAAAAAAAAACACTATTAAAAATTTATAAAAAAATTCATTCCGCCTGTTGCGGGGTCCGGGAGTCCAAGCAACCGGTGGTCAGGGCTCCAGAGTGAGAAACCTCCTCACAATACGCGCCGTTTCAAGAATTACTGCCTTCTGTATCCGACCCTTGATCCAATAACTAAGCGAAAGCTTTTTAAGATGTTCGTCAAAGCTTTTCGCTATAAGACCGTTGACTGAAACGACTATCGGAACAATAATAGTTGACTCAACATTCCACATGGCGGTAATCTCGTGAGCAAGGTCCAAGTACTTTGATACTTTTTCCTTTTCAGCTTTCACGAGGTTATCGTCGTGACGAACAGTAATACCAACAATTAATGCACGGCGTACTGATCGATCGACTTTCACTATATCAGGTCTATTGGCTACAATATACCTGTCAGTGATAATCGTTCGATCCCAGTAGAGCAATGCACTGTTATTTTCAAGAACTGACGCTGGGTCGTACCTATAGTAAGGCATCTCAAAATCGACAAGGCCGTAGTGAAGAGCAAGTTGTTGGTGTACTAATTATTATATTTCCACAGAATAGGATCCACGCACATCAATATATTATTATTATTTTAGTATACGCCATGGGGTATCACCTTAATCCTTGACATGATCAGGACGAACTTCAAGAACCCACCAGTAATGATTACTGAAAACGGATATGGATCCAACGTTGGCTTGGACGATGACGGCAGAGTGACCTACCTCAGAGGTTACTTGGATGGGGTTCTAGACGCCATAGACAACGGCTCCGACATCAGAGGATATACTGTTTGGAGTATAATGGATAATATGGAATGGAGTAGCGGTTATTCGTAAGTACCTATTTCTGACAAAAACTTATAATAAGCACTCGTTTTGACAATCGTATATAGAAAGTTTAGAATAGTTAAATGGGGGTGCGTTCCCCTTATGTCGAAACGACAGTATACTGTGCAGTTTGAAATGTCTGTGTGGTTTGTGTATTTAAATGGTGGTATTCACATATGGGGCGCTACGACCAACTGTCGTCTACGACTCCGTCTTAACTATGACGAGAGATTATCTTAGTAATGGCAACGATTCACAAGACAATCATGGTACGGTAAAATGTCATCACAGTAAACCGTGACGGTAAATCAACCCCTAAAATTTAAAACGGCACGCAGAACTGATAAAGTATCGGCACAATTCAAGGAGCACCTGGCTACGAATATCGTTCAACGGTTTATATATTTCGTACACCGATAGAAGTCGTTTATATTGATAACGTTTTGACGACCTCCGTGGCGCAGTGGATTTATAAGACGGAGGTCCTGGGTTCGACTCCTTGCGAGGCAGATGAGGTTTTTCTTAATTTGTCTTGGTCTGGCTGGTGCGAGACTTTCGCTGTGGATAGTTACCACCCTACCGACAAAGACGTACAGCCAGGCGATTTAACGTTCCGGTACGATGTCGTGTAGAAACCGAAGGGTTGTGGATTTCATCCTACTCCTAACAAGTTAGCCCGCTTCCATCTTGATTGCATCATCACTTAATATCAGGTGTGATAGCAGTCGAGGGCTAATTTGTAATCAATAAAAAAAAGGAGCAGAAGGGAGGGGACATTCGTCGAACGATAATTTTACTGATCTGACATAGTGTTAAGTTTGACTTTGCACGATGATACATATACAGATATTAAGCTACCATCTACTTTTAACATTAATCCTTTCACCACCATCAACACCATCACACACACCGCTCCAATGCATAAATAACTAGTTCACCCGACAAACGTTAAATTACTACTAATATGAATAAAAATGCATAAAAAACAGTTTACAACCTAATAAAAAATACCAAACAAACACAAAAAAATCATAAAAATCAGTGCAGCCGTTTCAGAGAAATTCGATAACAAGCATTAGTTCCTTATTCGTATAAATAAGATACTAACAGAATTAATTATAGATCCCTGTACAATATATTTTAGAAAACGTTACGGCATGTACGAGGTGGACTTCGAGGACACGAACCGCACCCGCACGCCGCGCAAAAGCGCCTACGTGTATCGCGAGTTGCTGCGCACGCGCCAACTCGACCAGCACTACGAGCCCGACCTCTCGCAGCCGCTCACCATCGCGCCCGGACGCTGATTTGTTGATGACTTATTTGCTTAACAAAATATATTAATCGAATTTGTTAAATAAAGTTTAACAAAAAATTATTATTCGAAAATAGCTGAAGTTTTATTTCGATAACACTAGTAAATAAAATAAATATTATATACAATAAAATCGCTATATAGCCACAAAGTAACCCAAAGTAAGCGTACCTTGTGTTATGGGTAACAATATATATCTATATAATAAAACTGTAACAGGTCTAATTCTGAACATTGAAGACATTTTTGACAATTTTTTTGAAGGGTACTCTATAATCGATACTGAAGCCAAAAACGTAATTTGTAAAATTTTTGTCTCTCTGTCTGTCTATCTGTGCCTGTTTTGTCGGCCGCGATTCATGCCGAAAATGCTGAATGGATTGAAATGAAACTTGGCACAATGTTAGTTCATATTTTAAGGTATTACATAGAATACTTTTTGTCGCGAAAATCAAAAAAAAGGGGTCGAAATAGGGGTTGAAATTTTGTATGGAAAGTCCTTTATTTCTGAAGTTATGTTTATGAAAATCGGTATTAGAATTACTGAATAAATATAAAATAATAAATTTAAAATATAATGTGATTCATAGATTTGTAAAATTTTACCCCTAAGTGGTTAAATAGGGGTTAAAACTTTATAGTGAACGTTCTTAATTCATATATACAAATCAAAATATCTTCAAAAACCTACCGGAGAAACCACTTACATGTTGATTTTTAAAATATGAAATTGCAACATTACTTGTTTTTATTAAGCTATTGCATAGCTTCTACAGTGGGCCTTGAGCGTGGAGACCGAATCCAGAAATTCCGTAACGAAAAACCTAACACCCCCTGAATATCGAAAACATAATATAAAAAGCACAATTTTGGCGCCGACGTCATCGGGATCGTGGTTTAGCGGTAAGGCGCTCTAAGTGCCCGGATTGCCAAGGAGACGCGAGTTCGTATCCCGTCGGTTCCGCTATTTTTTTTTTTTTTCAAGCGATATTTCAAAAAGTCATTATTAGTTTTTTTTACAAGGTTCATATTTCAAAAATTACACAGTGACACTTTTTAGATTTCCATCTATCGATAAATACCAGAACTTTTAATGAAAAAAATGACTTTTTGAAATATCACGCTTGAAAAAAAAAGAAAAAAATATTGCGGAACCGACGGGATTCGGACCCGCGTCTCCCTGGCAATCCGGGCACTTAGAGCGCCTTACCGCTAGGCCACGTACAAATCAGCTCTTAACTGCAATAACAATGCAATCTAAGATGGAAGCAGGCTAATTTGTTAGAAGTAAGATGAAATACACACCTTTTTCGGTTTCTACACGACATCGTACCGGAAGGCGGCACGTCTTTGTCGGTAGAGTGGTAATTTGCCCGGTACCGGCCGAAGCCTCCCAAGACAAGACATTTGTCGCCACGGCTCTGAGTTCTGAACATTTTAAACTTGTAAATACTCCAATATAAAACTTCCGGTTCAAAAACCTCGGACAGCCACAGAGATGCAATTTTTTCTCGTTTTAAATAGAGAACCTCTTGCCTCGCACAGCATGAAAAGCATTTTTAATGTTGCCATTTCAAAACGAAAACTTACGGCAGGAAATAAAAAGAAAAGTGGCAATTCTTGTGATAGCATTTTTAAAGAAATTCTCGTGTCGTTTTTTTGTAAGAGGGGCTTTGTGAAAGAATAAACAATAAGGTTTTAAAAAATAACCATTTTTACTTATCTGCCAGCCATGTAAATAAAGTGAATTGCTTTATAGGATAACTATAACATATTGAATGAAACAAATATTTAAAGTATTTATCTATATGAGGGAAAATAAATCTACCCGCAACAAGAGCTTGAAGCTCGCTTGAATTAAAAAGTCGATTTGAATTACTCGCTTTATCATAGAAAAAAGTATTTAAATCTTATATAGACAATTGGCTGGTGAGAGGCTTTCGCCGTGGCTAGTTACCACCCTACCGACAAAGACGTATCGCCAAGCGATTTAGCGTTCCAGTACGATGTCGTGTAGAAACCGAAAGGGGTGTGGATTTTCGTCCCACTCCTAACAAGTTAGCCCGCTTCCTCTTAGACTGCATTATCACATAACATCAGGCGTGATAGCAGTCAAGGGCCAACTTGTAGTCGATAAAAAAAAATAAAGAGAAATTCAACCTACTTCTGAATCTACTTCAAATCCATTGACGGAATGTGCTTTATAATGCAACGGCTCCGGGCTTGGAATAGAATGAATAAAGTCAGAACGATTCCGTACCCAGAATTCGAACTTAGGCCTTCGTGATCGATGCCACTGACAAACCACTAAACCAAAGAGGGAGTACATTATAATTACAATATATTTATTAAAGTCAATAATACATTTCCAAAACGTCTATCTTTTTTTTTATTATCTAAAAAAATTTTAAGGGACTTTTATTCAACATGAATATGTCAGCCCCATCGCATCCTAATTTACAATCACAATGATTAAATATTAACAAAATAAAAATTTTTAACAAAAAATAGTAAATGACTTAAAGCAGCAAAAACATAAAAATATATGAAATAAAACTTGCAATGAAAGAAATTTACTTGAAAAGTCTAATTTACTTATCAGCCTATCATCATTAAGATAGGGTGCCACAAGTGTTTCCATTTAAGAACGTTACCTAGAACCCACAAACTTCTTTACTACGTAAAATAAATGTTCCTTAAAGGTTGGCACACGACTTCAAAGACTATGCTTAAGTAGGGTTACAATTAAACCAAGTAAATTTTTATTTCCTACTTTTTAGTATTTATCGCCACGTTACGTACTCGTACTATACTGTCATAGTATATTATACGGCACTAGTAGCCAAAAAGCTACCGATAACGAGACAAAAACTGAAATCGCTTTAAGTGTGCCTCCAAAATTCGAAGAGTTCCTTTAATTTCCCCAGGATATCGTCATCAGATCCTAACATGGTGACAATGGGACCTTGGAAGTATGCCCTTTCTAATAAAAAAAGAATTATCAAAATCGAACAACTCTGTAAAAAGTTATGCGTGATCATACATATAAAAAAAAAATATATATACATGTCGAATTGAGAACCTCCTCCGTTTTCTTTCGTCGGTTAAAAAAGCAAAAGTTACGTCGGAGCTTGTAACTTTTACAATAGTTGTGTAAATGTAATTAAAGCAGCAAAAACATAAAAATATACATGAAACATAAACACAACAAATGAAAAGAAACTTAAATAAAACAACGTCTATCTTATTTATCAGGCTATCATCATTAAAATATATTTCCACATGATGAAGTTTCCATTAAAAAAAATAGACTTAAATACCGTTATTTCAGGCTAAAAATATCGTTGACTTGTTTAATGTTTGTTCATCCGTAAAGGTTGGTATAAAAGGCGGGTCGCAAATGACTCGGCTTGAATGTAGAGGCTTTACAATTTAGTTCTACCACGTCATTTCTTTGCTGCGGGTTTTTAAAAAAATATTTTCCCTCTTTTTTTATTAGAAACCATGTAGCTACATGGTCTGTGGTGGAGTTTAATTAAAGTCTACGGTCTGCGGTAGATATTTTAACTTCAAACATAAGATTATTTAAACAGTACGCCTGCGAACAAATATTTATAAAAGTTTTTGACGTGACAACGTCTTATAATTCGATAGAGCCGGCTGCACGCACGAAAAAACATGACATCATGCGTCGTTACCTCGCTTTGAGGCGTTCCATGTAAGGCTTGAAGTGCAAGCGAGAGCGCAGAACGAGCGACAAAGAAGCACAATCGGCCTTTGCGTTCGGCAGCGTTCGACATCCGTCTATTAAATATAATTATTAAATATATTAATTTTAAATTAAAAATTAATATATTTATTATAAATTTAAAATATAAATTTATAAAATCAAAATCAATTATTTTATTAATTTAAATTAATATTTATAAAAATATACTTAAATTAAAAATTTTAATAACCAATCAAATGCAACCATTCCATCAGTATTTTCTTAAGACATTGTCACGTTCAACTATCGTCAGTAAACCGACTTTACAGACAACCAATTTTTTTCAGTTTTCATTTATTTATTTACAATTCTTTTTAAAATTTTCAACAATGCTTATAAAAATTATAAAAAAAAACAATTAAAAAATTATAAAAAAATTCCAGTCCACCTGCTACAGGGCCCGGGGGTCCAAACAGCTGGTGGTCAGGACTCCAGAGTGAGGAACCTCCTGTCAATACGCGCCGTTTCAACTACGTGAAAGCTTTTTAAAATGTTGGTCAAAGCTTTTCGCTATAAGACCGTTGACTGAAATGACTATAGGAACAATCATCGTTAAATCAACATTCCACATGGCGGTAATCTCATGAGCAAGGTCCAAGTATTTTGATACTTTTTCCTTTTCAGCTTTCACCAGATTATCGTCATGTGGATATCAACAATCATTGCACGGTGCGTTGATCGATCAATTATCACTATATCAGGTCTATTGGCTACAATATACCTGTCAGTGATAATCGTGCGATCCCAGTAGAGCAACGCACTGCTATTTTCAAGAACTGGCGCTGGGTCGTACTTATAGTAAGGCATCTCAAAATCGACATGGCCATACGTATTGAAGAGCAAGACGTTGGTGGATTATATTGGCTACTTGATTATATCTGTGCAAGTATTCTTTTTCTTCTTATAATTATTATTGTTATATTTCAACCAAGTTTAAGTGTTTACATACCTTCCTCAACCACCACTCTATCCATCCTAATCCTAATTAATATTATAAATGCGAAAGTAACTCTGTCTGTCTGTCTTGCTTTCACTCTACAACTACTGAACCGATTTAAATGAAATTTGGTACACAGTAAGTCCAGAGCCTGAAAAAGGACATAGGCTACTTTTAATTGCAAAAAAAGTGTTGTAAGGGGTTAAAGGGGGGATGAAATGTTGTATGAAAGTATCGTCTTTTTGAAAGCTTAAGACCTATTTCTTAGGCAGTTGATTAGATATTATTAAATATGACATTCAAAGCTTAGAAAAATTAGGATGCCGTAATAACTAATTCCACGCGGCCGAAGTCGCGGGCAAAAGTTAGTACTAATATATATATATATTAGTCAAAATCGCATGACAGTAAATAGTCTTTGAGTTTATTGCGAATCGACAGACAGACAGATCGGCGGGGGACTTTGCTTATAATAATTATGTAGTAGAGCTAAAAGGTTTTAAAATTATTAACCAGCATTGCGACGGAGAAGAGGTTAATTTATTTATCTGTCTATGTAATTATGCATACCCTTATATAAGGCCTGAGCGTCTAGTAAGCCAATAATAGGCTGACAATGATGATGGTGATGCCACTGACACACCCTTAGACCAATACTTAAAAATCTAAATTTCAAAATTCATATATTCATATTTCAAAATTTATAATTTAAAATTCAAAATTTGAAAAATTACTACTATTATTAAGGCGAAAGTTTGCGAGTGTGTGAGTGTGTATGTTTGTTACTTCATCACGACTATACGGCTGGAGCGATTTTAATAAAATTTAGTATGGAGTTACCTAACACCCTGTATTAACACATTATAAATAATTAGTGTTATACACAAAATACTCATAAAAAAAGACGCGTGGCACTCGGAGACTCCCGCGGTAAAGCTATTGCATAGCATTTTTTATCAACTTATGTTTACCTAACGACGTCATCGGGACCGTGGCCTAGCGGTAAGGCGCTCTAATTGACCGGATTGCCAGAGAGACGCAGGTTCGAATCCCGTCGTTTCCGCAATTTAAAAAAAAACAAAAAAAGTATTACTGTTTAGTTTTTCCATTTATCGATAAATACCAGAACTTTTAAATGACTTTTTGAAATACCACGCTTTAAAAAAAAATTTAATGACTTTTTGAAATATCACGCTTAAAAAAAAATAGAATGTTAGGGGTGGACAACTCTTATCACTTAGGGGTATGAAAAATAAATAGTAGCCGATTCTGACTTACTGAATATGCATATAAAATTTCATAAAAATCGGTCAAGCCGTTTCGGAGGAGTATGGTAACTAACACTGTGGCCCGAGAATTTTATATATAAGATAATAATTGTTTTTTATGTAAATGTATATATCTTTAATTTTAGTATAAATTAAAACGAAATTTTAACTAATGCAAGCTTTTGCATTCCAATAGTATTTCGAGCGAGATTATGTACTCATCAAGTATTATAAACGGCGCATTAAACATTAATTCTTCGAACATTAAAAATAATAAACATAAACATTCAGTAATTCACTCTGTGGATACTAAATCCAATGGATTATTGGTTATTTATTTGCGTGTCGACGTTGTAAAATTGAAAATGGCCGCGTATCGGTTTAGCTGATAGCGTGTCAGCGGAATACTTGGCTCAACGCCACGCCGGAGCTTCGGCTAATTGAATCGCCTATTTACAACTAAATATTATTGTAGAGGGAGAGCCTATGATCTTCTTCATTTTTATGATTTTTTTTATCGCTGGCCGTGAGCGTGGAGACCGAATCCAGAAATTCCGTAACGAAAAATAACGTGTGAGAGTGATATTGAAAGAAGAGTAAATGCTGGGAACTTGGTGAATGGTGCTCTGTATGCATTTATGAACAGCTAGAAAGTGTCCCAGAAGGCAAGGCTGGCTGTGCATAGAGGTGTGTTGGTGCCCACACTCATGTATGGTAGTGAAAGTTGGGTATGGCAGAAGAAGCACAAAAGTAAAATAAATGCGGTAGAGATGAGAGCATTGAGGAGTATGTGCGGGTTAAAACTGTGTGACAGAGTTAAAAATAGTGTGATAAGAGAAAAGTGTGGTGTAAAAGAAGATGTAGTGACTAAAATTGAGAAAGGGTTGCTTAGATGGCTTGGACATGTAGAGAGAATGGATGAAAGAAGATTAACAAAAGAGATTTACTAGGCGCGGGTGAATGGAAATGTTGGAAGGGGAAGGCCTAGGCGAATGTTCCTGGACCAAATTCAGAATATTTTAAATAATGGCCAGGTCAAGAGTACCCTAAACCGACGAACTTGTATGAAAGGATTAATGGGAGTGGAAGAAGCTAAGGAGGTATGTAAGGGCCGTGGCAAATGGAGGGATGTGGTCTCTGCCTACCCTTATGGGAACAAGGCGTGATGTTTATGTATGTATGTTTGTAAAAATAACTTAACACCCCCTGAAAATCAAAAACATAATATCGAAAGCACAATTTCGGCAACGACGTCATCACGACCAAGGAATTTTTTGGACAATTTTTTTATAATGTGGCATTAAGAAATACATACAACCCTAAATTTTTACCCCTATGTAAAAAAATGTTTTCTAGAAATAATATACATGGCAAAACCACGTTTGCCGGGAACAGCTAGTATAATATAAGGATATTATTATCTTTACATATTATAAGTCGAAATCCCCGCTATGTCTGTCTGCATGTACGCGATAGGCTCAAAGACAACTGAATAGACTAGCTTGCGGCCACCAATAAATAAAATGGTTCCTGACGAAGGTTGTGGAAATTGGATGAAATATAACTGTAGGAAAACTCGGAGTTTAAGCCACCTGGTTTGAGATATGACGAGACAATGGATCGACAAAGACGTACCGCCAAGCGATTTAGCGTTCCGGTACGATGTCGTGTAGAAACCGATTGGGGTCAGGATTTCACCCTACTCCTAACAAGTAAGCCCGCTTCCATCTTAGATTGCATCATCACTTATGTTAAATTGTTGTCATAAAATTGCCCTTGACTGCTATCAAGTATGATAGCAGTCAAGGGCCAACTTGTAGCCAATAAAAAAAAATTATTTCTCTTTATAACAATAAATACAAAAAGTCCGCAATGGCATACAACGTGTTAGGTAAATAAATACTCTATGAAACCTTCAACCAGGAGTTAGCAAGAGAGAATACTTACCAAAAAAATAAACTTAGCCAGGCAGAATCCTGAAGGAGATATGTGGAGAAGAATTTGCTTAAATCTTCAAGGTGTCCTTTTAGTTTATGTTAGTATGATTTTTTTAAATTTAAAATAATCTATACTAATATTATAAAGCTGAAGAGTTTGTTTGTTTGTTTGAACGCACTAATCTCAGGAACTACTAGTTCGAACTGAAAAATTATTTTTGTGTTGAATAGACCATTTATCGAGGAAGGCTTTAGGCTATATAACAACACGCTGCAACAATTAAGAGCGAAGAAATAATGGAAAATGTGAAAAAACGGGGAAAATTATTCATTTTTGAGGGCTTCCGTTGCGTGCGCTGCGAAAACGGTTCAAGATACAAAAAATATATGTATGAAAGAATTAATCTTCTTGAAATGATCTAAAAAAAATTCCACGACAGTATATGTCTATCTTTTAAGATTAACTCACTAGAACCGTTTTTATGGTAATCAAATTTGGTCGAAATTAATGCATTTGTTAAGAGTTATAAATATATGTGTATGTGTTTATTAACAATGCATATTGTTAATGTTAATGTACTGTAATATCGTACAATGTTCAACAAAAATGTAGATTTTTTGTACATGGGACAGGACGAAGGATATTGGTTGACGGGAAACTATAAAAAAATTAAATTGAGAGGGGTAGCAGGGAAAGAGCACACTTTATATGAAAATCTGTCTTTAAAATTAGAAAGGTTTTCACGCGGACGAAGTCGCGGGCGACTGATAGTTATTTTATATATAGGATTGTATTGACAAGATCGAAATGAATCGGTACGTTTCGGGATGTTATACCATTTACCTAGCACATATCCATTTTTCTTAAAAAAGGGTTACGTACATTTTTTTTATTTTTGGTGTTATTAGAAGGTTGCAACACACTATTTACCATAGGCGAAGTCGCGGGCGTCTGTAGTGTAACACCATAAATAACTTAAGGACGCCCGTGGTTTCCCTCGTGTAATTCTATTTCTCGTGGAAGGGACATTGCCAAAAATTGTATGGAAGTGTGCCCCAGGCTGTTCAGTAATAATATATACGTCATTAAATAGTGCAGATTTTCTATTTACAGAAAAACAAAGTTGTATGTAGCTATGCAGTCGCAGGAAAAAGTTATGAAGGTTGAAAAAGTAAATTATTTATTTACAGTTAAATGTGTACATTGAATTAAATATTTACAGTTAAATAAATAAAAAAGCAAAAGCTTAAAGACTACAATATCCTAAAGTATATATAATATATTAAACAATTAAAAAAGTTGAAAAAGTGGCAGTTGAAAAAGTTGACTTTTCATACGACGACGGTCACGTGATTCAGAACACAAAAAATCGATTGAAATTTTTATTTTTTTGATATATTTTCAAGTGATTGCTATGAAACGTGGGTAGTTGTTTAAAATTCATTGTGTATTTAAATAAAACAGTTAAATATAATAATATAATACGTTTGGACAGCCTGGGGCAAATTTTGGCAATGTCCTTTCGGGATAAAATGTGGCCGATGTATTATGATTTGATGAAATATGATATTGTGACATTTATGACATCGAAATCCATTCAGTAGTTTTTGCGTCAAAGAATAACAAACATCCATATATACAAACTTTCGCCTTTATAATGTTAGTAAGAATGTATTTATATTTGAGACACATAAAAGATAAACGCAGCAGCTCTAAGTGCATTGTTATTTATTTGACAATACACTTTACAAAATGGCGGGTGTGTTTATGACATAGATTAAAGACTACTAGATGGAGTCATAACGCGGCTGTGGGTTCAAGAGCGTGACAGACTTATTTCATTCGGCCTTTATTAGAAAGTGATACAAGATTATTTTTTGTCCCTTTCAGCGTGTTCGTTTTTATTATTTGTCAAGAGTGGAATTTGTGACAGACAAGGGACATATCTGAGCAATTATTAGCTTTTTATTAAATTTGCTGATAAATAATATAACTTTGCGGTTACGATATTACTTTAAACGTTATCGTGCTATGGTGGGTTGTAATATTTTCAATACAACTGTCAAGAGAACAGAAAATATCGATAGGAATTATGTTTCATATTATTAGTATTAAATGTAATTTCTTTACTTAAAGTAGGATAAACTTCATTATTTTTGATTCAAAGCTTAGATATGTTATTTTTAGCAAATTTTATGTATTATGCGTTTACTAAACTATATTATATAAAGTAATATTTCGTATTTTACAATATTTTAAAACATAACGTTTTATGATGTACTTTAAATGTTGACATGTCATGTCAATAAGGCTGATTTGCTGTCTCACGAGTGGACACGCTATGGGCTCTATCTAGTAGTCTTTAATCTATGGTTTATGATATACCTACATATATTTGCTGCCTTGTCAGACCAGTGGTTGGCTTATGTGGCTACTGATCACGAGGACTTGGATTCGATAATTGGTTGTGTTTCTTACAAATAAGCGATAGACGCATATGAGCTGTGTATTAGTAAGATATGTCCCTGGGTTCAAATCCCAGCTGAGCTATTTGAGATTTTCATAATTGGTTCCGGTCTGGTTTGTAGAAGGCTTCGGTAGTGGCTAGTAACCAACTGAGTTAGCGTTCTGGTGCGATGTCGTATAGAAACTGAAAAGGGTGTGAATTTCATCCTACTCCTAACAAGTTAGCCCGCTTCATCTTCGCTTGCATTAGCATTTACCATTAGGTGTGCTTGCAGTCAAAATCAAATTTGTAATGAATAAAAAAAACACATTATAATTATGTCACCGTTAAAAAATAGAACCGACTCAAAACAAACTAAAAAGTAAAAAATAACTGTGGCATTTAGTTGCTTTAATTTACTTAAGCATATTTATGAAGTCGGTGCCAGCAAGTTTAAGGAGCCTTTATTTTACGAAGTAAAGCAGTTTTTGGGTTTTAGGTAACGTCCTTAAAGTAGAAACCTTGGCTGGCACTGTCTCCTAGATATGTTTAAGTAAATTAAAGCAACTAAATGACACAGTTATTTTTTACTTTTTAGTGTGTTTTGAGTCGGTTCAATTTTTGTTAAAAAATTTTATTTCTTACTTTTTAGTGATTTATCGCCACGTAACGTACTCGTACTATACTGTCATAGTATATTATACGGCACTTGTAGCCAAAAAACTACCGATACTTACACAAAAACCGAAATCGCTGTAAGCGTGCCTCCAAAATTTAAAGAGTTCCTTCAATTTCCCCAGGATATCATCATCAGATCCTAACATGATGACAATGGAACCACCTTGGAAGTATGCCCTTTTAATAAAAAAAGGATTATCAAAATCAGACAACTCTGTTAAATGTTATGCGTGGTCATACATAAAAAATAAATATATATATACGTGTCGAACTGAGAACCTCCTCCGTTTTTTTTCGTTGGTTAAAAATAATTCTAACTAGAAAAAATACTTTAGAACCAAAAACTAGTTTTGTCAGGAACATAATTATACACCTAAAAATTAGGAAATAAATGAAACTACGCTCGGACCAGTTTAGAAGGCAAATGAAATGCTCGCTAAGTGAATTTTAAATCAAAATTTTGATTTAAATTTCACGAAGTAGCAAAGTGCAGTGACGTCACTTCACTTCACTTTGAGCGTTTAATTTATACTTTTACATACATCAGCTGATAATGTCCGAATGATAGAACCACCTCGTGGAAATTGCAAAACGAACTTTATTGTAAACGTGTTAGGACTCCTTTTGGCTTTAAAAAAGTTTTATGAGTTAGGGCTGGCATCTGTAACAAACAATAAATCTCAATTGTTGCTTTTTAATACTGATTTGATATTTAAAATCATTATATTCTCTTCACGTTAAGGACACATTGTGGTAGGAGTGAAGGTTGTATAAAAAAAGTGGATGGATCGATCCCTGGATAACCAGGGATCGATCTTTTAACATTTTTGACTGAAGTCAAGCATAACAGTATCTGACGGAATGCCCAGTTCTATTTTTACGTATTGGCTGTCTGTGCATCATCATAAAAAAAATAGGCAAAAAAACTTTTTAAGTTAAACGGTTTTATGTTAAACATACATTGCAATGTTTAAGAATGTTTTTTGCGTTATCCGCCATTTTGTAGCGGCCGCCATCTTGGATTTCAATTTTTTATAGTATATTGTATTCTGCTTGTTGAGCCCTTTCATTTGATACCCATATTGATGGGATTAATAAAACATAAATTAACCGCCATTTTGTAGCGGCGGCCATCTTGAATTTATAATGATAATGAATAAACATAATTGTATTGTCACCAAAATCCAAAGTGTATACAAAATTTCAGATTAATCGGTTGACAGGAAGAGGGTGAAATTTGAATTACTAAATTTGACCCAAGAATAAATAATAAAACAAACGGGGTGAGCTAAATAAAACCGTTTAAAAAATAGAAAATAGATGCATATTAACGCCTGAGAAGAGTTTTTATAACCTCCTCAGTTAGCACGTAAGATTTTATTTATTTATTTACATATTACTTTTTTTAACGTTTTTAACAATTATTGTATATTTAGTGTTTCTTTTGTACTGGGTATTTTGCCTTTTAATAAAAACTATTATTATTATTATATTATTATTATTATTATAACAGCCTGTTAATTGTGGAGTTATTCTCGACTAGAGGACGCCTGCGGTTTCACCCGCGTATTTCTTGTTCCCGTTGGAATTTTGGGATAAAATGTAACCTATCTGTTATTCTGATATGTAATCTACATTATTGTGATGTTTCACCAAAATCCATTCAATAGTTTTTGCATGAAAAAGTAACAAACGTTCACACATACTTACAAACTTTCGCCTTTAGTAATTAATTGATTCACAATTATTAATAACTAGCTTTTGCCCGCGACTTCGTCCGCGTGGAATTAGTTATTACGGCAGCCTAATTTTTCTAAGCTTTGAATGTCATATTTATTAATATCTAATCAACTGCCAAAGAAATAGGTCTTAAGCTTTAAAAATGACGATACTTTCATACAACATTTCATCCCCCCTTTAACCCCTTACAACCCTTTCGTCGCAATTAAAAGTAGCCTATGTCCTTTTTCAGGCTCTAGACTTACTGTGTACCAAATTTCATTTAAATGGGTTCAGTAGTTGTAGAGTGAAAGCAAGACAGACAGACAGAATTACTTTCGCATTTGTAATATTAGTTAGGATTAATTATTAAGCTTATTTATGAATTGTGGAATGCGCGAATTCGTCTTGGCGTAATTAGTATTGTAACGATCACAATCAAACGTTAATCATTATGGCCGGGTCCGATGGCTTAACGAGCTGATAATTTTTAATCTATATATCCTTTAAGAAAGAAAAGCTTAATAGCATGACCTAGAAACTATTAATCCGAAGCCATATACATTAAAGCCAAAACCCCTTGCACTCAAGATCGGGTAAAATTTAATAACAAAGCAGTTGACAGCCCTAGAAATAGTTTGCATAATGAATTACCATGGTATTGAAGAAATGCAAGCAATTCTATACCGTATCATACATAGAAGAGCTTATACTTAAAGACGAAAATCCTTTGCAACTTTATTAAGAACATTTATACACTTTCCCGGGCAAAATATCGGTACATACATTTTCCATCCCTTTCGCTCATACGGGGTAGAGATAATATGTGCGTCTCATGTAATAGAGACAAGCAATTTTGTCGGAGGGTAAGCAAAGTTTTTTGTTTTAATATCTTTTTCAATAACAGGGGAAGGACCAGAGACTTGGCTTTTACTTGGGACTAAGAGCCAACTGCTCCCTTATTGTTGTTTTAGGGTTCCGTACGTTAAAGGTAAAAACGGACTATTTCTAAGCCAAGGCTGTCGAGGTCCTGGGTTCGAATCCAGGGTTGGGTCACGACCTAGATTTTAGTTCTGAGTTTTTCTTCCTTATAAATTTTCAGTACAGTCGGGAAGTTGTTATCATTTGATTAAAACCAACATCAACATGTGATAAAAAGTCAAGCCGTTTTATTTGATACCCATATTGAAAGAGTTCGCACGCAAGAACACATGCACACGAAGACACAACGTCAAACTCATAAAACTTTCCTTTTTCCGAAGGCGTATAGTAAAAGAATAAAATAAATATTGAAGTGGGGCTCACTTACAACAGATTAAAGATTTTTTTATTGGAACGAAGTTCCTTATCGCGCGTTGTGAAAGGGGGCTAGACGGAAAAAATTCGTACGAAAAGTTGTCACGACACTTTTTGATCAAAGGATCTTGCCGCCGCCTTTGATGTGTGTGCGCGTGAGCGGCGGGGGGCGCCCGCGCTGTATGCTGTCTCGCGCTCTCGTGGCGCCCTCTGGTGTTTCGGTGTACAACAACAAATATTATTATAACTTAAAAAAAAATAAAATTTTATTACAATTCCTTAACAAATTAATCGAAAGGAACTTCGTTCCATCCGGGTGTCCCTTGACACCTCTCAACTTTTTTTGCTCAAATATCGGTTTAAAACATAGGTACAATATCAATATTCGTTCCGACATATTTTGCCATTCTGGCGTGCAAATATACAGTATTCATATTAATTATTGCAATTATTAACACTTAAATCGGTCATTTTAAATAATTAAATACAATGTGAAAAAAAAAATATTTTAGCCATTTATTTGCTCGATTGGTACGGAGCCCTCCGTGCATGAGTCCGTCTCGCACTTGGCTGGGTTTTTATTTTATGAGTGAATTTTTCCACAAATGATACTTAGTAATAGCGGCTATAATGGATGGCAGAGGTAAAAACGTCTTTAAATACAAGGTTACTAAAAGAAAGAAGAGTTTACGAAGCTGACTGCCAACCTTCGCTTGTCGGGGAAGCACTCAAAGAAGAACAAGAAGAATAAGCAGCTGCTTAGAAATATAAATAAACTAGCAGTCGCCCGCGACTTCGTCCGCGTGAAAACCACTTACCCTTTTAATTTTCTATGACAGACTTTCATACAAATTTTCCTCGCCTGCTCTCTCTCTCTATGTCTGCTTCTGACAATACTGGATTTGCTCAACGTTACCGGCAAGACGTTTCGTTTGACACAGTCTCACGAGTCACAGTTCTTTGCGATGAATCCTTTTTTTAGCGCGACGCACGCGAGGTTTTGATTGGCGACTGCGGTTTGTTTGGATGGCGACTACGGTTTGTTTGTCAGTGGCATTAGAATTTAACGAAATTCTCCTTAGTGCGAATTTTACGGATTATGTTGTCGACTCAAAATCAATATTTTTATGTTTTGTTGTTCATCTTAAGTTTTGATCAAATCTACCGTACCCTTTGACGAAATTATTAATATAGATATACCTATAAATATAAATAAAGATGTCACCAATCTTTGTCTGTCTTATAGTTGACATACTTGTTAAAAAAAAACAAAAGTATCGATTCTAAATATTAATAATAGATGTCACCAGCCGCGCTTGATAAACTCTTTCCCACTCTAGCTTTATGTCTGTGGATGTTCCCACGATTTGATTATAGGGTAGGTATTTAAAAGTAATGTATGTCTACTTAACATTATTATAGAAAATGGTTTATTTTATTTATATACTATCGTCATAATAGTGAAGGTAACTCTATTATTTTTTTTATTACTTTATTATAAAGCAGATAGTTATGACATATGATGTATGTACTTAACATAATATTTTGGAAAAACATCTATTGCATAATTACACAAAACGTTAAGTAGGAAACGGTGCATTATTTTATTACAAGTTAGCCCATGACTGCAATCACACTTGATGATAAGTGATAATGCGATCTAACCTAATATCCAGACCCCTTCGGTTTCCACCTGAACGCTAAGTCGCTTGGCGGTAGTCTGTGTCGGTATGGTGGTAATTAGTCACAGCGGAAGCCTCCCAACAGCCAGACCCGGACCAATTCAGAAAATCATGCTAGGTCTTCTGGTAATAGAACCCAGGATCTTATCTTCGTCTAAATCCACTGCGCATACCAATGCTCCACGGAGGTCGTCAAAGATAACTTGATATTAACATTTTTTAACAAAAAATAGAACCGACTCAAAACGCACTAAAAAGTTAAAAATAACTGTGTCATTTAGTTGCTTTAATTTACTTAAGCATATCTAGGAGTCGGTGCCAGCCAACTAAAGCAACTAAATTCAAGAAAAAAAAAATAGAACCTACTCAAAACAAGTTTTGAGTAGGTTCTATTTTTTGTTACAAAAAAATTCTAAATTTTTAGTGATTTATCGCCACGTAACACACTCGTACTATACTGTCATAGTATATTATACGGCACTAGAAGCCTACCGATACCGAGACAAAAACCGAAA
Organism: Mycalesis mineus; assembly: GCA_034621355.1. Classification (NCBI taxonomy): domain Eukaryota; kingdom Metazoa; phylum Arthropoda; class Insecta; order Lepidoptera; family Nymphalidae; genus Mycalesis; species Mycalesis mineus. The sequence continues at coordinate 219,932 of JAXAVZ010000012.1, read as the reverse complement.
TCGCTGTAAAATTTTCCAAAAAGCCTCCAAAATTTTGCAGAGTTCCTTCAATTTCCCCAGGATATCATCATCAGATCCTAACATGATAACAATGGGACCACCTCGGAAGTGTGTCCTTTCTATAAATAAAAAAAGAATTATCAAAATCGGACAACTCTGTAAAAAGTTATACATAAAAAAAAATACGTGTCAAATTCTTCTCTTCCGTTTTTTACGACGGTTAAAAACATACGGTCCTCTGTTATAAAATACACTCGTGTTTTAATAACCTCAATCAGGCAAACGTTTCTTAATGTACTACTTATTTTTAATTCCTCCAAAATTTTGCAGAGTTCCTTCAATTTCTCCAGGATATCATCATCAGATCCTAACATGATGACAATGGGATCACCTTGGAAGTATGCCCTTTGTAATAAAAAAAAATTGGTTGTCTGTAAAGTCGGTTTACTGACAATAGTTGAACGTGACAACGTCTTAAGAAAATACTGATGGAATGGTAGCATTTAATTGGTTATTAAAATTTTTAATTTAAGTATATTTTTATAAATATTAATTTAAATTAATAAAATAATTGATTTTGATTTTATAAATTTATATTTTAAATTTATAATAAATATATTAATTTTTAATTTAAAATTAATATATTTAATAATTATATTTAATAGACGGATGTCGAACGCTGCCGAACGCAAAGGCCGATTGTGCTTCTTTGTCGCTCGTTCTGCGCTCTCGCTTGCACTTCAAGCCTTACATGGAACGCCTCAAAGCGAGGTAACGCATGAGTCATGTTTTTTCGTGCGTGCAGCTCTATCGAATTATAAAACGTTTTCACGTCAAAAAGAATTATCAAAATCGAACAACTCTGTAAAAAGTTATACATAAAAAAAATATACGTGTCGAATTGAGAACCTCCTCCGTTTTTTTCCTCGGTTAAAAACATACGGTCCTCTGTAAAATACACTCGTGTTTTAATAACCTCTATCAGGCAAACGTTTCCTAATGTACTACTTATTTTTAATTTATTATAATACACACGTTTCAATTGTAATCTATGTTCTTATAATATTGTTTTAAAGAGAAGAAAAGAAATTACTGTACAGAATTATTAAATCAAACATCCTAACAGTTTCATAAGAGGTTGCGTTGGACCCGAGAGGGCCATCCGCGAGTCATAATAAAGTCATAACGTGATATGTTGAACGCGCCACCGTCCGGGGGCCATTTTGTGCTTATTACTGACGACAAACTTTAAACTAATGTCATTTAGTATATTATTTACACGGTTAATTGTGTGGGTTGACGACAATTTCTCGTAACTTGGTTTCTGAACTGAATATAGAATTGAGTAGTCGAATTATAAAATGTATAACACCGCGAAACGTACTGAGACATTTTGATCTGTTAACACAATTCTGTGTACAAAATATTTATCTTAAATTAATAATAATTAGTATTTTATATTATTTTTAACGTGACAACGGCTTATAATTCGATAGCCGGCTGCAAGCACAAAAAAACATGACGTCATGCGTCGTTACCTCGCTTTGAGGCGTTCCATGTAAGGCTTGAAGTGCAAGCGAGAGCGCAGAACGAGCGACAAAGAAGCACAATCAGCCTTTGCGTTCGCCAGCGTTCGACATCCGTCTATTAAATATAATTATTAAATATATTAATTTTAAATTAAAAATTAATATATTTATAAATTAATATATTTATTATAAATTTAAAATATAAAATTATAAAATCAAAATCAATTATTTTATTAATTTAAATTAATATTTATAAAAATATACTTAAATTAAAATTTTTAACAACCAATTAAATGCTACCATTCCATCAGTATTTTCTTAAGTCACGTTCAACTATCGTCAGTAAACCGACTTTACAGACAACCAATTTTTTTATATATGTTTATTGATTTGTATGTATAATATATATTTTATTGTATATGTAATCTATTAGTGTACCTTTTCAATTGTGCATTAATTTTTCTTTGTTTATATTGTAATTCCCCGTCACTCAAATGTAAAGGTCCGTTAATCTAGGTTACCTGGAAGATCACTTCTAGTGATAAGGGCGCCTTTTGCGCTTAAGTTTATATTGTACCATTTCATTGTACCGTTTCCTTTATTATTTGCAATAAAGATCTTGAAATAAAATAAAAATAAATAAAAAAAGACGTGTGGCACTCGGAGATTGCCGCGGTAAAGCTATTGCATAGCATTTTTTATCAACTTATGTTTACTTACTGACGTCATCGGGACCGATAGATGGAAAAACTAAAAAGTGCCACCATTTAGTTGGAAAAAAAAATTGCGGAACTGACGGGATTCGAACCCGCGTCTCTCTGGCAATCCGGGCACTTAGAGCGCCTTACAGCTAGGCCACGGTCCCGATGTCGTCGGTGCCGAAATTGTGCTTTTGATATTATGTTTTTGATATTCAGGGGTTGTTAGGTTTTTTCGTTACGAAATTTCTGGATTCGGTCTCCACGCTCAAGGCCCGCGATAGAAGCTATGAAACTAAAAATATCCAACATAAACAAAAAAGGGATTTATGACACCTTGAAGATTTAAGCAAATTCTAGTCCTCATACGAGTATCTCCCTCAGGATTGTACCTAGGAAATTTATCTTTTTTTTCTTCCTCCTCTCCTAGCAAGCCCTCAAACTTCTGTTTGAGGGCTTGCTAGGGCATTTACTTACACGTTGTATCATCATAATCATCATTACCAGCCTGTAGACGTCCACTGTTGGACATAGGCCTTTTTTAGGGACTTCCAAACACAACGATCCCGAGCCGCCAATTGCCAGCGGCTCCCTGCGACACGCTTAATGTCGTCAGTCCACCTGGTTGGGGGTCGACCAACGCTGCGCTTTCCGGTGCGGGGTCGCCAATCTACCACCCTGGGCCCCCAACGTCCATCAGCTGTTCGAACTACGTGCCCCGCCCATTGCCACTTCAGTTCTGCGACTCGCTGAGCTATGTCGGTTACTTTGGTTCTTCTGCAGATCTCCTCATTTCTGATTCGATCACGCAGAGATACTCCGAGCATTGCTCTTTCCATCGCCCGCTGAGTGACTCTGAGCCTTCTTATGAAGCCCACAGTCAGCGACCAAGACTCGGATCCGTATGTCATCACTGGCAACACGCACTGTTCGAAGACTCTCGTCTTCAGGCACTGAGGAATTTTGGACAAAAAGATGTCACGGAGTTTCCCGAACGCTGCCCAGCCGAGTTGGATTCGGCGGTTCACCTCTTTCTCGAAATTGGACCTACCTAACTGGACCATATGCCCTAGGTATATATACTCGTCTACAATTTCGAGAGCGGAATATTATAAATCTGAAGAGTTTGTTTGTAAATACCTATGTGCTATCTACTAATCGGTTTTAAGGCGGTGCCAATATTTAAGAAAATAAAACTAAAGTCTATGTATGTCAGCACATCGTACCGGTTTGGAGAAGGTTGTTGGTATAAATAACAAGCGTGTTCAGTTCAGGACTGTGTTCAAATATATAAATAGTAACAATAAATTGACGGCAACAACATTTGACGGCCTCCGTGGTGCAGTGGTATGCGCGGTGGATTTATAAGACAGAGGTCCTTTGTTCGATTCCCGGCGGGGCAGATTGAGATTTTTCTTAATTTGTCTTGGTCTGGCTGGTGGGAGGGTTTCGCCGTGGCTAGTTACCACCCTACCGACAAAGGCGTACCGCCAAGCGATTTAGCGTTCCAGTACGATGTCGTGTAGAAACCGAAAGGGGTGGTGTGGATTTCATCCAACTCCTAACAAGTTAGCCCGCTTCCATCTTAGATTGCATTATCACTTAACATCAGGTGTAATAGCAGTCGAGGGCCAACTTGTAGTAGATAATAAAAAATTATAACGACAAAATCCTAATGAAAAATAGTAGTTCCTTCTATATTTCGAATTTAAATAATTTGAAATATTGTCATTATAGCTCCGCCAAAGAAGGTTTGAATGTCAGGCCCACAGGGGTTAAATCATTTGAAATATTCTTTTGATATAATTCCAACTAGCCAGGCAGCGATCCTGAAACCGTCGCAAGAAGATCGCCACACCGGAACTAATCGTTTGGCCTTTGGTACTTAGGTACTTTGCCGGCAGGGTAGTAACGAGCTACAGTCAAAAACCTACGACTATTAGCTTATAGTAGAAGCTCTCATCTCTACAGTCCATAAGTTGATGTAACAGGCTTACACGGCTCTGTATACGAGGCACGTAAGCCAAACACCAAACTGCAATAAGCCCGCTCCATTTTGCGCGATGTTTGCAGTTTGCGCAGGAAATTGAAGTCGCAGCCGGCGAGGCGAACACTTCCGAATTACAACCTGCTGAATGATTCGAGTTATACGTAAAGCGAGGCCTAGTTCAGAGCCTTTTCTGTAACGTCATAGCTTACTATCTTAGGTTGATCGCATATTGTAAGTTGTAAGTTTTGACGTGACAACGTCTTATAATTCGATAGAGCCGGCTGCACGCACGAAAAAACATGACATCATGCGTCGTTACCTCGCTTTGAGGCGTTCCATGTAAGGCTTGAAGTACAAGCGAGAGCGCGGAACGAGCGACAAAGAAGCACAATCGGCCTTTGCGTTCGGCAGCGTTCGCGACATCCGTCTATTAAATATAATTATTAAATATATTAATTTTAAATTAATATTTACAGACAACCAATTTTTTCTATTAGTAAAGGAGAATGCCAGATCCTAACCCAGAAAGACCACAAATTGTAAATATACTAAAAATAACCTATTATTATATAAATGTTTTACAATAAGCCATTTTTACTGTTGGACATCGGAATAAAATTATGTTAAAAAAAAGTAATTAATCTATTTCCTTTTAGGTTACACTCTTTACGCATTTTTAACTCTTTATTGTTGCACTGGGTTCTAGCCATTTAAATAGTTTTTATTGTATTGTTATCAAAAGTGGGCACTAAAAGGCTAATATCCAGAGTCGTTAAGCCTGTTTAAAATGTATTTAATGAAGCTCTGCGACTGTCATGTCAGTGTGACAACTATACGGAACATAGATTAAAGACTAATAGATAGAGCTCATAGCGTGTCCACTCGTGAGACAGCAAATCAGCCTTATTGACATGACATGTCAACATTTAAAGTACATCATAAAACGTTATGTTTTAAAATATCGTAAAATACGAAATATTACTTTATATAATATAGTTTAGTAATTGCCTAATACATGAAATTTGCTAAAAAATAATATCTAAGCTTTAAATCATCAATCAATGAAGTTTATGCCTACTTACGTATGAAACGTAATTCCTTCGATTTTCTGTTCGCTGCGACTGTTGCAGCCGAAAATATTACAACCCACCATAGCACGATAACGTTTAAATTAATATCGTAACCGCAAAGTTGTATTATTTATCAGCAAATTTAATAAAAAGCTACTAATTACTCAGATGTGTCCTTTGCTTGTCACCAACTTCATTCTTGACAAATAATAAAAACGAACACGCTGAAAGGGACAAAAAATAATCTTGTGTCATTTTCCAATAAAGGCCGAATGAAATAAGTCTGTCACGCTCTTGAACCTACAGCCGCGTTATGACTCCATCTATTAGTCTTTAATCTATGATACGGAACAACAATACGGAAATGGACGAACACCAACGTTCGGCTCGTGTCAAATACTCCGAGTTATAGAGCTTTTAAATGTAATTTATATTAAATAGTAAAAAAAATGCAATAAAATGATGCATAATACATTGTTGTACAATATGTTTTTATTAGCGACACAACACACCTATCAGAAACTTCCTTCCGACGAGTCTGAGTTTAGTTCGTGGCACGTTCGTCCACGGTGTCCGTTCAACATTTGACAGGAATTTCTGATAGGTTTGGGGGGTCTAGTATAAAATAATACTGAGGTTGCACCCTCTGAATTTCTGATCAGAAAAATTTCTGACGTCCAATCGTTTACATCCGGGGCTGACGTCGGACACGTCAGAATAATAATAATATGTGAGGTCCACAACAAAATATATGATGATTGAAATATTTGAATGTACAAAGGAGAATGCCAGACAATGTATAGGACTTTAACCCACTACTAAAAACATATTGTTCAACAATGTATTATGCATCATTTTATTGCATTTTGTTTACTATTTAATATAAATTACAATTAAAAGCTCTAGAACTCGAAGTATCGACACGAGCATAACGTTGGTTATCGTCCATTTCCGTACTGTTTTTCCGTATATTTGTCACACTGACATGACAGTCGCAAAGCTTCATTAAATACATTTTTAAACAGGCTTAACGACTCTGGATACTAGCTTTTTAGAGCCCACTGTTGATGAACATACAATAAAAATGATTTAAAAGACTAGAACCCAGTGCAGCAATAAAGATTTAAAAATGCGTAGTGTAAATTAAAAGGAAATAGTTCAATTACTTTTTTTTAACACAATTTTATTCCGATGTCCAACAGTAAAAATGACTTATTGTAGAACATTTATATAATAATAGGATATTTTTAGCATATTTACAATTTGTGTTCTTTCTGGGTTAGGATCTGGCATTCTCCTTTGTTAAATTTGTAATATAATTAGATCACACGTAAAAAACTCATAAAAAATTTAAACCATCCATTTTATCCGCGAGTTAATATTCAAAAAGTTTAAAATCTCATAATCATTGGCGTTTTTAATTAAAACCGCCCAGTTTGATATCAAAGCTACAGCGAGGGTACGCGAAAACCGATTTATTCCGAGAGCCCATCGCCTCTTGAATACTCGAGTGGCAAAAACTCGCTGCAAGTGTTGCTACATACACGTTAAAGAATTTTAAAACGATTTACAGCTTTCATTTTTTTTAATTTGTCCCAAAGTACGTACAGGCAAATATACGCGTATCTCTGACCAGAGAGCATCCATACAGCTTTTAAATATTTTACTAAAATTAAATCTGTCTCAAGTCGCATTGAAATACACGCGGCAGAGAAGCCAAGGCCAAAATGGTGGCGTAAAGTTCCACTTGCATCGTGGTTTCATAAAATCACACAATGTTCTTAAAAACTTAGATAATGATAACTTGCCATAGCGTAGACAATTAGACTTTATAAAAAAAATTAATTATAACATTGAACCAATTTCAAAACGTAAAAAACTTTACCGACTTTAAAAAGTAAAAAAAATGGTTGTCTGTAAAGTCGGTTTACTGACGATAGTTGAACGTGACAACGTCTTAAGAAAATACTGATGGAATGGTAGCATTTAATTGGTTATTAAAATTTTTAATTCAAGTATATTTTTATAAATATTAATTTAAATTAATAAAATAATTGATTTTGATTTTATAAATTTATATTTTAAATTTATAATAAATATATTAATTTTTAATTTAAAATTAATATATTTAATAATTATATTTAATAGACGGATGTCGAACGCTGCCGAACGCAAAGGCCGATTGTGCTTCTTTGTCGCTCGTTCTGCGCTCTCGCTTGCACTTCAAGCCTTACATGGAACGCCTCAAAGCGAGGTAACGCATGAGTCATGTTTTTTCGTGCGTGCAGCCTCTATCGAATTATAAAACGTTTTCACGTCAAAAACTTAAATAATGATAACTTGCCATAGCGTAGACAATTAGACTTTATAAAAAAAAATTTAATAATAACATTGAACCAATTTCAAAACTTAAAAAACTTTACCGACTTTAAAAAGTAAAAAATCATTACGTTATTTAGTTACTGTAATTTACTTCGTATATCTATGGAGTCGGTGCCAGCCACGTTTAAGGAATGTTTATTTAACGAAGTAGCAAAGCACTTTGTGGGTTCTAGGTAACGTCCGTAAAGTCCGATAGTGATATCCAAAATTGCTGTCGGATCCGCTAACCCCGTTACAAACCTACCAAGTAGAGTGAGACGAATATCTTAGCATACCATGGATTCACCGGGTACCGGGTCCATCGCGTGACTGAGAGAAATACTCCGAACAGAGCCCGAGACTTGTGACACGGGGGTAGGTTTAAGGGTACCCTTAGTGACGCGCGTCAACACTCACCTCCTCTGTTCAAGTGATTCTCCCTGCCCAGCCAAATTCGGAAGGACCCTACTAGAGCTTTGGACACCCGTTCTAGTATGGAGCTTACTGCACTTCTAGTAAGGCCAAGGTCTTTTAGCAGGTTGTAGAGAGACTTCGCTGGTATACCCCTCGCACCCACTTCTACCGCGTATAAACTAACCACATAGCCATTTTTGGTTACTTCATCCCTCAAGACCATGTATTCACTTTACTTTCTACATGGTCTTTAGGGATGTTTGTTTCCCACGGCACTGTAAGCTCAATAAGTATTTGTTTGGAAAAAAGAAATATGTCCAGTCTAGTTCTCGAAATAGCTAAGTCTTCCTTTAACTGTACATATTTACATACATACATAACATCACGCCTTGTTCCCATAGGGGTAGGCAGAGACCATATCCCTCCATTTGCCACGGTCCTTGCATACTTCCTTAGCTTCTTCCACTCTCATTAATCCTTTTATACAAGATCGCCCGTTTAGGGTACTCTTGACCTGGCCATTATTTAAAATGTCCTGAATTTGGTCCAGGAACATTCGCCTAGGCCTTCCCCTTCCAACATTTCCATTCACCCTCGCCTTGTAAATCTCTTTTGTCAATCTTCTTTCATCCATTCTCTCTACATGTCTAAACTATCTAAGCATCCCTTTCTCAATTTTAGTCACTACATCTTCTTTTACACCACACTTACATACATATTTAACTGTAAATAAATAACTATTATAACTAACGTCATGGACAAGAAAACTTACTAAAAGGTTTTAAATAATGCAGTACCAAGGCATCCCTTTACGTTAAGAGGCCCGCCGCCATCGAGGCCCTTTGAATGCTCGAGTAGCAGAAAGTAGGCTGCGCGCAAGTGTCTTTACAGCGACGTTACAGTTTTTACGGCAATCCAGTTTTTAATTCTAAAAGGAACAGTAGAATAGTGCCATATAGGAAATACAAGAAGACGCCCGCGGTTTCACCCGTGTAGATCTCGTTCCCGTAGGAATTTTAGGACAAAATGTGGCCTGTGTATTATTCTGATATGTAAGCTATAATATTGTAAACTTTCATCAGAATCCATTGAGTAGTTTTTGCGTGATAGAGTTACAAACATCCTTCCATACATACAAATATTTGCCTTTTTTAATTATTAGTAAGGATGTTGAAGCCTATACTAAAGCCAAACTCGATTGAGAATGTTTGTCAACAAACAAATTTAAAATGAAGGTAGAAAATGAGACACATTTTATGCCTAATAAATTTAAAATTATGTTTTGTTATTTAAAAAAATCTTATTTAAATTATATTGACTATTTGAATTCGCTTTAAGCTTTTTTAATCTAATTCATTGTCATTAACTAGTTAATTAAAAAAAAATTGTTGTAAAATGACTAGTGATTTCTACCTTCATTTTTAATTTGTTTGTTGACAAGCATTCTCAATCGAGTTTGGCTTTAGTATAGATGACAATATTACAGATAATGTAACTTCGTATGAAAGTATTGGTGCCATTGACATATTATTACTATGGACTTCGGATCAGCGCTAAAAAGTGTCCGAACCAAAAGAGGGCTAAAAAGATTTCTAATCGCATTCAGTCTCATATTAGCTTACCGAGAGAATACACGTCAATAATGTTTTAGAACAACGACTGGATAGAGTTAATTAGTTGTTTAATATTTAAATTTTTTAATTCCTTCATTTTTGAATTGAAAATACTTTTAATTAATAAACTTTCACTTTTTATGTCATGAATATTAATCAAAGAAGTTTTACCATAAAGGTAAAGTGGAACGCTTCCATCCATCGGTCCGTCCTTAACACTCGATTATTTTGATAACTATAAGAATTATCTACATGAAATTTGGAACAGTTGTTTAAAACAGTGACCAAACGTCATTGTAGTAAAAAAATATATTGGTTGGTACTAGACTTATCCCAGCATCTAGAGGTCACTGATACATTTAAAGTTTGCTGTGAATATAATACAAGTAGCGGCACGAAACTCTAGCGCTGACCGTTATTGCGCAGAAGTAAAAATTTAGGTATCATGGGGGAGCTTGAGGAATGAAGGGCGGGCGTGCGAAGCGGTGAGTGGCTCCCCTGTCGCATTCCGCCCCCCGCACCGAAACGACGCACCGCGGACTTCCAGTGTACAGTCTCGCTCTGAGTTGCATTGTTATTATTGTTAATTTTCAGTTGGTTTGTTAAATATAATTATATATTTTGTTGTTTTTTTTAAGTTTTTTTATGAATTTTAAGGGAATAATATACCCAGAAGAAATACCGTTTTGCATCGCCAGGCGTATTACCATTGCCTGATTCAGATTAGACTAGTCTTATATCTAAAATAAAAATTGACAATATAATAATGTTTTATTTTTCTACTCCCCGTAAGCTTTTCAAAATTTATTTATTCATTTATGGTAACTATCTATACTATATAATTATGTCTTAAGTAATACGAAATCTTTGGAAATTAGAACTTTAAACTATAACATATATAAGCACAAACACGCATGCACGCACGCACACACACACACACACACACACACATTAAAACGATGTCGTAACATGATTTGGCTATTAATCAGGTAATTAAAGTAAATATTGTATTGCGTACGCGACGGTACCGATGCGCAGCCATCCCTTCTACGCTTCGTTCAGCGCTAGACTTACATGCCGCTAGTTATATATAGGTTAAAGATGCCATAAAAAATTCAAAGCTACCTACTCCACACCATTTATGTTGTCCTATTTTCACGAGCAGCTGTCATGTCAAAAAAGGCTGCCATGGCAACTGTCAGTCAAAGCTAATTACTTATTGCGAGCAATTAGACCGTTTGAAAATTAGACTGTATAACAATATTATAAAACATAAATTACAATGTTTTAGTATGTTTAAAAATATAAATATAAATACATTCTAGTATATATAAAATATCTCGCGACACTTTTGTCGTGAATTTTGCTTTACACCCGAAGTCTATAGAACTAACTATTAATATGTGAATGATTGGCGCCTATTAAGTTTTTGTTTTGTTTTCTGACACAGGCAAAGGTCGGTGGTATTGTAAAGCGAAATGTTTTGTAAGGAAATTATTAGTTTGTGTATTGGTACATTTAAAAAAACTGATAATTAAATGTATTCAAAATAAACTGATATTTATTTTTAACAATTTCGTCGCCTGCGATTTCGTCCGCAAGTAATTCGGTTTTTAGTTGAAAGTTAAGTGAGAGTTTTTCTCTCTGCCACACGATGAACAAAAATCCAGGGTACAAAAATGGTGAATCAATCATTGTAGTGGCGATGCGTGAAAGTTATACTTATATTTTGTCTAATATCCACCCGATTACTAATCCACGATTTTTATTACTCACGTTCTGTGCTAAGGGGTGTCCAGACCTCCTACACCATTTAGGGGGGGTCTAGTTTTTTTATACTGTATAGGTTACTGCGTGGCTACGATCACGCCTGATTGTAAGCGATGATGCAGCATTTAGATACTCAATTAATTATAACTTGAACACAAAGATACACAGAAACCAAAAACATATTCCGCCTGTTGTCTGTGTTCACGAGACTCTTAATAAATCAAAATTTCAATCAAACAGAGCAACGCTCGCTCGGTGCTCGATTATTCAAGAGCTTGCACGGAGAATACGGAGATTGTTATTCGCTCTGTTATGCAATGTTAACAAACTACGAGAATTTCACTCTCTTTTTAAAAAAGAATGTATTGTATGCAAGTTGCAACATACCTAAAACACCAAAAAGAAAAATTGTACATCCGTGACTTTTATAGAATTTATAAAATATATAATGAGTAGCTATATATATGTCACCGGAAGATAATAAGATCGGCAAGTTTATAAATTTCCTAGGAAATTTATAAACGTTCGTAGGATTTTAAACGACAGACAAATTGTATAATCTTACGTGCAAAGGAGAATGCCAGACAATGTATAGGACTTTAACCCACTAATAAAAATATATTGTACAACAATGTATTATGCATCATTTTATTGCATTTTGTTTACTATTTAATATAAATTACAATTAAAAGCTCTAGAACTCGGAGTATCGACACGAGCCTAACGTTGGTTATCGTCCATTTCCGTATTGTTGTTCCGTATATTTGTCACAATGACATGACAGTCGCAAAGCTTCCTTAAATACATTTTTAAATAGGCTTAACGACTCTGGATACTTGCTTTTTAGAGCCCACTGTTGATGAAAATACAATAAAAACGATTTAAAAGACTAGAACCCAGTGTAACAATAAAGATTTAAAAATACGTAGAGTGTAAATTAAAAGGAAATAGTTCAATTACTTTTTTTAGCACAATTTTATTCCGATGTCCAACAGTAAAAATGACTTATTGTAGAACATTTATATAATAACAGGATATTTTTAGCATATTTACAATTTGTGTTCTTTCTGGGTTAGGATCTGGCATTCTCCTTTATCAATTTGCGACGTCTCGTGGTAAATTTATAAACAAACGGATATACATTCGTAAGATTCTAAACGGTTCCACCAATCACAGAAGAGCTTTTAATTTTACGCTTCTCAAAAATAGGGAAAATAACACACTGCTATCTGATTGGTGGATGTTGATAGTGGCAATACTGGTGTCCATAGACTTAGGTACAATTGTAGCAACAGTTGTGTGTTGTGTATCAAGAATTCGTTGATAGTATTGACTACTTGGAACTATTTGTACCGCGTGATAGTATTCTTTGTCTGTGGGCCGCCGCCCCAAATCTTTAGCTTTATTGAAATCTTCTATAATTTTAATGTCATTTTCAATATTTCTTCTGTCCATTCCGACTTCCGCAGCTTCCAGCTCGGTCATTACGGGTTTATTTTAGTAACCTTAGCAAAATAAAACTATTACCAATTCCAAACAGTAACAAAATTAAAACGATAACGTAAAATTCGTTACGAACAATGGCGGTGGAGAGGAAGAAGAAGGATCACGTGACTTATTGAACTCAAATCAGAGCCAACATGACGTTTAGTTATTGCTTGCTTATTATTGTACGCGTGTGTTCGGTAAGTTTATCAAATTACGAAAATGTGGGCGTAAAATAATACAATTTATCTGTCGATTAGAATCCTACGAAAGTTTATAAATTTCCTAGGAAATGTATAAATTTGCAGTTCTTACTATTTTCCGGTGATATATACACACCTTCATGAACTTTTTTGTAGTTTCTTTGTAATTCGGCCTTAAATTGTTTTGTTGCACCTACTTGCAAATCTCAAATTATTGCGCAGCGTTTTCGATGAAAGCTCACAAGTGGCTTGAGTTTTCCCGACACATGCAACAATTATCGTCATATTTCCCGACACATGCAAGAATTATCGTCATATTTCCCAACACATGCAAGAATTATCGTCATATTTCCCGACACATGCAAGAATTATCGTCATATTTCCCGACACATGCAAGAATTATCGTCATATTTCCCAACACATGCAACAATTATCGTCATATTTCCCGACACATGCAAGAATTATCCTCATATTTCCCAACACATGCAAGAATTATCCTCATATTTCCCAACACATGCAAGAATTATCGTCATATTTCCACCAACTTACACAAAACTTTAACAAATCATAAACCCAGTTTCACCCGCGTTGTTCTCGTTCCCGGACGAGAAATTCCCGTGAGAATTTCGGGCTAAAATGTAGGCTATGTGGTTTTTCCATAAGTAAGCTATGTTGTTGTGAAGTTTCATCAAAATCAGTACTGTTTATATTTCGCGAATACAGACAAACTTCGAGCTCGAGCTTGCACAGAGTATATGGTATAGTATAGATTTGGGTTGCCATCCGTCCGTTTTCCCAAGACGGGCTAGTTTTTATAGTATCTTGGGACGTCATGAATAACTAAATAAATATTATAGGACAATTACACACATCGCTATATAGCCCCAAAGTAAACTTAGGTAGCTTGTGTTATGGGTACTATGATAACTGATGAATATTTTTATATATATTATACATAAATACTTATAATATATAGATAAACACCTAGACACTGGAAAACACCCATGCTCATCACACAAATATTTTCCAGATGTGGGAATCGAACCCACAGCCTAAGACGCACGTAGAAGCAGGGTCACTACCCATTGCGCCACTCGGCCGTCGAATAGTTTTTAAGCAGTGTCCTGAATTTTTATATTATAGAATTCGCGCGCCTCTTCTCAAATTTTTACGCTACGAGCGGCCTCTCCTCGCAAGTACTCGTAATTGCGATGCCGCGCTGCCGTGCTGTTTTAAATATTTGTTATAAACTCAAGTATTTTGTTTTATATTTTAATAAATAGTTTTCAACTCGTTTAATTTTAATCAAGTATTTTTATTTAAAAATGTGATAATTTTAATTAATTAATTAATTTATTTATTTATATATTTATTTATTTAAGTCTACTAGTGATTTTTACATAATTATACTTACATAACATATATAACTTAAAATAACATGCCTAACTTATGCAAAATCGTTTTAAAGCAGACATTGCTTGCACTTTTGCACACGCTTTTATCTAATTTACAAAACAAATACATTAACTTTACCACTTAATTATATATCTAATGTACACTAATAACAATAAGAAAAGCATGAATATATATAATTGTATCTAAAAATTATAATCTAGAAATCTATTTAAAAAAAAAAAAGTTGAGAGGTGTCAAGGGACACCCGGATGAACGAAGTTCCTTTCGATTAATTAGTGAAGGAATTGTAATAAAATTTTATTTTTTAAGTAATAATAATATTTGTTGTTGTACACCGAAACACCAGAGGGCGCCACGAGAGCGCGAGACAACATACAGCGCGGGCGCCCCCCGCCGCTCACGCGCACACACATCAAAGGCGGCGGCAAGATCCTTTGATCAAAAAGTGTCGTGACAACTTTTCGTACGAATTTTTTCCGTCTAGCCCCCTTTCACAACGCGCGATAAGGAACTTCGTTCCAATAAAGCAGCCTGTGATATTTGGCCAACTAAGTTGCTTATGATCAGTCTTCGAAAAGTGTTTGGCGGATTTACATTGATGTCCAAGTTAACTATTGCAACTCTATTAATGCGTCCTGTTTTTAAACGGAATCGTCCTGGTTTATCCTACTTCAAATCCTGTTTTCTTAAATTTGAGGTTGGCAACCCGAGTATAGATTGTTATTCGCTCTGTGGGGCAAGTGTGAGTTTTTCACCGAGCGACTGCGTAAAAACGTATTCACTCATAACGTCAAATTATATAGCAAAAAAAGCGTTTACTCTCGCTATAACTAGATGGCGCTACTAAAATTCCATATAAAAGAGAATGCCAGACAATGTATAGGACTTTAACCCACTAATAAAAACATATTGTACAACAATGTATTATGCATCATTTTATAGCATTTTTTTTACTATTTAATATAAATTACATTTAAAAGCTCTACAACTCGGAGTATTCGACAAGGGCCTAACGTTGGTTATCGTCCATTTCCGTATTGTTGTTCGGTATAGTTGTCACACTGACATGAAAGTCGCAAAGCTTCATGAAATACATTTTTAAACAGGCTTAACGCCTCGGGATACTAGCCTTTTAAAGACCACATTTGATGAAAACACAATAAAAATGATTTAAAAGGCTAGAACCCAGTGCAACAATAAAGATTTAAAAATGGGTAAAGAGTGTAAATCAAAAGGTAATAGTTTAATTACTGTTTTTAACGGAATTTTATTTAGAGGTCCGACAGTAAAAATGGCTTATTGTTAAACATTTATATAATAATAGGATATTTTTAGTATATTTACAATTTGTTTTTTCTGGGTTAGGATCTGGCATTCTCCTTTGCGTTACGTTTTTACGCTGTCGGTAATAAACTCACACTCGGCACTCTGTTAACCAGTGTTACGAAATAAGTACGTTTTACATTATGAACTGCGAGTATTTGACTGTCTTTCTCACTTTTTACGACGGAGAAAAGAGAGATTTTGTAAGAGAAATGTTTTTTATGATAGATAAGATGTGCTTGGCTATAATTACTCTGGTGAAAATGAGTGATCATGGCCGTATATAAGGGGAGCTTAGACAGTGGCGTGCACAAGGTTTTAACTAGGGTGGACATTATAGGTAGATAATTTGACGGCCTCCGTGGCGCAGTGGTATGCGCGGTAGATTTATAAGACGGTGGTCCCGGGTTCGATTCCCGGCGGGGCAGATTGAGATTTTTCTTAATTTGTCTTGGTCTGGCTGGTGGGAGGCTTTTCGCCGTGGCTAGTTACCACCCTACCGACAAAGACGTACCGCCAAGTGAGTTAGCGTTCCGGTACGATGTCGTGTAGAAACCGCAAGGGGTGTGGATTTCCATCCTGCTCATAACAAGTTAGTCCGATTCCATCTTAGATTGCATTATCACTTAACATCAGGTGTGATAGCAGTCAAGGGCCAACTTGTAGTAAATAAAAAAAAATATCTACACGCAATATAAATTCCTGCCCCATTACTGTTTTACAATATGTCTTTAGGCAGTTTGCATTTAAGAAGTGCACGCCATTGTGTTTAGGAGTTCTAGACCTGTTACTTAGCTCACAACGTAAGTACTAAGGCAAAAATACCTATTTTATCTTTTTTGGATACTTAGAAAAGCCCCCAATGAGAGCTAAAAATATTTTTTGTACCTTGGCCCTTAGCCTTGAGACAATTTAGAAAATATAAAAACCAAAATTGAACCGTACCGGGAATTGAACCCAAGACTTTGTTTTAAGCCAAAGCATTACCAGTCGTAAGTAACTAAAACGCCTTTTAATGACTATTTGAATTTAAAAAGTCGCAATTACATCCATTAGGTACTATATATTCCAAAACGACCCCACTTGACTTACCCTGAGATTCAGCCGCTTTGGCGCTCCTTTTAAGGGCTTAAGTACGACCTCCGTGGCGCAGTGGTATGCGCGGTGAATTTATGAGACGGAGGTCCTGGGTTCGATTCCTGGCGGGGCAGATTGAGATTTTTCTTAATTTGTCTTGGTCTAGCTGGTGGGAGGCTTTCGCTGTGGCTAGTTACCACCCTACCGACAAAGACGTACCGCCAAGCGATTAAGTGTTCCGGTACGATTTCGCCCGCTTCCATCTTAGACTGCATCATCACTTAACATCAGGTGTGATAGCAGTCAAGGGCTAACTTGTAGTTGATAAAAAAAAAAAGTAATAAACGTCTCCTGGGAGCAGTAGTTAGCTTGTGTAACCCGAAACCGTACGTTCAACTCCGAGGTCGAGCTATGGAATATTCAGGGTTTCTTTCAAGTAATTGTCAATAGGTAAATATTCTTTTGAAATAGGGAAATTGCTGGTTTTATAACGCCAAGAAGTAGGTACCCACCAATACGTATTGAAGCAGCGCGGTCTATCCAAGTTCTATATTCTCTCTCTTAGGAGGAAAGGCTAGCTCTGTAGATGGACGCACGGAAAGAGTTTACTTTAACCGACGAAAAAAAACGGAGGAGGTTTTCAATTCAACACGTATATATTTTTTTTTTATGTATGACCACACATAACTTTTTACAGAGTTGTCCGATTTTGATAATTCTTTTTTTATTAGAAAGGGCATACTTCCAAGGTGGTCCCATTGTCATCGTGTTAGGATCGGATGATGATATCCTGGGGAAATTGAAGGAACTCTTCAAATTTTGGCGGCACGCTTACAGCGATTTCGGCCTTTGTCTCGGTATCGGTAGCTTTTTGGCTACTAGTGCCGTATAATATACTATGACAGTATAGTACGAGTACGTTACGTGGCGATAAATCACTAAAAAGTAAGAAATAAAAAATTTTAACAAAAAATAGAACCGACTCAAAACGCACTAAAAAGCAAAAAATAACTCTGTCAATTAGTTGCTTTAATTTACTTAAGCATATCTAGGAGTCGGTGCCAGCCAAGGTTTCTACTTTAAGGACGTTACCTAGAACCCACAAACTGCTCTACTACGTAAAATAAATGTTCCTTAAACTTGGCTGGCACCGACTTCATAGATATGCTTAAGTAAATTAAAGCAACTAAATGACACAGTTATTTTTTACTTTTTTATATATATTATACATAAATACTTATAATATATAGATAAACACCCAGACACTGGAAAACATCCATGCTCACCACACAAACATTTTCCAGATGTGGGAATGGAACCCACAGCCTAGGACGCAGAAGCAGGGTCACTATCCACTGCGCCACTCGGCCGTCAAAATATATTAATGATAAGTCTGCTGCTAGACGGAGCGAGCGGGGGCCAACCGTGAGGGTCTACCAGCAGATATCACCAATTAACACTGTTCTACGAGCGCATTTCTTTAACAATAATTAGATAGAGTATGAAATAGTGTATTTAACTTGGTAATAATACACAGTGCAGTCAATAACACCAGTCATTTGACAGTCTTTGTTGGCACCGTTCCAACTTTTGTTCTGTAAAAATTTAACAAACGTACTTGTTGTCCCTACAATTTTTGAAAGTTCCCCTCGGTTTCTCCAGGATCCCATCATCAGATTTTGGTTTCCGTGTCATGGTACCACCACCGGACTATCTACTTTCCAACAAAAAAAGAATTATCAAAATTGGTTCATAAACGACGAAGAAGAAAAAAAAAAATATATATATATACGGTCGAATTGAGAAACTCCTTTTTTTTTAAGTCGTTTAAAATTATAAGAAAACTGAGTAAATACACAAGTAGAGGCAGAAGAGCTGTCAAATGGTTGTCAATAATAGCAGCGGGCAACACGCGAGCTGCTACCAGCAGAGATATCACCAATTAACACTGCTTTACGAGCAAGTTGGGTTGCCATCATTCTGGGTTTCCTAGGATTTTCCTAATTTTATTTTTTATTTTTATGTTTACAAAACTAAAACTTTATTCCATCAGCTTATTACAGATGGCCACGGAGTAAGTTTGGTTAAAGGCGCAAGGCAGAGCATCCAAGCCTAATATAGTTGCGCCAAAAGCTCGCAACAGCTGATTGTGAAGAATTGTATTTGCGTCGTGATTGCAAAATACACGATGTTTGCATCTAAGAAATGTTCAACAAATTCAAAAAGCTCTGTATCGGGAAGTTGGTAGCGTTACACCCACGTGCTTCGTAAAGCACGACAAACTACCGTACCCGGTCAATATCACCATTATCTGATAGTTATCTTTAAAATATCAAAAATTATTAAAACTAGCCCGCAACGCACACAAGTGTTACGTCGTGAAAATCCAAAAACTTGTAACAAAACAGTAAATGTTATAAAAACAAAAATAAATCATCATGTAAATAAGTAGCAAGTACATGTAAAAAAAAAGGAAACTATATATTTTAATATGTAAAGCAACTGAATTTCTTTTTGTTAATTAATTAAATAGGAATAAATACCCTTGAGTTACATCATAAAATAATTGACTAAAAAGTCCATCACGTCTTGCAAAGCGAACTATTTTATTTTATTTTTATGTGATGTTTTTTTCCAAATAAAAGGTACCTATTCCTTTCTTTTTCTACAAAAAAAGTGAACCTAAGCTAATGGTGTATTGTCCAAAAAACATAGTTACAAATTACATTACTGCTGCAATAAATTAAATTGACTAATTTTAAGTATAACTTAATTTAATTTATAATAATATTGTTAGCAACATTGAATACTGCGCTTCAAATGGCTAGAGACGAAAATCATAAAAAAAAGAATGTACTCTGCGGCATTTTTGGCTTATATAAAGGACGGTTTATTAAATTATTATCAATTCCAGTTCTAGCATAGACAGTGTTTCAGCCAAATTACTGTAACTGTAACTATTATTTCATTTTGATTGTTTAATTTTGATTTGATTTAAAGAAGTTTTGTAATTGTGTTGATTAATGTTCTTTTGCTGCTTGTGCCTTTTGGCCACTTCTGCTGATATTGCTAAAAATATTTTAATTAATTTACTTAATTTCTTTACTTATTTTTTTTAATCCGAGTTTTAAATTTAATTACGATTACTGGGAAAGTTTAAATAAAACGGACTGTTAATGCTACTTACGAGTATGTCCCTGTTTGCCAGATTTTAGAGACGGCCACCCCAACCCTGTTTACGAGGCACATCGCTTTGCCAATTTTTTAATTAGATTTCAGATACTTTACATGCTTTTTGTAATAAAACCTTTTTTTATTACATTCAATCTATTTCGGGAAGTCTGATTCTCTTTAAATGTACTGGGGGATTAAATAAACACTTAAAAACCTTGACATTATGTAATTTGCCATTTTTCATAGCGGCCATCTTGGATTTGAAGCTTTTCATAGTACATAATATTCTACTAGTCAAGCCTCATTTGATACCCATATTGAGGAAGGTGTGAAGTGACATGAATCGCACTTTGTAGTGACAGCCATTTGGGACCGATTTTTATTAAACATAGCCTAGAATCGTTCCCAGAAAACAGGCTATTCACTCAAACAAAAGACCTACGATGCCACAGACACGCACACGCAGACAGACGTCAAACAAGTAACACCCCTCTTTTTTCATCGGGGGTTTTCATCTACATAATTAATAACGAGAGTTCTGAAACCTAAGCTTATTATTTTATCAGCTAGGTTGTACTCAATCTTCCAGTCGGTTTACTGACGATAGTTGAACGTGACAATGTCTTAAGAAAATACTGATGGAATGGTAGCATTAAATTGGTTATTAAAATTTGTAATTTAAGTATATTTTTATAAATATTAATTTAAATTAATAAAATAATTGATTTTGATTTTATAACTTTATATTTTAAATTTATAATAAATATATTAATTTTTAATTTAAAATTTTTAATTTAAAATTAATATATTTAATAGACGGATGTCGAACGCTGCCGAACGCAAAGGCCGATTGTGCTTCTTTGTCGCTCGTTCCGAGCTCTCGCTTGCACTTCAAGCCTTACATGGAACGCCTCAAAGCGAGGTAACGACGCATGACGTCATGTTTTTCGTGCGTGCAGCCGGCTCTATCGAATTATAAGACGTTGTCACGTCAAAAAACAAAAAAATAAATGTTACTGCGTGTGCCAGGAGCGTTGCCGCTGTCTATCTGTCACTGTGATGCCAAGAATAGTGAGATACTTTGAGCATAGTTGATTAACATTCCACCTCGCTTGCGGCATTAAACATGCATAGCTCTGAAACCTGGTTTAAGTTAGAAATACTTGTAGTAACAGATTTATGTTTAACCTCTATCTTTAAATTTAAATCCATTTTAAGCTATTGCATAGCTTCTATCGCAGGCTTTGAGCGTGGAGACCGAATCCAGAAATTCCGTAACGAAAAAAACCTAACACCCCCCACTCCGACCGGCACAGCGGTGATACTTTTAAGTTTTTTCAGATTGTTTTATTCGCGTCTTTGTTCGCCAACGTCCATACCATGTTGAATACACCAGTTCTCGTCTGATCACCGAAGATAAGCAACATCGGGCGCGGTCAGTACTTGGATAGGTGACCATCTGGGAACACCGCGTGATGTTGGCTTTTTTTGATTTTTATTTTTATTTGATTTTTTATTTTTTTTAGTTTAATTTTTTTTTAATTTATAAATATATAATTATAATTGCATAAGTTGATAAAAAACTAAAAAAAAAAAAATTTTGAAAAGCATCATGCGGTGTTCCCAAGCGGTCACCCATCCAAGTACTGACCGCGCCCGATGTTGCTTAACTTGTATGACTTGTATGCAATAGCTTTACCGCGGCAGTCTCCGAGTGCCACAAGTCTTTTTTTAATGCTAGGTAGAAGCGGCCTGCCGCAGGCCTAGGCCTCCCTTCTTATAGGAGAGGGGATATGGCGTGAATGAGTGTATATATTTTTTATTCATTTCAAGTTAGACATTGACAGCAACCGCACACATGAAAGCGGCATAGATTAAAGACTACTAGATAGAGCCCATAGCGTGTCCACTCGTGAGACAGCAAATCAGCCTTATTGACATGACATGTCAACATTTAAAGTACATCATAAAACGTTATGTTTTAAAATATCGTAAAATACGAAATATTACTTTATATAATATAGTTTAGTAAACGCATAATACATGAAATTTGCTAAAAAATAACATATCTAAGCTTTAAATCATCAATCAATGAAGTTTATGCCTACTTACGTATAAAACGTAATTCCTTCGATTTTCTGTTCGCTGCGACTGTTGCAGCCGAAAATATTACAACCCACCATAGCACGATAACGTTTAAATTAATATCGTAACCGCAAAGTTATATTATTTATCAGCAAATTTAATAAAAAGCTAATAATTGCTCAGATATGTCCCTTGTCTGTCACAAACTCCACGCTTGACAAACAATAAAAACGAACACGCTGAAAGGGACAAAAAATAATCTTGTGTCACTTTCTAATAAAGGCCGAATGAAATAAGTCTGTCACGCTCTTGAACCTACAGCCGCGTTATGACTCCATCTAGTAGTCTTTAATCTATGGTAAGCGGGCTAACTTGTTTTGGTTTCTACACGACATCGTACCGGAACGCTAAATCGCTCTGCGGTATGGCTAACTTTAAGCTACCCTCGGCTGAAGCCTAACAGCTATCATCATCATCAGCCTGTATCCGTCCACTGCTGGACATGGCTTTTCCCAGAGCTCGCCACCACACACGATCCTCTGCCTACGTCATTGAGCCTTCCCTCTACCTATTTGAGGTCGTCGGAAAGCGTCTTATGCTGTACCACACCAGCTAGACTTGGATCAAGTAAAAAAAAAAATTGGTTGTCTGTAAAGTCGGTTTACTGACGATAGTTGAACGTGACAACGTCTGAAGAAAATACTGATGGAATGGTAGCATTTAATTGGTTATTAAAATTTTTAATTTAAGTATGTTTTTATAAATATTAATTTAAATTAATAAAATAATTGATTTTGATTTTATAAATTTATAATAAATATATTAATTTATAAATATATTAATTTTTAATTTTATAAAATTAATATATGTAATAATTATATTTAATAGACGGATGTCGAACGCTGCCGAACGCAAAGGCCGATTGTGCTTCTTTGTCGCTCGTGCCGCGCTCTCGCTTGCACTTCAAGCCTTACATGGAACGCCTCAAAGCGAGGTAACGACGCATGACGTCATGTTTTTTCGTGCGTGCAGCCGGCTATATCGAATTACAAGACGTTGTCACGTCAAAAAAAATACAGAAGCTTAAAGGTCCGTTGTATAAGTTCTCCGCGCGTACCAATGCACCAAGCAGGCCAAAGACAAAAACATTCAACACTGAATATTCGAGTCTTTTAAAAATATATGTATACCAGAGTACCTACATAAAGCTGAAAGAGCTCAAACGCTGGAAAGTAACAAAAGCTTTGTGTTGCCACATATCTGTTACGCTTAGTTGCACTTTTGTACACCCATAACTATATTTTTTAAACCGCAGCAAAATGTTAAAAAACCAGCCAAGTGCGAGCCGGACTTACACACGAAGGGTTCTTTACCATTAGGTATATTTCAAGCAGCTACCTAATACCGTTACTAATATAGGAGTCCCAGATAAATACTTATTTTATTCCGTTTTTAGTATTTGTTGATTTTTACCAAATTAAATATTTCTAACACTCAATCGGTACGTCTTTTTTAACCGACGAAAAAAAACGGAGGAGGTTCTCAATTCGACACGTATATTTTTTTTTATGTATGACCACGCATAACTTTTTAAAGTGTTGTCCGATTTTGATAATTCTTTTTTATTAAAAAGGGCACTCTTCCAAGGTGGTTCTATTGTCATCATGTTAGGATCTGATGATGATATCCTGGGAAATTGAAGGAACTGTTCTAGTTGTACAGGCACACTTGCAGCGATTTCGGTTTTTGTGAGTATCGGTAACTTTTTGGCTACAAGTGCCGTATAATATACTATGACAGTATAGTACGAGTACGTTACGTGGCGATAAATCACTAAAAAGTAAGAAATAAAAATTTTTAACAAAAAATAGAACCGACTCAAAACGCACTAAAAATAAAAACTAACTGTCATTTAGTTGCTTTACTCTACTTAAGCATATCTAGGCGTCGGTGCCAGCCAAGGTTTCTATTTTAAGGACATTACCTAGAACCCACAAACTGCTTTACTACCTTAAATAAATGTTCCTTAATCTTGCTGGCACCGACTTCATAGATATGCTTATGTAAAGTAAAGAAACTAAATGACAGTTATTTTTTACTTTTCAGTCGGTTCTATTTTTTGGTAAAATTTTTTTTCCTTTTTAGGTATGTCCGTTCAGCTGTCCGTGTTGACTATGGAACCCTTAAAATATCCTATAATACAAAAACAGTTTAAATTGTACCGGTACGTAATGCCGGTGGGTGGTCAAAACTTTGGATAACCAATTTAAACTTACAAAAGACCTATTACAAATGGTAAATTCAGGGGATGTTGTAAAACACAATTTTTATGTTCTACGTCGGACTTAAGTCGGAGCTATTACAATATCTTTTTGTTTAATTTAACGCCCGCGGTTTAGCCGGGTAGTTTTCGTTTCCTTGTGTTGTTTGCAGCTGGATTTTAAAATAATATTCTACTGTCTTAAAAATCGTTTTATTCATTTATAATCTTTTATCCACCGACGCATCGGAAAAGCAGTCCGTAACGAGAAAAGACGCGGCCAGAAAAACTCGACACATGCTCTTTTTAAATGAATTACAAAAATTAATATTACACTAAAAATATGCATATTTTGTAACAACCAAAAGAACAGTGAAATATACTCGACTATTCTAACATGTCAATTCATATCTATTATTTTATGACCTGGAATCAAGTCCTTTCGAATCATTTGTCAGTCGACAGAAGATATCTTATATTTTTATTTTTATTGAATTAAGAATTATGGAACTATAATAATATTTTAGGTCATAATTATTTTTGGTCATTACTATTATTTTTTTAGGTATTAACTTATTATAGACTTCTTTTTGTTTTTTTTTTAATTTATTAAATTTAAGACGGCAAGGCTATTGTGCGTGGCGGCACCTTGACTAGGGCCCAGTTGAAAATCAGTGTTGCATGTTTTTTTTAAGAGCATGCAGCTATATGCTGAGCTGGGTCCTTTTTCTGGGTTGTGCCACACATCGCAGGGTATTGTCCTGGCGACAAATAAACAAGTTGTGATGTGTGGCATAGTTGCATTAATAAAGATGTATTCTTTCTTTCTTTCTACGTTACCATAGACGATATCGTATAGTATTGTTTATGGTAACACATTCCAATATTTTAAAATGCTAACACTTGGAAATTTCAGGATAAAATGTGGTCTATATGATATTCTAATATGTAAGCTATATTAGAATGGATTTAGATGAAAATTCATCATATTATAAGAATTTTTCTGTTACAAAATTTCTGACTCCCGCCGGACGCACTCTGCTCATATATTTTGTTATGGACCCCGCATACCATACATTAAAGACAACTAGATGGAGTCATAACGCGGCTGTAGGTTCAAGAGCGTGACAGACTTATTTCATTCGGCCTTTGTTAGAAAGTGACACAAGATTATTTTTTGTCCCTTTCAGCGTGTTCGTTTTTATTATTTGTCAAGAGTGGAGTTTGTGACAAACAAAAGACATATCTGAGCAATTATTAGCTTTTTATTAAATTTGCTGATAAATAATATAACTTTGCGGTTACTATATTAATTTAAACGTAATCGTGCTATGGTGGGTTGTAATATTTTCGGCTGCAACAGTCGCAGCGAACAGAAAATCGAAGGAATTACGTTTCATACGTAAGTAGGCATAAACTTCATTGATTGATGATTTAAAGCTTAGATATGTTATTTATTAGCAAATTTCATGTATTATGCGTTTACTAAACTATATTATATAAAGTAATATTTCGTATTTTACGATATTTTAAAACATAAATAATGTTTTATGATGTACTTTAAATGTTGACATGTCATGTCAATAAGGCTGATTTGCTGTCTCACGAGTGGACACGCTATGGGCTCCATCTAGTTGTCTTTAATCTATGCCGCATACTGTTAGTATTCTGACGTTTCTAACGTCCGCACCTGATGAACGCCGGGTGCAAACAATCGGACGTCAGTAAATTTTCTGATCTGATTTTTTTAATATAACGCTAATGAAACCAACTGATCATCGTCCATTTTGTTTTTTTCTTACTTTTTATAAGCCCAACTATGCTGCCGGCCAGCCGCGAACTAAACTCAGACTCACAGGAACGAAATTTCTAATAAGTGTGCGGCGTCAGGCGTGGTATCGACATCTCTGTCTACTATGTAGACATCGTGCCGTAACACTAAATCGCTTGGTGCTACGTCTTTGTCAACAACTAGCCACGGCCGAAGCCTCCTACCAGCAAGACCTGGACCAATTTAAAAATCTTAATCGGCCCAGCTGAAGCGAACCCAGGACCACCGTTTTATAGATCCACCGCACTTAAACATTATTACCCTACCAACCCACATTGAAGAAGCATGGTGGGTGTAAGCTCCATATCCCCTCTTCTATTAGAAAGGAGGCCGTTAACATGTTGTTTTTTTTTTCAAAGTAAATTTCAAAGAAAATAGTATCGCGGAACGCTTGGGTAATCCTTCATATATAGTTAACATGTTGATATTGATTACGACATATCAACGGGCAACTTTTCAATTAATTAAACAATAGTTCATCAAAGTATCCGATCAACTGAAAAATATTGTTTCAAGTTACAATAGATTGTCAACAATATGGCGGCCGTGACGTCATCGATACAGCCTCTCTTGCATTTGCATTGATGATTTTTCAACGAAATTTTATTTGTAGTACACTTTTTTATGGCATACTCGTAGTTTAGCAAGAGAAGTATCTCCGCAGTATTTTTGACGGCCTTCGTATATGTGCGGTGGATTTAATAAAATGGAGGTCCCAGGTTCAGGTTTTTTTTTTTTTGATCGACTACAAGTCGGCCCTTGACTGCTATCTCACCTGATGTTAAGTGATGATGCAGTCTAAGATGGAAGCAGGCTAACTTGTTAGGAGTGGGACGAAAATCCACACCCCTATCGGTTTCTACACGACATCGTACCGGAACGCTAAATCGCTTGGCGGTACGTCTTTGTCGGTAGGGTGGTAACTAGCCACGGCGAAAGCCTCCCACCAGCCAGACCAAGACAAATTAAGAAAAATCCCAATCTACCCCGCCGGGTATCGAACCCAGGACCTCCGTCTTATAAATCCACCGCGCATACCACTGCGCCACGGAGGTCGTCGTCAGGTGGCATGGCCAATTGAGATTTTCTGAATTGATATGATGGTGGGAGGCTTTGGCCTTGGCTAGTTGCCACCCCGCCGATAATAACGTACCGCGAAGCGGTTTAGCGTTCCGGTACGATGGGAAGAAACCGAAGGGATTTCGATGTTATCCTACTCCTAACAAGTTAACCTGCTTCCATCTTAGATTGCATAACCACTTACCACCAAGAGCGATTGCACTCAAGGGCTAACTTGTAATAAATATATAAATGAAAAATACAGATTTTTACTTAATTGTAAACGATTTAGCGTTCCAATAGAATACTGGTAAGAATAATTTTTGTCTGTCTGTCTTTCCGGTTGTCTAGCTAATCTCTAAAACAGCTGGGTCGGCTTTGACATAACTCTCACTGACAGTAAACTTATGTTATACGGAATAACTAAAGCAACGTTTATTTTAGAAATTTTATTTATTTTTAAACGACTTCAAAAAAAAGGAGTTTCTCAATTCGATCGTATATATATATATATATATACGATCGAATTTATATATTTATTTATATATATATATATATATATATATATATATATATATATATATATATATATATATATACGATCGAATTGAGAAACTCCTTTTTTTTTGAAGTCGTTTAAAAATAAATAAAATTTCTAAAATAAACGTTGCTATATATATATATATATATATATATATATATATATATATATATATATATATTTTAAATTCCAAGCGGACGAAATCGCGCGCCTCTACTATTGTTAAGGTAGAAAGAAAAAATCTTCATTCAAAGCACATTGCCAAAAAGAGAATGCCAGACAATATATATGACTTTAACCCACTAATAAAAACATATTGTACAACAATGTATTATGTATCATTTTATTGCATTTTTTTACAAAATAAAATAAATTACATTTAAAAGCTCTAGGACTTGGAGTGTTTGTATCAAAAAAGCACCATAACGCGTAAACTAAAATCTAACTACGCAGTGGCATGACGCATGACAGACGCAAAGCTTCATCAAATACATTTTTAAACTTGACTTTTGGAGCCCACTTTGGTTGAAAATACAATAAAAACGATTTAAAAGGCTAGACCTCAGTGCAATAATAAAGATTTAAAAATGCGTAAAGAGTGTAAATTAAAAGGAAATAGTTTAATTACTTTTTTTCAACATAATTTTATTCCGAAGTCCACAGTATAAATGGCTTATTGTAAAACATTTATATAATAATAGGATATTTTTAGTATATTTATAATTTGTGTTCATTCTGGGTTAAGATCTGGCATTCTCCAAGCCCCAGGCTGTCCACGTATGCTCATATTTAACTATTTTATTTAAATACACAATGAATTTTAAACAACTACCCACGTTTCATAGCAATCACTTGAAAATATATAAAAAATATAAGAGTTTCAATCGATTTTTTGTGTCCTGTATCACGTGACCGTCGTTGTAGTCAAAGTCAACTTTTATCAACCTTCATAACTTTTATCAGCGACTGCTTAGCTACAAGTAACTTTATTACTATTTAAATAGAAGATCTGTACTATTTAATGACATATATGTCATCTCTGGGCATCTCTAGGGCAGACTTCCATACATTTTTTACCTATGTTGTCGCACTCCTTACAGCCCGTTAGCCCGCTTCCACCTTAGACTGCATCACCACTTAACATCAAGTGTGTCATCAAGTCAAGGGCCAACTTGTAGTCCATAAAAAAAAGTCTATTCGTTTTTTTTACGTTTTTGCGTGAAATAGTAATAAACATCATACTTACAATTTAGCGTCCTTGTAATATTAGTAAGGATCTGGTAGTCGCACCATACGCCTTTCTGTAACCTTAAACAGAACAGGTGTACGGCTCTGCATAATGCCGTGCATTTATTTATTTATTTAAGTACACTAACAATATACATATAAACACAAATACCAGTGAATACAATTATCAAAATGCTCACATTCACTTATACGGATATCAATTACTAGTGTACATAACACTCACCAAAAAGAAATATGCAAACAGTCAAATAATCATAGAAAGAGGAAACAAAAAAAAACAACTTTTTTTTTTATCGACTACAAGTTGGCCCTTGACTGCTATCACACCTGATGTTAAGTGATGATGCAATCTAAGATGGAAGCGGGCTAACCTACGACATCGTACCGAACGCTAAGTCGAAAGCCTCCCACCAGCCAGACCAAGACAAATTAAGAAAACTCCCAATCTGCCCCACCGGGAATCGAACCCAGGACCTCCGTCTTATGAATCCACCACGCATACCACTGCGCCACGGAGGTCGTCATAACTTAATTATTAATATTTAGAACTCACCGATAGATGATCGATGAGTTTTTTTTTAAAGAAAGGAAAAGAATTACAAAAGATGTCGATGCCAGTTATAGATCGAGATAATTCATTATATTTTGTGCATATACGAGAAATAGGGGCTCGGTTTCCAAGGTGTGTTCTGGCATAGGGAATATGAAATTATTGCAAGTACGATTTTCAGCCGCAACCTGCGTGACGTCACAGCTATTAAAAATTAAATTAAATCCAAACATACTTAACTGAAAGCATTAATAAGTATAATAGTCGAAATAGTACCGATGTTTGATTCAAGTGGTTGTTTTTAGCAAAATAAGTCTTAAATCTTTACGTTTCCCCGCCAAGTGTCGAGTCCACTTGCTATTGTGGCCTGTCAAAGAGACTGTTCACTCCACTTCGCTCCACCTCACTCCGTTCCACTCCACTCTACTCCACCCGCACTTTACATCATTGTTACCCGTTACTGACATTTTTATTCAACTCTTTTAAAAGAATAGAGTGCTTTTATTCTTCCATTTGTACGGAAATTGTGTCTTTGTTTGATAGAAACGCCTCAGAACGACCTCAATAACGCCGGGTAAGAGGCTAGACTGACTTGAAAATTATGCACATGGTAGTTGAGTATCATCACCATCATTATCAGTGTGTTAACTAACGTGTGACATGCTACGCGACACGACATACGTGCATCTCATCGGGCCACAGACTGCTACATTTTTTTTTATCGACTAAAAATTGGTCCTTGACTGCTATCACACCTGATGTTAAGTGATGATGCAGTCTAAGATGGAAGCAGGCTAACTTGTTAGGAGTGGGACGAAAATCCACACACCTTTCGGTTTCTACACGACATCGTACCGGAACGCTAAATCGCTTGGCAGTAAGTCTTTGTCGGTAGGGTGGTAACTAGCCACGGCGAAAGCCTCCCACCAGCCAGACCAAGACAAATTGAGAAAAATCTCAATCTGTCCCGCCGGGAATCGAACCCAGGACCTCCGTCTTATAAATCCACCGTGCATACCACTGCGCCACGGAGGTCGTCATGGCGCCAGTAGGGAATGCCGTTGTTTTGATCGCGTCCGTCGCGTTGGCAGCTTCGCGTCGCGTCGCGATTGACGCTTACGGTACGGCCTACATAAATGAAAGTATGTATGGTACTTATATCAAAAAAATTTTGTCCGTCTGTTAGTTTGTTGAGGCTAATCTCTGAAACTACCAGTCGGATTGTAAAGGTTATTTTTGTGTAATGATAACCATATTCCCACTAAGAACGGGAACTACGTTGGTGAAACTGCGAGCACTCGCTAGTTGCTTATATATCTATAAACAAACACCCAGACACTAGAAAACATCCATGCTCATCACACAAACATTTTTCCAGATGTGAGAATCGAACCCTCATCCTAGGACGTAGAAGCAGCCACTACCCATTTCGCCACTCGGCCGTCATATACAGACCATCATGCCTCATTCCAATAGGGGTAGGTAGAGACCACGCGGGTCCCATTTTTACCCTTAAGGTACGGAACCATAAGAATGAAGGTTTTTTATTTCCTAAAAAAAATTTAATTCCTCAAAGGCCGGCAACACATTAGCAGTGCCTCTGGTGTTGCAAATGTATATGGGCGGCGGTAATCACTCAACATCAGGTGACCCGCATGCTCGTTTGCCCGCTTTAATAGCGATAAAAAAAAAAATGAAGGTAGAAATCTTCACTAATTACATATTATTAAGCTATTGCATAGCTTCTATCGCAGGCCTTGAGCGTGGAGACCGAATCCAGAAATTCCGTAACGATAAAACCTAACACCTCCCACTCCGACCGGCACAGCGATGATACTTTTTAATCAGATTGTCTTATTCGCATCTTTGTTCGCCAACGTTCATACCATGTTGAATACACCGGTTCTCGTCCGATCACCGAAGTTAGGCAACATCGGGCGCGGTCAGTACTTGGATGGGTGACCGCCTGGGAACACTGCGTGATGGCTTTTTAAATTTTTATTTTTTTTATTTTTTTATTTTTAATTTAAATAATAAAAAAAATAAAACAAATTAAAAAAATCGGAACCGCGCCCGATGTTGCTTAACTTCTATACAATAGCTTTACCGCAGCAGTCTCCGAGTGCCACACGTCTTTTTTTTTATTATAAAATGATTTTAACCATATATTTTAATTCTTAATTATTATCACGTTAATTTAAATTATTAGGTGTAAAATGTTGTTTCTTTATCAACTTTCCACATCGATTTTGGCTTTAATATCGACGAAGAACCAAAGGCGTGACCTAAATTTTCGCAACGCTATAAGTTGCCATAATATGTTGGTACTGCTATGGCGTTCTTCCAAAAACTCACGTTAAGTCTTACAAACTCGCCAAACAGTTAAATAAATATCGCAGTTATAGGTAATAAATGTAGTTACAAGTTTGAACTGATAGCGTGGTCTTATTGACCGACTTCGCAAAGAAAAAGGTCAAGTATTTATTTATTATTTATTTGTATTTGTACACCACAACAAAGAACAGAGACAAAAATACAATAAGTAGAACAAAAGGCGGCCTTAATGCTTAACAGATTTCTTCCAGACAACCTTAGTTTTAGGAAAACATTAGGACACTAGAAGGCAGGTGAATTTTAATCAGAAATTACTCTATCTATTCATGAAAATCCGTTCAGTAATAAAAAAGATGCATTGGATGACTTTATTGGGATAGAAGATAATTATCTATACCAAATCCAAACTCGATTGAGAATGCTTGTCAACAAACAAATTAAAAATGAAGGTAGAAATTACTAGTCATTTTGCACCTAATTTTTTTAATTAACTTGTTAATGAGAAATTCATGACAATAAATAAGATAAGTAAGCTTAAAACTAATTAATATATTCGATATCTTTTAAATAAGATTTTATAAAAAACAAAACATAATTTTAAATTTATTAGGCATAAAATGTGTTGCATTTTCTACCTTCATTTTAAATTCATTTATTGACAAGCATTTTTAATTGAATTTGCCTTAGTATAAGTATATTTGGTACTAGCGAGCGTCCGCGGTTTCGGCAGGAAAAAATATGGCCTATGAGTTTGTAAGTGTATAAATATTCTGATATGTAAGTTATATTATTGTGAAGT
This sequence comes from Mycalesis mineus, assembly GCA_034621355.1. NCBI lineage: Eukaryota > Metazoa > Arthropoda > Insecta > Lepidoptera > Nymphalidae > Mycalesis > Mycalesis mineus. The sequence continues at coordinate 187,102 of JAXAVZ010000012.1, read as the reverse complement.
TTCATCAAAATTCATTCAATCGCTTTTGCGTGAAAAATCCACACAATAAATATACTTACAAAACTGTCGTCTTTATAATATCCTAAGGATCTGTCGAGATTTAGTTAAAAAAATTAAAATGGCGGCTGGTCATAGACGATTACTGTTCAAACCCTTCAGTTTATTTAGATTAGCTTCTGTATGCTCTTTAACAGCACGGGTGCATCCCAGTAGTACCCCCTAATTTTAGTTCTATAGAACTGTTTATACACCATATTAGTGCTTAGTGTAATTCCTATTCCTTTAATTTTGTCCCATTAGTTCTATATAGAAGTAATGGGACAAAATTAAAGAAATGTCGATATCAACATCTTGTTTGTACGTTACATATAAAATATCTATAGTTTTTATAAGTATAATATGGAATCTCTTTTGATTGCAATAATAAATGTCCACTTAAATTTGAGAGTATCTATAAACATACTATATCGAATACAGCTTTGCTTTTTTTTTTTTTTTTTGCTTAAATTGCACAAAACGTCTTTAAAATGGTATTGAGGTTTTTAATATAATTTTTTTCTAAACTGAATAGTTTGCGCGAAAGATACTTCCAAAGTGGTTAAATGTCCCCCCCCCCCCCTGTAACTCCTAAAATAACAGAACATTTTTTTAGACACAACTACTACTTGGTTTTAACAATTTAGCTTTTGTCGCAAGGGACATTTTTTTTGTTAAAAACAAAATGAAACATCAATCAAAATAATATAAAGTTTATAACTTATTTGGTATAAGTAAAGTCAAGAGCAAAAACTATACTACAGTACTATATAGAACTATTGGGATATAATTTGACAGCACGGAAAATATCCCAACAGTTCTATAGAACTACGGTATGGGGTACTACTGGGATGCACCCAACAGCGCCCAAATAGGTGCCAAAAAACACAGATATTGGCGAAATTACATGAAATCTCCGCCATCTTGGAAGTCGGTTAAAAATAATATATTGCAAAGTTAAGTACACGCTCGATTACTTTATGCAGCTGTTATGGCACCTTTCCAAGTATATCGGTCTGAGTGACCACATAAAGTCGAAATATAGTAGTTAAGAGGTAATAAATGTAGGTACACTGTAGGGTTGGGTCGCTTGCAAGATTTTATAGTACTGTATCATTATGATTACCGTTTCTTTGGTCCAGTGGTTAGCTATGTGGTTTCGAATCTCGAGGTCCCTGGTTCAAGTCCTGGATATTAAATGGTATACTGAAAATATTTGAATTGAGGTTTTTTATGGAGGAGGAGGAGGAGGAGAGGAGGTTCTCAATTCGACACGTATATATTTTTTTTATGTAAACCACGCATAACTTTTTACAGAGTTGTCCGATTTTGATAATTCTTTTTTTATTAGAAAGGGCATGCTTCCAAGGTGGTCCCATTGTCACCAAGTTAGGATCTGATGGTGATATCCTGGGGAAATTGAAGGAACTCTTCAAATTTTGGAGGCACGCTTACAGCGATTTCGGTTTTTGTCTCGGTATCGGTAGCTTTTTAGCTACTAGTGCCGTATAATATACTATGACAGTATAGTACGAGTACGTTACGTGGCGATAAATCACTAAAAAGTAAGAAATAAAAATTTTTAAATAAAAATATAACCGACTCAAAACGCACTAAAAAGTAAAAAATAACTGTGTCATTTAGTTGCTTTAATTTACTTAAGCATATCTAGGAGTCGGTGCCAGCCAAGGTTTCTACTTTAAAGACATTACCTAGAACCCACAAACTGCTTTACTACGTAAAATAAATGTTCCTTAAACTTGGCTGGCACCGACTCCTTGATATGCTTAAGTAAATTAAAGCAACTAAATGACACAGTTATTTTTTAGTTTTTAGTGCGTTTTGAGTCAGTTCTATTTTTATTTAAAATTTTTTTTAACATCAGTTTCGTCTGAGTCTGTTATTGCTGGCTTATCTCTGAAACGGCTAAACTGATTTCGAAGAGACTGTCACTTGCTAATAATGTCATAAGGTGTAACAAAGCCTAATTGGCACATCGTTGTACTCTCCGAACCATATAGATTGACAATATCACTATATATATGACGGCGCCTGCGTCATCATACGCGACTAGAAAGAAGTCTGTGAACTGCACGTGCACCAGCTACGCCCTCTTGCGACTGCGCATCGTCCGATACCCCCACTCACCCCACTACTTGAGTCATTCTAAGTTGTATAAAAGAAGTTGCCAGTAGTAATAATTCACTGTTAATTAGGTTGCTGTTAATTATTCTTTCAGGTATCTATTTGTTGTTTAGTTATAATTACTCTAAATACAAAGGATTACCCTATTATTTTATTCACTACTAGCGGACGCCCGCGACTTCGTCCGCGTGAAAACCTCTTAGGTACCCTTTTAATTTTAAAGACAGACTTTCATATATAGTGTGCTCTTTCCCCGCTACCCCTCTCAATTTAATTTTTTTATAGTTTCCCGTGAGACAATATCCTCCATCCCGTCCCGTGTACTAAAGATCTACATTTTTGTTAAACATTGTACGATATTACAGTACACTAACTTTAACAATATATATTTATGGCAAGCTGATGAGTATAGTTTGTATCAAACAGTCTATTTCACTTTTGAGTCTAGCTTTCATAATAAACAAAATAATTTACAATCCGACATGCAGATCTCGAGATTAGCCCGTTTAAACAAACGAACAAACTTTTTCATATATTATATAAATATGGTCTGCCATGCCAAATAAACTGAAATAAAAGATCAAAGATCGAATTCTCAAAGAATATCAGTACCAAAATGTTGACCCCTATTCAGTACGTATAACATAACTCGGAGGAGGTCAACTTAATGTATTGGATGATATAGCGTCAGAATTATTTTTTAGAAATTTTGTAATATCTCCAAAACCATATTACTAATTAACACACTGTAAAAGGCAAATCTTATCTCTATAATATCCTTGTGATTATTAAATAATTTATTTTGATAAGGATTTAAGTTTAGTTGTATAAATAATGACGTTAACGTAAGCATATGAATTAAATAATTTTTTAAAACACAAAAAGTTATATATCTGCCAAAATATAAAAGATAGATATATGCTAACGCGGACTTTTTTGTTGAACTCTTTAAGGTGGATAATACTGTTGTACATTATTTTGGTCTATCTCGTAGGGTACAGCCAGCGTTTGTAATATAAGCGCAAAAAAACGTGCTTATTTACCACATCACATTAGAAACCTCTAAATTTATCAGTGTTCCTCTATTATATTTTGTATGTATCATACATAATTCTAAATATTATATATATTATATATATATATATATACAATATTTCATATATATATATATAATTCTAAATACTTTATGGTGCTGTAGGCGGGGAGTAACAATACTTTGCTACTTGGAGGTAAAGAAAAATCTATCTATATATATTTTATATAGATATAGTGATCCTTGTTTGTCTCTTTTCAGTTTATTACTTCCAAGCAATGGGTTTTTTTTGTTAATAATAGAACAAAAAACAGTGATTTTTCGTACTAATTTTCATAAATATAACTTAAAAAAAATTTTAACAAAAATAGAACCGACACAGTTATTTTTTACTTTTTAGTGCGTTTTGAGTCGGTTCTATTTTTTGTTAAAAATTTTTATTTCTTACTTTTTAGTGATTTGTCGCCACGTAACGTATTCGTACCATACTGTCATAGTGTATTATACGGCACTAGTAGCCAAAAAGCTACCGATACCGAGGCAAAAACCGAAATCGCTGTAAGTGTGTATATCATCATCAGATCCTAACATGATGACAATGGGACCACCTTGGAAGTATGCACTTTCTAGTAGAAAAAGAATTATCAAAATCGGACAACTCTGTAAAAAGTTATGCGTGGTCATACATAAAAAATATATACGTGTCTCGTCGGTTAAAAAATTTGTACTTTTTATACAAATTCAACTACTTTTTCAACCCTTTCGCGATAAAAAATATCTATGTAATACCCTACAATATGAACTAAAATCGTGCCAAGTTTCGTTTAAGTTAATTTAGTAGCTTCGGCTTGAATCGCGGCCGACAAAAAAAAACAGACATACAGACAAAAATAAAAAATAAAATTACATTTTTGGATTCAGTATTGACTATAGTGTACTCCAACAAAAATTTTATAAATATCTTCAATGAACAGAATTGGATCTATTACAATTTTAAATTTTTTTTTTTTATCGACTACAATGCCCCGATAACACAGACATACAAACATAGATTAAAGACAACTAGATTGACGCTATCACACGTGATGTTAAGTGATGGTAAAATACAATATTACTTATATAAGATGGTTAAAACGGGCAAAAAAATAACCTGTTATAGGAGTAATGAAGTTTAACGTTTAGTTTTAGTTTCGATAACGTTTAAATTAATATCGTAACCCAACCAAATTTAATAAAAAGCTAATAATTGCTCAGATATGTCCCTTTCGTTTCTACACGACAAAAAATACAGCTGAAAGGGACAAAAAATAATTGTTCCTTTATAATAACGGAGTATAGGCGTCAAATCGAAGCTACGATGCCACAGATAACACAGACATACAAACAAACATCGACGTCAAACTTATAACACCTCTCTATTTTCGGCAGTGGTTGATAAAATTATAATTATAAAAATAAAAAACCCGACTGCTTAGAAGTAGTAAACTGAAAAGAGAAAACTATCACTATATCTATATAGTATTGTTTGTCCCCGCCTGCAACACCAAAAAGTATTTAGAATTTTATACAGATATAGTGATCCCTGTTTTTCTCTTTTCAGTTCATTACTTCTAAACTGTCGGGTTTTTTATTTTTATAATTATAATTTTATTCCCCTATTTACAGCCGCCATTTTGAAAATTTATATAGCCTATGTCACCACAATTTTGACAAATTTAACGACACCTCATATGTCAAAATCCGTCCAGCCGTTTAGGCTGTAGCGCGTGCCGAAGAAATGGGCATACATACATACACTCGAAAAACATTACCCTCCGTCTGACCCAGTCGGGTAAAACAATAACAAAGAATGTGGCCTAAAATATCGAACGCTACAACAAAATGTGACCAGCCGACCTTTTGTAGTTTTTGTTTGGCTTCCAACATGGGCGACATTTTAAATATGACGTCGGGTCAACATACTGCTGACTCAGCGCCTAATTGAGCGGCGTATGGAAATTAGGGGGCTGTAGAACCCACTAGCTGTCCCCGCAGCTTCACCCGCGTAGCTTGTATCATTTTTTTTATCGACTACAACTTGGCCCTTGACTGCTGTCACACCTGATGTTAAGTGATGATGCAATCTAAGATGGAAGCGGGCTAACTTGTTAGGCGTTGGATGAAATCCACACCCCTTTCGGTTTCTACACGACATCGTATCGGAACGCTAAATCGCTTGGCGGTACGTCTTTGTCGGTAGGGTGAGCGTACAATCAAATTCAAAATTTAAACAAAATGAATCAAAATTCAAAATTATTTACTTAACCTGTCAAAGCGGAAGGGACCGCCTAGCTATTATATATTTATCTAACATAACCCGACCCAGGATTGCAACCCAGGATCTCGTGATCAAAGCCACTAGACCTAACCACTAGACCAAACTGGCAGTCCTACAGATTTCTAAGTAGCTCTATGGTTTCCTAGACTGCGGAACTAGTCTGAAAGTTGGAGATGTTACACCCCTGTGTCTCAGAAAGCACGTTAAGCCGTCGGTCCCGGTCACTATCACCAACATTTTAGATAATTTTTTAGTAGATAGTTTTTTTATGGACTACAAGTTGACCCTTGACTGCTATCACATGATGTTAAGTGATGATGCAATCCAAGATGGAAGCGGGCTAACTTGTTAGGAGTAGAACGAAATCTACACCCCTTTCGGTTTCTATACGACATTGTACCGGAACGCTAAATCCCTTGGCGGTACGTTTTTGTCGGTAGGGTGGTAACTAGCCACGGCGAAGGCTCCCACCAGCCAGACCAAGACAAATTAAGATAAATCTCAATCTGCCCTGCCGGGAATCGAACCCGGGACCTCCGTCTTATGAATCCACCGTGCATTCCACTGCGCCACGGAGGCTGTCAAAAACAATATTGGTGATGATCGTTTATCAGCTTAAGTGGTGGGTCTACGTTCCATGTCCCCTCTCCTATAAATAAAGAGGGGTTGGTCAAGTGGTTATTAATAAATTTATAAGACGGAGGTTCTGGGTTCTATTCCCGGTGGGGCGAATGATATTTTCTTAATAATTCGCCCTTTTGTATTGAGATTGGTGGAAGGTTTCGGCCGGGGCTAGTTACCTTCCTGCCGAGAAAGACGTACCGTCAAGCGCTTGGTGAAGAAACCGAAAGGGGTGTGGACTTTATCCTACTCGAAATCAACCCTTCCATCTTACATTGCATCATCACTTACCATCAAATGTGATTGCAATCAAGGGATAACTTGTAATTAATAATATTTAAGTTATTTACTTGTATTTATTTAGAGCTTTAATATTGACAATGACCTGTCAATGCCTCAAGCCTTATAATTAATGCACGATATCATTAGGTTAATTAATATATTATATATAATTACTTAGTATAATTACAATACTATACATAAATATAATTAAATCTATATCAGCACATCAAATTTTGACGTGACAACGTCGTATAATTCGATAGAGCCGGCTGCACGCACGAAAAAACATGACTCATGCGGCGTTACCTCGCTTTGACGCGTTCCATGTAAGGCTTGAAGTGCAAGCGAGAGCGCGGAACGAGCGACATAGAAAGCACAATCGGCCTTTGCGTTCGACATCCGTCTATTAAATATAATTATTAAATATATTAATTTTAAATTAAAAATTAATATATTTATTATAAATTTATAAAATCAAAATCAATTATTTTATTAATTTAAATTAATATTTATAAAAATATACTTAAATTAAAAATTTTAATAACCAATTAAATGCTAACATTCCATCAGTATTTTCTTAAGACATTCTCACGTTCAACTATCGTCAGTAAACCGACTTTACAGACAACCAATTTTTTTTAATATAAAATAAAACCGACTTCCAAATGCACTAAAAAATAATAAATAATTGCGTTATTTTGTTACTTTAATTTATTCAAGGTCGCCCCTCAGTGAATTCCATACAAAATTTTATTAAAATCGCTACAGCCGTTTAGTCGTGAGGACGTAACAAACATACACACTTATAAACCTGCCCTTTTATAATATTAGTATAATATCTATGAAGTCGGTCCCATACAAAGTTGGGGAAAATTTGGTTAAAGCAAAAATAAATAATTTTATAATTTTTAGTGCATTTGGAACTCGGTCTGATGTTTTTCTTAAAATTTTTAATTTTTACTTTTTAGTGATTTATTCATGATAATTTATAAATGCAAATGCAGGAGTCATTATAAAAAAAATCAAAATTGCTGTAAGCTCACTATGAAATATCGGATCCTGACATGATGGATGTTACCTTGGAAATATACCCTTCCAAAAAAGTTACTTTTCAAATCGGTCCAGCCGTCTTCGAGTACCTAATTGCGTAACATACATTGTATAACAAAAAACATACAGGCGAATTGAGATCCTCCCCGTTTTTGAAGTCGGTTGAAAACAAAGCACCCGCCGAGTTTGTCTGTTTATCTGGTTGCGATAATGTCAAGAATATCGAACAGATTTTGATATAGTTTTCACCAAAATATAGAGATTAATTTTACTAATTTATTTTTCTAATTTTATAAAGTTCAAGGAAGGTACGAGAATGAGTAGAAAAATTGAAAATCCCTTGCTTTTCTAGTACCAACTTACTATGTGCTTTAAAGTTGAATTATTTCTGAGTACAATTCAAAACTTCAAAACGGCTGATCGGATCTAGATAAGACACAAAGATAGATTATAGTCTGGAATACACACACATAAGATGATGATGATATTGGTTAATAATAGGTTTATTGTAATTTTAATAAGCATCTATACTAAAGCCAAACTCAATGTGGAATGATTGTCAACAAAGCAAATTAAAAATGAAGGTAGAAATCACAAATCATTTTACACCTAATAATTTTAATTAACTTGTTAATGACAAAATTAATGACAGTAAATTTGATTAATAAGCTTAAATATAGCCACAACCTTTTGAAATTATTGCCATTTTATAATCAACAAAACAATTTTTTAATGTATTAGGCATGAAATGACATGCATTTTCTACCATCATTTTTAATTTGTTTGTTTAAATATCGATTCTCCATCGATTTTGGTTTTAGTATAGTGTCCCCGGTTTACAGTTTGATAAGTCGGTTTAAAACCTAACTGTTTACAATATTACGGTAACATAAATATGTACCAAGGTACCTACATAAAATACGAATTCCTACTTTTGCCACCAAAAATAACAAAGAAAAAGACAATAGGTAGGTCATATCCGGGTCAAGCTTCAGCCAACTTTAACTTAACTGACACTTATTATAGGTACCTAATTATATTTCAAAAAGGAACAAATTTTCGTATTATGTTATGTAATTTTTAAAAATTATATTTCGGTCATAAAATCATAACAATATTACAACTCCATGCAGTTAATAATAGGGGAATGGGAAATCACAGCAAAAAAAAACACATTTAGCAAAGGTTGAAAACACTTAATTTATTAAACATAAAAAGTGTCACAAATTATAAAAAAAAAAAATTAACACTAAAAATAACACACACAAACAAGCTTTACAATGTCTATGACTAAAAACTCAAAAGTAAATTAATTAAAAATAAAATATAAAAAATTATAATAACACAAAAAATAAAAACAAAACAAATAAAAAAACAAAATTCTGATGTTTAATTAAATTAAATAGTTATGATAATTAAAAATTATAACGTGAAATTTTAGTACATTAGCAAACTAATACTCTACGATATTAATGTAATATAAGACACAAAACAGGCAATCATCTATTTTCTAATATAATACTTACAGTAGGTAGGTAGGTATATAAATAAATTACATCAATAAATGCACATTTTTAAACACAACAAAATTATCTATTCACGAAAAAAATGCACAAAGCACTGTTGTCTATGAACGATTTCAAAATTCGAATTCAATTACAAATTTTAATTATCACAAACGTTTTATGTATCAAGCTATCCTTTTTCGTAGGTGCCGTCTCACTCTTATCCTGAGGAACGATAGTCCGGGATTTATGGAACGATTTTAACACACAACGTACCATTTATATGGTTGTTTGGACTGTTTTCCTACATTTTTTTATTCATGGTGTACAGTTTTTGGTGTATTTTATTGTGCGCGTGGTTTTTTGTGGCACGGTTTCGTGGGTTTGCGGAGGCGGGCGACACGGCCTCCGAGGCACGACCGTCTCTGCCCGGGCTCGGGCGTAAACTGGCTCGACTGACATAATAAGTTCTGGATCGGTGCTGCCCTCTGAAATATATCGATGCGCGAGTGACAGATTTATAAATGCACTAAACTAGTTAACACTAATAGCTTTGAATATTGAATAGAATATGACATTTATCTTTACCTAGAGCTTTACGGCCAGCTTTTATAGCAGTAATGACTTAATAATGTTTCCAAATATTGTACCATCAAATCTTCTACAAATGCAGTTGTTTATAAAGCAATTTTATGACGTCATAGACTATAATATATTTAATAAAATTATTTTATATGCTCCGTAAAAGCGACGTAAAAACATAGTTATTGGAATGGTGTATCTACGACTACATATCTTTTACTCCGAGAGTAATACCTAGACATAATTTTTAAGCGACAATTAAGCTATTTGACCGCCTCAATGGCACAGTGGTGTGCGCAGTGAATTTATAAGACGAAGGTCTCGGGTTCTATTTCCGGCAAGGCCGATTAAGATATTCTAAATCACAATGCATTTTTGTTCCGATTAGTCAAAATTCATAAAAGCTTTTGATACTTTGAAATTAGCATCGCGGAACGCTTGGGTAATCTTTTATAAATATATTATTTAATTTATTGATATTTTGCCTATATTTATTATAAACATCGATAATCAAACAAGCTAAAATAATAGACGGTACAGCAGCATGCTCGTTGGATTTATAAAAAGGAGGTCCGGGGTTTGATTGACAAAAATTAAGACCATTAATTTTTTTTTAATTTGTCCAGGTCTGGTGGGCCGTAGCTAGTTACCACATTGTCGGCAATGCGATTTCACATACCGGTACGATGTCGTGTAGACACCAAAAGGGTTACGGGTTTCATTCTACTCCTAAGAAGTAAGGCTGCCTCCATTTTACACTGCATCATCATTGACAAGTGTGTTTGCAATCAAGGAAAACTTGTGATAAATTTAAAAAAAAGTTGAGAGGTGTCAAGGGACACCCGGATGGAACGAAGTTCCTTTCGATTAATTAGTGAAGGAGTTGTAATAAAATTTTATTTTTTTTAAGTAATAATAATATTTGTTGTTGTACACCGAAACACGAGAGCGCGAGACAGCATACAGCGCGGGCGCCCCCCGCCGCTCACGCGCACACACATCAAAGGCGGCGGCAAGATCCTTTAATCAAAAAGTGTCGTGACAACTTTTCGTACCAATTTTTTCCGTCTAGCCCCCTTTCACATCGCGCGATAAGGAACTTCGTTCCAATTAAAAATTATATAAAAAACAAACAAAACTTGTCTACAGTCTGAGACTGTCTTTGTATAGTTCGTGTTGCCATTGATGACCTGATCTGAGACATCTGGTCCAGATTTGAGACTGTGAGACCTGATCGCTAATAGCAGGCTTCGTGAGAAGGCTCAAAGTCACTCAGCGGGCGATGGAAAGATCAATGCTCGGAGAATCTATAGCTCAGCGAGTCGCTGAACATGGGCAAGGCACGTGGTTCGAAGAGCTGATTGACGTTTGACGCCCAAGGTGCTAGAATGGCGACCCCATACCGGAAAGCGCACGTTGGTCGACCCCCCACTATACTAAAGCCAAACTCGATTGAGAATGCTTGTCAACAAACAAATTAAAAAAGAAGGTAGAAGTCACTAGTCATTTTACACCTATTTTTTTAAAATTAACTAATTCATGACAGTAAATTAGATTAGTAAGCTTAAAAGTAATTAATATATTCAGTGTCTTTTAAATAAGATTTTTAAAGTAAGAATTTTTAAAAAAAGAAAGTAAAATTATGTTAATTTTACATTTATTAGGCATAAAATGTGTTGCATTTTCTACCTCCATTTTAAATTTGTTTGTTGACAAGCATTCAATCGAGTTTGGCTTTAGTATAGATGGACTGATGACGTCGCAGGGAGCCGCTGGCCGCAGACTGCTTCGGATCGTTGAGGTTGGAAGCCTCTAAAAATATGGTTTATGTCCAACAGTGTACGTCCATCGGCTGTTAATGATGATCTCAGGTGAAGGACTCACCACGGAATCCGGAGCATCCTCAAGAGATTTTATTTATTTATTACAACTTTTTTATTACAAAATTTACAACACTATCCACGAATACACAGAAAGATTATGACGTCACAAAACATACAGACATAAATCAACAATGAACAGTACAAATATGGAAAAACATAACAAAACATAAATATAAACAAAAATTAATAAAATAAGTAAGCAGGTAAACAAATTAGTAAAATAAGTAAAAGAAGGATGTGACAGAATGTGGGAAAGTAAAATACTTTATAACACTGTAGAACAATATTTTATTATCTTGGAACAGAGTTTCCTCTTGTTACAATTTGCCGCGTAATAATAATACATCTGCCCACATCAGGCCATTAAATACACTCTTAAAAGTAAGTACACAATGTTGGTAACACGGAATTACTTAGTAGTGGGGTAATAATACAAATATATTTTGACAATAGTTCCGGGATATTATTTTACAATTCAAACGTTATTAATCTGGCTTTAAACATTAATTATTAAAATAAGATTTATAATGAATATGAAATAATATTTAAGCGTCGATAGATAAACTCAAGAAATTAAATTATAAACAAACCGGATGTAACTGTATAATTGTTGAAGTAAAGAAATAACTAATTATGAATTTAATTTATGCTAAAAAGTATTAATATTGATGTAAATAATAATAACTAAATACTACATCTTATCGGTTAATAATCATTGCAGATAAATTGAAAATTAATAGTAACATCCGGGTATAACGTGATGGCGCCATTTAAAAGATGGTGGAATGAAAGTTGGTACATATTATAGAATCAATACTGACATCCGGCTGTCACGTGATGATGTCCACAGATTAGAAATGATGATGTCCACAGATTAGAAATGATGATGTCCACAGACTATAAAGTACCCTTAATTATAAATATCCTCTAAGGATTGATGGTTTGTAACATTCGGCCATCCTGAAGAAGCCGTGCCCCACGGCGTTCCGGCAGAACCCTGGTATTTCGCGCAGCTGCATCATCAGATAACTGAAAAGGAATAGGTAACGCAGTAATTGAAATTGATTTAATATGCCTTCTTTTATATACATGTACTTTCTTTTTATTTATATATTATCTCTGTATTTTTGTTCTCAAATAAGAAATATTAATTAAATTCAGGAAACCATATTTGTGGGTCACTAAGACTACAAAAGAAAATATTACTTTTATTATTCATCAAATTCGCAATCGTGAAAGAACTATTATTTTAGGCAGGTTCCCATAAGTATATATTCTATTATTTATTATTTATCACACAGATGTCGAAATATAATAGGAAATACGTAAAAAAAGTCTTGTTTATCAGAACCCCAAGCACACATTTTAGGTAAAATATTTATTAAGGGAAGATACATATTATAAGTCACACAGACATTACAAAAGTTAATGAGTCGTATAGACGTGAATCGCTTAGATGCGAGAGACATAGGCAAATCACATAGATGCAAGTCACATAGACACAGGTCACACAGAATCAAGTCACAAAGAAGTAAGTCACAAAGACGCGAGTCATACAGACGTAAATCACACAGACGTGAGTCACACAGACGTGAGTCACACAGACGTGAGTCACACAGACGTGAGGCACACAGACGTGAGTCACGTAGACGTGAGTAACACAGACGTGAGTCACACAGACGCGAGTCACACAGACGCGAGTCACACAGACGCGAGTCACACAGACGCGAGTCACACAGACGCGAGTCACACAGACGCGAGTCACACAGACGCGAGTCACACAGACGCGAGTCACACAGACGCGAGTCACACAGACGCGAGTCACACAGACGCGAGTCACACAGACGCGAGTCACACAGACGCGAGTCACACAGACGCGAGTCACACAGACGCGAGTCACACAGACGCGAGTCACACAGACGCGAGTCACACAGACGCGAGTCACACAGACGCGAGTCACACAGACGCGAGTCACACAGACGCGAGTCACACAGACGCGAGTCACACAGACGCGAGTCACACAGACGCGAGTCACACAGACGCGAGTCACACACACGTGAGTCACACAGACGTGAGTCACACACACGTGCGTCACACAGACGTGAGTCACACAGACGCGAGTCACACAGACGCGAGTCACACAGACGCGAGTCACACAGACGTGAGTCACAAGTCACACAGATGTAAGTCACATACTCGTTGACGTTAGAAATAATGTGGTGCACACAAATGTAGTTGTATACCGTAGGTAACAGATTTAGGCAAAGGGTTTTCAATTACAATTAAGGTAACAAGCTGTGACACACAATACATTATAGTAGATATATGAGCATTTCAGTAATTATACTATAGTGCAAAGTAGAATCGATATTCGTTTATATCTAAATAAACTTACAGTAACTCTGTATTCAATTATGAAATTTTTAATTTTAAAACTTCAAATAAGGGTTAACTATTGTGCAAATCTATTTGATCATCTCTATCTACTTCTCTGGCACTAGCCAAACTATCTGCATCGGAAATCGTAGGTTTATAAGGTCTCAACACTTCGCCCCTAACAATCGCGTTAAATTTATTATAAAAATTCATCCCTTGACGCTACATATTGTATATAGAACTCTCAGGTTGCGCTTTAAACAATTTTTAAGGCCCGGTAAAAGGATTCTTTAACTTGTTGGAAACTTGTAGATGTTTCCTTACTAACGCCATTTTTCCACAGCACTAACTGTTCCACCGAATATTTAATGCATATTTCTCAAGATTTATCAAATAGTTTTTTCATTAATGGTCATTTCTTTCTCTTATGCTGTATAGTTATGCGATTCATGTGAAGGATAAGCTAGTAATCGATAATTTTCATGACTGAACATTTGTTTGAAAGGGGGAAGGTAGTAGTAGAATTAGGAGTATGATCAATTCCCCATACAGGATCAGAAAAGTTTTCATCCCATGTGTTTATACTATCAGATATTGTATTTAAGCAGTCTAATCGTTTGATTTACACGCTCAACTTGACCATTACACCTAGGAGTTCTTAGGACGAGGATATTTTGGAACAATCAATTTTATTCTGGATTGGTCGTATTTTACCGTAGGCTATTTCTATTTATTTAGACCCTGAAGTAATTAGCGCTTGAAAAATAACATTGTTTTTTTTTTTATTATTTAATTTTAGATTAGCTGTTTGCAAGAGTTCCAAAACACGTTTTAATAGATGTAAGCCTGCTTCTATTGTCGCGGAAGGTAGCATTACGTCAAAGAGGTTAACAGCAACGTCATTTATTATATCGTTGAGGGTAAGTCGTATTAGACGAGAAAATACAGCTGGTCGATTAACCAAGCCAACGAGTGTTTTCAAAAGTTCGTACTGACCTATAATGGTCACAAATGTAATCTTATGATTGGAATCTTTCGATATTTTTACTTGGTAACAGTTTTGCGCTAGATCAGTGTTGTAAAATAACGTTTACCTGCTAATTTAGAGATTTTATCGTCAATGCGCCGTAAAGGATGACTATCATTTACTGTTTGTGAATCTAGAGCTCTATAATCTATGCACAACTTGTAGTATCTATCCTTTTTCTAACTAATACTTTTGGACTTGCATACTCAGACAATGATTCGCGTACTATGCCAGATTCGATCAAATATACAATATCGTTATCTTTATGAGACAGTCTATATGGTTAATAGTGAACTAGTTTGTCCATCTTTGTTCTCCTTTCCATTTGACTCAATATTAATAAATGCATTAATCAAAGCAATGCTTCGTGGTGGTGTGAATGTATCATTTTTAGAAAAACGTTATATTCAAAGTTATAATCAGAGTTTTGTTGCATAACCTGTTGGAGACTATCAACGTCCCTAGTAGTAGTAGTAGTAGTAACTAAACTTATAGCAGGTTGATTGATCATCTGTTGTCCTATTATTAGATTTATGTCAGTCATGTAGTAACCTGTTATTTCAAAGTAACCGTTTAAACAAATCTAATATAAACCTCTTATTACAACCAGCGATGGTGTGATGGCTAAGCTTAACATTTTTGCTTTTTGTTCAGTTAATTAATTTAGTTTACTTCCCGAATCAATATATATATAGTAATTTTATATGCTCCAATAAATGCGAGGCGTTAGTATATGCTCAAGAATTGTCGGTAAGATTATACATAACTGGACTGACCTGGACCGTTTTCGTTTGCTGGCCTGGTGCTCTCGACGTCCCGGCAAACCAGCAGGTAGCAGTTGTGTGTCCCACGCGTAGGCAGGACTCGCAGCGCTGTTGAGATCTGCAGTCTTGAGCCTCGTGTCCAGCTCTTCGCAGATGTAGCAGCGTCGCAGTCCGGAGTAATGCAGCATAGAGGAGGCGCCGTCGACCGAAATGTTCGCCAAGTTGACTTCCGCGTTAATGATGCTTCTATCTTGTAGTTTTCCAAAGCAGATAAATACCCGTAGTAGAGTAACTCAGGCCTTTGACACTGATTGCACATAGTTCCACAGGAAGGCCTTTGATGATGCACGATATAGCGTCTTCCCCATAAATGTTGCATTTTTTAAGTGGTGACACCTTATCATGGTAGTATTTTGTCATTGTTTCAGAGTCTTCCTTTGTTTTTGATAACATGGCTTCAAGCTTGTCTACGAAGTCAATAGATCTTGGGAAGGCTGTTTCCAGGGCACGCTTCTATCCTTCCCAGGCGAGATTGTAGTCGTCCAAATCTTCATACCGGCGTCGAGCAGAGCCACGTAGACGTAACTGCATCACAAACTGCCTTTCAGTGGACTCCCAGCTATAAATATCTCTTAGTAGATCAATTTTATGCAGCCAGCTTGTGATGTTGCTAATTTTGTCTTCGGGCAGGAATTTCGGAATAACCTCTGCGTCGGCATGAGTTGCACGTCGTCCTTTTCTTGATATGGGCGTGGAAGAAGAAAAATTTTCACTATCTTGACACTTATTCTTGTTTTTGCCTAGGCCATCAGCGTAGGGGCCCAGCATTTTGTCCTATCCCACTTCTGAGATGTGACAGAATGTGGGAAAGTAAAATACTTTATAACACTGTAGAACAATATTTTATTATCTTGGAACAGAGTTTCCTCTTGTTACAATTTGCCGCGTAATAATAATACATCTGCCCACATCAGGCCATTAAATACACTCTTAAAAGTAAGTACACAATGTTGGTAACACGGAATTACTTAGTAGTGGGGTAATAATACAAATATATTTTGACAATAGTTCCGGGATATTATTTTACAATTCAAACGTTATTAATCTGGCTTTAAACATTAATTATTAAAATAAGATTTATAATGAATATGAAATAATATTTAAGCGTCGATAGATAAACTCAAGAAATTAAATTATAAACAAACCGGATGTAACTGTATAATTGTTGAAGTAAAGAAATAACTAATTATGAATTTAATTTATGCTAAAAAGTATTAATATTGATGTAAATAATAATAACTAAATACTACATCTTATCGGTTAATAATCATTGCAGATAAATTGAAAATTAATAGTAACATCCGGGTATAACGTGATGGCGCCATTTAAAAGATGGTGGAATGAAAGTTGGTACATATTATAGAATCAATACTGACATCCGGCTGTCACGTGATGATGTCCACAGATTAGAAATGATGATGTCCACAGATTAGAAATGATGATGTCCACAGACTATAAAGTACCCTTAATTATAAATATCCTCTAAGGATTGATGGTTTGTAACATTTTAAATATGTGAACGAGGAAAAAGCCTAATTAGTTTTTTGTAATAGATTCGATATAGTCTTTTTATATTTGCAAGCTGACAAGGCAAATATATCAACCTCGTCAAAGTGTTTATTATATGTGTCCACGAGTCGACGCACAGGCGCACGTGTTCCAGTCTTAGTTTTGCAGAAGTTCACGGTGAATAGATTATAAGCACGCACATGCCGTCGACCTGCGTACTTCAGTACATTGAGCGATATTTTACTGACTAACTCAAGACAGTCGTACTTGTTATTAATGAGACCATGCAATACCATTGCCTCAAGCAACTTTCGCCTAGATTCAAGTGTTACAAGATTGTATTTTTTTAGTAGTTCGACGTAAGGAAGTCTTGACCTATGGCATCTGTAATGCATTGAACGAAGGAACTTTTTTTGGACCATTTCAAGCTGGTGCTTGTAGATGTTAACTCTTCGATGTTGCATTACTAATATATATTGAAACATTATAGAATTGATGTTGTCATCACGATTGGAATCCTCCTCGTCTTAATTTTAAGTTTACGATTGTAAAATCATCAGCATTAATTTTTAATCGACGAAAAAAAACGGAGGAGGTTCTCAATTCGACACGTATATTTTTTTTTTATATATGACCACGTATAACTTTTTACAGAGTTGTCCAATTTGAATAATTCTTTATTCATTACAAAGGGCACACTTCCAAGGTGGTCCCATTGTTGAATACGTTACATGGCGATAAATCACTAAAAAGTAAGAAATAAAATAATTTAACAAAAAATAGAACCGACTCACAACGCACTAAAAGGTAAAAAATAACTGTGTCATTTGTTTGCTTTAATTTACTAAAACATATCTATGAGTCGGTGGCAACCAAGGTTTCTACTTTAAGGACATTACCTATACCCACAAACTGCTTTACTACGATAAATGTTCCTTAAACTTGTTGACTTCATAGATATGCTTAAGTAAATTAAAGCAACTAAATGATACTTATTTTTATTTTTAGTGCGTTTTGAGTCGGTTCTATTTTTTGTTATAAATAATAAATATAGATAATAATAAAATAATACTTATTTAACGGCCCACTACAGGGCCTCTCTCCTTATAGGAGAAGAAATATAAGGCATAGACCCATCATGCTACTCCTAGGCTTAGGGTGATAATGTTACAATTATTAAAGATCACAATCAGATGTTGATGTTAGTGACGGGCGACGGCCAGTGTCGTAACTAGGGCAGTGTCAGTGGTGCCCAGGCACAGGGCACAGACCCTAGAGGGGCGCAGAAATGACCAGACCATATACAAACAATACCTTCTTTAGAGTCAGTTACAAGTCTGTAGGGCGCAGTTACGCACGCTGGCACAGGGCGCAGAAATGACCTGACCATATACAAACAATACCTTATTTAGAGTCAGTTACAAGTCTGTAGGGCGTAGTTACGCACGCTGGCACAGGGCGCAGAAATGACCTGACCATATACAAACAATACCTTATTTAGAGTCAGTTACAAGTCTGTAGGGCGTAGTTACGCACGCTGGCACAGGGCGCAGAAATGACCTGACCATATACAAACAATACCTTATTTAGAGTCAGTTACAAGTCTGTAGGGCGCAGTTACGCACGCTGGCACAGGGCGCAGAAATGACCTGACCATATACAAACAATACCTTATTTAGAGTCAGTTACAAGTCTGTAGGGCGCAGTTACGCACGCTGGCACAGGGCGCAGAAATGACCTGACCATATACAAACAATACCTTATTTAGAGTCAGTTACAAGTCTGTAGGACGCAGTTATCACGCTGGCACAGGGCGCAGAAATGACCAGACCATATACAAACAATACCTTATTTAGAGTCAGTTACAAGTCTGTAGGGCGCAGTTACGCACGCTGGCACAGGGCGCAGAAATGACCAGACCATATACAAACAATACCTTATTTAGAGTCAGTTACAAGTCTGTAGGGCGCAGTTACGCACGCTGGCACAGGGCGCAGAAATGACCAGACCATATACAAACAATACCTTATTTAGAGTCAGTTACAAGTCTGTAGGGCGCAGTTACGTACGCTGGCACAGGGCGCAGAAATGACCAGACCATATACAAACAATACCTTATCTAGAGTCAGTTACAAGTCTCTAATGCGCAGTTACGCTCGCTGGCACAGGGCGCAGAAATGACCAGACCATATACAAACAATACCTTATTTAGAGTCAGTTACAAGTCTGTAGGGCGCAGTTACGCACGCTGGCACAGGGCGCAGAAATGACCTGACCATATACAAACAATACCTTATTTAGAGTCAGTTACAAGTCTGTAGGGCGTAGTTACGCACGCTGGCACAGGGCGCAGAAATGACCTGACCATATACAAACAATACCTTATTTAGAGTCAGTTACAAGTCTGTAGGGCGCAGTTACGCACGCTGGCACAGGGCGCAGAAATGACCTGACCATATACAAACAATACCTTATTTAGAGTCAGTTACAAGTCTGTAGGGCGCAGTTATCACGCTGGCACAGGGCGCAGAAATGACCAGACCATATACAAACAATACCTTATTTAGAGTCAGTTACAAGTCTGTAGGGCGCAGTTACGCACGCTGGCACAGGGCGCAGAAATGACCAGACCATATACAAACAATACCTTATTTAGAGTCAGTTACAAGTCTGTAGGGCGCAGTTACGCACGCTGGCACAGGGCGCAGAAATGACCAGACCATATACAAACAATACCTTATTTAGAGTCAGTTACAAGTCTGTAGGGCGCAGTTACGCACGCTGGCACAGGGCGCAGAAATGACCTGACCATATACAAACAATACCTTATTTAGAGTCAGTTACAAGTCTGTAGGGCGCAGTTACGTTCGCTGGGACACCGTACAGGGCGCATAAATTGCTGGTTACGGTTCTGCCGACGGCTTAACGACCCGACCCAGGATTCGAGCCCAGAATCTCGTGATCGAACCCACATAGGTTAACCACCAGGCCAACGAGGTAGTCTTCTTCTTCTTCATTTTCTGCGTCTTTTCCGCACTTGGCCAGTGAGTTGGCTGTTGTGCGTGGGTCCCTTGGTGTAGGCTCCCGCTGACTCACTCCATCCAGCCGAGCTCGCTCCAAAAACTTAGCAGGCCTCCCAGGTCGCCGATTGTCACCAGCAGTATGATAGTGATATTCATCCTGCTCGCTGGCGGTAAATACTAAAAGTACAGTATATACGTTTTGACGACCTCCGTGGCGCAGTGGTATGCGCGGTGGATTTATTAGACGGAGGTCCTGGGTTCGATTCCCGGCGGGGCAGATTGAGATTTTTCTTAATTTGTCTTGGTCTGGCTGGTGGGATAGTAGAAGATCCGAACTAAGATCGACCTTTACCGAACTGATAATAGGATGAAATATATTTCATGACAAATTTAGTATATCAGAAAATATATTAAAAATAGGTTGCCTAAAAAAATCCTGGACAGACTATTTTTTATTATTTTTAAAAAATAATTTTTATATTCTAGTAAACAGTGAATGTTATTTTGAAGCAACTTATTTCTGAGTTGTAAAAAAATAATAAATTCAATAAATATAAATCATATATATTAAATATAATACTAAAACATGACTCCATATAAAATCAGCTAAATCAATAAATATTTATCAAAATTTATATATATATTTATATTGACAATTGAATTTATTATTTTTTTTACAACTCACGACATAAGTTGCTCCAAAATAACGGTCACTGTTTACTAGAGTATAAAAATTATTTTAAAAAAAACATAAAAAATAGTTTGCCCAGGATTTTTTTGGGCAACCTATTTTTAATATATATTCTAATATACTAAATTTGTCATGAAATATATTTCATTCTATTATCAGTTCGGTGAAGGTCGATTTTAGTTCGGATCTTAGACTAGGAGGCTTTCGCCGTGGCTAGTTACCACCCTACCGACAAACACGTATCGCCAAGCGATTTAGCGTTCCGGTACGATGTCGTGTAGAAACCGATAGGGGTGTGGATTTTCGTCCCACTCCTAACAAGTTAGCCCGCTTCCATCTTAGACTGCATCATCACTTAACATCATGTGTGATAGCAGTCAAGGGCCAACTTGTAGTCGATAAAAAAAAATCTACCCCAGGTACTAACTATCATGATAAGTATGTACTGAACGCTACACGAGTGGTATAATTTTATCTAGCACATAAATCACGATGCACCTGTTAGTTTTCATCACGACTGCTCCAGCGTCAATACTACGTCAAGGTAAGTATCGCTACATATTATAAAACAAAGTTCCCCGCTGCATCTGTTTAGGGTTCCGTAGATAAATGGCAATAAACAGGATCCTTATGGATTTATCATGTCTGTCTGTCCGTATGTCACAACCACTTTTTTCTGAAACTGTAAAAGTTATAGATACTGTTAAAACTTGGAAAGAAGATGAATTCTGTAAACCCCATTAGGATATTCGCACAAAAATAGAAAAAAACAATACTATATCGTCGTCGTCAATAGAATAATTTTATAAGACGGAGATTCTGGGTTCGCTTCCTGTCGGGGCAGTTTGAGTTTTTTCTTAATTAACCTCGGTCTGGCTGGTGGGAGGCTTTCGCCGTGGCTAGTTACCACCCTACCCACAAAGACGTACCGCCAAGCGTTTAGTGTGCTGGTACGATGTCGTGTAGAAACCGAAAGGGGGTAGATTTCGTCGTACTCCTAAGAAGTTAGCCCGCTTCCATCTTAGATTGCATCATCACTCAACATCAGGTGTGTTAGAGGTCAAGGGCCAACTTGTAGTTGATAAAAAGAAAACAATAAATGTTGGGGGTTCCCCAGACTTTGAACTGAAACATGAAAATTTGTTTTCATCAAACCCATACGTGTGGGGTATCTATGGTTAGGTCTTTAAAAATGATATGGAGGTTTCTAATATAAGTATTTTTTTTCTAAACAGAATACATCTACTTCCCAAGTTTCAACAGTATAGTTCTTATAGTTTCGGAAAAAAATGGCTTTGACATGTAGACGGACAGATAGGTATGGGATATCCATAAGGGTTCAATTTTTTGCCTTTTGGCTACGGAACCCTTAAAAGAATAGTTATGACATAGATATGCTTAAATAAATTAAAGCAACTAAATGACACAGTTATTTTTTACTTTTTAGTGCGTTTTGAGTCGGTTCTATTTTTTGTTAAAAATGTTTATAAAAGCAACTGCTGAGTTTCTTCCCGACTCTTCTCGGCAAGATCTGCCTTCCGAAATTGTGGGCGAGTCATTTCGTACTGACAGACTTGACGTTTCAAAAGTGCTTGTAAAACATCCTACTTGAAATAAATAAATACGAATAATGGAGATAGTCCATTTCCGCATCACTCTTGTACCACATATCAAAATGGAAAAAATACAAGAATTTTATCAAAAATAAAATAAGTGAACGAAACGAACTAATAAAAACGTTGGTTAAAAATGAAATTCCTAGTTTTTGAGGTATTAAAAGATGGCGTCACGGTGTTATCACTTAGAACATTTCTGAAGAAGCATATACTTGGTATAGTTCCGCCACTGTTTAATAGATGGCGGTAGTATCTTTTGTGGCAGATATTTTTCATTTAGTTTCACGCAGCATTGCAATTAATATAGATTTATGTATTGATTATTATTAAACAAACTTGCCTATAAAAAACAAAAAATAATTTATTTTGGATTATTATTGTAATTCATGTAAGTACATGGATACGTTAAATACTTCTATCTTTTAAATATACGTTTACATTAATTATAAATTTACGTTCCAGAAATGTCATTTCAAAGTTTGTGAAACAAACGCCATTTTTGTCATTGATCATTCGTTGTTATGTCAATGGTTGTTTCTTATTTTCACTTTGCACATAATTTGACACAAGTTTTAATCTCTTTCACTTAACTAACATGTATTATACTTACTTAAAAGTAAATATCATGAAAGGGTTATAAAACTTGTGTCAAATTATTATCCTGTAAATATTTAAAATGAAAAAATACGAAGAGCTATATATGTAGGTACCTACTTACTATACGTCGTATAGTTATAGTTATATATATCAGAAAAGTAGTTCCGCCACCGATCACCAGAGGCGCTGCTTTCCTTGTTCCAGGTTTATATAGAGAGTGACGACTCTATACCCTATATACATCCTACTCTATGGATGGCGTCTTTCTAATATTAGTCTGTAGGTGTTAAGATGCGGTGACATTGATTTGTCAAACTCAAAATATGTCATTTTTACAAGTCTTTTCTTCCGTGTTCCGGGCTTTGTTTTAGCTATAATACATTTTAGACAGACATCTTAGCAATATAAGAACAAAACTCAATATTTTAATCTGATTATTCAGTAATCCGTTAGGTACATATATACCGATAACCATCAAATCAAATGGACCATACGTCAATAAACACTGACAGCAAAAGTCAAAACAACATCAATCCGCCACCTGGAGAATGTGTACCATAGATAATATAACTTATCTAAGATCCGCCATGATTATACGTAAAGTGTTGCATTGTTTTGGAGAGAATAAATAATATTTCGCCCAAATAAAAGTGAATTCAGAGATTTGGCTAATCAAAACTAGATTATTAATACATGTAGTTTTTTTCAACTTATGTACAGAAAGTGAGTCTGTGCTCCATACAATTTTGGACCATCTCCTTTGAAATAATTGAAATAATGAATAGGGTCGGCATTTAATAAACTTTTTTTGACGCAGGGGTTTGCTCCGTGGATTTATATGACGGAGTTTTCGAGTTTGATTCCCAGCTGGACCTGGTGGCTCCGGCCTTGGCTAGTTACCATCGCGCCGGCAAAGCGGTACCGCCAAGCGATTTAACGTTCCAGTACGATGTCGTGCAGAACCTGAAAAGGGGTGTTGATTCCATCCTACTCTTAACAATTTAGCCCGCTACCATCTTAGATTGCATCATCAATTATTATCCTTCATCGGGTATAATTGCCTGAAAAAGTCAAGGGCTGAGTTATGTATACTAATATTATAAAGCGGAAGAGTTTGTATGTTTAAACGAGCTTATCCCTGGAACTACTTACCTGTCCGATTGTATATAAATATTATTCTAAGACTCGTGGGACTAACTTCGGCTAATTTATATTCTGATTTCCTAACGGTAACGGGAACAACACGAGTGAAACTGCGAGCATGCGCTAGTTTTATGATAAAAAAAAATTTAAAGGTAAAATATATAAAAATTTTTAACAAAAAATAGAACCGACTCAAAATGCACTAAAAAGCAAAAATAACTGTCATTTAGTTGCATTAATTTATTTAAGCATATCTATGAAGTCGGTGCCAGCCAAGTTTAAGGAACATTTATTTTACGTAGTAAAGCAGTTTGTGGGTTCTAGGTAACGTCCTTAAAGTAGAAACCTTGATTGGCACCGACTCCTAGATATGCTTAAGTAAATTGAAGCAACTAAATGACACAGTTATTTTTTACTGTTTGGTGCGTTTTGAGTAGGTTCTATTTTTTGTTGAAAAATTTTATTTCTTACTTTTTAGTGATTTATCGCCACGCAACGTACTCGTACTATACTGTCATAGTATATTATACGGCACTTGTAGCCAAAAAGCTACCGATACTTACACTAAAACCGAAATCGCTACAAGAGTGCCTATAAAATTTGAAGAGTTCCTTCAATTTTTCAGATCCTAACATGATGACAATGGGACCACCTTGGAATTATCAAAATCAGACAACTCTGTAAAAAGTTATGCATTGTTATATAAGTTACAAATTGAGAACCTCCTCTGTTTTTTCGTCGGTTAAAAATAACCCTTTACTAATATTATAAAGCTGAAGAGTTTGTTTGTTTGAACGCGCTAATCTCAGGAACTACTGGTTCAAATTGAATAATTCTTTTAGTGTTGGATAATCCATTTATCGAGGAAAGCTTACATAACATCACGCTGCATCCAAAAGGAGCGAAGAATCAGTGGAAAATGACGAAAAAACGGGGAAAATTATTCATAATTGAGGACTAATATAATATAACTAGCTGTTGCCCTCGACTTCGTCCGCGTCGACTTCGATTCAGTAACCAGTAGATACAGTTAGTATTGACATAAATAAATAAAATTAGTATTGCCAAAAACCATTTAAAAAACTTTTATATACACTTAACACCGTTTGATGTAGTTCTTTCGGAAGCCAGAATGTAGAGTGAATCTGGACTGGTGACGCGAAAGCAAGCAACATAGAGCTGTCCATGTGAGAAGCTGCTTGTCCTAAGGTCGACTCCAGCCAGTGGCGGATCCAGCTTTCAATTTAGAGGAGTCTCAGTCCTGGTATATGGTCATGCTCCTAATTTTTCACGGGCTTTTTGGCTTTATTAGAAGTGACATATAATATAATAAGTTATAAGGAGAAACTTAGGCTAATTTTATTTTCGAAACGAAGGCTAATTTTATTTTCAGAGTCACTGGCATTCACTAGTATAATATAATAACAATAATAAAAATAAATAAAACACAAAATAAATTCGTTTAATAAATCAGTAATACAAGATAAATGCAAAAGAAATTAAAAAAAAAACACGGCCGAAATTAATTTTAAAGTACCTTTCTGTTGGTTATTGTGACGTGTTCGCTCATTTGCTCTTATATAATAATAATTGTAAAGCCAGCAGATGGCGCAGGGCAACAGATCGCAGAACATGCAAGGGACACGTGCTACAAGTGCCGCCCGTCGTCCATCAAACTGTAGGCCTGAGATACGCACGAAGACATATTTCGCGTAGAGAAAACGATACTGATTCACCCAACGCGATTGGAAACATAGCTCTGTTTCACTTCAAGGCAACGAAAGAGTGCGATATTTTCGATTGCGTACTACTGAGCGAGCGTAATGGCAGAGGAGCTCAAGATGGAATTTAAGGAAATACTCGACCACGGCAGGTGGACATAAGAGTTATAATATAACCTTGATACGTTTATATGCCGATAATGAAGTACCACCACGTGATTTAGCATTCCGGTACGATGTTGGTAGAAAGCTCAAGGGGTGTGGATCTCATTCTACTCCATCTTAGATTGCATCATTACTTGCCACCACTTGTGAGTGCAGTCATGGGCTAAAGAATCCTATTCGTTTATATAATCCGTGACGGTAAAATCGTCAGATTTTCGAAATACACACTTATCACTAGTAACTAATACCCTACCTTCATTTGACGTTTTTTTTTGAGTATTTGGTTTTTTTATTTTTTTATCGACTAAAAGTTGGCCCTTAACTGCTATCACACCTGATGTTAAGTGATAATGCAGTCTAAGATAGAAGCGGGCTAACTTGTTAGGAGTGGGACGAAAATCCACACCCCTTTCGGTTTCTACACAACATCGTACCGGATCGCTAAATCGCTTGGCGATACGTCTTTGTCGGTAGGATGGTAACTAACCACGGCGAAAGCCTCCCACCAGCCAGACCAAGACAAATTAAGAAAAATCTCAATCTGCCCCGCCGGGAATCGAACCCAGGACCTCCGTCTTATAAATCCACCGCGCATACCTCTGCGCCACGGAGATCGTCAACATTCAGGTGGTGATCTACATTTTGCAATATTTTAACAGGTTGCCCTGCAGGGCCATTCTGTAAAAGCTTTTAAGACACTCGACAATGTTTATTTTGAATTTGTCTCAGTCTCTCTCTATTATCGTGTTTAGCTTTTAAACTGTTGCAGAATAGAGCTACTGATGGTACCACAAATAAAGGGCGTATATGTGGAGGTATTCAAAAGGTATCTCTTACGTTCATATTATTATTTCTAAAAACCCATTCTTGATTTCCCCCACTATAAGTAGTTTTGTCACTAAGGTAGGCCCATTAGTGGGCCTTTATAATAAGCTGATAACACATGTAATTACACCAGCGACCACGGCAACAATACTTGTCCAGGTGAGGTCTTAAGTACTAAAGGAATGTAATTTTGTATTCGTTTGATGGTCCTCCATATATCGTCATCACGCAAGGTCCTGTAGAGAAGAAATCACTTTAAATAAATCACACGTATATTATAAAACTAACTGTGGGCTTCATAAGAATGCTCAGGGTCACTCAGCGGGCGAATGAGCAATGCTTGGAGTATCTGTGCTTGATCGAATCATAAATGATGAGATAGAAGAACCGTAATAGCTTAACAAGTGTGTGGCATTGGGCGGCATTGTCCAAAGAGCTGATAGACGTTAGGGGGGCCAAGGTCAACGACTCCGCACTGAAAAACGCAGAGTTGGGTGCCGCTAGCCACAAGCGGCTGAGGATCGTTTTTTGGAAGTCCCTAAAAAGCCCATGTCTAGCTGGACTTCCATCGGCTAGTGTAATGATGACGACAAGGCATATTATAAATTACTGCAGCCACGCTGATCCAGTGGCAGCTTGTGTGGCTGAAGATCACGAGGACCTGGGGTCGAGACCAGTGGGGCTATTAAATACCGAACGTTTTTCTTAAAAAAAATTCAATAAGTCTTGTTAGTATAACTCAATATAATACCTAATCTATGTAATACTTAGTCTATGTCTGTAATGTCTACTTTAGTACATTGTAATTGTGTATCCGTGTGTCAAATTATTAAGTCAATAAAACTGCAAGTCAACTCGGAGTCTGGAAGTTGGTGTCACCCATGCCTCGGAGAGAACGTAAAGCCATCGGCCCCGGTCATTATAATTAAATTAAGAGTTTAAGATTATCACCCGATACCCGCCATCAACGCCAACGCATTGGCAAAAGAAACTACTTTAAATAAATCTGTATACCGCATGTACGAAGCATGATAACAAACCAGTGACCCAGTACATGATTCAGTCCCTCTGCCCATTACATTGTTCTAAACAATATTTGTCACATCGTCATGAAGATTTCGTGATCATGCCCCTTAGGGCTAACGCTAAAACTCGCGCGGGTGCACGCTCGCGTGTGTATAACGAAAAATATTATGGACGGAGCGCGGGCGCGGGTGGCGGGCACACGCGAGCGGGTTTGTTTCTACAAATCAGATGAGCGCCACTAGATGCCACGGTCACACGCGTCGGAGGCTAGGTACAATCATGAACATCGATACAAAGCACGTAATAATTGAGGTGCAATTTCGGTCAATATGGGATATGGCGAATTAATTATCGAATTCTCAGCTGAGTAACACGAACGGGTTATGCAGTCGATGTTGTTTCTGTTGACGTCTTTCTGCCAAATAATAAATTAGCAAATAATCCATGGTAATCTACACCACACAACTGTACACGCTCGAGATCAAAATTATACTAGCAGCGCTAACTGAGACGGGGGCACGCGACGGGTGCCCGCTCGCGGATTTGTGTCCCGCGGTGGTCGTCCGACGCGTGCGCCCGCGCCCGCACCCGCCCGTGTTTTAGCGTTAGCCCTTACACCCGGTATATCCCCTCTCTTATCAAGGTGGGAAGACATTTAAAATATGAAATTATAATAAAATTGTATTTTCTATTTTAAATACTCATCTTAAAAATGATTTCTAATTTTTACAATGTATACAAGTACATAATACTCACTCCAATTATTTATACCATTTATAAGTTTTAAGAACCGGTTTTAATTACCTTTGATTCTTTTTCACCGAATACACTATACAAATATAACATTTAGGTTAAATTAAAGATAATTATTATCTTTGGTTGGTGTTGGTGATAATTACCCTTATCTATATAACGTCAAAAAAGCTATAATCTTTCTGCAGCAGTTATGAAAAAAAAAACTTTTTCAATCTGTGGACTGCAAATAGTGACCTCAATCAAAAATTACGTATGGTAAGTAAAAGTTTACGTTTATTAGCGCTGTATTTTTAATTATTAATATCAAATAATAACAAAATAATACTTATCAACTATTGATGGAGTCCTTTATTTAATTTTTTATATTTATAATTTAAAAAACATGCACACATAACGTTCACACTACCACAGATAATATTACACTTCATAATGTTAATAGTCTATGCTTTATTTTTTTTTTGGTATGGCAACTTATCATACCATATTTCGTCCGTTGTCGCCTGCTATCCGATCAACAATCTGGAATGAAAATGTAATAATTAATAATGTACAAAATTTAACTGTTTTTTTTTACGGAATTTATGAATTAAAATATTTTTGACTTGGACTAAAATTTCAATGATCCTTGATGCACTTTCACTTCTCTTGAATCTGGCTTTCATTTACAAAAAGATTTTTACAATCTGACCGATAGTTTCATTAGTCGGAACAGACAGACAAACACAATTTTTTTGAAAATTATTGTTTTAATGTGAGTAACGGGTATATACGGGTTTTTGACGACCTCCGTGGCGCAGTGGTATGCGCGGTGGATTTATAAGAAGGAGGTCCTGGGTTCGATTCCCGGTGGGGCAGATTGAGATTTTTCTTAATTTGCCTTGGTCTGGCTGGTGGGAGCAAAGACGTACCGCCAAGCGATATAGCGTTCCGGTACGATGTCGTGTGAATTTTATCCTACTCCTAACATGTTAGCCCGCTTCCATCTTAGATTGCATCATCACTTAACATCAGGTGTGATAGCAGTCAAGGGCCAACTTGTAGACGATAAAAAAAAAATATGGTATAGCAATAACCTGTTAAATTACAAACAGACCCTTCAATTTTTTTTATTTGTTTACAAGTATAAGTATAGACAAATAAACCTAGATATGGAAAAATACTCTAAATATTAATAATTAGATAGAGAGGGCCGTACATAACTATGACGTTATAGCTTATAATTCCATCGTAGTTCAGTACAAATGTCCATTTTGCGAGAAAGAGACAGAAGACCCCTACTCCAAGATATAAGCGCTTATAACATTGGATATATATATTTTTTTATCGACTACAGGTTGGCCCTTGACTACTATCACACCTGATGTTAAGTGATGATGCAGTCTAAGATGGAAGCGGGCTAACTTGTTAGGAGTGGGACGGAAATCCACACCCCTTTCGGTTTCTACACGACATCGTACCGGAACGCTAAAATCGCTTGGCGATATGTCTTTGTCGGTAGGGTGGTAACTAGCCACGGTGAAAGCCTCCCACCAGCCAGACCAAGACAAATAATTAAGAAAAATCTCAATCTGCCCCACCGGGAATCGAACCCAGGACCTCCGTCTTATAAATCCACCGTGCATACCACTGCACCACGGAGGTCTTCAAATTATTTGTTGGATTTTAATTTTATTTCCATTGTATGTCTGTAGTTTAATTCTACTTTATAATAGAGTAATAAATTAATAGTCATCTTCTCTATTGTAATAAATCTGCTTGCGTAATACTTAAACGGCCGCATACACAGGTGTCTTAAGAGTAAAATACTCACTCCACTAATGATGGGCAGGTTGAGTAGCGACCCCAACACTGGTACCATTCGTAGAAAGTTGACAGCGGCTGGCAAAAATCCTCTGGAAATGATAAACAGTATAATCAATACATCTATACTAATATTATAAAGAGGTAAAGTTTGTATGTTTGTAAGTTTGTAAATAAATTTCTGTCGGGGCTAATCTTCGGAACTACTGATCCGATTTTAAAAAATTCTTTCACCAGTAGAATGCTGCGTTATCGGTGAGTGTTATAGGCTATATTTTATATTTGTATTGTATATATTGAACAAGTTATCACAGTTTTTGTCGCGCGAGTCGGAACGTGACTTTTATTAAATTTAGCTTTATGCGCGTACTTATATAATTGATAACATTGTATGAAAACTTTATGCATCTTAAAAAGTCCGCGATAGCATATCTCTATCTTTTATATTTTGGCAGATACTTTTAGAGAGACTTTTAGTGTTTTAAAAATCATTTAATTCATATGCTTACGTTTACGTCATTATTTATAGAACTAAACTTAAATCCTTATCAAAATAAATAGAGATAAGATTTGCCTTTTACAGTATGTTAATTAGTTACATAGTTTCGAAGATATTACAAAATTTCTAAAAAGTGCGACTCTGTAATAAATCATTTAATTCATATGCTTAAGTTTACGTCATTATTTATTTATTTAATATATTTTTTATGTAAATATCGAATCGTGAACATCGTCTAAGAACCTTCAATTTTTATATCGGTAAATGATAAATAAAATAAATAACTAATAGCAATTGGGCTACTTTATACAACTAAACTTAATTCCTTATCAAAATAAATTATTTAATAATCACAAGGATATTATAGAGATAAGATTTGCCTTTTACAGTATGTTAATTAGTTACATAGTTTCGGAGACATTACAAAATTTCTAAAAAACAACACTGCCGCTATATCATATAAATTAAGTTGACCTCCTCCGTGTTATGTTATACGTACTAAATAGGGGTCATTTTGTTACTGATATTTTTTGAGAATTCGATCTTTGATCTTTTCTTTCAATTTATTTGGCATGGCAGACCATATTTATATAATATACGAAAAAGTTTGTTCGTTTGTTTAAGCGGGCTTATTTCTAGATCTGCATGTCGGATTGTAAATTATTTTGTTTATTATGAAAGCTAGACTCAAAAGTGAAATAGACTATTAAAAGCTATACACATCAGCTTGCCATAAATATATATTGTTAATGTTAATTTACTGCGATATCGTACAATGTTTTGCAAAAATGTAGATCTTTAGTACACGGGACGGGACGGAGGATATTGCTTTACGGGAAACTATAAAAAAATTAAATTGAGAGGGGTAGCGGGAAAAGAGCACACTTTATATGAAAGTCTGTCTTTAAAATTAAAAGGGTACCTAAGAGATTTTCACGCGGACGAAGTCGCGGGGGACTGCTAGTCTTATATAAAATAAAGTTTAAGGAATGTTTATTTAACAAAGTAGCAAAGCACTTTGTGGGTTCTAGGTAACATCCTTAAAGCTAAATGACACAATTGTTTTTTACTTTTTAGTGTGTTTTGAAGTCAGTTTTTTTTATTAAAATTTATTCATACTTTTTAGTGATTTATCGACAACAAACATATGTAAAGCCTATTCTTACTTAACTATATGTACGATTATACGCCAGCCACTTAAAAAATACTGAAATTGCTGCAAGTGTGCCTGTAAAGTTTAAAAAGTTACTTCGATTTTCCCAGGATCTCATTATCAGATCCTAACATGATGACTATTGGGCCATTTTGGAAGTGTAGCCTTATAATATAAAAAGAATTATCAAAATCAGACTAATCTGTAAAAGTGCTTTAGGTATGATATAAAAGAAAATATATGCATCAAATTGAGAACCTCCTCCGTTTTGTCGTTGGTTACAAAAATGCTAAAATGCAATTTAAAACTTGTTAGGAGTAGATTGAAATCCCTTAGGGCTTCTACACAACATCATACCGGAGCACTAAGGCCTGTGTGCACCAAGATTTCGGTTATCATAACCAACGGTTAACATAAGCTAAAATTTACTGTTCATGACAACCCGTACACTGGTTAAGGACATAAGCTCGGTTAAGATAACCGCCCGGTCTACATCCTTAACCGGCGTACGGATTTATTATAAATAATAAATTTCTAGTTAAGTTATGTTAACCGTTGGTTATGATAACCGAAATCTTGGTGCACACAGGCCTAAGTCGCTTGGCAGTGTGTCTTTATGGGTAGGGTGGTAACTAGCCACAGCTAAAACCTCCCACCATCCAGACCATGAATTAGCAAAAAGCAATTTAGTGCTCTGGTATGAATCTATCCTGCACCTTACAAGTTAGCCTGCTTCCATCTTAAATTGTATCGTCAGGTGTGATTGCAGTCAAGGGCCAACATGTGGCAAAGTCTCACCTAAACAGTAGCAGGAACCCGTATATCTCAGCAATCATCCCCACCATGGGCCATCCCAGCAACACCACAGTAATGCCACCAAAGAAAGCGGCTGAAGCTTTCACTTTGTGCCGTTGGAAGAAGAAGAAGAATGTCCTTTGCAAACCTATCACGCACGCTAAACCGCTTATAAACAGAATCTGAAAAAAAAAATTAAATTATTTAATTTAAATTTTATTTTAGCATAGCTGAAATCTATCTACTCATTGTGATGAATCAATTGAGCCCCAACTCAATTAGGTTATGTCGTTTTCTTGTGAAGTTGTTATGGGCTTATAACAGGCCACTGTATGCTCAACAAACACCTTTAAATTTTAGGTATGACTGACAGTCCTCTATGCAGAGCCTGCATGGAGGAAAACGAGACACCGATACATGTTATGCTTAGATGCAGCAGTGTGTCGGAGCAACGAGCTACCTACATTGGTTCCTCAGCAACACTCCATGAAGCGATCGGCGACCTGGGCGGCCTCCTAAGCTTCTGGAGCGAGCTCGGCTGGTTGGAATAAACCAGAGGAGACCTACACCAGAGGAATCACGCACAACGGCCAACATCGTGGCCAAGTGCGGAAAAAGCCCGGGAAGAAGAAGAAGAAAAAGAAGATGGTCACCTTTGGACTTCAGCATTGGACTTTACAATATGAGATGTTTAAGCATATTTGAATCCAGGTAAAAGCATGTTTTTGCTTTCTTAAGTCGTTTCTAAATTATAGTTAACATATGTCAAATTAGTGTTATAAATAGTATGTCAAATTGACCCCGTCAGCAATGGCTTAGAACGACCATGGTATCATTAAGGAATTCGTCAACTGTGTAATATGCTTTATTTAGCAAGTAGTCTTTGGCAGTTTCAATAAATGTTTTATCGTTTTCAATTTTTTTTATTCTTAGTTAAATTATGGTCTTCTATTCAAAAAAACACAAGCCAAATAGTACACTCACATTTCCAATAGCCAGCAGTCCCTTATCAAATAGTAGTAACACACCTAGGAAGAGGAACGTCATACCAAAACCAGCGAGGCCCACGCCAATTTCTGAAAAGCAACATAATACTTGTACAGCTCACTGACAGCCTCATTGTTCTTGGGCATTGATTCCCAAAGTGGTCCAGGTGGATCCTCAGAGTTCCACAGAACACTGATCTATGGTAACAAAGAAATTATGATAGAGAAATTGAAAGTGATTTGGGGACCCCAAAAATTGATTTGTTTTTTTATCGACTACAAGTTGGCTCTTGACTGCTATCACACCTGATGTTAAGTGATGATGCAGTCTAAGATGGAAGCGGGCTAACTTGTTAGGAGTGGGATGAAAATCCACACCCATTTCGGTTCTACGCGATATCATACCGGAACACTAAATATCTTGGCAATATGTCTTTGTCGTTAGGATTGTAACTAGCCACGGCGAAAGCCTCCCACCAGCTAGACCAAGACAAATTAAGAAAAATCTCAATCTGCCCCACCGGGAATCGAACCCAGGACCTCCGTCTTATAAATCCACCGCGCATACCACTGCGCCATGGAGGTGGTCAAAATTGGTTTTATAGTGAAGAATTGTTAGCTCTGTTTCACCTAACAATGTAGGCAGATATTAATTTGAAAGTTAGCAACTGCTACTAATAAATACTTTCATATTCCATATTCAGAACAACTCAAACATGTCAAGACAACACAAGAAATTATATATTTTATTCTAAATAAAATAAAAGAGACTTAATTTATTCCTTGTGCTGTGCGTAGATGTCAAAAAAGTAAAGTTGGATGGAATCACTATTATTATTAGCCAACTTTACTCTTTTAACAACAATCAATTAATTGACTAGGCTATCATGACTATCTTCTCTTTCAACAACTATTAACTTGTAGTTTGAACTCAGCCATCAACTTTATTTATGTTCATCTTAATTTTTAACAATGTTGAACAATATAAAAAACACTAATACAGTACAAAACAATATAAAAGACATTGCCATAATTTGCCTCGGGCTGTCCAAAAGTATGCTCATATTTAACTATTTTATCTTAATACACAATACATTTTAAACAACTACCCATGTTTCATAGCAATCACTTGAAAATATATCAAAAATATAAGAATTTCAATAGATTTTTGTGTTCTGAATCATGTGACCGTTGTCATAGTATGAAAAGTCAACTTTTGTCGACCTTCATAACTTTTATCAGCGACTGCTTAGCTACAAGTAACTTTATTACTATTTAAATAGAAGATCTGTACTATTTAATGACATATATATCATCTCTGGGCATCTCTAGGACAGACTTCCATACATTTTACCTATGTCCTTTACAAAAAATAATCTGCTCCTCCACTTTTGAGGCTTGATTGTTCAAACAACTGGTGGTTAGGGCTCCAGAGTGAGGGACCTCCTCATTCAGAAACCACAGAATGCACCCTTACAAAGACCTGTATCTGACCCTTGATCCAACAACCAAAGGCTTTTTAAGATGTTGGTAAAAAAAATCTATGTATAATAATTAATCTAATTAATTGTTATTAATTTAGCATGTCAGGTGTAAAATGACTAGCGATTTTTACCTTTGGTATAGTTGAAGTTGTTAAGAGTTTGGCACCCTTATGGCTTTTATTTTATGTATGTAACATTACTTATCGCGATAACAGAATTTCGATTTGTGTTTGACAACTTGATAAGACCTAATGTAATGTAATTCAGATGAGTACTCATCAATTAACTATCTTCATTGATAAATAAAAGCGATGCATCAAATTGAAGAGCAAAAACTACACAAAAGATAATTTTATTTTGAATACATGATGGTACTTACTCTGGGTATCTGATATTTCTATCATCTTAAAACTTGTACACTTTACCTACTATTATTAAAGTATTTACTGATAAAATATTGCTAAATACATTTGTAAATACAATTTAAAACAAATTCATAACCTTTTGCACCACGTCATTTTGGATAGCGAATTTCACAACTGTCAAGTGTCAAATGTAAGGTTGTCAGCTGTCAATTTGTCAATGAAACTTTCATTTTTATTTAAATAAACAAGCTTTACAGCTCTGGGTTTAAGTATTTTAGCTTATCAGTCTACTTTCAAGTAAGAGATTAGTGAAAACAGATCCTGTGAAATTTGATAGAATTAGAAGCTTTCTATCATACTTTTATCATATTATTAATCTACGATCTAAAAATCAATAGTCGTTTCTATGGCCACAAAGAACTTGATTTCAGGCCGTTAAATACATTTTAAAAATATATAAGTCTCTATGTTATTGACATGTGTCGTGTTTCATCAAACTGTGCAGTAGTGTTTATATATCTTGTTTATGCGGAAGCTCAAGAACATATACATTGAAAAATGCGGTGTTTTGTGCCTTTCTGCAGGAACACTGCAGACAGTGTGCGCACAGCAGAGGGCGGGTGCAAGGATAAGGAGATTACTTTTCACAGGTGAGTGTATTTGAGTTGTTTCATTGCGCGAGATCTCCGGGTCGAGGACTTGAGACTCATTCATTTGCAGTCAGGTAGTGCGAGTTTCGCTTCGGCCCCCGCATCGCAACTACCTCAAATCAGGGAGAGGTGTGTCTCTTCTCACTTAGATATCTCGTCACTTAGCTACATTTGTAATGTAGAGTGATTTTTACATCGTCTGGTTTTTCAGTGTACAAATGACCTCACAAAATCACATGTTGACTCAGGCCTGTATAGTGAAATGTTTTGCAGTGGCTAGTTAGTTTTATGATCCATAATTTTAGAATAACTGGTTAACAATAACTATGTCTAAACATAAATTGTTCATATACTAAGTAGGTGGTTAGTAAATGATTATTCAATTTTTAGTTTTCCCAAAGAAGCACATCTCCGTGCAGCTTGGCTCGCAGCCCTCGGCAAACAAGAGACTCACCTGCCGGACTCTGCTGTGGTCTGCTCGCAGCATTTTCTAAGTGATGACATCAGAGAGACAAAAAGTGGCTCGAGGCAGATTGTTCCTGGTGCCATTCCTTCAACAGTGCTGGTAATGTTTTCACAATGTCATCTTATATAATGTTAGAGAGATAATCAAATATGTGAATCAAATGTTACTGTTTTTTTTTTTTTGAGGCGTTTAAACACATTGTATTGGGTGGAATTATGAAACTTTTTTAAATCTTAAGGACAGCCCAGATTACTGTAGCTCAAACTCAGAGAGAGTGCAGTGGATATTATTCCACTCCTAACAAGTTAGCCCGCTTCCATCCTAGATTTCATCATTACTTAACATCAGGTGTTATTGCAGTCAAGGGTTAAAGGTTAACTTGTAATGAAAAAATATGAAAGTTCTTATACTTTAAAATTGTCACACTTTGTTTCAGCTTAATTATATACATAAACTAGCTGACCCGGCAAACATTGTTTTGCATTAAAAATTAAAAAAAATTTAGATGAAAATTAGATAGTAGCCGATTCTCAGACCTGCTGAATATGCACACAGAATTTGGTAAAAATTGGTAAACATTGTGACAGGGAAATTTTATATATTAGATAATGCATGCAGTCTAAGTTCATTATAAAATAAAAGTAAAATATGATCGTGAATAAACTAAAGGGCCAACCGTTCCTGTATTTATACACCTAAATATATTCTATACTAAAGCCAAACTCGATTGAGAATGCTTGTCAACAAACAAATTGAAAATGAAGGTAGAAAATGCAATACATTTTATGCCTAATAAATTTAAAATTATGTTTTGTTTTTTTCTAAAATCTTATTTAAAAGATATTGAATATATTAATTAGTTTTAAGCTTACTAATCTAATTTATTGTCATGAATTCGTCATTAACTAGTTAGTTAAAAAAATTAGCTGCATAATGACTAGTGATTTCTACCTTTATTTCTAATTTGTTTGTTGACAAGCATTCTCAGTCGTGTTTGGAATTAGTATAGGTCTGGATACAAGACCAGTGTAGTCCAGGCCTGTATTCCATGCCTGTGAGGATTAATTAAATCACATATTTGCCTTACATACTTGCAACAAGAGTAATTAGTATTAATATATTTACAGGTATGCACAATGTGCCTGGACGGTGACAGCGAGCAGATTCTAATGAGTAAATACAAGTTGGATGAGCAATATGAAGAGTTTGTCGGTCTTCCTGTAAGTTGCTCTCTTATCATTTCAATGACTATCTGTGGCAGATAACTATCAACTATGGAGGGTAGAGGAAAGGAGAATCATCTGTGTATATGAAAAAGTGTCCGTCAAAATGTATTAAATTAGGATGGCGCCACAGTTGCATCAAAGTAACTCTCAAAAGAAGCGCCAAATATAAATAATATATAGAGTATATTTTTTTTGTTTTGAGATTTACATCCACTTGGACAACTTTTCACAACACAAATTTTACCCATAACTGTTCTGTTATTCACTCACTTTTTCATAAAATTAAATGTTTATATATCAATAACCGTACTATTTACTGTTTACGAACTAAAATCACTCTAAACGCACGTTTGGTTATAATTCTGTAAGGTTATATTTACCACAATATTTTGTACAACGTAAGTTGTTGAAGTTCTCAATAATTAACTACTTTAGTCGATAATGACATTAAATTTTTTAACTCGGCATACTTCAATTCATCTACGATTGTTACATTCATATCATACCCTGTGCATCCACTAGCGCGATTGTGGAGGATTTTTGAACTGTTATTTAACACATACAACTGGACACTTTTTCAGCTTTTCTCCCATGTAAGATGACTCTCCTTTACTCTACCCTCCATACTATCAACGTTAAAATTAATTGCATTACCTGGCGGTGTACTGTCAGAGGCTTCAGATAAACGTTTGAACAGTGCAGTTGTTTCAGTTGTGTGACCAAGGGAAGCTGAAACAAACACTTTGTGTACTGTGTGCTAGAAGATTGGTAAATGTCACCAAGTTTAGAGATGACAGCTTGAGATCCCGCTCACTGATGAAGGATTTAATTGAGAAACATGAAATTGTAAGTACTTATAGCTTGGCAAAAAATAGATGAGTATATAGCCTTGTGTTGCTAGAAATCTTAAAATTAAAGCTATTTCTACTCTTTTAATATCATGTTTAGTTTATTTACCATTTATGGACAATGGAAGGGCTTATAATATTGTTGGCAACATTGCGAACCATAGACTTTTGAGGTGCCGATTTTCTGTGTCGTTGTGGTAGACTGTAGCAAAAAGTGGCGGTTATATAAACGAAGCCCTAATGGTGAAGTTATTATTATTTTGTGTATTCTCTTTGTGTGCAGTTATGCTGCCAGTTAATTTTGTTAAAAGTTAAAAGTGTAATAAAATGTAAATGCTTGTTAAGTAAATTATGTGATTACCGTCAGATTGTTTCATTTTGATTTGATTTAAGGAAGTTTTTTAATAAAAACGTGTTGATGTTAGGATTAATGTTCTTTTTCTGTTTGTGCCTTTTGACCCCTTCTGATGATGTTTCTAAAAATATGATAATTGTTTTAGATAACAAAACGACATTTAAAAATAGTGAACTACACCAATAATCTTCTAAGAAGTAAGTTAGTGATAACAAACCTAGGAGCTGACCACTGGGACTTACACATAGTAGAAGAAGAAGGTTATGATAGTGACAAACAGACTCAACCAGAAGACACTGCAAGCAGTGGCGATGAAACAGCTGAAGGAACTTATGACTCTATGTTGGTTGATGCAAACGCAGAAGTGATTTGTAAACAAGAGGAACTCGTATCTCAAGGACAGTACTCAGTATCTGATGAGAGAATCACGTTAGAATCAAAGCAACTAGATTATGCTCTTCAGAAACAAACAGCATTAAACTCTTTAGTTGCAGACAATGTTGCTAAAATACAGGATCTGTTAAAGTTTGAAAATTCTTCTTTCGAATGTATGCTTTGTTTTGATGAGTTTTCCGATGAACAAGAGTACAATGTACATATGAGCATTCATCTGCAGGTGAGACAGATTTTCATGATTTTGATTAGTAAATGTTATATTTTCTCCATTGATGTTGTCATAGATTAAAGACTACTAGATAGAGTCATAACGCGGCTGTAGGTTCAAGAGCGTGACAGACTTATTTCATTCGGCCTTTATTAGAAAGTGATACAAGATTATTTTTTGTCCCTTTCAGCGTGTTCGTTTTTATTGTTTGTCAAGAGTGAAATTTGTGACAGACAAGGGACATATCTGAGCAATTATTAGCTTTTTATTAAATTTGCTGATAAATAATATAACTTTGCGGTTACTATATTAATTTAAACGTTATCGTGCTATGGTGGGTTGTAATATTTTGGCTGCAACAGTCGCAGCGAACAGAAAATCGAAGGAATTACGTTTCATACGTAAGTAGGCATAAACTTCATTGATTGATGATTTAAAGCTTAGATATGTTATTTTTTAGCAAATTTCATGTATTATGC
Organism: Mycalesis mineus; assembly: GCA_034621355.1. Classification (NCBI taxonomy): domain Eukaryota; kingdom Metazoa; phylum Arthropoda; class Insecta; order Lepidoptera; family Nymphalidae; genus Mycalesis; species Mycalesis mineus. The sequence goes on along the minus strand of JAXAVZ010000012.1, from coordinate 146,639 downwards.
GTTTACTAAACTATCTTATATAAAGTAATATTTCGTATTTTACGATATTTTAAAACATAACGTTTTATGATGTACTTTAAATGTTGACATGTCATGTCAATAAGGCTGATTTGCTGTCTCACGAGTGGACACGCTATGGGCTCTATCTAGTAGTCTTTAATCTATGGATGTTGTGTATTTTGTCTTGACAGACTAGTGACGCTGATGATGAATGTGTGACGTCGCAAGTGTGCGAGCCTGGTGCAGCTGTGAGCTCTGACTGGGACTCGGCGCACATCACTGAGCACAGGTCAGTATACTCTAGCAGTGGTTCACAACAGCATTGTCTCCTCTCCGAGTTACTGTGTACACTCCCACTCTTCTCTGCATACATTTTCATATATGCAGAGAAGTATTATTAGTAGTAGTATTATTATTAGTAGAAGTATTATCAGTATAGTAGTATATTAGAGTATTATTTACAGGCATGCAGTTCCGAAACCGGATGATGGCTCTCACTCTTCCACAGACTGGACCCAACCTACAGGTATGTGACCAGTGACCTGGTATTTTTTTTTATAACTAAATATAATAGGACAATACACACATCGCTTTAGCCCCAAAGTAAGCACAGGTAGACCATCCAAAACCGCGTTACCATCCAATATTCGCTTCGATAATTCGTCGTCAGAGAGGAGCACGAAAATAAACGTTGAAGAAGATGTCGACAATTTATTTGTAAAAAATGTCAAGTGTATCTTCATGCTGATTGTTTTAAAATTTTTCACTCACGCTAACTCTAGTGTCATTAGACTGTTGGTAAAATTTAAGTTCAGTAATCCCAACGTTGCATAGACGTAACATTTCACGGAATGTTAACTAATTCATCAATATTTTTTTGTCTTTATTTTATTCTTTTTTGATGTACTTTTAAACGTAATAAATAATAAAATTAAATATGCATTTATTTCTCACCTTGGGAAGTAATGGGTTGTCGGGCTGAAAGGGCGTCGCAAAATTTTGGCGGAGACAATTATATGAAGAATAATTGTTTCAGTCGCTCCGCTGTCCACGAGATTTGCCACGTATGACGAAAACAAAAAGCAAGCAACCGAGGAAGCAGGTGCGATACCGAAAAGCGAACCGATCCTTGAAACTGACACTGACGTACTGGACGACCAATCATCTCAGAGCTACACCAAAACATGCACAGATATAAATACTTTTACAAATTGTGTAGTCCGGTTAAATGATATTTACAAGAAACCCAAGAACCCTTTGTCAAATAAGAATCTATGCGTTACAGCCGACACTGCTGCGAAGCTTTATTCTTGTGAGATATGCAATGTTAAATGTTCAGTAAAACATAATTTATTACGACACATGAAAACTCATACTGGTGACGAGCCTTATTCTTGTGAGATATGCAATTATAAATGTTCAGTAAAACATAATTTATTACGACACATGAAAACTCATACTGGTGACAAGCCTTATTCTTGTGAGATATGCAATTATAAATGTGCATATAAACATCATTTATTACAACATATAAGAATCCACACTGGTGAGAAGCCTTATTCTTGTGAGATATGCAATTATAAATCTGCACGAAAAAGTCATTTATTACAACATATAAGAATCCACACTGGTGAGAAATCTTATTCTTGTGAGATATGCAATTATAAATGTGCATATAAACATTATTTATCTCGACATATGAAAACGCACTCTGATGAGAAGCCTTATTCTTGTGAGATATGCAATTATAAATCTGCACGAAACAGTCATTTATTACAACATATGAGAATCCACACTGGTGAGAAGCCTTTTTCTTGTGAGATATGCAATTATAAATCTGCACAAAAAAGTCATTTATTACAACATATGAAAATCCACACTGGTGAGAAGCCTTATACTTTGCAATTGTAAATGTTCAGTAAAAGGTACTTTAAAAGTTATAAGTCTAAATAACTAAGGCCTGTGTGCACCAAGATTTCGATTACGATAACCAACGGTTAACATAAAAGCTAAACGTAAAATTTACTGTTCACGACAACCCATATGCTGGTTAAGGACGTAAACCGGGCGGTTATCTTAATCGAGCTTACGTCCTTAACCGGCGTACGGGTTGTCGTGAACAGTAAATTTATAGTAAAATTATGTTAACCGATAATCGAAATGTTGGTGCACACAGGCCTAAGGCGCAACAATAACAACACAGCAGTAACTAGTTATATTACTAACTGAAATATTTGGGAGCAATAATACACCAGTTCCTATGGAAACGTATGATGGCCGACATTCGAATGAGACAGTGACACACCTTACGAACTAATATAAGAAACATAACAAACCTACATGGTACATACATTACACCTCCCAACTTATTAACTAACTTATACATAATATTAAAATAACTAGATAACTAATTAATAAAAATATTTTAATGATAACAATAACTTATATCTAAAAGTTAAATCTAACAACAGGTTTTCTTATCCGCTTAGGACGGGCCCGAGAAGGTGGCGTTGTGAATACCTCGGGTGAGGAAGCTATCCCCTCAGCCCCATCATTATAACTAATCTTCACTTCCTCCCCTATATCAATCGCTCGCGAGTTATTGGAAGATGCATTATCCTTCAATACCTCCTCTTCCGCCGGTGCCGGCTCAAAACATGCGGCGGCACCCTCAGCATTGGACGTGCTATCATTTCCCTGTAATTCAGGACACGGAACATCGGACATGCGTGATCTACGTTTAATCTGGTCTATATGCCTACGCACAAAGCGATTATTCCCTGTATCGACGAGGTATCGCCGGGAGCCTTCGCTAGCTGTAACCGTACCCTTCGCCCATTTTTGACGATTACCATAATCTCGAGCCCATACCGACTCTCCCGGTTCTAACACTCGCATAGTACCGCCTGCCGCCGCTGCCTGTCGCTCCTGTGCATCGCGGACCTGATTCCCTCGAGCGCGGTCTCCACGAAGTAAATCGAACCGTGAACGCAACGTACGGCGTTTTAAAACGGCAGCTGGACTTTCGCCCGTTGTGCAATGAGGACTATTCCTATATGCTAACAAAAATGCCTGCAAAGCGGCATCTAAATCTGTATTATCACTTTGAGCTTTCTTTATAGCGCGCTTGCATAGCTTAACCGCGTTTTCCGCTGCTCCGTTTGAAGACGGATGATATGCGGGTGAAAACGATTGACGAATGCCATTTTTATCTAAAAACGTTTTAAATTCTGCGCTCGTAAAAGGCGGACCCCCATCTGACGTCACCTCTAGAGGAAGCCCAAACCTAGCGAACGTTTGTCTCAGCACCTTTATAACACTCGCAGCGTTAGTCTTAACCATTTCAAAGATCTCAAGCCATTTTGACGTAGAATCTATAAGAATCAAAAACGTTTTACCGTTAAGAGGGCCCAGAAAATACCGTTATGGAGCCTTGACCATGGTTGCTCGTGGTAAGGCCAGTGTTGTGGCGGAGCCTTTGGTGGCGCAGTCGCCTCCATTGCGCACGTCTCGCACTGCCTACACGTTGCCTCTACCTGTCCGTCCACGCCGGGCCACCATACATAACTGCGCGCCACAGCCTTCGTCTTCACTATTCCCAAGTGTCCTACGTGCAATTGTTTTAAAATAACTACTTGGAGATGTTGAGGTACTGTTACATCCCTAAATTCTACATTAATAACGCTGACCTGCAACTATCGACTCACACAGACGTCAATGGCCAGTCAGCGATATATTTGCTATAAAAACCCTAACTCTGCTTCAAACAGTCAGTCGTTTTGGTAATTAGTCAAATCGCTGTCCAAGACTACGGACCTGGTTTCTGCCCGCCGGTCTGGACTAGTAGTGAGACTAAGATCCTGCCCATCAAGTCGCCGTTAGACCTTTTGAAGGTCCTCGCGAATCGCGAAATAAAGTGATTTGAGTAAATCGTCTAAGTTGTGAGAATTATAGTATAATATAAATAATTAATAAATTAGTTTCTAGCCAGTGTTGTGTTTTTTTTATAAACACTGAGGGCCCGAGACTAACATTTGGTGTCAGAAGAAAGCGGGATTTATTCCTGTTGGACGCCTACTCCTGACGACGTCCAGATACTATAATTCTCCAAGCCAAGCTGCCTGCTCTGCTGCCGTTCCTGATCTCTCTGACCGAGGGACAGCCAGACTCCCAGCTAACTTCGACAAGCCGACCACATCGTGCCATACCCCATCGTGCCCGAGGGTTCTCTGCCCAGCCGAGAGGTGCTGCCACGCGGTCCAGGCTCCTGCCAGATCACTTTCATCGCGACGAGGCGTGCGGAATTGCACGCGCGACCCAGATCGACTCACCCGGCGTTGCAACTTCTGCGCCGCTGCGCCGTATTAATCGCCGATTCATCAATGACACCGTTACTATTACTGCTGTGAGTGATTTTTTCGAGTCATTGACTTTATAATACTAGTTTATTTTCTGTTATTGCGTATAGGTAAATTGAAATATTATTAATAATCATGGCAAAACGGGAAGACACACCAGCTTCATACCAACTTTTTCCCGCAGAATCCCTTAAAATGAATTTTAGTGATTTAGTCCGGTTTATAAAACCTTTTGACGGTGACCGAAACAGACTAACATCTTTTATACGAAATTGCGAAAATGCCCTTAATTTAATAAACCCCACACATGTCGACATCCTTTTCCAATACATTCTATCACAATTAGAAGGAAAAGCTGAAATAGCCTGTTCATTAAAGGTATTCGATAACTGGTCCGAACTAAAACAATTTTTAAAATGTAATTTTGGTGAAACTAAAAACCGAAGCCACCTACTTTTAGACCTCCAAAACTGCAAAATGAAATCCAATGAAACTATTTTAGAATATAGTATGCGCCTAGAAACTTTTCTAACAAGATTACAAACCGACATTTCTCATTCTACGAAAGATCCCGGCGAAATAAAAGGTAGACTCGCCGACACAGAAGACCTAGCCTTGCACACCTTTTTATTAGGATTACCAAACCATATTTCCAATATTCTTAGGTGTAGGGATCCTAGTAACCTCGCGGAAGCTATTAACTTAGCAATTCAAGAGGAAAAATTCTACAATCTCGCCCAGTCATCTAAGGGACCTGTAGAACATAGGCCGAAATGTAGATTATGCGGTAAAACGGGGCATACAGACCGATCATGCTATTTAAATCGCTACCAATCTTCTCATAAAACGCCATTTTCACCTACTTCCCATTCCGCTAGTTATAACCAAACCAAATCACCTCCTTATAAACCTAACTCATACCATACGCAAACTAAACAAATAACTCCTCATTATTCACAAACACCGCCTTCCAAAGAAATTATCTGCAATTATTGTAAGGCTGTTGGCCATGATATAAGCCAATGCCGCAAACGGCAATACAATAATGCCAATCGCCAATTTTCTCAAATTCAAAGTAATAAAGTGCATAATCTTGAGGAAGAATCTTTAAACTAAATCGGATTCCGTGTTTGCGTCGCGCTGAATCCAATACACAAAAAGACGCAATGCGATGCTATTTTTATCACTCAGGCGATTCAATTAATTATAATGCACTCACTACACGCGTCAACAAACAGGGTATCCAGCCCCAAATTCATGACCGTGAAAATACTAATTCCACTGTTTTTACTAATCCCACTGTTTTTAACAAACCCACTATATCCACTGTATCTCTACAACAAGCTAACCAACAGGGTAACCAGCCCCAAATGCATAGCTTTCAAAATAAAATTACTAAACCCACTGTATCCACTGTATCTCTACAACAAGCTAACCAACAGGGTAACCAGCCCCAAATGCATAGCTTTCAAAATAAAATTACTAAACCCACTGTATCCACTGTATCTCTACAACAAGCTAACCAACAGGGTAACCAGCCCCAAATGCATAGCTTTCAAAATAAAATTACTAAACCCACTGTATCCACTGTATCTCTACAACAAGCTAACCAACAGGGTAACCAGCCCCAAATGCATAGCTTTCAAAATAAAATTACTAAACCCACTGTATCCACTGTATCTCTACAACAAGCTAACCAACAGGGTAACCAGCCCCAAATGCATAGCTTTCAAAATAAAATTACTAAACCCACTGTATCCACTGTATCTCTACAACAAGCTAACCAACACGGGTAACCAGCCCCAAGCAAGCGCCCTTATCTCTATTAACAGGGACCACACGGGTAACCAGCCCCAAGCAAGCGCCCTTATCTCTATTAACAGGGACCACACGGGTAACCAGCCCCAAGCAAGCGCCCTTATCTCTATTAACAGGGACCACACGGGTAACCAGCCCCAAGCAAGCGCCCTTATCTCTATTAACAGGGACCACACGGGTAACCAGCCCCAAGCAAGCGCCCTTATCTCTATTAACAGGGACCACACGGGTAACCAGCCCCAAGCAAGCGCCCTTATCTCTATTAACAGGGACCACACGGGTAACCAGCCCCAAGCAAGCGCCCTTTCCTTTATTAACAGGGACCACTCGGGTAACCAGCCCCAAATAAGAGCCCAAACATAAAATGAACAAATACTCAACAATAATATAGACAAATTAGACAAAATCTTAGATAGTGTTATGCAGGCTACTAATAAATTAGAAGCCTCATCGCATCTTACAATGACCTTCAGTGCTTTAGAAAGCTCATTAATGACTTTAAATTTCAACCTCAAGGATATTGTTGATGCAATACTATTTGGTAAACAAAATATTGTCCATCCTTCTATTCTATCCCCTATGCAACTTCATAATGAATTACACTCTAATAAGAATAAAGTCCCCCAAAATTTTCCTTTACCTTTGGATTTAGAAAATATGTATATACTTTTAGATATATCTCAAATTTGTAGTTTCATTACAGACACTAAATTAGTATTCGTTGTTAAGATTCCTCTTGTTCTCTTACAGGAATATAATTTGTACCATGTCTATGCTCTTCCTACTGCCCATGATATTACTAATCCACATTCCTTTGCGTTGATTAGCCCTACTGCTAAATTCCTCGCAATAACAGACGATAAATTACTGTATTCAATGACAGACTCGATCAGTGATTGCAAAATTCCAACAAATAACTACCATCTGTGCAGATTAGGCAATGTGCATTCTAGTGTCTCTAACCCTACCTGTGAAGTGCAAATCCTAAGTGCTTACATAAATAAAATACCGGACACATGCGATTATAAAAATATAATTAGCGATATTGACGTTTGGCAAACTATTAGTAATAATAAATGGATTTATGTTCAATCCAATATAGCGCTCTCTGTTAAATGTAATAATACTATTAATGACTATGATAAAATTGGAACAGGAATCCTCAAACTTCCGAAAGGATGCAATAGCTTTTCATAAACTCTTACAATTCTCTCCTTCAGTAAAATACGAAACTGAATTGTATATGCCTACTCCTAACTTTAATATTATAAATGATGATTGTTGTTCCAGAAAGAAAATTAATTCTTAGCTTCCATATCTAACACCAATTAAACTATATCATATAAATTTAGATTCTTTACATTATGTTACTCATAGATTAAATCAAGTTAACGACGAAATAAAGAAAATTGAAAACCAACCCTATCATATTAAATATGGAAGTTATTTTAGTGTTTTTACAACTTTAGTATCCTTAATCGTATTAAGCTATATTTCCTATAAAATATTTTAAATATTGTGTATTCGAAGAAAGCGTAATAATAGTTTAGATTCTAGTTCTGGTTGTTGTATTCAAATTTTTAATAGCTGTTATACTAAACCTAACCATAATATCCGAGCGATTAATACTAGTTCCAATTACGAAACACGTAATAGAGCATTCGAAACCAATAGTAGCTCAGAGAACTCTCCTACATTCCTAAGGAGAAACCTAGATTAATATGATAAATACTATTTCATGTTTCATTTATATTTTATACCATTATCCTAAGTTTATTATATACTAGATGCTATTTCAATACACTGTTTCCTTTGTAATTGTAAGAAAATGTTATTTTGTAGTTTTTCTATTTCTGTATGACTGTAAGTCTTAAATATTTTTACTCACTACTTTACGATACGATAAAATTCATGTTATTCTCAATTTTAATTTCTAGTTCTGTTTTATTCTATATCTTTACCTATTGTAATACTCTAATCACTTTATTCTACTCACATCATATTTTCTATGATGTTTCGTCTTAAAGAGGGGAGGTGTTACATCCCTAAATTCTACATTAATAACGCTGACCTGCAACTATCGACTCACACAGACGTCAATGGCCAGTCAGCGATATATTTGCTATAAAAACCCTAACTCTGCTTCAAACAGTCAGTCGTTTTGGTAATTAGTCAAATCGCTGTCCAAGACTACGGACCTGGTTTCTGCCCGCCGGTCTGGACTAGTAGTGAGACTAAGATCTTGCCCATCAAGTCGCCGTTAGACCTTTTGAAGGTCCTCGCGAATCGCGAAATAAAGTGATTTGAGTAAATCGTCTAAGTTGTGAGAATTATAGTATAATATAAATAATTAATAAATTAGTTTCTAGCCAGTGTTGTGTTTTTTTTATAAACACTGAGGGCCCGAGACTAACAGTACGACTAACCAGTAACCCCACATAATGCATCCGCGCTCACAATACAGTTCGTGACGCCGCAAGTAATAAGGTTTAATCTCCTCCTCCGAACAACTTGCAGGCCAACCTGACTGTATGTATGACATGACTTTACTAAGGACTCTATCTTTCGCTGTATACTTTTTTATGTCGTCATTGGTGATAGGTAAAAAATCTTCCACGAAGTTGACATACGTCACTTCGTTCCTTACTTTATGAGCTTCGTGGCTGTGAGGTGGTAACCGGGACAACCCATCCGCACAGTTTTTACCGGACGCTATATATTCAATTTCATAATTATAACCCGATAACAATACCGCCCATCTCTGTAACCGAGAAGCAGCCAAAACTGGAATACCTACCTTGCTACCGAATATATATGTCAACGGCTTGTGGTCAACGTGAACTTCCTACCATACAAATACTGATGAAATTTCCTAATTCCGTAAATAATCGCCAGTGCCTCACGGTCTATTTGCGCGTACGACCGCTCCGCCGATGTCAAAGATCGCGACGCGTATGCGACCGGCCTTTCACCCTGTGGCGTCATTTGCGAGATCACCGCGCCCACCCCGACGCCGCTCGCGTCCGTAGTCAACAGTAGGGGCAAATCGAGAGAGTAATGTACCAGAACTTCGCTAGAAATTAATTTATTCTTTATTATGGTAAAAGCGTTTTCGCAGTCATTAGTCCATTTAAATGTAACTCCTACTCTCCAAAAGGTTATACAGGGGGGCTAATATGAAACTCACATTTCTTATAAACTTCGCATAATACATGACCATTCCAATGAAAGCTCTCAATTCCGATACATTAGTCGGCGCCGGAGTTTCAACGATAGCCTTGACCTTGTCCGGACAAGTGTGCACGCCTGCTTTACTGATCACGTGACCTAAATAAGTAATGGACTCCGCAAAGAGACTACACTTTTCTTTCTTTACCCGCAGCCCATGCGATTGTAATCGATCGAACATCTTGTATAAGTTACGAATGTGCTCGTTATTATTTTTGCCTGTAATAATTATGTCATCTAGGAAGACTCCCACGTGCGGAAGGTCCGCAAACAACGACTCCAATTTCTTTTGGAATATACCCGGACTAGATGACAATCCAAAAACAAATCTGTTGTATCTGAATAGTCCCTTATGCGTATTAATAACGGTACACAGCTTCGATTGTTCGTCTAGCTCGAACTGCGAATACGCCTGCGATAGGTCTATTTTACTGAATCGCTCCCCACCATGCAGGCGAGCCAGCAGATCCTCTACTCGAGGCAGGGGATACCGATCTACTTCGATATGTTTATTAAACGTAAGCTTATAATCAGCACATATCCGTATGTTACCGTCCTTTTTTACGACGGGAACTATCGGCGTGGCCCAGTCGGAGCGGTCCACCGGTGTGAGGATGCCGTCGCGTGTCAGCTGTTCCAGCGCGCGTTCCACCGGCTCGCGTAGCGCGAACGCCAGAGGGCGCGCGCGCATGAACACCGGCACCGCGTCGCGCCGCAGGTGTATGCCCACCGTGCCGCCCCTGAACCGACCCAGGCCGTCGGCAAACACATCACAATTCGGGCAAAAATTTTATTTAGTCGTGATTGATGCCTACAGTAAATGGCTTGAGTGTTTGGAAATGACGGCGGGTACTACGACTAGGGCTTTGATTACTAAATTAAAAATGTTATTCTCGCGCTATGGCCTACCTTATGTTCTAGTATCGGATAATGATACGAAAATAGTTTCGCAAGAATTTCTAAATTTTTGTTTAGAGAATGGTATTAAGCACATTACTTCGCCTATATATCATCCCTGTAGTAACGGACAGGCCGAAAATTCGGTAAAAACATGCAAAAAGATGATAAGATCGATTTTAGAACTTTCCTCAACAGCTAGTAAAGAAAAACTGATAGATTATTTATTTGAATATCGTAATACTGTGCACTGTACCACTGGGGTTACTCCGGCAATGTTATTGTTGGGTAGGAATCTACGCGGCAAATTAGATTTAATTATTCCGCCCCATAGTGTCAATGAGCCTATTGATGAAATAAAGAAATGTCGCGCGTTAAAAATAGATCAAAAGGTTTGGGTGAGATGCTATGAAAATAGAAAACCCATGGCACAAAGGGATAATAAAAAGAAATTTAGGTAACAGAATGTATTTAGTTAAACTAGAAAAACAAGGATTCATCTGTAAGCGTCATATAGATCAGTTAGTAGCAGATAAGAGTTATGACAATAGTTTTTACGAGGACGATGACCTTAGCCTGTCACCGCTGTCACCGCCCTCATCCAGTAATGATCCTTCCTTACCGTCTTCCCCAGGCCCGGAGGTAGCAAGCGCACCAAGTGATGGAGTTCACAACACAAATGCTAGTCCAGTCACTCAAAGCGGAGTTGGGGATATAGTGGTGGAGAGGGAAGGAAGGAGCGACAAAGTGGGAGATGGGTCGCCTACCATATCATTGGAGGTAGCTGAACAGCAAAACGAACAAAGTTCGGAGAGTAACAGTAAGGCACCCAGTGTAGGAGGCGACCCACCTCAGCCACGTCTTGGGTTGAGGCCTAGGAAAAAACTGTTTAGCTATAAAGTATAAATGTAAGATAGGATGTTAGTTGTAAGTTAGGTTAATTAGATATTAGACCAATCTTATTAAGAATTATTGTACACAGGTTCCCAAACTAGAGGGGGAAGAGTTGTGATGTATGCACATACACACACCTAGATATGTGTATGTGTAGGTAGCTTAGAGCGCCGCCGCGGTCTTACAATAAAGTCAGTTATGTACCAAGCCGTGTTTCATTCATACGTATCACTAATAGAAGATTATTAACGTCGAGCGTTACTACGATAGGCTTACAATTTTCAATAGTTAATTGATTTAAATTAACAATTACCTCCTCACTGTTATCGCTGTACTGTTCCGTTTCCTCCGGTATGTTGACTGCGGTCGAGTTGTAATGGGTTCTGAACCCACAAACCCGGGCTAGATGACCCTGGCGGTTACAAACCCGACAAAAGTATCGTGTAAAACGGCATACAGCTGTTCTGTGCTGACCGCCACAAGCACTGCACTCGTCTTGGCGTGACCTCTGCCCCCGCCTGACCTCCGCAGCTGCCACCACTCCTTTGGCTTGTTCCATACTGCGGTTCTGCTCATGGTTCTTTTTGACCCAAGCCTGACCTCTGGCGCTCCTGCCACTCGTTGCACCCGTGATGGCTTGACAATCCACCGTAACACCGCCGCTGCCGCCCGATTCGTTACCCGCACACGGGCGGTTGTCGACCATCGCGGCATCTTTCTCCGCCGCCTCCATGTTGCACGCCAACTGATAAGCTTGCCCAAACGTCAGCTCGGCCTCTGCAAACAGTCTTTGCCTTATGGTTTCACTTGTCAACCCGCAAACCAACTGGTCTCGAAGACTTTCATGCAACCACGCCCCAAAGTCGCATGTTTTTGACATTTTTTTTAAATCCGCTACATACTGTGAAATGCCTTCGCCCGTTCGTTGAGCCCGCCGACGAAATTTGAAGCGTTCTGCTAATACGCTCGGTTTCGGTTCCAAATGATTACCCAAAATGTCCGTCAGTTGATTAAAACTTTTACTCACAGGTTTATCCGGCGTGCATAAATTCACTAGTAATTCATAACAATTAGCACCAATAACAGTAATCAACGTTGGTACATGCAACTCCCGTGAAATGTTGTTAACCACGAAATATTGTTCTAAGCGTTCCACATACAGACGCCAGTTATCATATCCGACATTAAACTCTGTAATTTTTCCTATCGACATGTTTCACTTTTATAATTACTCTAGTAACAATTATTTCGTTAAATACACGCGCATAGTCCTTTATTTAATAGATTTATCGACTCGTTCGCCACTGAAATATTTGGGAGCAATAATACACCAGTTCCTATGGAAACGTATGATGGCCGACATTCGAATGAGACAGTGACACACCTTACGAACTAATATAAGAAACATAACAAACCTACATGGTACCATACATTACACTAACTTGATGCAGTGGTGAGCGCTGTGATCGCATTCACAAATATGTGTAGCTACGCTATGTATATATAACTTATGTATATTTTATTGGTAGACCTGCATTCTCTTATTTTATATTTTTCCTAAGCCTAAGGTTGCCTGGCAGAGATTAGAAGTGATAAGACCGTCTTTTATTGCCTACTTATATTTTAAGACTAGAAATAATTATATTTTTATTGTGCTTTGGAATACAAATAAAGAATATATAAGGTGAGTTTGAATTATCAGCCAGCGTTGAAACTAGAGTAAGTGTAATGCATACTGATTACTACAGCGGAATAAAAATATTTCTAGAACCAGTAACAAAAAACTTAAAAAATATTTACAAAATATCTACTCACTTAGGACATTTTGCATAGCACTATCCATTGCATTCATAAATTAACCGTAGAGTCACCCAAGGTACCGAACGAAGGTATATCTTAAACATTCTATTGCTACCAATTAAAATACGGAAAGAAAAGCCAAACGGCTAAAATCTCCCACTAGACCAGACCAAAACGAATAAAAAAGAATAACGATCGGCTGTCAGAAATCGAATACGGTACCTTCGAAGGACTAAGTAGGTAGATATGTCCACATATGCACATTTAGAAGTGGTAAAAATAAATGTAGAATGAAATAAACTTTTAAATAAGCACTTAGAACTAAATCAGCTGATATCAGTATCAAGTTCAATAAACTTTCCTGTTAAATTACCTACTGTAAAACGCAGGCGGCAAGTGTTTAAATGCGCGTCTTTGTCGGCGTCCGCGGTAGCGATCAGAAAAGCGCCGCAGTGCCGTTGTCGGTCTTTTAAAAGGCCGACAATCGCCGCGCCTATTTGTACGCTCGCCGCCGGCATTTCAAACAAAGTTTCAACCTATTAATGGAAAGTTTATTGACCTTGGTAGTCGATCAGCTGTTACGTTTGTTATTTTGATCAATTCTATTGTGTACGTAGGTACCTAACTGCCTTGGAGTCAAGGGGCTGGCTAGCTTTGGGGTTTATTTATGGATGTATTGGATGGTGTTATGCGTACTTTCGTAAGTTAAAAGTTATTTTGTTATGTTTTTTATTTCTTTTTTTATTGGTTCTGGGAACAATTTTTTTCCTATTGTAATCTTTATGCATAAGACTTGCTCCAGTTTCGACGCTGGCTGATAATTCAAACTCACCTTATATAGCAGTCGCCCGCGACTTCGTCCGCTTGAAACTTGGTGTAGACTTCAACTCCCGTTTGACCCCTTAAGGAGGTGAGCATTAGAAAAAACGTTTCTTACCGCTCGCCTACGTCATTATTATAGCTATATAGCAGTCGCCTGCGACTTCGTCCGCGTGAAAACCTCTTAGGTAATTTTTAAAACTTTTAATTTTAAAGACAGACTTCATATAAAGTACTCTTTCCCCGCTACCCCTCTCAGTTTAATTTTTTTATAGTTTCCCGTGAAGCAATATCCTCCGTCCCGTCCCGTGTACTAAAGATCTACATTTTTGTTAAACATTGTACGATATTACAGTACATTAACATTAACAATATATATTTATAGCAAGCTGATGTGTATAGGTTGTATTAAATATAAATAGTCTATTTCACTTTTGAGTCTAATTTTCTAAAGAATCTGTCTTTATTTATTTGTATCTTTGTAAGCCCTTTGTTGAATAAACTTTTCTTAAAAATTATAATAAAACCTAAGTGTTTCTAACTATAGTGTTTTTACACCCTTAAAAAAATTCGCAAGTGCATAAAGTGCTTAAGATAATAATGTGGAACTAGTGATTAAAAAAATCACCACTAGTTCCATCATGGAACTGTTAATGGTACTAGTGGCAACGAACCATAAAATAATTCAACATTAGTTCCATTGTCTTCGTATTCCTTTTAAAATGGAACTAGTGATTTAAAAAATCACCACTAGTTCCATCATGGAACTGTTAATGGCACTAGTGGCAACGAACCTTATTTACTATTATTAGTAAGGAGTCACTTAGCTTAATGAAAATAATCTTAGGTTAGGAGTCGTATTTAGGGAATACCTAAGCTAAGCCTAAGTGACTCCTCCATAGGATATGATTTAGGAAATGTTGGTGAAAACGGGCATTAGTGTCACATTTATAAGTATGGATAAATAAAATCACAGCTCTATAAATTGAAGAATTATAATTGTATTTATTTTAATGAATTGTACACTTTCATATTTATTTCACAACGTCTACTGCTGTCATACATCACAATAAATAATAAAAATCTTTTGTTTCAGGTGATCCATTGTCTGTCAAAACTGCATCAATCGAAGCCAATACATTGAATATAAGCAGAAAAACAATTGATATAAATGACAGCGAACTGAATCCGTCTTCTGATAGCAATACTGAAACTAACAAAGACATTAAAATGTTCACAAATTGTGTAATCAAATTGTGTGATATATTCACAGGACCTGAGAGATCTCAAACATGTGTTAGCTCTTGTGACAGACTAAATGTCGATACTGCCTCTACAGAGTCTTATTGTCAGGCAGCAAGTGCGAGTGACGTCACCGTGACACAAAACAAACATGATATATCAAACAATCTGCAAAGTGAAACTGATTGTTTGGATAATAACAGCAACAGACAATACACCAACTCCGCAGTAAATAGTTTATACGCACATATGAGCACTCGTAGTGTAAAGAAATCGTTTACTTGTGACGTTTGTAAATTAATGTTTACACAAAGAAGGCTTTTAGTTAGACACATAAAGTCTCACAATGAATGCAAAATGTACGCTTGCACGCTTTGTCAATACAAATCTAACTACAAAGGTAGTTTAGTGCGTCATATGCGAACGCACACTGGTGTAAAGACTTTTACTTGCGAATTATGCGGGTACAAATGTAGTCAAAAACGTACCCTAGTGTGTCACACACAAAGACACACAGGTGAAATGCCTTATACTTGCAACTTGTGCGAGTTCAAATTTGCTCTAAAATATCACTTATCGAATCATATGCGAACTCACACTGGTGTAAAGCCTTATTCTTGTGACCTTTGCGAGTACAAAAGTATTAGTAGTTGGAATCTAATGCGTCATATGCGAACTCACACTGGTGAAAAGCCGTATTCTCGTAACTTATGCCAGTATAAAAGTGCTAATAATGTAGACGTAATGAACCATATGCGAATTCACACTGGTGAAAAGCAATATTCTTGTAACTTATGTCAGTATAAAAGTGCTAATAATACAGACATAGTGAATCATATGCGAAGACACACTGGCGAAAAGCCTTATTCTTGTGACCTTTGTAAATATAAAAGTGCTGTTAAAGGGGACCTAGTGCGACATAAGCGAACTCACACTGGCGAGAAACCTTATTCTTGCAAATTATGCGCGTTCGAATGTGTTCAAAAAGGTAGCCTAGTGAGGCACCTGCGAAAACACGCAGGCGAAAAACCTTATGTGTGTAACGTTTGCGATTATAAAAGTGCTGTTAGTGGGGACTTAGTGCGACATATGCGCATTCACACTGGGGAAAAGCGTTATTCTTGTAACTTATGCAAGTTTACAAGCGCTTATAATGCGAACCTAGCGAGACATATGCGTACTCACTCTGGTGAAAAACCATACGCATGTGATGTTTGTGGATACAAATGTTCTCTAAAAGGAAACCTAGTAATTCATATGCGAATTCACACTGTTAAAAAGTCTTGTAATATACCTGCGTTGAAATGTACTCAAAAGATATAGCTCAGTGAAACATTTACATGCGCGATATTTTGAAAAGTCATTACTCACATTCACTTAGAGCGCCTTACCGCTAGGCCACGGTCCCGATGACGTCGGTGCTGAAATTGTGCTTTTGATATTAAGTTTTTGATATTCAGGGGGTGTTAGGTTTTTTCGTTACGGAATTTCTGGATTTGGTCTCCACGCTCAAGGCCCGCAATAGAAGCTATACAATAGCTTAAAAAGAAATAAGCCACTGGCCATTGTGTGAGGTATCTTTTCGAAATTTTTACTAATGTACTCAAAAGATATAACTCAGTGAAACCTATGCGCGCTTACTCTCCAAAGCCTTTTTCTAGCAAACTCTCACTCTTGTTGGTATGCCAGACTAGTTTCGAACCGAGGTCCTTGGTCGTGAGATCACTTGTTCATGCAACGCGGCGTGAAGCAACTGACGTGACAAACGGTGACTTGAATTTCAGCCGTTTATATTTTAATAACATCAAATAAAATCAGAATCATTTATTTGCTTGAAACATTATAGTACGATATACATAGGTCTTGTTATGTTAAAAAGATACAATGTCTCGCCGATAACAGGCATGCAAATGTTAAACTACATGAAATAATTAAAGCAATAAAAAAAAACTAATGAAATGTCAAAGAGAATTTAAGAATAAAAAAAATATAATATAGCAAATAAAAATGTCAAGGATCATATTAAAATAATTATTGTCAAAGATAAAAAAATATAAATTAAAAAAAAATAATAAAAAAATACATGTTAGGTCAATGTCAAATCCTATATCTATTTGCATATTCCTGAATCGTGTAATAAGTTTTATCTATCAAATGCTCCTGCAGCTTATGTTTAAATATATTGAAATTTTTGATGCTATATTTGCAGGTAGTTTATTATATACTATGCAAGTCAAAAATAGACTTTGGCATATTTACTGTGTAAATATAAACTGTGTTTAGTCCTCTTTGTAAATTTTTATGTACATATATCAAGTGTACTAAATTTAAGTTGTAAATATAGGAACTACTAACATAATTATTAATTTATTTATTATTTTTATAATTGTCTAGGTGGTGGTGATAAACCTATATAACAAATCTGCTGTTTATAGTGTCAAAATGAAGCTGGATGTATACTCAATTACACCCAATTCCCAGCTTACACCTACCAATCTTTGAAACTGTGTCTTCCATGCCACGTGACATTGGCGGAGTAAATTGTACCTAGTTGGTACAGCTGGAAGACATTAAAAATAAAATAATTATTTATAAATATTATAAATACGGGGAATCAGAGTTCAATTTCGGAGAGGGAGCCTGAGAAACGGCTACCAGAACCAAGGAAGGCCGCAGGCGCGCAGATTACCCACGGAGAGTTACATACTGACATACTGACATACTGACATACAAGTGAAGATAATAAAAAGCGTGTAAAAAAAGACGTGTGGCACTCTGAAACTGCCACGGTAAAGCTATTGCATAGCATTTTTTATCAACTTATGTTTACCTACCAACGTCATTGGGACCGTGGCCTAGCGGTAAGGCGCTCTAAGTGCCCGGATTGCCAGAGAGACGCGGGTTCGAATCCCGTCGGTTCCGCAAATTTTTTTTTAAGCGTGATATTTCAAAAAGTCAATTTTTTTTTACATGCGTGATATTTTAAAAAGTCATTACTCACATTCACTTAGAGCGCCTTACCGCTAGGCCACGGTCCCCGATGACGTTGTTACCAAAATTGTGCTTTTGATATTCAGGGGGTGCTAGGTTTTTTCAATACGGAATTTCTGGATTTGGTCTCCACGCTCAAGGCCCGCGATAGAAGCTATGCAATAGCTTAAAAAGAAATAAGCCATTGTGTGAGGTATCTTTTCGAAATTTTTTCTTAATTTGTATCTAACTTAACAATTTGAACATTAATATAATCCAGAGTTTCTCAATGTGATGGGCCTTGACTTCTCGGCGACAGTCGACAAGGCTATTGTTGACATCGGCGGCCTGCTAAGCTTCTGAGAACGAGGTCGGCTTGTTGGAATAAACCAGAGGGAACCTTCATCGATGGAATAAAGCACAACAGCCATCATCATGGCCACGTGCAGAAAAGGCCTGGGAAGAAACGAAGATACCACTCCGCTTATTTATTGTTGAAAACTGATTTGAAAAAAACTGACACGTGACATAAACTTGGAGATGGAACATTATACGTGCTCTATTATTCTTTGTGGAGTATTAATGACCAAATTACTTTAAGTGGCGACGACCTCCGTGGCACACTGGTATGCGCGTTGGATTTATTAGACGGAGGTCCTAGGTTCGATTCCCGGCGGGGCAGATTGAGATTTTTCTTAATTAGTCTTGGTCTGGCTGGTGGGAGGCTTCCGCCGTGGCTAGTTACCACCCTACCGACAAAGACGTACCGCCAAGCGATTTAGCGTTCCGGTAAGATGCCGTGTAGAAACCGAAAGGTGTGTGGATTTCATCCTATTATCCAACAAATTAGTCCGCTTCCATCTTAGATTGCATCATCACTTAACATCAGGTGTGATAGCAGTCCAGGGCCAACTTGTAGTCGATAAAAAAAATATCCAGAAAAAGGAACAAGGTGGTGGATCAAGCTCCAAATAAGAAGAAAGCCCTGGACCTTTGGTAGGCTATTTTAAATATATTATAATGTATATTATGATAAGAATTGAAATTAAACTGTTATGGCTTTGATAGGTCATTTATATAGTAAAATAACAAAATACTATTATTAAGCTAATTAAAAAATGTGTCTATTTATAAACACATATTTGACGGCGAGTGGCGCAGTGGATAGTGACCCTGTTTCTGCGTCCTAGGCTGTGGGTTCGATTCCCACATCTGAAAAATGTTTGTGTGATGAGTTTGGATGTTTTCCAGTGTCTGAGTGTTTATCTATATATTATAAGTATTTATGTATAATATATATAAAATATTCATCAGTTATCGTAGCACCCATAACACGAGCTACTTACGAGTACGCTTACTTTGGTTATATAATAACCTAGTCTTTGTCAAACAAAATATAAATATGTATAAACAGAAAAAGGATTTAAACGATCGTCTTCTTAGGAATCGACATAAATTAGTTTTATCAGCGTATCGCCTCCGAAAAATTCAAAAGTCATTCGTTGGACTGGGTGTACTCTTCTACAACAAGATGCCCAATTCAGTTTTAGATCTGTCATTGCATAAGTTTAAGCAATGTATTAAAACTCACTTACTGAGTCGAGGTTATTATACTATAGATGAATTTTTAAATGACGAAAGAGGTTGAGAGGCAATTGGATCAGCTTTCAACTTCACACAAGTAGTAGAATAAATAATTTTATGTAACAAAACAGTTATTATTGTAAAAATTAATAATTTTAAAAGAGCAACTGTTGAGTTTCTTGCCGGTTCTTCTCAACGGGACCTGCCTTCCGATCCGGTGGTAGAGTCACTACAAATAGTCTAATTTGACGTTTCAAAAGTGCTTATAATTGGCCTACTTGAAATAAATGAATTTGGATTTTGGGGCTATATAGCGATGTGTGTAACTGTCGTATAATATTTATTTATTGTATCTTTACAACATATTTACACCATCAGTGTAATACTTACTGGCTTTTATTGGTCATTTATATAATAAAATATTACAAAATATAACATTTTCTCGTTAATTTAATCAGCCTTAATTGACAATAAGTATATACAATTTAAAATTTTCATAGCAAACCAGTTGTGGAACAATTATGGCTATTAATAGTCAATTAAATATCACAATATATAACGTTTTTTATTAAATATTAAAAATTGATTGGCAAAGTAGTAATACAAGCGACTGAGGGAGAAATTTTAGAAAAAAAATCTGAGTGGCTCGGACCTTTTTTCTAAAATTTCTCTTTCTATAAAAATTTTTAAATATAAATAGAACCGACTCAAAACGCACTAAAAAGTAAAAAATAACTGTGTCATTTAGTTGCTTTAATTTACTTAAGCATATCTATGAAGTCGGTTCCAGCCAAGTTTAAGGAACCTTAATTTTACGTAGTAAAGCAGTTTGTGGGTTCTAGGTAACGTCCCCAAAGTAGAAACATTGGCTGGCACGGACTCCTAGATATGCTTAAGTAAATTAAAGCAACTAAATGACACAGTTATTTTTTTACTTTTTAGTGCGTTTTGAGTCTGTTCTATTTTTATTTAAAAATTTTTATTTCTTACTTTTGGGTGATTTATCGTCACGTATCGTACTCGTATTATACTGTCATAGTATATTATACGGCACTAGTAGCCAAAAAGCTACCAATACTGAGATAAAAACCGAAATCGCTGTAAGCGTGCCTTCAAAATTTGAATTACAAATGCAGTTGGACATGATGAGATCTCGATAGACATGATTAAGTTAACTTTGCCACGAACTCTAACAATAATCACATACATCATAAACTCATCTATTTCAGAGAGGGTGGTCCCTAAAGCTTGGAAACTAGCCAAGATTATACCAATTCCAAAAAGCAATAGTGTTGTAGACTATGCGGACCTGCGACCGGTAAGCCTGCTCCCAATTTTGGCAAAGGTCATTGAGAAGCTAGTTTGCAAACAGTTGTCGCTATACTTCGAAATAAATAACTTCCTCCCTATAGTCCAATCAGGGTTTAGGAAAGGTCATGGGACGGCAACCGCTCTAGCAGCAGTCACAGACGACATCTTAGCAGCGTCAGATAAAGGGGAGGGAACTGTCCTTATATTATTAGATTTTTCTAGAGCTTTTGATTGCATAGATGTAAATCTCATGCTGGCGAAACTGCAATATTATGGGGTGGATGCAAACACTTGTACTTGGTTTGAATCGTTCTTAAGAGATAGGAAACAATACGTGTCCATTGATTATAACAGCAAAACACCTTTGGTATCGCAGATGTACAATGTCCCGCGGGGTACACCGCAGGGCTCGAGTCTTAGTCCCTTGCTGTTCATAGTTTACACCGCGGATATACTTCTGAACATTAAATTTTGCAAAGTGCACCTTTACGCAGATGATACCCAAGTTTACTATCACTTTAATCCTAAAAAAACCACACAAGCGATAGAGATAGTAAACCAAGAACTAAACGCAATAGCGGAATGGTCCAAAAACAACTCTCTTGTTCTAAACGCGAAAAAAACTAAATATATGATAATGGGTACTAAACATCAGAGAGCAAGTATACTGGGTCGACATCCAGATTTACGAATAAACGGGGAAGCTATAGAACGTGTACTTGTTGCAAAAAACCTAGGGTTATATATAGACGAAGAGTTGAGATACTCAGAACACCTGCAAGTAAAACTCCGTAATGTCTTTTACAAGTTGAAGGTGTTGTACGGGCTAAGGCCTTTTCTGTCGGAGGGAGTCCGCCGCACCCTTGTAGAGACACTCGTGTTGTCAGCGTTGAACTACTGCGACACCATTTACGGACAACGACTTCTTAAAAAGACGGAGAAAGCTATCCAGCGCCTCCAAAATGCGTGCATTAGGTTCTGTTATGATGTTCCAAAAAGAAGTCATATAACACCGATCATCAACAAGCACAAAATTATGAACATGAAGTCTCGCAGAAATTTGCACCTGACAATGCTAATATGGAGAATACTGCATAGCAAGCGACCTCCATACTTGTATGACCGACTGCAGTGGCGAAATGGCAGGGGTTTGACGCGCGCGACCAACCAAGGGAAGCTAGCCATTCCAACACATAGAACGGCAGGGTTCCGTGGCTGCTTGCGTTTTGCAGCTGCTAAAATATGGAACGACCTTCCACCGCCCATACGAACACAGAAAGAAACGATTAGCCAAGCGACTTTTAAATTTAAAACCAAGAATTTTTACTTGAACGCACAAATTGAGGCAGCAAAACACATATACACTGAATGACAATAATATGATCGACAGTAATATAATTTATATATAGGATTAGTAACATTTATATATTATAGGGAAATCAATTACTTCTTTTTTCTTTTTTTTTTATATTTTTTGTGTAATAGGATAGATTAGATTTAGATTACCAGTTAGTGGCATTATAATATTATTTTATTTTATAGGTTTTTTTTTTTTGGTTTATATAAATTTTAGCTCAGATTTTAAATTAGTAGCAGTAATTAGTTCCTTTTTTTATTATTTAGTATTTCTTAGTTTTCTCTAAATTTTACTTTTGTACAGTAGTTAAT
Organism: Mycalesis mineus; assembly: GCA_034621355.1. Lineage (NCBI taxonomy): Eukaryota > Metazoa > Arthropoda > Insecta > Lepidoptera > Nymphalidae > Mycalesis > Mycalesis mineus. Next base: position 124,050 of record JAXAVZ010000012.1, on the reverse strand, counting down.
AATTGTAGATGCGGAGCAAACTGAAAATCAGCGCTGTGCATTCCTACCAATGCACAGCACAAGGCTGAGTTTGCGGCCAGTTGCCAAATTGTTAGTTTAGGTTGAAGTCATAACTGATTTATATAATAACTAATAGATAGAGATATATATTTATAATTTTTTTTGTATAATAAATATGTACCTAGCAATAAGAATGGCAATAAAGACCTTTATTATTATTATTATTATTATTAAGAGTTCCTTCAATTTCCCCAAGATATCATCATCAGATCCTAACATGGTGACAATGGGACCACCTTGGAAGTATGCCCTATCTAATAAAAAAAGAATTATCAAAATCGGACCACTCTGTAAAAAGTTATGCGTGGTCATACATAAAAAAAATATACGTGTCGAATTGAGAACCTCCTCCATTTTTTTTCGTCGGTTAAAAATGGCATATTTCAGTTTTTCTCTATGAATCGCCATTTTTATTGCGTGTTCTTCTTCTGCCATCTCCATTCTCCTTTTATGTTCTTTGTCTTTTAACTTCCTGCTATGACTTAGCATAGCATTTATGTAGACATTATCCTTAAAACATATAATCTCATCAACATCCTTAGTAACCTTTAGAGCTAGCGCGCACTGGTGATTTTTGTCACGGTGACTGTTTCGTCACACTTGTCAAATCCATGAATATGCATGGAGTTGCGCGCATGTAACGACGTGACATTTGTGTACGCAGACCGGCGAACAAGTCCGTGACGAAACTGTCAGCGCCGTTACGTTTTTTCATAGCAATACGCGCGCTGGCGGTAAAGGAGATGGTCCAATATTGTACGGAGCACAGACTCACTTTTTGTACATAAGTTGAAAAAAACTACATGTATTAATAATCTAGTTTTGATTAGCCAAATCTCTGAATTCACTTTTATTTAGACGAAATATTATTTATTCTCTCGAAAACAATGCAACACTTTGCGTATAATCATGGCGGATCTTAGATAAGTTATATTATCTATGGTAGACATTCTCCAGGTGGCGGATTGATGTTGTTTTGACTTTTGCTGTCAGTGTTTATTGACGTATGGTCCATTTGATTTGATGGTTATTGGTTAGATATATGTACCTAACGGATTACTGAATAATTAGATTAAAATATTGAGTTTTGTTCTTATTATAGCTAAGATGTCTGTCTAAAATGTATTATAGCTAAAAACAAAGCCCGGAACACGGAAGAAAAGACTTGTCAAAAATGACATATTTTGATTTTGACAAATCAATGTCACCGCATCTTTATCGCCTACAGACTAATTTTAGAAAGATGCCATCTTTTAATACCTCAAAAACTAGGAATTTAATTTTTTAATAACGATTTTTCAACGCTGATTATACTTCGTTTCTGTGATAGTTACATGTCTGAGAGTAACGAAGGATGATGTATAGATTAAGCGTTTTTTATTAATAAGTGTTAAGGAGTACATTACACGGCACTTGTAGCAAAAATTTATATTTATTCATTAAGGAAAGAATTATCAAAATCGGGCAATTCTTTAATAAGTTATGCGTGGTGATAATCTACGTTGTTATTCTGTGGATAGTAAATTTTGTGGTAAATCAAAAAGTAAGTAATAGGTATACTAAAATTTAAAGTTATATTGTTTATTGCACTGTTAGTTTTATTTTAAAATGAATACTACTTCAAAAAAGCGTACTTCCAATTTTAATAAAAAAAAGAAAATAAATGTCTTAATTATATTAATACAAAAATATAAGAATATCGTGGAAAATAAGCGGATAAACAGAACAACAAATGCTAGGAAATCACTCATCATTTAATCATGCTTTAAAACACGTAGAGAGGATATCATATTAATTATTCATGTGTGAAATGTGAAATCATTAAACGGCCACTAAGGCCATTTCATGTGGTGCAAAAAAAGATAACATTTGTCAGAAAAAATACAATTAAAATTGGAACTTAATATATGTCTATTGAAGGTTACTGATATTTGGAACCTGAAATTAAATTTGATCCGCATTACAGAATAAATAATAAAAGAAATAAAATTACACATTGAAATAATACGCTTTTCGATAAAAATATCTGGGTCCCATAATTAGTTTTACAACTTTTGACGTAAACCTTCTTACAAAAAACATTTAAAATAAATAAAATCAAATAAGCCTTTATTACTGTTTTTTAGTTTTCAATATACATACATAACTTACTACTGCTAAATATATTATTACTTATATAATTAAAAAAAAGAAATGCATTCTATGCTTTGACTGTATTATTTTTCGAAACAGCTTGTCTTTCGACAAAGGCCTCCTCTAAGGCTTTCCACTTTCCTCGATCTTTTGCCACTCGTAACCATTCTGGTCATGCTGTTTTATTGAAGTCATCTTCCCATCTCTTTATCTGCCTTCCTCTATTTCTTTTACAACCTCTAGGGTACCGTTCTGTGATTATTTTCGTCTATCTCTCTTTCCTTTCTGGCATATATTTATTTTGTTTTGTTGTTGTTCTGTTAGAGCCCATGTTTGACATGTGTACGTCAGACATGGCAGGATACAGATATCAAATACTCTTCGTTTCTCTAACATTGGCATTTCTTTATTTTTCATAACAAAAATATTACATTACATTAAATACGTCAAAACATACTTAAGTAAAAATTAGTTTTTAATTAGGTTCAGACTTAAAACAAGCTTAACGGGAGTTTATTCATGAATATATAGACCTAAGTCATTGCTCCGAGCTATCTAACTTTACATCGAAATCAGGCTATTTTCTATGGCACCAGTTCACCACCCGATTATTAGGCTCAAGAGCGAGTCAACCTAATTAAGCATGGTTGATGGAACAGCGCCTTGCAGTGCAATTTTTCTCACTGCAGACGCATTTGCAGTGAGATAAATAAAAATAGAACCGACTCAAAACGCACTAAAAAGTAAAAAATAACTGTGTCATTTAGTTGCTTTAATTTACTTAAGCATATCTATGAAGTCGGTGCCAGCAGGTTTAAGAAACCTTTATTTTACATAGTAAAGCAAGTTGTGGGTTCTAGGTAACGTCCTTAAAGTAGAAACCTTGGCTGGCACCGACTCCTAGTATTAGTATGCTTAAGTAAATTAAAGCAACTAAATGACACAGTTATTTTTTACTTTTTAGTGCGTTTTGAGTCGGTTCTATTTTTATTTAAAAATTTTTATTTCTTACTTTTGGGTGATTTATCGCCACGTATCGTACTCGTATTATACTGTCATAGTATATTATACGGCACTAGTAGCCAAAAACCTACCGATACCGAGATAAAAACTGAAATCGCTGTAAGCGTGCCTCCAAAATTTGAAGAGTTCCTTCAATTTCCCCAGGATATCATCATCAGATCCTAACATGGTGACAATGGGACCACCTTGGAAGTATGCCCTATCTAATAAAAAAAGAATTATCAAAATCGGACCACTCTGTAAAAAGTTATGCGTCGTCATACATAAAAAAAAAAAAAAAACAAATATACGTGTCGAATTGAGAACCTCCTCCGTTTTTTTTCGTCGGTTAAAAAATAAGACAGTTTACCGATGTAGAAACAGCTAGACAGGTTTATTTTGCTTACTTCCACAGTGTGATGTCTTATGGCATCTTGTTGTGGGGAAAGACTGCTGACATAAATTCTGTCTTTATACTTCAGAAACGAGCATTTCGATCGATTTATAAACTTAAACCACGCGAGTCCCTTCGTGTCAAATTTAAAGAAATAGGAATTCTTACAGTAGCCTGTCAATACATATTTACTAAACCTAGTCTTTGTTACACAAAATATAAATATGTATAAACAGAAAAAGGATTTAAACGATCGTCTTCCTAGAAATGGACATAAGTTAGTCATATCAGCTTATCGCCTCCGAAAAGTACAAAAATCTTTTGTAGGACTGGGTGTACTCTTCTACAACAAGATTTCAATTCAGTTTTAGATCTGCCATTGCATAAGTTTAAACAATGTGTTAAAACTCACTTACTGAGTCAGGGTTATTATACTATCGATGAATTTTTAAATGACAAAGATGTTCAAAGGCAATTGGATCGGCTTTCAACTTCACACAGGAAGTAAAATTTATGTACCTAAGTTAAATTTGTGTAACCTTTATGTAACAACACACTTACTATTGTAAAATTAATAATATTATAAAAAGAGCAACTGTTGAGTTTCTTGCCGGCTCTTCTCAACAGGGCCTGCCTTCCGAGCCGGTGGTAGAGTCCCTACAAATAGTCCAATTTGCGTTTCAAAAGTGCTTGTAATAAGCCTACTTGAAATAACGATTTTGAATTTGAATTCAAGTAACGGAACTAGCATAAATAGTCTACAGCTTAGAGGACCTACGATTCAAAGTCCTCTTTTTGCCATTATATTAAGATTTCGATTACATAAGGACGTGCTTACAGGTGACATCGAAAAGATGTACAGACAAATCAATACCCCTGGGGGCCTGACATTCAAACCTTCTTTGAGGCCCGCGGCTACCCGGGTAGCGACGGAGCTATAATGACAGCTGTCATTATTTGCCTGACGGTTGCCAGGGGACCCCTCGGGGCTGTGAAACTTTAATGAAAGAGATCGAAACCTACAATTGATATTATGGCGGGACGAGGAGACAGAGCCACTTCGCGCATTACAGCTTAATACGGTTACCTACGGCTTTGCTAGTGCGAGTTTTTTTGAGTACTGGGTATCTTTACCAGTTGGGCGGAGTCGGCGGACGAATCCATCAAGGAAATCGTTCAACGCGATTTTTATTATGACGATCTCCTAACGGGAGCCGATACAGTAGCGCAACTGGCTTACATTTTAGAATCCGTTCAAGCCGCATTAAAGGCAGGGTGTTTCAACTTATGAAAGTTTAGGTCTTAATTTACCTAGCGTTTTCAAGAATTCTAACATAAACTTAGAAGACAATTGAAGATAGAAGCAATTGAACTAGCTCATTAGGTCTAGACTGGGACCCTAAATTTGTTATTTTACACTTTTCATATAAACTTCATTGAGAGCGCCGCGTATCCATCACTAAGCGGAAGATAGTGTCAAACACTTGTAATATTTTCGATCCGTTAGGATTACTTTCACCATCAATTATCCTATCAAAATTATTAATTCAAAAATTATAGACTTAAGTTAGAATGGGATGAGCCCGTACCTAGCAACATATTTAAAGAGTGGGAACGCGTGCAAGCGAATACGAACGTTCTAAACACAAACAATATCACGAGATATGCACTTTGTGACAATCACATTAAGGTTGAACTTCATTCATTTTGTGATGCTATGAGTGAGTATGGCGCTTGCATTTATTTAAAGTCGACGTGTTCGGTAGGACGGGTGCATCCCAGTAGTACCCCTTACCGTAGTTCTATAGAACTGTTGGGACATTTTCCGTGCTGTCAAATTATATCCCAATAGTTCTATATAGTACTGTAGTATACTGTAGTATATAGTTTTTGCTCTTGTCTTTACGTATACCAGATAAGTTATACCATATTATAAAATATATATTATTTTGATTGATATTTCATTTTGTTTTTAACAAAAAAAATGTTTCTTACGACAAAAGCTAAGATGTTAAAACCAAGTAGTAGGCGTGTCTAAAAAATATTTTCTTATTTTAGAAGTTACAATGTGTCACACATTTTACCACTTTGGAAGTATTTTTCGCGCAAACTATTCAGTTTAGAAAAAAATTATATTAAAAACCATTTTAAAGACGTTTTGTGCAATTTAAGCAAAGCTGTATTCGATATAGTATGTTTACAGATACTCTCAAATTTAAGTGGACATTTATTATTGCAATCAAAAGAGATATTAGTTCTATATAGAACTAATGGGACACTTAGCACTAATATGGTGTATCAACAGTTCTATTAGAACTAAAATTAGGGGGTACTACTTGGATGCACCCTTCTCTAAAGTACAAATTACTGGCTTAGTTGCCTGAAAACTAGCTTTTCAAGTACTTTAGAATGGCAAAATCTAAATACGAAAAATCAGAGAAATATGTAGGATTATTTTTAGGAAGACCAATTACTTGGGCATTTTTCCAAGCTTTAGGGCTAACGCTAAAACTCGCGCGGGCGCACGCTCGCGGGTTTGTTTCTACTAATCAGACGAGCGCCGCTAGATGCCACGGTCACACGCGTCGGAGGCTAGGGACAATCATGAACATCGATACGGAGCGCGTAATAATTGAGGTGCAATTATGGGACATGGCGAATTAATTATCGAATTCTCCGCTAAGTAACCTACTTGTCAAGAACGGGTTATGCAGTCGATGTTGTTTCGAACGCTGCCGAACGCAAAGGCCGATTGTGCTTCTTTGTCGCTCGTTCCGCGCTCTCGCTTGCACTTCAAGCCTTACATGGAACGCCTCAAAGCGAGGTAACGACGCATGACGTCATGTTTTTTCGTGCGTGCAGCCGGCTCTATCGAATTATAAGACGTTGTCACGTCGAAAATCACAAAAGTATTGGTTTTCCCTGGAAATGTGTTCGTATATGTTTCGTTAAGTTAGCTTTATATGAACATCTATAGCCGCACACCTTACAAACGAACTTGCCACTAGTGTGAGTGCGAATGTGTCTCACTAAGCTACTGTTACTTGCACATCTAAAATCGCATACCTTACAAGCGTGTGGCTTCTCACCAGTGTGAGTGCGCATGTGCATCACCAAGTTACCTCTACTTGCAAATGTATACTCGCATACTTTACAAGCGTAAGGCTTCTCCCCAGTGTGCGTGCGCATATGTTTCACAAAGTTATCGCTGCGGCCAGTTTTGTACGGACAATGAATGCAAGTGTACACTTTCTTTTTAGTGTGAGATTGTATGTGTTTAAGTATAGTCTTTTGTTGAAATATATTCCTGCAAATGTAACAAGTGAACCATTTTATACCACTATGAGAGAATATGTCGTATAGTTTTACTGTGCACTTTGTAAATAATTTAATGTCTATCTTAGTGTCCTTGTTGCTGTCAGACGACTGGATGTGGAATTCATCTTTAATATCAAGTGCTTCTTTATTTTCCACGATTGTATCACATTCTTCGGTGGAAATTCGCAGAGGCAATGGGGCAACTGAAACAATTATCAAAATCATCATCATTATTAATTATAGATCGTTCAATCCACGAAGGCTCGTCGTTTTTGGTTTTCAAACGCTTACAGTGCAAGTGTGCAAATAAAAACTGCAAGAATGTGAGTTCTATTACACATTGCTACTCGTCACGTAGTAATAGAACTCACATTCTTGCAGTTTTTATTGCAAAACAAAAAGCGACGAGCCTTCGTGGTTTGAACGATCTATATAATGTGGGTATATTCAAGTAAAGTCAAGTGACTAGGCAAGCGTGTTTCACCGTGGACTGCATCTATAAATATCATCAGGACCATCAAGCGTAACCGTATCCAAGCGCTAAGCTATATAATACAAAAAAAAAACAGATAAATACTTGACCCATTTATTAAGAAAAGAATGTATATAGCTATCCTTAAAAAAAAAGATTGCGGACTTTTCTTTAACCCTAATAAAGACGACCTCCATGGCGCAGTGGTATGCGTGGTGGATTTATAAGACGGAGGTCCTGGGTTCGATTTCCGGCGGGGCAGATTGAGATTTTTCTTAATTTGTCTTGGTCTGGCTGGTGGGAGGCTTTCGCCGTGGCTAGGTTACCACCCTACCGACAAAGACGTATCGCAAAGCGATTTAGCGTTCCGGTACGATGTCGTGTAGAAACCGAAAGGGGTGTGGATTTTCGTCCTACTCCTAACATGTTAGCTCGCTTCCGTCTTAGATTGCATTATCACTTAACATCAGGTGTGATAGCAGTCAAGGGCCACGGCGAAAGCCTCTCACCAGCCAGACTAAGACAAATTAAGAAAAACCTCAATCCGCCGGGAATCGAACCCAGGACCTCCGTCTTATAAATCCACCACGCATACCACAGCGCCACGGAGGCTGCCAAATGTATCTGAAAGCAACATCCAACTGCCATCTCAATTTGTGAAGCATTAAATTGATAAATAATAAAAAATACCAGTACTCTGCCACTTACCTGAAGTTTGAGCCAAGTCTGTGGAAGAGTGAGAGTTGTTGTCCAGGCTCTGAACTGCATGCCTGTAAAGAATACTCATCTGAGAATGTATGCAGAGTGTGGTGGGGAGTGGAGAGGACACAGCAGCTCAGAGAGGAAAGGCTGTTGTGACTTGTGAACCACTTAGTGATTGCAGTCCGGCGTCATTTTCATCAATCAAGATGATTTTCGCTTTTTAGTACAAAATAAGTGAGTTAATCAAGTGTCACTGCACTTATATGTAGGTAGTTTATAAAAAATGAATCACAAATATATAAAATCGACTTTATTTCCTTACCAATGTTAAGACAAATAGACAACAAGAAAACAATTAAAATTTAGTAGTGTAGGTAACTATACTAAAGCCGAACTCGATTGAGAATGGTTGTCAACAAACAAATTTAAAATGAAGGTAGATAATGCAACTCGTTTTATGCCTAATAAATTTAAAATTATGTTTTGTTTTTTTATTAATTCTTATTTAAAAGATATTGAATATATTAATTGGTTTTAAGCCTACTAATCTAATTTATTGTCATGAATTCGTCATTAACTATTTATTTAAAAAAAATAGATGTAAAATGACTAATGATTTCTACCTTCATTTTTAATTTGTTTGTTGACAAGCATTCTCAATCGAGTTTGGCTTTAGTATAGTAATAATTTTACGACGTAACGAGTAGCTCAGTCTTTCTAGATTTCACTTTCACAGATAGATCAATTTATAAGTAACAATATTAATTAATTAATTATCAAGTAAGTGAAATGAGATCAAAATCATTATTAAAGTATTTGAGAATGCTAACAAACAAGTGTTATAGGTATTTATGATTATGACAGATACCATCATGGTTTGATGAATCTGTCGAACGAATGAATGGCAAAAATTATGACAATAATGAGTTTAGAACTCTTTAGTTTAATCAACTTACGATAAATAATTATTTTAAGTAATAAAGAATTCATGCAACAGCTATATTATTTTCCCACTAACTGCTAGCACCGGATCCGGTCTTCAGATCCAGTATATTGGTACCGGATCCGTTTTTCCGGATTGCAATCCCTAGAACCTCTGCTAGAGTATACTGACTTGTGCTCAATGATGTGCACCGAGTCCCAGCCAGAGCTCACAGCTGCACGAGGCTTGCACACTTGTGACATCACACATTTACTGTCAGCGTCAATGGTCTGCCAATGAAACAACAAATCTTTACTAATATTATAAAAACCAAAGTTTGTAAGTTTGTCTCTTTTATGCAAAAACTACTGAATAGATTTTGATGAAACTTCACAATAAAGCTTACATATCAGTATAACGCATGGACCACATTTTGCCCCCAAAGGAGATGGTCCAAAATTGTATGGAGCACAGTCTCACTTTCTGTACATAAGTTGAAAAAACTACATGTATTAATAATCTAGTTTTGATTAGCTAAATCTCTAAATTCACTTTTATTTGGGCGAAATATTATTTATTCTCTCCAAAACAATGCAACACTTTACGTATAATCATGGCGGATATTAGATAAGTTATATTATCTATGGTAGACATTCTCCAGGTGGCGGATTGATGTTGTTTTGACTTTTGCTGTCAGTGTTTATTGACGTATGGTCCATTTGATTTGATGGTTACTGGTTAGATATGTGTACCTAACGGATTACTAAATATCAGATTAAAATATTGAGTTTTGTTCTTATTATAGCTAAGATGTATTATCTAAAATGTATTATAGCTAAAAACAAAGCCTGGAACACGGAAGAAAAGACTTGTCACAAATGACATATTTTGAGTTTGACAAATAAATGTCACCGCATCTTTATTACTTACAGACTAATATTAGAAAGACGCCATCTTTTAATACCTCAAAAACTAGGAATTTCATTTTTAACCAACGTTTTATATAGTTCTTTTCGTTCACTTATTTTATTTTTGATAAAATCCTTGTATTTTTTCCATTTTAATGATATCTGGTACAAGAGTGATGCGGAAATGGACCATCTCCTTTCCATGAGAACACAAACTACACGGTTGAAACCATAGGCATGTTCTAGTACATATAGATGAATATCTTAGCATTCCATGGATTCTCCGTGCGGGTGCCGGGTCCATCGCGTGGCTGAGAGAAAAACCCCGAACAGAGCCCGAGACTTGTGACACGGATGTAAGTTTAAGGGTACCCTTAGTGATGCGCGTCAACACTCACCTCCTCTGTTCAAGTTAGTCTCCCTGCCCAGCCAAATTCGGAAGGACCCTACTAGAGCAGCTTTGGACACTCGTTCCAATATGGAGCTTACTGCACTTCTAGTAAGGCCAAGGTCTTTCAGCAGGTTATAGAGAGACTTCGCTGGTATACCCCTCGCACCCACTTCTACCGTGTATAAACTAACCACATAGCCATTTTTGGTTAGAAATACATGGTCTTTAGGGATGTTTGTTTCCCACAGCACTGTAAGCTCAACAAGTACCAGACTAGAAGTATTACTCCCTGAAGACCAGACGAAATCATTTTACAATGTCTAATCAATGTGATGTAAATCTGACTGACCTGAAGATGCACCTCCATATGAGCATTATAGTCTTCTTCTTGAGGAAACTCCTCAAAACAAATTGTACACCCAAATGTAATGCTTTCCTGCAGATCAGAGCTGGAAGCTGTCTGTGTCCATTGTACAGTCTCCCAGGGAGATTCATTCACTAGCCTTGATTCCTGCTTTGTCTTGATGTCTTCAGGTACTGGGAACTGACCATTTGATTCAATCAACTCATTATTTTCATTTTCCACTTTAATTTTTCCACTAAGCAACACAGAATCCTCACTTCCTTCAGTCTTAACAACAACTGTTTCATCACAATTGCATACAGTTTCATCACAATTGCATACAGTTTCATCGCCATTGCATACAGTTTCATCACCATTGCATACAGTTTCATCACCATTGCATACAGTTTCTTCTGATTTTGTCTGTTTGTCTACTACATGTAATTCACAGTGGTCAGGTCCTAGAGTTCTTGTCATAGTATTCCCTTTTAATACATTTACGCCATTCCTCTTTTCCTGAATTTTTATCTTATCTGAAACAAGTGACAACAATGGTTCACACATTTTCTAATGACAAGTTGCAAGATAGTTACTAAATTTTGCTATTAAGGGCTAACGCTAAAACACAAGCGGGTGCGGGCGCGGGCGCACGCGGCGGGCACTAATTTATTATTTGGCAAAAAGACGTCAACTGTTTTCGATAATTCATTCGACATATTCCATAATATTGGCCTAAATTGCACCTCAATTATTACGCGCTTTGTATCAATGTTCATGATTGTACCTAGCGTGTGACCGTGGCATCTAGCGGCGGTCATCTGATTTGTAGAAACAAACCCGCTCGCGTGCGCCCGTCGCGGGCGCCCGCGCCCGCTCCGTGTACCCGCCACCCGCCGCCCGCACTCCGTCGCACGCGCCTGCGCTGTCCATACTATTTTTCATTATACACCCGCGAGCGTGCCCGCGCGAATTTTAGCGTTAGCCCTTATGGTTTTCTATGTACTTTAAATTTAAATTGGGATGGATTGGGTTTATAAACCACATCCAACCAATCACATTAAATTCAATAACAAAAATAAATCATTTGTTAAGTATTTTTAAAAATTCATTACAAGTCAGCCATTGACTGCAATCACACCTGGTGGTGATGATGCAATCTAACATGAAAGTGGGCAAACTTGTCAGGAGTAGGATGAATTTCACGCCCCTTTCAGATTCTACACAACATAGTACAGGAACACTAAGTTGCTTGGTGCTCCTGGACAGGGGTCTTTACTCACGCCGCCACGATAGAGTACTAGAAATCATACGTGAAGCTATAAGCCTTTCAGTAGTAGCTAGAGCTCAAAAAGGGTTGACGACGAATAAAAGACTAACTAACTTCATTAAAGCAGGCTCAAGTACAAATTTCACCAGCAAGCCTTATTCAATTCTGAGCTCTGCTCCTGATTGAATTATAGCACTATAAAATCCTGGAAAACTTAGCTATTACGACATCTAGACCGGACATATTTCTTTTTTCCAAACAAATCAAATGTATAGTACTTGTTGAGCTTACAGTGCCGTGGGAAACAAACATCCCTAAAGACCATGTATTCAAAGTGAATAAATATTATGACCTTACTAATGAACTAAGCAAAAATGGCTATGTGGTTAGTTTATATGCGGTAGAAGTGAGTGCGAGGGATATACCAGCGAAGTCTCTCTATAACCTGCTAAAGGACCTTGGCGTTACTAGAAGTGCAGTAAGCTCCATATTGGAACGAGTGTCCAAAGCTGCTCTAATAGGGTCCTTCTGAATTTGGCTGGGCAGGGAGAACAACTTGAACAGAGGAGGTGAGTGTTGACGCGCGTCACTAAGGTTACCCTTAAACCTACACCCGAGTCACAAGTCTCAGGCTCTGTTCGGAGTTTTTCTCTCAGCCACGCGATGGACCCGGCACCCGCACGGTGAATCCATGGAATGCTAAGATATTCGTCTCTCTATGTCTTTTGTTGGGGAGGCGGTAAATAGCCACTGCCAAAGCAGCCAAACTTGGGCCAATTTTAGTCAGCCCAGCCGGAGATTGAACCTGGGACTTTCAATTTATAAATCCACCATGCATACAGCTGCATCACTGAGGTTGTCATATTAGGATATGATGTGCATATTTTTAAGCCCATGCTCATAGTTGGTACTTTACAAATTGAACTAATTGCACAACACAACATAAATATAATAAGTATAACAAATACCTGGTAGGTGTAATGTAGGAATGGCAACAGCACTCAGTCTTTTGCTTCGTGTATAATAATGTGGCTCAAAGTGTTTATGGCAAACTCTGCGACACTGAAACACAGTTTGCGGTTCCATAGACATAATATGTGCTCCTATAGCATTTTTCCAAGCATTGAATCTTTCAATTTCTTTTTCTGGGTGAGGAAATCGATGTAGTATTGTATCATCTACACCTGTAAACATTTTATATTAATATGTGGAATTAGTTATTACGGCAGCCTAATTTTTCTAAGCTTTGAATGTCATATTTATTAATATCTAATCAACTGCCTAAGAAATAGGTCTTAAGCTTTCAAAATGACGATACTTTCATACAACATTTCATCCCCCCTTTAACCCCTTACAACCCTTTTTTCACAATTAAAAGTAGCCTATGTCCTTTTTCAGGCTCTAGACTTACTGTGAACCAAATTTCAGTTTGTTTTTTGGTTTTGTAGTTGTAGAGTGAAAGCAAGGCAGACAGACAGAGTTACTTTCGCATTTATAATATTAGTTAGGATTAGGATTAGTTGTCATATATGCAAAAAGCCTATAATGCTGTGCAAGTTTAATATAATAATGTGTTCAGGATTCTACTGCAGATGACATACTTCTGTAGTGTTTCAGAAATGTGCGGAAACCCGAGTAAGCAACTTGGACTACTGGCGTGGGTAAAACGGGCACAAAACACGGCACCCGGTTGCCTCAAGGGACACGCGGTATTTTAACAATGATATAGGTCTAAATGTTTAACACAGTTTAAAAACATAATCCCCAAGTCTTTTGTTACTAATCCGTTTTAATTTAATATTTATTATTTTATTAGTTAAAGAAAACTTAACCTATCAATAAAAAGGTTTAATAAAGAAAAAGTGCATTATTTAATACTTACGGCATTTACAGCACTTAGGTACACAACAACTCTTGGACATTGTGAGACTGAAAATTCCAGATAACACCGTAGAGTCCAGTGAGAAAATAATTTGCGGGGTTAAATCGGGGTTAGCAGAATTGTCAATTTGTCAGCATCCACATCCAGTCGTGTGCAGTAAATCGATATAAGCGGTATTGTCAGTATCCGAGGGATAGCCAAAAAGTTGTCGAGAAAAATCACAAAAAACACTAAAGAGCACTTTCATTGACGAAAACCAGATAACGAACGCATATACCTATATTAAAAGTATTCTGTGGAAAGCATCAAAGCAAAGAAAACAAACATGACAATTAAACTTGAAACAATTTTATGTTTATGTGTTGAGATGGGCTATGTTGCCATATTCATTTCCAATAAATTATGTTTTCACATTTACATTCCCACTCAAAATAAAAATAAAATAAATACCAAAGTATTTTTTAATTTAAATTACAATATTTAAATTGTTTTTATGTATTTTAAATGTTATTGTAAATTGTTTTTTTAAACCATGAAAAGCGCATGTGTGGCGTGAAATGAAACGTTTCAGACTTCAGTTTGTAGAAATGTTCGATGTTATTACTCCAAAAAAAAAATGATAATACTGCTGTCTGCTACTCTAAAAATAAATTATTTTTTCAACGTCATCTATTATTATATGCAAGTGAACAGTTTGAATATAATTCAACAAAATTAAAAATACCTTTGAAAGTATGCCGAATCATGTATAGAAAATATGTACTATTTTCAGTCAGGTAATATTTGGAGTAAAGTAAGTAGGACAATAATAGTTACTAGTGCAAAGAAACTACTAGACTACTAGTGTACTGTTATTAACTTATTAACACACAGCTGAATAAAAACACAGATGAATACCTACAAATGTACCTACATATATTTTTATTTTTTTTATTCATTTAACGGCCTGGAATCAAATTCTTTATGGCCTTCCATTAACAAAAGGGTTACAATCTCTCTTTATATATCTCATAGATATACTGTACTATTTGATTACATATTAAGAGAGGACATGTCGCATTTTGCTTTCTTTTTTAAATTAAACGATACATATTTTTGAAAGTAAAGAAATATTTTTTCTTATTTTCTCCAACTTAATCAAAACTACCTTATTGAAGCGAGATACATATAATATTGTGTAGACAGAGAATATAGATTAAACCTCTTCTCCCTCTACTATATATTGTGTTTTTGCATAGATTAAAGACTACTAGATAGAGCCCATAGCGTGTCCACTGGTGAGACAGCAAATCAGCCTTATTGACATGACATGCAACATTTAAAGTACATCATAAAACGTTATGTTTTTAAATATCGTAAAATACGAAATACTACTTTATATAAGATAGTTTAGTAAACGCATAATACATGAACTTTGCTAAAAAATAACATATCTAAGCTTTAAATCATCAATCAATGAAGTTTATGCCTACTTACGTATGAAATGTAATTCCTTCGATTTTCTGTTCGTTGCGACTGTTGCAGCCGAAAATATTACAACCCACCATAGCACGATAACGTTTAAATTAATATCGTAACCGCAAAGTTATATTATTTATCAGCAAATTTAATAAAAAGCTAATAATTGCTCAGATATGTCCCTTGCTTGTCACAAACTCCACTCTTGGCAAACAATAAAATCGAACACGCTGAAAGGGACAAAAAATTATCTTGTGTCACTTTCTAATAAAGGCCGAATGAAATAAGTCTGTCACGCTCTTG
This sequence comes from Mycalesis mineus, assembly GCA_034621355.1. Lineage (NCBI taxonomy): Eukaryota > Metazoa > Arthropoda > Insecta > Lepidoptera > Nymphalidae > Mycalesis > Mycalesis mineus. The sequence goes on along the minus strand of JAXAVZ010000012.1, from coordinate 108,495 downwards.
AACCTACAGCCGCGTTATGACTCCATCTAGTAGTCTTTAATGTATGTGTTTTTGCGTATATAACCAAATTGTACAACTGTCAAATACGGCCAACTTTTTTTAATCACTGTAAAGTAAAGGCAATAAAAGACTTGATTCCAAGCGGTTAAATAAGTTATAAATTAAAAAAAAACTGTTAATTATATTATTATAATAATAGTATAGTAATAGTACCTAGACTAATCTATGTAAAGCTAAATTGTTCTAGATGTTAGTTACGACTTATTAGTCTCAATCTCTAGTCAGAATTGTTAACTGATTTTGTGTGTAATTTCTGTCCTGAGGGAGAGAATTTTTCAGGTTCCATTCACGTTCCTTACTTTCTATTTCTACTACACTTGCTGTAAGCTTCAAGAATAATGAGTATTGCTGCACTGGTGCACTGTTTCCATACAGTGATATACAATTGTTAACACGTTGACTGCTGCCCTATGATGAATGAAATGCATCGAAACTGCGGAGCGCCACACAATAGTTGTGATTTCAGCACCCGCGTAACAGAATAAATTTAGCGCAACGCGCATGCGGGCCTACGCGCGTGGCGCGTTATATCAGACGCTTTAGCTGTGCGGGAAAACACGCAAGGCGTGATGCTGCCACTCTTGGAATATAAATAAAAAAATTGCATCATTCAGTTGCTTTCATTTACTTGAGCATATCTATGAAGTTGTTTGAAGTTGGTTAAATTTTTTATTAAAAACACTTTTTTAGTTATTTATTTATATATATTTACTAGCTGACCCGGCAAACGTTGTTTTGCTTAAAAAATTAAAAAAAAATTTAGATGAAAATTAGATAGTAGCCGATTCTCAGACCTGCTGAATACGCATACAAAATTACATCAAAATCGGTCAAGCCGTTTCGGAGGAGTATGGCAACGAAAACTTTGACACGAGAATTTTATATATTAAATTAACAGCATGAAATAGGTACAGTGTTTAAAATACAACGCCTGCCATCTATCAGCCATTATAAAAACTGATATAGTTTAATTACCTACGTTTCATAAATTTAGTTTTAGAAAAAAACATTGTGAGTGTTTGTTTATACCTACTGCTGCAAGTTTCATCCTGCTTCTAAAATAATGTTGTCATGTACAAACTATTTCCATTTTGCACAAAAATGAGGAAAAGTAAAAAATAAAACAATCATTAAAAAAATTGTGTGTTTATTTGTATGACTTTACTAAATTATAATGAATAGTTTTGATGATAAAACAATATTGGACCATAATAAAGTTTATATAAATACTACTGTATAAACTGTTAACTACTAGAGGCCGTCCGTTATTTTTTTTTTGCATTTTATAAACAACTGTTTGTAATTTTAAAATGATTTTAGAATTTTAAAATTACAAATTAAAAAACTTTGTATAGAGGAATTACGTTACTTACCTATTTCAAGGTTCAAATTTATTAAAATTATTTATAAATTTAAGTACATTTTTTTGGAGTTGGTATCCCTTATTTTATTATTATTACGTAGCAGCTATTGCGCATTTGAACGATCAACGCCATTACGGCTCGGGGCCCCGATCGCAGCAATGCTACGCGTAAAAAGTGCTGAGTTTTTAATATAATTAAATAATTATTTGTTTACGATAAATTGAAAATCTAAGCTGCTACTTGGATTACTGTTTGCTAAAATATTGGAATTTTGCTAAATTCGGCATTTAGCAAAATTCCAATATTTTAGCAAACCGAGAGTTTTAACAGAACATAATAATTAACGCATTCTTGTAAATGCCTTACTATAGGTACGACCCAGCGCCAGTTCTTGAAAATAACAGTGCATTGCTCTACTGGGATCGAACGATTATCACTGACAGGTATATTGTAGCCAATAGACCTGATATAGTGATAGTCGATCGATCAGTACGCCGTGCAATAATTGTTGATATTACTGTTCCTCATGACGATAACCTCGTTAAAGCCGAAAAGGAAAAAGTATCAAAGTACTTGGACCTTGCTCACGAGATTACCGCCATGTGGAATGTTGAGTCAACTATTATTGTTCCGATAGTCGTTTCAGTCCATGGTCTTTTTGCGAAAAGCTTCGATCAACACCTTAATAATAAGAAGCTTTCGCTTAATTGTTGGACCAAGGGTCGGATACAGAAGGCAGTAGTCCTTGAAACGGCGCGTATTGTGAGGAGGTTCCTCACTCTGGAGCCTTGACCACCGGTTGCTTGGACCCGCAAAGGCCCCCCAAACGGAGGAGAAGATTTTTTTATAAATTTTTAATAGTGTTTTTATGTATATTTTTGTATTACTTATAACATTGTTAAAAATTTTAAAAAAATATGTAAATAAATATAAATGAGAGAAATTAAAAAACGCATTCTCGTAAAACTAACTTGTTTCAACAAGTTTTATAAAATTTCAATGTAGGTATTTTCAACATTGCAATTGTATTTCACTCATTCGAAAGTATGCGGCTTAAGATCTTTATTTTCTCAAAACTATTAAGTACAATAAATTAGCTTATATGAGAAAATCCAAGTAAACTATTTACGAGTGTACAAATCTAATTAGGCTTCTAGTAGTAGCCGTATTTGTACTTAAATTTTTTCGTAAAAGTTATTATCTAGTGTAAATCTTTATATAGTATTTTTCGAATTAATATTGTGTAATAAGTGCTACGTCCACTTCAGTTTATATAAGTAAATACAATTGATCTCCGTGGCGCGGTGGTATGCCCAGTGATTTTTATAAGACGGAGGTCCTGGGTCCGATTCCCGGCTGGGCCGTCTTAAGATTTTTTAAATTGGTCTAGGTCTGGTTTGTGGGAGGCTTCGGCCGTGGCTGGTTACCACCCTATCGAGAAAGCCGATTAATTCTTGCCTTAGTTTGACACATGTTTGATATTTGTTTTCAGACAAACAACTTCAAATCAGCAATCAACAAAATGGTGGTCGTTTTTGACATCTTAGATAACGACGCATTTTTGACTAGGGAATTACTGCTAGAACTTGAATTCAAGGTGTGGCCATGGGCAGCGACGCACTTTGTTTTGTGCGAGTATTGTAACGGTTGTGGCCGTGACATACCCGCGCAAAATAAGGAACAGCACTTCATCATAAACATAAAATCGCAAGTTGAATACTTGCTAGATTACATTGACGTTTGGTGCGAGTTTTGCCATGATTATGCAGTATACGATCACTACACAGAAGATGAGTGCACTCTCTGTCATTAGGTGTGACAGTGAGTGCACTCGTTTTCGCAGTGTATAACACTCGCAGCAAACGTCGGTGTAATCTAACTATTCTTACTTGCATTTTTTTTTATTATGATCCGTCCATGGCCCTTACTGACTCAACTTTGACTTAGCGATTTTGACTGACCGACTTTAACTTTACTAGCTGACTTTGATTTGACTAGTGTGACAGGGTGTGGGAAAAGTAAAAATACTATAAACACTGTAAAATAATATTTTATTATCTTTGAGCAGAGTTTCCACTTAGTTAACATTCAGTAATATTTAAACATTGATAGATAAACTTAAGAAATAAAATTATAATCAAACCGGATGTAACTGTATAATTATTAACTTTGACTTGATTCACTTTGACTCTCAATGGCCATCACGCTACCATGTGCGCTACCATCAACATCTCGGTCGGCGGCCTCCTGGAGATGTCTTCCAAAGATTGCTTTTGTAAGTAATTTAATATATGTTGTTAGTTTAATATAATTAAAATAATCTATTTACTTCCAATTTTTATCCACTACAAGTTAGTCCTTACAATCACAGCTGATGGTAAGTGATGATGTAATCAAGGATGGAAGGGGACTGTCTTGTTAGAAGTAGGATAATGTCCACACCTCTTCGGTTTCTACACGGCATCAAAACTTACTTACGTACTTTACAGATATCTAGGTTTGCCAAATTTCATCCATGTACCGATTATGTCATTTACTACTTTTTTTAGGATAAAACTCGAGGGAGGTGCAGAATGTTACGAGCCTTCTTCACAAGACAGAAAAATCCCACCAGATCTGACTAGCACATTGTCTGAGTTTTCTTCAATGGTAACACGATTTCAAAATTGCTAGATTGAAAACTTCTACCAGATCGAACCTGTAGAAATGCAAAAGACTTGCACACCATTAAATCTAGTTAACATTTTAAGGAGAAATGTATAGGTAACAAAAGAATTTGCGTCGAATTGAAAATCAATTCATATATTAGGTACCTATACTAATGGTGCATTTTAAAACTGATGATTGCATAAAGTTAATGGTTAGGTATTACGTCAATACTGTGATGTAGAAATTATTCGAATTTTAAGTTTTTGGTTTTCTCAGAATAACTATTATAAGGAAATATGTGATTTATTGGAGACTGAATAATTCCAATTTTAAGTTTTTGTTTTTCTCAGAATAACTATTAATAATAAGTAAATATGTGATTTATTAGAGACTGAATAATTCCAATTTTAAGTTTTTGTCTTTTTCAGAATAACTATTATTATTAAGAAATATGTGATTTATTGGAGACTGATTCATTCCTATTTTAAGTTTTTGTCATTATCAGAATAACTGTTATTAATAATAAAATATGTGATTTTTTGTTATATTTTATCGTTTAAATTTCTTTTCCTTTTTCCTACTCAATTGCTAATCTAAAAGCAATATTTCACTGTAACGACATTGATAAATCGCTGGTTTTATTAGTAATTCTTAGAACATAGCAATGTCAATGTTAGGAGGTATTATTCAATTATCAATTTCAAATGAAAAATCAATTATCGTAGTGAATTATTTTATTAATATAATTAACTATTTATAAATGTGGACCCCAAAGGGGTGGAATGCGCCCACTCCCCGCGCCTTCCTGTGAGTGCCGACTTCCTGACATGTGCACGTCCCCACCACAGTAAAATTAAATTTTGATTAAAATTATGATGTATTAATGAAATGAAAAATAAAATGAATTCATCTCCAAGTTTTGCTTGGGCATAAATTCAAAAACAATAAGATTTTGATCAACAAACATATAATAAACCAATAAAAATGAACAATTATAAAATCAACAAAAAAGATAACACTGCATGCAGGATTTAGGAAAATATAATTTCAAAAGATATAAAGTGATTAAGATTGAGGATACTTATTACACGAGACATGAAGAAGAAATCAAATGAGAATGCTTATAAAATACTACTAGACCAGACAACGTCCTCTGCACATACGGTTCGGAAATGCGTTTAGTAGTTTCTGCATGACAATAGGCATGTAAGAAATCCGTTCAGTAGTTTCTGCGTGATAAATACACATACTTACAATTTGGAAAACGCACAAGTAAAATAAATAACTACTTATTTTGATTCTTAAATCATATTACACTTAAAGCAACACACAAAGCATACAGAAAGGTTAATATTTCATCTGTAACCATGAAATTCACCAAAGCAATCAACACATAATCCCGGATTCTTAAAGCAATTTGGACAGTAAGATAAAGTAGCTTTGCGTTTATTTTTAGTTTTTAGACAATGCATACAATCTTTTCTTTTGGTTTTGCCGTTATCGTTTTTAGGCAAAACCTTCAGCAAGTGTACAATAGCATCGCCTGTGTGTGTTTGTATATTATTGGCAGTCGATGATCTATTGTTCAATGTGTCAATCTTTAATAGTCTCTTTAGTACATTTATGCGAAAATCATAAAATGACATGCGTTTACTGTTTCCCGACTGATTTATCTGTTCGTTATACATCAAGTAAGAATTTAAAAACATTATTTGCATAACGTGTAATATGATTTTTTTATACCATCTGGTAGATTTGTTATATGATGGATAATATGATAGCATTTGATCTTTACGATCAACGCCTTTCATATACTTATTATATTGTGATATAACGAATGGTATTCGTTTAAAATTAATATATTTAATAATTATATTTAATAGACGGATGTCGAACGCTGCCGAACGCAAAGGCCGATTGTGCTTCTTTGTCGCTCGTTCCGCGCTCTCGCTTGCACTTCAAGCCTTACATGGAACGACTCAAAGCGAGGTAACGACGCATGACGTCATGTTTTTTCGTGCGTGCAGCCGGCTCTATCGAATTATAAGACGTTGTCACGTCAAAAATCACAAAAGTACTGGTTTTCCCTGGAAATGTGTCCGTATATGTTTCGTTAAGTTAGCTTTATCTGAACATCTATAGCCGCACACCTTACAAACGTAGAACTTGCCACTAGTGTGAGTGCGAATGTGTCTCACTAAGCTACTGTTACTTGCACATCTAAAGTCGCATACCTTACAAGCGTGCGGCTTCTCACCAGTGTGAGTGCGCATGTGCCTCACCAAGTTACCTCTACTTGCAAATGTATAGTCGCATGATTTACAAGCGTAAGGCTTCTCCCCAGTGTGCGTGCGCATATGTTTCACAAAGTTATCGTTGCGGCCAGTTTTGTACGGACAATGAATGCAAGTGTACACTTTCTTTTTAGTGTGAGATTGTATGTGTTTCACTAAGAGCCTCTTTTGTTTAAATATATTCCTGCAAATGTAACAAGTGAACCATTTTGTACCACTATGAGAGAATATGTCGTATAGTTTTACTGTGCACTTTGTAAATAATTTAATGTCTATCTTAGTTTCCTTGTTGCTGTCAGACGACTGGTTGTGGAATTCATCTTTAATATCAAGTGCTTCTTTATTTTCCACGATTGTATCACATTCTTCGGTGGAAATTCGCGCAGGCAATGGGGCAACTGAAACAATCATCAAAATCATCATCATTATTAATTATAGATCGTTCAATCCACGAAGGCTCGTCGTTTTTTGTTTTTCAAACGCTTACAGTGCAAGTGTGCAAATAAAAACTGTAAGAATGTGAGTTCTATTATACATTGCTACTCGTCACGTAGTAATAGAACTCACATTCTTGCAGTTTTTATTGCAAAACAAAAAGCGACGAGCCTTCGTGGTTTGAACGATCTATATAATGTGGGTATATTCAAGTAAAGTCAAGTGACTATATTAAAGCCAAACTCGATTGAGAATGCTTGTCAACAAACAAATTTAAAATGAAGGTAGAAAATGCAACACGTTTTATGCCTAATCAATTAAAAATTATGTTTTGTTTTTTTATAAAATCTTAATTAAAAGATATTGAATATATTAATTAGTTTTAAGCTTACTAATCTAATTTATTTTCACAAATTCGTCATTAACTAGTTAATAAAAAAATAGGTGTTAAATGACTAGTGATTTCTACCTTCATTTTTAATTTGTTTGTTGACAAGCATTCTCAGTCGAGTTTGGCTTTAGTATAGGCAAGCGTGTTTCACCGTGGACTTCGTCTATAAATATCATCAGGACCATCAAGCGTAATCGTATCCAAGCGCTAAGCTTTATAATACAAAAAAAACAGATAAATACTTGACCCATTTATTAAGAAAATAATGTATATAGCTATCCTTAAAAAAAAAGATTGCGGACTTTTCTTTAACCCTAATAAAGACGACTTCCGTGGCGCAGTAGTATGCGTGGTGGATTTATTATAAATTGATAAATAATAAAAAATATCAGTACTCTGCTCGCTTACCTGAAGTTTGAGCCAAGTCTGTGGAAGAGTGAGTGTCATCATCCAGGCTCTGAACTGCATGCCTGTAAAGAATACTCATCTGAGAATGTATGCAGAGTGTGGTGGGGAGTGGAGAGTACACAGCAGCTCAGAAATGAGGCAAGGCTTTTGTGATCCGCGTAGTGTATACTGACTTGTACTCAATGATGTGCACCGAGTCCCAGCCGGAGCTCACAGCAGCACGAGGCTTGCACACTTGTGACGTCACACATTTACTGTCAGCGTCAATGGTCTGCCAATCAAACACAACAAATCTTTACTAATATTATAAAGACCAAAGTTTGTAAGCTTGTCTCTTTTCCAAAAACTCCAAAATTTTGATGAAACTTCACAATAAAGCCTACATATCAGTATAATGCATGGACCACATTTTGCCCCCAAAGGAGATGGTCCAAAATTGTATGAAGCACAGTCTCACTTTCTGTACATAAGTTGAAAAAACTACATGTATTAGTAATCTAGTTTTGATTAGCCAAATCTCTAAATTCACTTTTATTTGGGCGAAATATTATTTATTCTCTCCAAAACAATGCAACACTTTACATATAATCATGGCGGATCTTAGATAAGTTATATTATCTATGGTAGACATTTCTCCAGGTGGCGGATTGATGTTGTTTTGACTTTTGCTGTCAGTGTTTATTGACGTATGGTCCATTTGATTTGATGGTTACTGGTTAGGTTAGGTACCTAACGGATTACTGAATAATCAGATTAAAATATTGAGTTTTGTTCTTATTATAGCTAAGATGTGTGTCTAAAATGTATTATAGCTAAAAACAAAGCCCGGAACACGGAAGAAAAGACTTGTCACAAATGACATATTTTGAGTTTGACAAATTAATGTCACCGTATCTTTATTACCTACAGACTAATATTAGAAAGACGCCATCTTTTAATACCTCAAAAACTAGGAATTTCATTTTTAACCAACGTTTTATATAGTTTGTTTCGTTCACTTATTTTATTTTTGATAAAATCCTTGTATTTTTTCCATTTTAATGATATCTGGTACAAGAGTGATGCGGAAATGGACCATCTCCTTTCCATGAGAACACAAACTACACGGTTGAAACCATAGGCATGTTCTAGTACATAGAGATGAATATCTTAGCATTCCATGGATTCACCGTGCGGGTGGGGGTCCATCGCGTGGCTGAGAGAAAAACTCCGAACAGAGCCCGAGACTTTTAACACGGGTGTAGGTTTAAGGGTGCCCTTAGTGACGCGCGTCAACACTCACCTCCTCTGTTCAAGTTATTCTCCCTACCCAGCCAAATTCGGAAGGACCCTACTAGAGCAGCTTTGGAAACTCGTTCCAATATGGAGCTTACTGCACTTCTAGTAAGGCCAAGGTCTTTTAGCAGGTTGTAGAGAGACTTCGCTGGTATACCCCTCGCACCCACTTCTACCGCGTATAAACTGACCACATAGCCATTTTTGGTTAGTTCATTAGTAAGGTCATAATATTTATTCACTTTGAATACATGGTCTTTAGGGATGTTTGTTTCCCACGGCACTGTAAGCTCAACAAGTACCAGACTAGAAGTATTACTCCCTGGAGACCAGACGAAATCATTTTACAATGTCTAATCAATGTGAAGTAAATCTCACTGACCTGAAGATGCACCTCCATATGAGCATTGTAGTCTTCTTCTTGAAGAAACTCCTCAAAACAAATTGTACACCCAAATGTAATGCTTTCCTGCAGATCAGAGCTGGAAGCTGTCTGTGTCCATTGTACAGTCTCCCAGGGAGATTCATTCACTAGCCTTGATTCCAGCTTTGTCTTGATCTCTTCAGGTACTGGGAACTGACCATTTGATTCAATCAACTCATTATTTTCATTTTCCACTTTAATTTTTTCACTAAGCAACACAGAATCCTCACTTCCTTCGGTCTTAATAACAACTGTTTCATCACAATTGCATACAATTTCATCACCATTGCATACAGTTTCATCACCATTGCATACAGTTTCCTCACCATTGCATACAATTTCTTCTGATTTTGTCTGGTTGTCTTTAACTACATGTAATTCACAGTGGTCAGGTCCTAGAGTTCTTGTCATAGTATTCCCTTTTAATACATTTATGCCATTCCTCTTTTGCTGAATTTTTATCTTATCTGAAACAAGTGACAATAATGGTTCACACATTTTCTAATGACAAGTCGGAAGATAATTATTAAATTTTGCTATTTATGGTTTTCTATGTACTTTCAATTTAAATGGATTGGGTTTATAAGCCAATCACATTAAATTCAATAACAATAAAATTATTATTATAAAAACAAGGACTAAATAATTTAACCTGCGGGGAAAGAAAGATCTACCAAAACTATGTTTGTCCCCGCCTGCAGCACCATAAAGTATTTAGAATTATATACAGATATAGTGATCCTTGTTTTTCTCTTTTCAGTTCATAACTTCTAAGCAGTCGGGGTTTTTGTTTTTATAATAATAATTTTATTTGAGACTTTTTAGTTTTAGTTCATGGTATAGAAATGAGACGATACACTTAGTACACTTTTTGCCATTTTTTGTTAAAAAAGTAAAATGAACATGATATGATATTTATATTTTTGAAATAGTCTTTTTACGACCCTTCAATTGGTACCCATATTGCTAAGATAAGAGAAAAAAATACACACATCCCCCCTTTTTTCCCCCATTTACAGCCGCCATTTTGAAAATTTATATAGCCTATGTCACTACCACAATTTTGACAAATTCAACGACACCTCACATATCAAAATCCGTTCAGCCGTTTAGGCTGTAGCGCGTGCCGAAGAAATGGACATACATACATACGCTCGAAAAACATTACCCTCCTTCTGACGCAGTCGGGTAAAAATAAAACATTTTGTTAAGTATTTTTAAAAATTCATTACAAGTCAGCCGTTGACTGCAATCACACCTGGTGGTAAGTGATGATGCAATCTAACATGAAGGTGGGCAAACTTGTCAGGAGTAGGGTGAAATTCACACCCCTTTCAGATTCTACACAACATAGTACAGGAACACTAAGTTGCTTGGGTAAGCCTTATTCAATTCTGGGTTCTGCTCCTGATTGGACTACATTATTGGACACGTATGAAAAGCACTATAAAATCCCGGAAGACTTAGCTATTACGACATCTAGACTGGACATATTTATTTTTTCCAAACAAATCAAACGTATAGTACTTGTTGAGCTTACAGTGCCGTGGGAAACAAACATCCCTAAAGACCATGTATTCAAAGTGAATAAATATTATGACCTTACTAATGAACTAAGCAAAAATGGCTATGTGGTTAGTTTATATGCGGTAGAAGTGAGTGCGAGGGATATACCAGCGAAGTCTCTCTATAACCTGCTAAAGGACCTTGGCCTTACTAGAAGTGCAGTAAGCTCCATATTGGAATGAGTGTCCAAAGCCGCTCTAGTAGGGTCCTTCCGAATTTGGCTGGGCAGGGAGAACAACTTGAACAGAGGTGAGTGTTGACGCGCGTCACTAAGGGTACCCTTAAACCTACACCCGTGTCACAAGTCTCGGGCTCTGTTCGAGTTTTTCTCTCAGCCACGCGATGGACCCGGCACCCACACGGTGAATCCAGAGAATGCTAAGATATTCGTTTCTCTATGTCTTTTGTTGGCGGGGTGGTAAATAGCCACTGCCAAAGCAGCCAAACTTGGGCCAATTTTAATCAGCCCAGCCGGCGATTGAACCTGGGACTTCCAATTTATAAATCCACCATGCATACAGCTGCATCACTGAGGTTGTCATATTACTATATGATGTGCATATTTTACTTAAGCCCATGCTCATAGTCAGTACTTTACAAATTGAACTAATTACACAACCCAACATAAATATAATAAGTATAACAAATACCTGGTAAGTGTAATGTAGGAATGGCAACAGCACTCAGTCTTTTGCTTCGAGTATAATAATGTGGCTCAAAGTGTTTATGGCAAACTCTGCGACACTGAAACACAGTTTGAGGTTCCGCAGACATAATATGTACTCCTATAGCATTTTTCCAAGCATTGAATCTTTCAATTTCTTTTTCTGGGTGAGGAAATCGATGTAGTATTGTTTCATCTACACCTGTAAACATTTTATATTAACACTAGCTTTTGCCCACGACTTCGTCCGCGTGGAATTAGTCATTATGGCAGCCTAATTTTTCTAAGCTTTGAATGTCATATTTATTAATATCTAATCAACTGCCTAAGAAATAGGTCTTAAGCTTTCAAAATGACAATACTTTCATACAACATTTCATCCCCCCTTTAACCCCTTACAACCCTTTTTTCGCAATTAAAAGTAGCCTATGTCCTTTTTCAGGCTCTAGACTTATTGTGAACCAAATTTCAGTTTGTTTTTTGGTTTAGTAGTTGTAGAGTGAAAGCAAGACACACAGACAGAGTTACTTTCGCATTTATAATATTAGTTAGGATTAGGATTAGTTGTGATATATGCAAAAAGCCTATAATGCTGTGCAAGTTTAATATAATAATGTGTTCAGGATTCTACTGCAAATGACATACTTCTATAGTGTTTCAGAAATGTGCGGAAACCCGAGTAAGCAACTTGGACTACTGGCGTGGGTAAAATGGGCACAAAACGCGGCACCCGGTTTCCTCAAGGGACACGCAGTATTTTAACAATGATATAGGTCTAAATGTTTAACACAGTTTACAAACATAATCCCCAAGTCTTTTGTTACTAATCCGTTTTAATTTAATATTTATTTATTTATTTTTATTTAAACATCTTTATTGCAAATAAAAAAAAAAAACAATGACAGAAACAGAGGACCCTTACATTTGAGTGACGGGGAATTGCAATAAAAATAAATAAAATTTATGTACAATTGAAAAGGTACACTAATAGATTACATATACAATAAAATATATATTATATATACAAATTAATAAACATATACCTACATATAAAAAAAATAATATAAAATACTAATAAATACATACAAAAATATAAATACACATAAATATATATTTGTACTTGAAATAAATAAATTACAATCATAGATAGTGCTGTCTAACACTATTTATTATTTTATTAGTTAAAGAAAACTTAACCTATCAATAAAAAGGTTTAATAAAGAAAAAGTGCATTATTTAATACTTACGGCAATTACAGCACTTAGGTACACAACAATTTTTGGACATTGTGAGACTGAAAATTCCAGATAACACCGTAGAGTCCAGTGAGAAAATAATTTGCGGGGTTAAATCGGGGTTAGCAGAATTGTCAATTTGTCAGCATCCACATCCAGTCGTGTGCAGTAAATCGATATAAGCGGTATCATCGGTATCCGAGGGATAGCCAAAAAGTTGTCGAGAAAAATCACAAAAAACACTAAAGAGCACTTTCATTAACGAAAACCAGATAACGAAAGCATATACCTATATTAAAAGTATTCTGTGGAAAGCATCAAAGCCAAAGAGATCAAAGCAAAGAAAACAAAGTACAAACATGAAAATTAAACTTGAAACAATTTTATGTTTATGTGTTGAGATGGGCTATGTTGCCATATTCATTTCCAATAAATTATGTTTTCACATTTACATTCTCACTCAAAATAAAAATAAAATAAATACCAAAGTATTTTTTAATTTAAATTACAGTATTTTAATTGTTTTTATGTATTTTAAATGTTATTGTGAATTGTTTTTTTTAAACAATGAAAAGCGCATGTATGGCGTGAAATGAAACGTTTCATTCTTCAGTTTGTCGAAATGTTCGATGTTACTACTCCAAAAAAAAAAGATAATACTGCTACTCTAAAAGTAAATAATTTTTTCAACGTCATCTATTATTATATGCAAGTGAACAGTTTGAATTATGGAGAGTAGAGGTAAGGAGGACAATCTTATATGGGAGAAAAGTTGAAAAAGTGTCCAGTTGTATGCGTTAAATAACAGTTCAAAAATCCTCCACAATGGCGCTGGTGGATGCACAGGGTATGGTATGAATGTAGCAATCGTAGATGAATTGAAGTATGCCGAGTTAAAAAATTTAATGTCATTATCGACTAAAGTAGTTAATTATTGAGAACTTCAACAACTTACGTTGTACAAAATATTGTGGTAAATATAACCTTACAGAATTATAACCAATTTCAAAAAAAATGATTTCAAAAGTTTTATTTTGTATTTGGCGCTTCTTTTGAAAGTTACTTTGATGCAACTGTGGCGCCATCCTAATTTAATACATTTTGACGGACACTTTTTATATACAGAGATTGTCCTCCTTACCTCTACTCTCCATAGTTTGGATATAATTCAACAAAATTAAAAATACCTTTGAAAGTATGCCGAATCATGAATAGAAAATTATGTACTATTTTCAGGTAATATTTCGCTCAATTTGTTCCTAATGATAATAGCAAGGAGTAAAGTAAGTAGGACAATAATAGTGACTAGTGCAAAGAAACTACTAGACTACTAGTGTACTGTTAGCAACTTATTAACACACAGCTGAATGAAAACACAGATGAATATCTACAAATGTACCTACAACATATAACCCATATCTTTTTATTTTTTTTATTAATTATTAACGGCCTGGAATCAAATTCTTTATGGCCTTCCATTAACAAAAGGGTTACAATTTCTCTTTATATATCTCATAGATATACTGTATTATTTGATTACATATTAAGAGAGGACATGTCGCATTTTGCTTTCTTTTTTAAATTATACTAGATAATATGTATCATATTTTTGAAAGTAAAGAAATATTTTAAAAGTACCTTATTGAAGCGAGATATATATAATATTGTGTAGACAAAGAATATAGATTAAACCTAATTCTCCTTCTACTATATATTGTTTTTGCGTACCTATATAACCAAATTGTACAACTGTCAAATACGGCCAACTTTTTTTAATCACTGTAAAGTAAAGGCAATAAAAGACTTGATTCCAAGCGGTTAAATAAGTTATAAAGTAAAACAAAAGTAAATTATATTATTATAATATAGTAATAGTTACCTAGACTAATCTATGTAAATCTAAATTTTTCTAGATATTATTTACGACTTATTAGTCTCAATCTCTAGTCAGAATTGTTTACTGATTTTGTGTGTAATTTCTATCCTGAGGAAGAGAATTTTTCAGGTTCACTTCACGTTCCTTACTTTTTACTACACTTGCTGTAAGCTTCATGAATAATGAATATTGCTTCACTGGTGCATTTTTCCATACAGTGATATATAATTGTTAATTGATGCAGAATCTATTTAAGAGTACGCAAGATATACCTGAACACTGACAATGCTAAGAAGCAGTTTCTATTTAAATGAATAGGTTAACAAGTTGTATAAGTCTGAAAAGTGTATCGACCTACCTGTAAGTTTTCATATGATTTAAGCTACCTTACAAGATAAGCTCAGATAAAATGAGTTAACGTGCTAAATTACAGTTTAATTCATGCAAATGTATATCACGTGACAACACAATCTTGTGATGATGACAAAGTTAGCTATGAGAACTCTGCAATAAAAATAAAGATCGAGATTGGCCTCATTTGAGTATTATTAAATCTTTTAGTCGTAAAATAAAAACATAGGAAAAAAAGACAGTTAAAATTTATTCGTATTCTCTTTTTTTAAACTAATACCTGTGCTGTTACTTTATATAACATTTTGTTAAATAATTCCATGTTTTATACATTTTTTTTGCACAGTGGATTTAGAGCATAGCGACTATTAAAGAACTATTGTAAGTTTGTTGTTATATCAGGAAGTTGTTGCAGGCAAAGAAAAAGAAGTTCAGAGTCATATGTACAAGTAAAGTTCATATTTTATTGTTAAAAAAAAATAATTTCAAAGATATGTTTTATTCACAGATACTGTAAAAAAATTGAGTATCATTGGTTTGCCTCATTATAATTTTCTATGCTAGTAAACTATACCTATACAAAAGCCAAACTCGATTGAGAATGCTTGTCAACAAATAAATTTAAAATGAAGTTAGAAAATGCAACACATTTTATGCCTGATTTAATAAATATTTATTTCAGATATTAATTCATCATAATAGAAATATTGAGCTGTAGCTACCGTGAACAGTTAAATTTACAATGACTGCCTCAAGACCTGACTGTGACTTAGACACAGCGGGAAACCGTAATGAAGACAATCAGATAGAATCAGAAGAAAATGTACACAATGGCGATAATATGGTTTTTGTGAAAATTGAATGTCAAGAGTCTGTGGTTGACGGAGACATAGAAATAAAAAAAGAATTTGATGAATTTGTTGAATCAATTGAAACATACTCAGCAACTGCAAGCAAGAGCAAAGCTGATTTGGATTCAAAGTCAGTTGATGATTCTCTCCGAGACGCGATCCAAAGAACTCGAGGCACTTCAAGTTTGACACTGTCAGAAGATTTGTTAAAGATACATTGTCTGGTGAAAAATGAAAGTACTACATTCAGGTGTAAACTTTGTTTGGCTGAGTTTGCCCATGTGCAGGAGTACAATGTTCACATGGACATACATTTTCAGGTGAGGCAGGTTGCTCTCTGACCAAATTTTTCAACACCTTATCCACACAACTGATCTAAGTTTGGTAATAAATCTACTTTCAAAAATTGTGGAACTGGCGGGATTAGAATCTTTGCCTGCCAGCCTGAGTGTCCTACTGCTGGACCATGGATACTGTACCGCCAGTTCCAGATAGCCAAAGAGATGGGTTCGAATCCCGCCAGTTCTGCAATTTTTGATGTTAGGTTTATTTTTAAAAATTATATACTAAAGTGTACTTAACATTATCCAATAAAAATAAAAAAGAATAAAAATTGAAACATGTCATCTTTAACTTGAAGAGCTACATTGTAATATGAGCGTTTAATAGTTTTTTAACTTCTTAAAAGTTAATACTATACTAAAGCCAAACTCGATTGAGAATGCTTGTCAACAAACAGATTAAAAATGAAGGTAGATATCACTAGTCATTTTACACCTATACTAAAGCCAAACTCGATTGAGAATGTTTGTCAACAAACAAATTTAAAATGAAGGTAGAAAATTCAACATGTTTTATGCCTAATAAATTTGAAATTATGTTTTCTTATTTTAAAAAATCTCATTTAAATGCTATTGAATATATTAATTAGTTTTAAGCTTACTGATCTAATTTATTGTCATGAATTTGTCATTAACTTGTTAATTAAAATAAATAGGTGTAAAATGACTAGTGATTTCTACCCATTGACATATTAATACTATGGACTTCGGGTCTAATGCAAAATTTACGTCAAAAGTGTCCCAAGATATTTTATACATACTAGGATGTATTTATGTTTTTATACACAAAATAACATTGTAATGTATGTCTTATCGTATTGTTATACTGTCTAATTTGCAACGGTCTAATTGCATGCAATAAGTAATCAGCTTCGATTGACGGTTACCATGGCAGCCTTTTTTTGACATGACAGCTTCCCGTGAAAATAGGACAACATAAATGGTGTGGAGTCGGTAGCTTTCAAATTTTTTTGGCATCTTATATTTATATATTATATTTACAGCAAATTTTAATTTATATTTACATATCCCTGACCTCTATATGCTGGGATAAATCTTGTACCAAATAATAATTGTTGTAATTATCTTGTATAAAATTATAATTAGTTATAATAATAATTAATTACAGACCAAATCCACTAATGTACAAAATGATATGCCACTCGACATAGTTCTTTACTTTGAAATTTTAAGTTCTCGATATTTTCCTCTTTTTAATTAAACTGAAAATATATTTTTTTACTTCAATGACGTTAGATCACTTTTTTAAATAACTGTTCCTAATTTCATGTAGATAATTCTTATAGTTATCAAATTAATATACCATTATGGTAAAAGTCATTTGATCAATATTCATGACATAAAAAATAAAAGTTGACATAAAAAATAAAAAATTTTGAATTGAAAATAATCAAATTATTTTCATTCAAAAATTAAGTAATTAAATAATTCAAATGTTAAACAACAAAATAACTCTATGCAGTCGTTGTTCTAAAACATTCTATTGCTCACGGCAGATCCGAACTAAATGTGGTTAATTAGATAAACATATTGCACTCCTTCTATCCTATACGCGGGTAGCGTATGGGAAAAGGACAGATAGATACTTTTGTTCATTTTGGTTGGTTATGCAATTCGTTTCTATAGTTTATTAAAATTTTAATAAAATAGCTTGTTTCTAAGCAAAATAATACTTTAAAATCATCAGTAAATATTTACTTACTGAAAATATGGTACACCGTCTTCTTTTCTCACCTTACTCGGGTAGTTCTTACAAGTTTTTTTATAACACATTACGGCATTATTGACGTGTATTCTGTCAGTCAGCTAATATGAGACTGAATTGCGATTGGAACTCATTTCGCGTTTTGGCTTACTTTTGGTTTGGACACTTTTTATCGCTGACCCGAAGTCCATAGTATTAATATGTCAATGTTTCTACCTTAATTTTTAATTTGTTTGTTGACAAGCATTCTCAATCGAGTTTTGCTTTAATATCAAATTAACTTAAAACTTAACATAAGCTTAAAACGAATTCATATATTCAATATCTTTTAAATGAGATTTTTTAAAATAACAAAACATAATTTTAAATTTATTAGGCATAAAATGTGTTGCATTTTCTCAACTTCATTTTAAAGGACATGGCCGGAATTAGTATGGAGCTGTGCCCCGAAAAGAAAATTCGTTTGTAGTGACATATAGTACCTTATTTTAAAGCTTAGGAGTATTAGAATACCGCTATTTAAGTTTTGTGCTCAAAGAACTTTCGAGAGTCTTCAATAACATGTTACAAAAAGGCGCCTAATTATTTTAAATAACAATGATTTTATTGTCGTTTGCCAAAGTGTTATATAGTTAGTAGCAAAGTTAGGATCATTGATATATAAGGAGATTGAGTTGGTACTAAACATTTATTCTAGTTTATCAAAGCGAATTAATTCATCCCGGTCATTATTATTACATAACATATGACTGTTCCATATAAAAAAAAACATTTCTAATTTGTCAAAATACGATCGGATACTTGTACACTCTTTTTATGTCGCATGGTTGTGCGCAGCCGCATCAACAATCGTAATATATTTATACAATAAAAAAGCGTAAATCTTTATTTTATTATTATATTGTTGTGTTATATTATTATTTATAATATTTACTTTAGTTTACAGTGTTTTGTTAGTCGTATTTTTTATATTTAATTACAAACTGAAGTCCTAAATACAGGTAGAATATGTATTATATGTGTATCCAAACTCATAAGCTAATGCGAGTCAAAGAAATATCCAAAATAAACAGAAAAATACGTATTTCTCGAATGTTATAGAGAAATATAATTTTTGCCTTAAATATTGCTTTATTTTTTTATTTTTTTTTAACATATTAATAAATATTGCAAATTCTATTCAATTTGGGGGCAGAATCCGGCCGTGTCCTTTGTTTGTTGACAAGCATTCTCAATCCAGTTTGGCTTTAGTATGGATGGCATTACAGGCCTTACACCTGTCATACAAATAAAACGTAATAACATGTACAATTTCGGAAATCGCGTATTGAGCAATAATGTTAATTGTTTGAATTTTGTCTCATAGAAGAGTGTAACGACACAAGTGTCCGAGCCTCATTCGGCTGTGAGCTCTGGCTGGGACTCAGCGCACATCGTTGAGCACAAGTCAGTATACTCTAGTAGTGTAGTACACTGCCCAATATTCTCTGCATACATTCTCACACTAGTATACTTCACAGGCATGCCGCTCAGAGCATGGGTGATGACTCTCACTCTTCAGCAAGCTTGGTTCAAACTTTTGGTAAGTAAGCAAAGATTTAATTTTAGAAGAAATAAGCATAATCCTTACTTACAAAAATAATGCAACGAGAATTGATTTTGTCATAATAATAAAATAAAATAAAAGCCCTTTATTGAGACAGTATAACAACAGATACAATTGTTATAAATTTTTTTTAGAACTCTATTGCTAACGATTATAACTATGGCCTGTGTGCACCAAGATTTCGGTTATCATAACCAACGGTTAACATAACTTTACTATAAATTTACAATTTGTAATAAACCCGTACGCCGGTTAAGGACGTAAACCGGGCGGTGATCTTAACCGAGCTTACGTCCTTAACCGGTGTACGGGTTGTCGTGAACAGTAAATTTTATGTTTAGCTTATGTTATCCGTTGGTTATGATAACCGAAATCTTGGTGCACACAGGCCTTAATATTATATTTATTTTCTTACACATTAACACTTAATTAATAATATGTTGAACCAGTTCAACATAAACTTCCAAAATGGTTCCATGGTCATCATTTTGGAAGTGTACCCTTTCTAATAAAAAAAGAATAACCAAAATCGGTCTACTCTGTAAAAAGTTGTGTAGTCATATTAAAAAAAAAATACACATCGAATTGAGAACTCCGTTTTTTCGTCGGTTGTGCACGCGGACAAAGTCGCGGGCGACTGCTATTATAATACATGAATCAGTTGAATTCATTAAAGTATCTGTATCCAATTGTACCTTTTTATTATTATGACTGTCATTGTCATGCAGTTTTTATTAAATTACATTATAAATATATCTTGAAATAGAAAACAACGAATTCTAGTCCCCAAACGACAAAGATTGGTACAATCGAGGATAAGCCATACTTATATACATATTTTTAAATATGATCAGATTTCGAAGGTTTTTGGTTTTGAGGCTGTTACCTTAAAAGTGGCGCCTAACCTTTCAAACTACTAGTTTACTATTAATACACATAATATTAAATTGGGAGTCATAGTCTTACTACTGTCTCGTTTGTCCACATTTTTGTTTTAGCGTAGCTTGCTTAGAGTGCATTTTTTTTAGTTGTCGGAGTGCATTTCAGACACCGTAACTAGATTTTTTTTAATTTAAATAAATATTTGTTATATTATAGCTACAATTTGCTATTATTCTAACATAGAGTAGCAAAACTAACGAAACAGCTGAAGCGACTTTAATTAAAGGAGAATGCCAGAAAATGTATAGGACTTTAACCCACTAATAAAAACATATTGTACAACAATGTATTATGCATCATTTTATTGCATTTTTTTTACTATTTAATATAAATTACATTTAAAAGTTGTGGAAGTTGGAGTATTCGATACAAGCCTAACGTTGGTTATCTTCCATTTCCGTAAACAACCACATAGCACAGCAATCATACCAACATGACAATCGCAAAGCTTCATTAAATAAACAGGCTCAATGACTCTTGATACTAGCCTTTTAGATGAAAATACAATAAAAACGATTTAAAAGGCTAGAACCCAGTGCAACAATAAAAATTTAAAAATGCGTAAAAAGTGTAAATTAAAAGGAAATAGTTTAGTTACTTTTTTTTAACAGAATTTTATTCCGATGTCCAACAGTAAAAATGGCTTATTGTAAAACATTTATATAATAATAGGAAATTTTTAGTATATTTACAATTTGTGTTCTTTCTGGGTTAGGATCTGGCATTCTCCTTTGCGTGTGGAGTAAGCTGACACCCTGGATTAACACATCAATCGGTCACATTTTATCCCAAAATTCCCACGAATACAAGAACTACGCGGGTGAAACCGCGGGCGTCCTCTAGTCCTATTTAAATATAAGTAAGTAATGAAAATATTTTGTTTTAGGTGACCCATTGTCTCTGTGGCGTGCACCCAAAAGAGCCGCTACATTGAAGAAAAACAAACGACATCTAACAGAATGGTACACTTGTGACGTTTGCAAAAAAAGGTTTAAACTAAAAAGGCTGTTAGTCGTACACATAAAGTCTCACTCTGAAAGGAAAGTGTTCACTTGCAAGTTTTGTCAATACAAATCTATATTCAAAGGTAATTTTTCGAGTCATATGCAAACTCACGTTGGCGAGAAGCGGTATTCATGTGAAATGTGTAACTATAAGAGTGCGTATAGCAGTCATATAGTTAACCACATGCGCACCCACACTGGTGAAAAACCTTACTCGTGTAACTTATGCGAGTACAAGTGTACAGCAAATAGTAGCCTAGTTAGTCATATGCGCACTCACACTGGTGAAAAGCCTTATTCGTGTATATTGTGCGACTATAAATGTGCAAAGAAAGGTAACCTGTTCAGACATATGCGGAAACACACTGGCGAGAGACCTTATCCCTGTGACTCATGCGAGTATAAAAGTGCAGACAAGAGTAGTTTATTAAAACACAGGCGAACCCACACTGGGGAGAAGGGTAAGAAGCCTTACGCCTGTGTATTGTGTGATTTCAAATTTTCTTCTCCCAGTAGCTTGGTGAGACACACTCAAACTCACACCGGTGAAAAATCTTTTTCTTGTAGCTTGTGCGAGTATAAATGTGCTCGTAACGGTCACTTGGTCAGTCATATGCGAACTCACACTGGTGAGAAACCTTACTCTTGTCACTTTTGCGAGTATAAATCCGCAGACAATAGTAGCTTATTGAAACATATGCGTACTCACACTGGCGAAAAGCCCTATGCATGTGAGTTTTGCAAATATAAATGTGTAGTAAAGAGTAACTTAAGGCGACATATGCTAAAACACACTGCAAAAATGCTTTAAGCCAGTTCAAGCAGTGGTGTGAACACGGAATTTGAGCCGAAATAATTGTTATTGTTCTATAAATTATTTATAACAAATAATATGTTCATTGTTGTTTTATAATTTATTTAAAACAAGATATAATTTTTTTGTCTTTAAATGATTTTTCTTTTCTTTATGCTCTAAATAAAGAAAAAACTTTTTCAGGCCATGATATATGTTTTTTGTCCAACTTATTGATAAATCTATCAAAATTTTTATACATAATTCGTTTTCATGTATATTCAAATAACATGAAACTTTTTTTAGTAGTTAGTACAGATTGGGTCTTGACTGCATTCACTTCTGATGGTAAGTGTTGATGCAATCTAAGATGAAAGCGGGCTGACTTGTAAGGAGTAAGATGAAATCCACATCCCTTTCGGTTTCTACACGACATCGCACTGGTACGCTTTATCGATATATCGATATACGATAAAGATTTTGTCGGCCTCCGTGGTGCAGTGGTATGCGCGGTGGATTTATTATAAGGCAGAGGTTCTGGGTTCGATTAAAGTTGCACCAGTAACTGAAAAGATAAAAAAAAGCAGGCTAAGATGGTACGGGCACGTTCTGCGTAGACCAGACGACTATATAGTAAAAAGGTGCCTTTCCTTTGCCACAATAAAAAGAGATAGGGGTAGACCTCTGGCCACTTGGCTGACGACGCTTCAAAAGGACCTGAAGGAATTGGGACTCTGACGAAGACGCTTATCAGCGATCTAAGTGGCGCCGAATGATTGCGAAAGCAGACCCCGCGTAACGGGAAGATGCGAGGGAAAAGAAGAAGAAGTTCTGGGTTCGATTCCCGACAATGCCGGTTAGGATTTTTTGAATTAGTCCGGGTCCGGCCTGCGGGAGCCCTCAGCTGTGGCTAGTTACCACCCTACCGACAAAAACGCATCGCCATGCGAGTAAGCATTCCGGTCATATGTCGTATGGAAACCGAAAGGGTGTGGATATATTATCCCAATCATTGTTTCACCTGTCTCAGTGTTTGGAGCTGATCTGATGCTGGAACTGGAAACCCGCAATTTTGTACGTTTTATATTTTTTTTAATGAGTCTTATAATTATTTATAGTATATATATAGTATTGAATAAATACTGAAATAGATAAAGTTGGGGGACATTTAAAAATTACAGTAGAAATATTGGAAAAACTCAGTTTGGTACTTGCTTTATATTTGACATATGCCATTTAACTTTGTATGAACGTGTTATATCATCCATCGGAAATTCAAACAATTTAAATGATTATGACGTTATTTATAAACAAATCAATTACGTATAATTTAACATTTTCTTTTGAGTTAAAAGATCTTCAAAGAAGCAAATTCTGTATTGAATAATACCGTCAGACGTCGTAACAATGCTATGCCGGGTGAAATAGAAATATTTGATGAGAATCATTGAATGATTCAACATTTGAGTAATGGAAATGAAAATTATTGTTTTTAATTATAATGTTAAATATTCTTATACTTATTGTTTTTAATTATAAATGTTTTAACTTATAAACATTAATTCTCAATTCTCATTACTGTTACATTATCCTTAGTTAATTATAATTTATTCGCTATAATACAACGAATTTTTATAAAGCCCCTCTGAAAGAGACGAATATCTTAGCATTCCATGGATTCACCGTGCGGGCGCCGGGTCCATCGCGTGGCTGAGAGAAAACTCCGAACAGAGCCCGAGACTTGTGACACGGGTGTAGGTTTAAGGGTACCCTTAGTGACGCGCGTCAACACTCACCTCCTCTGTTTTTTTTTTTTTTTTTTTTTATAGTATATAGGCTAGCGCTTGGCTACGATCACGCCTGATGGTAAGCGAAGATGCAGCCTACGGTGAAACGCGCTTGCCTAGAAGGTGCCTATTCACTCTTGACTTGAAGATACCCATATTGTAGGTGGTAGGGAAAACGTGAGCTGGAAGGGCATTCCATATTTTCGCAGTTCGAATCAGGAACGAAGAAGCGAAACGTTTTGTACGCGTCCACGGAATATCGACTACGTATGGGTGCAGACTACTACGATGCCTAGCAGTTCTATGGTAAAAGGGCGAGGGGGGAACTAGATCAAAAAGTTCCTGTGCACACTCTCCAAAATATATTCTGTAGAAAACCGACAGACAGGCAACTTTTCGGCGATGATCGAGTGTTTGCAGTTTTGCATTACATAACGCCTCGTTATCAATGATTCTTCGAGCGCGGCGATCCACCGAATCCAACGCAGCAAGCTGATATTTAGCCGATCCATCCCACAAATGGGAGCAGTACTCCATGCACGAGCGAACCTGAGCTTGATATAGAATTAGAAGCTGCTCCGGTGAGAAGTACCGCTTCACCTTATTAAGGATACCGAGCTTCTTACCAGCTGTTTCTGCCTTGGATTCAATGCATTGCCCGAAGTTGAGCTTGGACGATATGGTGACTCCAAGAAGCTCAATACTGTCGGTGATCGGAACAGAAATATTCTGAAAAGTAGGAGTCAGATGGAAAGGACTCCTTTTTGCAGTAAATAAGCACGCCTGTGTTTTGGTAGCATTGAATTTGACCTTGTTGGTGTCACCCCAGTCAGACACTGCGTTGAGGGTCAAATTAATGCGTTCCACTAAAGCCTCTCTTTGCTCAAGGGTCTGAGCCCCGCTAGCACGGGGACCGGACATGTATCGCTCCGTTACAGTGCTGTCATCTGCATACCCAAATAGGCCAGGCTTCAATAGATCATTTACGTGCAGCAGGAAAAGGGTAGCGGAGAGAACAGATCCCTGAGGAACTCCAGCATTAATCGCCATTGGATCAGAAGAGAAGCCATCTAGGACAACTCGAAAAGATCGTTCACTCAGGAAATCAGATATCCAGCGACAGAGACTAGGGGGTAATCCGTAGGAAGGAAGTTTGCTTAAAAGGCCCTCGTGCCAAACCCGGTCAAAAGCCTTCGAGACATCCAGTGAGACGGCGAGCGCCTCACCGTGTTTCTCTATGGCTTCGCCCCATATGTGACTGGCGTACACTAGAAGATCTCCCGCGGAACGGTTGCGACGAAAACCATACTGATGGTCCGACAAGAGATCATTTTGCTCGAGGTATACCAGGAGCCTGGTATTCAATACACGTTCCATACTTTTACCAAGTATGGAGGTGATTGCAATTGGTCTGTAATTGGCCGGGTCGGCACGGCTTCCCTTCTTCGGTACAGGTTGTACGTTAGCAATCTTCCAAGCCTTCGGAATCTGAGCAGACTTAAGAGAGAGGCGATACAGGCGAGTTAGGACAGGAGACAACTCAGGGGCACAGGTTTTTAGTAACACTGCTGGTATTCCATCAGGACCACTGGCCTTGTTCACATCTAGGTTGCGGAGCACCTTCAACACTTCCGTTTGGCGTATATGTATCTCTGGCATAGCAGAGCCGCGATATGTTAGGGTTGGTGGTGAAGCGCATCCGACATCAAGGTGTGAATTTTCCGCAAAAAGAGTTGCCAAAAGATCTGCTTTGTCTTTTGCGGTGAAAGCCAGCGACCCGTCCGGTTTCAGCAGAGGTGGTAACGAAGGACGGCAGAAGTTCGTCTCAACCGATTTCGCCAGAGACCAAAAAGCTTTGCTACCACGTGGATAAGAAGCTAATTTGGCCCCGATGCGGTTAGTGCGAAAGAAACGAGCCTTCTTTAGAACCCTCTTATAGGACTTGGCGGCTAAGTTGAATGCTTTCTTCTTTGTTACGATGTCCGGAGCTTTGTGGGAACGGGCTTCAGCCCAAGCTGCAAATGCTGAGTTTTTGAGAACTTCAGCTACAGCGCAAGCAGCGTTATACCAGCGCGGAACCTTGCCATCCAGTGACACGTCAGCAAATGGAATGAAGTATTCCATTGCTTGACATATCACCTCCGATATAGCATGCTCGCAGCTCGACGGATCATTAGAAGAAAAACATATTTGCCGCCAAGGATAAGACGCGAAGAAATGCCGCATCCCATCCCAATCTGCCGACTTAAATCGCCATACCCGCCTAGTACCGGTAGAACCTGATTGTAGAGGGTAATAATTCGAAACCGACTTGACCAAACAGTGGTCAGAGGTACCCAAGGGGGCCACAACTGACACTGAATTTCGGTCTGGGTCGGTAGTCAGCAGAAGGTCCAAACAGTTTGGCGTATGATCGACAACGTCAGGTATTCGTGTCGCTTCTTGAACCAGCTGCGAAAGGCCAAGCGACAAAGAAAATTTAAGGGCCTCTCTTCCAGCATGGTCGGTATTCTGGTATGGGAACAGCCAGTCTTGATGGTGAGCATTAAAGTCCCCCAAAAATACCAGTTGAGCAGCCGGATACCGACGTTGTACAATGTCAGCCGTCTGAGTAAGATACTGAAACAACTGAGTCGTCTCCTGATCACCGCTGTGCGACCGATAAATGCAGGCGTAGACTATCTGCTCTATGCCCGTGTCCAATAAGCACCACAAGATAGAGAAGTTGGGTACCTCCAGATTGCGAAGACGCCGGCAACAGATGTCATTACGAGCGAACAAACACACCCCAGCTCGAGGCTTAAAATTGTGCTCAAGCGTGTATCCCGGATACTGTAAGTACGCTACATCTGTTGGAATCCCAATTTGCGTCTCCGTCAAGAAAAGTAAATTCGGCCTCTCAGTCTCTAGATGGTGGTGGACTGCGACGAGATTGGAGTGCAATCCTCTTATGTTAGTGAGGTGCACTTTGAGAGAGAGGGGGTGCAACCGCTGTGTAAATTTACTTTTCTTTTTCTTGTGATGCATATTGTATTAAAAGTGAATAGGAAAGGGAATAGCAGTTGTACGAGGCACTGTGATCGTAAGACTCCGTAATCCACAAGAAAAAATCTACACGAATGAAAGGCTCAACTGGAGACTGCGGGGACGCCCGAACCCCCCTGGAAATCGCCATCGGACCCTCTCTCCGGTCGCCAACCGGCACGATGGAGGCCATTCCAGGATTTTTCGCTAGTTGGCGGGGCAGCCTTTCATAGGTGGCGAACCTACTAGTTGGGCCCCCTACTAACTGCGGTCGGCCAGCGGAAAACCGTGCTTCGGATCCCGCTACCCTCCAAATTGAGACCTTCGGTGCAGCAATTCCGCAGATTAGGTTCTGTCACAGAAAACAGCACTACTGTACATACCCACTCCCTTTAGACCGGCTTCTACGAGCAACGCACCGGAACACGACTAATTTCGAAAATCAGTCATTTGGCGGCGCGGCTTTGCTCGCAGGGTGGTAATTCTAGCCACGGCCGAAGCCTACCACCATAGAAATTGTCACTCGTTTAGCACCACCCGGGGGTCACGTGTAGGGTAAACAAGGGTTAAAACCTAACTTTGGTACTACCTACGGACGCGAGTGACTCCAACCCTCAAAAGCCATTTTTGGTTAGTTCATTAGTAAGGTCATAATATTTATTCACTTTGAATACATGGTCTTTAGGGATGTTTGTTTCCCACGGCACTGTAAGCTCGACAAGTACTATACGTTTGATTTGTTTGGAAAAAAGAAATATGTCCGGTCTAGATGTCGTAATAGCTAAGTCTTCCGGGATTTTATAGTGCTTTTCATACGTGTCCCTTAATATAGTCCAATCAGGAGCAGAGCCCAGAATTGAATAAGGCTTGCTGGTGGAATTTGTACTTGAGCCTGCTTTAACGAAGTTAGTTTGTCTTTTATTCGTCGTCAACCCTTTTTGAGCCCTAGCTACTGAAAGGCTTATAGCTTCACGTATGATTTCTAGTACTCTGTCGTGGCGGCGTGAGTAGAGACCCCTGTCCAGGAGCACCTTGCATCCTACCAATAAGTGCCTTGCAGTGCCCACTGCCTCACCACAGGTATAGCAAGATTTTTCCGAGGCTTTTCCCGATCTTACTAGGTTACTCTGATCTGGGTGAGTCAGTTGAAAGGCATTAAGATAAAATTTCAATAAGACAGGAGACCAATCGTACAGCAAGGCGCGCCACTTCAGAGCCAGAGGGATGCAGAACTCGCCTAAGTTTAACCACTCGTTTTGCATTTCTAGGTTCATGGCATGCACTTATATTTTAATACTTAACTTAATATTTTATTTTTTAAATACGTATTATATTTGGAAATATTGGTGAGATCATACATACATAACATATCACGCCGTATTCCCAAAGGGGTAGGCAAAGACCACACCCCTCCATTTGCCACGGTCCTTGCATACTTCCTTAGCTTCTTCCACTCTCATTAAGCCTTTCATACAAGTTCGTCGGTTTAGGGTACTCGCCACCTGGCCATTATTTAAAATATCTTGAATTTGGCCCAGGAAGTCCAGTTTCGCCTAGATCTTCCCTGTCCAACATTTCCATTCACCCTCGCCTCATAAATCTCTTTTGTTTATCTTCTTTCATCCATTCTCTCTACATGTCCAAATTATCTAAACATCCCTTTCTCAATTTTAGTCACTACATCTTCTTTTACAATCTTTTGAGATCAATATACATATTTATGTAGAACATAATAATATAAACATTATTATAAATTACTAGTTGATATTTTCAATTGAATTATCTTAAAAATCGGGTTATTTGGTTCAATATCGATTCTGCACTTCTCTAGAAACGACATCAGACAGATTGCAAGTAAAATAAATAAATAAATAAAAATCTTTTATTTCAATCGTATTAACGGTCATAGCAGTGTTAGTAAATACATTGATAAACTTAAAAACTAGGTGTTAGTGATACATGTATAATTACTTAAATCTATTTCCGGTCCGACTTGTCAGTACATGAACCAATGAGCAGTGGTTCAAATACTGACAGTCGAGCCTGGCCGCAAAAGCACTTAAGACACTGTTGGAACTGGCCCGGACTCTTCGCAACAGAGATGTGCACCGCTTACGCATGGTTGCATAGAAGCAATCTACACGAGCCTCGGCGAACATACCTGTGGGGCAAGTGTGAGTTTTTCACCGAGCGACTGCGTAAAAACGTAGTCACTCATAAAGTCAAAAAAATTTGAAAGGTGTCAAGGGACACCCGGATGGAACGAAGTTCCTTTCGATTAATTAGTGAAGGAATTGTAATAAAATTTTATTTTTTTTAAGTAATAATAATATTTATTGTTGTACACCGAAACACCAGAGGGCGCCACGAGAGCGCGAGACAGCATACAGCGCGGGCGCCCCCGCCGCTCACGCGCACACACATCAAAGGCGGCGGCAAGATCCTTTGATCAAAAAGTGTCGTGACAAATTTTCGTACTAATTTTTTCCGTCTAGCCCCCTTTCACAACGCGCAATAAGGAAGTTCGTTCCAATTATGTAGCAAAAAAAGCTTTTACTCTCGCTATAACTAGATGGCGCTACTAAAATTCCATACAAATTTGCGTTACGTTTTTACGCAGTCGCTCGGTAACAAACTCACACTCGGCACTCTGAAGCACTGCAGAATCGGGGCAGCCATCAGCATCCTAAAAGCATTATTGTATTGCACGCGTAGAGCGCTATATTGTTTTTAACAAATGTCGCCTGTAGAAATGAGATCACTATAGTTAATATTTTTTTTCTAGTCTATAGGATAGCGCTTGTTGATGGTAAGTCGCAGATGCAGCCTACGGTGGAATCCGCTTGCCTTGCAGGTGCCTATTCACTCTTAACTTGAAGATACCCACATTGGATGACATTCCATAATTTCGAAATTCGAATCCAAACGAATTTTTTGACGTGACTGCGTCTTATAATTCGATAGAGCCGGCAGCACGCTCGAAAAAACATGAAGTCATGCGTCTTTACCTCGCTTTGAGGCGTTCCATGTAAGGCTTGAAGTGCAAGCGAGAGCGCGGAACGAGTGTCAAAAATGCACAATCGGCCTTTGCGTTTGGCAGCGTTCAACATCCGTCTATTAAATATAATTATTAAATATATTAATTTTAAATTAAAAATTAATATATTTATTATAAATTTATAAAATCAAAATCAATTATTTTATTAATTTAAATTAATATTTATAAAAAATAAAAAATTTATATAAATTAAAAATGTTAATAACCAATTAAATGCTACCATTCCATCAGTATTTTCTTAAGACATTGTCATGTTCAACTATCGTCAGTAAACCGACTTTACAGACAACCAATTTTTTTCTAGTCTATAGGATAGCGCTTGTTGATGGTAAGACGCAGATGCTGCCTACGGTGGAATCCGCTTGCCTTGAAGGTGCCTATTCACTCTTGACTTGAAGATACCCACATTGAATGACATTCCATAATTTCGCAGTTCGAATCAGGAACGAATTTTTTGACACAATGCGTTTTTTATGCGAAAACTTTCAGTAGCCAATCTCTAGCCATTGTAACAATGTTACAAAGCAACGGCTGCGTTCATTAACCCTTGGGGGCCTGACATTCAAACCTTCTTTGAGGCCCGCGGCTACCCGGGTAGCGACGGAGCTATAATGACAGCTGTCATTATTTGCCTGACGGTTGCCAGGGGACCCCTCGGGGCTGTGAAACTTTAACAGTGGCATAAACTATTTAAAAAAAATGTTAAATGTGCTTGGTTTCTGCAATGAGTAAGAGGCTGGCCTGAAAGATAAAACACTTAACTGGGCAGATTAAAGATACTAAGTTCTACTAATAAGGCCTGTGTGCACCAAGATTTCGGTTAACATAAGCTAAACGTAAAATTTACTGTTCACGACAACCCGTACCCCGGTTAAGATAACCGCCCTGTTTACGTCCTTAACCGGCGTACGGGTTGTCGTGATCAGTAAATTTATAGTAAAGTTATGTTAACCGTTGGTTATGATAACCGAAATCTTGGTGCACACAGGCCTAAATATACGAGTCAATATACGAGTCATACTTATACTACCCTTAAGATTCCTATTCAGTTTTTTATTTTCCTGGTCAGGCTATAAATTAAGTAGTTTATCAATATCGGCCTATTAACGACACATTACAGGGCCAGACCTTCCTCCTCGTAGGAGGAAATATGGGGCGCAGGTCTCACCATACTTGTGCAATGCGTGTTGGCGGGCACTATGCCTCATTGCAGTGGAGTCGAGGAGGTTTTAGATTTAATTTAATTTATTTTTAATTTGTATTTTATATTGGTTTTGTTTCCATCTAGTTATAATAATAAATGTTTACTAAGGATAAAATCAACAAATATTTATTTTTAAAAGCTTTTATTTAACTTGCATTGTAAGTATGTTTGTTCGGGTGTAATCTTTGTCATCCAAAGTAAACCTGTAATAAAATTGCATGATATGTGTGATATAATTCTAAATCTAATATGGTGGATCATACAAGATGGCAGAATAGACATTTTTAATGCACTTATATATTAGCCGAATCATCAAAGTTTTTGTCGCGGACCGAAAAATATATTAAATCTGGTTTATCCACGTGCGCTGCCGTAACCATTGTCTATCAAAATAAATTATTTAATAATCACAAGTATATTATAGCGATAAGATATGCCTTTTACAGTATGTTAATTAGTTACATAGTTTAGGAGGTAATACAAAATTTCTAAAAAGCGCGATACTGCCGCTATTAAGTCCAAATGGAACTCTACGTACGTACGAGTACGTACGTAAGGATCAGCATTTTGGTAAGGATATGCTATCGGTGATGGGGTTGAGAATTTGATCTTTTATTATATAATGTGGAAGAGTGTGTTCGTTTGTTTAAACGAGTTAATTAGTATGTGGGTGTAAAAAGTAATATCTAAGCTAAAATAAGTTTGACTTGTGTGTTTTGGTGAGATAGGCGTCATCAGCATTGGTCTGCAACTTGTTTAGGAGAAGGACAACTCCAAAATCAAACTCGGAACTGTATTTCCTCAGTAACCTTCAAGCTGAAATAAGTGGCAATTCTCTCAGACACACAAGACAAGGATAGTCTAGTAGATTGTACTAAAAAAAAAAACTGTCAACTCAGATCTAAATAATATTATACCATCCGATAAAAACTAGACAGGATGGCTACCTAAGGAGGATA
This sequence comes from Mycalesis mineus, assembly GCA_034621355.1. Taxonomy (NCBI): domain Eukaryota; kingdom Metazoa; phylum Arthropoda; class Insecta; order Lepidoptera; family Nymphalidae; genus Mycalesis; species Mycalesis mineus. The sequence goes on along the minus strand of JAXAVZ010000012.1, from coordinate 76,208 downwards.
ATAAAACTAATTGTAGTAAGAAAAAATAAATATTTGTTGATTTTATTGAATAAAATTATAATAAAACCTAAGTGTTTCTAACTATAGTGTTTTTACCCCCTAAAAAATTTCGCAAGTTCCTAAAGTGCTTAAGATCATAATGTGGAACTAGTGATTAAAAAAATCATCACTAGTTCCATCATGGAACTGTTAATGACTGGGCAAAGAACCATAAAATAATTCAAAATTAGTTCCATTGTCTTCGTATTCCTTTTAAAATGGAACTCGTGACAACAAAAATTATCACTAGTTCCATCATGGAACCGTTAATGGTACTAGTGGCAACGAATCGATGATACCAGGAACACAGGCTACATATGGCTCAAAATCATACGTAGAGCTAGTTTCTGAGACAAAAACGGCTACATCGTATTATTTATCGTTTAATCTATACGAATATTATAAAGCTAAAGGGTTTGTTTGTTTGTTTGAACGCGCTAATAAAGTTGATAATCGAATGTTGCACATTTTTTAAAAGAAGAACTACACAGGTATCGTATGAAAAAAGTTTCACTTTAAAATCTTAAATCATGAAGGTTCTATGTCAATTCGAAGTACCTATTACAATAAAACGGCAATTTCATTCTTTAACCCCTATTATTAATCTTCATCTAAATAAATATGTTGTTGATTAAAAGTATTTAATTGTGAACATCACTTAATTTCAATGAGCATCTTAGAAGATATTACAATTTAAAAATAATATTATAAAGCTGAAGAGTTTGCTTGTTTGTTTAAACGTGCTAATCGAATAAAGATTCGAATTGAAAATTAGCTACCTATATCATTTCGGAGATACTACAAAATTTAAAAAATATAACTCTCCCGCTATATCGTCCAAATTAAGTTGACCTCCTCCGTGTTATTTTATACGTACTGAATAGGGGTCAAGATTTTGGTACTGATGTTCTTTGAGAATTCGATCTTTGATTTTTTCTTTCAATTTATTTGGCATAGACAATATTTATATAATACACGAAAAAGTTTGTTCGTTTGTTTAAACGGGCTAATCTCTAGATGTGCGTGTCGGATTGTAAATTATTTTGTTTATTATGAAAGCTAGACTCAAAAGTGAAATAGATTATTTAGTACAAACTATACACATCAACTTGCCATAAACAAATAATGTTAATGTACTGTAATATTGTACAATGTTTAACAAAAATGTAGATCTTTAGTACACGGGATGGGACGGAGAATATTGTTTCACGGGAAACTATAAAAAAAATAAATTGAGAGGGGTAGCGGGGAAAGCGCACACTATTTGAAAGTCTGTCTTTAAAATTAAAAGGGTACCTAAGAGGATTTCACGCGGACGAAGTCGCGGGCGACTGCTAGTTAGATATAAAGATCTTTAAATATATAATCAAAGCATTTATCCCATAAAAGATAGGTAGTTGCATCGTGCATTTTACTGAAAAAACTAAAATTTTTTTAAATATTGTCTAGCATAATTAACTTATTGATAGATTGTTGTAAACGGTCATACTTTCTCTATTTCCTTAATTCTACTGCTTCTTTTATTTGTTGCTACCTAAGATTAGATTACAAAAGGGCGATAAAATTTCTTCATTTAAGCCCAAAAGAGGTAGAACCCAGAGCTACGCAAAAAACTTTAAAAGTTTTGTCATTCTAGGTGTACAGTCTGTTGTCACACCACAGATTATACCCAGGGTTGCCAACAGTAGGGTTACTTCCTAAATTTGTGGGTGAAATAAATAGATCAGATTTCTATGCACGTCATATTTTTTTGATATACTTGTCAACTGGATGAATCAAAGCTGATCTAAGATATGTTTTGCTAACATTTTTTAATGACGATCAGCAAATAGTGACCCAAGCCGAATACAATATTAAATTGAATACTATTAGCTTATACTGTGTTATACCGCTATTATTTTAAAAAAGTTTTGAATAGTTTCGTCGTAACGACTAACAGAAATAAACCTTTAAAAGGAAAGCCTAATTTTGATTGATATATTTTATAATGGGTCCATTTATTATTATTCAATTTTATTTCAAGAAACTTAAATATATTCATCAACTTCAACATCTAGTAGTAGTCCATGCAAAAAATTAAAAAGAATGAATTTCAACCTAAGCTTGTTGAAGAATTTTACTATAATATTATAGCGACATAAATATTACAGAAATATTTATGGCGATAGCGCCATTTAATTTTATTTTGATGAGAGTTTAGCTTGGTGTACCGTGTAAGGGAAAAATGGTTCTGTGAGTTGGTAACCCTGTTCCTATTCCTAACCTCTTCTTTATTCATTGATCGATAAATGTCGGCGTCTTTGTAAACTTGCCATTTTGTATTTTGTAAATTTAATTTGAGTGTTAACGAGTTAGCTTAGTTTTATTTTATTTTTAATTTGCACTCTTCTAATTTACGTCAGTATTAAATATATTTGACACAGTGGAATAACATAAATAGATAAAGCTTATACAGATTGTGTTTTGGAAATTTACTTGAATACACAAATAAATAAAAAATGGTGCGAGGTGCAGGTCGTGGTGGGCGTGGAATACCCGGCAGAGGGGGCATGGGGCGTCCGCCCTTCAACAGGCCCCGCGTATTGATGCTACGGCCTCCTTTCGACTTGATTTTGGCTGAGCCCGCTTTCCCAAGATGTAAACCGGCCCCAGACGATGCCGCGTTGACACAGGTTAACTTTTTCTCCCATTAACTTTATTTTTTATATAGATATGGTATTTTCTTATTCATTGAATCTAATAGCTGACACTCCTCTTGTACATGAAAAGCACTAGTTTTGTCACTTTTACACCCAATGTCCTGGGTTGTTTCTTTGTACAATCAACCAGCAAAGTTAGCATGGGCCAGCGGGAAAAGAAAAATGCTTAATCTCGTGCTTGTTTTGACCCATCTTCTGAGCGTTGACACACTGGCAATGGAATAATTACCTGGTGGATAAAATTACTGAAAGACTTGTCCCCGTCTATATAGATAATTTGTAAATGGATATTAGATGGATATTATATTATAATATTAGTTACCCCCATATACCTTAAAGCATTTGGTCAAAATGGAATATCCACTTACAGCTATATTTACAAATGAAAAAGGAAAAGAAGTGAAAAGGGTGTTTTAAATGTTGTTATTTCACAATATAATAGAACTTGCAATTTGACTGAACTGGAAAGTTTTGTCTTACATTAAAATATGACGTTTACAGGCATAGTGTATGTGTAGAAGGGATCATCAACATGTGAATATGTGTGTGTAATACTCTTTTTTATAGAGATCTTTGCAAAACAAGCCTAAATTATATACTTGTGTGACAGTGCAACATGCTTTTCTTTATGATTGCATAGAAAATTGTACTTGTAATTGACAGTATGTGCCTGTGTGTTAACAATTTTTGTTTTTTTCCATGTAAAATATAAATTAATAGAATGTTTTAATGTGGCAGGCTCTCCTGAAGAGGCATGCTGAGCTGTGTCCAACCCCGGCCGAGCAGTCAGCAGTGCTGAGTATTGTGACCAAACTGCAGACTGTACTGGACAACCTGGTGGTCGCTCCTGGTGACTTTGCTGCCTGTGTAAGCTTTTTTATCATAATTAGCTATGCTTGCTAAGTTTACCTTACATATTGGTTCATTTAGCGATTTAGAGTTCCGGTACAATGTTGTGTAGGATTTCATCCTACTCCTATCAAGTTAGCCTACTTTCATCTTACATTGCATTATCACTTAACATCAGGTGTTATAGCAGTCAAGGGCCAACTTTTAGTCAATAAAAAAAAAATTCATTGGTTGCCGAACTTTGTTTGGTGTGTGGAAGATTTTGTGTAAAGCATGTATACATGAATGAGAGGATCATTTTCAGTGATTGATAGGTCCCGCATTCAGTTTGAGGGAGATTTCTGTTAAGTGTGCCTAGGACCCCATCCAGGTCCCGCTCGCAATGTCAGTCATACTATTAACTTTGATGGCTTGTTAACCCTTCTGCGAGTGGACCTCTCATGCTGTATATCAATTGAGTAAAATGACCACTCAAACTGAGCTATAATTTGTGTTTCCATAGAAATATTGGGATATGCTTTTGAAGATGTATGGTTGCATGTAACAACTTTCTCACAACCAGGAATCGAACCCGGGACCGGACTAATTTGTGAGGCGAAGCGATTATAAAAGACTCCCTAAAACTACTCAAACTCTTTTATTACTCAGACCACCTAATTACAATGGTTTGCTATCTTAAGTCACCACTACTCACTACCTCCAAACATTTTATACCCGCCTTTTGGCCTCAACGGGTGAGGTGGCAAAAACAATGATGGCCGCCGGCACCCATAGATTAAAGACTACTAGATGGAGTCATAACGCGGCTGTAGGTTCAAGAGCGTGACAGACTTATTTCATTCGGCCTTTATTAGAAAGTGACACAAGATTATTTTTTGTCCCTTTCAGCGTGTTCGTTTTTATTATTTGTCAAGAGTGGAATTTGTGACAGACAAGGGACATATCTGAGCAATTATTAGCTTTTTATTAAATTTGCTGATAAATAATATAACTTTGCGGTTACTATATTGGGTTGGTATGGTGGGTTGTAATATTTTCGGCTGCAACAATCGCAGCGAACAGAAAATCGAAGGAATTACGTTTCATACGTAAGTAGGCATAAACTTCATTGATTGATGATTTAAAGCTTAGATATGTTATTTTTTAGCAAATTTCATGTATTATGCGTTTACTAAACTATATTATATAAAGCAATATTTCGTATTTTACGATATTTTAAAACATAACGGTTTATGATGTACTTTAAATGTTGACATGTCATGTCAATAAGGCTGATTTGCTGTCTCACGATTGGACACGCTGTGGGCTCTATCTAGTAGTCTTTAATCTATGCCGGCACCGAACAATAGATGCGCTTGCTGCCATCTTGCCGACGCCCGCGCATCAACCAATCGGCGTCGGATAGGGCGGAACTTGTTCGCCGCCGGTGCGTGACGTAGTCGATCACGCCACATCGTATGATTTTTGTGCTTCGTTGTAGCGAGCAAGCATACACTATAATCCAAGGAATGATCTATAATATATTTGTGAGGGAGGAAAGAACATGCATCCACACACAAAATTTAAGCTTTTATAATAGTGAACTAGCTGACTTCTGCAACTTCACCTGCAATTAAAGGAATTCTACAACCCTCCAACAACAAAAAAAAAATTATGTGCCATTTTTTTCAATATATTGGTAATTGGAATTTTTGGTAATTAGTAATTGGAAAAGTAATTGAAGCCTTACAGGTAGCTTAAGCTTTAGACGGCCGAGTGGCACAGTGGGTAGTGACCCTGCTTCTGTGTCCTAGGCTGTGGGTTCGATTGCCACATCTGGACAAATGTTTGTGTGATGAGCATGGATGTTTTCCAGTGTCTGGGTGTTTATCTATATATTATAAGTATTCATGTATAATATATATAAAAATATTTATCAGTCATTATAGATCCTATAATGACTGATAAATACATAACACAAGCTACCTATGCTTACTTTGGGGCTATATAACGATGTGTGTAATTGTCCTATAATATTTATCTGTTTTTTTTTCATTTAAGCTGATATGAACAAAATTTTGAAAAATTATATACCAAAACCTTTCTTAGGAATCACTCAATCTAAAAAAAAGCAATGTATTTCTTTTTTGGGTGTTGTTGGAAATACACTTTGGGTGTTGTTGCAATATACTGATGTTCTTGCTGACAGGTGTCCCCTAGTTATTTAAAGTTTCACAGCCCCGAGGGGTCCCCTGGCAACCGTCAGGCAAATAATGACAGCTGTCATTATAGCTCCGTCGCTACCCGGGTAGCCGCGGGCCTCAAAGAAGGTTTGAATGTCAGGCCCACAGGGGTTAAGTATAGTTTTTCATTTATTTTGTAAATGTTCCAGCAACTTGAAGAGGTGCGGCAAGTTGGGTCATACAAGAAGGGCACTATGATGGCGGGGAAGAATGTAGCAGACATAGTGGTCATCATGAAAACCCTGCCCACCAAGGAGGCTGTGGAGGGGCTCTCTAACAAGGTAAGTCCTACAGCATCTCGCGAAATGAGTAACTATGCTAAACTTCAATTTGATTGAGTGTATTAAGTCAATCAGCGGTACATATGTAGATTACAATAATTTTTAGCCTTGGGAACAACATAAATACGTAACGAACACAAGTAATGAACACCACACAAAACCTCACAAAAATATTAAATTAAAAAATTAGACCCATATAAAAAAAACGCGAGGACCATAACTTGACAAGGTCATAAATAAATATTCCAGGTGAACGAAGAGCTGAACAAGCTGATGCGAGCTGAGGGGCTGGGTAACGTGAGCAGCACGTGCCACGAGCGCGGGTTCACCGTCAACGCAGCCGCCGCAGCGGTCAGGGTGCTGGTCACAACGCTGCACCAGAACCTGAGGAAACTGGAGCCCGAGGTAAATTAACAAGCTGATGCGAGCTGAGGGGCTGGGTAACGTGAGCAGCACGTGCCACGAGCGCGGGTTCACCGTCAACGCAGCCGCCGCAGCGGTCAGGGTGCTGGTCACAACGCTGCACCAGAACCTGAGGAAACTGGAGCCCGAGGTAAATTAACAAGCTGATGCGAGCTGAGGGGCTGGGTAACGTGAGCAGCACGTGCCACGAGCGCGGGTTCACCGTCAACGCAGCCGCCGCAGCGGTCAGGGTGCCGGTCACAACGCTGCACCAGAACCTGAGGAAACTGGAGCCCGAGGTAAATTAACAAACTGCTAACTTGTAGTAAACCAAAAAAGGCATCAGGAAATGCAAGACATCAATAACCCATCAACATGTGATGCTGGGAGTTGCAGTTCTTTGACCGGGCTTGCAACCTCCTACATGTCATGTTGTAAGACATCAAGAAATCCATCGAGATGTTAGAAACCCCATGAGCTCATGACTCTACTCCGGGTACATATGGAACTGATGTGTGGCACCCATAAATTCCACGTGTTCCCAAAGTAGGGCATGGGAGACGTCGCGCCCATGGGATCAAGAACTCGAGACGCATTACAAGAAGATTTGACGGCCTCTGCGGGGTATGACTGCATGTGTTATTGTTTTTAACAGGTCTCTGCTGTTGCAGGCAACTTACGTTTAGGGGCAGCTAGGGGCTCGGAAAGAAATGCAACGATACGTAATAATTATTTAATTAATAATTAATTAACTATTATTGTTCCGATAGTCGTTTCAGTCCATGGTCTTTTTGCAAAAAGCTTCGACCAACACCTTAAGAAGCTTTCGCTTAATTGTTGGATCAAGGGTCGGATACAGAAGGCAGTAGTCCTTGAAACGGCGCGTATTGTGAGGAGGTTCCTCACTCTGGAGCCCTGACCACCGGTTGCTTGGACCCGCAAAGGCCCCGCAAACGGAGGAGAAGATTTTTTTTTAAATTTTTAATAGTGTTTTTTAAAAAATCAATATAATATATTAAAAAATATATATAATACTAGCTGACCCGGCAAACGTTGTTTTGCATTAAAAATTTAAAAAAAAATTTGATGAAAATTAGATGTTGGCCGATTCTCATAGATACCGGATAAGCACAAAAAATTTCATCATAATCGGTCAAGCCGTTTCGGAGGAGTATGGCAACGAAAACTTTAACACGAGAATTTTATATATTAGATATTTTTGTATTACTTATAACAAAGTTAAAAATTTTTAAAAAATATGTAAATAAAGATAAATGAGAGAAAAAATTATAATATAATTAAACTACATGACTAAAGATCAACGATTGATCTTCTACATCCTAGCTAAGCCTAAGGTGACTACCGATCGGCGATCGATCAAGAAGTGTTCGTAGGCTCCTAACTTTAGAGGTAGCAGCGGTTCACGTGAGACTTGCATGTAGATCTTGCTGCGTAGGCGCCTCGTGCGACTGGTGCAGTGCGCATCGCTTACACGGCAGCGTCCTTGACTTGACTGCACTAGCAGACGCCCGCGACTTCGCCCGCGTACGATATAGTGTATTGTAAACCGTTTTTTAAAGAAAAGAATTAGTATATGATCTACCCTTAAAAAATTGGTTGTCTGTAAAGTCGGTTTACTGACGATAGTTGAACGTGACAATGTCTTAAGAAAATACTGATGGAATGGTAGCATTTAATTGGTTATTAAAATTTTTAATTTAAGTATATTTTTATAAATATTGATTTTGATTTTATAAATTTATATTTTAAATTTATAATAAATATATTAATTTTTAATTTAAAATTAATATATTAATTTTTAATTTAAAATTAATATATTTAATAATTATATTTAATAGACGGATGTCGAACGCCAAGGCCGATTGTGCTGTTTTTTTTGTCGCTCGTGCCGCGCTCTCGCTTGCACTTCAAGCCTTACATGGAACGCCTCAAAGCGAGGTAACGACGCATGACGTCATATTTTTTCGTGCGTGCAGCCGGCTTTATCGAATTACAAGACGTTGTCACGTCAAAAATATAAATATATGCCTGTTGTAAATAATACTCCAACGGCCAGAACAATCACTTTATTTCCTCCTTTTATTACTATTTTTTCAGTACAGTTACTATTTTTCACAATACAGCTCTCGTGTTATACTAATATTCTAGGATCTACTTTCTTCAACACCCAGGACAGAATGAATGCCCTCCTAATTTTTCTATTTTCATCTCGACACCGATTCCTCCATTAAAAATCGTTCTTGGAGGGAATCGTTACTATTGGTTTAACAATAAGTGGCGTGATCCGCCATAACCAATCACACGCGACCAGACATTATGTTTTCACAGATTAACTATTTTCATAAACTAACATGCCATAGAGTAAAAATTTCGAGTACTTTTTTAAAAAATCATGACTTGCCTTTCTTGTAGCACTAATAAAGAGAAACATTACTTTGTTATATTTCTGATGGATTGGAGGCAGCATTTCCAATGAACGCTTCCAGGTGATGTAACTCTTTCAACAATTATTGTCATGTTTGAGCCAATTTATACAAAACTTGCCAGATACACTTTAAGTTAAAAAAGAGGGCGGTAGGCAAAATAAAGTTGGGAACCTATGCTGCGAAGCGAAAGCCACACAAAAAGTATCATTTCTTTTACCTCAAAAACAAGTTAAAATTTAAATACATAATAATAAATAATAGTGAACTTCTTATTAACCGACGAAAAAAAACGGAGGAGGTTCTCAATTCGACACGTATATTTTTTTTATTTCTTTTTTTATGTATGACCACGCATAACTTTTTACAGAGTTATCCGATTTTGATAATTCTTTTTTCATTAGAAACAGCACACTTCCAAGATGGTCCCATTGTCATCATGTTAGGATCTGATAATGAAATCCTGGGGAAATTGAAGGAACTATTCAAATTTTGGAGGCACACTTACAGCGATTTCGGTTTTTGTCACGGTAGCTTTTTGGCTACTAGTGCCGTATAATACTTTGACAGTATAGTACGAGTACGTTACGTGGCGATAAATCACTAAAAAGTAAGAAATAAAAATTTTTAACAAAAAATAGAACCGACTCAAAACGCAAACGAAATTAAAGCATCTAAATGACACAGTTTTTTTTTACTTTTTAGTGCGTTTTGAGTCGGTTCTATATTTTGTTTCTATTATAATAAAAAAATATATTTTGGAATTGGGCTGAACATTTGATTCCATATGTTCGTATAGCACAACTTGGTATCTTGTGAACGGGAAGATAGAGATGAATATGCAGTGGGCGAACATCTTTTTTTTTATCGAAAATAAAGCGGGCAAACGAGCATGCGGGTCGCCTGATGTTAAGCGATTACCGCCGACCATAAACATTTGCAACACCAGAAGCATTGCTAGTGCGTTGCCGGCCTTTGAGGAAAGAGTTGATACGCCCCTTAAATACCCCCATATTAAAATTTCCAGGAAAAACCCGGGCGGGAAGTTGATTCCACAATTTACAGGTTAGTGGAAGAAACGTTCTGGACAATCTTGATGTCGTAGATGACATCACGCGTCACTTCAAATGTGGTTTACTTACAGTTGACTCTAAGTGTATCATATTACATTCCAGGTGCACCTGGACTACAAGGTGATCAGCAGCCACCTGGCCGCCATCCGTCACAGCCGCTGGTTCGAGGAGAATGCACATCATTCGTCCATCAAGGTATACATACACACACACAATGAAATGAAATGAAATTAATTTATTTTTCTCCACATTATGTTACAGAATTCAATGTGTTAGGCTTATTGGAACGAAGTTCCTTATCGCGCGTTGTGACAGGGGGCTAGACGGAAAAAATTCGTACGAAAAGTTGTCACGACACTTTTTGATCAAAGGATCTTGCCGCCGCCTTTGATGTGTGTGCGCGTGAGCGGCGGGGGGCGCCCGCGCTGTATGCTGTCTCGCGCTCTCGTGGCGCCCTCAGGTGTTTCGGTGTACAACAACGAATGAAATTTTATTACAATTCCTTCACTAATTAATCGAAAGGAACTTCGTTCCATCCGGGTGTCCCTTGACACCTCTCAATTTTTTAATTATTTGACAATATAATAATGTGGGGACTGGGGCTTGCACTGGGTAAAAACCTGTGTTGCAAGACACCAGGCCCTAGGGGCAGTTCAAGTATTACGTCAGCACTATAGGTGGGTGGAGGGGTCTTTGTTTTGCTTATTTTGGATGACATAGGGGGTAGGAGAGTCTAGATGATGATGACGTCGTCGGTAGTTATTTATTTTTTTAAACGAATGGCAAAAATTCTTGAATTCTCTATGTTGAATACTGTAGCAGTAAAATTTTATCTCTATTAAAATCGATTTTTTTATTTTTAAAATTATAATTATGTGACATGATTATAATATTAAAAAAAGTTGAGAGGTGTCAAGGGACACCCGGATGGAACGAAGTTCCTTTCGATTAATTAGTGAAGGAATTGTAATAAAATTTTATTTTTTTTAAGTAATAATAATATTTGTTGTTGTACACCGAAACACCAGAGGGCGCCACGAGAGCGCGAGACAGCATACAGCGCGGGCGCCCCCCGCCGCTCACGCGCACACACATCAAAGGCGGCGGCAAGATCCTTTGATCAAAAAGTGTCGTGACAACTTTTCGTACGAATTTTTTCCGTCTAGCCCCCTTTCACAACGCGCGAAAAAAAAATTATAATTGAAAAATGTTTACGCGTGGGGGAGGGGGTTAGAGCTTAGCTTACTTTTGCTGACAAGGGGGATGGGAGAATAAATAATTGTAATAAATCTGCTTACGTAATATTTGAACGGCCCCCTATCCCAGGGTTAATGCTGAGGGCAGCGCTGGGTGTGAGTGGGTATTCTGGCCGCTTCTCTGTCAGCGAGTCCCACACATCCTTCAGGAAGTACCGCGGCAATGCCATGTAGCTCCGGGAGGAATACGTAAATGCATTTTCCAGCAAAAAAAAGCTACACCTTGGAAGCGTCAACAGACGTGTCTGATGGAGGGAAAAGACCTCGTCGCCCACGCGATATTTTCGACTTGCCTCTACTGGACGACTATGTCTTTTTTTATCGACTACAAGTTGGCCCTTGACTGTTATCACACCTGATGTTAAGTGATGATGCAGTCTCAGATGGAAGCGGTCTAACTTGTTAAGAGTAGGATGAAATCCACACTCCTTTCGGTTTCTACACGACATCGTACCGGAACGCTAAATAGCTTGGCGGTACGTCTTTGTCGGTAGGGTGTTAACTAGCCACGGCGAAAGCCTCCCACCAGCCAGACCAAGACAAATTAAGAAAAATCTCAATCTGCCCCGCCGGGAATCGAACCCAGGACCTCCGTTTTATAAATCCACCGCGCATACCACTGCGCCACGGAGGTCGTCATGTCTTTTTCTAGATTACCACCACGCCATCCAGATTTAACAATGATATGTTTGAGAGGCTACCACTCCTCAACCCATCATCGGTATTGCAGCTGACTATTTTTAGGGTGCATAACATCACTGTCAAACACCTTACTAGTTTTAAGCCAAGAACTGGCTGATGAAGTTAATCGCTGGCTTAAGATAGCTAAATACGATTTCACTTTTTGAATAGCTTTTATTCCACTAGAATTTTGAATATCCATATTTATTGAAAGAATAAATAAATTGCAAAAAAAGATATCAAATAACTATGATATTGGCTTCTATTTCATGTTCAACTGCTCCCAATTTTCTCCGAGACTACAAAAAATTGCACCCGGTATATGATGTATGTTCTGGCAGGTGCTGATCCGCCTGCTGCGCGACATGTGCGCGCGGCACTCTGGTCTGGAGCCGTTGACGCCCTGGATGATCGACCTGCTGGCGCACCACTGCATCATGAACAACCCGGCGCGCCAGGCGTTGCCCATCAACGTGGCCTTCCGGTGAGTGGAGCGCTCCTGTACTGCGTGACGTCATGCTGCACGCAACTCTGTACCATGCGAGCGAGGACTCAGTCACATAGTTAGTCGATAGTATATGCCTGTATTATGAATGTGTTCGTTGGTTACAGTCGCTCGCTGTCGCTGCTGGCGGGCGGGCTGTTCCTGCCCGGCTGCGCGGGGCTGCCCGACCCCTGCGAGGCGGCGCACTCGCGCGCGCACACCGCGCTCGACCTCGCCGCGCAGGACCACGCCGCCGCCACTGCGCAGACGTGAGTGCACGCACACAAACACACACACACGCACACGCGCACACCGCGCACACCGCGCTCGACCTCGCCGCCGCCACTGCGCAGACGTGAGTGCACGCACACAAACACACACACACGCACACGCGCACACCGCGCTCGACCTCGCCGCGCAGGACCACGCCGCCGCCACTGCGCAGACGTGAGTGCACGCACACAAACACACACACGCGCACACGCGCACACCGCGCACACCGCGCTCGACCTCGCCGCCGCCACTGCGCAGACGTGAGTGCACGCACACAAACACACACACACGCACACGCGCACACCGCGCTCGACCTCGCCGCGCAGGACCACGCCGCCGCCACTGCGCAGACGTGAGTGCACGCACACAAACACACACACACGCACACGCGCACACCGCGCTCGACCTCGCCGCGCAGGACCACGCCGCCGCCACTGCGCAGACGTGAGTGCACGCACACAAACACACACACACGCACACGCGCACACCGCGCTCGACCTCGCCGCGCAGGACCACGCCGCCGCCACTGCGCAGACGTGAGTGCACGCACACAAACACACACACACGCACACGCGCACACCGCGCTCGACCTCGCCGCGCAGGACCACGCCGCCGCCACTGCGCAGACGTGAGTGCACGCACACTAACACACACACACGCACACGCGCACACCGCGCTCGACCTCGCCGCGCAGGACCACGCCGCCGCCACTGCGCAGACGTGAGTGCACGCACACAAACACACACACACGCACACGCGCACACCGCGCTCGACCTCGCCGCGCAGGACCACGCCGCCGCCACTGCGCAGACGTGAGTGCACGCTCACAAACACACACACACGCACACGCGCACACCGCGCTCGACCTCGCCGCGCAGGACCACGCCGCCGCCACTGCGCAGACGTGAGTGCACGCTCACAAACACACACACACGCACACGCGCACACCGCGCTCGACCTCGCCGCGCAGGACCACGCCGCCGCCACTGCGCAGACGTGAGTGCACGCACACAAACACACACACACGCACACGCGCACACCGCGCTCAACCTCGCCGCGCAGGACCACGCCGCCGCCACTGCGCAGACGTGAGTGCACGCACACAAACACACACACACGCACACGCGCACACCGCGCTCAACCTCGCCGCGCAGGACCACGCCGCCGCCACTGCGCAGACGTGAGTGCACGCACACAAACACACACACACGCACACGCGCACACCGCGCTCGACCTCGCCGCGCAGGACCACGCCGCCGCCACTGCGCAGACGTGAGTGCACGCACACAAACACACACACACGCACACGCGCACACCGCGCTCGACCTCGCCGCGCAGGACCACGCCGCCGCCACTGCGCAGACGTGAGTGCACGCACACAAACACACACACACGCACACGCGCACACCGCGCTCAACCTCGCCGCGCAGGACCACGCCGCCGCCACTGCGCAGACGTGAGTGCACGCACACACACACGCACACGCGCACACCGCGCTCAACCTCGCCGCGCAGGACCACGCCGCCGCCACTGCGCAGACGTGAGTGCACGCACACAAACACACACACACGCACACGCGCACACCGCGCTCGACCTCGCCGCGCAGGACCACGCCGCCGCCACTGCGCAGACGTGAGTGCACGCACACAAACACACACACACGCACACGCGCACACCGCGCTCGACCTCGCCGCGCAGGACCACGCCGCCGCCACTGCGCAGACGTGAGTGCACGCTCACAAACACACACACACGCACACGCGCACACCGCGCTCGACCTCGCCGCGCAGGACCACGCCGCCGCCACTGCGCAGACGTGAGTGCACGCACACAAACACACACACACGCACACGCGCACACCGCGCTCAACCTCGCCGCGCAGGACCACGCCGCCGCCACTGCGCAGACGTGAGTGCACGCACACAAACACACACACACGCACACGCGCACACCGCGCTCAACCTCGCCGCGCAGGACCACGCCGCCGCCACTGCGCAGACGTGAGTGCACGCACACAAACACACACACACGCACACGCGCACACCGCGCTCAACCTCGCCGCGCAGGACCACGCCGCCGCCACTGCGCAGACGTGAGTGCACGCACACAAACACACACACACGCACACGCGCACACCGCGCTCAACCTCGCCGCGCAGGACCACGCCGCCGCCACTGCGCAGACGTGAGTGCACGCACACAAACACACACACACGCACACGCGCACACCGCGCTCAACCTCGCCGCGCAGGACCACGCCGCCGCCACTGCGCAGACGTGAGTGCACGCACACAAACACACACACACGCACACGCGCACACCGCGCTCAACCTCGCCGCGCAGGACCACGCCGCCGCCACTGCGCAGACGTGAGTGCACGCACACAAACACACACACACGCACACGCGCACACCGCGCTCAACCTCGCCGCGCAGGACCACGCCGCCGCCACTGCGCAGACGTGAGTGCACGCACACAAACACACACACACGCACACGCGCACACCGCGCTCAACCTCGCCGCGCAGGACCACGCCGCCGCCACTGCGCAGACGTGAGTGCACGCACACAAACACACACACGCACACACATATACGTACACAGGCACACTTGCTTGTACAATAGCCTACATGAAATAAATGAATTTGAATTATTATTATAGAATAAACATAAATATTATTTGATCGATTTAATTAGTGTTTCATAATTTTATTACATATTAAATAAAATTTTAAAAGCATTTATTTTAAAACATCAGTATTTTGGTATCAATCATCTGCCAAATTACATAATGTTACCACATATGTTGGAAATGAATCGTTACCAAATTTGATATTTTTGAGCAGTGTGTACTGTGTACCAATCGTTCGTTCGATTTTATTGTTAATTCGTAATGATGAGAAACACGAGATGGACTACATGTGGACTCACCGGTACATTTGTGCGTGTCAGGCTGCTGCGCGTGGTGGCGCGCGGCGGCCACCGCTACGTGCTGGGGCTGCAGGCGTTCGAGGGCGGCAAGGACATCTCCACCGAGATCACGGTGTGGGACGGCGTGGTGGTGTCGCCGCTCGCGCCCGCCTACCACGACTCGCCCGAGCCCATGGACACCGACGACAAAGGTGACCTTACCTTGCACCGGCTAGATATGTTTATATCAATTAAAGCAATTAAATGATACAATTGTTTTTTTAGTTTTTAGTGCATTTTGAAGTCGGTTCTATTTTTTATTAATTATTTTTTCCAAAAATCTCCTCGATCCTAATAATTTGATGAAAGTTTCCACGATGTTCGTTTGTTTGGAGCTGTCACGTGTCGGCACTGACGTGTGCGCTTCAGCCTCGAGTCGTATGGCTGTAGCAGCGGAACATTAATCGTTTTTCTGTTTTCAGATGACGACGGCATACAGGACGGCGTCGCTGCTTAGTGTTAAGACTTGTATTATACGCGACTACGCAGTACTGCTACGATACGCACTAGATATTAATTAATTATTAACTTAATAAGAATAAATTGTGTTTTATTTTCTCAAAAAAACTTATAATATGTTGGCATAAAAAGGATGTGCTGAATATTGAGCATATACATAAATTAAAGACTACTAGATGGAGTCATAACGCGGCTGTAGGTTCAAGAGCGTGACAGACTTATTTCATTCGGCCTTTATTAGAAAGTGACACAAGATTATTTTTTGTCCCTTTCAGCGTGTTCGTTTTTATTGTTTGTCAAGAGTGGAGTTTGTGACAAGCAAGGGACATATCTGAACAATTATTAGCTTTTTATTAAATTTGCTGATAAATAATATAACTTTGCGGTTACGATATTAATTTAAACGTTATCGTGCTATGGTGGGTTGTAATATTTTCGGCTGCAACAGTCGCAGCGAACAGAAAATCGAAGGAATTACGTTTCATACGTAAGTAGGCATAAACTTCATTGATTCATGATTTAAAGCTTAGATATGTTATTTTTTAGCAAATTCCATGTATTATGCGTTTACTAAACTATCTTATATAAAGTAATATTTCGTATTTTACGATATTTTAAAACATAACGTTTTATGATGTACTTTAAATGTTGACATGTCATGTCAATAAGGCTGATTTGCTGTCTCACGAGTGGACACGCTATGGGCTCTATCTAGTTGTCTTAAATCTATGGAGCATATAGTTTTCATAAAAAGGTTCCAAGATTTTTGTCTGGAATTATTGTCAACGGCCATTTATTATTTACTAGCGACCCGCTCCGGCACGCACGGGTGCAATGTTGGTACCGGCGGCAGCTAACGCACGCTCCGCGCGCCCCCGCAGCCGCTCGCTATGTCACTGCATTTTGAATCTTTTATATCTTGGAAAATATCGACTTAAATTACATGCTGTAAAGGGCAATAGTGATCTATACTTGATGCACAAAGTATTTATTATATTTAATTGGATAAGAATAATGCAGTATTGCTTAAATCGCTTCGTAAATAAGCCATTACTTTTGGTTGAAAGTAAAAGATAAAAATGGTTATTGTGTGTTATCCCTAAGAGATAGACATATACCATCGCGGACTTTTTTGTTGGCCTTTTTAAGGTGTGCAATACTTCGGTACATTTTTATATATCTCGTAGGGTTTAGCCAGCGTTTGCAATTTAAGCGCAAAAAAGGCAAATCCACTATAATTACCAGTGTTTCTCTACTATATTATGCACGTACTATAATACACAAACCTTTGTTGAATCATAGACCAGTGCAATTAATTATTGAAACCAAAAAAAATCGCAGTAGGATGAAACCCATTGGAAAAGGGAGAATATTATAAAAATGAAAGGAAAAAAAATATTGAGAGGTGTCAAGGGACACCCGGATGGAACGAAGTTCCTTTCGATTAATTAGTGAAGGAATTGTAATAAAATTTTTATTCGCGTATTCGCGGGGGGAGACACAGACGCGTACCACACACGCGTTTGTTGTTGTACACCGAAACACCAGAGGGCGCCACGAGAGCGCGAGACAGCATACAGCGCGGGCGCCCCCCGCCGCTCACGCGCACACACATCAAAGGCGGCGGCAAGATCCTTTGATCAAAAAGTGTCGTGACAACTTTTCGTACGAATTTTTTCCGTCTAGCCCCCTTTCACAACGCGCGATAAGGAACTTCGTTCCAATAAATTACCCGCGATCTGAGGTCGGGAACGGGTAAGGTTTGATCTCCGTAATTTAAGAAAGGGAAACGTTTTCCCGAGAATCCCTCAAGCATCAAGAATATCAAGAACTACCACCAAGTCGCCGTGACCAAGCTGCACTGTGAGCATCACGCGTCGGAGACACGAGGTTGGTGTAGTCATTTAAAATTACTTGTTTAGGGCGGAGATCATATATCTTCCATCCATACGGTTCACTTTAATATACCAAACCAGCATCAGATTAAAATTACGTCAGATTATGATGGGAGTTCTAATGTGAAAACCTATGGTGAAAACTGACGAGTTTTAAAGGAGAATGCCAGATCCTAACCCAGAAAGAACACAAATTATAAATATACGAAATATATCCTATTATTATATAAATGTTTTACAATAAGCCGTTTTAACTGTTGGACCTCGGAATAAAATTCTGTTAAAAAAAGTAATTAAACTATTTCCTTTTAATTTACACTTTTTACGCACTTAAATGTTTATTGATGCACTGGGGTTTAGCCTTTTAAATAGTTTTTATTGTATTTTCATCAAAAGTGGGCTCTAAGGGCATAAACTGCGTTAAGCGTGCCTCTCGCGTGTCCATACAAAAGCATTGACATTTGTAAAGTACTGTTTGAAAATTTTGATGACTGGAGTGAAGCAGAAAAAAACATACAAGGTAAGTACCTACACTCTTTTTTTATTTTATAATAACGTAGGTTAGGTAAACTATTCTTTGCGCCTAATTTTTATTTTTAATAATCTATGCAATTAGTTATATATAATTAGTTATTTCAATTGTATTTGTGTCAATTAAATGTTTTCAACAATTAATCCAACTATAAAATTAAAACTCGGAATATTTACAATAATTTACCTATGTAAATATAAAATCATGCTTATATTCAAAACTAGTGCAGAGATACTGCGTATTTCTGAACATTGTGAAATTCGTGTGAACAATGTCCCATAATATTGGTATGGTTTTATATAATTATTGCTCGATAAATTCCAAAGTTCTTTCTTTCGGCCACGCGGTCGCCGCCATTTTGCGCGTCACGAGACAACCAGTATGTTCACGACTGCGAGCTTCACACTACTTCACACTATCGGTGTATTTAGGGTTCAAAATCATTTTAGGGCAGAAACAGTGGTTCGGTAGGTAAATAAATAAAACAATTATCAACTAAAATATTTATTATATTGGTTTTAGAATTGGGCTAGTAACTTTGTAAAATAAGCGTGCGTTTTGTAGTTTTGTAGGTTTTTCTTTGACATCTCTCAACTTTAGTTTACAACAATCTAAGTTATTTGGTTACATCCTATGATTTTATATAACTAGATTAGTTATACGCCCGCTTTCAAAGGCAAGAGCAATGGAAGGTAATTGCCTACCATGCAGTTAGTCACGCTCCAATCGGTGTCGCGTCTACATGTGTTTGAGTACCAATAATATTTTAGTAATAAAATTATTATTATAAAAACAAAAAACCCGACTGCTTAAAAGTTATGAACTGAAAAGAGAAAAACAAGGATCACTATATCTGTATAAAATTCTAAATACTTTACGGTGCTGCAAACAGGGACAAAATACTTTAACCTGCGGGGAATGAATGATCTACCAAAACTACGTTTGTCCCCGCCTGCAGCACCATAAAGTATTTAGAATTTTATACAGATATAGTGATCCTTGTTTTTCTCTTTTCAGTTCATAACTTTTAAGCAGTCGGGTTTTTTGTTTTTATAATAATAATTTTATTTGAGATTTTTTAGTTTTAGTTTATGGTATAGAAATGAGACGTTACTCTTAGTACACTTTTTGCCATTTTTTGTTAAAAAAGTTATATGAACATGATATGATATTTATATTTTTCAAATGGTCTTTTTACGACCTTTCAATTGGTACCCATATTGCTAAGATAAGAGAAAAAAATACGCACATCCCCCCTTTTTTCCCCCATTTACAGCCGCCATTTTGAAAATTAATATAGCCTATGTCACTACCACAATTTTGACAAATTCAACGACACCTCACATGTCAAAATCCGTTCAGCCGTTTAGGCTGTAGCGCGTGCCGAAGAAATGGACATACATACATACATACATACATACATACATACATACATACGCTCGAAAAACATAACCCTCCTTCTGACGCAGTCGGGTAAAAAAGAAGCCTACTTGTGTTTTTAGACACTGTACAAACTACACATCACTGGATGTGTAATGAAAGAAAAAAAGTTTCATTTTATGCGTAATTACATAACATTTTACCTATTTAATGTAAGAATACTGAATTTCTTATAATTTTCGACTGTCATGGCGGCGCAACTGGTTACATCCGATGAATTTAACAAATAAAATCATTAGGTATATTATTAAAATATGCCTGCTATGTTAATAAAAAATGTGTGGTAAAAAACCGTGAAAATTCAATTATTGAATGTACATAAATTATAAAAAAGCCTTCAATAAATACTGCGATCTTGCCATGATAGCTGTCCGTCTGCAACGAAATAATCTGCGAAGCTATCGCGTAATGTATACGAATCTCTGTGGGTATTTCCAATTAACCCCCGAACTGAACGTATATGGTCTGGTATAATGACAATATCATGAAAGTCATTAATTTGACTTCTTGATCTTATAAAATTATGCATAATACAAATTGTTTTAAGAAAACAAATTGCTTTGTCTTTTCCAACGTTCAATGGACGATGGAGTATGCGAAATTTATTAGCCATGATACCAAATGTACACTCAATATAACGTCGCGCTCTCGTTAACCTATAATTGAATATTTTTTTTTTTGTAGTTTAAATCGAGAGCTCGAGCATATGGCCGCATGACATGGCTAGATAACCCAAATGCTTCATCTCCTACAATAATATAGGGCAAAGCTGCGGTTGCAGCAATGTTGGTTGGTTTATCATTGTGTATTACGGGCAATGCTTTGGCAGGAGGAATATCTATTAAGTCATTGTTGATTTGTTCGTACAATCGGCTTTGTGTGAAAATTGCGGAGTCAGATTCTTTACCCTGCACTCCCACGTTTATATAGGTAAACTCATAGTTGGCGTTACACATTGCAAGCAGTACAATAGAATAGTAATGCTTATAGTTGTAATAGAGGGAACCACTATGTGGAGGTCTTATAATGCGTATATGTTTTCCGTCTATTGCACCTATGCAGTTAGAAAACTGGGCTTGCGTTAAAAAACCTTTTTCAGTCTCTACCCATAGCGCACGGGAAAATTTTGGTATACATTCTTCCTTTAACCTTTCAATTATAATTTGACAAACTTCTGTTACTATTTTTCTGACCGTGGTTACTCCTGTCTGATACGCCAGATGAATATCGACGAAGGTATGTCCACTAACTAAATATCTGTAATAAAATAAAATACCTGTGTTATTGTTTCAGTGAAAAAGCTGCAGCAAAGATGGAAAACTGCAAGAGACACTTATATAAGAGTGAGGTCTACTAAAAAAAAACTTAAATCAGGCTCCGGTTCCAGGGCAAATAAAACATACGTTTACTATAACATGCTGTCATTTTTAGATTCAAACTCGAATACTCAAGGAGAAGAATCGGCAGACAATTTTAATCAGTCAGTAGAGCAAAACGCGTCACCGAGAACTTCACAAAATAATACGATTATTGAAGAAGATTTGATTAATGTACCTAGCACCAGCTCCAGCGTTACCAAAGAAACACGATCTTCCAAGAAACGTAAGTGCGAATCGCCAACTGATTTCGAATTAGAGTTGTTAAATTGCGTGAAGAATAACACTGCAGATAATATGGACGAAGACTTGAATTTTTTTAAGTCATTATTACCAACTGTAAAAAAATTGAGTTGCTTTAAAAAATTATTATTTCGTACGAAAGTATTAGAAGCTTTAATTAATATTGAAAAAGAAATGATTATTACCATTGATGACCTTTCATTAACGCAAAATACGGTAACGAATGATTTAGAATCCTTAAATGTAAGATCAGATACGAACAATGAATAAATAGGTAACAAGAAAGACTTTGAAGATTTGATTAAGACTGTTTAATTATTAAGAACAAAAGAAAGAGAAGAACATGAAGAACTATTTAAGTTAGTAAAAAGCGCAATTTTATATTTATATTTTTCTGGTCTCATGTGCAATCATTATGATATACAAGGGCATTCGCCAAAAGTTTACAAGCCTTGAGGTGTCATGTTCATAAGGAAAGAAACGGGGTCGATTCGGACACTTTTATCTTAAACCCTATTTTGGGGTCAAATAAAAAAGTGTATCAATAGACCCGTTTTTTACTTAATGGACCTTTTTTTTGAACCTACTCATAACATTGCTCCTTCATATGTCCTCTTCTTAAATTTAATCTTTTATGTAGTAAACTGTGATTATGATTGTGATGATAAATAAGAATTTAAAATAATATTAGTACCCGATCTAGTAATAGAAGGGAATAATTAATAAGGGAAATATTCATATGTAAAAACTTGCAATCAATATGCGTCATTATAATTAATACTTTGTAAGGTAGGTATATTATTATAATTAAGACATTTAGACTTATTGTACTGTTTTAACTGTTATTGTGTTTTTTATTTTAAACTTGAACCTGTGATTTTATTAGTGTATTTCAAATGAATAATCAATGACTAATTGTAACGTAGCGTTTATGCAAGACACTGTGATGACTGTTGTGATTAAGTATATAAAAAAATAAGTGAATAAGTAGGTATAGATAAAAAAAAACGAAAAAGATAAAACTGTGTAATTTAGAAATAACAAAATATAATTAATAAATATAAGAAACTGTGATTAATATGATGATTAATAAGTGTGCGGTTATGTGTTTCGGTCCGTGAACCACATCAAGAAAAACATTTTAAGCCATATTCAGGTGTCACTGCCGAAACAATAAGAACTTCTTCTTCTTTCTTGCTTGATGTGGCTAAACAGTAATGTGACTTACATAAATTGGCAAAAAATATGAGTGTTCTAAACTTTTGTTAAATAATGACTGTTTTTTTACATGAATAAAGATGATTATTAATATCGAAATGTCTTTACTTACCGCAATGTCATTGCAAATCGTTCCATTGGTGATACGATTGACGTAGATTTCAATCGTAGATTGTTAGTCTTCAAATAGGGCTCCAGTTTTGAATATAATGAAACTTCATCATAGACTTGTAATGAAACTTTAAAATATTTGAAAAAAAACCTTTCATTTTTTCTTAATATACCAAACTTCACCACGAATTCCCCGCACAGTAACCTAGATTCAACGAACGGGCTTACTGGCTGGCGTCTTTTTTTGGCAATTCGTCGTCGCCGTCGTCTTGATAAATAATGCAACATTAATTTATCCATTATTACTTATTCGACTGTACACCTCCAACGTCAAAATCGTACTGAGAAAACTGCGTACGCGGATGCACGCGCCGATGCCCGCGCATAAGCACGCGAACGTGCTCACGTGCGTGCACCAGAAGCGTGGCCCGCGACGTGCTCACGTGCGTGCACACGCTTAACGCAGTTTATGCCCTAAAAGGCTGGTATCCAGAGCATGTTTAAAAATGTATTTAATGAAGCCTTGTGACTATCAGTGTGACAACTATACGGGACAACAATACGGAAATGGACGATAATCAACGTTAGGCTTTTAAATGTAATTTATGTTAAATAGTTACAGAAATGCAATTAAATGATGCATAATACATCGTTGTACAATATGTTTATATTAGTGGGTTAAAGTACTATACATTGTCTGGCATTCTCCTTTAACTTTTAATTAAAAATACTTGAAATGAGTACTGAAGTCTTTACTTTTTCAGAACAAAATCGAACTTTACACGGTTTTCTTAAGTAAGCAATTTTCGAGAAATAATAGAAATGAAGTCAACACAAACATTTATTTTGAAGTGGTTAAGTAGGTAGGTCATCGTAAAATTGCAGATCCAAATGCGACGTTGCTTTTTGCGTTACATTGCTTGAATTTTTGGTTTTGATTCCTCTTGGACAGTATGTCGTTGCCAGGGTACAGGCCAGAAATTTTCGTAGTCATGGAAAACTTGCTTAATTTTTCTTCTAATCCTAAAAAAACACCGTATTATAAATAAAACTTTATTGTACATAAGACATTATAATGGACTATCGGCCTCGCAGTTGATTTATAAAATGGACGCCCTTGTTTCGATTGACGAAGTCACGACGACACGTCTAGCTGGTGGGAGGTTTCGCGGCTAACTAGACCACCCTACTGACATTGACGTACAGTAACGAGACAGTACCGTGTTTCGATTTTAATACGATCGAATCAAAAGTAAAATTAGACTCATTTAGTCGACCGAAGCGCATAAATAGTTTAGATATCCAACGAAAGACTGATTAGAACACCTAACGCCATCTAGTGGAGCGGAGGTGACCTTTTACGAAATATAATTAACTAAACAAATAAATTAAAGTAATTATTAAAAAGTACTTTTAAAAAATTAAAATAATAAATAAAACTATACTACATATAATAGAGATAATTCTATACATAAATCCAAAACTTTCATCTTAAATGTTTACTGAATGTTTTACGGTTTCGGAACGTTTCGCGCGATGACCGGCAGAATTCGAGCGGGGGAGCGGAGACATTTTTTACCCGACTGTGTCAGAAGGCGGGTTATGTTTTTCGAACGTATGTATGTATGTCCATTTCTTCGGCACGCGCTACAGCCTAAACGACTGAACGGATTTTGACAGGTGAGGTGTCGTTGAATTCGTTAAAATTGTGGTAGTGACATAAGCTATATAAATTTTCAAAATGGTGGCTGTAAATGGGGGAAAAAAGGGAGGATGTGGTATTTCTTTCTCTTATCTTAGCAATATGGGTATCAAATGAAAGATCGTAAAAAGACCATTTCAAAAATATAAGGTGAGTAGGTGAGTTTGAATTATTAGCCAGCGGCGAAACTGGAGTAAGTGTAATGGATACTGATTACAACAGCGGAATAAAAATATTTCTAGAACTAGTAACAAAAAATTTAAAAATTACCTACAAAATATTTACTCACTTAGCATATTTTACATAGCACCATCCATGGCATTCATAAATTAATCACAAGATACCGAACGAACGTATGTCTTAAACATTCGATTACTACCAAATAAAATACGGAAAGAAAAGCCAAACCGCCAAAATCTCCCACTAGACCAGACTGAACTAATAAAAAATAATAATAATCGGCTGTCAGAAATCGAATCCGGAACCTTCGAAGGATTAAGTAGGTAGATATGACCCACCTGCACACTTTAGAACTGGTAAAAAATAAATAAATGAAGAACGAAATAAACTTTTAAAAAAGCACTTAAAACTGAATCAGCTGATGTCTGTGCCAAGTTCAATAAACTTTCCTGTTAAATTACCTACTATAAAAATGCGGGCGGCAAATGTTTAAATGTGCGTGTTTGTCGGCGTCCCTTGTTGCGGTAGCGTTCAGAAAGAGCGGTGCCGTTGTCGGTCTTTTAAAAGGCCGGCAATCGCACCGCGCCTCTTTGTACGCTCGCCGCCGGCGGTGCCGACATTTCAAACTAAGTTTTAATCTAAAGTGGAAAGTGCATTGACCTTGGTCGTTGATCAGCTGTTATTTTGTTTACGTTTGTTATTTTGATCAATTCTAGTGTGTAAGTAGGTACATAACTGCCTTGAGGTTAATGGCTGGGGACAAACGTAGTTTTGGTAGATCTTTCTTTCCCCGCAGAAAATAAAGTATTTTGTGCCCGCTTGCATCACCATAAAGTATTAAAAATTTTATATAGATATAGTGATCCTTGTTTTTCTCTTTTCAGTTCATAACTTCTAAGTAGTCGCGTTTTTTGTTTTTATAATAATAATTTTATTTATTCAGATACCGACTCTTAGTCACGAGTGTGCCCTACATCAACTTAAAATTAAAACTATATACATTTAAAGTCTGCATATTTTATATTTAAACTTGTTAAAAATAATAACTACGGGCGTCTACTGTGTTGTACTGTGTCATTATCACAGTTTTACTGAGATTCAGAAGAATTACCCCGATACTGGGTGAGTGTTGCATTATTGCATTACCTAGATTTAAGCCTAAAATGTATAAAATTTTTTAAATAAAAATAGAACCGACTCAAAACGCACTAAAAAGTAAAAAATAACAGTGTCATTTAGTTGCTTTAATTTACTAAAGCATATCTATGAAGTCGGTGCCAGCAAGTTTAAGGAACATTTATTTTACGCAGTTTGTGGGTTCTAGGTAACGTCCTTACAGTAGAAACCTTGGCTGGCACCGACTCCTAGATATGCTTAAGTAAATTAAAGCAACTAAATGACACTGTTATTTTTTACTTTTTAGTGCGTTTTGAGTCGGTTCTATTTTTATTTAAAAATTTTAATTTCTCACTTTTTAGTGATTTATTGCCACGTAACGTACTCGTACTATACTGTCATAGTATATTATACGGCACTAGTAGCCAAAAAGGTACTGATACTGAGACAGAAACCGAAATCGCTGTAAGCGTGCCTCCAAAATTTGAAGAGTTCCTTCAATTTCCCCAGGATACCATCATCAGATCCTAACATGATGACAATGGGACCACCTTGGAAGTATGCCCTTTCTAATAAAAAAAGAATTATCAAAATCGGACAACTCTGTAAAAAGTTATGCGTGGTCATACATAAAAAAAAAAAAATATACGTGTCGAATTGAGAACCTCCTCCGTTTTTTTTCGTCGGTTAAAAACAGTCTTTAACCTATTGTAAAACAGTCCTTGATGGTCGCACCGTTGATGGCTATTTAATGCTGTGAATCGCCGCTGATCGTACCACGCGTCCAGCATTAATCCCGAGCCGAAAATCGATGTTGCGGTTCAACTAGGAAAGCGGACAATTACTAAAACCCCCACTCGGCGTCTTTCAGGGTTTTCGCTTCCGTCCATCATCTACCATCTCGAGTCTACAACGTCGAGTCTAGTGTTGCTAGACTGCAACCCGCAACCCACGGGAGCCCTTGCCTACATCCTGCAACCAACGGGAGCTGCACCGCGGACAGTACAGGGCAGTGGCATTCTCTTACGGCCTCTTAAAACATATTCTCGTGTATTACGTAAACCCATTCCCCAGCTCACCGCGGCTATTTTTTATTTTATAATTCTTTTAAATATTATTAAATCAATAATTGTTACTGTCAACCTTGTTTTCTTGTTGTTAAACTCTTAAAACCTAAAAAAAACACTTCAATTATCTGACTAAAGGATGACCGCGGTTTTACCTGCATATTTCTCGTTCCCATGGAAATTTCAGGAATTTTTTTTTATCGACTATAAGTCAGGCCTTGACTACTATCACACCTGATGTTAAGTGATGATGCAATCTAAGATGGAAGCCGGCTAATTTGTTAGGAGTAGGATGAAATCCACACCCCTTTCGGTTTCTACACATCGTACCTACCGAAACGCTAATTCGCTTGGCGGTACGTCTTTGTCGGTAAGGTGGTAACTAGCCACGGCGAAAGTCTCCCACCAGCCAGACCAAGACAAATTAAGAAAAATCTCAATCTGCCCCACCGGGAATCGAACCCAGGACCTCCGTCTTATAAATCCACCGCGCATACCACTGCGCCACGAAGGTCATCAGGATAAAATAAAGGGCTATGTCCCATACATGTATAAAATCCACTCAGAAGTTTTTGCAGTATAAAATGTCTAAAAGGGCTATGTCCCATATATGTATAAAATCCATTCAATAGTTTTTGCGTTAAAGAGTAAACATTCCATCCATACTTCTAAACTTTTGCCTTTATAGTATTAGTAAAGATTGAAATAATGAAAACATTTTGCGAGGCCAACTTTCTATCGTACCTGGTCTATTAGTGTGTCTCACAAACTTCGGCGAGAAGCAGGAGACGGACGAGACAGTGACCGGCGTGTCGTTTATTGATTGCTTTCTATTCTCTGCGTAGTTTGATCTCACTTTACCTGTTGGGAATAGTCAATTGTTATTTACTGTCGGATTGGAATGATGATGGTACGTGATGCTGTGATCTATCAACAAAAAATTGAACCGACTCAAAACGCACTAAAAAGTAAAAAATAACTGTGTCATTTAGTTGCTTTAATTTACTTAAGCATATCTAGGAGTCGGTGCCGTGACGGAGTCCGCGAGGTGGCGCTGCACGGTTAACATAGGCTCCGTATAATAGCTTATTTATAAATCGATTGTGTTATTATTTTTACGCAAAAGTTATAAAAAATAGTGTATTGAGCCGCGCTCCATCTCAATAAACGTTATCCTTCGTGAACTACATCGTTAAGTGTATAAAAATCAGTGGGAAGTTCAAATGTAAACAATGTCAACTGAGCGTGTATTGTGAGAGTTTTCTACTGTAGTGCACTTTTAAAACTAATTGAAAACTGCCAAGCATTAGTGTTTTCAAATACTAATAGTGAATAGATAAGTTTTAAAAGTGAAATCATCAGTGAACCAAAGTATAAACAATATACCATTGTGAGGGTCATTCGAATAATAAAATAAGTGATTGTATAACGAACAGTTAAACGTTTGAACAGTTCTTAAAATTTAACGCTTGAACTACGCGTTCGATGGCGGCGCGCGTATGCAGTTGAATTAACGACTAATAGTGCATGGTTCAAACCCCAAACCTATTTAAATTATTATTTGTTTACTTTTTTTTTTTTTTGTTTATATATATATATATTTACTTTGTTTGAACAATCTTTGAAGCCACCTACCAAAAAAAAAAAAAAAAATGTCTGAAAGCTCCGCCTCACTCACAAGCAGACGGCCAAGAGCAAAACCTTGCACGCCCGTAAAAAAGGTAACAAAGCAGGCTAAGATTGCCTGGAAAACGTCGGGCGCAAAAAAAGCCACATCGAAAATAATCGAAAATAGCCCAAGCGGAACCAACTCAAACGCCAGAGGGATCGGAGCCTGTCATGCAGTCGACTTTACAGCTAGAACCGCCATGTGGAGAAGAACCTTCTGATGCCTTAATTATAACAGAACAGGAAGTCGCAACACCAACCAGCGACAGCGAATGTTTTATAACCGCGCCTGGAACTCCTACGGTTTACGAGGACAAAGGCAATGCACAAGGCAGATTACGCAGAGGTAGCGAGAGTGACCTATCCCCACCAACCTCCACACCAGACCCAAAGAAGGCGCGGTCGGAATCAGCGTTACTCCGCATCACAGCACAAATTAAAGCCGCGAAACAAGCATCGGTAGAAGCGTCTATAGCCATGGACGACTTGGATAGACGCAACGAAAGCATCGTGTCTGATAAATCCGAAAGCGGGGGTGGTGCCCTTCATGATCTCCCAAGACTAGCAGGGGCTCTCCTCCAGAGAACCAAAGATCGCCTGGAAGAGTCTAAGAATCTAAACAAGGATACCCGTGAGGCTGTTTGCAGCGGCTTGCAGGGCTTATATGAAATGATATTAAGATTAGCAGACTCCAGGAACCGCCACATAACGGAAAAAGAAAGAGCCAAATCATACTATGAACATCTTTTAGGGAAAGTAGAGGCTAGGCATGCCAAAGCATTGGAAGAGCTCCAAAAACAACAATTGGCTAGGGAAGCTGATATTGTTTCCGACGTTACAAAGACTTATAAGGAAGCGGAGGCATCGAGATACCTTATTTATGAGATCGAGTCTCGCCTTAAGGATCATGCTGCCTGGGAAAAGAACATAGAATGTGAGCTCAAGAGACTCTCTAGAAACCAGAGTGATAATGACAGCTCTCGCTCTCATGCTACTCTAACCCCAGAACAACAAACTCCTGAAACCGTCACACCTACTGCAGCAGTCAGAGCTATCCAGAGAGAGCTTGCCCAACTTAGACAGGAATTAGGCACTTCTCGAAAGGGGAATACTACTGAGGAACAGCATCCCGTCAGCATGAGTCCTACCTATGCCCAAGTGGTGCGTGGACCTCAGCACGCAGTTATTCTGGAATCAGTGGACCCTCGGAAGACCAGCGGTGAAATCCTGAAAGAAGTGCAAACCAAGATTGACGTCATCAACCTTGGTATTCGAGTAAATAAAGTCGCAAAGCTCAGCAAACAACGCGTCATTATAAACTGTGACTCTGAGCAAGATAGTCAGGCTTTTAAACAAGCTGTAGAAAAAATAGATAGCCAGTTAACGATCACAGCCCCGCAAGTTAAAAAACCGCTCCTAAAACTGTTGGGAGTTATAGCCGATCTGAGCGACAAAAAAATAGAAGAAGCAATATTCAGCCAGAATGGCCATCTTCTAGCGGGGATAGAAAAAGATTCCTGCAGCTTAAAGGTAGTAAGGAGAGCTAAAGGACGTAATAATTTATTACATAACGTTATCGTCGAGGTAAATAGTGCACTGTGGCAGACGCTAAAGGACCAAAAATTGCGAATAGGGTACCAGGTAGTCTATACAGTTGACCAATCCCCTATAATACAATGCTACAAATGTCTGTCATTTGGTCACAAGGCTCAGGACTGTAAAGGCACGGAAAATTGTGGACATTGCGCGAAAAATCACGATTCTAGGGAATGCCCTAATAAAAATGCACCACCCTGTTGCGTGAATTGCATGGCAAACAATAAGTATGGCACCTGTCATCCTGCGTATAGTCCAGATTGCCCTGAATGGCGCAAATGGGATCGTTTGGCAAGAGCAGCTGTGGCATATTGCTGAAGGCGACTCGACAAGCCAAGATAGCGTCTCTAATTATAGTTCATCTAATGGCAATAAATCTCCATCACACTGCGTAAAATTCGCTCAAATCAACCTGGGACGCGGATACGCAGCTCAAAAAGAATGCCTACGCGAGGCAGCAGCGCGAGGAGTGCAAGTTATACTGGTCCAGGAACCCTATATTGGTTCTGATGTCAAAGTAGTAACTAGCACTAAGGTTATCCAGGGCAATCCTGTCAACGTTACCGATAAACCCGTTAAATCAGCCATTTTCATCATTGATCGCCAAATTCAGGTAGTCGAAAACCCCGAACTTATTTGTCAAAATATAGTTGCAGCGAAACTAAAAATTAATAATATGACTATAGGTGTAATTAGTATTTACTTAGAAAAGAACGAGGACATCGACGTGGATCTCGAAAAGCTTACTAAAGTCACGGAACAACTGAACGTTGAACACCTCATTATGGGAGGAGACATAAATGCTAAGAGTCCCTGGTGGGGCTGTGAGAAGGAGGACGATAGGGGATCGAGAATCATGGAATCATTGGCGCGCCTGGATCTTCAGATACTTAATGAAGGTAAAACGCCAACCTTCCACACGATAAGGGGGGATAGAGCTTACACAAGTATAATAGATGTAACTCTCTGCTCTAGTAAGATCTTACGCCAAATCGAGGGGTGGAAAGTAGATCCCGATTTTGTTACTTTGTCAGACCACAGAGCAATCCTGTTTCAAATTAGTCATAACAACACTCGTGGCACCATATCGAGGAATTCAACGCGGAAGTACAATACTTCAAAGGCTAATTGGCACGTTTTCTCAGAGAAGCTCGTCAGCAGTCTAGTAGACAACGGCGTCATTCAAGAGTCTCTAGAAAGTGTCACAAATGTGGAAGCCCTGGAGTGTATGGCCCAAGCTTACGTCAAAAGCATCACAGAGGCAAGCGATGTTGCCTTACCAAAAATCTCACCTCGAATTCGGCTAGACAAATCGGAATGGTGGACCAATGATTTGTCATCAATGAAAAAGGAGATGATTCGCAAACGAAACAGAATACGAAAGGCTAATGCCAGAAGGAAGCCATATGTGATTGAAGATTATCTCTCAGCACTTGCGGCATATAAAGCCAAGATACTACAAACCATAGTTGATAGCTGGAAAACCTTCTGTGAAAGACAGGATAGAGAATCATTTTGGGAGAGCATTTACAGAATCATCAGAAAACAGAAAAAGAATGAAGGCGAAAAGCTACTAAGGTCACCATTAGATAACAGCATTCTAACCCCAATAGAATCTGCGGCTCTTATAGCAAGAACGTTTTACCCACTAGACTGCCCTGAAAATGACACCGAGGAACAAGAGAAAATTAGACATTCGACGACGGAAGCCATCAGAGACTTGGAATCAGGGGAAATTGAGATGTTCACGATTACTGAACTTGAATCAGTAATGACAAAAATGAACCCCAAAAAGGCACCCGGAGAAGATGGTCTAACGTCAGATATTTGCATAAAGGCATTTCGGACGGCTCCAAATATACTACTGATGCTTTACAATAAGTGTCTGCAAATGTCCTACTTCCCAACATTATGGAAAACTGCAACTATAAAGGTAATTCCGAAACCCCAAAAGGAAGATTACGCCAACCCTAAAGCGTATCGGCCTATAGGATTGCTCCCAATATTAGGCAAGGTGCTTGAAAAAATATTTGTCAATAGAATACTGTGGCAATTGGGAAACCAAAACGCCTTGAACCCCAGACAATATGGATTTATGCCTCAGCGGAGCACAGAACATGCGCTTTACGATGCCACTCAATTAATAAAAGATGGCGTCTCCAAGAAAAAAATAGCAGTGGCAGTATCTTTGGACATTGAAGGGGCATTTGACAATGCATGGTGGCCCGCGATCCTACATCAACTACTAAGAAAAAAGGTAGCACCAAAGCTTATCAAGCTAGTAGCAAGCTACTTGTCCTCACGTTCAGTTAAGGTCAGATACTCCGGAGAAGAGGTACATCGGGACACCAATAAAGGATGTATCCAAGGATCGACTTGCGGACCACTCCTTTGGAATTTACTGGTAGACACGCTGCTTGACGAGGCTAACGAATGGGATGTCCACATACAAGCATTTGCTGACGACATTTTACTAATAGGAGTAGCAAAACATGGGGAAAAATTAGAGATGGACATTAATAGAGCCCTGGAATCCATCGCTTATTGGGGGCAAAAGGTTAAGTTATCTTTCGCATCACATAAAACCCAAGTTACCATCTTTACGAGGAAGCGGAAATACTATACTCCGAAGTTAGTCATGAGTGGAACGGAGTTAGTACCAGGAAATAATCTTAAAATACTAGGACTGACACTAGATAAAAACTTAAACTACGTGGATCATATAAAGCACGTAACAGGGAAAGCTATTAACCTGTATAAAGCGGTAGCCAAAACAGCCAGAGCGCATTGGGGGCTCAACCCAATGATAGTAAAAACCATTTACATATCAGTGGTCGAGCCAACAATCTTATACGCGGCAAATGTCTGGGCAGAAAAAGGTCAAACAAAACAGATCAGAACCAAACTAGACAGAATAACTAGGATGTTCGCTATTATGGTATGTAAAGCCCATAGAACAGTTTCGTTGCCATCATGTACCGTAATGGCGAGCATTCTTCCTCTGGACCTCCGGGCCCTCGAAAAAAAAGGATTTGTTTGAGATAAGACTCGGGAAACCTTTACCCCAACTAAAAGGGAAAAAGATAGAGAACCCGGTGAGCCCGTTTGATCTGCCACACCCTGCTTTAAGGAAAAGAATTACATTCGGCTGCATCCAACGAAAAGAAGATCTCCTAGCTATGAACAACGAGACTATTTGCATTTATACGGATGGTAGCAAGCTCGAGAGCAAAGTAGGAGCAGCAGTTTCTATCTGGATAGATGAAGTAGAAACCGAGTATAATTTGTTACCTTTAGCAAGTTACTGCTCGGTATACCAGGCCGAACAATCTGCGATTTTAGAAGCCGTTCAAGCCATGATCTTAAACGCTAAGTATAGGAGAGGTGCAATTTTTACCGATTCTAGATCAGCGCTAGAATGCCTTCAGAACCCTAATACTTTACATCCTATCGCAGCGGCAATTCACGACGCTATAGGAAACTTGGAACTGCTAGGGGGAAACATAAAGTTCTACTGGGTACGGGCACACGTGGGTATCCCAGGTAACGAAAGGGCAGACGAGCTTGCCAAACAAGCGGCAATAAATAGCGAGAAAGCTCCTGTTTATGACAGATTTCCAACGTCCTTCGCTAAACGCCTCATCAGGGACTCTACTGTGTCGAAATGGCAAATGAGATACAGTACATTCACAACGGGGGCAGTCACAAAGCGTTTCTTCCCAAACATAAGGCAAGCCTATAACACGTTGAAGAACATAGACTTAAGTAATCTAATATCACAGATATTCACCGGGCATGGCGGGTTTAAAGCCTACTTATACAAATTAAAATTGACACCAGATCCATACTGTATTTGTGATGGAACAAGCGAGGAAACGATTGAACATGTTCTATTGGAATGTCCACGGTTCGCAATGGATAGATTCAACTGTGAATGCAAAATGGGTTTGACGCTATGTTTGTATAGTCTGAGTATGGCAATCAATGTAAATGAGTGCCGACCCCACTTCCTGAAATATGCTCAGATCACAGCAAAGAAAGCAGCAAAGGCAAATGGATCTACGGTAAAATAGTGTAAATAAAAAAAAAAAAAAAAAAAAAAAAAAAAATTATAATAAATAAAAAAATAAAAAAAAATAAAAGAAAAAAAAGAAATAAATAAATTAAAAAAAAAAAAACAAAAAAAAAAAAAATTAATAAGAAAAAAAAAAAAAAAAAGAAATTATAAATAACGAAAAGAAAAGGAATATATATATATATATATATATATATATATTGTATTATAGCGCGATTATATGTATGTATATGTTTATGTATTTATATATGTCAGAGTAGAAAGATGTCGTACAATAAATAACGACAGAATCGAGAACACAATAAAAAAAAAAAAAAAAAAAGGAGTCGGTGCCAGCAAGTTTAAGGAACCCTTATTTTACGTAGTAAAGCAGTTTGCGGGTTCTAGGTAACGTCCTTAAAGTAGAAACCTTGGCTGGCACCGACTCCTAGATATGCTTAAGTAAATTAAAGCAACTAAATGACACAGTTATTTTTTACGTTTTGGTGCGTTTTGAGTTGGTTCTATTTTTATTTAAAAAATTTCATTTCTTTCTTTTTAGTGATTTATCACCACGTATCGTACTCGTACTATACTGTCATAGTATAGTACGTAGTAGTATAGTACGGCATTAGTAGCCAAAAATCTACCGATACCGAGACAAAAACCGAAATCGCTGTAAGCGTGCTTCCAAAATTTGAAGAGTTCCTTCAATTTCCCTAGGATATCATCATCAGATCCTAACATGATGGCAATGGGACCAACTTGGAGGTATGCCCTTTCTAATAAAAAAGAATTATCAGAATCGAACAACTCTGTAAAAAGTTATGCGTGATCATACATAAAAAAAATATACGTGTCGAATTGAGAACCTCCTCCGTTTTTTTTCGTCAAAAAAAGTAAAAAATAACTGTGTCATTTAGTTGCTTTAATTTATTTAAGCATATATATGAAGTCGGTGCCAGCCACGATTTCTACTTTAAAAAATGTCGCAGTTATTTTTTACTTTTAGCGCGTTTTGAGTTGGTTAAATTTTTATGATAAAAAGTAGAGTCCGACCGAATAATGGACCCTTTGGCCGAAAAGCCTCAACCCCGAAAGGGGCTGGAATAATTACCGGAGAATAATGTTCTCCGCGCCTGACTCGGGCAATGAGGACGCTCCGAGGCCAGCATCCTGCACCCGATCCCCGGAGGGATCCAGGAATACGACCACACTGAATTTTGACGTGACAACGTCTTATAATTCGATAGCCGCCTGCACGCACGAAAAACATGACGTCATGCGTCGTTACCTCGCTTTGAGGCGTTCCATGTAAGGCTTGAAGTGCAAGCGAGAGCGCGGAACGAGCGACAAAGAAGCACAATCGGCCTTTGCGTTCAGCAGCGTTCGACATCCGTCTATTAAATATAATTATTAAATATATTAATTTTATATTAAAAATTAATATATTTATTATAAATTAAAATATAAATTTATAAAATCAAAATCAATTATTTTATTAATTTAAATTATTATTTATAAAAATATACTTAAATTAAAAATTTTAATAACCAATTAAATGCTACCATTCCATCAGTATTTTCTTCAGACGTTGTCACGTTCAACTATCGTCAGTAAACCGACTTTACAGACAACCAATTTTTTATCGAGATGTTTTATGTATTATCAATAGTGCTGTCTTGACGATATTTACTACTGATAATATCCACATCCTAACTGATTTTCAAGTTTATATTAATAGTAGGTAATATTGACGACCTCCGCGGGGCAGTTTGACGACCTCCGTGGCGCAGTGGTATGCGCGGTGGATTTATAAGACTGAAATCCTGGGTTCGATTCCCGGCGGGGCAGATTGAGATTTTTCTTAATTTGTCTTGGTCTGGCTGGTGGGAGGCTTTCGCCGTGTAGAAACCGATAGGGGTGTGGATTTCATCCTACTCCTAACAAGTTAGCCCGCTTCCATCTTAGATTGCATCATCACTTAGCATCAGATGTGATAGCAGCCAAGGGCCAACTTGTAGTCGATAAAAAAAAATTAATAATAATAGGTATTCGATATCTTCAGCACATAGACATGAAAATTACTAACGATAATAGCTTTCGTTAGCAATAATCAATGCATGTGGTTTCGTGTTCACTACTTTGACATTGTGATGGAATACGAAAAATACGTTTGTCATTGATTTGACCCTAGCTACTCATATTATACCTACATACTTATATTAGGTGGCTAACATACACTAAGGCCTGTGTGCACCAAGATTTCGGTTATCATAACCTACGGTTAACATAAGCTAACTATAAATTTACTGTTCACGACAACCCGTAGGCCGGTTAAGGACGTAAGCTCGGTTAACATAACCGCCCGGTTTACGTTCTTAACCGACGTACAGGTTGTCGTGAACAGTAAATTTATAGTTAGCTTATGTTAACCGTAGGTTATGATAACCGAAATCTTGGTGCACACAGGCCTAAGTTAGAGATTAGGCCTGCATGTGTTACATGATGCAATCAATTATACCTACCGTATATATCTATATGTTGTATAACGTTGAGCATTGCGCATTTCTTATAGCCCTCCCTCACTCGCTGCACTTCGGGGTTGAGGGTCAGGGTGCCGGCTTCTAGAGTCTCTTTCGCCATCTTCTAGGTTGGTCCTTGGACCCTGACCTGAAATAGTAGATTATATTCCTTGGGCCCTAAACTAATTTAATAGATTATACCACCTTGGGCTCTGACCTACAATAGTGGGTAGATAATGGTTTTTGGGCCTGGCCTAAAATAGTCGATTATATTCCTTGAGCAAATGATATAATAGACGAATCGATAGGGTATTTTTCCAACGTCCCCAAAACTAAGATGACTAACTATTTATAACCAAACAAAACATAATTGCAGAAAAACTGTAACTGCATGGCTGAAAACTTTAAATTATGATAAGATCGAGGGGGTGTAAGGGGGATGATAGTTCCAGTTGGCCTCCCCAAATGTCAACTTCACCTGCTCGCGGTGCACCCTGCAGATGGACCGACGAGGCTCTGGCGACCGATGAATGGCGGTATAACCATTCCTAATAGGCTGGACTACAAAATGAGGCCAGTGTCAGGCAGCAGTGACACTGGTTCGAATAGTCCAGCTCTGCGGTGACCAACCCGCCTGCCCAGCGTGGTCACTATAGGGCATTTCTTTTTATGGGAGACGGACCAACAAAACAGCCCCTAGTCCCCGGCAGCCCCGCTATTCCTGGCTCTGGCAGCGGTCATGGTAACGGCGGGGCAAGGGGTGTCAAGAATCTCCGGCAGAGATTCCGCTGCCAACCCCGACGACTGGACCTGGCAACATTCAACGCACGCACTTTGAGGACTGACGAAAAGGTGATCGAACTGGAAGAAGTATTAAGTAAGTTGCGCTGGAGCATTATAGGATTGTCTGAAGTCCGAAGAGAGGGCGAGGACTCGATAATCCTGAATTCCGGCAATTTACTATACTACCGGGTGGGCGAACATCTGTCCCAAGGTGGTGTTGGGTTTATCGTTCACAAGTCCCTCGTTAACAATGTTGTACGAGTCGAGAGTGTGTCGAGCAGGGTAGCGTTCCTTGTCCTCCGAATTACCAAACGGTATTCGTTGAAGGTTATACAGGTTTACGCACCGACCTCGGCACAACCCGACGAGGAGGTAGAGGTATTGTATGAGGATATTTCAAGAGCCCTGCTGCAAGAGAGATGCTTCGAACTCCTACTACAAGGTTGTTATGGGGGATTTCAATGCAAAGCTGGGCGAGAGGAGTGGTTCAGAGTTGAGAGTGGGGCAATTTGGCTATGGGCAACGGAACCACAGGGGCCAAATGTTGGCTGACTTCATGGAGAAGGAGGGCCTCTTTATGATGAACTCCTTCTTCAAGAAGCCACCACATAGGAAATGGACCTGGTTGAGCCCCGATGGTTCCACGAGAAATGAGATTGACTTCATCTTGTCGACCAGACGGCATATATTCAACGATGTCTCTGTGATCAATAGGGTCAAAACCGGCAGTGATCACCGACTGGTAAGAGGCACGTTGAATATCAATGTACAGCTTGAACGGTACCGACTGGTGAAGTCAACGCTCCGACCTACTCGTGCCCACATCCAAAACCCCGAAAGCTTTCAACTGGAACTCCAGAACCGTTTCGATTGCCTAGCACATTGTGTTGATGTGGACGATCTGAACAACAGGCTAGTGGAAACTGTCCATTCGGTTGGGTCTAAGTTCTATAAGACCCACCGCCCAAAAACCAACAAGAAATTCTCTGACCAAACACTCAAGCTCATGTAGGAAAGACAAGGAATGCGATTACAGTCTTCAGGGGACGCTCTGAACTACCGACGTATCAAT